>JAKCOX010000014.1:16780521-18108543 GCA_022605575.1 Laterallus jamaicensis coturniculus
CAAATCGAGTGTCTTTGCCTACACATATAAATATATACAGGTGTTTAAAAACGTATCTCAGGTGCCCCAGTGAGCAGGGCCAAGCATCACCTACCAACCTGGTTCTGAGCGCGCTGCACCCGTGGTGGGTCACAGCTGTGGCCGGCAGTGTGGCAGCAGCATGGGCTCTCCCAGGGTGTGCCTGGGCACCTCTGTCCCAGCCTGGAGCATCTGCACAGTGCGCTGAAGGTGCCAGTGCCAGTCCAGCCTTGGTGGAGAAACGCCAGCTCCCTCCAGGCGCGGTGTCTGTCCCGGCTCCCTTCCTGGGGCTTTTTATTACCCAAGATCCCACCCGAAGGAGCAGGGGCTGGGTTTCCAGTTCGGCTCTCTGCAGGGGTCGCAGCAGGAGCGGGGGGGGGCTGTGTGTGCCAGCTCGCTGGGCTCCCTGCTGGGCTCCCTGCAGCCCTCCCGGGCTCCGTGCCCGGGAGGAGCCGGGCAGCGGCTGGGCATGCAGCACAGGGAGATAAGAACTGGAGGGAGCCAGAGCCGGGGCAAGGCGGCGTGTGCTGCACTCCTGCATCGGGACTGAGCTGCTGCTGGCGGCTCTGGGGAAGGGGCGTCCCCCCCGGCTCCCCGCGTCCCCATCTGCTCCTGCCCGCAGCTCTCGCTGGCTGCCCGGCTGTGGGGTCACCCAGCCTGCCTCTGCATGGCCCCCGCCTGTCCCCAGAGGTGCGGGCTGTGCGGGGAATCCCCGCAGTGACGCGGGGGAGCCCGGCTGCCCGGCCCGGCCGCCGCGGGAGGGCTGGGCCGAACCAGCCCTCGCCTGCGCCATCGCCCCGGGGGCAGCAGCAGCGGGGCAGCTCCCTCCGGAGCGGAGCTGAGCCCGGGGCGCCGCGCGTTTCCCGGCTGCCCCTGCCCCGGAGCCGGGCGCCGAGCAGCGCGGCGGGGCCGTGCCGCGGGGGGTCGCTCTGCCGCCGCCGTTGGGCGGCCCCGGCCCTGCCCCGCCGGGCCGCAGCTGCGCGGCCCTGGGCGAACGGGCCTCCGCTCCGACCGGCGCCTTGGGCGGCCGGCGGGACGCGGCTCCGGCTGCGCGGGGGCACAGGCCCTGCCGCTGGGCTGCGTGCCGCCGGGGGGGCCCGTCCCGGCTCTGGGAACCCCCACCTGCAGCCCCTGTGCCCCGGCTCTGCGCCGAGGGGCTCTGGCTGCCGGGGGAGGCAGCTGCCCTGCAGCCCCTGTGTGCCAGGGGGAGCCGCTGGCCCCGCCGGGGGCTGCAGGGGGGCTGCAGGGGGGCTGCAGGGGGGCCGTGCTTTGCTGTACTCCAGGGCCTTGATGCCCACCCTGTGAACCAGCTCCCCGTTTCCCACCTGCACAGGGCTTTGGGGTTGAGATATCTGGAGCAGCAAAGGCGTTTCCTGGGCTCCAGGGTGTCTCTGGGCTGTGCCAAACACAGTTCCTGACACTCTGCCCTCTCAACACCCATCCCGCTGACCACCCACTCATTCAGTGTGACCGTGTACAGCACCATGGGGCTGGTCAGGGCACTTCCAGCACCAGCAGGGCAATGTCCGGCCTCACACCTGTGTCCAGGGATGGCCTGTGTCCCCTGTCCTGCAGCAGCATCGACCAGCATGCACCTGCTGCCTTTGCTCCCCTGCCCCAGGTACTGTTGGTGCCAGTTGTGCACACCCGAAGTTAACTGAGGACAGGCTGGCCCCTCTGGCCTCTGGCCACCCGGCCTGTGCCTGCACAGCAGCCCTCAGCCTCATGTGCCATCATTACAGTCATGGTGTGGCTCTGGCTGACACCCCCAAACCCCTCGTAGGGAGGGGGTAGCTCCCCTCCAAGCCATTTCCCTTGCAGGAAGGAAGCAGCACGCCTCAGGCAAGGGGAGACCAGTACACTGAGGTCATTTACAGCCTTGCCAGGTGAAACCAAAGCCAAGGAGAGGTGTTTGGAGGTTTCTGGGGAGCTCTGGATGCAGATGTGACTCAGGGATAGGTACTGGAGCTGAAATCTGTCCATCACCCCAGAATCTGAGCAGTTCCTTGAAGACTGGAGCTGTCCTGTGTTTGTGCACAGGTTGAGGGTCTCATGGGATGGAGCATCCCAGCATGCAGAGTTCAACAGCCTAATAGCACAGACAGGGAGGCTGGAAGAAACTGGTGCAATGAGCACTAAACTCTCTGGTTTGGGATGGTAGTTGGGCAGTGGGTACCCAGCAAGAGAAGCCAGCCCTGCACACTACCTCACACTGCGAGGGGTGGCAAAGGGAGTCTGCAGGGCTGGGCAGGGCAGGCAGCGAGGCTCAGAGCTCAGGGCCTTGCATCTAGGAGGCTAGAAAGGAGGAGAAGATGCAGAGGGCCATCAGGTGCTGGTGGCCACTTCAGTGGTGACAGCCCAGCACCGGCCTCCTGGCTCAGCCCCTGGGGCAGGCTGCAGGATTGTTTCCCAAGAGCCCTGGCTCTCAGCAGAGCCGGTTGCCCAAGCAGCTCTCGTGCCCCCGCCAAGCTGTGCTGTGGCCCTTGCGAAAGCCTGTTGATAAACACTGCGGGGCATGCCAAGCCCTGCCAGACAGCAGCTGATGTGCCGGGCTGCAGGGAGTGCCCCACCGGCAGTGGAATTTTCCACTCCTCCCCAGAGAGTCTGTCTGAGCTGCTGGGGTACCCAGGAAGGCACAGATCCACTAGTGCCCCCGATGCCCCTGTCTGGCCCTGCAGACCCTGCCATGCACGGTGGGATCTGGGTCACCTGGGCCACCATTTCACCTGGCGGGCCACCACCTCCAAAGCGACCCAGCCACCCCCACCTCACCGTGGGGCCATTCCTGAGTCCTGGCGATGTGCTACCCATTAGCTTTCCCTTTTCAAGCACGTGGGCCGAGCTGGGGTGTCTCAAGGACTTGCCTTTCAGCAACACCGGTCCTTTGTGTGCATCCTGGGGGGCAAAGGGTGACCCCTGCCAGGGCCTTCTGGGCTGCCCGGCTCAGCTCTGCCCTGCTCTGCCCTCAGGCATATTGGAAACATCTCCAAGACCAGAGGATTTGAGGTATGAAAACTGGTTGATGCATGGTAATTAGCATGCTAAAGCCCAGTTCAATTTGAGCAGGTGATGTCCCAGCTCGCTCTGTCTGCCCTGCCACCCCTGTGCCCTCAGCAGCTGCACACAACGCTCTCAGCAGGGCCAGGCTGGGCCTTCCCCAGGGCCGGTCTGTGCTGGGAGCATCGTGCCAAGGGGTGTGGACCGGCTGGTGGGCCTGTGCACAGTGCCATCCCTGGGTGACAGCTCTCCCCATCACAGCTTGGCTTGTGCAGGGGATGGGCATGTCAAGCCCTGAGGTCACACCTGGCTTTCTGTGGTGTCTGCAGGCCAGGACTGTGCTGAGGGGGAAAGAAACCCTGTGTGTCCCTGCCAATAGCCATGAGCTTTCCTTCCTTCCTTCCTTCCTTCCTTCCTTCCTTCCTTCCTTCCTTCCTTCCCTTCCCTTCCCTTCCCTTCCCTTCCCTTCCCTTCCCTTCCCTTCCCTTCCCTTCCCTTCCCTTCCCTTCCCTTCCCTTCCCTTCCCTTCCCTTCCCTTCCCTTCCCTTCCCTTCCCTTCCCTTCCCTTCCCTTCCCTTCCCTTCCCTTCCCTTCCCTTCCCTTCCCTTCCCTTCCCTTCCCTTCCCTTCCCTTCCCTTTTCCCTTCCCTTTCCCCTCCCCTTTCCCCTCCCCTTTCCCCTTTCCCTCCCCCTTCCCCTCCCCTTTCCCCTTCCCCTTCCCCTCACCTTTCCCCTTCCCCTTCCCCTCACCTTTCCCCTTCCCCTTCCCCTTCCCCTTCCCCTTCCCCTTCCCCTTCCCCTTCCCCTTCCCCTTCCCCTTCCCCTTCCCCTTCCCCTTCCCCTTCCCCTTCCCCTTCCCCTTCCCCTTCCCCTTCCCCTTTCCCTTCCCCTTCCCTGTCTCACCCACAGGATGAATAGAAAGGATTAGTTGGGGTTCTATGGCACAGCCAAGTGACTGCCGTAGTTACAGGGTCCAGGCTGGGTCACCTCTGCTCCCAGCCTGGAGCTGCTCCCTCCATTTCACACCCGCTGTGCCACATGTGATGGCTGTGCCAGCCCAGCCAGGTGCTGCTGTGCTGGAGCAGCACCCACGCTTCAATGCTTGCAACAGACCAGGCTCCCCATCCTTTCCCAAATCCCTGCATGTCAGACCCTCGCCAAGGCAGCGTCGGGGTGGTGGGATGCGCTCACTAAGGGTACTGCTGGGAGCGCTCCCTGAGAGAGGGTGTGTGCTGGGACCTGATGCTGTGCTGGGAGCCCAGTCTTTGGATGGAGACAGAGCCAGAGGAAGGGGGGACGTGTGGTTTGCTCATGGCAGCAGATGGCTGCGAACAGAGGGGAGGCTACTCCATCCTCTTCACCCCAGCTCCCAGCATCGTGGCTTCCACACACAGGCAGAGGTGCGGGCGGGCAGCGGGGCACTTGGTGCCTGCACGACTCCACTGTGGAGAGGCAGAGCTCGAGCAAAAGGCGTCGGGAGCAGCAGCAGATCCTGTCCTGCCCCTGGATCCTTGGGACACGGTGTTCTCTCCAAGAAATGATAAGGACAATCAATAATAAAAGCGGGCAGGCAGGACGCAAGCGCAGCCTCCGCCTGCGACCTTCAGGAGCTGGGTTATTGGAGCAGGCACAGGCGCTCCTGGCAGCGGCATGAGCAGCGCCTTGTCTGGAGCGAGCGTGGGGTAAACACTGCTGCTGGACATGCGCAGTGCCCGGGCTGGGGCACTGCCCCCTCACACCCCCCTTCACACAGCCCTTCGCACCTTCGGGCAGCTGCCCCCGTGCACATTCGTGTGCAGCCCGTGAACCTCATCAAAGAGCTGGGGGATAAATGAGGGTCCCGTGGATGCAGCAGGATGTGTGAGCTCGTGAGGCTGCTGAGGAGGCTGGCGAGCAGGCAGGCAGCGTGCTGTGCACATGCGCGGGGGAGGCAGGGACAGCCAAGTCTCTGGAGTAACCCTGAGCACTTACATAACCCTTCACGTTTACAAACCGCTGCACAAACATGACCCACTCGCCCAGAACAGAGTCGATCTCAGCACAAACAACCCTCCAGCGCAGCTCCCGCGCTCTGTGGGTGCTGTGACGTGGCGAGGTCGCAGTGCCCGTCGGTGGTGGTGGGGCTCCAGCTCTGCGTCACAGCCTGGAAGGTTCGAGCTGGCTGAGGGCTGGTGTGGGCATCTGTCCTGCAGCAGGTTCTGGCTCTTTCTGAGCTTCTTGGACCTGCACCAAAGCTCAGGGGTTTTTCAGTTTTGCAGGGGAATGCGGGCTGTCAGGCTGCACACAGTGGCACCTTCTTCTGCCCCAGGAGGCAAGGACCTGACCCAGCCCAAAGACAGCTCCTTCCCTCAAGCACAGTGAGGGGGCTGGGATGCATTATTTCATGTTTTGGGGGCAGGGCAGCAGCACCCCTGTCAGTACCCTCAGGTCCCAGCAGGGCTCTGGCTGTGGGTACCACCCACAGTGCTGGTGGGCACTGTGCTCCTCACACTCTTCTCTCCCACTGAGGGTCCTGTAAAGGCTGGTCCTTACCCCAAACCCGAGGGTGATTCTGGCTAACCCCGGCTCAGCATCCTTCTCAGCACCTCTTGCCCAGCACATCTCTCTTCCTCCACCGGGCCTGCTAAGCTCCAGCCCTTAGAAAGTGTCTCCAGCAAAGATTCACTGAAAAAAAGCCTAAAAATAGTCTAGGAATAATGTGTGTGTGGGAGACAGGCTCTTTATCGCTCAGCAAGCAGCAGATCCAGTCGCCGCCTGGCAAAAATGGGAGAGGGATCGGGAGTTAAAAATAACATCCCCTCATGGGGAGCCAGCCCAGGCCACCGAGTTCCCAGCTCAGCCCACACAGGCAGGCCATGCTGCTGAGAACCATGCTCCCTCCTGAGCTCCCGTCTGGGGAGCGCGGGGATGGGGGACCCGTCTGTGCCAGCTCTCCATCGCTGTGTTCCTCCGCAGAGAGTGGATGGTGGGGTTGGTCCCAGTACCCCACGTACCCCAGTTCTGCTCACACAAGCTGGGGCCGCGCTGTGGGGAGTGGGCGGTGGGCACGGGGAGGGCAGAGCAGAGAGGGAACCTGGGTTTGTCCCCAGAGCTGAGGCCCCAGCCTGCCTTGTGTTGACAGGAGAGCACAGGAGCCTGCAGCTTTCTGGCTGCCTCTGATGTCTCCTGTGCCCCTGCGTGCCCGGCGCAGGCCGCTGAGGGTGCACAGTCCCCCAGACACCCCATCCTGTGCAATGCAAACCGCCTTGTGCCCTCCCCTCTGACACCCCGCGGGACTCGTCCCGCACCGTCCCCTCGGTTGCCCGAGCGACACATGGGGCTCCCCTGGTCACCCCTCGGTGATGCGGCTGGCGGGCCCCGGGGGGAGTGCTAACACCTTCTCCCGAGGGGTGCTTGTACCAGCCCCGGGGTGGTTTGGGGATAACGGCTTCACCGGAGGGAGGATGCGCGGCCAGGAGGTGGCAGCAGCCTCTCGTGGTGGTGCCAGGCCCGGGCTCAGCACCTGCCCCGGGCTCAGCACCCTGTCCCAGGCCCAGCACCCTGTCCGGGCTCAGCACCCTGACCGGGCTCAGCACCCTGTCCCAGGCCCAGCACCCTGACCGGGCTCAGCACCCTGCCGGGGCTCAGCACCCTGCCCGGGCTTAGCACCCTGCCGGGGCTCAGCACCCTGTCCCAGGCCCAGCACCCTGTCCCAGGCTCAGCACCCTGCCGGGGCTCAGCACCCTGCCCGGGCTCAGCACCCTGTCCCGGGCCCAGCACCCTGTCCGGGCTCAGCACCCTGCCCGGGCTCAGCACCCTGTCCCAGGCCCAGCACCCTGCCCGGACTCAGCACCCTGCTGGGGCTCAGCACCTGCCCCGGGCCCAGCACCCTGACCGGGCTCAGCACCCTGTCCCAGGCCCAGCACCCTGACCGGGCTCAGCACCCTGCCCGGGCTCAGCACCTGCCCTGGGCTCAGCACCCTGCCCGGGCTCAGGACCCTGCCCGGGCTCAGCACCCTGCCCGGGCTCAGCACCTGCCCTGGGCTCAGCACCCTGCCTGGGCTCAGGACCCTGCCCGGGCTCAGCACCTGCCCCGGGCTCAGCACCCTGTCCCAGGCCCAGCACCCTGACCGGGCCCAGCACCCTGCCGGGGCTCAGCACCCTGTCCCAGGCCCAGCACCCTGACCGGGCTCAGCACCCTGTCCCAGGCCCAGCACCCTGTCCCAGGCCCAGCACCCTGCCCCGGCCCAGCACCCTGTCCCAGGCCCAGCACCCTGTCCCAGGCCCAGCACCCTGCCCCGGCCCAGCGCTGCGGTTTGCAGCCGCAGCCTGTGGAAGTCGGAAAGAACAAACTGTGCAGCCGGCAGCGCCGCCAGCTTCTGCTTTCGAAGGTATCGACAGCCGGCACAAACACAGGGCGCTGGCCCAGCCCGGCAGCACGGGCTCGGCACAGCCTGTCCCGGCCCCGCTCCCGCAGCCAAACAAGCCGTCCCAGGGCACTGGGAGAGAGGGGCTCTGCTCCCCCATTCCCCACTGCAGCTGCGTGCAGGGCAGCTCCCCGGGCACCCCTCCGCAGCGATGGCCAGGGGTCACTTGTCCCTGTGGAGATGGAGATGCCCAACCTGCTCTGCACGGCTTGGGAGGGCTTCCCTCACGCGCTGGAGGATGACATGGGCTGGCCGTGCTGATGCCATGTGCTGGGGTGCGGGTGGAAGGACTGGCACCCAGGTACCACAGCCAGCCTGTATGAGTAACGGGCTCGCTGACCCACCAGGCCTGGGTGCTCCGGTGCAACCTGCAGCTCCAGAGGTGGGTGCAGGCTGCTGGAGCCCACCACCTGGGGACCACCCACGTGGGGACAGGGGCAAGGCTGTGTGTCCCCAGACAAGCTATAGAATCCTGGAGCATCTTGAGTTGGAAGGGGCCCATAAGGATCATCGAGTCCAACTCCTGGCTCCTCACAGGGCCAGCCAAGTCAGAGGATGAGCGTGCTATGTTATGAGCTGTTGCTGGCATCAACAAATGGAACTCATTCTATGGGGAGAAACGAAGCACTTCCCCAGATTGCTCCTTTACTGTGTCACCTTTCTTCCTCACACCTTTGAGTGACATACAGGATAAACAAACAACACCCATGGGCTTTCTCCTGGATCTTTTTCTAGCAGTGGATGCAGTGCACATAAGAGGCTGTGGGACAAGCTGTAGGACCAAGCAGCTGCCAGCTGGAGGGATGCAGGAGGGGCTCAGAAATGGTGGGGAAAGGGAGAAGCCGTGCCTGGAGCCGGGCAGCAGCGGGGAGCCTGGAGCAGGATCCCATGGGTGGCCCTTCCAGCCCCAGTCCATGCCTGGCAGAAAGGGGAAACGCTGAGCTGCAGCCAGCTCTGAAAAACAAGGCTGGTTGTGGTGTCTTGTCACAAGTGCCAAATTCACACGCGGGGGTGCAGGTGGGAGGGGGAAGTGGGAAAGGGGTGGGGAGCCCTGTTACGTAGAGCGAGTCCTCCAGCCTTCCTTCCTGTGGCCGCAGGCTCAGGGTATATAAACAGTGGAGCTATAATTATCTGGGGCTGGTGAGCAGCGGGCCTGAGCTCCTGGCTGCTGGGGGCACGGCTGCAGGACCAGCAGGCTCAGGGCTCCCCAGGGTTGGCACCCATGGCCCAGGCGTGCTGTGCTGTGCTGTGCTGTGCTGTTGGGGAAGAAGGCATGGCCCCCCGGCATGCTGCCTCACAGCAGGAGTGACAAGGCTGTGGAGACCCTGAGCAGGGGGAAATCCAGGGGGGAAGCAATATGTCTCCTGACCATACCAGCACACATTCCCCAAGGGTGCACAGAGAGGAAAAGCAGCAGTTAAGAGCCAGGGCAAGGCTAGGAACTGCTGGAGCACTTGGGGAGGGAGAGAGGGTGTTTTGACTGGCCCTTGTGTTGGAGAAGTGCTGGTATAGTGACCAGGCAGAGTGGAAAGGACCAGGATAAGTTTGGAGCTTATGCCTTGGAGCAGACAGAGGAGCAGGGGCACAGGTGGACAGCAGGTGGGTCCCTTTTGAGGGACTTGCTCCTGTGTGTGGGCTTCATTGGGCCAGGCCAGGCCCAGGGAGCTTTGGTTTGGGCCGGGATTTCTGCAGATGATGGGAAACATCAAGCTGGGAATGAGGAACTAAGACATGGAATGAAGACACCCAATGGTTGCAAAAGGCGCTGCCAAGAGCTGGCTGTAAGATGTGGAAAGTACTCAGGGCTCGTTTGTGTGCAAACTTTCCAGCTCCTCCAGCCTCCCCCCTCTCAGCTGAGCTGGGTTTGCTTTCACTTCCCTCCCGCCCAAAACAACAGAAAACAAAAGACACGCAAGAGAAAACAGCGTTCTGATTTGTAAGCAGAGAAGGAACCCATTGTTCCCCACCCAAAACCGATCCACACTTGGTGGGGAGCTGGGTAGGGAATGGAAACAGACACCTGGAAAAGCCAAACTGGTCACAAAAGAGGTCCTGGTGGACCTGCTGGGCTGCCCAGCTCAGGGTGAGTGGTCCAGTCACCCTGTGACACCCAAAGGAGGGCTGCCAACCACAAGGAAGGTGTTTTGGGGTATTTTAGGGCACTTTGGAGCAGGCAGCTGGCTCTTGAAGAGCTCAGGGTTGGTGAGCTCGGGGCTGGAGGCTGCAGGTAAGGAGGTGTCAGGCTGTGGCCCCAGTGCCTGCTTGTCACAGAGAGCCAAGCCGGGTCAGGCATGGGCATGTTCCTTGTGGGTGCGAGGCTGTGCTTCACGCCAGAGCCTGGAGTACTGTGGGCTGGCTCTGGCCACCCTGGAGTCAGATCCTCTGCCCTCTGGCTACGGATTCCTGGCCCCAGGTGCTGGCTTGAGCTGTTTGCATCTCCCATACTATTTGCATCTTTCAGCCCAAGCCTGGTGCTGCTATCTTCCAGGAGCTGAGGAGGGTTGGCAGGTCTCAGGTCCCCCTGTCCCTGTGGCACTTCCCGCCCTGCTGAGCACTGGCTGGGAGCAGCCAGCAGCCAGGGGCAGCAGCCCAGGGTGCGTTATCAGGGAGTACCAAACAGGGCTGGCAGTGCCCCCTTGATGACAGGACTCAGGTGGTTTGACACAAAGCTGTTCCCCTCTGAAGAGAGAAGGGGACAAACTGCTGTGTGCAGGCTCCACTCTGCAGCTGTTCCTCGTGGAGCAGGGGGGGAGCAAGGAGGAGCTCCTGCCCCAGCACAGCATGCTGCTTCCCAGGAGGGCAGCACAAGCTCCTGGGAGCGGTTTGGGAAGTAATCCAGTGCCTGCAGCCCCATCTCCCTTGCCCTGCTCCTCCTCCCCGGTGGGGAAGGGCGAACCTGGGATTAGTTGTTCCCAGCACATTCCAGGTATTTACCTCCTGGGACTCCCACCCGGGAGACCTTCACTGATGATAGACAGACCTGGAACAGGCATTTGGCTGACGAAAGACACGGTGGAAGTTGCCAGCAGAGCAAGTTCTCTGTGTACTTGCATCAGGCTCCCAGGTTTCACTGGGGCGAGGGCATGGCCAGCACCCTGTGCCCTGCAAAGCTCCTGTTTGTCCCATTGATCTCCTGCCCCAAAAACAGATGAGGGAGCTCTTTTGGTCCTGCTGGGGAGACCAGCAGGGGAGCTGCAGAGTTTGGTATGAATGCCTTCAAAACAGGTTGTTTTCTTCGGTCCTCTTCCCTGCTCTCTGCCCTGGGGACACTGAAGGTGTGTGTGTGGGGTGTAGCAGGACCCATGGTTGGAGGGTAAGAGGTGAACAGGAGGGGAGGATGCTGAAGCTGGAACAGGGGGCTGAGGGGTACCATGCTGCAGGCAGAGGCAGCACCCTGCACGGGTTCCCATGTCCGTGGGGACACTGACCCACACAGGCTGACAGAGGACTTCTCCCCCGTGGGTGCAGGTGGGGGGCGTACCTCTCACGCTGCAGCGGTGTGGTCCTGGAATCACCCCTGAAGATGCTCATCCAGACTCTGCTTTGCGAGCTGACTCATGCTTTGGGGGATAACATGGGTTTACTTTCGGAACACACTGTGCCCACAGCTCAGGGCCCTGGGGCCGAGTGTTCCCTGTCAACAAGCACAGTTCTAACACGAGAGGAGCCGCAGCACCTCCCGGTGTGTGCTGAGCAGCCGGGATGCAGGTGGGATGCAGGTGGGATGCCGATGGGATGCAGGTGGGATGCAGGTGGGATGCAGGTGGTCCCGGTGGGCTCCCCGCACACCTGTGACCTGCAGCCCTGCCGTGCCCCCACACACGTGCTGACCTCAGCCTTGCACAAACCTCCTCATGGGGCCACAGGGATAAAAGAGAAACAGGGAAAACCATGGAAAATGGGTGATTTATTTTTTGGCAGTGTCTCCACCCAGCCTGTGCCATGTGGGGAGGTGGCAGGGACAGGCTGAGCAGCAGGGCTGACCCTGTGCCAGAACGTGTGACTGGGGTGTTTCATGGAGTGCAGAGCTGCAGGGAAGTGTTTGCCCTCTCCCCTGCCCTGCAGAGAGGATGTGTTCCTGAGGAGGTGAGCAGTGCTGCCTTTGGAACACAGTGCTGGGGCTGGGGACAGGGTGGGGACCCACAGGGGGTCTTGGCAAAGGGGTTCCCAGTGGGTGTTTCATGGCCATCACCCTGGCCTTGGCTTAAGGGCGGGCTGTCTCCAAGCAGGTAAGAAGAGATTCCCTGGTAAAGACACCATCTCCTCCTCCAAAGCATCCCACCCTTGGGCAGCAGGACCCTCAACCAAAGCCTATCACAGAGGGGCTGGGTGCAGGGTGAGCTGCCCCCAAAACCCCTCCTGGCTGGGGGTCAGTTCCAGCTCTGTGCCCTTCCTTCAGTCACAGGTTATTTTCCCCCAGCACAAACACATCTGGGCTGGCTCATGGGCTTTGTTTTCTTCTTTGGGCAGAGTTGTGCCAACAAAGCAAAGCTTCTTCCTTATCCCTCCCCTCTCTAATTGTTTCCATGTGGATCTAATTTCACCACATCCCGGAGCAGGGTTGGGCTCCCTGCTTGCGTGAAGTTGAAAACAAGGGGTGAGGCACTGGCTGTTGGCAGGAGAGCCAGTCCACCCCGTGGTGCCCTCAGATCAGCTTCCAGGCTTGGCTTTTGCAGGTGCCCGAGACCCATGGTCCTTCCTCTGGGAACAAGGGACCAGAGAACGCTGCTGTGGTGCAGCAGGGACATGAGCAGGGTGAAAAGCTGTGGCTGGGTTGTGCTTTGCCAGCCTCTGGCCAAGCCCTGGGCTGGCTGACTGGACACTGGCAGGTCCCCTACCACCTTCCCTTGGGCTCTGGGTGCTTCTCTTGGGGCAGCCCCCTGCATGGAGGTCTCTGGTACCACAAGAACCCACATCCTTCCTACTCAAAGTGGACCCTGCAGGGGATTAGTGGGGTGAGGGGCAGCATCGGGGTGCACTTCCCAATGGAGGGTCTGGCCTGACACCTTTCCCCACTGCAAGGCCAGGGTCTCCCCTGCTTGGGTCCACCGTGCTTCTTCTCTGTACGCTGCAGCTGGGGATGCTGGGGTAGAGCTGGGATGGCCTAGCCGTGCCAGTGGCCCCCAGCAGCTAGCCATGTCCCGAAGGAGAAAGGGTGAGCCTGTTTGGAAAAGGCTTGAGGCTTTTTGCATCTGGTGTCTGGGCTGTGTCCTGACATGCTCTGAGCCACGGTGTGAGTGCCCTTGGAGGAGCAGCATCACCTGGCTGGTGGGAATCAAGCGGCAGTGAGGGGGCTGTGGCAGACACACCTCATGTAGGAGGGGATGCAGCAGTCCCTGTGTGCACAGAGACCTTGGAGGGACACACGAGCGCATGTGCTGGCTGTGCTGGAGGAGACATCTGCCTGCCCATCTCGGCAGCAACACTGTGGGCCGAAGCAGGAGCCTCCCACCCCTCTGATCCCAACAGCCACATCTCTGGAGGTGGCTCTTCCAGGAGCCAGGGCTAAGGATAGCAGCAGTGCTTCTGGGAGAGGATGCCAGGCTCTGGTGGGCAGGATCTGCCCTGGAGCCGGGGCAGTGCTGTCCTGGGGAGCTGGCAGCCCAATCCCCCCACCTCTTTCCGTGGGTGGCAGCTCTCACGTGGTGGTTTGCCTGTGATCCACGCTGCTGGGCCGGGCCTCAGGCTGCCCGAGGGACAGGCCCTGGCTCCCTGTGCGGATGGGGCTGGCTCAGCAGTGTTGCTGTGGTGTTGCACATGGCCTCGGGCGTGCACTGTGCTCTGTTTGCAAACAGGAGCTCTGTCCACACACAGCTCGCTCCTCCTGCTTCCTCCTGCTGCACAATCCTGACCGGAGAAAGCATGAGGCAAGGCTGCCTGCCCATGGCCTGCAGCTGGAAGCCCCAGGGAGGGACCTGGGAAAGACTGGTGTTAGGAGCTGGCACAGCACATGCCGCTTACTGGGCTGACTGGTGTCCGGCAAGGCTGCTGTGAGAACCTGCCTGCTCCCTGTCTGCCCAGCACGGACACAGAGAGGGGCCTTTGCCCTTCCCCAGGCCACAATCTGGTGCGTACATGTACAGAAGCACCATGGCCTCACAGAAATCCTGTCTCTGGGAATCACAGAATCACCAGGTTGGAAAAGACCTTTAAGATCACCAGGTCCACCCGTTCCTGTCCTGTGCTAAACCAGATCCCTGAGCACCTCATCTACCCTTTTTTTAAACACACCCAGGCGCAGGGACTCAGCCCCTCCCTGGGCAGCCTGTGCCACAGCCCCACAACTCTGCCAGGGAAGAACTTTTCCCTCACACCTGATCTGACCCTGCCCTGGCACAGCTTGAGGCCATTTCCCCTTGTCCCATCTCCTGTCCCCTGGCTGAAGAGACCATCACCCACTTCTCTGCACCCTCCTGGCAGGGCAGTGGAGGTGGTGATAAGGTCTCCCCTCAGCCTCCTCTTCTCCAGGCTGAACACCCCCAGCTCCCTCAGCTGCTTCTCATAGGATTTGCTCTCCAGCCCCTTCCCCAGCCTGGTTGCCGTTCTCTGGACTCACTCCAGGGCCTCAATGTCCTTCTTATGGTGAGGGGCCCAGAACTGGACCCAGCACTCAAGGTGCAGCCTCACCAGTGCTGAGTACAGGAGCAAAAGAGGGATCCTTGCAGAGGACATTGCAGGGCTCAGAGACTGGGTGCTGGTGACTCACTTGGGATGGGCTTTCACCTCGGTGAGCAGCTCCACTGAGGGTCTGGAGCTGCCTGGCGTTCTGCCTGGCTCCCTGCCATCCCTCCATGATACCTCTCGACATGAACTCAGCACTTGGCAGGTGGGTTGTGTTTTGAGGAAACCTCCCACTGATCTGCCTGGGATGGGGACAGGAGAGGAGCAGCCCTGGAGCAGACTGGAAGGGATAGTGCTGGTGTCAGATTCAGCCAGGCCTGCAAGGGTCCCATCAAACACAAGCCAGGGGCTGCTAACAGAGCCCTAGCAGTTGTCACAGCACTTCCCATTCTTTTCAGGGGCAGTCAGGAAGCTTCTTGCCATGGTGGTGGGACTCTGGAAGCTTTTCTCCTGCCAATGCTCACTTTAACTGCTGTTGGCAGGTTGTAGCTCAGTGACTGTGGACTTGTCCCAGCTACCCTGGGTGCCCAGGGAGCAGCACCTGAACTGGGGGCAGGACCACGTGCTTGGGGCTCTGAGGGGCTGGGAACCCCACACCCCCTCTCAGGCAGTGGGAAAGGAGCAGTGCAAGGGCCGTGTGATGGAGCAGGAGCCCTGCCCAGGTGTATGTGGTGCCACCCCTCCTAAAGACCTTCTGCAAAGCCCCCCAGGTGTCCCTATCCCCACAGGCCCTCCAGCAGGCATCGCTGCTGCCAGACCAGGTGGGAGACAGTTTGGCTGGGCCACGTGGTAGCAGGCCCACTGCCACCATGAGCCTGGATCAGCAGCATGAACAAGCTGCCACCTCCTGCTTGTCAGTTACCTCACACCCTGCTCTCACACCCTGCTCTCCTGGCTCCAGCTGTGACCCACCAGAGCAGGGTGAGTGGCATCTGGTGGGTGGGAGCATGGAGAAGCCCCATGTGCCACCTCCCAGCAGCAAAGGCAGCCCCCAGCAGTTCTCCGAGCCCAGGGATCCGCAGCGCTGGGAGCCAGGCTGGTCTGAGTGTGCCTGCCATGCTGGGGAGGAGGGTGCTGCCAGCAGCCAGCGTGACTCAGGGGTGCAGCTTGTCCCCGCCATGGCGCAGCGCTCGGAGGCGCCGGGCTGGCTGCGGCCTGGTGAGGCTCTTCCCACGTGCAGGGAGGAGCTGACAGGGAGGAGCAGGGCTTTTGGGATGGAGCAGGGGTTTGGTGATCCAGCAGAGCGTTGGAAGGCAGCTGCCTCCCAATACCTCAGCCTCCTGGGTGCCGTCCAGCCTCACCAGAGGTGAGCTGGTGCTCTTGGGACTTCCCACACACAGGGCCATCCAGGCAGACCTTGTCTAGGGTGGGTCCGGGGTGACTTGTCTCCAGAGGAGCCCAGCCCCACGGCCTGGGCTGTGCCTGGGGACCCGGGGTGGCTGCAGACCTTGGAGATGCTGGGTGGCTCACAAAGACCTTTCTGTCTGCAGAGGACTCGCACCACCATTGTCCCCTGTCCCAGTTTCAGTCCCGGCTGCACACACTGCTCATCTTTCTAGGTCACTGAAGAGGGCCTTTGTGTGCCAACAAAGTGCTTCTCTCCCCATGCAGGGTCTTTCCCTTGCTCCTCAGATCTTCCTGCTTTGTTTGCACTGGTTTTGACTGGTGGTGAATTATCTTCTCACGTGCATCCATCCTCCCACTGGAGCTGCTGGCCCGGCACTGCCAGGCAGGGAGAGACGTGCTGTGCCCAGCAGTGCCTCTGCCCACTCCCTGCAGCAGCCGTGGGTCCAGGGATGCTGGCTGGACTGCTGGGGGTGCAGAGCCCAGGAGGGGTGATGCTCGGGCAGTCAGGTGTCCCCTGAGGACAGTGGCATGGAGCAAAAGGCAGGGCAGGGTGATAGGAACTCTGCTGCTGCCACTTAGACTTCCTGGGCATGGAGGGTCTGGCAGAGCTCTGTCGTTCAGCACCCCAGGACAGGGCTGTGGGGACAAGGAAAGCCCCACCAACCCAGAGCTGAGATGAAGCAGGGTGATGGCTGGTGGCCATTGGAGACCCCTGGCTGCCCAGAGACCACCTGCATGGCTTTCTGGGGAGCCTGCAGAGCATCAGCCCTGGGTGTCTTTGAAGCCTTGCCTTTCCCAAGGAAGGGCTTGCCCTGAACCAGGAGGTCTGAACCCACCACCCCAGCAGCACCTCAGTAGCTGGGGCTGTCCCTGTGTCTCGGTGGGATGTGTGGGAAAGCAGGACTGGATGCACTCAAAGGTGATGAAAGGGAGGGCAGGGCCATGAGGCACAAACAGATGGGCAGGCCTGGGAGGAGGCCAGGAGGCAGATTTTTGCCAGCAGCAAAGGGCTGGGAGGAGGAAACTCTTCTTTTGCCTGGTTTGTTCTTGCTGGGTTCAGGATCAAGGAGCTGAGGACTCACCTGGAGCAGGGCAACCAGCCCACCACACTGTCCTCCCCAGAGCAAAGCCCTGTGGCACTGGGGGCACAGTGGGACCCACGGCAGGTGTGAGGCCAAATCTAGAGACCCCGTGCCCACACACACAGCGTTCACACACACGTGCTGCCTGTAGCTGGATCCTGGGGATCCCACCTGTGCCAGAGTGTGCACGTGTGTGCACACATGCCCTGTGAGCGCAGCTGGATCCCATGGGATCTGAGTACCAGCACGGACGTGGGTGTGGGTGTCTGTGCAGGCATGCTCCCTGTGCATGGCTCAGCCCCAGCGCAGCCCGCGGCGGCTGCTGCCAGACTGTTCCCTCTCCTCTCATTCCTCCCCTTTTTCCTCTCCTCAAACCCAGCATTTGAATGTTTCACCACACTGCAACTGCTCCCTGTGTGGGATGGGGGTATGAGGAGCTGCAGGGGTATGGCCCCTCCGTGTTGGGGCCGTTTCCCCTTGCTGCGTGCTCCCCATGCTGTGGTGATGTGACACACAGGTAGGCTGTGTGCAGCGCAGCGTCTCCTTTGGCCAGGCACCAGGGACAGCGTACTGGTGGGCACCATGACTTTGTGGTGGCCAGTGATGGAGCCCCAGACACAGCATCCCTGCTCAGCCTTGGCCCTGGGCATGTTGTGGTGTGTGATCCCCACAGCTGGCGTGCCAGCCCTGCCTTGGCTGGTTGCATCAAAGAGCAGAGGACGCCCCTTCCCAGCATCAGCCACACGCTGCAGCCTTTGGGGGAGAGATCCTCCCTGCTGCACACGTGTGCAGAGGCATGCACCCACCGTCCAGCTCGCCCTGCACCCCCGGATCCTTCTGTGGCCCTGGGCTGCAGCAGCACCTCACATGTCCTCACAGGTGCCCCAGCCTCTGGGACGTGTCTGGCTGCAGCTCTGTGGCTGGCAGGGCACAAGCACACACGCTGCTTATCATCATAGAGTGCTGCACATGGGACATAACAGCCCCATGCAGCGCTACAGGCATGGGGGAGACTGACTGGAGACCTGTCAGGCAGAGAAGGACCTGGGGGTGTTGGGTGACTGCAGGCTCACCATGAGCCAGCAGTGTGCCCAGGCGGCCAAGAAGGCCAATGGCATCCTGGCTTGTATCAGAAATAATGTGGCCAGTAGGTCTGGGGAGGTGATTGTGCCCCTGGGCTGGGCCCTGGTGAGGCTGCACCTCGAGTGCTGGGTCCAGTTCTGGGCTCCTCACCATAAGAAGGACATTGAGGTCCTGGAGTGAGTCCAGAGAAGGGCAACCAGGCTGGGGAAGGGGCTGGAGGGCAAATCCTACGAGAAGCAGCTGAGGGAGCTGGGGGTGTTCAGCCTGGAGAAGAGGAGGCTGAGGGGAGACCTTCTCCCCACCTCCACTGCCCTGCCAGGAGGGTGCAGAGAGGTGGGTGATGGTCTCTTCAGCCAGGGGACAGGAGATGGGACAAGGGGCAATGGGCTCAAGCTGTGCCAGGGCAGGGTCAGCTCAGATGTGAGGGAAAAGTTCTTCCCTGGCAGAGTTGTGGGGCTGTGGCACAGGCTGCCCAGGGAGGGGCTGAGTCCCTGCACCTGGATGTGTTTAAAAAAAGGGTACATCAGGTGCTCAGGGATCTGGTTTAACACAGGATGGGAATGGTTGGACTTGATGATCTTAAAGGTCTTTTCCAACCTGGTGATTCTCTGATCATGGGCTTCTCTCTGGGACGACCTGCTGCTCCCATGGCACCCATTTTCCCTCCCCTCCTGCCTGCTTCCTAAGACTTTGCCCTTATCTCAGCAGGCAAAAGCAGCCACCTTCCCTGCACCTCCCCTCCCTCTCCAGATCCCAGCTGTTCTTCCTCTTGTTTTCAGCCAGCTACTGTCTGTGAGCTAAAAATAAGAAGGAATTTACAGTCCTTGACCTTGAGCTGGGCCAAGCACATTGCTCCTGCTCCGTGCTGTGTCAGCAGAGTGCTCCCAGCTCATCCCAGGTTTCCCTTCATCCCTGAAAGCCCCTTCCCCTGGGGCACAGCACTGGGGTTCTGGCCAGGCTGGCGTGGGCTGAGGGATGCAGGGGGATTGGCATGGGCTGTGAGGGATGCTGCAAGCTGGTCACGTCAGAGGGTGATGTGTGCCACAGGGGCTGTGTGGTGTGTGATCCCAGGATGTCATGGGATTTGGGGGGTTTGTCCTTTCAAGTCACGTAATCTCACTGCTTTGTCCCGTCACCTTTCCGTTATGGACATTTTTAGTGCACAATTAGCAAAGGTTCCAAGTTTTCCTCCCCATAACTGGGAGCACAGGAAGCTCCCTGCTTCTGTGGCATTGTCTTTAAAAGGAAAACTGAGATTGTCACGTAACTATGGGAGTCCTGCAGCCACAGCCTTGGGGAAGGGCACCCTGCCTCACCCTGCTCCCCTCCCCCTGGTTTTGCAGAGCGTGGTGTGATGAGTCTCTGTGTCCATCCACTGTGAGAAAGGAGTTTGGGTCCTGCTGTAAGGAGGCTGCACCTTGAGTGCTGGGTCCAGTTCTGGGCTCCTCACCATCAGAAGGACATTGAGGTCCTGGAGTGAGTCCAGAGAAGGGCAACCAGGCTGGGGAAGGGGCTGGAGGGCAAATTCTATGAGGAGCAGCTGAGGGAGCTGGGGGTGTTCAGCCTGGAGAAGAGGAGGCTGAGGGGAGACCTTCTCACCACTGCCCTGCCAGGAGGGTGCAGAGAGGTGGGAGATGGTCTCTTCAGCCAGGGGACAGGAGATGGGACAAGGGGAATGGTTTAGCACAGACTGGGAATGGTTGGACTTGATGACCTTAAGAGGTCACTTTATGGGGTGTAATGGGGGTAGGAAGGTGCCACAGTTCCACCAGCCACCCTGCAGGACCCCACCCGTTGGACAGAGATGAACTTGTCTACACACCATGGTGGTATGTGGCATCCAGCTGCCTCTCCCTGCCCTTACTACCCCAAAAAGAGGTCACTGGCCTCCCACCTTCCCGATGGAAGCTAACCACAGAGGCCATGGCCAGAGGGCTGACGAGTGGCCCTAGGCACAGCAGGTTGGTGTGTCATGTCCAGGAGCACAGAGCCTCCCACCTCTTCTCTCCTCAGTTTCCCCACTATGGCATCGGTCCTTGCTTCTCTGGTCCATCCCCTGCTGGGATGTCCTCGCACCCTGCCTATGGCACCTGGAGATGAGGGACACAAAGATGTTTGAACCCAGCAGGCTTGTCATCTCTCACCCAGCCCTAATTCCTTGCTGTAGCTCCTGAAGACCTGGCTCCAGCTTTTGACTGTGTCCAAAACTCCAAGGCAGCCCCACAAGTTCATGGCAACACCAGTCCCTGCTGGGGAGCAGTGTTCTGCCTGGGAGCCCGGGGGATGCAGCACTGGCCACCACCTCCCTGGCATTGCAATTGCTGCATGCAGCTGCTCCACTGCTCCCTGGTTGGCTGTCCACATCCCTGCTGCCAGTGCTGGTGTCGGCCATGTGCCATTTGCAGCCATCACTGTGGCCTTGGGCACCTGTGGGTCCCCCAGAAAGCTGACTGGCCTCTTGCCTGGGTTCAGCCAGCAGCAACCAGTGCCCCAATCTGTCTCTGCCTTGTTCACTGGTGACTGCTTGCTGTCCTCTTCCCACTGGGTATGGGGATGCTGGGAGCAGGAGCTGGAGGCTGCCTGGCTGCTGTGGCTGTGAAAGCCCCAGGTCCTGGAGCCTGGGGACGGGCACTGAGGTGCCAAGTGGCTCCACATGCCTCTGTGGGGAGGGTGGCTGTGCTGGGAAGGGTGGTGGGGCTGTGGAGAGGCTGCAGTTCCTGCTGCTGCTCTTGCACAAGGGCTGCTGCTCACAAGTTTCTTGGTCTGTGTTTTTCCCAGAGCCAGGGCAGCCAGGCTCAGCTCGTGGAAGGGAGCCCACAGCGAGCGGGAATGATTCACCCGCTGCGTTAAGCAGATTTACGAGGTTATTTCTCAAAGGCAGGCTGAGTGTGTGTGTCATGCCATCCTGGCCTGGGCTGCATCACCACACCGCTGCCAGCGGACAGATGGCCAAACCTCAGCCCTTCCCTGAAAACAACTTGAGTGGGCAACAGGGCTGGGGTAAACACAGCACCGCGGCCTGGGGAGCGGCCTGCGCGCCAGGCCACGCGTGCCTCAGCTTCCCCTGGCCAGCCTGGCTGTTGTTATCTGCAATTGCTTGTGGTGCCTTGAGTAGAGGGGGAGATCATAGGGACTCACCTAGGGATAGGCTGGAGCCACGCAGTTTACACTTGGGTGTCCATCTGTGGCCTCTCCTCAGAGGCGCTGAAGTTTCTCAATGGCCCACGAGCTCCTCCCAGGAAACACCACCTGTGCCCTCAGAGGAAACACCAGCATCGCCCCAGCCACATCCCTGCGGTGCCACAGCACCCCAAGATCCCCATCACAGCCCGGCCTGCGGTGCCACAGCACCCTGGGGTCCCCACCACAGCCCGGCCGGGGACGAGCCCGCGAGCTGTTTTGCTAAATGAGCAGAAAATGGGTCCTGGGACATTCCTGCCTGGGATTAATTTTCAAGCTACTAAAGAGGTTATAACCTTCCAAGAAATGTGTCTCTGGGAAGCTGCCCAGTGGGAAAGAGGACAGGCCCAGAACATCACAGCACTGAGGGAAGATTGAAAACAAGCTAGGAATAAAAAATATGACTATGTATATAAACACGCTGGGTGGAAGAGCCAGGGCTTCAGCCTGTGTTCTTCATTTGTTGTTGTTGTTTTTAATCTTTGATTTGGAAACTTGCTGCTATTTATAGCCCTCCCCGCACCCCACGGCGGTTAGCAGCACTGATCCCTTCCAGATGCTGGTGGGGCCGGGGGGGCTGCGGGGCTGGCCGGCTGCTGGGGAGCAGACTGGGCTTAGGGGGAGCTTCAGCAGTGCTGGTCCTTGCAGGGGCCACCTCTGTCAGGGTGGGACAGCCCCACGGTCCTGCTGACCTTCAGGGAGCTGGGGATAATTTTGCAGCATCAAGGGGAGCAAAACACCAGTGATCTGTCTGCATTGGGGTCTGAGGGCTACCAGCTCCTCAGGGAGCCACTGGGGATGCCTGGGGAGCTCAGGCTTGGGTAACAAGCAGGAAAAGTTCTTTCTGTGGTGTTTCCTGAGAGCTGTGTGACTCTTGCCAGCTCCCAGTTGATGAAGGCTGAAGAGCTTCCTCCGGAGCCCCCAGCCCTTCCCAGGCAGCCCCAGGTCCTGCCTCGGTGGGGACTGCCTGGCAGAGCTGGTCCCTGCTCAGGGAGGCAGAAGGGGCTGGGTGTGGGGCTGAGGGATGCCCACCAGCTCTGCCCCATAGCTACTGGTCTGAACCAGCCTCTTTGGTCTAAGCACTGGCAAAAAAGGGGCTGAGATCATCTGAGTTGCCTGTCCCTGCCCACTGACAGACCACCTGGGGGGAGCTGGGGTGTCCCTGGGGGGTGATCCCTCCAGCCCCATGGCAGACACTAGCACCCCAGCTGCACCCAAGTTTTCCCCTGGTGCCCACAGGCTGCATCTCAGCTCCCCATCTCCACCCCAGGGCTGCGACCCCCCCCCGGGGAGGTGTGGGAGGGGTGGGCAGCCTCAACACCCACGCGCGTGGGGAATGAACATGCAAATGGGTGCTGAGGCTGGTCACCGATGGCCCGCTGACTGTCTGTCTGCCTGTCTTTCCCTCTGTAAGGGAAGAAGGACTGGAGGTGACGCGGTGCCTGCAGGAAGTCTAGTTGCCCCATCGTCTGCCTGGCAGAAGCGCACCCGCTCACCTCTCGCACGGCATCACGGTGCTTGTGTAAGCTGGGGTCCCAGCCACTGGTACCCCAGCGCAGTGACAGCTCCCTGGGACAGCGCCTGATGCCGCCATCCCAGCAGCGCTCTCCTCTTCCCAGCTCTAGTGGGACATCTGCAGATGAGCCAGACATATGAGGGGCTGATGGGAGCCTGTGAGGTGAAGGGGTGGGTGTTCAGAGCAGAGGGAACCAAGCAGCATCCCCAGAGGGGTGGGGGAATCCCTTTCCCCTGTGGCACACACCCCCTCCCTGTATCCCCACCTGCCCTCGAACTGCAGCAAAAACTGCCACCGCTGTTTGTTTCACGATTTGACCAAGGGGGTAGGGATTTGGCCAAGAGGGCAGGAGTTTGGCCCAGGGGACAGGGGTTTGGCCAACTGGCAGCAGAATGACTTTACTATCAGCCTGCAACAGCACGTCAGCATGGGTCCTATCTGCAGAGCCCAGGATCCTGGTTGCTGGTGTATCCTCAGATCGCTCTCAGGGCGGAGGGGCTCTAATAAGAGCCCAGCTTGGCACAAACACCCTCCGGAGAGCTGGGCAGGGGAGTGGGCTCGGGTCCTGGCTGGGTGGTGCGGTGACGCCGAGGGGCTCGCTCGGCGGTGCCGCAGGGCTGCTGAGCCAAGCCCTGCGCCGGGCTGAGCCGCTGCCGAGCTGCCTGACAGGTGACGTCTGCCACCTTCCCTGGAAAAAGCTGCTGTCAGGCTGCAACCACGAAGTGACGGGTGCTGCTTGTCACGCCACGGCCCTTCTGCCAGCCACTGTTGCCCAAGGCTTGCCTCATCTCGCTGGCATCTGAGCTCACTTCCCCCAGCTCCCTGCTCTGCAGCCCCGCCAGGCCTGCCTGGAAACCCTGTGATCCTGGGGCTGGCAGGGTCCCTGCATGTGGGGCTGGGGGCAAAGTGTAGAGCAGCAAGGGCAGGACTTGGGGATGAAGATGCATCTGAATGGGTGATTTCCCTGAACACATCCTCAGCTTCTCCCTGTGCAGGCAGCCCTGATCCCTGCGGGGTCCCTGCTCTGTGTAGTGTTGTGTAGGCAACTCTCCCCACCTCAAAATGCTGAATGAGTTGTAGGGTTCCCGTGGAAAATATGAGCCTGGGCTTCCCTGCACACATGAGGAGGTTTCGTGGTGACTCAGTGGCTGGTAACCAGGGCAGCAGCACACAAACAGCGTGGAGCATGCTGGGGGCAAGGGGATCCTGGCTGGATAGTGGCCAGACGAGGAGGGGTGGTGGGCACCCGGGGAGCTTGTGGTGGTTCCTGGCCCCTCTGCTGGGGGTGATGACAAGGATAAGGGGATGTCTAAGCACCCAGCCTTCAGCTCTGTTCAGAGGTGGGTGGGTTTCCAGAGTCTAGTGGAGAAACCCAGGACACCGATGTGCCCTCCTCCATTGCAAAGGGGCAACTCCTCTTCCCACCTCCCCATTACTGTCTCCCCTTGGGTGTTTGCAGGCTGCTCCAGGGTCAGAAGGAGCAGAGGGGGACCCTTCACCCCAGCTCCATGGGCCTGGGCACCAAGGGCTCTGATATCGCATTCCTGCAGCATGCAGAGAGGAGATGGGGGAGTCAGGGAGAGGGGCCCTTCAGTGGCACGGAGTGGGAAGGGAGAGCCAGATCCAGGGAAAGCTTTTTATGTAATCTGAGTTTAAGGGGGCTGGGGAGGGGGCTGTGGGGGATTAGCATTCACTGGGACACACCGGGAGTGCGTCGGGAGCACTGATCCCTAGGAGGCAGCAAGCAGTTTGCTCTACCTGCACCCAGCATACCTCATCCCTGCTCCCCAGGCTCCAGACCCCTGACAGCTCCAGCTCAGTATCTCCTCTGGGTGCTGTGACAGCAGAGCAGGACTAACCCCAGGGCGCTGGGAAGTGCTTCACTTGCAGAGAGGATGCTCTGGGGAAGACCTATGGCCAAGCCAGAACAGGGCTGGAGGGGATGGGGACACCCCAACTCCGAGCCTAAACTTGCTGAGTGTGACCCAGGCTCCACCTCCTGCTACCTGACGGTCAGTTTGGGAAAGGTGGAGGTGACCGGATGAGGTGTGAGGATGCCTGGGTACGTCATGTCCTTGTCTGGCCAGGGCCCAAGCAAGGCTGGGGCCAGTGCTGGCATTGAGTCATGGCTGGGAGAGGCTGCAGCCGTGCTCACCCTCAACAGCAGACTGCTGACGTCATGCTCACCCCACGTTGTGGGAGGAAGCAGAAAGCACTGAGCTGTCGCCACAGCAACAGATGTTTTCCTGCACAGCCCTGGGGAAATCATGCTCCCAAGGGGTGTATTTTTTGGGCTGGTCCCTCCAATTGCCCACCCCTACCCTTGCACACGCTCCCATGTCTTCCTCTGGGTACCAAACAGGCTGAGTGGGCAGCAGAGTGTTATTTTGGGGCTTTTTGAGCTATTTTGGGCAGTGGCTATGAGACACTGTGGGCAGGCAGGAAGGGCCAGGCTTTGGTTTCTGCTCTCGAAGCAATGATCTGATGGGGACAGGCACAACTGGTGGTGCAGGGTGGGGTGGAGGGAAGCCCTCTGATGTCTGCAGAGAGCAGGTGAAGGAGACCCCTAGGAGCTGCCACATCAGGGAGGCCAGGAGGATGCTTGTGGCTGTGCAGTGTGGCCGGGAGCTGAGGGGGAGTGCTGGAGAGGCCCCAGATCCCCTGGGAACTCCACCCCAGAAGCAAGCATTGCAGGATTAACTGCAGCAGACCATCAAGGCTGGTTGCTCCCTGGATGGATCCAGCACCCATCCTGCCAACAAGGGACTGTGGTGCTGTGGAGAAAGTCCTTGCATGGCAGCCCAGGGCTTTGGAGTAATTTTACAGACCCTTCTCCTCCTGCAGCCTGAGTATCGAAGGGAGATGTAGCTGAACACACCTACAGTGCCAGTCCAGAGAGTGGACAGGACCACATGCCAGTGTGCTGCCCAGCCTCACCCGTGCCTCAGTTTCCCCAATAATCCTGCCCCCATCGATGCACTGTGTGAGGATGAGGATGCAGGCTGCAATCACCGAGCAAGGGGGAGAGGCTCTTGGAGGGTTTCCTCTCAGCATCCCTCACTCTGGTGAGCCCATGGTGGCACCAGTGACACATCCATCCCCAGAGCCACGGGGCAGAGCAGGCTGAGGGAGGAGCAGCATGCCTCCACAGAGCCCTTTCATCTCAGACCCCTCCTCAGCAGACAGAGCTTCCCACACACAGGCGGTGCCCTCCCACCTTGCAAGCACCCACCTGGCTCCAGCACCCATGTCCCAGCACCCAGGACACCTATAAAGCTCCATGACAGACACTCCCCAGCACCATAGGTTCCTAATTTAGCCCATGGCTGGAGCCTAGCACTGCCAGGTCCTGCCAGGCACAGCACCCACCATCTGCTCTCACTCCACTGCTTCCACCCCAGCGCTGCCCTGGTGCTGGGACATGGGTGGCTGTTGTGCTCAGCCACTTTCTTTCTCTGCTCAGCTCGTTCCGTGCTCAGGAAGTGTGTGGTTTTCACTTTCGGTCTCTCAGAAAAGCTGTGCTTTACCCTCCTGGCTCCAGCCAGGGATTAAACTGGGACATCGCCCCTGCGCCCCAGCACCGCCTGCCAGGACAGAGCAGGCCGCTCGGCCTCGGCACCAGGCCCAAAACACCCCCTCTTTGTGAAACTGTGGGGTTTCTCCCTCAGAGCCCTGGAGCTCAGCTCCCTGAGCAGGTGCGCCTGGCCAGGCAGGCTGGGCCGGGCTGTGCCTGTGTGGGCTGGGCACCGCTTCCCAGAAGAGCTTTGCTGAGGGTGAGCCCATTGCCCAGGGCACGCAGGGAAGGAGAAGTGGAGGTGGAGGAGCCTGCTTCAATTAATTTTCCTCTCTCCCTGCTGCAGGCTTCCTGGAAGGAAGGCAGCCACCCGGAGAAGCCCAGAGATATCCATCTCCCCTCCCTCATGGAGGGCACGGTGCCAGAGGCTGTGCTGGAGTCCATGGGCATTGACACCTGGCTTGGTTTCCATGAGACCCCAACAGCGTGAGCCCCACCAGCCAGGCCTGCATGGGGAGAGAGCTGGTGGTGGGCTGGGGCTCAGCCAGGCCAGGGGCACCGCTGGCACAGGGCTGCACAGCCCAAAATGCAGCAAGGAAAGATGAAGCCGGTGCACTGATCCTACTCAGAGAGGGTATAGCAACCCGAAACAAGTGCTCTGGGTCTGCCTCCGCGTCCCTGTGTGAGCCCGCACGCGTCCCTCCCTCCCCGGGGGCTCTCTGGGGCTTGGTGGAGGTCCCAGGAGCTCCTGCTCCGAAAGCAGACACTGTCCCTCGGCATCCCTGGCACGAGCTCCGGAGTGGGCAGCAGGACCAGGCGCACGCAGGCGGCATGCGGGAGCTGCTGGGCTGCCACACTGCCAGCCGTGCTCGCACGGTCCTGCTCCCGCCCCAGCTGTGTAAACAAGACCCAGAACGAAGATCTGAGTCATCCACTGGCTCAAAAACACCCAAACATGGTAACGGGCCGACCGGCAGCTCCTCCAGCAAGGCCTGGCCGTAGCTGGGCGGGGGTCCAGGCATGGCAGTGGTGGCAGCAGCATTGCGGGGCCTGCAGACAGCTGGGTTTGCCAGACCCCGTGCTGGGGGGACCCCAAAGCCCTTCCCAGCCTGAGTGTCATAGCACAGGGGCACCACTCTGCCCAAGTGCACCCAGACAGCACAGGCCAGGATGCTCGATGCTGCCAGTGCTGCTGCACATGCACAGCCCGGGGCACGTGTCTGGCATCAGCCCCAGCGACGCAAATGGCAGCGTCACGATACGTTCCCTGTCAGGGACCAGCACCGCAGACATGATGAATAGCATCTACATGGCAAACACCTGAAGAGACCGGCTTTAAATGAAAAACAAGCCCTGTTCTGCATTGCTTTCTTCAGCAGCTGGGGGAAGGAGCTTGTGGGGTGCCTCAAGGGTGCTGATGGGGAGCTCCAGAGTTTAGAGGGTCAGAGCAAGGTAGGGCAGGGCCCAGAGTGGGATCCAGCTGGCTAGCTCTAGCTTCTAAAAGTACAGAGTACAGCACCCGGCTTTCAGCCCAGTGGGTCTCCCTGCCAGGCTTCCCCCACTCCAGTCAAGCATCATCTGTGGCATCTTTCAGGCCTGAAGACTGGGAGATTCCCAAAAGCAGCAAAGGGAGCAGAAGCACAGCGCCCGTTTCTGGGTGTCTGGCTTCAGTTAAAAATAGTCATTCCTAATGCAGAAAATAACCCTGAAACAGGAAGAACGTGTTCTGGGTTTGATGTGTCTGGGAGCTGATCCCTCTTGGAAGTGGTTTGGGCTGGAAAGTACCTTTGGCTTCTTCCTCAGCCAACCTGGGCACCGGTGCCTTGATCGGTACACTGAGGGCACACGTGTTCCACACATCATTTCCAAATAGTCTCTAAGCCTGGATGGGATGAGTGGGGGGTTGGGGTGTGCAGGTACTTAGGAGGGTTAGCTCTCACCCCAGAGCTGAGCACCCATCTCTGGGAGCTGCCCTGGAAGAGACCACCCTCGCTGCCCAGCCAGTTCCCAGACTGATGGAGGGTGGCAGGAGTTGTGAGAGCTACTGGGCAGAGTCAGGCTGCTCAGCAGCAGCTTGAGGCACAATGGGAGTGGAAGAAGAGGAGAAGACTGAAGGGAAGCCTACAGAGCTGGCTGGGCCATGGCAGCAGATAACTTGCCGGTGATGGGGCCCATCCCAGTGATGGGGTGCAGTGGAAGCAGCTGGGAGGCTTTGGTTCCTCTCCTGAGCCTTCCCCACGCGCTTTCCAGCTCCATCAGTCCTACTGCCCTGGGAAGGTAAGGAAGGGAAAGGCATTTTTGGCCTGATGCCTGCTTGCCAGTGCAATTGGAGCATCGGCAGAGTGCAGATACGCTGGACTTATATAGAGCGCTGTGCCTGGCTCCTGACTGCCCCAGATGCCGCAGGGATGAGCACACTGGGCAGCTGGCCCATGGCTGGGGGGGATCAGATGGCCAGGGACCTCCGAACACCCTCTGGGCCCTGAAGCCATCCTGTCCCCCCCTCAGCCCTGGCTCCCACTGGGCCTGAGCTGGAGTGACCCAGGGTGGTGAAGGGGACTGGAGGATGGTTCTTCCAGCCCTGGAAGAGGCATGTCACCCTTCCGTGGGGCAGGGATGCAGCCCAGGGGGTGCTGGGGCCAGACTGAGGTGCTGTTTAAGTACCCACACATTGCAGGGGCATTTTCTCCTTTTGCCTGTTCCCCACCAGCCCTGGAAGGCCTGGCCAGGGCCCAAGCTGGTGCCTGGATTAATTCTCATTAGAGCTTTCCCATGCTGCGGCCAGCTGTGCCCAGCCATGTCACATCCAGCATGTGTGCAGAGCCAGCAGCCAGACCCTGCCCAGCTCTGCCAGCAGTGCCCGGGGCTCACCAGCACACAGAGCTCTCGTGCGGGGCAGACAGAGGCGAGGGGAGCTGGCAGAGCTGGCTGGGATGGACTGGGAGCTGCTGGGGTTCAGGACTGGGGAGATGGGAATTGCAGCTGGGTAGGAACTTTCTGACAGAGCTTGTCTTTTGATAGCAAGCAGATAGTACGCAGGGCTGGAGGTGTCATCAGTGCCAGCAGCATTTCTGTGCTGTGCCATTTGCACAGCTCTGAGAGCCGTGGGGGCCCGGCAGGAAAATGGGGAGGGGTCACAGCCTCAGTGACTCAGGTACCAGTGGGATGCCCAAGCCCAGGCAGAGAGGGTTTCTGTGTGTGCTCCCATCCCCACACGTGTGATCCCCCCCTCGGCATGACGCTGCAGCCCTGGGGTGTGGGGGAGCTCGCAGGCAGACCTGCTGCTGCAGCAATCTCCTTAGTGTAATCCAGGCTGGGCTCAGAGGGAGGATTTATTCTCTGGGGAGAGGAGGACCTTCCTCCCCTCTGCCTGCTGACGCAGTCCTGTTCAGCAGATGTGTGAGCTCCATCACACTGTGCTGCACGCAGCAGGGCAGAGCTGGGGCTGGCCAGAGGTGCCGCAGGGTGCTCCAGCCCCACAAGGGATGGCAGCTGCCTGGCTGCTTGGCTCACCCTCAGCATCCCAAAGGAAGCAGGCAAAGGTGGGAGCGCAGAGCAGGAGGGATGGAGGGCCTTTGCTGGGTGCAGGTTGCTGGTGCTGGCTGGCCACGTGCTTCTCCTAAGTGTGCAATTAGGGAACAGTGAGCAGTTCTGGGAAGTGGGGGATTGTTTCCTTCTCCCCGGGGCAGCTGATAAGCTTTGGGCAATACTGGTTCCCAGGCACTGCTCCACCATGCCAGGAGATTAGTCACCCTGTCACCAGCTATGCAGCAGGACCCTTCTGGGACCTAGAGGTCAAGGACAGGAAGGTGACATGGTGGGAGAGAGATGTGCAGCACCCCTGCTTCAGCTTCTGGAAGGGAGTGGAGCCAGGCTGCTGCTGCTGGGCTGGGTGCCAGCACTGGTGGGGCTCAGCTCCTGCAGCAGGAGAGGTGCTGGCACTGAGCAGCTGTCCCAAGGTAATCCTTGTCCCTTGGCAGCCTACAGCCCAGCCCTGCTTACCACCCAAACCCCTAATTCCCTGATCATCCGTCCAGTAGTGGCAGATGACGCCCTCTTCCCTTTGCTGGGGTGGGAGGAGGACTGGGAAGCCAAGCGGTCCCTTCCCGTGAGCGGGGCATCCTCCCTGGCAGAGACAGAGCTCTGGCAAGTGACACGGGCCCTGGTCGTTCCACAGACGATGCCTGCCAGGTCTCTAGGGGGTGGGGTGGTGGGTGGGGGTGAGCTCCTGGCAAGCACACTCGGGAGCCACCCAGAGAAGAGGCACAGTCCCCAGGTTGTGGGGTGCTTGGAGCTATCAGTCTGTCTCCAACTCTGTCTGTCTGTCTTGTTCAGCCCAGGCACCCGTGGGCAGCAACACTGGGTCCCAGGAGCCATGTCCTCTGGAGAGAGGACAGACCAGGGACAGGGACCTGCACGAGTGGGCTCCCCTTCCCCCGCACTTCCTGCCCCTGGGGCAGCACTTTCACAGGGAAACGGCCATGATGCCAGGCGTGATGCAACTGTAGCAAGCAGTAGCTGTTACTCTTACTGTTATTGTTACTGTAATAACAATAATAACAATAATTACCCTGGCTGCCAGAGCCTGCAGGCAGAGAGTTGCTCCATGCTTTACCATTCAGGCTCTTTGCAGCACCACTCCCTGGATCCCAGCGCTGCTCCCTGGATCCCAGCACTGCTGCCTGGATCCCCACTGCTCTGCCTCCAAGTCCCAGAACCCCTGGGCTGTATGGGGGGGCAGGTCCTGGGCAAGATCAGCCCCAGTCATTTCCGCCCTGTATCTGCCACTGAAGCCGAGTTCCAAAACCTCTGCCACAGGCAGCTGAGCTGCTCACTCCCATGCAGAAGGCTCTGGCACCTCTGGAGACTTCAGCCGTCGCAGAGGCTGCCCACGGGGGTGACCAGGCTTTGGTCCCTCCCAGCATGGAGCTGGGCATGTGCCTGGAGGCATGGGCCTGTGTGTGCTGGGCTGTGTGCGTGTCCCTGCGTGGGTGCTGGTGACACCAGGGTCAGCAGCAGCACTGCCACCAACAAACAGGCTCTGTCTGCCGGCCAGCCCTAGCCCACATCCCTCCTTCCCCCAGCGCTGGCACCATGTGGGCAAGCACAGGGCCACAGGGACACCACAGGGACACAGGCATGTGTCCGTGCTCTGTCCCCCCTGGCATGGGATGCCTTTGGGTCTGTCCCTTTGGAGCCCTGGCATTTGTTGCACCAGCACCTTGGAGCATCCTTCCATTAGCGCAGGTCCCTGCCACTGTGCTGTCTGTCTGTCTGTCCTGGGCTTGTGGGAGCCCAGCTCCTGTGCCCTGGTATGAACAGCTCAGCTGACACAGCTCCTGTGCCCCGGGCATCAGCACAGGCTACGCTTGCAAGCCTCACTGTGTTCCCATGTCCATGCTGCCATCCTTACTCCACCCCAACCACTCAGAGTGTCTGCTGGGGCTGAGCTCTGGCAGGTGGAAGGGGCTGCGTGGAGTGGGAAGATGCCCGCTTCCCCGGCACAGCCAGGGCTGGCATGTCCGACCCCCAGCGCCACAGGGCCCTGGCCCTGCCTCCCTCTCTTCCCTGCCACTCCCCAGCCAAATCCTCTCTTTGTGCCTGGCTGGGGCCGCGGGGAGCTAAGGCAAGAGGGGCTTTGATGTGCCACTCTGCTCGGCGCCACGGCTCCTGGGCACAGCGGGCTGGCACCAGCGGGACCTGGGCTGGGCGGCAGCTTCAGAGGCGCCTCCGGCTCGACATCCCAGCACGGCGCTGCCTTGTTTTTGCCTGGTGAGGCTGGGACAGTCCCCGGCGCTCGGCCCCTGCTGGGATATGTTCCCGATAAGGCTCATGGAGAGCAGCGGGGGCCGGCGGCAACGCTGCCCCGGGGGATTGGGGCCACGTGTTATACAAGAGAGCAGGTGCTGCCCCGGGGATGGGAGGGTTCTGGGGGGACAGGGAGACCCTGGGGGTGGCCCAAGGGGCCACATAACTACAAAGCCTCCAGCTCCTGCATCGCTGGAGCCATCCAAGAAATTGGTTTAATTGGGAGCCTCCATGGGAGGAAGCCGGTTTGGGCTGGGAGCTGGGGCAGCCGAGCAGCCGCTGCGGTGCCTGGTGGTCCCTCCCTGCTGGCAGACACAGGGCAGGGACTGCTGCCCTGGCCATGTGAGTGGGGGGCAGGAGCACCGGTGCAGGGTTAATGCTGGGATGGAGAGAGCCTGCAAAGACCCGGCTGCTCTCCTGCCCAGGATGGGGTCTCTGTGGCTGTGCCCAAGCTGCTGGCCATGCTTGGAGGAGCCTGCTGGGATGGCATCACAGCTCTGACCCTCCTTAGACAGATCCAGGGCTCTATACTCCCCAGGCTCACACCCACTCACCCTGTCACGGGTCTGACTCTCCCACTTGTCTGAGCCCAAACTGAGGGGGACAGCGAATGGAGGAGCTAAAAAGGGCCTCTTGATGTGTGAGCATCGCTGCTGTGGGAGATGCACCTGCCACAGTGTAACACATTCGCCCCTGCGCTACAAACAGCCTGGCACTGACCCCAGTGAGGCAGGTTGGAAAGCAGGCTCTGAGGCTGGACTCTGCCTCACCCCCACCCTCCTGAGTCTCAGGACCTTTTCACAGTCCAAAGGTCTCCTGAAGAATGAATAACAGGCTGTAGCAAGGCAGCAGCCACTGGCCCAGTGCTTGGCAGCTCCCCCTTCCCTCCCCGCCCCCGCCATGCCTCCCCTCCCACCCATGGGAGCATCCTCCTGTGGTACCAACTGGCACTGGCCCAGCCACCATGCCCACCCCACTGCACGGCCCGTGTCACCCCCAGTTAGCCTGTGCAGGGCTGTTCTTTGGGGTGCTGCAGGGAGGGCCAGGGGCAGCTGAAGGGCTGCATCACACAACCCCATCCTCATGGGGCTTCTCCTGGAAGCGTGGGGCAGCAGCGGCAGCGTGGCTCTGGGCAGGTGCTGACACTTGTGCTGGAGTTTTCTGTTTAAAAATGGGACCACACTGATGTTCCACACTCTGGAGCACCAGGATGCTCCTGGCAGGTCAGAAGCCCCATCTCATGCCTCTGGGATCTCTGAGACACGAGGTTTAGCTGTGACCAGCTCAAAGGGCTGTCTTTGGTCTCACCAGCAGGTCTTCTGATGTAGGCTTGAGAGAATTTTGGAAGTGATTGAGGGGGAGTACAGACCATTTTGAGGGGAAGCTTCTCCAGGGGTGGAGGTGCAAGGCTGGAAACACCGTGCTGCTTGGCACTGGTGTCAGTACAAACAGAGCCCACACATCCTCTGGAGAGGTGGCAGCTTCTTGCAGACCATCTCTTGCCACCTCCTCCATGCCTTGGGTGCCCCTGGTGCTTGCTGCAGTGAGTGGGGCTGAGGGGGCCCTTCATCAGGGTCCCCCTTCTCCAAAACGCCAGGGAAGTTCCGCAGCAAAAAGCCAAGTCCAAAAACCAGGGCAGGGACCCCAGTTTGTGCTCCCACAGCCGGGGAGATCCTGTTGTGTGGGAGATCTCCTGCCTCAGGTGCAGTGACCAGCTTCGACAGGCAGAGCCCAGGCAGTGGCCTATGGCTTGGCCTGCTGCTTGTGGCTGTGTGGGGTGGAGGGGCTCAGGCAAAGCAAACAGGCCTGAACACTGTGCTGCATTGCCAGCCAGCGCCAGGGCCCCTGATCCCAGCTGGCGCTGCAGCCACCTGTGACCCAGCGGCTGTGGGGAGGCTGCAGCCCCCATCTTGCCCCTTTGCAGGGTGCCACCTGCCCAGGTTTGGGGCAGGATCCCTTGTAGGGCTCTACCTGGGCCCTGCCTGTACAGGGGCTGCTCTGGGGCGGGGGTGTTGGAGCACAGAGGCTCTCTCTATCCCACACAGCTGCAGGGCAGAGTGAGTCCCTTCCCCAGGGATGGGAGATGGGGCTGTGCTACAAGTGTAGCAATGGTGAGACAGCTGGTTTCTGTGCTGTCCCCCATCTTAAGGTGCAAAGGAGGGAAGCAATGCACTCCTCCTTCCCTCTTCAGCCCAGACACCCACCCTGTGAGTGGGAGGACTTCCTGGGGTGGGGCGGGGGGGGGACGGGATGGGGGAGATCAGGAGCTCCGGCTGGTCCTAGCCTAGCCTCAGGTCCCCAAGACAACTGCTCAAATGCTGGGTGGCTCCAGGGTCTCTTCCCCTTCACAGGAGCCATCCCCAACAGACAGGAGCATGGAAATTCGGTGTACCTGCACTGGGCAGCTGTTTCCCAGTGATGAGAGCTGATGGAAAGAAAGGCAATTCAACATGGATCATCAGCTGTCTGGCCCTGACCTGGTGTATTGGCACCTTTTCCTCCACCTCCAGGTCCCCAAACGGGACAGGGACCATGGGCCAGCTGCAGCACAGCACTGCCCACCGAACCAGGAGCTGGACCCGGCCAGGGCTGAGCTGCAGCCATTCCCCAGAGCCAGGAGCTGCCAGGGAAAGGGTGGGAGCAGCCCTGAGCTTGCCAGGGTGACGCCAGGGTGGTGAGCAGGCAGTGGGACCAGGCTGTGTGCTGCACACACGGTTCCTCTCCTTGTAAGGCACTGGCGGTGCGGTGAGTGCCCTCCTCCCCGCCACGCCCGCTCCGTAAACACCGGTGGCACCCGGGCGGCGATAGCCGTGCCGAAGGCCGCGCCGCTGCGCATCGCCCCTGCGGGGGGGAGCGTCTCCCTCAGGGGCACAGGGACTGACCTGCTGTCACAGAATCACAGTCACAGAATCTTAGAGGCTGGAAGGGGCCTCCAGAGATCATCAAGTCCACCCCCCCTGCCAAAGCAGGGTCCCTAGGACAGGTCACACAGGTCGGTGTCCAGACGGGGCTGGAATCTCTCCAGAGGAGACTCCACACCCCCTGGGCAGCCTGTCCCAGGGCTCCCTCACCCTCAACGGGAAGAAGTTCTTCCCCAGATTGGTGTGGAACTCCCTGTGCTCCAACTTGAGGCCATTGCCCCTTGTCCTGTCCCCACAGACACTGAGAAGAGGCTGGCCATGTCCCCTGTGTCCCACACTTCAGGTTTTGATAAACATTAATAATATCCCCTCTCAGCCTTCTTTTCTCAGGGCTGAACAGCCCCAGTTCTTTCAGCCTATCCTCATAGGGGAGATACTCCAGTCCTTTAATCATCTCCATAGCCCTGTGCTGGACTCTCTCCAGGAGATCCCTGTCCTTTTTATACCAGGGAGCCCAGAACTGGACACAACACTCAGGATGGGATACAGGCTTGGCAGGGGCAGGGAAGGGGCTGGGGCTGTCCATCTGTCCCACTGCAGCACATCACCCTTGGGCAGTGAGGCTCTGGGGTGGCCTCGCGTGCCACCGGCTGTGTCAGCACCGGGCTGTGGCAGGAGGCGGCGGGAGCTGGCACACGGCCCTGGCCAGGGCTGTTTGTGTTTGCTGGGAGATGCCCTGCCTGCTCCGTGCCTGCCCCCACGGCTCTTGGGCAAATTCCCTGCGCTAATCATTGACGAGGCCGGCGGCTGGCAGGACAGACCTCATGCACCTCAGGGAACCCTGAGTGCTGAGCTCAGGGGAAATATCCCTCTTGGGGACAGCTGAATTGTGGCAGAGAGCTGCCCGTGCTGCCACCCCTGCTGGGGTCACAGACAGCTGCCTGCGCTGTCCCCAGGCACGGCCTGTAGCACTCTTGGGGCTGGGATGGCAGCAGGACGTACAGGGATGGGACAGTCAGCCTGCGTCCCCCCCTCTGCCCCTCGGCTGCTTCCCAAGTGCCCCCCCGGGCTGAGGGTGCGGGCAGGCCCAGGGTGGTCACAGCATGGACTGAGCCACTTGTGCTAGGACTGGGGAGGAGACCACCGTGCCTCTGCCTGCCTGTAAGCCCCAGCACAGCCCTCCCAGAGCCTGCAGGCCCGGAGTTCCCACACTGATTTTCCCGGGGATTATGCTGTTTCTAATGATCAATTAAAGCAAATTGGCCGGGTCCCCCAGGCCCCTAAATCCTGTCTAATCCCTGGCACCTTCTTTAACTCCCATTGCTCATTCATTATGTGGCAGTCCCCGGGGTGGAAGCGGTTGCTCTGAGCGTGGCTCTTCCTACTCGAAAGCCTTCCGGGTCCCTGGGGTGTTTGTCTGGGTTTGAGGACTCGCTGTTTCTAATTGTTTTATTTGTTCTGGTGCTGTTTGCCCTGAATGAATCTCCCTTTCTTGGCAGGAATGAGGAAGTTCACTTTCTGAGGAACATTTTACTGCTTAGCAGCCTTCTTATCGCCTCTAATAGGGCCCATTAACCTTGTGGAGCAGTCATGCTGGCTCTGGCACAGACGGGCAGGAGGAATCTTGGGTTGTTTGTGTGTTTTGTGCACTCCTTCCACCCTCCTGTGCGACTGAGCAGGGTTCTGCCTTCCTCAGCGCCTCCTGTAATCGACACTGACATTCGGCATCATCTCCTCCTTGTCTTGCGCACAAGCACCATCCCCTTCACTCTCCTCTCTTGCTCTTCACCAAGCTCCTCGGGGCTGTTCAGCACTGTTTCTACCCGGGAAGGTGAAACCCTTCTGTGACTGTTCAACAGCAGCCCCCACCACCACCCCAGCCAGACCCAGAGGACCACCGCAGCACACAGACCCACAGCAGCACAGGGACAGAGCTGTGTCTCTCCCCATGCTGATGGCTCCTCTCTGGGCTTGTCCCTTCTCCAGCTGACTGGCCATGAAAGGATGGATGGTCCTGCTGTCTCCCTGAAGCACAGCACCCCTGTGCCATATGTAGGTGTTCAGGGCAATTTTTACTCATTTTTTTTTCTCCACAGTGGGAAAACCCATCCTGTGGTGCCTGAGGATGCAGGGAGGACATATCAGGGTGGGAAGAAGGAGCTGGCTGGGGTAGAAATGGCTCCCAGGTCCCTTCAGGCATCTGGGGAGTCCCTCAGGAGGCAGGGAGCGATGCCATGCCTGCGGGCAGGGGGGTGGGTGGTGTCCTGGCCCTGTGCACACCGCAGCAGGGCTGCCTGCGGTCCCGCTGCTTGGTGACTGCCTGCTGTTTATTTCACTTCCTGGCAGCACCCTGCACCTGTGACTGGGTGTCAGGGCAGGGTGTCGGGGACCACAGACCGCTGGGAACACAGTGTATCTTGGGTGGGATCCTCCTGCCTGTGGATCCCTCACCAACAGTGAGCCCGGTGTCACAGTCCCTGCCCTCCGTGTCAGGCTGGGGCTCTCGCTCTGGGAGGTGTCCATCCTGCCAGGGGTGAGGGGCTGGTGGGGCACCTGAGAGGGGGAAACAGCCCCATGATCTGCCCTGTGGCTGAAAACACAGGCGGGGCTGGAGGCTGGCACTGCTGGGTCCCATCCCAGCCTCGTGCGGCAGGGCGCAGGTCTGGGCTGGCTCCCCAGGGTTGTATAATGGCAGCACAGTACGTGCTGGGACTGCCTGTGCTGCTTCCAGAGGTGCCACAGGTGCCAGTGCCCGTGGGCAGGCGGAGCTGGCAGAGGGCACGGCGCAGTGGGCCGGCAGTGCGCAGGCTCCCTGGCAGCTCTGCTGCAGCACAGTCCTGGCACACAGGCGCTGGGACCAGGCTGGCCCGAGCTGGGGCTTGACCCTCACTGCCACATCCCCAGATGGGGCTATCTGTAAGAGCTCCAGGGACCCAGCCTGGTCCTGCCTTTCCCAAGGGACATGAAATGCTGCAGACTGGAAACTGAGGCACAGCAGAAGGGCCAGTACTGCTGAGCAGCAGGGAAGGAAGCAGGCTGGACCAGGAGCCCTGGCTCTGAGCATCTTCCTAACCCTCAGCACCCCTCTGGGCTGTGTGCAGCCCCAAATGGGGTGGTTCTCCCTCTGCTCACCCCCACCTGCCCTGCTGCAGGGGTCTCCCCAGGGTCCTGTTGATGGATCCTCCTCTGGCTGCATCTCTCCCCTCTTCTGGCTTCTCCCACAGGGCAGTGCCCAGCCAGGGCAGGGGTCCCAGTGCCGGTGGGTGTCTCCTTGGGGCGCTGCCCAAGCAGCCCACGCTGCCCACGTACACACTCCAGCTGGCTCTTGTGCCTGCCATGCACAGACCTCCTCCACTGGCAGCTGCCACTCATGCTGCTCCCCTCCATTTCATGGCCTGGCTTTCCCTTCCCAGAGGGTGCCCAGGCCTGGGGCTGGTCCCAAGCAGCCTGAGGTGGGCTAAACCCAGCCCGGCTGGGGGCGCAAGGCGATCTGCATCCCCAGGGGAGATGGGGCTCGGAGGAGTACGTGGAAAATCCCAGGCACATTTATCTGCGAGGCTCCCGCGGGGCTGGGCCGGGCTGGGACGCGGCGTTCGAGGAGCAGGGAGGGAACACTTGCATAAGGCCGACTGCTTTGGCTGCAGCTGAGTCTTCCCAGATGGGCTCCCAGCGTGCACAGGGAGAGAGCAGCAATGTGCAGGGTTGGGGGTGTCTCCCAGCGTACACCTAGTTTTTGGGTGGACCTCCAAACCCTCTGCTCACCCTGTGCTGCTCCCAGCATCCTCCCAGGCAGCTGCTTGCCCGGTGCACGATGCTCTGAGCATCGGGTGTGAGTGCCTTCTCCCTCTCTGTCACTAAAAGCCCCCTAGCCCATTTCTCCATCATGGCCTGGAGCTGAGCCAGGGTCTTGGCGGTAGGGACCTCTGGAGACCCAGCCTGACCCAGCAGAGTGGGAGAAGAGGGATGCATCCATTTCCCATCTCCCTTTCTCTCCCCTCCCCCTTCCATCCTCATCTCACCTCCATCCCTGTCCCCATTCCCATATCTGTCCTCAGCCCCATCCCACCTCACTCCCATTCCCACCCTCTTCCTCCCCACATCCCCGCCCTATTCCACCACCTCCTTCAATCTCATCCCCTTCTCCATCCCCATCCTACCCCAGTTCCATCACACCTCCAATCCCCCTCCTTGCCCTCAGCCCCATCCCATCCTCACCTCACCCTTTTGCCCACACTGACGCCCCTTAGCCCAGGGACGAGGGGGGGAAGGGGTTGGCACCCCCCCCTTCCTCCCAGTGCCACAGGGTGGGGGTGGGAGGTTTGGGGGGTGCCAGGGTGCCAGGCAGGGGCCGGGCATGTCACACCCAGCTGGGAAAGTCCCAGCAGCAGCTTCTGGGCTTTTCTACCCATCAGCCATTTTTAGGAAGTTCCTGCTGCGGGGCCTTAACCCCTGGGCTGCCACGGGGCAGCAGGGCCCAAGCGCTGCCATGATGGCCACCAACCAGTGTGGCCTTGCTGAGCTTGCCTTGGGCCCAGGAGGCAGGATGCGATGGGCTTGGTGCCAGAGCTCAGGTCAGAGCAGGCCAGCAGCCCCTGGCCTGGCTCCTCTCCCCCTCCACCTCCTGCCTGAGCCCTGTCTCCTGTCAGCACACCCGTGCTGGGGCAGGGGGCTGATGGAGGGTGCTGGGAGGACTGCATGGGGGATTGGTGGTCCCCAGCCCAGGGTAGTGGGGCAGCACAGAGCCAGCAGGAAGGGCATGGGCACTGCCCGCCGCTTCCTCCATTGGCACAGTGTAAGGGGACATAGTGTCCAGGAGTCAGCAGCCTGGCAAGGGTGTTTGCAGGGCTCTTCCATAACTAGAGGGCCTGGGAGAGGCCACAGGGTGATGCAGGGGGTTGGTACACCTCCTCTGGCGCCTGGAGCAGCAGGAGCTGAGCTTGTGCGAAGGCCCTGTGCACCCTGGGGGGCTGGTGGCCCCTTCCCCTTGGCTTCCTGGGTGCTGAGCCTGAGGGTCCCTCTCCTTTCCTGCGGCTCCCAGGGGAGCCCAGGGATGGGATGGGGCTCAGCCAAGCACAGCTCCTTGGTGGCATCAGGGAGGGGTTTCTGGTGGGGCTGCCCTGTGCCATTGGCTGGCACTGTGTCACACCACGCTGCAGGGACAGCAAAGGGCTCTGCCCACCAGTGGGAGGAAGGCTGAGCTGGAGCTTGTGGTTTGGGGAGGGTGGGTTTTGAGGAGTGTTTATCATAAGCAGGGTCTGCCTGGGTGCCAGCGCCTGCACCCCCACCACAAAGGCACACGAGGGCTGCATAGGACCCCAGAGCCCTGGGGAGGGGACAGAGGATGGGGAGGGGTGACGAGCAGGGCTCCAGACTCCAAACGCCATCACTGCATCCCTTCAGTGCAGCTGGGGGGTGGGGTGCTGCAGGGCCAGACAGAGCACAGAGCTCAACACGGCAACTCCAGCCTTCCCCAGCCAGAGAGGAGTGGAGGGGGCAGCCACAGTTTCCCAGCAGCTGGGAGCCCAGTAGCACCCCTAACAGCCACTGCAGCAACACGGCACCCCCTTGCCCTGGGGGAGAGCCCCTCCTGCAGAAACTGTACCCCCTTTCCACCTCCCAGCCTGCTGCAACTCCTGGACGTGAAGAGGATGCGCACAGAGCTGGGCACACATTTGGTGCAGGGGGCCTGAGCCTGTTTACACCCACATCACCCCACAGGGAACACAGCCACACAAGGCACACATGTGTACGTGCTCAGCCATTGCACCCCAATGTCTGCAGGGCTGCGATTGGGTGCCAGCCCTGGTGCAGGCAGTACAGGAAGGGGACAGGCCCCCAGAACGGTTTCAAGCCCCACAGCCTGTGTTTTGCTGTTTACCCAGCGTTTCCAGGACACCAGCAGTCCTCAGCTCTGCTGTGACTCACACCATGCTGGGGCTGAGCCACTCTGACGGCAGCAGGGACCCAAAGCAGCACAGGGACCCAGAGCAGCCTTGCTGCCCTGAGATGCTGCCAGCCCCTTCACTGGACCAGGGATGTCCCATGCTGGCCAAGTAGTCACATCTGGGGTGTGAAACCCAAGGGGAGGACACTGCACCTAGCTTCAGCCATCCTGCAGCTCTGTTTACCACCCAGCAAACCCAGAGCTGGAAGAGTGGCTTGCTTCTTTCCTCTCACACCTGCCCCATGGAGCTGGCTGTGCTCTGGGACAGGGACATAAGCCCCTCACCCCCTATCCAGCACTGTTGCGTCCAGCAGGCCCATCCTCTGACCATCACACCATGTTTCAAGACAATTTAAGAAAAATAATGTAATAATTTTAAAAAGAGTGCTGTTTGTGAAAAGCAACAAACCAGGGGAGGAAGAGCAGAGCTGGGGGGCACAGCCTGGGAAGAGCCTCCTTAAAGCCTGCCCCCCACCCAGTCACAGCACAGTACAGCCCTGCAGGATCAGGGCCCCTGTCCTTACCACACACCCAGCACCACAAACAGAGGAGGATGCCTGCTGCTTGTATCCCCAACATCCTACCTTGGTTCAGCCAAAGCACGTCAGAGGGTACTGACCTGTATGTCAGTCCCCTCTCCTCCTCCCAACTGGGGAGCAACACCAGCCCAGTCCCCAGTGGGTCTGCAGCACAGGATCCTTACCAATTCCATCCCAGCAAGCTACAGCCCCTTCCCCAGCAACCCATGCTGCCCCCCCACCCCAACACCCCTCCCTTCCACCACAGACACAGCTTGGGCTACACACTTATATAAAAGTAGAGTTTATTGCCATTTCTACCTAGATTTACACAACTGTGTCACCGCTTCAGACGTCAAAAGGGACGTCCCGTCGCTTCCCATAGAGCTGGCTGGGAAAGGTGGGGAGCCCAGGAGCAGAGGCTGGCCCCCCCCAACCCAGTGCACTGGGGTACAGCCCACTGTGGCTCTACCCCGTTGTCAGTCTGGATCCTCCCAGCACTGCAGCAGCGCTCTGTCAGGGTGGGTGCCAGAGAGGGGTGAATCCATCCCCTCCTGTGGGCCACTGGCAGCGCCGCGCACCCAGCTGCAGCCGCTCGCTGTTTCAGTCCTGCCTTGAACCGCTGGCTGTACACAGGCGGGCACAGCTGGCCCAGCACGGGCAGGCGCTGCTCATGCCTGTGTTTATACATATATACGGCTACAGAAGATGCCCAAACTAGCAAAACAAGCATTTTCTCCTTGTAATCCCCACACTGGTGTGCGTACAGCCATGCCCTACGTCGCGACTGTCACCACCGGTGCTGCTGAGAGTCAGTTTTGGGTGCCAGCATGCTCCCGGGTGGCTGGCGGGACAGATCTGCATCACTCACTAAACAACGGTCTTCTTCCAACGTCGGGCTTTGCCAGAAAGAGACCCCCCCCCTCGCACAGGGCTCAGCACGCGTGCCCTCCAACCGTGGATTCCCACCGAGGCCACCCGGCACCGCCGGGGTGTTGTGGATGCCCAGGTTTCAGGGGAGCCTGGGATCAAGTCACAGCTCTACTCCCAGCACACGGCGGGTGGCTGGATGGGGAGGGGTCTGCTGCCCGCGTCTCCCTTGCAGAAGAGCATCCTTGTGCTGGAGACGGCCGCTGGCTCCGCTGGCCGGCCAGGGCTGCCCCGCAGGGGCACGGCTCAGCGCCGGGGTCTGTCAGTCCTTCGCATGACATGAAGGTGGAAACGATTTTGCAGGAGATTAAGTAGAAAGAGTTCTGTGGCTCTGCCCACCCCGAGGACAGAGCCACCTTACACCGCAGAGCCCCCAGAGTGCTGGGCTGGGGCAGCTGCCCCAGGGCTCTGCTCCTCCGGGCACAGGACCTCTGCAGGGAGGCGGGACTGGAACTTCTCCAGCTGCTCAGGGCTGGCAAGGGTCTTCAGGAGGCTGTTTTCACGCTCCAGCTGGGAGTTCTTCTCCAACAGTTCTTTGATTTGCTCTTTCAGAACCTCCACCTCCTCCCGCACTGCATACATCAAGTGATTTTTCACAAGATCCTGCGAAAGGCCATCAAAGAGACTGATCACTCCAGGGTTACCGGTTACGCCCTGGGGGTGCTCCCACCCTGCCCTGCAAAGCTATGCCCCCCAGCCATTCACCCACCACCACAAAGGCTGTTCCCAAAGGCTGTCCTGCCGCACCCTTAGCAACCAGGCCAGGGCTCAGTGATTGTCCCATGCAGCCCCCCCTAGACCAGCACCCACAGCATCCCTCAGGCTCCCCCATTTCCCCGGTCCCACTGCTCCTAGAGGCAGCCACCAACTTCCACCATCCCTCCTCGGGGGTTTGGCATGCTGCAGCTCCCCATCAATCACGGGACCTGGCTTGGTACCCCACATCCCTGGAGGGTCCTTCCCAGGTGCCCCCTTCGGCAGGCTCCCTGCGCACTGCGGCGCTGCCGGAGCCAATGAGCTCAGCCAGCTGCGGCAGGCAAACAAAGGAGCCGCTCTACCCAACAACAGGCTGGGGAGCAGAGACCCCCACTCTGGGCAGAGCCCCCAGCCGAGGAGCGAGGGACCCCCAAACAAGAGCACCCAGGGGAGGGGAGGGGGGGTGTCACGGCGCGGGGGGAACACCGCTGCGGCTCACCATCGCCTGCTCGATCTTGTTGTCGATGGCCACCACGCTGGCTCCAGAGGCACTGCAGAGAGCGGAGAAGCAGAGCGTTAGCAGCCGGCCCCCAGCACCCCATTGCCCGGGGATCCACGCTCCGGGACAGCCCCCACCCGAGGCTGCAACGCGCCGGGGCTTTTTCTTGCACTGGGGATCAACGCACGGTTCTTCCCCCCACACCAGAACCGCCCCCCCCCCCCACCCCCGCCCTCGGAGCACCAATGCATCCCCCCCCTTCTCCTTCAGCGGGGCAGCGCTGCACCCAGCTGTCCCCCAGCCCCTGCCGGCAAACAGCGGGGCGGACCGCGGCCGGTACCGGGGCTGCCCCTACCTGTTATCGAGCTTCACAGAGACCACGTCTCCCCCGAGCAAGGAGGAGAAGAAGGAGATGGAGAAGTTGTGGAGCTGGTAGACAGCCACCTCCATGGGGGACTGGTACATGCCGGTGCTCATGGCTACGGCTGGCGAAGAGACGGTACCGAACAGCAGCAGCCGGACGCACTGCAGCTCCCCCGCCCGTCGGCCCCGCTTATAGGGGCCGCGGCCGCCCCGTCGGGCGGTGCCAGCCCCGGGCCCGCCCCCGCCCTGCAGCGCGGCGGCCGCTGCTGCCCCCGCGCCGTGACAGCCCTGCACCCGGGTACTGCACCCTGCGCGGCCGCCCAGCCCCGCACCTTCACGCCTCCCCCCTGCGCCCCAGCGCAGCGCGGCCCCCCTTGCGTCCTCGCGAGCCTGCACCCCTCAGATGTACACCCGCTCCTGCACCCCTCGATCTCTGCATCCAGAGCCCCGGCCCACCATCCGCCCCTGGAGCCTCCCGGCACCCAGCCCTCCACCCCGCACTCCCCTGCAGCCCACACCCCCCAGCACCCCCCGGCACCCCCTTCCTGTGCTCCACACACACAGCCGGGACGGGGGTGCAGCTGTGGGAGGGGGGGGGGGGCGCCTGCTCGGGGGGCTGGGAAGAGGACGAACCCCACTTTCCACTGGGGAGGGGTTGGGGGGGTTACACCCCTCCAGGACCCCGCACAGCGGGATCCGTCCGGGCGCGAAGGATGGGGGGGGGGGGAGGGCGAGGCGGGAGGTGCGGGCGTGCCAAGCACCGGGAGCGCCGCACAGAGACGCGAGTGGAAAAACAACAGCGCGGGCGCCAAACAAGAGCCGAGCTGGAAAACACACGGGAGCGACAAACAAACCCGCCCGCAAAACAACCCCCGGGGCGCGAAACAGGCCCGGGCCCGGCCCCGCCCGGCCTTGCGTAACCCCGCGCCCGGCAGCGCCGGGGCCGCCCCCCCCCGCGGCCGGGGCCGGCACTGCACCGCGGCTGCGGACGTGCCGGGGGGGGGAACAGCCCGGCCGGGGGCTGGTGTTTGCGCCGAGCCACGTCCGCGCCTGTGCACACGCGTGTGCAAGCGCTGGCGTCACGCCGAGCCTGCGGGTAGTGCGAGCGCAGCTCCTCTGCGGGGAGCGGGAGAGCGCCACTCCCCCCTCCCCCGCCCCCAACACCACGGGGGCTGGGGGCTGCCCCCCGAGCCCCGCCGCGCTCCTGGGGGTGCCCGGCCAGCTCCGGCGCTTATCGCTGCCCTCTGGACCGGGACCGTGCTGGACTTTGCCCAGCACCTGCTGTCACTGACCCCGTGGGCACTGTCCTGGCCCAGCCGGGGCGGGTGCTGATGCTGTAAGGAGACCCTGCACCGCGGCACAGCGCCCGAGCAAGCATCAGTGCTGGCAGGGGCACGTGCTCCCCCACTGGTGCTTCCGGGGACCCCAAATCCCCTGATCTTGGCCGTGCTGAAGGTGCCCGGTGCCTGGCTGGTGGGGCTCAAGGAGCCCCCGCTGTCAGCTGTGCTGCCATGCCCCTTCCTGGGTGGTTGGAGGGGTGTTTCCCCATTAGAAAGGGAAACTGAGGCACGGTGGCTGCTGCTCAGAACAAGGCCCTGCCAGCTTTGCTCTCCAGAAATCTGCACCCCCACTTCCCAGGGTAGGGTGAGGACCATGGTGTCCAGAGCAGCAGTGGGCACAGACACCCTGCATGCTACCCATGAACCACAGCTGGACATGTGCAGGGATGCAAGAAAGCCTCTCTTCCTCCCCAGCGCGTGGGAGGGGTGCTTCTCCCCACCGGCACGTGTGGAACCCACCTGTACCTCTGTGGTCAGGGGGATGACACACGTCTCCCTATGCCAGCACCAGCCTGGGCCACACAAAGCTGCTGGGCAGGGGCTGAGCAGGGGGGCTGGCACTGAAAAGAGCAGGCAGGGGCTTGTCCTCCCCCCCCAAGCCTCAGGCTGGTGTGTGCCTCCCCCACCCAGCCCGTGGCAAGACCCTACTCACCAGTCCTTCCTCCTGAAGAGGCTCGGGGAGTATGGTGGCTGGAAGGCCATGCCAGCACCTGAGACCCCCCTCCAGGCCCTCTGCTCCCGGCTGCAGCCCAGCAGCGACGCCGGCTCCGCACGCAGCCACAGCCCCCGACCTGCCGGGTGGCAGGGACAGTCCGAGTGCCGGCCACATCCCGGGGCGGCGGGCATGGGGTAAACACGCCAGGCAGATGACCTCAGCCACGCTCAATCAGCCCTTTCAGGGCCTGGAGGGCTACTGTGCCACCCTGAGCCGCGCGAGTGCCGAGCGTGGGGCGGGCAGCTGCCCCCCTCCGTGGGCAGATGAAAGGCTCTCTGTGTCGCTTGTCCCCGGGGTGGCTGGTGGTGGGCAGGCTGGCAGCCCCCAGGGCACAGGGCACAGCACTATCCCCTCAGCCAGGACAGGCCCAGGCTGCCCACCCTGGGGGCCCTGTGACTCAATTTCCCACTGCAGCTCAGGGAAGGTGCCCATCTCCCTGCTGAGAGGGCAGGGAAGGGGGGGAGGTGTTCCCTCTCCCACTTCTGTGACACCTCCCGTCTCCTGCAGAGAGGAGGGCAGCAGCAGGAAGATGGGATGGGCAGACCCCAGCCTGCCCCTAGCCCTGGCAGCCATGCCTCAGTTTCCCCACCTCCCATCTTACAGCACTCCCAGACGTCGCAGAGCCCCCTCCCAAAGGAAATCGCTAAATCGTTAGTGCCAGGGACCAAGGGCTCCAGGATGGACAGACAGCAGCATGGCTCTGGGGTCCAGGGGCCCTGCTCAGCCCCTTCCTGACACCGCACACGAATACCCAGGGCTGGGGCAGAGTCGGTGGTTTCCACGGCTGCAGGAGCTGGGAGGGAGCGCAGCAGCACGGGGAGGCATAGCCTCAGCTCTGCCACCTCCAATATTTTTCCCATGGTGCTGGGACTATTGCAAAAATAACCAGAAGCCAGTCGGTGCCTTTTCCCCCGGCCCTGCCTGGGGCAGCGAAGGGTGCTGCCCTCCTCCCGAGACCCCGGCGGGGGCGCTGCTTTTTAGGGATGGAAGTGCAGATGGGTGGCTTCCTCTTTAATGAACCAGGAATCCCAGGTCAGCCCGCACAGGTCACGCTGGGTGCAGGGGCTGCCTCATCCTCCTGGCACAGACTCACAGGGACAGACCCACCCCCCCCCCAGCACCTCGCCCGCGTACCCCACAGGGGATGTGGCTTCTTCTGCAGGCACCCCGGCCGTGTTCCCAGGAGCACAGAAACACCTCACACGCATTCCCATGCACACGCAGCAGTGCCGCATGCAGATGCACACGCACACCCTGCACACCTGCATGCCCAGCACACACATGCACAACCCCCCACATGCACACCCCCCACACACATGCACACCCCCTGCACACATGCATGCCCCCCCACATGCATGCCCTGCACAGACATGCACACCCTGCACACACATGCATGCCCCCCCACATGCATGCCCTGCACACACATGCACACCCCCACATGCATGCCCCCCCCACACGCATGCCCCACACATGCCTGCACGCCCTGCACAACCCACACATACATGCACACCCTGCACACCTGCACGCCCCGCACACACCTGTACGCCCTGCACACCCCGCACATGCCTGCACACCCTGCACATGCCTGCATGCCCTGCACACACCTGTACACACTGCACACACATGCACACACCCCCCACATGCACACCCCCCACACATGCATGCCCTGCACACACATGCATGCCCTGCACACACCTGCACACCCCACATACACCTGCACACCCCACACACATGCATGCTCCACACACATGCACGCTCCACACACATGCACGCTCCACACACGCCTGCACACCCCCCACACATATGCACACCCATGCTCCTTGCATGCCCATGTGCATTTTCTAGCCCATATGGGCATGTGCCCTGCACAAACGGGTGCACACCCTTCGCATACACATAGACTTAACACACCCTGCACGCCTGTGCATGTGTGCACATGCACTTCTGTGTGCACTGCCCACATGCACACCCCTCTGGCATGTGTGCCAGTGCATCCTGTATGTGAATGGCACCAGCTCCCCCTACAAACACACACACACACACACACACACACACACACACACACACACGTGCCCCTGACTCAGCCAGCACAGATGAACACACGTGGAGTCCAAGCAGCCCAGCTGCTCCCTTGTGCAGGGGAGTGACACCCCCAGCCCCTGAGGCAGCCCTGCTGCAGCCCAGTCCTGAGGTGGGAGCAGGAGCTCCCAGCTCTGCTGGACCCCTGGTTCATGCTGGGCTCTCTCCAGGGCTGTGGACATGAGCCCATGTGGGCTGTCCAAACACCTCCCACGGCAGCAGAGTCCTGCGTGAGGCTCCAGCTGAGCCCAGAGTGGTGGTGGGGGGCCTTTCCCAGCCCCCTGTGGCCCTGGCCAGCATCCTTGGGGGCTGCTGGCCCCACTCCAGCAGGGATGCTGCGATCTGCTTCCTCTCCCACCACCCCACTCCTGCTCCTCCAGGGCCTGGCAGCATCTCAGCAGGGTGGGCAACATTCCTCCTTGTGCTTCTGACAGAGCAGGGGCTGTGGACTCGCTGCTACCCTACAGCAGGCTGTGTGACAGGCCAGTGATATGAGCCACATCGCTGTGGCAGCAGCACAGCAGCCCTTGCCTCACATGTATGGCTATGGGAGGTTTGTCAGGCAGGGAGGGCTCTTGACTCGTGCCTGTGGTTATTTTGGGAACAATAACAGCAGCCACGATACAGGGTAATTGTGACACTAATTGTTGCGCTCTCTGATGGGAAAAAAAACCCATGGCTGTCATCGAGCAGCGAGGAGCAGTGGTGACAGCAGCCATTCCCTGGTGTCACCCCCAGCAATGGTGCCGCAGGACACCCACAGCTGCTAGCAACCCCACAGCCAGCCCACACACAGCCTGTGCCCCAGCCCCAGTCACTGGGGTGCACTGAGTGACCACCTCCTCCTCTGCAATAGCACACAGAGGCACGAAAGCACATGGGCTGCAGCCCCTGCGGGGCCCTGCCTGGCTGGAGCCAGGGGTGGCAGGGAGCCTGTGATGGGATCGGCCGTCCCATGTCCCAGCACCCCGCACCTGCACCCTGTCATGGGTCAGGGGACACGGCCGCGGCCCCAGGGACGAGATCGCTGTGGCAGCAAGCATTGGACATGGACCCCGTGCCAGGCCCTGTGGTGCCACTCGCCAAGAGATGCCCTTGCCCCATCAGCTGCTGGTGGGAGCTGGGGGAACCTGCAGCCTGGAGCTGCAGGACCAGTCCTGGCTCCTTCCTCTCTGCTCTTCCCCAGCCCCAGGCTGCTCTCGCTGCTCGGTGGCAGCGCTCCTGGCCTGCTCTCTCCCAAGGACTCGGCTCAATGGGAGGAAGGCCCTTCAGAGGGTCTGAGGCGTGGGAAATGTTTATTGCCTGGCCTTGGAGACACTGGAGAGCAATACGGGAAAGGCACGGAGCCAAAGCTGCCCAGGCTGCTCTGCAGAGCCAGATCTCCAGCTCAAAGGGTCAGAGCAGAGGGGGAGAGGAAAAGCCACTGCTTGCAAACACACAGCTAAAAAAACTCTGCCTTTCACAGCCTCAAGTCCCTCAGCTGCGACTGTGCCAGCCAAGGGGACTGGGGATGCCAGCACCACGCCAGCCATGCCTTGCTGGAGCAGCAGGACATTGGTGGCTGGGTCTCGTGGGAGCCCATGGTGGGAAGGGGCCGGGTGTGGGACAGATCTGTGAAGCCCCAAGACTCACCACACAGCTCCATCCCGGCTCTGGAGAGGGACAGGTAATGCCAGGGGCTGCCCACAGGCAGCCATGCCACTGGCTGTTGCACTCCCAGCGTCCCTGTTTGCACCCGCTGCCCCGCAGTGCCGGTACAGGGGTGCTGTGCCAGGCCCAAGGGCTGTGGGCCGGAGCTGTCGGCTCCCAGAGCACACCAGTTGGCCAACTCTTGGTTCCCTCATCCCAAAGACGTCCTGTCCAGTCTGTTTACCACAGACTTGGCACTCCTGCTGCCTCAGCCGGTGCCTCCCAGGGGCTGCTTGGGACCTGTGGCGGCCCCATGCATCCAGGAGCCCTGTGACGTGGTTAATGCCTGGCAGGGCTTTGGAGGACACATAAATCCATCAGCCCAGGGTATGTGCTGCCCCAGAGCAGAAGGCTGCTCCCCCTCTCCCCCCAGTACATCTGTGTGTGCCCAGGCAGGGATGCAGGCCCTGCCTGCAGAGCCAGCGCTGCTGGCCTGGCTACACCTAGTCCCAGTTCCAGGAGGCAGCAGAACCACGGGAAGAGTTGTGCAGGGTGGTCATGGCCTCTGCAGCGCTGGGGAAGCCCAGGGAGAGTTTGCCATCGGGGAAGGCTGATGTGGAACCTGACTGGCCCTCACAGATGGAAGCAGAGTGAGCTCTGGTGGGCAGTGAGGGCGTGCAGTGGGCATGGGGCATGGCAGACCCCCCCACCGGGCAGTGGGGCACAGGCAGGGATTGCGGCCTGGGGACTCCTCCAACCTGTTGGGCTGGAGGAGGCATCGCGGGTGGGAGGAGGGAGCCCTGGCAGGCTCCCATGTCCAGCTGTTGGGCTGCCTGCTTCCTCTGATAAAGGTACTTGGCTGTACTCCCAGTTCTGGTTTTTCTGGCGTGCAAGCGCACACCCCAGAGCTGGCCTGCTGAGAGCTGCAATTTTTCTTTCTCTAACTTTGTCACCAGCCCCTCTCCTTCCTCCTGTGCCCCCTCCCTCCAGGGCACCCCAGTAGCAGCTGCTCCCCAGCAGCAGCGTGAGGAGGGGAGGTCGGAGATGACCCGGCTGTGGCAGAGTCCTCCCCGTGATGCTGCACTCAGGAAGCCCCCAAAGCTGTGGCTTCCCCAGGCATGCTGGGGTAGGAGGGGAGACGAAAAAAAGGCCAATCTGCTTATTGCATGGACTGTGCAGCCCAGCCTCCCACTTTGCCCATGTTCATCGACACCAGCCCTAGCACATCCCCTGCCAGGGGCTTTGCAGCAAATCTTCTCCCCTGCCCATACCCAGCCCACGCAGGGTCCCACAACCACAGCATGCCAGTGGGGAGCAAGGCATCAGGTATGTCACAGCCCAGCAAAAACCCTCACAGCGTTCCAAGGAGCATCACTCCTGGCTGGGCTGGGCTGGGGTAGCATAGCCACAGCCCTGCTGGGGATGCCCAGCCTCAGGGAGGATGCGCAGACTGAACCCTCAGCAGAGTTTTTGCCCACAAATCTGTCCGCAGAGCAAGCACTTCACACCCACGGGCCCTGCGGGTGGAGTCCCATAACTGAACGGCATGTTACCACCTCCCTCAGGAGCCATGCCCTGCCTGCAGGTCTCCTGCCAGCCCAGGCTCTCAACTTCAGGTCCAACCTTGTTTTGTAGCCCGGTGTACCATTTTGGATAGTCCCAACCATGTCTTTCCCAGACCCCTGCTCCCCTTCTGCAGTCTGGTGTTAGGGAACCAGGGACAGAGAGGAGGTGGCTGAGATGCTGAAGGGATTGCCCTAAGCCCCAGACTGCACAGTGGGCGGGGGGCTGCCAGTCTGGCCCCTTGCTGGCCAGGAGCTGGCTTTCCCGGGGATCCCCAGCCCCAAGGCAGGGCCTCTGGCATCCAACAGCAGAAATCCCCAGAAAATCTGCAGGCAGGAGTGGGAGCTCCGGAGCCATGCTCAGTGCTGGCAGCTGCTGCCCTGCGGCGTGCAGGAGTGCCCAGCTCACTAATTGGGAGGCAGCTCATTAAATAATGAGAGGACAGAAACTGTGAAGCTGCAAGAGAGTGGTGTGCTGGCACCCCAAGCTGCTCCTCCAGCCCGGACTCACCCATTCACCTGTCCCCTCCAGAGGTGCTGGAGCTTCTCGCTCTCTGGCTGGTCCTGATAGGATGCTCACAGGGAGCCCCAGCACCCCTCAACAGCCCTTCCTGGGGGCTGGCTGGCCGGACCCAGTGGGGGGTGTGAAGCTGGGCCAGACACAACCTGGTGAGGGTCAGGAGTGGGAGAGGAGCCAAACCCTGCCGGTGCATGAGCAGGCCACCCCACGGGAGGTCAGGCAAGGACGCGTGCTGGGGCTGCACTGTCTCAGCAGAGCTGGTTATTAATACCCCTCCTGGCCTTTGTGAAGAATCCCGGGCATTTCAAACGGGACGCTTTGCTAGGACCCTTCCCTTGCTGACATTTCAGAACAATAACAACATGAAAGACAATAAGCTGCTGGCAGGACATGTACCTGCAGCACTGCCGTGGCTCCACGTGAGCCCAGCCTCGGCTGCCAGCTGTCACCTGCTCATGCCAACTTATGGGGACAACCTGAGCCTGTCCCCTGCCTCCAAACCACCTGGAGCAGTCCCACTCCATGGCATGGGGGGATCACTGGCACGGCTTCCCTCCAGGCCTTAGGGACAGCTGTGTCCTGCCCTGTGGCATCAGCCACCCTGTCACCTCCCCAGGCAGGGCTGCCAGCCCCAAGAGAGTCGCAGGCCAGGGGTGTTGAGGACAGGGTGACCCCCTAACTCGGGACTGGGGGAGAGGTCCAGGGCTCTGTGCTGCCACTGATGTCATCCTGCAGCAGACACCCCTCAAATATATATCCGTGTGTATATATATATATATACACACACCCCCCAAGGATGCAGCCGGGATGACGTTCTCCTGCCCCACAGCCAGCACTGTGTGGCACCTGGGTAAATATAACTCAGAGCTCACTGGCAAAGCACGGCGTGGGGACAGGTTGCAGCCATCCACGCCTCCCAGCCCTCACCCTCCTCCCCGCCCCCCTTCCCCCCCCCCCAGCCTCATCAGGGTCCCAGCTGCTTCTCAAGGGCAGGCGCTGCCCGGAGCAGACCCTCTCTGCCCTTGGCAGCCAGCGTACAGGGCATCACACATGCTGTGGCCGCATCCCCCACGCTGTACAGCTGCCGGCTCTGCTGACAAGTGCCCAGCCCCCTCAGTCCCACACGGGTCACAGTGCCCCCCACACCACAGGGTCAGCTGTAACCCTCTCTGTTCTGGGGGGTGGCACTCAGTCCCAGCCCAGGGGAGCATGCCAGGGATGCAACCAGCCCACAAAGACATTGCCCATGCACCCACACCTGTGGCGTGTGCCAGGCAGGAGCTAAGGTGCAGAGCAGGCTGTGAAAAGCTTCCCTGCGTGCCAGCTCCAACTCCCAGCAGTATCACTCTCAGTACCATCCTGAATCAGGCCACAGGCTGCCAGGGAAGGGGAAGGGGGGTGTGATGCTGGAACTGGAGCAGACCCCAGTAGCCTGCTCCAAATCCAACCTCTTGTACACCTGAAGTTCAAAGCTTGAAATGAATCCTGTCCAGCATTTCCCCCCAGGGCCATGCTGCCAGTCCCTGCCTGCCCTTGGGACACCTCCACCCTTCCTGCTCAGAGCTGGGTGCCCACCCTGGCAGACCCATCTGCAGGGAGCTGAGGTGGTGAGCTTCTGTGCAGCTGCTGTGGATGACGCCGGACATCAGCTCAGCTGTACCAGGCCCCCTTGGCCATAGCCATGTGGCCATGGGCAAATGGCTTCATCCCCGAGGGCTAGAGGTACTGAGCTGCAGGGCACGTTGTGGAATCTCCTTGCTGGAGGGAGCTGGGTCTTGCAGAAGGGGGCAGAGAGGATGCATGGTGCGGTGCATGCCGCTGCTAGCCCTGCTGAGCCACGCTGAGGTGAGCATGGTATGCCACAGCTGAGAGGGGCTTCCCAGCCCAGGAGGCCCTGCAAGCCTGGCCTGCAGAAACACTGCCCCGAAGCTGCTGAGTCCCAGGGTGGCAGGATGCCCACAATGGAAACTGAGGCAGGAACAGCCGACTAGCTGCCTGGTGCCTCCCAGGCAGTGGGAGGATTTGGGCACACCAAGGTCATCTGCTCCCCAGAGCCAAGGCTCTTGCTGCTCTGCTGAAAGCTCCCCAGCATCTCAGCAGTCTACAGGGCTCGGTGAACCACGCTGCAAGGCACGGGTGGCACCATATGCAGCTCTGACCCTGGAGAGCAAAGCACACATACCCGATGCCTGGGCCCTGAGCAGGACGGGTGCCTGTCCCAGCCCCCTCCCCAGGCAGATCTGCCCCGTGGGGCCAGGGAGGGCAGAGCGGCCGGTGGGACAGCTCTCCAGTCTCACACCCACACCTCTCTCACGCTCACACGTGCTCCCGCTTGCGGCCCCTCTCCCGGTCAATGGCTCCTTGTTGCTCCAGCCCACTCGGCCGGCAGGAATGCGCTCCCTGGCCCTGCTGCCCGGGATGCCCTTTACGCCCTGGCTCCATCTCCTCCCGCATCGCTGCTGCAAAGTGACACCCGATGGATGGGAACAAGTGGTGCCGTGCCACAGATGCCACCCTGGCACCACTGCTCAGACGGCTCTCGTTCTCTGGCCTGACCTTCTGATGTGAAAGGCAGTGCTGCCTAGCTTTTCCCATCCCAATTCATTCTTCCCACAGGCTCTCAGTGCAGCACAGCGCTCCCCGGCCTCCCTGCAGTTCCCCTGCCTTCCCCAGGGTCTGGGGGCAGGTGGCTCCCAGCCCCTTTCATGGCTCAGACCAAAGGGTGGGTCATTGCCCACCCTGTTTGGTGAAACAGCAGGTCCTCCTGTGCCCAGAGAGAGTCTGGCCTGACAGAGGTGTCTCCTTGAGCCCAGAATGGGATGGAGCACAGGCTGGTCGGGCTGCCAGACCTTATCCAGGAGCAGTGCAGAGGGCTGGCGTGGGCTGATCGATGTGGGTTGGCACACACCTCCTCTCCCCACCCAAGAGTCAGGTGGGGCCCTGCTTGAATCACGCACTGGGATGTGCCCGTGAGGGTGCCGCTCTCCACCTGCAGCGCTGACCCCACCGCATCACCGGCCCCCCTCAGCACCCCCGGCCTCAGGAAGAGTGCCGTGCAGTCATGGGGCTGGGGTCACACCTGGGTCCTGGATGAGCAATGTCAGAGTAGCGGCGGCATTGCAGCGGCATGGCAGAGGGATGGCAGAGGGATGGTGGTGGGATGGCTGAGGGATGGCAGAGACCTTTCTGGAAATCTTCTCCCATCTGCAGGGAGATGCGCCTCCCATCCAGCGTAGTGGCAGCTGGCCTCCCTCTGCCTGGTGTTTCTGTGTATGCTCAGCCTCCTGGCACTGCTCAGGTGTCCTTGGAGAGCAGCCACGATGCCCCATGTGAGGGCATGGAGGGCCCTTTCTGAACAGGATCCCACATACTTCCTGAGCAGGCGGGTTTCCTGCAGGAGCATCAACCCTGTAGGCAATCGATCCAGAGCATCCCTACCTTCTGCATCCCTCACAGCATCCCTGCAGCAAGGAAAATGCATGGAGAGCCTGGCAGGGACCAACCAGCCAGAGGGAAACACCCAGAGACAGGATGGAAATGCTGAATGTAGGTTGTCTGAAACCCCAAGCACTCATGTGACCCTGACTTGCAGGGCTCGGGGCTTGATCCGTCATGGGCTGAACTGTCTCCAGCAGCCCCAGAGCCAGCCTTAGACTCCAGAAGCAGCTGCTTCATCCTCCCGTGCTGTGCTGGATGCTGGCCATGTACTAGTGCATACATCCACACGACCTCCCCCTCCTCCTGTGCCAGTGTAGGAACACATCAGGTAAAACAAGGGGCACAGACCTGCTCAGGCTCCTCAGTGCCAGCAGCAAGGGTGCCATTATCAGGCCTGTTATCGGGGTGTTCCTCTGGCACCCACAATCCCCTGCTTTGTATGCTATCACCTCTTGGGTATCTTGGCTCATTCCCTAGGAGGAGAAAGTTCAGGCTGGAGCAAAACAACAGCAAACACAGGTGTGGGCACACCTGCCTTCGGTGCCCAGGGCCATGCCCCCTGGTTCCCACACGCTGTGACACCTGGGGGCAAAGGGGGATCACCCAAGCAGACTCCAGACCAGGTTGGCAACAAGGTGTGTGGAAGCAGGAGGCAATGGAGAAGATGCCACGGTTTCTCACCAGGCTACGGCACAGCGTGTCACAAACAGGAATGCCCTGAGCCTCTTGGTACACAACCCTCACACCATGGGGGACACGGCTCGGGCACTGCAGCGAGGGCCACTGAAGGGCACAGGCAGGGAGACAGCCCGGTCCTGCAGCACATCTGCTTGCTCCTGACCTCAGCAGAGTGGGCCGATGCTCGCCAGGAGCACCATGGGCATGGCAGGGACTGGGCAGAAAGCAGCAAGCTGTGTCCACATCGCTCACAGGCACTGTCACTGCTGCCGGCGGACGAGTGGCCTGGATGCTTGGCCCTGAGAGCCAGGCCTGCCAGCCCGCCCGGGGACAGCGTCTCACTTCCCCTCCCCACCCGTGGTGCCAACTGGCTTCAGCCTCCCGAAGCAACAGGAAGCCTCTTGCTCCTGTTTTCCTCCCGGCTGGGCAGGCTCGCTGCGTGCCGTGCCGTGCGGCCGGGAGCCCATGCAGGGTGCTGGGCGCCTTGGCGGGTGTCCCAGCTCCTCCTTTCCCACCTGAGCGGCAGCTCAGCGTTATGTAAGCGCAGGAAGAGTGTCTGGGCTGAGGATGGCTCAGGAGGAGCAGCCTGCTCAGCGTGAGACGCTGGCTGGAGCGAGGAGGCGTGCACGCACTGCCTGGGCGGCTCGCACGCGTGGGGCAGCCACGTGTGAGCCCACCCGCCTCCCCACGCCGGCGAGGGGAGTGAGGATGGGTGGCTCGCACGCCTCTGTGCACACCAAGAGCGCACCCATAAGTGCATGGGCATGCAGGGAGGGGAGGGGGTGGGAGATGGCTGCAAACCTGCGGGGGCTGCTGCACACCCCCCCTGCACGCTACCCCACTTTGGCAGCGGAACGTGCCCCAGAGCCCTGCCTGCCCTGCCAGCCGCAGACACTGGCCACACATGCACTGACCCGGCCCCACGTCCCCGCAGCCCTGGGAGGGAGGATGCGTCCCACCAGCTGTGGGCAGCTCTGGGTGCTCCCACCCTGCGGGAACCCCTGGCCCAGCTCGGCTCCCCCAGGGCTCGCCCTGAGAGCCCCGGGCCTGCCAGACTAAAGCAGAGGCTGCTCCCCTCGGCTCTCCAGCCCTCCAGGGTGGCCGGCGGTGCCAGTGCAGGACCTGAGACAGCTCTGTCCCCTTCCTCATCCCTGGGGTCCCTCTCATCAGGGATAGACACTGCAGGGTAGCAGCCCCGGGGACACCCCCTCACTGTGCAGTCTCCTCTGGAGCAGGGAAGCAGGAAGGGACCCTACGCTCTTGTCTTCTCCAGCCAGGACAGGGTGAAGTCCAAATGGATGAGGCCAGCCCTGAGCATGTCTCTCTACTTGGGCACCCACAGCCCTGTCCCTTGCCAGACGGCTCTCAGCCCAGAGGGAGCAGCTCCGTCAGGGGCAGAGCTGCTTTCCAGGGATGGGAAATACCACCCAGGCCAAATATGTCCCCACTCGATTTACTCCAGGGAGGGACAGGGAAGCTGCTTAAGAGAGCAGGACCTGGCAGCAGGACTCCCGGGCACCCTACCCAGTTTCTCACTAACTCCAAAGGTGGCTTTTGAGGTAGCGTGTCTGTTTCCCAAGTGACAAGCTGCCCCTCCCCAGGCAGGCTGAGGGGCATGGTGCCTGTCTGAGCCCCTGCAGGCAATGTCTGAGTGGGTAAGATGCACCCAGGGAGATGCACACAAAGTCCAGGAGCCAAGACACACTGCTGGAGGCTGTTGTCACATGCACAGGGCACCCACGGAGAGGCATCACTGGTCATTACAGAGCAGGGCCACCCAGACCTGCACCCAGGGACTGGGCTTGCACCGCCCATGGCGGGTGGACTGGGCTCCCTGCCACACGTGGCCACTCACGCTTCCCTCTACCTCGGAACCCCCAGTGCTGCCATCCTAACTGGCTCCAGAGCCATATGGGTCCCTGTGCCCCTGCCACACAGGGCACACATCTTACCCCCATACTGCCAGCTCCGGAGCACACAGACACCCCTAGTTCACCTCCAGGGACACACAGCACACAGGCAGCCCCTCGGCATCCATCGGTGACACCCACCTGTGGAAGAGCAGGAGGATGGAGAGCAGGGTCTGGTCGATGTTCCTGTTGCAGATGCCCTCGTTGAAGAGGTAGCAGGGGTCCCGCACGACGGGCTCCAGCGAGTCCTGGCGCATGATGGAGCTCAGCTTGTCGGTGTTGAGGTTCTTGCGGACCAGCTGCTCCTGCAGCTGCCGGAAGCTGCTGACGGTGGGGCTGCCCAGGTTGTTGTTCTCGCCCCCGGCCCCCTCCTCCAGCCCGCTCCGGTTGGCCAAGTCCAGGCAGCAGCTGCAGCAGTCCAGCCCTACGGGCGACCGGCACTCCTCCGCGGGCGACGAGGACATCCCGGGACCTCCCCGCGCGTTGCCACGGCGGCGCAACCCGGGCCGCTCCCGGGGCCGCGCAGGGCGAGCGGCGGCAGGACGCACCCGGCTGCCGAGCGCCGCGCTCCGCCGCCCGCCCGCCCCGCCCGGCCGCCCGCCCGGCTCCGCCGCGCTGATTGGTAACGGCGGCCCCGGGATCGCGGGCCGCCCGCCGCCGCTCCCCGCCCCGCCGCCCGCCCCGGGCACCCGCCCCTTCGCCGGTCCTGCCCCCCGCAGCCCGGCACACCCCGCGCCCGGCTCCACGGGCGCTTCTGCCCCTTCCCGCCCCGGGCCAGCGGCGACACCTCGGGGTGGCCCGGGAGAGGGCAGCGCGGGCTGGGGGGACCGCGGCGGGGACGCCTGTCCCGCCCCGCGCCTCCCGGGGAGGGCCCGCAGGGGCTCGGGGGGGCTGGGGGCGGCGGCCGCACCAGCGCCCAGGCAGCTCCGGGGCAGGGGCAGGAGAGGGGGAAGGGGGGGAGGAAGAGCCCCCGGGATGTCAGGGAGCGCGGAGAGCGCCGTGCCCGGGGGCCGCTCAGCCCGGAGCCAGGCGCGGGTGGAACAGGAGCACATGGAGCCGGGCGGCCGAGGACGCAGGGGGAGTTTCGATGTGCCCGCAGCTCTGGGGATAAGCGAGGGGAAAGGATATTCCTGCAGGGGGGGGGGAAGCGACTTCCCTGGCTGTCCCACATCCCGGCGGGAGCATCTCTCCCACAGGTGAGAGCGAGCAGTTGGGGCACATCGTGCTGCCCTGGTGGTGCAGGGATACAAGACCAAAGTGGGACACACGTGGGCATGGCTGGGCTGTGACGCCTGGGACAAGGAAGGGGAAGGTACCCGGGTCCTGGCTAAGGAGCACACATAGAAACAGGGTGAGAGGGTGGAACTGTGTGCAGGATGGAAGCTGGTCTGGGCTGCCACTGCCATCAGTCCATCGACCTTCTGTGCCAGCCAGGAGATCCCTCATCCCTTCTAGGAGGAAAACATCTGGATAAAAGAGCCAGGAGCTGCTGAAGAAGGGTTGGCCAAGGATCTGAGAGGCAGTGGAGCTGCCTGAGGGAAGGAGCAGGCAGCCTTTTAAAAGCAAGAGGAAGTCTGTACTGAGGAATTGCAAATGGATTGACAGACGTAGTTGCAGAAAGGAGCAATTGGAGGACAGGAGCGGGTCTGAAGTGCACAGAATTGATAAGAAGAGATAAACTGGGTCAAAATCCATTGGGGCAAAACCAGCAGGGCACCAGGACAGCAGGGATCCTGGTGGCAGAGCAGTGTTCACATGAGAGGTTAATAGGGCAGCTAATGCTGCTGAAGAAGAGGCAGAAGTGTTCAATAAACATTTCTGTTCCCTATTTGGCTGGGAGGAGGAAGATGCATTTGCATCACATGAGGATGAAGTGCTTTCCAGTCCATTAGTAACCAAGGAAGGCACAAGACAATGTCTACCACAGATAAACAGCTGTAAAAGTGGCTGAGGAGAATTCCAGGCATCGTTTCTTGTTTCATCTCAATCCAGCAGTCCCAGGGCTGGGCCAGGATTTGGCCCTGCCAGTGCAGGGGGTCCAGGGGTACTGCGGGGGGTGACTGGCAGCTCTGGGATGACGCTGGAACCAGGGGGATTCCTGAAGAGGGGATGACCCACTGGGGTGTCCCCTCTTTCTGTGGCATGGGTGGGTGCTTAGGACCAGTTTTGAGGTGCTTCCTCACCCCTTCCAGCAGTCGCTGGGGGGCTGAGCCCCATAGGAGGGGATAGAAACGAGTGGTGCCCGACTGCCCTGCACAGGGCCTGTCGGCACAGCCTGGCAGTGGGGCTGGCTCAAGGGTCCCTAGTGACCCCGCTGCTGGGAAGGGGTTCCTGCATCACCCCACGGCTGCCAGCCAGGGCCTGGGGAAGGAGGAAGGCGCGGAGGTTTTCTCTCTTCCATCCCCTTGGGCGGAAGACATCCCCCGCAAGCTGGCGGGGGGGATGTGGGGCGGTGTCCGGCCTGGTGGTGCCCCGCTGGGATGCGGCCCGGGCAGCGCCGTGCCCACAGCGCAGCCGGTGGGGCGGGCGGTGGGGGTGCCCGCGGGAGCCGCAGGAGGCTGCTGCCATCCCGCGGGCACGGGGGGTAGGACACGGCGCCGGCTGCGCCCGGCGCTGCCGCCCCGCTCCTCCGCCCCCCCCCCGCGGCTCTGTCCCTCGGCTGCCCCGGGCCCGGGGGTCCTGCCCGTGGCCGCGGTCCGAGCTCCGGCCCTGCCAGGCTGGGCACGGTGCCCTCCGCGGGGCTGCGGGCCGGGCCGGCTCTGGGCCGCATCGCCCCCTCCCCTGGAAGCGGCCCAGGCTCCCGCAGGGTCCCGCTGCCCCTTGGCTGGGAGCTGCCGTGGGAAGGGCTGCCCCAGGCCGGCCCTGCCGCTTCCCGGGCTCCTCAGCCGGCCCTGCGTGTGTCCCGGCCGCTGCCCTCTCGCCCTGTGCGCCCGGAGGGGCTCCCGAAAGCCGCCCAGCCGAGGCACCCACCGGGAGCGGGCAGCCAGCCCGGCCCGGCAGCAGAGGGGCAGTAGGGTCCCTGTGTTTAGCTCTGGCCTTTCTGGGTCCGGCTGCTCTCGGGGCTGGGACAGGCCGGTTCCTGCCTGCGAGGGCACCCAGCTGCACCCCACACATGGGCCGGGGTGCTGCCAGCCCTGGGCCGATAAGCCGGAGTGGGTCAGGGCTCGTCAGGGCTGGCACTGGCTTGGGAAGCGGGGGAAGGCCAATGCTGGTGCCCTACCTGCAGAGGGGGCCTGTGTCGGTACCCCGGCTCGAACGGGGAAACGTGGGGTGCTCTGCTCCTGGCACAGGGCAGGGACCCCAGCCCTGGCTCTGCTCCTCCTGCAGCCCCCGGGTGGGTCTGGGAGAGGAGCTTACCCCCTGTCCTGATCTCGGGTGTCTCCAGAGCCACCCCCTCGCAGACCCCTCCCAGACAGGGCTCTAGGTGCAAGGTGTCTGTGCCGCTTCCCCCATCCCTTCCCCACTGGCACCTTGGAGGGAGCCGGTCTATGTAGCCGGGCCATCTGCTCCAGGGGAGCCCACTGCTTCCCCACCACGCTGCCAGGCAGACCCCCCCGTGCCTCTGAGGGGTGCTAAGAATAACCAGCACCGTCAGCAGCCGTGATATTTGCAGGCGCCCGCTGGTGCCACCCCCATTGCAGCCTGCTGGGCACAGGATGCATCTGCTGCCTGACGTCAGCTGCCAGCCACGCAGGGGGGACGGGACGGGCAGTCTGGGGGGGCCATGGTGAGAGGGGACCTGTGCCCCCCTCCTGCCTGAGCCAGAGGTGTGGTGGGACATGGTGGTACTGCTGCCCATGTCCTGACACCCAGTGCAGGGAGCCCAGGAGGTGCTTCCCTACCTTGTCCTGCTTTCTCCAGTGTCCCACAGAGTGATGGCTGGTCCTGAGTGCTGCAGGACCCCCAGGAAACCTCCAGCACTGGGGGACCAGCTCTGCCCAAGCCTCTGCTACCACAGAGCCAGAGCCATGCACAGCAGGATGGGGACCCAGCTACCTGGCAAAGGGGTCTGCTCCATCCAGAGGATGAGAGAGACCCCCCAGGACTGCCAGTAAACAGGACCCTGCCCCACCAGCTGCAAATGTGGGCGTCATGCCCACTCCCCAGCCTCTTGCTCTGCCTTCCTTTATGCAGGGGGGAATGGAGCTTTGCCCTGCCTGCTTGCTGTCTCCTTCTCTCCCAGCTGTTATCAGGTGAGAGGGTGCCACCCAGGCATGGCCATCCTCGTGTCTGGTCTCCTGAAGGCAACAATCCAGATGGTGAGAAAACATGACTTGGCAGGGAAAAATTAAAAAAAAAAACAAAACCAAAACAAATTTCCCCAGTTCTTCCCCTTGCCAGGCTTTTTTTTGGAGCTTTCCCCACACTCAGCCTTTCCTCACCCAGGTCACCCCCTCTGCTCCCACCCTGCAAATCCCTTATCCAGACAGCTCCTCCTCCCTGGACGGGCTCAGAGGAACGCCTTCCCCCACACCCCGTCTGAGTGCCCAGGGCCTGGCACTGGGTGGCACAGTCCCAAGGCTGGGCTCCCCAAGCCCCTGCACACTGCACTTCCCACAGCACCTAGACCATGCCCTAAAGTGAGCGGGGGGTTTTTTTGGTGGGCCCCAGCAGCGCTCCCATGGAGGGCTAACACAGCCCCAGCAGCTGCCGGCACTTGCATAAGCGGGGACGGTGAGTCATGCAGGCTGCCACTTCCCTCTTTGTGTAACACGCCAGCAAATCCTTTAAAATGTCCCGACAGGCCCCAGCCCAGGAGCTTCTTGGCACGTGGGTTTCCCTGTGCAGCCCATCCTCTGGCACGGGCCCGAACGACCCCCGGCCGAATGCTGGCCAGGCAAGGGCCCTTCCCGCTGGGCCGCAGAGCGATGCATGACCTTGATGCAAGGCTTTTCAGCTCATTTGGAAGGGGTCAGAGGCAAATTGGTGTTCCCAGGGGGTCACTGCAAGCCTGGGAAAGCCTCGAGGTCGAGGGTTGAAACTACAGCATGGTGACTTTGTGCTTTGTCCACTGTGATGGGCACCCGGCCAGCATTGCTGAACTGGCTCGGTGAGGCCCACAGCAAAGGGGTGATGGGCGCTTCAGGGATCTTTAAATAATTACAGGCACCCTGGGGGGATTGCTGCTGGCCAGGCTGGCAGAGCAGGAGCGGGATGCGGGTGGCAGTAGAGCACAGCGTTGTACTCCTCCTCCAGCTTGGAAAGCAGGTTTTGGAGTTGGCTGACACTGCCCATGGCTTGACACTGGGGGAAGGCTCTGGAAGTGCCAGGAGAGGTTTTGCCTAGAGACTGAGCAGGGACAAAGCCATGCTGGTGGTTTGGGCAGTTCCCAGAGGTTTTTTGGAAACATAAAACTGGCTGCGCTTCCCTCTGGTGAGACAGAATTGCTTGTGCTGGGGCATTGTGGTGGTTCAGCCCCGAGCAGGGGCTGAGTACCACACACTGCTCGCTCACTCCCAGAGGAGAAACAGAGCCTCATGGGTTGGGATAAGGAAATGACAGAATGGTGTTTACTGACAGAATCGCCATCAAAGGGGAAAAATGACAGCCCATCACAAGTTACACTCATACCTGGTGATAACACAGAATACCTTACAACCTGATGATAACAGAGCACTGCACACACGAGGACGGACATGCCCCCACCATGCCATGGAGGCACCCAAGGAGCACCCCTCCCCAACCAGCCCCTTTGGAGGAGTGATGTCAGGTGGGGTGGGAACAGCCTGGGCTGACTCAGCTCCCTTGGGCTGGCTGCATGGGGAGGGTCGCTCTGGCCTGGACAGGACCAGTCCATGGCTGTGATTAGAGACATACCACAGTGACATGCCCTTCCCAGGGTGCCCGCACCTTCTCATACAGCCGTGAGTGATGAGCCACCCTGGAGAGCCATGCTGCAGGCATGGCCCCCCTCCTGTGCCCTGAGCTACTCGCTCACCCCTCTGCCTCATGCACAGCCAGTGTCTCTTTGCCTTGTCCCATGTGCCCAGGGAGGCTATTCCCTCCCCTTGCCTGTGCTGTTCCCATACTTTGGGAGGGTCACCATGGTGCCTCTTGGTCTGCTGCGGGTGACAAAGCCCAGCACAACGCACAGGAGGTGGCAGAAGGTGGAATGAGTGGGACACAGGGCACTGCTGAGGTGGCACGGTGAGCCACTGGCCGCACTGGGATCGATTGAGGTTAGGGGGCACACAGGGCAGCTGCGGTGTTGCGGTGGATACAGGGGGTGGTGGGAGCCATCCCATCTCCCCACATCAGCACAGCCTGGAGAGAAACGTGGATGCTGCAAGCCCTGAGCTTCTCCCAGGCACACGTGTGCCTGCACACATGCCCGCTCGCAGGCGCTCCCCCTCCTCATCCTCTCCTCTCTGCAGGGCTCCTCCGTTCTCCAGCCGCGTTTGGCAGTCACGGCAAGTACCAGGAATGTCTCATTTCTGGTGGCATTTGAAGGAACGCACAAATATTCCCCAAGACATGTGTGCCTTCCCCTTGGGACTTGCTAGCTCTTTCCCCATGGCAATAAACTCCTGCTCTGAGCATTCAGTTACACAAGCCATGCTTTTGGCTGTGAACCCAGATTTCCAGCCCTTTTTGGAGGAAAAGGGCTAGATAGAAAGGCCAAGGTAGAAAGAGGTCTGTACACACTGAGAAGCAGCTCTGCAATGACCCACGGGACAGCCACGCATGTTGTTTCCCTCACATCTGTTGGTGGAAGATGAGCCAGGCCCACAGGGCTCATCCTGGCTCCACAGTTCGATGAAGCACCTTGATGCAAGGCAGGAGATGGCCAAAGGCTCTTCATTATGTACCCTTGGCTTGAAAGCGGGCAGTCATTGGCAGGCCAGCAAGTCCCAGCCCCTGGACGTGGATCCTGCAGACCCTGCATGGATGATGGAGGCACGGAGTGTGTCTGGACATCCCCTTTGGTCTCTGTGGCTGATGTGAGCTTGGTGTTTGGAGATCTACCAGGGTTTTGCAGGACACTTCCAAGTGAAGCAAACAAGTGCCCTGACCTTGGCACCTGAGGACATGTCAGGTCACAGCTTTGCTTCCTGAGGAAATGGTCTCAGAAAAGCCTCTGGGATGGGAGGAAGGCCATACCACCTGATGCTCCTTGGGAAGGGGCAGGGGACACGTGGGTGCTGCACGCCCACCCTGCCAGCTCCTTCACCAGCTCCTTCACGGCAGCAGTGGCGTTCGCCTGACATGCTATTGCCTAGCAACTGCTGGTGGTGCAGATAAATCCCCTCACTGTTGTCACTGCAGACCTGGTGCTGATGTCTCCATCCTCTGGCAGGGTGCCCTGGGGTGCTGCTGGGGATTCAGGAGATGGATCCCCTTCCGGGCTCATCTCTGGGGGCTGAGGGGTCACGTGGTGGGAGCACAGGGTGCTGCGGGTGTGCTGTGTCTGCAGTGGCCCAATAGCACTTTGGCCGGGTCCCAAGCAGGTCCTCAACCTCTGAGCCTTGTCAGGAGAATTTCTTTTGGGGTACCACCCCACTACAACACCTTCACCAGCACTTCTCCTCTGGCCAGCCCCCTACACCTGCCTTTAAGCCCCTGCTGTGGGCACACAGCAGGCTGGCAGCCTGGAGGCCTCCCTGCCCCTGGCATCTATTGCAGCGTCCCAAGGAGCAGCACCCTGATTTGGCCCCCACCCACAGGGCCAGGCAGAGGGTGAGGGACAACCAGGAAGGTCCAGCCAACCCTCCTCTGTCAGCCCAGAGCCACACACCAGCGCTGCTGGGACAGGAGCTGCATGCTTGCCTGGGGTCCCTGTGCAGCAGCACGTGCCAAAGGAGAGGACCTGGGAAAAGAGGGGAGCTGTTTTGGGAGCCTCACTCAGCCTCCACATGTCCCCTTGGGCATGCCTGGAGAGAATGTCTCCCACCCTGGAGCCCAGACTTCAGAAGTACAAGAGCCACTCTGTTCCCTTCAGGCACTGCAGCCTTGTTTCCTGACATCACACCACCCAACTTCCTTTGCCCCTTGGGCAGCAGAGCCCCTGCTCACAGCTGCCTGTCCCCAGAGGTCATTCCCAGTTGGATCTCAGCTCTGTGCCATAGCTCTCCAGCTTGTTGTGGTGACACAGCAAGGGATGTTGGAAGCCAGGTGCCCTGGCAGCCCAAGGAGCCTGTCCTCCAGCCATCTGCCTGGCTGCTGCTCCTGGAGTGCTGGCACCAGCCAGGGGTCCGTGTTTACTCCAGGCAGGCTGACCCCAAGGAATGCTCCCCTTGCCTTGCCCTGGGGCTGGTGAGTGCCCGTGTCCCTCTCTCATCTCCCCTGTGAAGGTGAAAGAGGTGGTTTGCAGTTGCTGGGGAGGGGGCTGTGTGTGGCACAGCAGCAGCATCTCCAAAACACACAACTCAAGATGTTACAGAATGATCATCCCTGCAAAGCGATTCGTTTCCCTGGCAAGCCCCTGCAGTTACAGGATCATTTCTTCCCTCCCCTTGTTGATTTATGGGAGATATTATAACTTATCAAAAAGACAGGAGCAGCACAGCCATAGTTATAATTTCTAATTCCACCTTTAATTAACGCTACTGATGTGCTGCCTGGCTGTGGCAATGCCAGGAGCTGCCACACAGCAGATCTCCACCCCCACCCAAGATGCTCACTTGAGTGACCATGGAGATTAGGGCTTTATTAATATGAATGAAGTTGCATTCTGTTCAATCGAGTGCAGGAGCTAACTAATTTAATCGTGCTCAGTGCCTGTCCAATCAGTGCCAGAACTGATGGACAAAGTCTCATTCTTGCCAAGCTTTCCCATAGCCAGAGGAGGAAGATGGGGGGCTGCCCAAACTGTGGCCATTCCTGAGAGGAGCTGAGCCTGCTCTGGGTGCAGGGGATCATGCAGGGGCCTGCAGCTCCAGCTGCCCACGCAAATGTCCCTGGGTGCTGAGGGTCCACAGGGATGGTCCTGCTCACAGCCTGGCTGGTTGAAAAGCACACCCCTCGCCTCCAGGTCCCTCCACGTTGGGCTGGGTGGCGGGGAGCAGGGGGGGCAAATGGGGCTGCACTGGGGAGCAGTAAGGGGCAGTCACAGCAGCAGCAAGGATACTCAGCTGTTACAAGCTATGCAGAGGATGACTTGTGTGAATTGGTGGCTCTGGTAGCAGGGACCTCCATGGGCTGCCTTTGGGGAGGGGATCCGATCCATGCCTGGGGAGACTCCTTCCAGGGAGATGCCCACACTCATGGCTGGGACCGGGAGCTGCTGCCACCCTCTTGGCTGGGACACCCTGGTGCATGCCTTGCAAAAGGAAGCAGGGGGCTGGAACACAACACTCACACTGGGCTGTCTTCAGGGGGGTGCCATGGGGATGCTGCACCCCAAAAGCCTGCATCCAGTTGCAGGGCTGCTGCGGAACCCCCTGAGCCCTGGTGACACCCCCCACACAGCTGAGCAGTGCTCTGACCCCAACCTGGCACACGTTTGTGGGCCCTTCCAGAGCAGAAGTCCTGCTCCTCTGGCTGACACACGCCTCTGCTGACCCCTGGGGCTCCCCTGGGCAGTGCCATGAGCCAGGACCTTTCACACACAGCATGGCTTGGCGGGCCTCTGCTTTGCTCTCAGTGCTGGGGCAGTGAGTCCTGGGGGATGGATGGAGATCCCTGAGTCCTGGGGGATGGTTGGAGATCCCTGAGTCCTGGGGGATGGTTGGAGATCCCTGAGTCCTGGGGGATGGATGGAGATCCCTGAGTCCTGGGGGATGGATGGAGATCCCTGAGTCCTGGGGGATGGATGGAGATCCCTGAGTCCTGGGGGATGGATGGAGATCCCTGAGTTCTGGGGGATGAATGGAGGCCACTGAGTCCTGGGGGATGGTTGGAGATCCCTGAGTCCTGGGGGATGGATGGAGATCCCTGAGTCCTGGGGGATGGATGGAGATCCCTGAGTCCTGGGGGATGGTTGGAGATCCCTGAGTCCTGGGGGATGGTTGGAGATCCCTGAGTCCTGGGGGATGGATGGAGATCCCTGAGTCCTGGGGGATGGATGGAGATCCCTGAGTCCTGGGGGATGGATGGAGATCCCTGAGTTCTGGGGGATGAATGGAGGCCACTGAGTCCTGGGGGATGGTTGGAGATCCCTGAGTCCTGGGGGATGGATGGAGATCCCTGAGTCCTGGGGGATGGATGGAGTCCATCGGCAGCTAATGGGAGAGACTGGGGAGAGCGGTTTGAGGCAGGGCACCTTGGAGCACCCCTCTCCCACACCTCATGTGCCTGTAGCTGGGTGGCAGATGGATATTGCCAAGCAGAAGAGGCTTTGGTTAAGCATAGCTCAGCTCTGCCATCAGTTACACGCGGCCTGAGAGCGAGTGGAGGTTTCTCAGCACCAGCAGAGCCGTGTGCTCCCAGAGAGCAGGGGTGGCTCTGCCATTCTTCTCACTGCCACACGCTGGGCCAGGCAGCACAGCTCCAGCCTCACAAGCTGGCTGTACCTGGGCCTGCAGGCCTTGCCAGAACCACCCTGAGATGCCCCAGGAAACAGTCAAAGGACACAACAGCCACACAGCCAGGCCGTGTGCCGGGAGCATGTCCTGGCTGCCCGCCCTGCCGCTGGCTGTGCCGCCCGGGACAGGGTGCAAGCTCCCTCCAGAACCATCCCTGTGCCTCTGCGTCTCCACTGGGCCTTGTTCATTCCGTGCAGTGCTGGGTGCACAGTGCTGTGCACCGCACGGAGCGAGCAGGGCCCAGCGGGGCACAGGGCAGGTGCTGGGCCAGGTGTCCCAGCTCACACCTCCTGCTCACACCCATGCACGATGCTCTGGGCCTGGGTGCACGTGGCTGCAGATGGGCACACTCTTGTGTGTGCACGCTGCCCTCACTGGCACCAGTGCTGGACCCTGATGTGGCTCACAGGCGTGTCCCAGCCATGCACACACACGGGCACCCCCATCAGTGTGCAGAGACCGACATGAGTGTGAGCACACATGCACACACACGCACACATGCACACACACACACACACACACATGCATATGCACACACACGGACACCCCCATCAGTGTGCACACTGACATGAGTGTGAGCACACATGCACACACACACACACACACGCACACACACGCACACACACACAGAGGCATACACATGCATGCACACACCCATGTACACACACATTGCACACACACACATGCACACACAGAGGCATACACAAGCACATGCACACACACATGCACCCCCATGCACACACGCACACGTGCACACACAGACACCCCCGTCTGTGTGCAGACACCGCCACGTGTGTGAGCATACATGCACACACACATGCACACACGCATGCACAGACACACACACACACACACACACGTGTGTGCACACTCACACACATACACGGACACAGGGACAGACAGGCACACGGACACAGGGACACAGGGACACAGGGACACAGGGACACAGGGACACGCACAGACGGACACACGGACACAGGGGCCGGGCCCGGGCCCGTCGCCGCCCGCCGCCGCCGCGGGGGGGCAGCACGTCCCCAGCGCTGGGCCAGCCGGAGCGGAGCCGGGCGGGGGCCGCGGTCCCTGCGCTGCCCGGGGCGGGGGATGATCCGGGGACGGGGCGGGGTCCCTCCGTCCAGGGGGCCCGCTGAGCCCTGAGCACGGGGGGGGCAGTCCCGGGGAGCGAGTGAAGCGGGTGAGGCGGGGGCAGCAGGGGATGGGGGAGCAGGGGATGGGGCAGCAGGGAATGGGGCAGCAGGGGATGGGGCAGCAGGGGATGGGGCAGCAGGGGATGGGGCAGCAGGGGAAGGGGCAGCAGGGGATGGGGCAGCAGGGGAAGGGGCAGCAGGGGAAGGGGCAGCAGGGGATGGGGCAGCAGGGGATGGGGGAGCAGGGGAAGGGGCAGCAGGGGAAGGGGCAGCAGGGGATGGGGCAGCAGGGGAAGGGGCAGCAGGGGAAGGGGCAGCAGGGGATGGGGCAGCAGGGGAAGGGGCAGCAGGGGATGGGGCAGCAGGGAATGGGGCAGCAGGGGATGGGGCAGCAGGGGAAGGGGCAGCAGGGGATGGGGCAGCAGGGAATGGGGCAGCAGGGGAAGGGGCAGCAGGGGATGGGGCAGCAGGGGAAGGGGCAGCAGGGAATGGGGCAGCAGGGGAAGGGGCAGCAGGGGATGGGGCAGCAGGGAATGGGGCAGCAGGGGAAGGGGCAGCAGGGAATGGGGCAGCAGGGGAAGGGGCAGCAGGGGATGGGGCAGCAGGGGATGGGGCAGCAGGGAATGGGGCAGCAGGGGATGGGGCAGCAGGGAATGGGGCAGCAGGGGATGGGGCAGCCCCCGGGGCCAGCAGGGGATGGGGGAGCAGGGGATGGGGCAGCAGGGGATGGGGGAGCAGGGGATGGGGGAGCAGGGGATGGGGGAGCCCCCGGGGCCAGCAGCCCCGCTGCAGCCAGCCAGCTCAGCGCTGGGGTTTCCAGCTGTTGTCCCGGGCTGCCCAGGGAGGGGCTGAGTCACCCTCCCTGGAGGGGTTTGCCAGAAGAGCAGGTGCTGTACTTGGTGACATGGTCCTAGCAGGGCTGGACAGGCGGTGGGACTCGGCGGAGCCCGCCGGGGGCGCTGGGCACAGCACCAGCCTGCCGACACTGCGGGTGAGCGATGGTGCTGTTCAGCCCAGGGAGCGTCTGCTTGAGCCTTTGATGCCAGTGATTCCAGGCGTCAGGAAAACACGCTGGCTGCAGCTCCCGCGGTGGCCGCTTGCACACAGTGAGGACAACAGCCCCTAAAGCTGGGTGTGTTTTGGGGGATGCTGGAGCAACTGGTTTGTGATCCTAAAGAGCCTGAAGGGAAGTGTGTGTTTGCACACAAAGCGTGAGGCTTGACCCAGCCCCGGGTGCTTCACGCTTCCCTGGTGCGTTTGGCCTTTGCAGGAGAAAAGCAGGACCCAGCCTGATGGCTGCAGGAGCCTGGAGGGACACAGAGCTCCCCCAGGAACACTTCCAGGGGCACAGGACGCTGCAGAGGAGGCAAAACTCAGGGGGCAAAACCTGCAAACATCTTTGGAGCCTGTGAAATGTCCCAGAGGGGGTTCTAGGTTAGCTCCACGAGGAGAGGAGCAAGGGGGGAACAGACTATGGAGCATACGAGGGCTGGGAGGGATTTAAAACCTGCACCACTGCTGACTTACCTGGACCCAGGAGAGAAAGGGAGGTGGGGACACCACACAGTGCGACTGGAGCTGAGGACCGTGAGGATGAGGAGGCTGCAGGGCAGCATGGTGTGGCTGCTCCTGCTGGGTCCCCGGGCCACTGGTTTCCCTGTTTCTGAGGTCATGAAGCCAGCCCCCAGGGAGATGGTGGGGGCAGAAACTGGGGGGGAAGGAGCTGTTGGAGCTGCAGGAGCCTGTTGCCACTATTGCTTTGCCAGGGGCCTCATGCTACTGCCATGGCTCCTGATCTCTGGAGAACCATGTGGTGCAGCCTGGTGGGACTCAGAGATGAGACATGCTGGGGCAGTAACTGGGCATCTGGCAGTGCTGGTGTGGCAGCAGCAGCGTTGGGCAGTGCCAAATCAGCCAGGTAGCAACAGGCTGTGCTGTGCTGGGATGCTGCTTGAGCAGCTGGGAACAGCTCGTTGGGAAGCTGGGGCAGAGCAGGAGAACGAGCAGCACAAATACTTTAGGAATGAGATAAAAGTTTGTTATAAGCTTAGTGTAATTAAGGTAAATTAGCCATTACATAATGGTGAGACACACACACACTTAATAATGCCCTTTGGGCCCGTCTTATGTGTGTGGCCTTTGTGAGCAAGAGCTGCTGGGATCCCATCTGCAGTGAGGGGGGTGTGGGGAGCAGTGGGGGGAGCATTCCCCTCCCCATGACCCGTTGGGCTCGTGAGCCTCAGCACGGCCCCCTCGCTCCTCTTCCCCTGGGTCTGCCTGCTCCTTGAGGGAAGGAGCCATCCTCAGTGCCACGTGAGAAAGCCAAGCAGGATGTCACAGCCTCCTTATCCAAATTGGAGCTCTTCTTCCCTCTCCAGAACACAGCATGCCAGGGAACAGCAAGACTCCAGGTCAGCGCTCTCCTGGGAGGAGTGGTAAAAGCTGCATCCTAAGCATCCAGCCTGTGTTCCACGGGAAAGCCTTGCAGTGGTTCCTGCTTTGGCTGGAGTCCCTGGCAGACTTCAATGGGGCCTCTCCCTCCTCAGCCCAAATCTCTTCACCCAACGTGGGGTTTCACCTGAAGAGCTGAAGCCCAGGAGGCAGAGAGAGCCCCTTGGCAGTTCAGGAGCTGGGAGGGCTCGGAGGCGGGGTGGGGGGGGGGCAGTTTTGGTGTTAGCAGCTCACTGCTAAAGATACTGACCAGCCCTTTCCATTTGGGATGTGGTGTAACTAACTTCCTCTTTTCCATGCTGCTGTTTGCCAGGATGGGCAGAGGAATGGGGGATGCTTGGCCAAGGCAGCACAGCCTCACGGTGCTGCCAGCACCCAGCTGGGCAACCCCGAGCCTGGGAACGGTCCTTGTGTACCCCACAGAGGTGCTTTCCTCGGGCACTGCTGCAGGAGGCGTGTGGGCCGGTGCTGCTCAGCATGACCAGGGAAGGACTGGTAGCCTGCCTGTCCCTGGAACCTCCCCAGGGTAAGAGTAGCCCTGGCTGCCTGGCACTCCAGTCCTGAGTACATCTGTGAGTGCTGGGGGAGGTGTGGGGGTGTCCATGCCTGGGGACGCGTGTGACTCACTGAAAAATGAATGAGTGAGTGGGGAGGTGCTGGAACAGGCTGCCCAGAGAGGGGGTGAGTGCCCCATCCCTGGGGGTGTTCAAGGCCAGGTTGGATGGGGCCCTGGGCAACCTTGTGTAGCTCCAGGCCTGGAGGTTGGTGGCCCTGCCTGTGGCAGGGGGTTGGAGCTCTGTGATCCTTGGGGTCCCTTCCAACCCAGACCAGTCTGGGATTCTATGATTGTATGAAATGAAGATGTTTTTTCTGCAGTGTGTTCCTCCTGCTGTGTGCTCCCAGCATCCTGCCCTGATTTTACTGAGGATCTGGAGGCCGGAGTGATGGAGAAGGGCAGAAGTCAACTCTATAATCAGAAAGGGTGTTGCTTGGATACACTGCTAAGCAACCTCAGGGCTTTTCAAGGATGGAAATAACCTTCTTTTCCTTCACCAGTTCTTCCTCTCCTTAGCATCAAGCTTGAGTGGTGTGCTGGGACCAGGAGCATCAACCTGCTGCAGTCTGGGAGGCTGCTGTGACCATGAGGAGCCCTGTCAAGGTGAAGCTGGAGGGGGGACCTGCTGGCAGAGCACAAGGAGGGTGAGATGATGTGACATGGGGGTGGGGGCTGCCCTTGGCCCATGTCTGCTCAGCACAGGGTGCTTTGCCCATCACCAGGGCACACCCAGTATCAGACATCCTACCCACAGGGACCTGGGGTGATGCTGGACAGACCTGAGAACCTCAGGCTGGGCTGAACCCAGCCTAGTCCCTCTCAGCCTCCGTGACCTTACTGCGTGTTTGGGTGGACCCTGCCCCTCTCCCACTCCCCCAGGTGCCACATCCTCTGGCACTCAGGGGGTCATCAGGACCACAGACAAGCAGACAGACCCCAAGCCCCCTCTGCCTCTGAGGAGCCCCTTCCCATCAGCAGAGGGCCCTCACCTCAGGTCTCCCCACACACACCCCTGGGCCCTGCGCTGGGTGCAGACACACCTGCACGGACAGGCTGAGGAAAGAAGGGGACACAGTGACACTGGGGGGAGACAGCAGCTCACCCACACTCCTCACACCCAGCAGCTCTGGCTGTGCCTCTGCCTGTCAAACAGACAGCAGTCTGTCTGGCTGCACAGCCGGGGTGTAGTGCCAGTGTCCAGCCCCGTGCCTACACCCCATCCTCTCCAGCTCAGCCCCAACTGCTCCTTACAGTATAACTTTCCAGATTTTAATTAAATCTCCATGAAACACCCATTTGAGATGCTTAATTTGAAGTGAGAGCTAATTAATTTCATGGGCCTTGGCCACATCTGTTCTATTTCTGACTGGATGCTGGGATGCGCTGGTGGGAGCGCAGTGAGCAGGGCAGCCACTGACTCCTGGAAACTGCCTACAGAGTCATGGCTGGTGCCTCACTCACCTTCTCCCCAGGCTTGCTCTCACCCCAGCAAGATGCCCAGCTGAGTGGGGGGAGGAGAGGAAACTGCTGGGTCAGGCCCAGTCCTGGCTGGGTTGTTCCCCAGTTCTGCACCAGCTGAACCCAGATCCACGCACCATGTGCCAGAAACGGGGCCACCCCACCATGCTGACCCTGTCCTCAGGGGCAGCTCAGCATGACATTGCCTCTCCATGAGGTTTCCCCCCTGGCACAGACCTTTTCCCCCCTCGCTGGAGCAGAATTAGTGCCCAAACCTTTCTTTGCAGTGCTGGTCCCCATGAGACACCCGGCTCCTCTACAAAGATCTCCAGGGCCATGGAAGCTTGGTGAAGCTTTTTCAGCCTGGGGATGCTCAGACCAGCGTACCTTGGCCCTCCCACCTCCAGCATGTTGCTAATGCTGGTCCCAGCTGGGAAAGGAGCGGCGTGGGAGCCAGCCTGCACCCGCTCCATGACCTGCTGCACCCTGGCCCCTTGCTGCAGGGGTGTGGGATGTGGAGAGCAGAGCTCCTGCCTGGACCAGCCCAGGGCTGAAACGCTTTGGCTGGGCTGGGCAAGGGGGGAGATTTCCCTGTTGGTGCTGATGTCATCCCTGAGGCATGGTGGGGGGATGTCCTGTCTCCCCTGTGCACCAGTTCTGCTGGGAAGGGGCAGTGCTGGTGGAGATCCGGGGTCCAGCAGAACCTCTGGACACTGCAGCCCTGTCCCCACAGAGCAGCCCCCTGGCAGGGACCAGGATGGGTTGTTTTCAAGGGCCTGGCAGACCAACAGGCTCCTGCTTTACTGCTGGCTGTAAAGGGCCTGGTATTAAACTGTGATTGAAAACATGAATCATCCCTCTAATTAAACAGAGTTGCTCTGTGCCAGGAAATCTCTCTCTTTGTCAGGATCTTTGTTTTTAAGGGGGCATCAATCTCAGGCAAGGCTGAAGATTGGCTCCTGGATGCTTTATCACAGAGCAGCAGTGATTTATCCTGTACACCCTGGCACTGGAGTGGGAATAAAATTAATAATAAATATTTATTTATAAGCCCCAGTAAGCCTGGAAGGGTCTAAATGCCCACAAGAGCAGCATTACTGTTCTGAAAAGTGAGCTTGCTTTGGCTCTGATGGCAAAATCTTGCCAGGGCCAGTCATGCCAGGCAGGAGCTTGGGGAACAGGGCATTTTGGGGGCTGGCTGGCAGCAGGACAGACTCTTTCAGTGAGGACCACGTGCTTCCCCACTGCACCAGATGTGTGGGATGGACCAGGAGCAAACATGGGCCACAGAGCTCTGGGCATTGTACAGCAAAGCACCGACAGATGCACGGCTCCGCTCCAGAGCTGGCGCCAGGCTGGGCACGGGGGGGGTTGGTGCTGGTGTCCCTTCTGAAGGACCAGGCACTGGGCACACTGCAGTGGGCTAGGAGCCCTCTGGAGAGCACTGGCTCCAGGAGCAGGGTGCAGGCACCCCGAGTCACCGCCATGGCCAGACGCAGGTTTGCTGGGGCCAGAAGCCACCTCTCCTCTTCCCTGTGCCTCTGCGTAACGAGGGAGGGGTGGGACTCACACTGTCCTCACCGGGGCTGTGGTGGGAAAACTGGGAGCTGGGCACCTGCACGTGATGGGTAAACCCATGGAAATGCTGCTTCCCAAGTTCTTTCCAGAGTACCAGGAGAGATGGGGACTGTGTTGGAGTGTTGATGCCACTGTGACTGTGGCACTGCTGCTGCTCCTTCTCACATCAGCCAGGAGACATTTCTCTTGGTGAAGCTGCCCAGGGTGTGTTCCTGCCGCCCTGGGGCATGAGAGCTGAGCTCCAGGACAGTCCTGACCCCAGCTCCAGGTTTTGCCCTCCCTGGCAGTCCTGACCCCAGCTCCAGGCTTTGCCTCAGTGCTCAGGCTGCTCTGCCCAGCTCCTGGCAGCAAGCTCATCCCTGATATTTGTGCCATTTACTTGCAATGCCTCGCTGGTATTTGCAGAGGGTTCTCAGAGAGCTGCCTCACATCCACTGACCCTTGGGTCAACACTGACAGTGCCTGGAAGAAAGGAGGGTGATGTCCTGGGCTGCCACCAGCATCAGAGCAATGTGAGGAGGGAATGTAGTGCTGATGGGAGCAGGAGATACTGCAGCTGGAGCCAGATGTCAGTGCTCCTACAAGGAGGCCCTGAGCCTCCTGCTCCTCAGCCCCCCCCAGAACAGTTACTCGCATCCGCCTGCAAGAGCCGCGGCAGCAGCACCAGGCAGCAGCGTGCTCCAGTCACACTTGCACAATGGATGCAGGAGCACCAGCAGAAGAAACCAGTAAGGGTGGTTTGTGCCCCCCAGTGCTGATGTCCCCCCCCCCCACTGACAGCCTGGGCTGTGGAGAGGGTTTGTGTGGCTGTGCAGTCGCTGTGGGACGCAGCCCCCGGCTCAGCCCCCCCAGGTGTAGATGTGGCCTCAGGACCCCTTTCCAGAGGGTACCACAGCAGGGATTTGCTGCCTTGCAACCCACCCATGGCAGCCCCTCGCTGTGGTGTCCACTGGGCATCATCCCCACACACTGCTGTGTCCGTGCCCATCATTGCTTGAAGGCTGTGGAGTGACCAAGGGGGAATCTGTACCCCAACACACACACACGAGTGACTTGTGTTGTGACCCACCATGCCCTGTGCCAGGGGACAAGCGTGTGAGACTTAAAATGTGGACATTGGAGGCATTCCTGAGCATCCCCCTCCCCCCCCCCAGCTTTCCCAACCATCTCACTCCCTTCCAGCCAAACTTCCTTCAGACTCGGACCCACAGCCAGCCCTGCTGGGCTGACACATCACAGCCCTGCACCTGGGGAAGTTCTCCTCCTTCAAACAGGGTTTTTCCAAGAGGATGGGCTTCAAAACCGCCTTGGAAAGCGAAGAATATCAGGCAGGGATATTGCTGACAGCACAAAAAGACTGGGGGAGGGTGAGAATATTGCTGGAAGTTTCTGAGGTGGATTGCTCTGTTTTCAAGGCTCCCAACCATCACAGCCCCCCTTAACTGGGGGGGTGCTCTGGGTCAGCTGCAGCAGCCCTGAACATCTTGATTTCTGCCCAAACTACCTAGAAGACCCAGGGGGGTTACTAGAGAGAGTTCTAAACCCCACTTTTGATGGTTTATACAGGTGTTTGCTGTCTGGGGTACCCAGTGTAGCTGGTACATCAGACCCTGTCCTGGCCGGAGCAAAGAGATTCAAGCGACGTGACCCACACTTTTTGTTGGCTGCTACTAATAGAACAGCCAGAGAGCGCTCAAAGTTCACACAGGATCCCGCTGTGCCTCTCTGTCCCGGGGCTGGGATGGCAGCGGGGGTCTGGAGCTGCCTGGACGCCTGCGTGCCATGCCAGCTGCGAGGGCGCAGTGGGGCTGGGCAGGGCTCGGGGGACACCCGGGCGGCAGGGACAGACAGGGTGGGCTCTGCAGTCCCAGGGAGCCGGCAGCGCCCTCCTGCCATGTACTTTGGGGACCGCCACAGCCCTGCACCCGCGTGTCCTCCCCCCCACCTTCCCTGCCACCCTGTCCCATCCCTGCTCCGATTCTGTCAGTCCCGGCGCTGTTTGAAGGCGGCTTTCCCGGGGAGGGCTGTCAGACTGGATGTGGTTTGAAGCAGAAGCTCCTGACACACCATTAGTACAGGGAGATGAGAGGAAGTTCGCCGGAGCCGTGGGAGCAGCAGAGGGATGCTGCGAGGAGCAGCTTTCCATTCATTAGTGGGGGTGGAGGCGCTCCGGAGCCAGGAGAGGGCTCTCCAAGCGCTCCAGCCTGCGCATCCCCCTCCGAACCCCCGGGGCAGGAATGCTCGGAACCCCCCACCCCGCACCCTGCCGTACCGCCCCTCGGGGCTGGGGGCGGATGGGGGGCAGCACGGCCATAAAACCAGCCCCACCTGGAGGCAAAGCTTTCGCACCCTGCAGCGCTGAGGGGTTTTGCTGTCGGCTTTAGGTGCTCCCGCTGGGTACCAGGGCCTCCCCAGGGCCAGGACAGGCCGCTCTCCATCCTCATCCTGCTCCTTCTGGCAAAGCCACGTGGATCTGGGAAAAGTGGGCCGGGGGAGGGGTATGTATGTGTGGGCACCTCTCTTCCCAGGCTGCAGCCCACAGCAGCCAGCAAGCCCAGCATCCTCTGGCAGCCCGAGCCAGCTCTGACTCCTCTCAGGGTGGGGAGATAGGAAAGTACTGCAAGTTCCAGATTAATTGTGAGTTCAGTGACTGTGTACATGAATAATTAATCCGCCGCATGCCTCATGAATATGCATGAGATGCAAATGCGAGAAGGAGCAAGCAGTGAGGCAGGGTGCAGGCACAAATGCTGGGAAGGCAGAGCTGGAGCCAGCAGCCCCTGTGCCATGGGACACACTTGTCCCCACAGTCTGGGGCCACGCACCAAAGGAGCTCTGGGACTGCAGGAGATAACCTGGAGCTGGCAGCACAAACATCGTGGGTCGTGTGTGCCCACGCTGGTGAGACAGGTTCCTCAGGGGAAGGAGAAGCAAGGAAACATTCAGGACTTTGCTTTTGTCCCAGAGTATTTTCCCCATTAGTCCCTCTGGGACCTGATCTCTCAAAGAGCCCCAGAGATGCCCCAGGTCATCAACAGCCAGGGAGGCCATAAGACACCCCTTGAAGCCCTGCTTAGTGTCACCACCAAGCTGCGGAGATGCCCGTGCCAGCGTGACCTCAGGTTGTAGCTTTGGGGCTGTGCAAGTTGCTGGAGCTGGGGACAGGCACCTGCCTGGGACAGTGGGGCTCTCTGCTTCCTCATCCCATCCTGCCTCCTGCTGTAAAGCAGGGCTGGCACAGGGCAGGTGCAGAGGGAGAGCTGGCAGGGAGACTCTGATCGCTAATTATTGTTGGGATTGTTATTGTGATTAGTGTTAGTGGGGCCTGGCTGCCAGAGGCAGTTACTGGGGTGTTATATATCTGTCAGCACAGTTCTCTTTATGACCTGTAATTACAGCATGAAATAGCTGCTGGTTTTTAAACTTTACTTTGGCACCAGGAAAAGCCGTTAGGATGCAGGGACAGGGCTCTGCTCCGCTTAATCTTCTCATCAGGACCACTGTCAGCAGCTCCTGGGGCATGAGGTCCATGGGGGACATCTGTCTGCAGGGCAGTCCCCATCACTCCTACATGGGCTGTGGTGGGTGGGCAGCACCCAAGGAAGTGGCCCTGTGCAGACCAGGTCTCCATGCCCGTGCCATGGGTGACACCGCTTGTCCTAAGCTTTCACAGGAGCAGCTCATGATGGACAGAATATCCTGCCTCAGATTTTGTGGAAGGCTTGTTTTGGTCCAAAACAGCATTTCACATCAGTGAAACAGGGCTTTTTCTGTCTGCTGCTGACCCCTGATTTCAGAGATGTCAGAGGTGGCTCCGAGGTCCTTCCTGATCTGTGGCCACCAGCCCTGAGTTCAGCATCACATAGACCTGGCTTAGATTGGTTTTGACCTGAGTACACCAAGGGATGCCAGCCAGGGTGTCTGGTCTAATATGACCCACACAGTTACTTCAGTTCCATTTACTTCCTCTGATCGATCTGCTACTGAAACCCACCAGTGTCCCCAGCACCTTTGAGCCAACAAAGAGAAATCTCTGACCTCTGCTGCTTCTCGGCATCCCCATGCACTGTCACTCCTCAGCCATCCAGCAGGTCCCACCAACTTCAACAGCTCCTGCTTTCAGTGGATTCCCTCTCTCTTTGCTGCTGTTTCTTCCTCTTTTTTTTGATTACCTGTCTCATTTCCACATAGCTTCTCTTCATATCCTGGATGTCTTTGTCCCACGCTGTCCCTCTGCAGCACTGAGCTCATTATTCTGTGGTCCCTGGCTCAGAGGGGTCACCCACTGACCAGCTTGGGCCAAGTCCCACTCAGCTCTCCTCACTAAGTCTAGATCAGCATCTTTTCTTGGGGCTTTCAGGCAATTTTTTTTTCCCCAGGGATGCTCATTTGTGTCCAAGGATGTTATCTCTGCATCTCCCTCCACCTGTCTATCCTGACACGACAGCAGTCAGAGCCATACAAGGGAGCTGAAGTCTCCTGCTGTCATCTTCCACTTGAAATCCGCAGCTTCTCTAATCCTAGGTAACTTTTCCCCATCAGCCCTGTCATTATTCCTGCCTGAGCCTTTCCCCTGAGGGCAGCCTGATTTGCCTTGCTTATTTATTGTGATGGCATGTCTCCCTCCAGGCTCTCCAGAGGCACACTGAGCGCTGCCCGCATCCACCCCTGGCTCAGATCAGTCAGACCAAGAGCCCTTCCCACTGCCTTCCAGCTTCAATCCCCTCTCCCCAGGACCTCTCAGCTCTGGCTAAGCTTTCCCACCTCTCCTACCAAAAGCCTCCAGATCCCTGGATCCAGATCAAAGCTGCCAGATCCCTTTCTCTCTGCTCCAGCTGCTCACAGGCACGGTGATATTTCAGGGAATGGAAGGAAACCCCTCTGGACTTTACGGGGCAGGATGTGTGTGTGGGGGGTGTGTGTGTGTTACCTCATCCTTTGCCTTTTTCCACCTGCACCACCCTGGCCATGGTCCCCCCAGCAGCCGGGTGATGCTATACTGAGGGTTCATTGCCCCTCAGCCCAGTGCTGCCTGGCAGCTGTGGGCCAGCACAGCTGGAGAGCCCATTAGATAACCAAAAAAGCGAGCTCTGGAGTGAAGCAGGGCAGAGAGGTGAGCTGGCTCCATGCAATTACTGCTGACAGCTCCTCGGAGCCAGAGCAGGAGCGAGTGGATAAAGGCTTTGAAGTCCCAGACAATTTGTGATGGGAAAAAAATCCCAGGCTCTGCAGCTTCCAGGTGTGTTTAGCTTTAGGTGTTACAGAGCTGGGCTGATGGGCTCAGGAACTCAGGTCTGCTCTGAGCCCACAGTCCAAAGTTCTCTGGAGGGAAGGGAGAGTGGCCTCCTGTTCATCTGACCAGATGTTATCAAATCAGGTTTGGAGAAGGCCTTGGTTGGCTGGGCAGGGCTTGGGGCACGGAGCTGTGCTCTTGTTCTCCCCCCAGAAGTGGTCCAGAGAAACAGCATTAATGACCAGTGAGGATTAAAGTGCCTCCAGGGGAACAACCCCATTGTAAGGTAACAGCAGCTGATTTGGGGTGGTTAAAGCCCAAATCTCCTTCCTGCTGTGGATGATGGGGCGATGTGAGCACTGAGGCTGGTGCGTGCAGCCTGAGCCATGTCTGCATCGGCTGGATGGCTGTGTCACAGCCTGCCCAAGGCACCAGTCAGGGCACAGCTGGGAACATGGCAGGGGCTGTCCAGCCCCATCCTCTGGCCCGGTCTGGCCTGTACCCCCAGGGCCATGAGCCCAAACAGGCACAGTGGTCCCCACTGCAGCCATCTCTGTGCCTTTCTGTTTTCCTCTCCCTACAAAGGCTTTGTCCTGGTTATTTCTCATCCAGACAAAGTCCGGAAATCTTGTGGAAGAGCCCTGCTGATGTGAAATTCCTGGTTTAGAGGGGCTCACATGAACTCCTTCCCTCTCTCAGGCACTGGAGAGATCAAGCCCAGGCAGCAGGTCTGGTGCTCCTCAGTCCCACAAAGTCTAGTTGCTGTAGCTAGTCCTTACCCATGTGAGAGGGTCATGGTGCTCATAGGCCCAGCCCAGCATGCCCACAGCTGCCCCCCAGCAGCTCTCTGGTAAGGGCATGGGCCTGGGTCCATCTATCATTTGCCCTTGGTCACAGGGGGCTCATCGAGAGCTGCAAAACCAACCCAGCTGCCGTACATGTTCAGGTTGGGAGCGAGCAGCTGCCTGCTCCCAGAGAAATGAGCAGGCTCCTGCAGCCAGAGATAGCATTGACTGCCACCTGATCCCTCCCTGGACAGGCTTTATTGCCCAGGAGCACCGAGCATGTCCCTGCCTGGTGACAGAGCCCACAGGAGGAGCCCATGGTTTGTGCTCACAGCCAGCCCTGGGCGTGCTGCTGGCTGGCCAGGCTGCAGCCCCCCTGCCCAGCCCCATGCTGGCCTTTCCCTCCCAGTTCAGTCAGGTGTCCCATGAGGAGGTGGAGAGCAGGTATGCTGGTGTGTTCCCAGGGCTGAAGGAAATCCTGTGTGTCCAGTATGCATTCACCAAAATAACCCATCCCCTGGCCTGGGCAGCTCCCAGCACCTGTGCTCCTTCTCCCTGGCATTGCAGGGGCTGGCTGGGGCTCCAGAAAGCAATCCCTGCCCACCCCCCACCCCTGATGCTGCTGGCATCTCAAGGAACTGCTGGCTGCATCTCTGACACCCCAAAACCATGTGCTGCCAGAGCACCCCCATCAAAGCACCAGGGACTGGATTTTGGAAGCAAACCCCCCCCACAGACAAGCCCAAGCCCCTTCCCACACACTTTCAGAAGCCAAACCAAGGACACCATGGGTGACATGCAGCACCCATGACATGCTCAGAACACGTGGCTCCAACACACACAGGTGCTGCACACCTGGTACCTGCAGCTCCCCAGCAGAAACACTCACACACATGCACACAGGCATCTGGTGAGAGGTTCCTCCTCTGCTCACACACCAAGACCTACCCACAGCCCTGGCAGCTTCTATAAAGCAAGAGAGGGACCCAGAAAACACAGACCCAGTAAGGCACAGCCAGGCTGTGGGCTGAAAGGGTGAAAGCCAAATTTCCCTGCCTCCCACCCACATGCAGCTGCAGCAGTGCAGACTGAACAAGCATCCCTGCAGACAGAAGCCCCAGCCCCTTACTCATTAGTACCTGATTACAGGAGAACCACAGCTGGAGCTTATAAATGTGCACAGCACCACTCACAAGCTACAGCTGGGCTCTGAAGGGTCATACAGGAACCATGTAGGACTATTGGAGAGGGTTCAGAGGAGGCCATGAAGATGATCCAAGGGCTGGAGCAGCTCCCCTATAAGGAGAGGTTGAGGGAGCTGGGCTTGTTCAGCCTGGAGAAGAGAAGGCTGCAGGGGGACCTCATTGCAGCCTGCCAGTACCTGAAGGGAGCAGAGGAACAGGAGGGGAATCAGCTTGTTAAAGGGCAGAGACTGGCAGGACAAGGGGGGATGGAGTGAAGCTGAAGGAGGGAAGGGTTAGATTGGATATTAGGGGGAAGTTCTTTACAGAGAGAGTGGTGAGGGGCTGGAACAGGCTGCCCAGAGAGGGGGTGGGTGCCCCATCCCTGGAAGTGTTCAAGGCCAGGTTGGATGGGGCCCTGGGCAACCTTGTGTAGCTCCAGGCCTGAGGTTGGTGTCCCTGCCTGTGGCAGGGGGTTGGAGCTCTGTGATCCTTGGGGTCCCTCCCAACCCAGACCAGTCTGGGATTCTATGATTCTATGATGGCCTTGTCCACACATGGACAACATGGATGGAAAATATTGGCAAGATCTGAGCAGCATTAGCAAGGACAGACCCTTTTGTAGGGACCAGAGTGTGTGAGTTAAGTCTGTCCTACTGCCCTTGCATGAAGTGGGGAGTTTTACCCAGCCAGTGGGGGGACTTGGTGCCTCTGAGCATCACCAGTTTTACAAGGCAGCATCTCTCTGGGCTGCCTGGAGTGGGTGGTGCAGGCTGCAGGTTATCCTTGGCATGGGGCAGCAGGGATGTCTGAAGGGTCTGGTCCCTCCCACCTCACCCTGCCTGGGCTCTGCGGTGAGGGGACAGGGCTCCTGAGGATCAGGCCATGCCATGGACACTTGTTGGATGGGACCAGCTCTGCTTAGTGGGATCTGAAGAGCACGTAGCAGTGTGCTCCAGGCTGGCAGGGATCCCTGTCCTTGGGCATCCCAGCCCACGTGGGGAGGACAGCGAATGATGGGAACTTGCCCAGGGCAGGAAGGTAAGAGCTGGAGTGGGGGGCACACACCTCTCTGGGTCTGGCATTGTGACAGGTCACCATGAGGAAAGCTCATCGTGCATTTATTCATAAGCCACCAGTTGCCCATTATTTCACTGCTCCAATATGTTTATCACAATTGAAGTCATTTTCCTGGGGGGGGGAGGGGATTGTCTGCAGGGGGGCTGTGCTGCTTTCCCCTCCCCACTCCCCTTTGGAGTTACACACATCCAAGTTTAAGTCATCGAAAGCACTTGCTGTGAGGTAGTGTTTGATGTCCCCTTAGGCTGGCTGTGCTTCAGCCTCCAAAGGAGGAGACAGGGGGCCATGCTCCCACCGGGAAGGGTGTTGGCTCCGCGGGGTCAGCTCCAGCTCCGGGATGGACAGAGTGACGTGATGGCTGCGGTCAATCTCCTAGCCTCTCCTCAGGCTGCTGGAGCTGCCAGCTGGCCCACAGGCCTGGCATGGTCCCCACAGCCCCCACGGCGGTTGCTGGGGCCGCCCCTCACCCTGTCCCTGCTCCAGGCCGCAGGGGAAGGTCCCTTTGGCAAGCTGTGTTTGTGTCAGCTTCTCCACTGCTGTTGCAGCACACAGTGGGCAGTGCAGGTGTTGAATGCATCTCTTGGATTCTTTAGATGATTCCAGCCCCTGCACTACACAGCCCTCACCAGTAACACCAGTAACCCTCCTTTCTGAAAAATGCAGTTAATGTTTCTGTTCCTCGAGTGTTTGGCCTCAGGGATCCCCTCTCCTCCTGATGCCATGTCATGCACGTCATTTCCAGAGAACAGGCTTTGAGAAGGGAGTAAATTACATCCTTACAGCTCCTTAAATAACTGGAGCCACTCCATAAATGATGGGATTATAGCTACTCCTTCGAGGTTTGAAACAACTCCAGATGCTGTCACCAAGGAACAGGCAGAAAGGGGAGAAGGCATCTACTGCCAGAGCCAGTGTCCAGCTTTGCTCTGGTGTTCACAGAGTGGCTTCAGCTGGGATGGAGCTCAGGAGGTCCCCTTGTTCAGCCCCCTGCCCAAGCAAGGACACCCTGTGCTGGCTGCCCAGGACTGTGTCTTCATGGGTTCTTTGCATTTCTCATCAAATCAGGTAGTTTGGCTCAGAGATAGCTCACTTCTTCCTGCATAGCTGCTTTCTGAGAGGGTCTGATGGCCACCCTTGCCTCCCACATCAACCCCAGCCAGCCCCATTGCCCCAGTCCTGAGGCCTCACCCCAGCTCCAACTCTCCATCAGACCCAGCGAGTGTCCTGGAGCACAGCCCTGCCAGCATGCAGCTGCTTCACTTGGCTGGGCCATGCTTTTGGCAGGGTTTCTGTGCCGAAAGGGCTCAGGGAGGGCACAGCAAGCCCTGGGACAGGGTGAGGGCAGGGGCAGGGCTGCTCCAACTCCATCTGCTGAGCCCTGTGCAGCTGTACTAGGTCCAAGCCTTACAATGCCCTAAATGATGCAGGGCTTCCCCCTGATCCCATGGCCTCATAAGGAACTTGAGGCTCATGTGGCCTCATAAGGAACCCATGGCAGGAGGTGCTGGTGCTAAAATGCACCCCTCTGCTTTGCCTCCCCGAGTCTGGGTTGCTGCACAGCGACCCAGTCTTTGTACAGCAGTGGGGGGACAGGGGGGAAACTGTGGGGGACAATAACAAGGTAGGAGATAATCTCATCAGTGGTGATGCCTTGAAAGGAAACCTCTGGCCTGAAGGTCTTGGAGTTTGCTTCAATGTTTGAGCTTCACCGCATGGAAGCTGGGAGGAAAGGCAGGCTCTGGCAGCTTCTCCCACTTTTGCAGGATCTGGGTTAATAAATAAATCAGTATAGCTTCTTTTTCTAGCCCAGATCCCTTCTGTAAGCTCATTTGCTGAGCAGTCACACCAGCGGGAGGCAAGTGGCATTGCACCCGTGGGCAAGCAGAGCTCCTGTGTGCACAGCACAGCAGAGCCCTGGGGCCAGAGCAGTGGCTGGAGGACGTGCTTGAGATGGCATGACATTGATTGATGGCACAGTGACAGCAGGATGTGTGGTACAGCATGTCTGAGGTGGCATCGTCCTCCTGCATGTCCCTGCCTGGGGGACATGGAGCACCCCAGCATCTTGCACGTGTGTGACAAGCACATTAGTAAGAGGGCAAGCACAGGTCTGTCCTGGAAACCTGGGGAAGAGGGGAGGGTTGCTCCCTGCTGAGGACACCCAGGAGGTCAGTGCAGATCAGTGGGTGCTGGTGATGCAAAGAGCCAGCCTGCAAAATGCATGACTTGTGCCCTTGCAGGCACCCAGGTGGTTCCTGCAGGGAACCAGCCTCTCCAGACAGGAGTGGGTGTGGGAGGAAGGGACCCCCCAGATGCCAGCAGCTCTCTTCCACATACTTGGAGCTGGGGCTTCCAGCCCAGCACTACTAGCACCCCAAGAACCTCAGCAGGCCGTGCTTCTCAGCAGTGTCCCCCTCAGAGCAGGAGGCTCGAAGGCTGGTGTGAAGGTCACCACAGGAAATGAAAATTTAATGTGAAATAACTCTACCAGTGTCGGGTCAAACAGAGCTGAGATCAGTTGCCATGGGGTGATGAGCTGGGTTAATAAATGTCCTCATGCTTGCTCTGCCTTTTGCCAGGGCCTGACTTACTGATCACATCTGATTCAGAAGTTACCACTCTGTAAGACACTGGCTGAGCAGATGAGATCTGCTGGAGCTGGAGATCATCGTGCTGTGAGGGCATCGCAGGGGGATGCTGAAGGTCTCCCTCCTTCACTTGGCACCATCCAAATGCTGCACCACTGAGCTGGAGGAGGAAAGGAGGTATTTCCTGGGATGGCTTCAGGCTTCCAGAGTTATGAATCTCGACAGAAACAAGCCAGGCTTACAGCATGGCCAAGAAGCAGAGGTAAGCTGGGCTTGCAGGGAGGCAGGCTCTGCTCTCTGCGAGGGGCTCCCAGCTCTCCAGCCTTCAGCATGCCTGCACACGGGCAGGATGAGGAGTCGGGAGAGGCTCAGGAACTGGTGGCAGGGAGGGTGGCCCTGGTCAGGATGCGCTGCACAGGAGCACGTGGCAAGATGAATGTGGTGGGACACAGCTGCCACTCGCTCGGCGCTGACTGGCTGTGCAATCACTTCCATTCCACATCCACTGGCACTTCTGGCACCGCTCACACCCCTGGGATCAGAGTCACCTCCCAATTACCTCTCCTCAGGGAAGCAACATGGGCAGCGGCCCTGAGGGGACATCTCAGCCAGAGGAGAACACTCCCAGCTCACTCTCTGGCTGTAGGGCTGCCAACAAACCCTTCTGAGCAAACACAAAACTGTGTGTGAGGCAGAGCAGTTCCCTGCCCCGAAAGAACAGCCCCAGGAGGAGGGGGCAGGCAGCCCGCCCCACCACAGCACAGGGAGAAAGGGCCTGCCACGTCTGCGAAGGGGCCATCACCTGAAAAGAGCACCTCTGGCCCTCGGACACGCTGTGTGCTCCCACAAAGGTCTGCGAGACCTTTTATCCAGGGATGCAGAGCTGGAAGTTTGCCCAGTGCTGGGGAGGCAGCCGGGGCATCCTTGGCAGCACCAAGTGCTGCTGCACACCAGCCATGCAGGCGGTGGGGCTGCCCAGGGCAAAGGCCTGCAGGCAGCAGAGTGGGCAGGAGAGCCTCCTGCAGCATGGAGGGTGTGGATATGGGGTGCTGGCAGCACAAACTATCTCTCAAAGCAAGTCCCTGGCACCAGAGCCTGAGAAAATGGTGAGGCAAAGTGCTGGGATGGGATGGCTGGGGATGCCCCACTGCACAGCCTGTGCTCCCAGGCTCTGCTGCCTTGTGACTCTGTCTCAGTCTGTCTGTCTGTCTGAGCAAGAAGTGTCTGTAGTGGCCAGGAGATGGGAAGAGCAGAGGGGATGGTACGAAAGGGAAGCCTCATGTAGCCTCTTGCAGTTTAAATCCTGCCTCAAGCCTTCAGCAAGCTCTGCTCTGGGTGAGCACTACAGCTTGGACCCTGATGGATGGAGCTTTGCCCTAACCCCCTGCCCATCCTGGGGACAGGAGCAGGCACCTCCTGGGAGGGCTGTTATGTACCAGACACCAGGACTGCTTCTCCCTGCAGAAGCATGCAGGGATGATCATGTGCTGCTGAACAGTAAGGCCCGGTCGAGATGGGGATGTGAGGGAAAGAGGGTTACAAGCCCAAGGGCTGCCCAGCTTCATGCCTCCTCCCAAGGACACCAGGGAGGCCCTTTGCTCAGGGCCTGTGCTTGTGGAAGGGGGTGTCTGTGCCCAAGGGGGACTGCCTTCACCCAGAGGTGCCTGCTCTGTGGGACGGCCAGTCTGGGAACCCTGGAAAAGCCCCCTCCATGCTGGGAAGCCCTGAGGTCTCTGGCATGTTTCCAAGGTGAGGGTGGTGGTGGGGTTTTTTTGGTGGGGGGAATTCATGGAGGGGTTTAGGTGTGACAAACAGGTCAGCTTTGGAAAAGGGATGTGATGCTGGAATGGTGATTTAAAAGGAGTCAGCAGAAACATAATCATGTAAGATGTTAGGATTAAACCCAAATGGTTTAGGGTTTTTTTAAACCCTGAGGACTGGCACCACGTCTCAAAGCAGCTCCTGCACCCACAGGAGCCAAGGAGTCGGCTCTCCAGGACGTGAGTGGAGAGGAAGCACCACCAAGAAAACAGCAACACCGGTGGGTAAGCTCAGCTCCCAGACTCTCCTCCCACTTCACGGGCATCAAGCACTCTCACTGAATCAGGGACAGGCAAAGAAATACAGTTTTTGAGATGGGGCAGCATTCCCAGCGCTGTCTGTGGGTGTGGGAGCCGTTCCCTGAGGCTCTCCTCCCAGTGAGGGGCTGCTCCAGCTCCGGCTGAGCTGCTGGGTGTTTCCATAGCGGAGGAGTGCCTGGGATTTTCAGTCTGACACAGCAGCTTTCTATCTGATGGCTGCTCTGCATCGCAGCCTCTCAGCCTGCCAGGTACCCGTTTACAGGGAAACACAGACAGTGTGGGTAAACAACACAGAGACGAAGCCAGGACTCCTCATTTTAAGCTTTGATGTGTGTTGATTCCCAAAGAATCTGTATTCAAATAAAAAAAAACCTGGGCAGAGGAGAAAACCTTTTTAATTGCAGGGGGTCTGCTCTCTGCTGGTGTTGCTGGTGCTGGGAGTGATTTGATCTCTTCATGTAGGCTTCCTTTCAGACTCACAATTCCTTGCTTTTCTTAAGCCCAGCAAATGAGCAGGTTTTGGGGCAGCCTGGGCAGAGGTGGGGGGAGAGGAACAACCCCCCCTCAGCCATCCTGTCTGTCCTGGGCTTCTACATGTAGTGCAGCACCCTTGGGTTTTTCCCTTTTCTCTGTGAGCTGGGCAGGTGCTTTCCATCGCAGACTGGACAGAACTGGGACACTCTGACAACTGACTTCAGCAGAGATGTTCTTCAGCTGTGCCCACCCCTCCCCACCACCCATGGGTCAGGCCCCCATTCCAGTTTTGCATATCCCTTCCACTGCTCTTCGCTGTCACAGCACCCTGGGCACACCTTTGCCCCCTGTGCTGGGCAGAGCTGTCCCCCACACAGAGGGATCCCCTTGCCATCTGAGGCTGACTTGCACCAGAGTTCTGCAGACTTCTGTAGCAGGGGCTGAGCCTGTGTGGAGCACCCAAGCCCTTCATTTAGAAAAAGCTGGAAATGAATGGATATGTCAGCAGCAGGGATGTTGTCTCTTCTGCAGCACTCCAGGGCTGCTCTGTAAAGGTCCCCACAGCAGGGTGGGATGCTCTGCACCAGGAGCTGCACTAGCTCCGTCCCTGCTGTGCCAGTCCTCTCCTGGTATGCTGCTTCTAACGGGGGTGTGTGGGGGGATGTGTGTGTTGCAGTTTTGTTCCCTTCATCCCAGAAGCTCTCACTGCTTTTTCAGTGCCTGGAACCCCAAGTAAGGAGCTTTGTGATGTCCATTTTCTGGATGTGCTGCAAGCAGAGACCCCCTGCTGCTCCCCTCTGTTTCCCCGGGGATGGCAGCAGAAAGCAAACCGAAGGGGTGTGGGAGGAAAACGTGGTCTCCAGGGGGGCTGGCAATGCAGAGACGTGCTGGGGAGCTGGTGCTGGATTCCCCCAGGTGCCTCCAGTGGAGACCAACATCTCCCTACAGAGCCTCCTCTCCACATCCTTCCTCCACAGGAGCATCCCAGCTCTGCTGGATCCCAGAACAAGGTGCCAGCCCAGCTCCATCTTCAGTCGTGGCAGTGGGAGCTCTGCTCGGGCACAGGCAGCCACGATTGTTCAGCTCTGCTCAGCACTACCTCCCCCTTCCTTTTCCTTGCAAATACTTGGTATGTTTTGCTCCCCAGGGCTGGCACCAGGCCTTTCCAGGCTCTCACCAGGACTTGAATCACCTGCAACACACTAATGAGGACTTTTCCCCCAGCACACTGAAAAACCAGATCTTTTAGATCCATTTAGCAGCAGGCATGAATTCATATATTAGATCAATTAAAACTCTGCTTCGTTTTAGTTTTCAGCTTGCAGACAAAACCCAACAGCAGCACCAGAGAAGTATTTAATTATCCCTCATGATCACAAATTGGAGTGCACAGTATCCAATTCAATTAGGCATTATAACCACCCCCCCCCATTATCTCCTTCAGATGTTAATAAACCCCAGGACTTGCAACTCACTGTACTTGTAGCTCACACCACCAAACTGCTGTTATTTATATGTTTCTAAACACAACAGATTTTTATTACTTTTTTGGCCATATGCCCAGAATGGGTAAAGTTTGGGGAGTGGGGGGGGAAATCCCCACCAAACCAGGAACTTCTCTTTCTGTGTTTCTCTCCTCTGCCCCTTTTACAGGGTGACTATATAAGGTGTGGGGAAAAAAAGAAGGGGTGGGGTGTGTGTAACTGCTGAAGGGGTCGAATTAAATACGATGAGTGGCTCCTCTCATCTGCTGGAGTGCAGTGTGGACGGGAGCTGTGGGGTCCTGTGGGAATTCGGGGTGAGACCCTCCCCCCCCACCACCACCTCTCTGATCTCCCCACTGGGTTCATACTTTTGGAGGCTGTTCCCAGAGTGGGTTTTCTCTGAGCTGTCTGGAATGGGTGCTCGGGTCACGATGGGAAGTGGAGTGATGCTCGGGGAGGGGGGGTGGGAGGGGGTGGATGGGGGGTGTGTCACAGGATGGAGACGCTGGCAGGGGAGCACCAGAGCTGCGGGGGTGAGAGGCAAGGGGCCAGGGGGGGTTGTTACTGTTGGGGGTGGCTGGCACAGGTGGGGGGTGGCTGGACCGAAACTTCCATGCTTCTCCCATTAAGATGGAGCAGCTTTGGGATGAAGCACTCGCTGGGACCATGTGTCTGCAGGCAGGTAAGCTCAGGGTGGGTGTTTCCAGCCATACCTGGGGGTCCCAGGGCAGGCAGTGGTGGGCAGCTTCACAAGGTGGTGATGGGCAGCTTCACGGCGTAGGACCTTGGTGCTGGTGGGAAAAGTTGCACCCTTCCTGGGAAGCATGTGCACAACCAGCACCCTGCACTGGTTAACTGTCAGGGCTGAGGCTTTGCCACCTCCATCCATCATGCCAAAAGTACAACCTGAAGCTGTGGCTGTTTCCTCCCCCAGCTTCTCAGCCTGGAATCAGTGTGCTGCACCAGGAGAGCTGGGAAGTAGCCTGTTACCCATGGGCCATTTAGCACTCCAGGAGCCTTGGCCACTGCTGGAGTTAGTGTTGAAGGTGTCGTTGCCTCCAGCACATCACAAGGATGCCAGGATGCCACTGAACAGCTACCTGCTGGAAATGACTCCTCTCATCAGCAGCTCTGACCTGGAAAGCCACGAGCATCGTGCCCCAGCCCTCCTCCACCATGAGGCCCTTCTGCAGGGTCCCATCTGCCCTGGGGTTCTCTCTTCTGGGACAGGGCTGAAGATGGTCGTCACAGCTCTGCACCCTGGTCTGGGCACAGATGGGAAGGGAAGACAGGGGGGAATGCATGGCACTCAAACCTGTTTATGCCCAATTACTCTTGGAGAAACCTAAGAGCAGGTTTGGGATTGTGCTCGGTGTCCTGGCTGCCAGCACAGTTGGTGGGAGCACCCAGAATATGTCTCACGAAGCCAGTGCAGCTGGCAGAGGCTGCTCAACCCTGCTCCAGGGGTGTGTCACCTCCTGGTGTAGCTGGGGGGCAAAGTGTCCCTCTGAGCCCTGACACCATATGCATCAGGGAGAGGAACAGTGCTGAGCTGTGCTGGTGTGGTGCTGTCTGTAACAGTGACTGATGGTTCTCTGGTTACTGGCACGCGTGTCAGTACAGAGGGTCTGGCACTCAGCTCCCTATTGACAAGTGGGGACTTCTCTCAGCTGGTTAAATCCTGGCTGTAGGGAGCAGCCTCATGCCTGCATTAGCAGTATCTCGCTCTCCTCATGGGGTGACAGCAGCTCCCACCAGCATGTCCCAAAGGACCCTGCAGGTTCCCCCCCCAATGCTTTCATCTCTCCTTCTCCTCAACCCCATTGCCAGTGTTCCCTCTTCTCCCAGGGGGTTTGGATGCTGCTCCCCTCCTATCCCCCCCCCCCCCAGTGTAAAGCTGCTGCAGAGGGCTGCCTTGCACCTACATGTGTGCACACTCCTGGGCCAGGCCGCCCTCCCTGCCAGCATCGTTCCCTCTGGAGCAGCCCCCTGGACACTGCCCGAGCCTGGGCAGCACACCCCAGCTCTCCACAGAAGTCATCTCTCTGTCCATGGGGTGCAGAGAGGAGCCCTGCAGACCTGCCTCCCCCACAGCTCTCACAAGTACCTGGAAACAAAATGTTTGGGAAGTGTCAAAACGAGCCGCTTGCCAATTAAAACCCTTTTGCTGCTGGGCCTGGAGCGTTCTGTCAGGCTCATCGCAGCTGAGGCTGCTCAGCAACTTGGGCGGCTCATTAGAGACCCTCCAGAACAGCCATTTGCCCTAAACAGACCCCCCCTCTGCTCTGCCTACTGTGCCAAAGCGTGGTGTGCTGCTGGGAGACATGGTCGATGCCCATAAATCACACCCAGCTGCTTGCTGACATGAGCCTGCCTCAGCCCCGGGGGGACAAGGGGTGATGCTGGTGAGCAGCATCTCCTGCAAGAGCCTGGTGGGTGGGAAGGGCAAGGGGTGCCCTGCAGCCACTGGCAGCCACCTCAGCAAGATGGGGGTGGACATCCCCAAGGATACAGAGCCTGTTGTGGGCTGGTGACTCGTGCTGCCGGTGGGAATCACAGAATCACAGAGTTGTAGGGGTTGGAAGGAACCTTGAGAGATCATGGGGTCCACCCCCCCTGCCAAAGCAGCTCCCTAGCTCATACTGCACAGATAGGCGTCCAGATGGGGCTGGAATATCTCCAGAGAAGGAGACTCCACCACCTCCCTGGGCAGCCTGTCCCAGGGCTCTGGCACCCTCACTGGGGAAAAGTTCCTCCCCATGTTGGTGTGGAACTTCCTGTGCTCCAATTTGCAGCCATTGCCCCTTGTCCTGTCCCCACAGACACAGAAAAGGGGCTGGCCAATTCCCCCTGCACCCCATACTTCAGATATTTATAAACATTGATTAGATCCCCCCTCAGTTTTCTTTTCTCCAGGCTGAACAGCCCCAGCTCTCTCAGCCTTTCCTCATAGGATAGATGCTCCAGGCCCTTAATCGTTTGCTGAGCGTCTCCACAGCAGCCTGACCTGCTCCAGAGGCTGTGCATGCAGACAGCACCGAGGTGCTTGCTGTCCACCCCAACCTCAGGGCTGTGACTGGGGCAGGGGGGCAGATGTGTATGTACTGGGGTCTGAGGTGGCGGTGGAGCACGAGGGCAGGGACATTGAATGCTACAAGGGATGGTGTGAAGGAGGCACAGATCCTATAAAAGGGTTTGGGGGGTCTCTGGGACCTTGAGGAGACTCCTGGTCCTTCATGAGGAAGAATATTCCCTTTGAGGAATGGAGCATCATTTCCATCACAAGGGCTGGCCCCAGTCCCCTTGGAGGAATGTGTCCTGGGGAGCCAGGCAACTGTACCCACTGAGAAGGATGGGGGCCTCTCTGTATCCCGCAGCCCTTTTGGCACAGATCTTCGGTGCAAAGCAGGTCACAGAGCCTTGGAAAAGGGCCAAATCTTGTTTGTCAGCCCCCAGTGTTGGGCCTGGCCCAGCTCTGCAAACCCCTGGACAGACCATTAACCGGGAGGGTGTCCCCAGCATTCACCCACACACATGGGTGGCTGTTTTGATATTGGACTTCCCACCTGACGCAATGTTTGCCTCCTCAGCAAGGTCTGCTGCTGTGTCAGAGTCTGCAGAACCAAGCTGAAAACATGCAGTGTGCCACCCAGCCCCCTGCCACCCTGGGGTCCTGACACCAGGGGGTAACAAGGAGCCTGCACCAGTCAGTGCAGCTTGGCACAGCTGCAAGACAGAGGTGACCAAGCTCTACCCGTGCATCGGCTGAAGCACAATGGCAAAGTTCAGCAAACAAGATTGCCAAAGCTGATGTTGTGTTCACACTGTCTGGAGATGTGGGCTGGGTGGCCAGATCCCACATGGATTTTTTTCCCAGAGCTGGGATGAGATCTTAGATGACCTTGGGGGCATCTCTGGAGTGACTCAGAAGAGGCTCGACCCAGTCCAGACAGCTGTGCGAGTTAGGCCGTGGCTTTCACAGCATGCAGTCCCTGAGGTCGAGTCAGGCTTCTTCTGCTTCTGGGAAATGGGGGTGCACATGGGAACCCTGGCTGGGAGCCTGGTAGGGTCCCTCCCTCCCTCTTCCCTCCGCCGCAGGTGCCTCGCTGAGGCTAAATGCCTCTGCTAAATGCCACTGAGGAGCACTTTGTTGAGGTGAAGGGCAGGTGAGGGCTTTTGGAGGACACATGCCGAGCAGGGACTTTTGGTACCTGGTTCTGCTGAGTCCCCAGACCCAACACCCAGGCCTGGCAGTCCTGTGGTAGTGTCTGTTTTGGTCCAGGTGTCACACACACATCCTGGCAGTGCCCTGGAAGGGGAAGAGTCAGGTTGGGTGTTAGGGAAAAACTCTTCACTCTGAGGATGGTAAATCACTGGCCCAGGTTGCCCAGAGAGGTGATGGAGACATTCAAGGTCAGGCTCGATGGGGCTCTGAGTAACCTGATCCAGTGGAGATGTCCCTGCTCACTGCAGGGGGTGGGGACTAGGTGGCCTTTAGAGGTCCCTTCCAACCAAACACATTCCATGATTCTATAATGTTATGAAACGATGAGCTGGACGTACATTATTATTTCAGACACTTTTTTGATGATGCTTTGACTCCAAACTTTCACTTTCGGATGAAAAAGGTCAAGTTATTAGCTTGTAGCATAGAACAGCGCTGCTTGGATACTCTGAGGCTAGAGGGAGATGATGTGAAAGTTATTATTTTGTGTGCATGTTTTGGGTGGCTTTTTTCCTTTCCCCAATTCCCCTGAGGCTTTTCAGCTTACAAATCTGTGCACTTGTGTGGCAGCTACATTGACCAGTGCTGTCATGTTGATAACCTGTGTCATGCAGCATGCCGGAGAGCTCAGTGACATTGGTGAGCACAGCAGCTCACCCCAGTCCCAGGCCTGCTTGGAATCAACTTCTGGGGCTGTCTTCTAAATAGAAGCTGACTTGGCCACACAGGACGTGAGCCGTGGTGACTGCTGAAGGTTGCTTGTTGGAGCAAGCTGAAGATCCAGTGCAGGAATGGCAGAGTTTGCTGCAGACTGAGGTACTTCAGCAGAGCTCCTTGAGGAGCTGGACAAATTCAGCAGAAGTCAGCAAAAGGGAGTCAGGATGAAGAGCATCTGGAGCCAGGACTTGGACAGCCATATCTGGTGCTGGCTCAGGTTAAGAGCAGTGAGAACTGTCTCCCCATGCTGCAGTAGACCTGCTCATTGCAGCACTGCTGCCACTTCAGCTGGGAAGCTCCTGGATGGCAGGATAGTCTGGGAAACAACAACATCCAAAGGGGGTGGGAGGAAGGAGGGTCCATCTGAGGCTGAGCTGTGTGGCAAAACAGTCAGTGCTTGTGAGAATGAGCTTCGGGCAGAGGGATGGGTATCCATGGGAGCAGAAAGTATGCTTCCAGTCTCAACAGGACCCCAGCAGTGATGGGCACCACGTGGCAAGGGAAGCTCAACACTGATGTTGAAAAGCTGAAGCTTTTTGTCCCTTACCCTGCCTGCAGTTCAGCGAGCACACGGAGAAGGACACCGGGAAGCAGTACCTGGTTCCCTTAGCTGGCTCTTGGAGCCCAATCATCCAGACCAACCGCATGGGAGACACCCAGCATGGGCTATCAGGGGCTCAGGGCAGCAACCCCACAGCACAGTGGGCAGCAAGCCCCCTGCCCCAGAGCGAAGCATGCTGGTGGGTGCCTGGCTGTGGCCCCCCTCTGCCCCCCCATGCCATCGTTAAGCAGGAGAGGTTTCAAGGTGCTGCTCCGTTATCCAAGGATGAAAGGGCCTCCCCTAATCGATTGTGCTCTCCCCGTCAATTAACTGCTGAACCCACTAATGCTTTAATGAAGTCTCCTCATTAAAGAGCACATGCCTCAGTGCTGGGGGCCAGCAGAGCGAGAAGGCAATTAGAGCAACCCCAGTGCCAGCCCACCCACATGCTGAGGACACAGACTCTCAGGCTGCTGCTTGAAAGGGATGTGTCCCCTGAGCCCCCTCTCCACCTGATCTGCCAGATCTGCCCCACCAATACGGGCTGCAGACCCCAGACCAGAAACAGTTTTGAGAGAGGCTGTTTCCATGTGTACCCATACAGAGCATCGGTGCCACCACATGCCACCAATCCCCAGCACAAGAACGCTCCCAGACCTCCTGGCCCAAGCACATTCCCAGCTGAGACTCTGTGGGGACCTTTTGAATTCATCACACCCTCTGCTAGCAAACCAGTGAGGTCAGCTGCCAAAATCAGTGTCACCTTGGAAATGCACAGCCCAAGTTCTCCTCTTGCAGCTGCCCATCTGACATCACCCACCCAGGCAAGAACACAGTGACCAGTGAGGCAGAGCTGCTACTTCTGTCTGTCTCAGGGGAGGTTAGGTCAGGTATTAGGAAAAATGTCTTCACCAGAAGGGTTGTCAAGCACTGGAACAGGCTGCCTGGGGAAGCGGTTGAGTCCCTGTCCCTGGGGGGGATTTAAGAGACATGTAGATCTGGGGGACATGGGCTAGTGGTGGACTCAGCAGTACTGGGTTAATGGTTGGACTCGATGACCTCAAAGGTCTTTACTAACCTATGTGACTCTATTATTCAGCTCCTGCCATGACATTCCCTCTGTGTGCCCAGCTACCCACAATTCTCCTGCACATGTTGGCTAGGTTGGCCAAACCAACATGTTCGGGGCTTCTGCCCCTCAGAAGCTGGACATACCAGAACAGCCTGGCTGGCATTTCCTAACATGACACGAGCTCTGAACCATCTGCAGTAGATCTGCTCACCACAGCACCGCTGGGAAGCTCCTGGATGGCAGGATATGTCTGGGAAACAGCAGTGTCCAAAGGGAGTGGGAGGAAGGAGGGCCCATCTGAGACTGAGCTGTGTGGCAGAGTAGTCAGTGCTTGTGAGAACAAGCTTCAGGCAGAGGGATGGGTATCCATGGGAGCAGAAAGGATGCTTTCAGTCCGGATTGGGATGCACAGCTGACACACACACACGGGCATGCCATGGAAAGTGAACCTCTTGAGCAGGTGGCATCTGTGGTGTCTTCGTGCCGCTGTCTGAAAGGGGGAAGTCTCTCTGAACCCTCTCAGATTCAGGTTCAATAGGAGGATTAGAGCTGAGCCAGCTTGCCTGGGCCCGTGATTCATTTGCTGAATTCAGGCGGCAATTCTGTTCGCACGCTGTCAGCAAAGAGCCTTTGATTCAGAGAGAGTTCTTCACTGTTCACGGTTCTTCAGAGGACATGTTGCCACGTCAGCACTTCTGCTGACGGGCTGCTTGCGAATCGCTCACCATGGTGGCGGCCTTGGTCGCGGGGTCTCGAGTCGCCACACGATGGGACTGGTGCCTAAACCTTCAGCAGCAGCAACAGCAAACCAAGAGGGTCCCCCACCAGCTGCAGAGCTCTCCTTTGGGGCTTTCTCATGCTAAGGAGGTGTGACCAAGGGGGCCATGTGTGTGACAAATGGCTGAGGAGCAATTGCCCTCAGTGACAGGCGAGGATGGCTCGCTGAAGTGGGAAAGCCTGCTTCTGCAAATGTTTTCACAGCTTGTGAGGGAGATTAGCTAGCAGGCTGGGAGAGCTCTACCTGGGAGCCTCCCCCTGCCCCAGCTCTGCTGCTGAGCCCAATAAAGGCTGCTAGCTACACTTACTGTGCATGGATTAAGGGATTTGTAAGAAAACAGAAGAAAATAGGCCACATGATCATCCCCATTCCCAAACCACATGTCAGGAGCGTGGCTTTGAATCTCAACTGTCACTGCTGTTCTTCATTGCTAGATGGACTTGGGAGGCTGGTCTGGGTCCATCTAGCAATGGAGAATGCAGAGGCGTCACTAAGGAATGTCCTGCAGCTGAGGGTTGCTCACAGCGCTGAGAACAGCAGCTCCAGGCACTGGTTTGAACAAGGCCCAGGCCAAGCTGTGTGTCCCATACAGCTCAAGCCTGCCCCACACATCTTCGCTGATGGGCAGAACTTCGTTTTGAAGACCAACCACTGTTTATAGTTTTGGACAGGGGCACAGGGACATTTGGAAATGCTTCTCAATGAAAGTGAAGCCCAGTATTTCTTTTAATTTCTCTGTGCAAGATGAAAGCCAGCTCACCACTCTATTTTTAGCTTCCCCATAACAAGCTGCATGAGCAGGCGAGAGGAACAGCATGTTGATGAGGAAGGTTATCACACCGAACCTCCATCCTCCCTGCAAGCGTGCTGTGCTCAGAGAGCTTTGCTACCAGCCTGTGCAGGGGGTCTCTCCCCTCTCTTACAGAGGGGCAGGGCAATGTCCCAAACAGGAGGCAGCAGCAGCAGTGGGGTGAGGAGAGCTGTCCATCTCTTCCTTGCTGTGTGAACAAGAAGATAAGTCTCCCAACGATGTAGGAGCATCATCCCACTGTACTGGGGGATTCATGGATACATTCAGTCTCTCTGCTGACTCACTTTTGCCTTTGACTCAAGGTCTTGGCTCGGGTCTTGGGGTGAAATTCCCATCAGGAGAGAAGAGAAGCCTGTGTTTGGGAAGGAAATGCTCCACAGACAGTTTTGGCCCAGGAATCATCCCAGGGGGAGGATGACAAGACCTGAAGCATGGCTAGCTGGCAGGGAAGGGAAGCGCTCCAAGCTGCCTGAAACACGCTACAAAGGAAGGAATAGGCTTGACCTAGATACATGAAATAACATGGTCCCTGGCAAAGTGCTGCAGCACGAGCAGGAGTTTCACATTCATTAGAAACCCAACTCACTCACTGCCCAGATACAGCCAGCCTGGGATTAGATGTGCCGGGGGATGAAACAGCTTCAGCACACGCTGCATCCAGACAAGGACATGGGGAAGCCGTGTGCAGGGTCTGCAGGGCAGCCCCAGGAACACTCTGTGCTCCACCTGCCCCGTACTGCACCAGGCACCCAGTGGCACCCACCTGTTACCCACTGCCCCAGGTCTTTCCCTGGTGCAGACAGGTCTGTAGCTTGCTCCCCAACAGCCAGAGCCGTTGCTTTCAGGAACCCCTCATGTCCCCGGCACACACCAGCCCTAGCAGGCCCTGGCAGTCCAACAGGGTTGTGTCACACCCTCATGGCGTTACCACACTGGCAAGGGTGTGTTAAATCCTGCTGCCAGCCAGGAAGAGTGGTGCCACAGGCACCTTTTCCTGCGTGCTGGGATGGATGCTGTTGTGCCCTGCCATGTGCAAAGGGGACACCTTCCTCCCCCCTCAGTGGCCCATGGGTGTCTGCAGGATGGTCCACATGGTGTGGGAGGATGGAGAGCACTTGTGGGCAGGAGGACTCCTCTCCTGGGGTTATGAGTTAGCGTGGCTGCTTGCACGCTGTTCCCAGCACAGTGTGAGGCCGTGCTTGCTGCGTTCTCTGCTCTGGGGCCCATCTTGGGTTTTCCTTCCAATACATTGCAACAGTGTGAGCTGAAACAAGTCTGCTCGGGTGCTTTCCTCCTGCCCTGGAGCGGATAATGTGGACCAAGGAGCAGGGAGGCCTCTGATCCTCACGCCATGCGCAGAGCATGCCAGGACTGGCAGGGCCCGTCTGGCAGGCGCTCCCTTGCAGGAGCAGCGGCTGCTCTGGCATTGGTACTCCAGGTTCCCAGTGAAGCGTGGGGACTGCCTCGCATCCCCACCCAGCAGTGTGGGAAACGTAATTGCTCTCTGGGCATGAAAGAGTGAGCATTCAGGGCACTAAATGTGGCAGTCTGAGTCAGGGAAGGGGCACAGGGTCCTAGGCCAGCACTGATTTGGGAAATGCAAATAATTTATAAGAGACGCCCCATCCCCACTCACGGCCCAAGGACACGCTGCCACAGTGCTGGCGCAGGGTCCCTTCCTGGTACTGCAGCCTGGTACCAACCCTACAGACTCCTGGCTCATCTCAGGGCAGTGGCTGGGCACTGGTCCCTCTCTCCTGATGGGCACTGCGGCTCAAGGGGCTCTGTGCCCCATCCCCTGGCAGCTCTGCTTTGAAGCAGAGAGGTCTGTGGGGCTTCTCCCGCAATACCCATCTTCTCTGCCATCACGAGAGGCTCTGCAGGACGATTCCCAACAGCTCTGCAGCCCAGGTTTCTAACACTGAGGTTTCCTGCCAGCTGATTGCAAGCAGCCAGACCGCCCAGCTTCAGCTCCATAGATGGGGGCTGCCTGTCCCCTGCCCTGCTCAGCAGCTGGGAGGGAATGTGATGGCACCTGATCTGGCAGTCCATTTCATGGAGCCAGGAGCAGGCAACGGCAGCAGAGTCCATGAGTATTTATGAGGAGGGAAGACCCCCGTCCTCAGCTAGCAGGAGCTGTACAAGCTAAAGGAGGATGTACAGCCTAAATCCTTCTTGACCCTGATGACAGGATCCCTCCCAGAAACATCCATGCAGGAGGGGAATTTCACTGCTGCGTGCTGCGTGCCAGGGCTGTCACCAGCACTGTGATGTCCCAGAGTTCATTCACAAACCCACCAGCATGCACTGCCCTGCACAACTCGGAGAAGTCCCTGGGTCCCTGGGAGCGATGTGCACTGAAGCAGGAGAGCTGGGCAGGGGGAGGGCACACGGAGGAGCCCTGGCTGCAGTGTGCCCTGCTTCCTGGCTGGTGAATCACCCTCTCTGTCCAGGAGCTCTGCCTGACAGCAGGGTCCCAGGCCAGGGAGTACTCCTGAGGGGCGGGAGGGGTGGCAAGGTGCAGCAGCTCTCCCATCCTGCTGCTCCAGCCATCACTGTGTTCCTCCCCAGGTTTCACCCAGGCAGCTCCCGCTTGGCCCTGGAGTGTGACTGCGAGCACTGGCTGCCTGTACAGCACGACCGCCTGCGCTCTCTGCACTGGCTGGGGCAAGGTCTGGCACGCACCTGCTGCCAGGTTCTGGTTATTTCAGGGGAGTGTGTCCGGCAGAGCTGTGCTCTGTGCCACTGGCAGCCTGGCTGGACACAGCCCCCACCTCCCTCAGCAGGTGGGCCCACATCCTGGAAGGGGAGGTCTCCTCACTGGAGCAAGCAGCCCCACAGGGGTAGCGAGCAGCCCCACATGCCCTGAGAGCTTTCACCCAACTGTCCCCAAAACTCTACAGCTCTGTGGGAGCTGGTCCTTGTCCTGCAGCCCCCAAGGGAGGGAAAGGGATCAGGAACACAGGTTTTGTCTGGGCTCAGTGTCTCTCCGAGCTGTGCACTGCTGGAAAGCACTGGAAGGCCACAGTCCCAGGAACTACCCTCACCCCAGTTCCTCCAGGGCTGCTGGGGGTACACTGCTTTGGTGCTAGTGACAGCCAAGGGCCTTGCTGACCAGTGCGCTGCCGAACCCGCAGCAGCGTAACCGCAGTGGGATGAGCTCAGCTGTCCACCCTCAAGGGCACCTTTACATTAATGTGAAGTGAAAAGGTCAAGGGCTCAGTGTGTTGGCTTTTCCTGCTGTGATGGCACTGTTTTCCACCCTGTCCTCTCCTGGCCTTATGGGAACCTTGTTATGAACATATTTCTGGAGTCTGGCTGCAGAGCTGGCCAGGTCACGCTCCCACCGCAGAGCCAAGAGCTATCCCTGCACATGTGATGAGACGCACATCTCTGTCCTGCGTTGCCCAGGCTTAAGGGAGAAGCTTCACTGGAGGCAGAAGTGTTGTTCCCCTACCCTATGGAAGAGAGCAGCCTCTGAACCCCGGTTCTGGGAACTGGTTCAGAGGAACCCAGTTGCCATTGTATGGAGTAGGAACACACCATCCTTTCCACGTTTGCTCTACCCCTGCTATGAGCACTCAGCAAGATCTAAGCACCCCCAGTCACCCTGAGCTGCACCAGTTCATGCATGGGCCAACACAGAGCCCACCACAGGCAGCTGAGAGTCTTTCCTCTGGATCAGGGGGACTTTAGCTCAGGGCTGCCCCTGATGCCCCCTCCCTCGCCTTCATTGCATCACTGCTCCCTGTGACCTTTCCCACCAGCTCCTGCACAGCAGGGACAGTTTAGTGACTTTGGAAACCTCGTGTGCCTGGACCTCCCTCGAGCTGTCCCTCCTCCATCACACCTGTGACATGGCCTGTTGTTCCAGGCAGGGAAGCAGCAGCTGCCAGATGTCTGCCTGCGACATCAATCAGAGCGGGAATGGCAGATATTCTGGAGGAGAGACAAAGGGGTTTTACAGCCCAGTTGGCCAGTTTCAAGCAGATGTGTTGAAAGCTTCTTCTAAACCCCAGCTTTCAGCAACGATGATCTCTGTGTATTTCCACTTCCAACACCTTGTGGGTGAGGGGGCTGACAAGCTCTGTCTCAGATCTGTCACTCATGTTGTGCTGATGCTATTCCAGATGGCAGCATGGATCTTGAGGGGCTTTCTGTGCTATCAGCCATTAGCACAGCATGGTGGGGGGAAGTAGGGGCTTGCTGGTCTTCAGCCCAGACACCAGAGCAGCACTGCCTGGGGACAGCTTGCCCCCTCTGCAAGACCTTCTGGGGAAACACTTTTCTCTCCCAAAGCAGGGTGAAAGGTTTCATGCCCTCGCTGTCACCCATTGCCCAGGAAGAACTCTGCCTGACCACTTCCAGTCTGTCTGTCTGACAAGCTCCACACTGACTTGGAGCCATTTAAAACCTTTTCTCCCAAAATGAAAGAGAGGGGAAAGACCGAGGGAGCAGCCTTTGCAGCACCACAGGCTGACCAGCAGTTTTCACACCAGCAGGTCTTCCCCAGGGAGAGGGAGGGAAAGGGAATATAAAAGCATACAGAGCATGTAGGAGAGTGACCAGCAAGAAGGCAGAGGCTCTGGAAACTGTCCCCTGAGCTTCGCAGCAGGCTGGCCTCTGGGCATGGGAAGGAGTAAGCAGCATCCCATGCAGACACATGCCGGCCCTGCTCCTCGCTCAGTGAGGAGCCACAGCTCTGCTGGGGGGTGAGACCATCACCAAGCCTCTGCTTTCAGCACCGGCTCCCAAAACAAGGAGCAGATGCTGCTGTCTCCCTCCCCTTCTTGCCCAAGCCCCTTCTTGCCTCCCCTCCTTTCCTCAGCGGCCACAGGCTGAATTTGCACTGCCTCTGATGGGCTGAAGAGGCAAGCCCCCATCTCTGCAGGGACCATTGTGTAAGCCTCTGATGGGCTGAAGAGGCAAGCCCCCATCTCTGCAGGGACCATTGTGTCAGCCTCTGATGGGCTGAAGAGGCAAGCCCCCATCTCTGCAGGGACCATTGTGTCAGCCTCTGATGGGCTGAAGAGGCAAGCCCCCATCTCTGCAGGGACCATTGTGTCAGCCTCTGATGGGCTGAAGAGGCAAGCCCCCATCTCTGCAGGGACCATTGCATCAGCCTGTGGTCCACTGGAGCGAGCTGGGGCCAGGCGCTGTGTGCGGCAGCAGAGGGGACAGGTTTCCTGGGCCCTCCTTCCCCGCCACGCACCCAAATGAGGTCTAACCTAATGACAGCCCAATAAGGCAGAGCTGCTCTGAAACCCAGCTGCTGCGAATGCCCCACAAACTTCTGCAAGCTCTGAGTGGGGAACGTGACAGACAGGAAGGTGTAAGGGGGCTGCAGCTGGACCTCTTGTGCACAGACCTCTTATACCTAATGGGAGGATGCTTTGAGGGAGGGTGGGGGTGGAATTGTCCCCTCTGGAAATGTTCAGGAACCTGCAAACAAGAAGCAAACAAGGCTGGAGTTAATGCTTGTAAGGCAGGCTTTGGGAATCCAAGCGAAGAGAGGGCGATCTAACGTGTGTAGTAAAGGAGAAATACCTCCTGCTGTTAGCATGGGGCTGGGGACGTGCTGCTGCCTCACACCTTCATCCCCGTGGATGAGGAGTTTTACAAGGCACATAAACATTACTGTCATTGGTTTACAGCAGGGGAATTGGAGTGTTCAGGAGAGACATGATCTGCTAGAGGTCACCAAGTAGCATCCAAACCTCCTGCTGCCAGCTAAGTGGTTTGTCTGCTCAGCGTACCAGCGGTGAGCAGCCCCTCACCGCGGCGTCGGTCTTCTCTCGAGCAGGATCAGTGTGTCCAGCTCCAGTGGACTTTAACCAATGGTGGGGGCCAGCCCTGTGGCTGAAGGACACGTGTGGGGGATGCAGTGTGCCCATGTGCGGGTCCCACAGGAGCTACCCACCATCAGCACTCCTCCTGAGACCACACAGCCCCCTAAAACACCGGGCTCCATCAGTGTGTTGGCGTTTCTGAGAGCTTCAGCTGAGCCCTGGCAGGGAGGGAAGATACAGGACAGCTTCACAAAGTGAAGCCAGTGCCCAGAAAGACAAGAAGTATCGATATTTAACCTCCCCCATACTGCTAACGTGAAAGAGTTTGCATGAGGGCAAGAAGTAAAACTGAATATTCATTTAATGACAGAGAGGCCTGTTACCCTGAGGCGTGCACAGCACAAAGGGCAGCAGTTCATGGAGGAAAAGCATGGAAGCAGCAGCAGCTGTGTTAGCATCAGGTCCCAGGCGCTGGCTGGAGAACAGGCAGGAATTTCTTCCAGAAAAAAGAAACTGGAAAGCCACTGGCAGTGGCAGCCCCATATCCAACCCTTTGGGGTCACTTAGGAGCCTGCTGCACTGGCCTGGCTCGGCATGGGTGTGGGAGAGTTCAGCAGGAGTCAGGCCACTCAAATCAGGTATTCCAGGGATCAAAACTGGTCTGTGCAACACCCACTTGCCCGTTCTCCTGAGGGCCTGTACCTGCCCATCTCAGACCTGCGGGGTGCTGGCAGCGACTGTCCCAGTGCTGGATGCTCAGTCCCTCCTGCATTGCTCCTGCCTGCCATGCCCAAGCAAAGCTCCCACATGTCCCTTCAGAGCCAGGGAATCCTGCTCTCTCCCATGTTTTGCAGGATTCACAATGGGAACAAAACCTTCCTGCCTTTGAGCTGTGTCTCTGCTGTCCATCCCAAGCCACAGACCACCACTCCAGCAGACCCCAGACCCAAAAGTGCCCTGAGAGTGCTGGCTTCGGAGAACAACAGCACTTGGGGTGTTTTTCCCACAGTGTGGCCAGCAGCTGCCTCAAACAGAAGGGCTGACCATTCCCTGGGGATGAGGGCAAACAGACCCCAGGGCCAGTGGGCCCTGATGGACCCCATGGCTAGTCATCCCCAGAGCCGGCTCATGGATAGATCCGTGGGCTTCTCAGGGGAGGCAGTGGTGCGCAGCCTTCACATGCTCCCATTGAAGCCCGGAGGAGCAGAGGTGGCTTTGAGGATTGATAGCTCCCCGTGTGTCACAGAGATTTAGCAAGGTTTTACTCCCAGTATTGCAGCTTTTCTTTTCTTAAAACCCAGTCTGGGCAGAAAGCATGGAAAGCGCTCAGCATTTCTCTGCACACAGGCCCCTGATGGCCAGGATTAGTGCTAGCTGGGCTGTTCTGGGGACACGCACTGTGCGCCAGAGAAGCGGACAAAAAGCTCCAGGAATTAACTTTTCAAACTGAAAATCCAGCGATTTGCAGAGCCAGAACAGTGATGGGAATTTCTGGGAGGATGAGTACCCGGTTCGGAGAGGGCGGGGGTCCCTTGAGCCCACGGTACAAAGGATTTCTGAGAGAGTTTCTCTCCAGGCATTCATGTCTAATGAATTCTCCCACCACGTGCACCCCCAGGACACCAACTTTCCTTCATCTGGATGTGTTTTTGCTTCTCCTGCAATGACTCTTCCCCTAATTAGCAAACCATAAATATGATTCTAAGAAAATTAGGTTAGGCTCTATGTGTACTGCAGGGAGGAATTTGTACCGATGGATAAGCTTTAAAGATGAGGAGAGGGAAGAGGATCTTTGCAGTGATTTCCACCCAGGAAGGTTTCAGTTCTTTCCAAAAGAGAAGAGAGAAAAATAGCGAGATGGGGGAAGAATAAACGACACGTGTCTTTTAAAGCCGCTAATGGAAGATTCCCCGAGGCGACCAATCAAGCTGGAAATCGTTTCTTGACAGGTTCCTGTCTTCAACTGAGTTGTCAGCCCAGGCATCTCTGTATTTCGGCACCAGAGGGCTGACAGCCACCGGCAGAAGGGGACAGCAGGACACAGCCTGGGCTCCACCATACCCTGCGCAGAGACCACGCGTACCTCCTAGCTCTGCCACCTTCTCTGCTCCCCAGCTGTCCTCTGAGACGGGTAAATGCTTTCTTTTTTCAATGGTCTTAACCCTGGCTTACACCACTGCTGATGGTTAGCTTTGGATTTGACCAGGCTGGGATCTGGCTCCTTGAGATTCAGTGTGCCACATAAAGCAGCCGTCGTGGGCCGAAGGCAGCTGTGATCCCGTTCTCAGTGTGCGATGCACAAGCTGCTGGGGTCTTTGCCATCCTGGGATGCACGAGGTAGAGTCAGAGCTCACGTCTTTCCCTTCCCATGTTTTGTCAGGCATGGCAGCATGGGGGATGCACAATGAGCCGCACCCCTTTCCCATTTCCCTCAGAGGGCCATGCTGGCCTAAAAGCATGTTTTGATCGAAAGGCAGCTGAAGACCTGCAGATCAGCCTAGAGCCTTCAGCATCTTGGCACACCAATATGGGCACGGAGCCGACAGCCCCACGGCTGCCTCTGTGTGTCCCTGCAGAGCAGTGTCCGGTGCATGGAAAGGGGTGTGCGGGTCCGAGAGCTCTCGGGATGCAAATGAATAAACCCATTAGCACTCGAGGTCCTCCATAGTTAATGGCCTGCGTGGTCGCGTTGCCCTCTAGTGTCTGGTCGTACGGCAGGAGGCTCCCATCACTCCACGTCGGGCTGCCTGGGCAAGCCGGGAGCAAAGACTTGGGGTTGCTCACCTTGGGCACTGCCAGCCAGGCGCAGGCAGCTGGGGAGATGCATGTCTGCATGCGTGTGGGTGCCGTCCTCTGCAGCACATTGGTTCATGTGTACAGCCAGGAATCCAGGGGAAGAGCTGAAAGTGAAATGCCCCAATGCCACGAAAAACCTCCAGGAGAGTATTTTCTCTTCCAAGGCAGCAGCAACTTGGGAATGGAGATGCTCAAGAAAACATGGAAGATGTATCCAAAAAACAAAAAAGGACCGGTTGATGTTTCTGTGCCATGCAGAGTCAGCCCTGCACTGGGGACACCAGGGACCCCACGCTGGGGTGGTGGGTGAGGGTCCTTCCTGCAGACCTCCTTTGCTTCCCAGGGCACAGAGCTGGCTCCTGGCTGGGACCTGCCCTACGGTTAAAGCTGAGGCTGAGGCTCAGGCCAAGGCTAAGGCTGAGACTAAGGTTGAGGCTAAAGCTGAAGCTATGTCTGAGGCTCAGGCTAAAGCTGAAGCGAAGTCGGAGGCTCAGGCTAAGGCTAGAGCTGAGGCTAAGGCTCTCCTAAAGAAGACGGTCTCCCTGTGAGCCCTTGTGTGCCCTGCCATGGAAGTGCACCCTAGGGCACCCACAGCTGCAGAGAGTGCTTCCAGCAGGCACTGGCACGCTGGGCTGCAAGTGCCTGCTGCCTGCAGCTGCCCAAGAGGGAGTGAGGCTGGGCCCTTCTGCGGGAGATGCCCGCAGTCTGCCAGGAGCCCAAGGGCTGCACGTAATTGGCATGGAAAGAGCAGATGATTATTAACAACTGCAGCTCATGTTTCACCCTAGAGGAGCCCAAAACTCTTACGGGTGGGGTACTCAAGCACCTTTGGTGTCAGTCTAGCTTTGCTCACTTTTAGGTTGGCAGCAAAACCCCCACAGATGGTGCTGGGACAGATGTGGGGCAGCTGTGTGCCATGGGGGAAGGATACCACCTTCCTACCTATTTCTGGGCATGGGTAATTAAAACAAGCTCTTAGCACCACTTCTTCACTGCGATTTTTGAAAAGTACCCAGCAAAACAGTCACCTTCCACCCCACGCAGGGCTGGTGCATTAGTGACACACAGACATTGCAGTCACAAGAGGAAGGAGCTGCCTTCAGGACCCTCATCCAGGAGCTGTGGGAAGTGGTCTTCTCTTCTAGTCTCTGCTTCCGAGCAGCTAAACTGGTTGCTCTGAGCTGCTGAGCATGCAGGTTCCTGTTGCCTGCAGCCAGTTGTGCAGCATCGCTCCCTGTTCCTGCACATGCTGGGTCTCCTCAAGGGATTTTGCCTCCCCCTGGCATGCAGAGCGGATGGCATTGCCCACCCCCACAATAAGGAGGAGAGGGTCCCATATGGCTCTGACACACAATGTCCATCCTGGGGCTGTCTGGGCTTTCTGTCACCACTGGTACTGTTGGGAGATGTTGAGTGGGGGACATGGAGTGGCAGCAAGGCTGCTGTCACGGGCACTGGCTGGGGAGCAGGGAGGCTGTGGCTCAGCTGCCATCTGTGTGCTGTCTCCTAAAGCCTTGCTGGTTCTTGGGGTTCCCACTCCGCTCTGCTGTGCGGTATGTTTGGGGGGTTGGACCCGATGATCTCTCAAGGTCCCTTCCAACCCCTACAATTCTGTGATTCTGTGATTCTGTGTCACTGATATGGCCTTGAGGCAACCACAGCTCCCAAACAGAGCTATAAAGGAGAACCACTCCTCTTGCCTCCACTGCCAGAAGGGTCTGCTCCCTTCATCCTGGGCAGTACTGGTGTTGTATCTTCCCTGTCCCTCTAAAACTGGAGAGCATCACCTGTGTGTCCTGCTGGTACAAACACTGCCAGCACCTCTCCAGCCTTGGGGCTGGGAGCTGGTCACAGGGGCAGGAAATAGAAACAGGGCTGAGGGGGTTGTTGCTGCAGGGTCACCTGCAGCTGGGCAGGACAAAAGCCTTCCCTAAGTGCTTCCTTGCCACCGTTTACACTCAGATCTGACTACCAAAAAGAAAAGGCACCAGCTGGAGACAGGAGGGTTGTCATGTCCATGCACAGGGACCCTGCATCGCACCCCTGGAAAGCACAGAGCAAACCTTCACACCCGCATTACTGTCACTAGCGCTGGGTGAAACACCAGCAAAATTCTCTTCAAAGGCTCATCCACATCCATGCCCAAATCCACCTTGTCTCCCTCTGCCTTCTCAAGAACACGCTGTTGACAGTACAGCAGAGTTTAAGGATGCAATGCAGACTTTCCCGGGAAAACACACTTCAGAATCCTAATTGTGAGGCTTGCACTCATCTGACCTACTCAACACCACATGATCCATGCAGCAAATCATCTGGATACCGAGTAATTATAGCCTAGTGCTAATAAATGAGCAACAAACTCATAATTATCTGCAGAAGTTATTTGATGAATGATTTTTAAGAAACCACCATGAATCTATCTAAATTTGGAAGAGCTGGAGAGCAGCCCGCAGCCAGGGGAGTGAGTCAGTGGGAAAGGCGAGCTCTGGCCCTTTCATCACTACACGGTGGCCGCGCCAGGCTGTTGCTGACATCCACACTGTGGATTTTTTTAGACCCCCCATTAGGCCTCCAGAAGGTTTCAGCTCCTGGTTGCTGCCAAGCCATGCCAGCTGCTGTGTCCCCTGTGCGAACGCTGATGGCAGGCCTGGTGTGGCCCGAGGGAGCTTTGCTTTCCATGGCAGGGACAGAAAAAAGGGAAAAAAAAGGGAAAAAAGAAAGGCAGGCCCTGTTTCTGCCCCTCTCAGGATGCCCAGATTGGCTGGGCACCTTCAGACTTTGGACAGAGAACTCTTGGGGGATGACTTTACCCGAGATCTGGCAACACGGGTGCTACCCATCTGGCAGGGCCCAGAGTGCCATCTCCACGGCTCTGACCCTTACTGCGGGGGGAGAGAGGCTCTGCCCCGCACAGGGACAGCAGGAACCTGCAAAGGCAGGACCTGTGTAGGCCTGGCCTCCCATGCTCTCACACACGGTGACTCAGGCAGCGGCTGTGGGCCCGGTTGGAGCTGGCTCGGCGTGCGCAGTGCCTAATTGCGTGGTGAGGGCTGGCAGCACGCTGTGCCACCGCACCACACCTCTGCCCCGGCTGGTTCCCAGCTCCATTGTGGGGCAGGGCTGGGAAAGCTGCCTCTCTCCCCAGAGGGCTTGGCATCGCCCGATATCCCCTGAGATAGCAGGGTAGGAACCAAACGGGCTGATCACAGGCCGCGGGGTGCTCTGTGTGCACCCATGCATGTCCCCACTGCAGCACTGCTGCCTTGGGGGGCTGCTGGTGGTGCAGACCCCAACAATGACCCCGAGGGGAGGTGATGGGGGACGACTCCAGCCAGTCCTTCTTGACATACCACGTGTAGGCACCTTGCAAAAGCCCATCGTGCAGGAAGGGATTCGAGGGCTTCTCTGCCCCATTCCTGCTGTCCTTGGCATGGGGCTTGGGTCTCACCTTGGCTGTGGCTCCTCTGAAGCTGACCCCCACTGTGGTCCCACACCTGTGCGTTGATGGCTGGGGATGAAAGCTGGGGATGAAGCGTGTGTGCTCCTCAGCTCAGCTTCAACTCCCCGCAACTCAGTGGCACACAGCCTTTCTGTCTCCCCTGCACGTGCAGCTCCTCAGGACCAATATGGATTCTGCTACTGCTCCCATCAGGACAGGCCAGCCTTGGGGAGCCCATGGCAATGCTCTGTGGAGGCTACAGAGGGCCCTGAGCCCTGCTGCAGCCCGCCACGCTGCACCCTGAGGACCTGGGAAGGTCCCAACCTCCTGCCTCCCTACACAACACCCCGGGGAGGGTGTTAGACCCTGCCCACCGAGCACCATCTCCCTCCTTACAGCAGGATGCTGCCTTGGGAGAACAAACTCTCCCTTCCTCCTCAGTCAGTGGAAATGATTTTTTTCAAATGGATGTTGAGTTGAAAACCCTACTCAAGCTACTTAATCTTCTGCAAGGGCTGCATCCCAGCACTGCCATGGCAGCTGCCTGCTGTGGAAAGCTGTTACGCAGTGCAGTTAGGGACCATTCTTCCCAGTAAGAAAATAAAAATGAATATAAAGATTATTTTTTTTTCCCTTGCTCTGTTAAGATGTGTGCTCCCCAAACGGAAACTCTTGGCTGGCTGACAGGTATTTAGAAGTCCTCTTTCACTGATAAAGTGAAAAAAAAAAATCTGAACCAGAAGGGTTCTCTAAAGGTCCTTGTAGGCTGTGATTTGTGACTGTTTATTCTCAGCAGCCGAGTGGAATCCATTACAATGGATGCGCCTGTTAAGGAGCATATCTCCCTTCCCCCTCTGAGGTGCAATTACAATAATTAGCTGCATGAAAGTGAGACCAACTCTTCCAAGGAGCAGCAAAGCACCTCCACAAATGCTGAGATATGACCAGCATGAGAGCAAATCACCAAATCAGCACCATCGTCCTCCTCCCCCGAGGCCCTGTGGGGCTCAGCTCTGGGCAGACAGGACTCCGTGGGCAGCATCACGGACACTGCACATCCATCCTCCCCATCGTGTGTGCTCAGCAATGTTGTGTTGGAAGAGCTGAAGACTGCCAGTGCTGGCCTTGCTGCATCACCCAGAAGAGCTGCAGCCATGGTGCTGCCTCTGCCTGCTGACACGTTGCTGCCAGCCTGCATTTGGGTCATCTTCCTCTTACACTCCTGTTATCTTTGTGTTCATTTGTGAGCTGCTGGGAAGACTAGAAACTTGCCTGACTTAGTCAGCAGAAATACATCCACAGGTCAAGGAATAGGAGCTTTAAAAATTATATGTATATGTGTGTGTGTGTGTGAGACAGTGCCCTGCTCCACAGGAATTTGTTGCAAGCTGGAGACTAAGGCCCTTGGACAGTGGCATGTTGGTTTAGTCTAGCAGGAGCCTCTCAGGAAAACAAGGAGATAAACCACCTCAATAGCAATACTTCAGAGCTCTTCGGTGTGCAGGCTTTACCTTTTATCTCCCTCCAAGTTAAAAATATTTCTGTTTCACTGTGCCAGCTGAAGGGCCCATCAACCCTCCCTGGGGTCTGAGGGTGGCAGGGATGATCGGGATGCTCCATCACACAGACCAGCTCTGTGTTGGGGCCAATTTAACTGGGAAAGGAGAGTGATCTGGCTGGCTTTCAAATCTCTGATGATGGAGATTCCGCCACATTCCTCAGTAAATTGTTTGAATAGCTAATCACCCTCATAATGAGCAGTGTGCCTCGTACTTCTCATCTGAATGTCTGGGTGAAACTTCCAGCACTTGTCTCCTGTTAGACCTGTACTAGATGAAAGGATCTTTTCCCACCCAGTGTCAGCTTCCCACACAGGTTTTCTTGGGCTGGGCTGAAGTCACCCAGAACCTCTGCTTCAGTTACTGACTGAGATTTTGGAGTCTCACAGTGGCTTTTACGCCTCTCTGTGCAGTTTTGGCTCTTGTCTGGGGTGTTCCTCTGCCCTACCAGCCTCCTTGTACCAGGCAGCATCAGCGAGGTCCTCACCTGAACAGCAGGGCAGGGGCCTCACAGTTCCTCTGCCCATGCCCAGGGTGCCAGTCGCCCTTTCTGCTGGGCTTGATGCAGGACCACAGGTTCAGCCTGTGGACACCAAACTCACTTGTGGCACTAATGTGTCCTCTGTGGTCTCTGTGAAGGTGTCTGCTAAGGCAGCTTCCTAACATGTCTGGAATGAGAGCTTCTTACAGCACGTGGTGAGGACACACACAATCCTACAGCGACCTACAGCCCAAGAGGGATGTCATCAGCATGGGCACCCTCCATGGTCACTGCTCCTCCTGGTGCCCTCCTCCTTCTCCTCCTCCGCTGTAACCCCCACCTCCTGCAGCCCAGCCACAGAAGCCAATGCAGAAGCTGTGACTGGTGATGGGGTAGGAAGCCCAGACTTGGTAATAAGGCACGAATTATCGAAGCTATCTAGCTACAAGGTCAGTGCTATGAGACCAGTATGGAACAAAAGTGTCTAGTGCTTTCCTGAGTTCCTCCTAAGCTCCTGCATCCAATTAACTCAAGCTTGCTGCTTAAAAGGAGCTTTTAGACCCACTTGTTCCACCCAGGGCAGAGCAGCAGGGGACTGCGTGCTGCCACACCAGCATTGAGGCTTGCTGCCACGGCTGCTGGGGTGAGGATCAGGGCCTTGATAAACGTGGGTGCCCATGCAGAGCCTCCCAGCCCCCCTCCGGACTCGAATGTCCCATCAAGGCTGAGTGTGACTGTATGGAGGCAGCAGGCAGCTGCTCCATTCGGTGCAGCGCAGGCAGAGCAGCAGCAGGCAGTGCTCCTGTTGGACCTGCTGGGTCAGGACACGGCAGCTCCTGGGGAAGGGGCAGGAACAGGCTGGAGCTCGGGAAGGCTGCACTCCCACCCCACGCCATGATGTGGCTCGGAGCAGGTTTTCATTCTCCCATCCCTGACCCAGTCCCCAGCACAAGAGCAGCACACAGATGCAGAGCAAGGGCCAGGAGTTCCTGGCAGGATAGCTGCCCTGCTCCCCCAGTGCCAAATCATTTTGATATGGCAAGAGTTTGTCAACAAGTCTCCTGGCACCAGTTAGTGAAACCACCCAGATTAACTCTCCGGTTAAAGCGTTCCCTCTGGAGTGACACCTGCTTCTCCTGTGCTCCACTCTTCCTTCGCTCCTTTCCAGCCTCATTGCCTTCCCTGCTACAGTTTTGTGCAGGCACAGCCACCCCTCAGCCATCGGTGGAGGGACCAGCACCCCACCACGCTCTCACTCTCTGTGGCACCCATCATTCTCCTTGTCACCTTACTCTGCAGACTCCACTATTGTGGCTCTATTCCTTTCAGCATCGCTGCCTCTCCGCGCCGCTCGCTGAATAGCAGCATATCACATTATTTTTGAGATGAGCTTTTCTTGCTCTGATTTGCATTTTGTTATTTTCTGCTGTGTGTCTGCCCGAATCTCATCTGACTAGCTTGCTGCAGCAGGATCAGCATGCCAGCCTCTCTCTCTCTCCAGGCTCTTTAAGAGCTGCTGGCCTTTCTCCCTGCCAAGAAGGACCAAGCTCCCATTTCAAGCTTGTGTCTAGCTTTCCTCTGGGTCTCAGCCACAAGCTTTACACGTGGCAAGGCCAGACTTTGTGCACAGGGAGTGCAGGGCCCTCCCTAGAGAAGGTTCCTCATCAGTAAGTGTTGGATTTGCTAATGCTTGTGTTTGCCTGAAGCAAAACCGCTTCACCTGCCACTAACCGGGATGGCTGGACGCTGGCGTAAGGGGAATGCAAACAGGCAGGTGACATACAGAGACGTCCAGAAGACAGCTTGAAACCTGGTGAGGGAGTCCTCACTAACCAAATCCTGGCTCCTTACCTGGGTATGGATTTCCCTTCCAGGGGGCCCAGAGGAGGTAGAAGGATGGGACTGCTCATAAACAAGGGGGCACAAAATCCTCCCTTTGACCCTCTGCAAAGAGTGAGCTCTGAGGGGTGGCTTGTGAGCAGAGCAAAGATGTGAGCTTGGGACAAGAGATTTTCCTCTTTGGGCATCAGTCCTTGGACCCTGCAGGGGCAGCTCAGCAGGAGGATGTTGAACAATGAAGCCTTAATGAAGCACAAAGCCTTAACGAAGTGCACAACACTATGATTCCTTGTGAGACAAGGAGGGAGGTGTTGGGCAAGTGGGTGCTGAGCCAGAAGAGCTGGTTTTGGGGCAGGTGAGGCCCCTGGTTTACTCATCGTGGGAGAGAGACAGGAGTTTGGATCAGGCTCTGAAGTTCCAGGCCTCAACATGAGGTGGTGCAAAGCATCCACCTCCCATCCACAACCGGGAGGAAGAACTGAATGCCTTTGGGGAAGGACTGGAGATAAAGGAGGTTCTAATCAAAGCTAGAAGAATGAAGTCTTCAACATGTAAAAAGAAAACAAGAAGAGATTCTTCTCCGGGAATTCATCCATCCATCCCTGCTCATCTCTGACACCACCAGCCTGCTCTTGGGAAGAAGCTGGAAGAGGGAAGCAGAAGTTGAAAGGATTTTCTACAGTCAGAAAAAAAACTCGAGGGGGAATCCTGCTTTATAAGCTTGTATTAGCTATTGCACAGGCATCCCAGGCACGCAGCATGACTGGAGTGTCTCCATTCCCCCTTCCTGTGATGAGGACGCTGCTGTGCACAAGCCTTGGACAGGACAACCCTGATTGTGTCCCAGCAGCACACTGCAGATGCCTATCACAAGAAGTGAGACAGCCCTTCTTCGAGACACACGGGTCCTCCTGGCAGGGCTTGCTGAGTGCTCGTGATTCCAGAATGACTCTGTGGGCAGATGCAGACGATCTCCCCACCCCAATGAAGGTGACTCACCCTGGAGTGGTTAGCACATTAGCATAAAGAGCTCTACCCTCCTGCTGCCCTGCTGCTCAATTAAAGTGCCATTTGAACCTGATCCCTTCTGTGTTTGAACACAGGCACATCTGCACCACCACCGCTGTACTTGTAAATATTTGCCCAAGGTCACCTCTGACACCTCCAGCGCTTAATGCAGAGGCCCAGTTAATCGCAGTGCTCATCAAGCTGTGAGCAGGGCTGTCATCTGCTGGCCATCTCTCAGGAAAACAGTTTGGGGGGCTTAAAAGTATAAATAAATAGATATATACACACACTTCTGTCACTGAGCTGTGGTCTGGTGGGCCCCAGCCCACTGGAGCCCCAGCGTGGGATCCATTCTACAGATGGAGCCACAGCTGAGCCCACCTGTCGCTGCTCCCCAGCATGTGAGTGAGAGCACCAGCAGCAGCTGATTCCTGGGGGGCAGAGGATGGCACCAGCGCTGATCTCCCCAGTATCACCCTGGCAGCTCCCCCATGCTCCCCAGCCCAGCCAGCATGCTCATCCTCTGTGGTGAGGCTGTCATCAGCACTGGGAGCCGGTGTGTGGCAAGTAGCATCACACCACCTGACTGGGGGCTGCCGCATGACGCCTGCTGTCTGGGCTGTGCTTCTCCCTGACATGCTGAGGGAGGAAGCCCAGGAGTCTCTGAGCTTGGGTCTGAGCCCCCGGCTTCCTGTGGTAGCTGTTCCCCGCAGCCCCCATCAACACACAGAGCCTGCTGCAGTCCGGCTGCTGCCCACAGTGCTTGGTAGTGGTGCTTTGCTGTGATCTCCTGCCATCTGCTAGTTGTTAGTGGCCTCGTTTCTCCTGCAGCCAGATGTGTCTTGTCCCGGGGCTGCACATCTGTATGATTCCCATGGCTGCTTCACCGCAGCCACCAGCGCAGGGAGTGCCAAGCAGCCCAACTCTGACCCTTGGCTACCTGCTTGCAGCACTGAATCAGAACAGCAGCTTTACTTTCCTGCGTGTCTCACCAAAGGAGGATCGGGCCCCATGAGCTCTGCTCTGGCTGACCGGTCTCCCCTCGCTCAGTCTGCACAGACGTGACCGACAGCGACGGGTCCCGGGACGGCTGTGAGGGACGTGACTTGGCCACAGCCGTGTGTTCACTGCCAGAGAAGCAGAGATAGGATTTAGCACAGAGTAAGTGGTGCATATTAACTATCCCATGGTCGGATCCTTGGAGGGAAGGGGGTTTGTAATTCCTCCACAGGGTGAACTAGGTGAGAACAAGACTGTGGCTGCGGTGCTGACCTCCGCTGCTCCGGAGAGTACAGCTGTCTTCTTCCGCTGGGAAGTCACAGCATGACAGCTGCCATGTGCTCAGTGTCTGACTGTAAAGATACAGCACGTTTGTGTGTGCTCAGCGACAGCGGCACCGCAGCGCACTGAGGGCAGAGAAGGGACCGGCTGCAGGTTCCTGCCCACCAAAACCCCCCTCCAGCACCGGCAGAAATCTCTCCGTGCCTCACCTTAAATATCACCGGGAGCCTGGATGTATTTTTGCTCATGTTTCTTTTAAAGAGATGGCTCACTTAACACTCTGGGCAGCCTTCAAATATAAATAACCTGTACAGCCCGTATCCACGTTACCGGGGAATAAATTACACTCCTGGGTTCCCCCTCCCTGGCTTCCCTTTGATGCCGTGAGTACATGTATATGTATATGTATATATGTATATGCTCCATGCACAACAGCGCAGCCTCACCCACAGCCCTCCCGCCCGGCGAGCACCCCGGGACGCCGTCCCGCGGCTTTGCCCCGCTGGAAAAGTAAAACACCCCTCCTCGCCCCCCCCTTTTCCAGCCCGGGTGGCGAAACACAGCCCGAGAAAGCCTCCCCGCCAAGAAACGAGCCTCGGCGGAAACATAACAACACACGTTGGGCTCCGCACCGCACGGCCACACCACGGGGTGCCGGGCGGCGCGGGTGGGATGCGCGGGGACGGGACGGCCTCGCAGCGGTCAGCCCCGGGGATGCTCGGGACCCTCCGCGGCCGGGGCAGCACCGGCATTCCCGGGGGGCCTCACCTGCGGCGGGGAGGGCGGGCGGGAGGCGGGAACCGGCGCGGCACCGCCTCTCTCGCTCCGTCCCTCCTCCCCCCCCCCACCTCCCCCCCCCACGCCCCGCCGCCGCCCGCCGCTGCCGCCGTCTCCCCCGCGCTGCCGCCGCCGCGCCTGCAAGATGACCGGGCAGCGGCGGGGAGGCTGCCGCAGCCCGCTGGTAGGTAGCAGCCCCGGGGGAAGGGGGGGGGAAGATGGGGGGGGGGGCTCTCGGCTGGTGCTCGGGTACCGGGGGAAGGGGTTACCGAGACCGGCGGCGGAACGCGGGGCCTCCGGCGCGGCCCTTCCCGGGCTTCCCGGGGGTTTGCAGCAAGTGGCGGGCAGCGGGGGGGACTCCCGTCCTTTCCGGGAGGCGGAGGCGGCTCCTCGCCACCCCCGCTCCGGTCTCCCGGCTGCGAAGTGCGTTTGCGGACCTGCCCCGGTATCCCCCCGCCGGGTGGGAAGGGGAGGGGGGGCAGCCCCGGCCACCCCTTCCGCGGGGGGCAGCCGCAGCGGGGGCAGCTTCCCCTCCTCCTCCGTGTCCTTCCCGGCTCTTCTCGTTTGCCGGGAGCGGAGATTTCTTGCCCGGCGGGCTGCGGGCACCGACTGGCCTTCCCGCCAGCGCCCGCGCTGCCGGCAGCCGGTGTGCTGCCCAGGCTCCCGGCGGAGCGGTGCCGCATCCCCTGATCCCAGCCCGCTCCGGCCGCAGCCCCCGCGTTGGCCGGCCCTGGGCTCCCGGCGCTGCCGCAGGGAGCTCGGCAGAGCCTCCCCCCCGGCTGCTCCCTGCCCCTTCCTTTCCCCTTCCTCGCGGCGTGGCTCGGCTTCGGTCGCGATAAAGTTTAGTTAAATGGAAGTTAAAAGGTAACGGGCTCTCCCGGGATCGGCGTCTCCGGGAATGGCTCCGGCTTCCTGCGGAGCGAGAGGGGAGCGAGGGCCGTGTGCCGTGTGCCCCCCTGCGTGCCCCTGATGCAGCACCCCCGGTGTGCCCCCCTGCGTGCCGTTCCTCGGGGTATCTACGGCCCGGCACTGTACCGCCTCTGTACAGGTATTGCTGCTGGTCGCGTTGTCGTCGCGTTGAGGGTCTGTGGAGCTGTTGAAAAACGCAGCCGCGTGACAGGCGAGAGCTGAATTTCCTCATCCTCCGCCTTGTTTATGTGTCCCCTCTCCAAACACCCACCGGCCGCCGGTTCACGGCCCCAACACACGGAGCTGGAATGGCCGTAACGCGGCGTGGGCGGCAAGGGGCCGTTCTGTGCGCGGGGTTTGGAGCTTCTGCAGAGGGCGAATGGCTCTTGTTGCTCCATAATTTCCACAAGTCTTGACACGCCAGGGTGTTAATGGCTCCGGCTCTGCCTGCCCTGCCTGGCTTTCGCCCAGGCCTCTCGCGCTCCCGAGTGAGCCTGGAAACCTCGACTGAGCCTTTGTTGTTGGAAAGCAGCTTCAAGGAGACTGCTCTGCTTGAGGAGCTGATGCAGCCAGCCCGAAGCCGGCAGCCGGTGCCTGCCAGAGCGCTGCACAGTGCACTGGGATGTTGCTGGCTCCCGAGTGGCATCGGCTGAGCGGCTGTGTCCCTGCCAGGCAGCATCCAGCAAAGCCAGGAAGTGCTGCCAGCCCATCACCCAGCATGCTGGGGTCATGTGGGGGCTTGAGCTGCTCAGCGGTGCCCTCCCTCCCTTATCTCTCCCGCTCTAGCGGGGTGATGGTGCAGAGGGGCACTCGGTTTGTGTTGGAGGGCGGCTGTCATGGAGCTGCCTGTGGAGTGGCGGGCTGCAGGCAGAGCCCTCCTGCTTCTGCCGGCACCGCGGGCTCTGAGCTGAGGCGGTCTGTGCTGCGATTCACCTGCTGGGAGCACACTCGGAACTCCTCGGCTAGCTCTTGCCCCTTGTGAAGGGGGAATATGAGATAGAGAGAGAAGACAGTTGTGACGGTCGGAATGCTCTCCCACCCACGGTGGATATTCCTTGAGGATGCTCCTGGGAAAAGACGGGAGTGGGACAGAGCTATGAGGCAGCAGAACGCACGTTGGTGGCAGAATCAGTGGCATCGATTTGGGCAGGTGGTGGTGTTGCTACAGAACCTGGTTGTGCCGGCCACTTCGCACCCCATCAGGGGCAGGTCTGTGCCCTGGGGAGCCTTTGGCGGCATCGGGTGTGAGGTGTTTGTGTGTGTGTGTGTGTACAGCTGGGGTCCTGAGAGCTCCACGCCTGTTTTGGAAACCCTGCTTCAGAGAAAGGAATTGAGCTGTGGTGAGTGACGAATTCCCTCCCTTGAAGCTTGCAGTGCCGGCGGGCTGTGCTCCGGCACCTCACAGCACAGCCATGGCGTGGGGGGTGATGTGCTGCCAGTTTGTGTGTGGTTGTGTATATACACAAGTGCTGTAAGCCGGCTGGGATCATCCTTGAGACCGATAAGTGACCTGTTGTTACAATCAGGGTTGTCCTGTCTCTTGCACATCTCCTTTAGGGGATGGGGAGACAGGTTTCCAAACCTGTGCTTGGGTTTTCCCTTCCAAATGCCCCAGGCTGCAGTGCTGAGTGGTTTTTGGTGCAGCTAGTGGTTGGGGCTGCTGGATTGTCCAGATTGTGTGTGTGTGTGTGGGGGGGGGGGGGCATAGGCTTGTTACCCCCCAGGTCAGCACCCAACTCCTGGGTGTCAGCACGCCTCAGAGGCTAGTTGCTGGCTGCCCATGGCTCCCAGCTGTCCCACTGGAGACGCTGGCACCAGGCCTTTCTCTGGAGGCTGTGCTGCCAGCTCTTCACACGAAGCAAAGGAGCTGTGTGATTATCTGTACCTCTGGTGGGAGTCACCTCTTCCCATCACACAGCCCCGTTGCTCCTGTGGCACCTCTCAGGTTGGTGCTCCCCTCTGCGGGGTGAGCTGGTGGAGCGATGTAGGGGCTCCCCAAGCATCCTCCTCCGGAGGGACAGACATCCTCAGGGAGGCCAGGGGTTGGGGTCCAGGCTCCTTGCCAGGGCTAGAACCTGTGTTGGTGCTTTCCCTTGTTTCTAACACCCTCCCCTGGAAAATGAGCACACGCTGCAGCCTCACGAGTGCCTGGCTTTGCCCTCATCTCTTGCAGACAAGCAGCTCCCTTGGCTGCTGCCCCAGCACGGGTGCTGAGCCTAGGGTCCTGAAAATGCCAGGGCAGAAGGTCGGCAGTGGGGAGAAGGAGCCGTCTGTGTGCCTTGAAAGCTGCCTTGTGCTGGGCCGCCCCCCACCCCCATTGTCTCCCTCGCTGCCAAACGGCCGGCAGCAGAGAGCTGCTTTGTGCAGTGACACGCTGGCCTGTCCCGGGAAGGAGCTGCTTGTACTCGCTGTCCCGGCTCGATGCCGAGGGCAGGAAGGCAGCACAGGCCCCCCAGCAGTGCCTGCCAGCACTGCAGGGAGAGGAGTGGGGTGCTGCTCCTCAGGACCACCCCAGTGCGGGGCATGGAGCTTGGTGAACAGAAGCTTGTCGTGCCGGCCCCTTGCCCTCTGGGTTGAAGCTTCTTGCTCAGCACAGCCTGGCCATGCTGCACCCCTCTGCTCTATGCTGGGGATCTGCCTGTCCCTGGGTAGGGGGGGTCTTGGGGTGGGGGGTGACATATTGCCTGCATGTGAGCTTCGACCTCTTGTTGTCTTCTCTGCATGCCCTTTCTTGGCTCCGTGGTGCCGGTCAGCCTTTGTGCAGCTCGCTCGTCCCCACGTCAGCAGCAGGGTTTGGCTTCCTCCCCAAGCAAACAAACTTGACGTGCCTCTGGGCGCTGGAAGGGCAGGGGACATCTCTCTGGCACCCCCTTCCCCTGCTCCTCCTTTGCCTTCAGCATCCTCCTCGCAGCTAAGCTCAAGCTGTCGTCCCTCTCAGGTCCCAATCCCCTTTCCCCTCGCCATGGCGGCTCCTTCTTCTGCATGGGGGTGTTTGTTGGGGATGCAGGCAGTCCCAGATGTTGCCCAGTGTCACACCAGCAACAGCTGCGAGAGCCCCAGACCGGGGTGGGATGCTGCACTGTCTGAGGTGCCATCATGTCCCTCATCACCCAGTTGCATGGAGAAAGCCTGGTGTGCTCCAGGCTGCTCCCTGCCTGGTCCAGAGCTGTCCTGAGATGGTCCCAGCGTGTTTTGGGCTGTACTGAGCTGGGGAGGGGGGGAATGGCTTATAGGGTGTGGAGTGTGCTTCCCAAGGAAAGCAGTGTTTGTTATTTAAAGCTGTGCTGCCTGGGATGTGTCCCAGCAGAGGAACGTGCTCAGGGGCCTGCTGCGAGCAGCCTGGCCTGATACACGGATGCCTGCTCTTCCCTGGCTGGGTGTTGGCAGCTGGTTCTGTTTCCTTTCGGGCATTTCCTGTGGGATTTCCGGACTTTGGGAGGAAGAGGGTGCGGATGTGATCTGGCTCTAACTCAGTTTTCAGCCAGAGTGCCCTGTGGGTGAGCAGGGACGCTGCTGTCACCACGCAAATCAAAAAGGGTGCCAGATCTTTTGCCCTTAAAATTTAAGGGTACAGAGGCCCAAAAGAACAGGGAGGGAGGGGGTGTTTGGTGGGTTGCTAGCAGGGGGTTACAGCTGTTGCAGGGTTGGATGTTGCAAGCTCTCAGGTCACAGAACTGTGTGTATCTCTCTGTCTGGACTCTAGGGAGGGAAAAGGAAAACCCAGTAGCTTGTGAAAAGCCAACGTGACAAATAACAGGAAGCCTGCAGTGGGAAACCGAGGGCAAATCCCAGAGCCGCCTTTTGCCGGCTGTGCAGGAAAACATTTGGCAGGCCTGTGCCAGCTCTGCATGCGAGCGACTCGGCGTATGGCAGGAGTCCCGAGGCTTCCCACAGCGTGGCTTGGGATCCCCACAGGATCTGGGGGCTCTGTGCCTCCATGGGCTGTGGCTGCTGTTGGGATTCACCTTTGGGAAGGGAGTTGTGTTGCCAGGTCTGTTTGTTTGTTCCCAGCTTTGCAGGCACGGGAGCTAGGCCGCACTGGGGTAATGGCCTGGAAATTAAATTTCGCTTTAATATGCAAACCCAATTTTGAGTGGGTTGACAGAAGGGGGAGAAATGAACTTCAGGCAGCATGCAGAGGCCGTCCTGAAGCGGGGTTCGAGCACAGCGTAATAAATGTCAGTTGGCTGAGGATCTGTACGGGAGTAAAGACAAGCTGTGTGCACGCACACCCTTCTGAAGTGCAGCCGTGCAGCATCCTTTGGCAGCCAGTCAGAGATGACACGGAATAATGAATTAGCTTTTTGCTTTCTCGGAGAGGCACAGAGCAAGTTAAATGTGTTTCATGGACAGCCGTCGGGAGAATCCCACTGAGTCCTGCTGTGTAACTGGGCTGATGGTGCTCAGGCAGGGCACAGCCATCTAATTATGCTCAGGTACCTGAAGCAGGGGGTGGGTTGGGGTAGCTCTGCAGAGTCCAGCGCTGGCCTTGGAGCACGCTGCTGGGAGGCTGCGAGCTGCTGCTCTGGTCTGCGGCCCTGGCTGGGCGTTCTCAGAGGGGAGGAGGATTTTGGAGTGGCTCCCTTGAGCTGCAGAACCCCCTAAGCCTGTGCTCAGTGAAGGAGCAGGATGGACGCTTCGCAGGATTCTGCTTCAGCTCAGGCTGCTGCCCGTGGAGCCCACTGCTGGGCACTGATGCCAAGCACCCTGTGAAGGCCCACTGCAACACGGTATGATGCTGGCAATGGTGGCTGCTGTGCTTGTGCTGCCTGAGATGCTGCGCTCCCCTCCTGCCCCGGGGCTTCACTTTGCCTGGCCAGGGGCACGGGGGTTCTGATGTGCATGTGGGACGCTGTGGGCAGAATGTGGTGGTCTCTGTTATTTGTGTGATCAGGTACTTCAAGGGGGCCTTTTGGCCTTGGAACTACTGGTCTCAGGGTTCCCCAAGGGCTTCTGCCACCTGAGAACAAGCCTTATGCAGGCTGTGATGGTGTGGGCCCCCCGCAGACCCCCTGGAAGGCCCTTGCTCAGTGGGGACAGTGGTGTGAATGTCCGTGGGGCGCAGGGCTTGCAATGCTGGTGTCCATTCCTGTGGGCTGTCTCTGCACCCAGCCATGGGTGGCAGCTTGTGCAGTGCAGTGCCTGCTGTGGCTGCCCTGCCGAGGGTCTGTGTTAGGAGATCCCTGAAAGTGGGCAGAAGCACTGTGCTGCCTCTTCCTCCTTCCTTCTGTCTTTGGATGGTGGGATGCTCCAGGTGCAGAAGAAATCCAGATACTCCCAACTGCTGCGGAAAGATACTGACTCAGGCTGTGTAAAGGCATTTTGTTTATCTTAAAGCATCCAACGCAGCCTTAAAGCTGACGCTGGGGAGCTGCTGGAGTTCCTCTGGCGGCACGTCCCGGGAGCTGCCTGCACGCACGTCAGCTGTCTCCTGCACCCTGTCTGCAAACACGGCAGGCTCATTCAGGCAGTGCTCGTCTTGCCAAGGACTTCTCCCTTGATTGCTTTCCTTTCGTGCTTGCATCGTCTTCTCATCGCAGCAAGCAGCTCCCCCAGCACTGAGCAGCTCTTCCAGGGGTTGGGAGCATGGAGCAAGGATTCTACCTGGCCCTGAAACTCTGCTTGCGAGTTCCCAACTTGCAGCAGAGTGCTGGAGAACGAGCCAAACCCAATTGCATTTGTTTAGCAAATTTGCCCTGATTTCTTCTGGCTTGCGCTTTGCATCACGGTATGTTTGTGGCATGCTGGGACCTGGCCTCGGCTCTTTCTGCCAATGCCTCTGCCTGTGTTGCTTTTCCCCTCCCAGAAATTCGTCCTGGGGTTTTTTTTGATTCATTTTTTTTTAATTTCTCTGAGGTTTTCCCTGGCTGCAGGTAGCTGCATCTCTTGCTCCCTGGTGCTGGAAGCATTGGCATGCCTGTAGGAAGCAGGAACCACTTGGTGCATTCCTCCTCCTCCTTGGCTGGTGGGTGGGAGATATCCTCTGGGATCTCGCTGACCCCAGGGCCATGTCTGGGGCTCTTCTGAGCCCCTGCTTTTCCATGCTTTGCCCCTCAGGCTCAGATTTTCCCTGGAGAAAATCTACCGTTCCCTGGCTGCTGGGGGTGACTCTTTCCAGGGACAGGCTCCTCTTCTTCATCCTCTCTGGCATTTTTCTTCTCAGCCCCCAAATCTAGAATTGACTATTCCTGGTTTCCCAGTTTGCTCTTGATTGTGGTCCTTCTCTTTCTGCTCATGCTGTCTGCCTGGCTGCCCTGGTTCTGTGCTCCCCCATCTCATCTCCCCACTCTCTGCCACTCTCCCTCCTGACACCGATGGATGCCTTGGATAAATACAGCTGGACCAAGAGGATTTAATTTGGTTGGACCAGGAGGATTTAATTGTCACACCCTGCTAGAGATGCTCTCTCCTGCTCACTGCTCTCTGTACAGGCTTATTTCAGCTCCTCTTGCCTCGTCCCCTCCTGTTTCCCCACTGCTCTGTCCTTTACCTCCCTTGTCTCTTCCCAAGCTCCTTGCAGTTGCCCTCCCCGATGCTGGTGGCTCCCAGGATGAGTTTCCCTGTCCTGTCTCCTTCCAAACCTCTGCTGCCCTCCTGACACCGTGATCCCCTGCTTGCCACTGCCATGGCTGCATCCTGCACCGTGCCCTGCATGTGCTTCCTGCTCTGCTCTCTCCCCTCACCGTCCCTGGGCTGAGCATTGCTCCTGAGCTCTGCTGCGCCTGCCCTGACCAAGCAACTGGGAGGCTGCGTGCCTGGACCCGGGTCTGCGGGGCGGCTGCGTGCCTGGACCCAGGTCTGCAGGGCGGCTGGGTGCGGGGGCCCGGGTCTGCGGGGTGGCTGGGTGCGGGGGCCCAGGTCTGCGGGGCAGCTGGGTGAAGTCCCTGTGTGTTCCCCTCGGTAGTGCGAGGTGTGGGGCTGGAAGCACAAAGCCGGGGTGCCAGGCTCTGCTGCTGAGGAGGAGGTGGGTGACTCTTGTGCGCCCTTGCTACCCTGAGCACTGGTGCCACCCAGGCGAAGCGTGCGGATGCTGTGGCTTCTGGTTTTGGTATCCCTGGCACCTGCTTGGACTCCCAGTGTTCGTGCTGCCAGTGTGCCAGTCGCCAGAACCCACCTATAGCGTGAAACTTCACTGGAGAAGAATATTGCCCCAGTCTCAGACTTTGCTGAAGGGGAAGCCTGGCTCCTGCTTGCCATCAGAGGATGCTTTTCTGGGTGCTGGTTGCCTTCCAGGGCCCCTGCCTCCAAACGTGATGAGTTTGCGGTTTTCTGGCATGAAATATTTCAGTCTTTTCTTCATCCCTTTTATTTGATTCCTGAAGTCCTTTAGCAACACTCCCTCTCGTGAATAATCGTCAGGCAGTGTCATCACCCTGCTTGTGGGGAGGTGATTTGGGCTGTTCCCTAGGTCGGATCATTTGGGTGATGTGGGTCAGGGTGACTGAGATGCCGCAGGGTGGCCATGCCCTCTGCCCTGCCGGGGATGCTATGGGAGCTGATCCAGCTTCCACAGGCCCCAGTGTCCTCGCTGCGTGTGAGGGGACAGCAGACAGGACAGGGTGCTCCAGATCCTCCCCACTCCTGGGAAAGCCAGTGCTCCAGCCTTGGGCTGCCAAAGTCCATCCTCTGGGCACGCCAGGCTGAATTAATTCTTGAGGGGTTTTTTATTTTAAAATTTTTTTCAAACACTTTTCCACTCCTGCCAGTACTTTCTTAAGCCTCCAGCCACTGGTGCAGTCCCTGTGCAAGCTCCAAAGTGCTGTGGTCCCTTTAGCATCCTTGGGATTTGCGTGCATTTCTTATTCTTCACCAGCCATGAGCTTTGCCATATGTCTGTGGAGATGCAGCAGGCTTCCCACAGCGAACCGAGGCAGTCGGATGCTCTCGGAGGCAAACCCCATCTCCAGCAAGCTTCTTGCAGGGTCTGTGATTATTACAAATGCAAAATACAGAGCACTTTTCTTCCTTCAGATCATTAAAAGAACACTTCAGCATTATATAGCAGGTATTGTCTGTGCCGTGCCTCTTGTCGCTAAAAGCCATCCTCTGCCTCCCTCCGGCAGCCCGCAGGCAGGGAGGGGATGGCAGGAGGAAATTACCTTTGTAGCTACCTGCTTCATCTCATGAACTGCATCTGAGGAGAGCTGAAAGGGATGTCGGGGAGATCCACAGCCCCTCCATCCTGGCAGAATGATCCTTATTGCCCCTTGGATCAGGGAGGAGAGCTCCAGGTGATGCTGCGTGGTGGAGCGGTGCTGGCTGGGGAGTGTGGGCTGCTGTGCTGGGGTCTGGGGATGGTGGAGGTGGCCGGTGGTGGTCATAGTCCTCCAGGAAATAGGGTGGGATTGTGGGATTAAGTCTGCTCTGGGATGCAGCCTGCACTGGGCTCCGAGCAGCAGCTTCAAGGGCTGTCTGAATGCAGTCTGTTGGATGACTGGATGAGCTGCTTGTTTCTCATGCTGGACCTACCTTGCTTGCTTGATGTTTAATCCCCACCTGCACAAGCTGTGGGATGTGTGCATGGTGTCCCGCAGCAGTGGGGTCTTGGTGCCATCCTTTCATCATGCACCTTCTTGGTGGCAGGGGAGCAAGCCCAGCAGGGCTGCTGATGGTGGTCATAGCATCCTGTGATGTGAGGGATTGCTGCTGCGGGCGTTCAGTGGCATCCAGAGCAGAGGGTGTGACTGGGGATGGTTGGTGGCTCTGCTGTTTTACTGGTCCCCTCTGCATGTGGAGCACGAGCTCCTTTGCCTGGGGATAGAGCCTTGTAGCATGCTGCATGGATAAATGCCCGGGGTGCCTGGGATGGCACCGAGAGGTGCTTGTGAATGGCTGGAAGCATGTCACTGCCACCTGAACTGGTTGTGCTGTGCCTGTGCATGTGCACCCCCATGTCCTGCAGCGCTGAGCCATCCCTGCTGCCTGGGCTGGATCCTGCCTGCATGCAGGGTGCGAGCCTTTCCAAGCCAGTGCCGTAGGCTGGGTGACAAAGCCCAGCCCAGCTGGAGATACGGAAAGCAGAGTTAGTGCTTGCAGGTGGGTGGGCGTCCCACAGCGTGATAGCAGCAACAAGCTGAGAACATCCAGCTCCGACAGAGCCAACACTGCTCCCTCTCCAGTGGGCATCGCCTTGGGGGTGTAGGAGCTACAGAGCTGCCAGCAGATCGTGCAGGGTGAGTGCAGTGCCTCCAGGAGCGGGGTGCTTGGGGCAGGAGCTGGCTGATGGGCTCCCCAGCGCCTTCCTGGGAGCACTGGAGCATAGCTATGCAAATGCAGTTGCAAAATAATCTCAGTTCGAGGTGGGATACAGCTGGGGAAGCTGAGCCAGGCGAATCACTGCTTTTTATTCCTTTTTTGAGATGAAGGGTAAAAGTGCTTATGTGCAGAACTGATTGAGGGCTGGAGAGCCCTCTCCAAAGGGATGCGAGCGGTTGTGAGTCACCTCGGAGCACAGAAGCGTTTTGTGTTGAAAGGCTTTGAATGACCTGTTCAGCCCAGTCCAGGGAGTGCTGAGTGCCCCCGTCCTTCTGCAGCGCCTGGAGGAGTACTGGGGAAGTGGGCTGGTGTACGGAGCCCTCCCATGGGGCTCCCAAGCTGCCATGGTTTGAAAACAAACCTTGTTTTGTCCCCCTCTGAAATGAAGAGGTGGTCGACCTCCGACACCCACAGGGAGGTTGGCAGATGGGTTGTCCTGCAGCACTGTGGGAGCTTTCCTCAGGGATTGTGTGTGTCTGCTCCGGTACGGCATCGCTCGCTGTGTGGGGCTGGGGCACAGCCCCTGTCCCAGGACCCACCCCAGGTGCCCCCAGCCCCCAGTGTGAGCCCAGGTGGTGCCTGGAGCCGCTTGCACTGGGGGTCTCCAAACATGTGCCACCTCCTTGTGCAGTGGTGGGGCTGGTGCCTCTGCCCCCATGGTGTGTGGCTTCCCTCCCTTGGAATGTCTGTCTGTGGGCCAAGTGACACCCGCCTGGGCGCCTCTTCCTGTGCGTGGCCAAGGGGGGAGGGTGTGAAAGTCCAAAATATCTGCAACCTGCATTGTTTCTGCGTTGGGGATTAAAGCTAATTATTCCCCCATTGTCTTCAGTTCCTGCAGGAAGCCTTGTTTATCTCACCCAATTCACCAGGAACAACCCCAAGGAGCCTGTGTGGTTATATTTAAACTTGCACAAAGGAGCACAATGGCCTTTGAATTCCCCGACTCCGTGGCATGAGTCGTGGTCAGTGGTTTTGGGGTTTGGAGGCTGGGGCAGGCGCGGGGCTGGGGCATCCCGGTGCCTCTGCAGCAGCAGCTGGCGCTGGGCTGGCTGCACAGCCAGCGGTGGGCTGGCATCTCCGCGGCAGGGTCAGGATGCCTTTTCCTGCTGGGAGCACCGAGCAACAAAATGAGGTGAAGCAATATGGCCAGCAGTTTGCTTCTTCCTGGGCTGGGGGCTGCTGCAGTGCCGCGGCACACATGCTCTCCAGGGCGCGGGGCAGGCACAAGTGGTGGCTCTGGCACGCTGAGGGGCCGATGGCAGCCCTGGGCCCGCAGTGGGTCCTGCCCCTTTGCTTGCCTGGCTCCGTTGTGGTTTTGTCCCATCCCTCATGGGGTTGCCCGGTGCTGCTCTGCAGCTTGGCTTGGGGAGGGGGACGGGGGCGCCGAGTCAACCCTGGGGTGCGCTCCCCAAAAGGTGTTCATCCCTCTCCAGAGACACCAAGGGGTTCACCCTCCAAGCGTGCTCCTCCCCGGCCTCCCCAAAGGGCTGCACGGTGCCTCTCCTTGCCTCTGGCTCAGTGCAAGGCGAGTGAGTGGGGTGTTGGGGGGCCCCACTCGCCCTGTAACTAATGGCGGTGAGGGCTGGCAGTGCCTGATGTGCCACTGCATCGCCCGGGACTTCTGCCTGGGCTGGGTGACATCTGGAGCGCCACGGGGAACAGAGCCCTGGCTGGCTCTGGAGCCCAGCAGCGGCACGGCAGCGGCTGCTGCGGCACTGCGCTTGCAGCCGTGCCCTCCCGTGTCCTTGCAGGGCCGGGGCCTCCGGCTGCTTGCGGGGACGTCGCTGGGCTGGAGCTGCATTGCAGGCGGTGGCTGAGGAAGAGGGGGAGGACATAGAGCTGCCGGGAGCGCTGGGAGCAAGGCTTGTATCTGAGAGCTGCTGCGATGGGCGGTCTGGTGGGAGCCAGCTGGGCGCGGGTCTTTTTGGGAGCTGCTGGTGCCAACGTGAGCGCTGTGCTTTGCTCACCGGCCTTACCGCAGCGGCTACCCACCTGGGCAGCGTAGGAGGAGCCCTTAGAGAGGGTGGCAGAGAGCAGATAGCTGCGGGAGAGAGGGAGGGAGGGGGCGAGACCTGGGGCAGGGGAGGGAGGGGAGTGGTGAGCAGGGCAGGGAGGGTTTGCAGAGGGGTGGCAGGGCTGGTGGTGCCAGGAGCTGCGGACTTGCCAGTTTGGTGGAGGGCCAAGTCCCTGGATGCTGGCAGTGGCTCACTTCCATCCGCGCTGGCTGGGACAGTGGGGCTGCTCCCACTGCCCCCTTGGATCTGGGCACCTTCTGCTCTCTCTGGCTGCAGTGCCTCGGGGCTGCCCAGCGTCACTGTGACTCCTGGTGCGGGGCTGTGGCCCCCAAGCCGTGGTGGCAGCTGCAGGCAGAGGGGCAGGAGCTGCCAGGCTTTGGCAGTGCCGGGTGGAAGCACACGGCTGGGATGGCTGGACAGACGGATGTGGCACGGTGCGTGGGAGGAGGTCTGCAGCGGCTGTTCCAGGAACAGCCTAGAGAAAAATCAGGCAAGCTTTATTTGGTGTTTGTTCCTCTGATGTCTGGGAGGTGAAGGAGGCTAGGGGCCATGGCCAGAGCATCCCTGCCCTGTGCAGGTACCTAGTGAGCTCCTCCGAAACGCGAGTGGTGCTGGGCTTGCTCTGGAGGCTCTGCCTCTATTCGGGTCCATCTGCAGAGGGCTGCTGTGGATGCTGGTGAGTTTGGGTGCTTCCAGGATCTCCACTAAATCCCAAAGATATGCTGCAAGGCCAGCACCTCATATGTGTGAGCGGGGAACTCTTGTGTTCTTGTGCAGTTGTGAGTGGCTTAAAACCACAGCGCACCCTTTGTGCTCCGTCCCACGCTACAGTCCTGTCAAGCTGGACAAATACCGCATCAGCAGCTGATGGTTTGAGGTTGGGACAAACCCCAACCCCTTGCCACAAGCCCTTCGCATGTCAAACTTTGTTTCACTGGGTGAGTCAGCGGTGGCTGCAGACGGGATGGCTTCATGGGGAACAACTGTCATCGTCATTTGATTTCTGCTCAGCTGTAGAAGTGTTTAATATTAAACACAACAGTGAGCAGCTTGGAGCTCTGGTGCTGGCCACAGGGGAAGGATGGCAGGATGTGCGGGGGGCTGGGATGAGAAGCTGGGGGCTGCGTGTTTGCCAGTGTTGTGGAGAGCCACCGTGACAGAGACTTCTGGGTGTGTGGGGAAACCCAGGAATCCCTGGAGAGTGAGGAGGTGGAGGCTTGTGAAGCCTCTCAATAACTGGAGAGATGGTATCAGGAAGGAGAGAGGGAGAAGGGGGAGAAATGCAGCTCAGGGTGCAGCCCTGGGGCCGCTGTGGACAGGGTGTGGGTGGTGGCTGGTGGGACATGCTGGGCTGGCGATGTGGCTAGGGGGCTGAAGCACCCAGGCGTGGGGCAGTGCCTGCGTGGTGGTCGCTCCAGCTTGCGCAGGGTTTGCACATCAGGAATAATTCTCTTTATGGGATGGGAGCACCAGGGTGTCCAGCCAGAACTCCCTGTGCGAGCTGGAAGGGCAGGGGCGTGTAAGGGGGCACCACCAGGGAAAGGGCAACAGGTGGGTGACAGGACCCCTCCTCCGCCCTGGGAGCTCCTGTCTGTCACCAGGGCCCAACAGGAGAAGCTCGGCGGAGAGGAAAAGGATGTTGTGATGAAGCAAAACAGTTTCATCCCACCAGCCAAGACAACGTAGGCAGCGATGAGGATGAAATTCCCCAGGGGAAAAAGGTGCTGTGCAAGTGGAGAAATTAAAGAGCAGCAAATCACCGGTGCCGGTGGGCTCCAGCCAGCTCTTCTGAAGGAATTTAACCACGAAGCAGCTGAGCTGCCAGCAAAAAGCAATCTCTCATTAAAAGCAACTGCTGCATGGGAGCACAGCCTCTCCCGCTCTGTCCTTAATTTAAAGAGGTACAAGAAGAACTGTGGGGATTGCAGAGCAGCCAGCTTTATTTTAGCACCGAGCAAATTGGCTGAGAAAATAATTAAAGCTCATGTGGAAATGCCTGTGCCTCGGTGCAATAGATTAAGGACAGCGACGTGTGGCTGGTAGTGGGGAAATCCAGTTTACTTGGCTTTCCTTCTCTTTTTGGTGTTGCAGTACGGTGATTGGGGGGGGGGGGGGGAGCGGGTGAGGGATGAGTTATTTGGATTTCAGAGAGCCTCAGCCAAATTTGTGAAGTTATTAAGGAAAGGCAGCAGGAGCTGTGGGAGGAGAGGACGAGTTCTGTTTGATGTTGTTGGGTTTACTGGGAGGAAGGAGTGTGAGGAAGCAGCCCGGCCAAAGGGTGCTCCTGGCCAAAGGATGCTCCTCACTGTTGGGGGCTCTACACTGGGAATGGCTGTTAAATATGCACAGCAGCTCCACATGCACCAGCTTATCAAGGTTGCAAGTCAAGCACAGAAAAATTAGGTAACGCTAGGTCTAAATTGGCTGGATGAGCCTGATTGCCTCCTCTGTCTCTCTCCCCACCCCCTTGTGTATCTTAGGTAGGTAGGACGCTGTTGCTAATTACATGGTCGGGGGCTGTTTTAGCATAGGACCCCTGTTTCTCTTGGGACAGGCCTGTCCCAAGGACAAATTTTGGGTGGTTTGTTGGAAAGGCTGATACTTGCAGGAGGGCTGTGTCAGCAGCGCTGGGGCAGCAGAGGGGGAGCCCCTCTCCCCCAGCAAATTGGGGAGCGGGTCCCCACTGCTTGATGGGGGCTGTGTGGGGCAGCCTGGGCTCTTCAGGGATGGGATGGGGCTGCTGGATCAGGTTTTTAATTTTTCCCTGAACAGAGATCCAATTTTGAGCCAATTTTCCCGAGAACAACAGAAAGCACACAGACAACTGCTGCCCAGATTTTGCATCCTGCTGTCGTGGAGCCAATTAAGGGAAGGGTTGTTGTAGTTTGAGTTTTATTTTAGTTTTAAGTACGGGTGGAGCAACACAGGGGTTTTTTTAGTCTCATTCTTGGAAGGGGCTGAGCAATTTGGGCTGAAGCTTTTCTGGAGGGTGAATAAAAATGTAAAAAAAAAAAGGAGGGGGGGGAAGAGGAGGAAGGGGAAGAAGAAAAAAAAACCCAACCCAAAAACTTACACTTGGTGTGGCAAAGGTCCCCTGAAGGGTTGTGTCTGCCTGAGCAGGCCCAGAGTGGAGAGGTGAGGGCTGAGGTTGGGAGAGGTGCTGGAGGGGACGGAGTGACCTGTGGACATCTGATGCTGGTTTAAAATTCTCCGGGGAGGAGAGTGGGTGCTGCTGCCCCAGCTGATGCTCGCCGTGCGCAAGGGGTGTTGGCCTGGCACAGCCAAAAGGTAGCGAAGCCAAATACTGGGTAGGACTGGGTGCTTTAGCCTGATAAACCATCCGAGTTACATGGTAACGACACAGTGATGCCTGGGGAGCACAAGAATCATCCTCAGTAAATCAACCCCACTGGGAAGAGCTGTGGCACTCCTTGTGCCACTCCTTGTGTCTCTCTGGGGTTGGGGTCGGAGACTGACCGCGAGATGTAGCTGTGGCCAAGCCCAGGGAGTGAGAAGTCATTGCAGCTGTTGGCTCTAAACGCAGAGACGATGCATCATATTGATTTTCCATACCTGAACTCCACAGTGTGGGAGTGTGAGCATGAGCTGTCGGGCAGAGGGCCAGGCCCGGCTGACCCGTGGGCACAAGTGACTCAGGGCTGTTTGTGAACTGTGCTATAGCATCTCGTAACTTTTATATTTAGGGAGTTAATGACTCTAAACAAAGCAGATTTTTTAATCTAATCAGCTATTCCTTGTGCCACGTCAGTCCTGGACATCAAAGCAAACATCAAAGTGAGAGCCATGAAAGGCTCCAGAGCAGTGCCAGCCGCTTCGCCCAGCTATGTAGCTGCTGCATCCCTGCTGCTGCTCCAGCCAGGAGCTGAGGCTCCTCACCCTTATCTCCATGGAGGGTGATTGTCCCACCAAGGAAAACAAGGTTTACATGAGAATGGACCCCGGGAACAGGGGCTGCTGAAACTTGCTGCATCTTTTCACCCTTCGGGGCTGGTGGTTGGGGTTCACTCCTGGCAGAGTGGTCCTTGGGTGGTCCTTGGGACCTGTGCTGCCAAGTGCCCCCTTCCACCAATCCTTACTGATAAATCGATTTCCTGAGGCTGGTGAGACTCTGAAACAAATCCTGTTCCTCTCCTTTATTTGTCTTTGTGTTTTACTGGCTGGGGAGAACCCATGGGTGCATCAGGCAGACGGGGTGCCCTGCTCCCTGTGCTGGGGCTGCATGCACCGCCACATCTGGCTGTCATGGTGAGTGGCCACTACCTGCAGCATCCAGCCAAGGACAGGACCAGCCCTGGCTCAGAGGCAGTGTGCAAGGTTTTAGAGCTGTGGAGCTACAGTGGTGGTGATGGGGGGTTATGGGGGTGCGGTTAGAGTGGCCCCTCTCCATACTTCCAGGCTTGGAGCACAGTGGAGATGGTTGCTGCAGAATGTGCAGGAGCTCCTGGGTGGGCAGCCAGGAGTGTTTCCTCTGTGCTGCTTTCCCAGGCCTGTGGTGGGTTCTGGGGCTTGAGAAAAGCACCAGGGGCTGCAGAGAGGAAGCTGCTGAGGGCCTTCATCCTCCTCAGCCCTTTGGGATGCTGCTGCTGTGCTGCTGCCTCCCTTCTTGGAGGAAGAATAATAAAAGTGTGTGTGAGTGGAGAGCGGCATTTGGGCAGGCTGTGATAGTGCATTAACATATCTAAATATCCAATTGCTTAATTTTATATGCCCCATGAGCTGGCACAGGGATAGAGCTCAAGATCTCCTCCAGGCACTTGCACATCCCATTTCAGGGAACTGGGAAGAGATGGAGTGATAGGCAGGGACCGGTGCAGGCATGTCCTAGCAGGGCACCCCGGGATTTGTTGCTTGCAGTGGCTGGAAGCAGCTGTCCGCCTGGGTGGGCAGGGTCCCCACACCATGGCTGGGCACTGTTCCAGCACCCCTTACAGGTGAGCCTGGAGCTAGCCCTGGAACAACTGGGGTCGCTGGGGTCACTTGGGGCTCTGAAGCTGCTTGACAGAACAAAGGGGACTGGAAAGTACCTGCAGATGGTGGGACCATTTCCCTGGCCCCCCGGGCTGCAGAGCTGCTGGTGCTGTCACCCACACTGGGGGCTCAGGGCTGCCAGCTGCATTCTGAGGGGCATGGTGCCCACGACCTGGCTTGCTGAGGCCGAAGGAGTCCTGGGGGTGCTGTGTGTGCTGCGTGTTGGGAACGGTCTGTGTGCTGGGTGTCAAGAACACCCTGCAGTGTGGGCAAGAGGAGAGACTGAGTCAGTCTCATGCAGCTCTGTGGCTTGCTGTGAGTGCACGGCTGTGGGCAGGGGTCTGCTGCTTGGGCTGTCACTTTGGGCAGCTTTTTGGCATCAGCAGAAAGCAGAATGATGCTTAGTGCTCAAACCCAGCCCAGCTGCCATTACGCAGAGCCAGTCCTTGAGGGTTGGTGGGAGTGGGATATGATCATGCCCAGTGCAGGACTTCTGGAGAGGGAGGGAAGAAGGCTCTGTGTGGTTTTGAGGGGCTGCTGCAGCTGTAGCTCGAGTTTGGGATCGGGGCGTTGTTGTCGTCAGCCACGGGTCTGTGGTGCACAGCAGTGGTGATGGCAATGGGAATGAAACAGCCAAGGGAGCCCAGCTGGCTGGGTCCAGGGCACGGCAGTGAGTGGGTTCCTGGGGGTGATTGCTCTTGCTGTTCATCTCTCCAGGACTTGGATTTAATTAGAAAGCAAAGCTGCGTTCCTGGTGAAGGCTGCTGAGATGTGTGCTGGTGAGAGGCACGTACGGTCAATCTTTGGGCTTAAGGAGAAAGGGATGACTTGGGGCCAGATGGCCAGACTCCAAGGTGGGGACCAGCAGGGGCTAACACGAAGCTACCCTCACCTCTGGGGTACCAGCGGCGGTCTCATGCCATTTGCATTGAAAGTGTCCATGTTGCTGGAGACCCTCTGTGGATTTGGGGAGAAATCCCCAGCCTGCCCCTTCTGCTCCTCCTCTGGTTGGAACTCCCCCTGCCCCCTTTGCACATCCACCAGTGCGGAGCATCCCCAGCTCCTGCCATCACCTCTTGTCTCCGAGCACAGCAGTGCTTGGCCAGACCCTGGCCCACTCCCCCTTCCCAGGTAGTTAATGGCAGGTCTGCCTGGAGCAGCAGCATGCCATCTCGGAGCAGGGAGCAGTTCTTCCAGCCCTTCCCTCCACCAGGTCTGTGTAGGGAAGCTGCTGGGCTCATTAGCTGATTGCTGGGCCATGCTGGAGGCAGCAGGGCTACCACGGAGCCTGCCCGGCCCCCTCCTTGTTAATTAGTCCCCATCACCGCGTGTGGCAGCGGTGGAGCTGGGGTGGGAAGCGTGTGGTTTCTCTTAGCGCCTGCCAGGCTGTTGCTCTCTTCCCCGTTCGTTTTGGAGACCTGTGAGGTCTGGAGGTGGGTTCGCAGCTGGTCCCTGCTGCGGTTCCCCGGGGTGTTTGTTAGGATGGGGCTGTCGATGTGCTGCTGTCTATGTGCTGCCCTGGTGCCTGCTGCCCACCTGTCCTCCAGCCCAGGTGGAGAAGGAGCTTGGTGGCTGCTGGGTGTGTGGAGGGGCACGTGCTGGGGAGTGCTGGCAGGGGCAGGTGCTGGGTGCATGGAGGGGCAGGTGCTGGGGAGCTGGCAGGGGCAGGCTATGGTGCACTCATGGTGCAGCTTGGTGCTCTGCAAAACCAGACCTTGGAAGCAGTGCAGCAGCGGCTTTGGCAGCATGCAGGGAGCCTGCTTCCCACCTCGGGCTGGGGACACCATTAGAAAACATGAGCTCATGTGCCTGCAGCTGGGGTGGTCTGGGCATCCCCAGTTGCTGCTGAGGGCGGTGGAGGACAGCCGGGCAGGGGAAGTCTGCAGGCTTTAACTGTGCTGCTCTTCCTGCCCGGCCTGCTCCTAAGGGGGAGAAGCACAGGGTGCAGGGTACGCAGGAGCTCCTTATGCACTCTGCTCAGGGTTTCCAGGAGGTAATTCACTTTTTTGCCTTCACCAAGAGCAGATGGGACTGTGTAGCTGCTAGAAGGGGGAGACCGAAGTTTGTCTCCACAGTGCAGTCAAGCCTTTACGTGTAGGAAGCCAGCACAGCCCCTGCTCCTGTCCTGGGCAGAGCTTGCTAAAAAGAAGCATGAAATCATGCGGTTCCTCCTGGGTTTGTCTTCAGCCTTGCTGTCCAAGGCCTGTTCCCTGGCTGAGCAAGAAGGCGATGGCCATGTCAAGCAGCTTGCTGCCACCCTTTCTCCTTCTCTAGACAGTGGTCCAAGCCAGGCTCGGCTTGGGCAGACATGGTGGTGAGATGCTCCGGCCATGCTGACGCGGTGTTGTGAGCCCATCAGGGCTGCGGTAACAGTGTCACAGGGTGCGAAGAGTGTTGGGGTGTTCCAGAGATGGAGTGTCGGACTCCCCTGGGCACCGGTTTCCAGCGGAGAGGAGCTGCCTGGGGAGCTGCTGTCTCACGTCTCTGCTCTCCTCCTTCCCAGGTGCCAGACCACCTTCCCTGGTTGTTGATGCTGAATCAGGATCTGTTTAACTAAAGATGGAAACACTGGAGTCAGAATTGACCTGCCCAATCTGCCTGGAGTTATTCGAAGACCCTCTCTTGCTGCCTTGTGCCCACAGCCTCTGCTTCAGCTGCGCCCACCGTGTCCTGGTGTCCAGCTGCTCCTCCAGCGAGTCCATCGAGCCCATCACCGCCTTCCAGTGCCCCACGTGCCGCTATGTCATCTCCCTCAACCACCGAGGCCTGGAGGGCCTCAAGAGGAATGTGACCCTGCAAAACATCATCGACCGCTTCCAGAAGGCGTCCCTGAGCGGCCCCAACTCCCCCAGCGAGAGCCGCCGTGAGAGGACGTACCGCAACAGCCCTACCATGTCCGTGGCCGGTGAGAGGATCGCCTGCCAGTTCTGCGAGCAGGATCCCCCGCGGGACGCGGTCAAGACGTGCATCACCTGCGAGGTGTCCTACTGCGACCGCTGCCTGAGGGCCACCCACCCCAACAAGAAGCCCTTCACCAGCCACCGTCTGGTGGAGCCCGTGCCCGACGCTCACTTCCGAGGACTCACGTGCTTGGAGCACGAGAACGAGAAGGTGAACATGTACTGTGTCGCCGACGACCAGCTCATCTGTGCCTTATGTAAACTGGTGGGCCGCCACCGGGACCACCAAGTGGCATCCCTCAGCGATCGCTTCGAGAAGCTGAAGGTAAGTACCCAGCATGGCCGCAGTGAGCCTGGTGGTGAGGCCATCTCTAGAGGTTGGTTTCTGCAGAGGAACGGGTGTCAGAGTGGAGCCTGGACCTGCCCAAGCGGCACCTCTAGTTTAAGCCCAGATTTGTGGGCTGCAGGATGGAGCTTGTGGGCTTCTCCAGGACTGTGGTACCAGGAAGCTGAGATTGCTTGCACAATTAGAGCAAAGCCTTTACTGTTTAATTTGTCTCCTGCTGGGGTGTGTGTGCCAGGCCTGGGCATCAGACCTTTACCCCAACGGCCAGGCAGTGAAACCCTGTTTGGTGCCAGGGTGGCTTTTTTTTGAGGTTTGTCCTGTCCTGTGGCAGAGAGTGGCTGGGGGGACCTGTGAGCATCGTCTCCGAGGCTGTCGTGCTCAGGCTGTGCCTGCTCAGAGGACAGGAGCAGGACAGGTTCAGCTGTGGGTAGCCTTGCAGGTTGCAGAGCCTGGGAACCCTCCATAAAACCTCTCTGCGGGCTTTGCCCATGCCTGAGGCCAGTTCTGCCTGTAGAAGTGCTCCAGGGAATGCTTTCATGAGCTGGCTTGCTCAGAGCTTCTGGCCTGGCTCTGGGAAGGCATAGGTGATGACTGGGTTGAGAGCAGCCCTGTCCAAAAGGACTTGGGGATGCTGGTGGGAGAAAAAGTGGGCATCAGCTGGCAGCCCAGAAAGCTAGCTGCATCCTTGGTGCATCACCAGGAGTGTGACCAGCAAGTCTGGAGATCCACTCTGCTCAGGGAAGAGCCCCTCTGTGTCCAGCTTGGGAGTCCCCAGGACAAGATGGACACAGAGCTGTTAGAGTGAGTCCGGAGGAGGCTACGGAGATGATCCAAGGGCTGGGTCACCTCTGCTCTGGAGCCAGGCTGGGAGAGTTGGGGTGCTGCAGTATGGAGAAGAGAAGGCTGCAGGCAGACTTTCTTGTGACCCTTTAGTACATAACTCTCTCTCTGTCTTTTACCAAGGCCTGCAGCAACAGGACCGGGGGCGATGGTTTCCAGCTGAGGTGGGTGGGTTTAGGTTGGGCATGAGGAAGAAGTTATTTATGCTGAGGGTGGGGAGGCCCTGGCACAGGGTGCCCAGAGAAGCTGGGGCTGCCCCTGCATCCCTGACAGGGCTTAAGGCTGGGTTGGATGGGGCTTAGGGCAACCTCATCTAGTGGAGGGTGTCCCTGCTTGTGGCAGGAGTGTTGGACTGGGTGGTCTTCAAAGGTCTCTCCCAACCCAAGTTCTCCTGTGGTTCTGTGAGGCAGTGATGGAGCTCCCCTCTGCTTCCCAGGCTCCCCGACCTCTGTCTTCCCTCCCACGGGATCTCAGTGATTCAACTCTGTGCAGATGCCACCCTGGCAGGGTTGGCCTGAGTGGTCCACGGTGTCTCCCAGAGACACCATGCCAAATCAGCCTCCTGCTGTCCTGTGGAGAAGGTGGCTGGAGCCTGACCAGGATTTGGAGGCTTCTGAAGGTCTCCTACCATGGTCCTGTTGCCTGGGGTCTCCTTCCACCCTCATCCTGCCAAGCCCAGCAGCAGGGGGCTCCCATGGTGGGGAGCCTCTTCTCTAGGAAAGCCCACAGTCTCCATCCTGATTTCCCCTGAGCCAAAGTGGCAGAAACTGGCAGTCGCTCTCCTGCCCCTTTGCTTGTAGCGTGTATTGATTCAAGCTGAATTACTGTTCTGCTGCTCTTCAGGTAGGAGAGAGCAAACTTCCCAGGGATCCCTCCGGAGCACTTTGAAGCTTCATTTTTATGCGGTGGCTGCGGTTGTACTGAATGTTATGTGAACCCATACTGCTGATGTTTGACCTATATAAAGTCAGAAATCCCTCTCCATCCCCTGTGCATTCCACATGAGTCTGCAAAACCGTTTTAATTCCTTTATTTTCGATATTAAAAAAAATATCTCACTGGTCCCATTAGAGCTCACACTGGTGAGGCTGTAGCTGTGGCAGCAGTTGTACTCCCATTATAACCCTCCTCGTGTTTCCAGCTGCTTCTTCCTTGCTCCTGTCTCTCTTAATGTTCTGGGCTTGTTGTGACCCAAAAGTGCTTTTCTTGGCTCTTTGTCTTGTTAATATTTGGAACAAAATTGATTTGTCTGCTCTTGTGTTTTCTGAGGGCAGAAGAAATACTTCTATCACTCTTGCAACAACACAGAAGACCTTTTTCCCCTTTTAACACACAGTCCAGTTTGTTGGGTTGGGTTTATTTTGTTTTTTTAACAAACTGATGCCTGGGAAGAAATCTTTCTGGATGCCCAGTTTCCTGGGCTGGTTTCTCACCTGACTTTCTCCAGAAGTCTCCCCAAGCTGGTGTGACCTGCCCAGTGATGTGACTCAAGCATCCGTAGCAACAGGAGGAATGGGATGTGGGGTGTCCCATGCTGTCTCCCTGTCCTCTGCCGTGTTGGCAGCCGGGTCGGGGTGGCTGATGTTTGCCTTTGGCCTCATCTTCACATCACGCCTCACCTCAGCTTCCTGCGCTGTGCGGAATGGTGCCAGCAGCCCGCTCCTTCGTCCAGTACATTCTTTTTCCATGAGGAAACGTCTCAATTAGCACGTTGGAAACCTCAGCAAGAACTGACCGTGTATGTTTGCTCGCAGTAAAACCAGGGATAGAAATTAAACCCCTCCTAATATTCCCCCCGATCCACCCGTGCCAGCGAGCCCGGCACAGTCATCGGAGGACAAAAGCCCCTGAACTGTGTCTTTGACCAGCCAAATGCTGCAGGTTGCCAGAACACTGATTTTTTTTTCTTCTTTCCCCTCCCCCCCCCCCCCCTTAAATAACAGTGTGAAGTGATCTTGGATGAGGAGGGAAGCTCTCCTCGCTAGAAACATTCTTTCTGTGCTATTCATCCTGCCCAGCTCCCTGTTCAGCTGTGGGGGTCTGGGAGCAGGGAAGAGTGGTGCCACAGTGCTGGTGGCAGAGGTGGCTTTCCTCTGAGATACAACTACATGGGGGGACCTCAGTCAGGGGTCTCGTCCCTGCCCCTGGTTGTGCATCAGCTGGGCTCTTCTTGGATGGTGCTTTTCCCAACGTTCCAGCTCCGCTGCCGGGGCCGTGTGGGATCGATGCCAGGCTTTAGCAGCAGTGTCAATATTTGCCTTAGTATTTGGTGTCATCTTCCCCGTGCAGCCTCAGTCTATCGCCCTGACCGCCATGCACCCTCAGGCAGTGCTTGAAATCCCCACGAGTACCTGCAGCCCTTAAAATCATTGGAACCTCTCTGGGATGGGAGTGCTGGTGGGATGCAGCTGCCTGGGAACCCATGGCCAATGGAGGTGGCTGCTGCCAAACGCAGGGGCCTGCCCCCAGCCCCCTGTGCCCCATGGCAAGGCTCTGCCCCCTCCTTAAGTAGTTTGTGGATGAATTCTGTCAGAGCCAGCCAGCTCTTGAAGATGTGTGGTGTGCTGGGGTGTTGAGCAGTCAGCAGTTGCTCTTAATCTCTGGCTTTGATCCTGCAGCTAGTGTGAGCTGGAAACGCCTTTCAAGTTGGGCTTTTTTTGATGGAAAATTTGGTTTTGAACTGAGTAATTTCGTTCTGTGAAAAGGGCCACGCTTCCCACCAAAAATCTCGGGGGGGAAGGGGGGAGGATTTTCTTTTTTCCCCTCTCTTCAGAAGAGCCAGATGCCTGAAAGCCATCCCGTGGTGCCCAAACCCTGAAGCACCTCCCAGTGCCCCCCTTCCCCTCGGAGCTTGTTTTACATCAGAAATCTCTAGTACGTGCCTGCAGCGCAGCTTTCCCCTGGAGACCCTGCAACGATCTGTCCACACCGTGCTGTATACCTCAAGGTGTTTCAGGAACTACCCGTAATCCCCTTTTATTTCACACATCTTCAGCTCCACTTCTTTCTGTCAGCTCTTTGCTTGCAGTGAGGCTGAGCCGTGACCGCGAACGGGCCGAGGCTTTGAACCTGCTGCATGGTTGCTCACACAACACCTGTTGCTTTTGCCAGAGGACTTCTTGCTCTGATGCTGCTGATGTCAGCATGTTCTGCACCTGTTTCTTTTCAGGCCCATGAGTTGGTTCCTCCATTAAAAAGTTGCTCTGTTCCCTGTGTGCTGCAACCCGGACACCGGCTGTCACTGCCGGCTCCAGCAGCCGCTGGCAGAAGTGCTGCAAGCACACCTTCCCTATGAAGAGAGGCTGAGGGAGCTGGGCTTGTTCAGCCTGGAGAAGAGAAGGCTGCGGGGGGACCTCATTGCAGCCTGCCAGTACCTGAAGGGAGCAAAGAAACAGGAGGGGAATCAGCTTGTTCAAAGGGCAGAGACTGGCAGGACAAGGGGGGATGGAGTGAAGCTGAAGAAGGAAGGTTTAAATTAGATATTAGAGGGAAGTTCTTTACAGAGAGAGTGATGAGGGGCTGGAACAGGCTGCCCAGAGAGGGGGTGGGTGCCCCATCCCTGGAGGTGTTCAAGGCCAGGTTGGATGGGGCCCTGGGCAACCTTGTGTAGATCCAGGCCTGGAGGTTGGTGGGCTTGCCTTGAAGGTTGGAACTCTGGGATCCTTGGGGTCCCTTACAGCCTAGACCATTCTGTGAAGCACCAGGGATGCTGCTAGTGCAGGGTAAACCACAGGTATTTCAGCCCCGGTGCTCGATGCCACTAGATTTACTGCAGTGAAAGTATCCACCTGTCTTTAAGCTGGACAAGGTGAGCTTTCCCAGCTCCCCTCCCCTTTGCTGGGATTTATCCGGGAAATCTACCTTGTCATGAGATCAGAGCATGGCCCAGGGAGCATCTGAATTTGAGGGGATGCCAGGCATGATGGGGCAGAGATCAGAGCACTGGGGTCATCCACGTGGCATGGTCGCGTGTCCAGGAGCTTACCAGAGCTGGGATGGATGCAGCGGTGTCCGCTTTCCCAGCAAGGGTCCAGGTCGAGGTTTGTCACTAGAGTCCATGAGGGAAGGGAAAACCAGCTGTTTGGTCTGGGAGGTGTGTGGGAAGAGAGCGACTGTTTCCCAGCGCTGCGCTTCGGCAGTCGTGGAGGTGCAGGTGTGGGAGATGAAACACCTTGTGCAGCATCTTGCTGGGCGAGTGTTGTGGGTGAGGACAAGCAAGCTGGTGATGTGAGAGGGACCCAGAGGGAGGGAGGGCAAGTGAGAGGCGTGATGCTTCTCAGGCCTTGGATTTATTTCCTTTGTGTTTTCTTCTTGCTCTGAGGTTTTGGTGTTTGCCAGCAATAACCTATGTGAATGGGTCCTGCCCCAGCGTGACCCATGTGTAATCCTGCACAAGCAGACACTGCTCTCCAGCCAGAAGCAGTGCTTACCTTACACTGCTGCCCTTCTTTCACTTGCAGCTGAGATGCATAGCAAGGGCAGTGTTCCTTCCCCTCTCCTGGCAAACTGGCATCCCCCTCATACCTGCACTGGTAGCAGAGTATGATCCTGTCTCTCTGTTTCAAGCTGGCCTGCTCATCCAGAGCCTTGAGAGAGAATCACAGAATTGTAGGGGTTGGAAGGGACCTGGAGAGATCATGGAGTCCAACCCCCAAAGGGCATGTGCTGGACTCCTCCGGCAGAGCCATGGCATGTTCCTGGTGAAGGATTTCTTTGGTGGTGTAACCATGTCTGTCAGAGCAGGTGGCTCCAGCGTCCGCTCAGCTTTGGGGCTGCTCCTCTTCAGCTGGGGTGATGTCTTCAGAGAGCTGACTTTGCTAACATTGAAGGCATCTTCCATCACTTGTCCTCTGGCAGCCAGTACCTTGCAGGTCACTGGCTGCCTGAGCTCCCAGCAGCAGCTCTCAGAGGCCCTGGGGTGCTCCCTGAGCATGTCTTTAGGGGCACATGCTGCTCGGTGTGTCCTTGCTTGGCCTCAGAGTACCAATCCTGCCACAGTGCGCAGCCCTTCTCACCTACACTGCTGGCAGGATGGTCCAGGCTTGCTGGTTGACATGTTGGCTTCTGCTTGTCTGGCCTGGTGGGCAGCACGGGCTGCCTGACACATCGTCTTGGATTGAGTGGCCAAAAGGCATCAGGATTTTGGTGCCTGTTTTCCCTCTCTGCATGTTTGGGAAAGGTCCAGGCACTGAACACAGCTGGTGGCAGAGGAGCCCATCGGCTCGCCTTGCTGGCTGAAAATCAGTGTTGGAGATCAAATTAAAAATGTATGTAGATAAAGAGCAAAACTAATGGCTTGACCTAGATAAAGTGAGTGCCTAGGACTGCGGCCTATTATCTGCCAAGTAAAATCTCAGCCAATTATAAATTCAGATTGCTCGAAACTCGTAATTATGATGCTCTCCAGGGAGCTCAGCCCTGCCCTGCGTCTTGCCCGTGCTGGGGTGGCTGCCACCGCGCCGGGGCTGGGTGCGAGGTTACTGCACAGCAGCTCCTGCACTGGGGAGATCACAGCAGGAAAGGCTTTCACTGAACAGCTCCAGCCGGCTCCTCCAGCCATGATTTGTGGTGGAAGGAGGTTGCAAAGGAAGGATTTTTGCCTTAATTATTCGCTGCCATCCTTTGCTTTCCCATCTGCACCGTGCCCTTTGCAGGAGCAGGGTAAGGGCCAGCTCAGTGGAGGCTTTGCCTTTACTGCTCCTGTCCCTTGGCTGGTCGCAGAGACAGACAAATAAATAGTATTTTGCAGCACTGTTATGTTTGCTCTTTGCCAGAGGCTGAGCAATGAGCCAGATGCAACCCCGTCTTCTGCTGGACTTCCAAGAGGTGCCCTGCTTCTGGTGGGTTTGGGGGAGCTAGAAGATGTCCTTGTGCTGGACAAATTGTATGTGGAAAGGTCTTGTTTGGTGTGAGGCTCCTAAGAGAGTGACGGGGTAGGGAAAGGAGGGGAAAAACCCCCTCCTTCCACACCACAGCATAGGGCTGCTTCCCCTTGGGACGTGGGACGTGTTCTCTCTTGTGCTCTGTGAGTCACTGAGGCTGCGGGTTAATTTATAATTCACTCTGCTGCCATGGGGCAAAACCCAGCTCTTTCCATCAGTTTCCAGCGCATGAAGGAGGGGTGACTGGGGAGGGGGCTGCAGCGGTGCCTGTGCGGCCCCCACACAGGGCACGGGACTCCAGGAGGAAGCTCCCAGCTGTTGGGGAGCTCTTGGCTCTTTCGCCCAGAGCCAGCAGCAGGGTCGCTTTTGCTGCCTCCCTGCGAGATGCACACAGAGAAGGACACAGGGACGCTGCTGAGGCCTGCTGCGCACCAGAGTGCAGTGGTGTGAGGTGCAGCTGGTGCTGCAACCCTGGTGTGCTGGCAGTCTGAGTCCCCTTGGCCACAGCCCCGGTGTGCTGGCTGAGGGGTCTGAGCACGCTGGCCACAGCCCCAACTGTGCTGGCTGAGGGGTCTGAGCCCCCTTGGCCACAGCCCCGGCTTGGCCACAGTTGGAGCTTGCCGACAGTGGTTGTGGTACCCATGCAGGCACATTCTTTCTCTCGCTTTCCACACACAGGTCTGGGCACCTCCACTCTCCAGCAGGCTCCCCGGGCTGTGCAGCACTGGCTTCTTTCTCCAAAGGTGGGAAGACAGCTGGGGGTGGTGGGACAGGGAAACCACGCCGTGGTTTGAGCGTCATGAGTAAAACACAGCTCTGGGTGAGTCTGTGATCCAGCGACTGGTTGGAGGAAAGATCCCTGAGCAGGGGAGACCCAGGACCGCAAACGGGGTCCCCAGCACAGGATCGTCGCTCCCATCGCTGTTTGGTTGGGATGCCAAAAGGGAAACCAGATGAGGACCCCAGCATGGAAAACTGATCCCAGCAGCTCCATGGTGTCGGTGAAGATGCCACAGATGGCATCTGCACAGACTGGGGGTGTTGTGGCCGTGTTGGTGTGGGAGGGGACAGTCCCCAGGACCTGGTGTGCCGGCCCTGCGGAGCAGAAGGCTGCGGGGCCATGGGGAAGCCCCATGCACTGGAGGCTGTCGCTGTGGCAGTAAGACTGGTGATACATACAGCTGGAAGTGAAGCTTCAAGCCGTGGTCCTGCTCGATGGCCAGCATGTGTGTGGGGTGGTACAGACATCTTTGTGTCAGTGTGTCCTTCTGCCTTGGAGCCACTGCCACGGAGGCCTGGGAGCACATCTGGGACCAGCATCATGTCCCCTGGCTCCTTCCTTTTTTTCTTTTCTTTTTTGGTCTGTTTTTTTTTTTTTGTTCCAGTATTTTTCTGGCTGCTCTGCTCCATGACAGGAGAGGGACCAGCATGTGCCCCGGGGTGTACTGTAGCTCCTGATTTGTTTTACATTGGCATAGAAAACAAAGCGCTGGTAACTGTTTAACTCCTGATGGTTTATAGGAGCTGGGGATCAGAAATCCGCACTGATCCTTGGTTGTTGCTGGGATCCTTGATTTGTATTTCTTTTTCCCAGCAATCTGCTTTTTGGAGAGGGTTTTGATTTTTAATTCTTTTTTTTTTTAAGCTAAGCTATTACAGGTCTTTAGGCAGCAGACCTGAGAAACTGTGTTGGTCAGATTAATCTCTTGCTTTTCCCAAAATTGTGTTCCCATCCCCACTGATTCCAGCTTGAGCTGGAAAATGAAAGTGCACATCTGTGCAAAAATCACTGGAGGATGCTGTGCTCGGGGTGCAGCTGAGTGAGTCTCAGCAGCCAGAGCTCACATCTGGGGAGGCGGGGAAGCAGGTGAAGGCATTTCTGAATAATGGGTGTCACCTTCTCTTGTTAATGTGTTGTCCCCCCAAACGCCATAATGTTGGGAAGCAGCTGGAGGTCAGTCAGACAGAGGGGCAGCAGGAATGCTGAGGGCATTAAGGGGAAGCAGGAATGAATTTCACCTTTTTTTGGCTCAATAAACCCAAAGGTGATGAAGGGCCTGGAACATCTATCCTATGAGGAAAGGCTGAGAGAGAAAAGAAGAGAAAGAAGACTGAGGGGGGACCTAATCAATGTTAATAAATATCTTAAGTATGGGGTGCAGGGGGAATTGGCCAGCCCCTTTTCTGTGTCAGTGGAGACAGGACAAGGGGCAATGGCTGCAAATTGGAGCACAGGAAGTTCTGCACCAACATGTGGAGGAACTTTTTCCCAGTGAGGGTGACAGATCCCTGGGACAGGCTGCCCAGGGAGGTGGTGGAGTCTCCTTCTCTGGAGATATTCAAGACCCATCTGGATGCCTATCTGTGCAGTATGAGCTGGGGAGCTGCTTTGGCAGGGGGGTTGGACCCCATGATCTCTGGAGGTCCCTTCCAATCCCTACAACTCTGGGATTCTGTTTCCTCCCTCCTGTCTGTGACCTTGGGACTCAAAACTTGCCAAGAAAATAAACCAGCAGAAAAAAACCCCTCTGGTTCTCACTTCCTTAGAGAGAAGGATCTGTCTGCAGGCTCCAGGAGGGGCGAGCAGGAAGGCGTCATGGCAGTGTGCCTCTTGGAGCTGGGTGCTGAGTGGGGGCCTGGGTCTGTGTGGGGACCCATTGCTGCCCCTGGGCTTGTCTGTAGCCAGTGCCCTTGAACAGGCTCGCATGTGGGGTGGCTGTGGCTGTCGCAGCTGAGCTGGCACTGCTCTTTCTGGAGCAGGCGAATGTTCTCTGAGATCTAATATTTGATGCTGCTTTCCAGCATAAACAAATCTGTGCCGGCCCTTGAGCCACGGCCCTGCGGTTTTCCTAGCCAATCCGTGTTCCCATCAGACCTCAGCTTTGCTCCAGCCATCCCATGTCATGTGACTGAACAGAGTTATGTTTTATTCCCCTCTGTCAACAGCCCTGACAATACAGACACTTTCATGTTATAGTTTTCTTTATAGCGTCTCTCTGGATGCCTCAGACCTGTGTTCTCTTTTGCAGTTTCCAGGTTTCCATTTAATCCCAATTCTGCTTTCCCTGTGCTCCTGCTGTTCCTCTGCAGTGTGAACTCTTTGAGGGAACACTCACCCCTCGCACACGGCTTGCTTCCCAGAACTTCTCCTTTTGTTCCCGGACACAACAGCAAGCCTTTCTCTTTCCAAGCTTCCTGGTTTTGTCATGTTTTAAGGGTGGGAGCCTAACTTCAGCTCTCCTGGGGCAGCGTGAATAAGGTGGGTTTTTAAAAGACTAAAAAAATAAAGTAAAAAGCATTGGTGCAAGTCCAGATGCCATGGAAGGTGTTGCAGCGCTGAAGGATTCCTGGAGTGGGAGGTGATGCTCCACCAGCTGCACAGTGCTGCCATGGGAACTCTTTTTGGGGTACCTGGGTGCATTTTCTGCTTCTTGCTCCTGGTCCTTGGTTTCCCGTAAGGCAGTTATGCTTCTTGTCAGTCTGAACCTCATCCAAGGGCATGCTGCTAAGGCTGTTTGTTCCCAGGTCTCCTGTAGTGCTCCTGCCTCCAGAAAGCTCCTCACCCTACTTGAGCTTCTTGGCTTTTTTTCCCTGCAGTTCCTTCCCTTATTTTCCTGAGCTTTTATGCTGAATTTCCCCCTTTCTTTGTGGCTTTGGTACCCCCATCCCTCGGTGCTTGCGCTTGGTGTATGTCCTGCCACGCTTCCATGGCTGCTTCCAGCGGTGATTACCAGCAGCCCTACATCCCACATCCTAGCCCCTCCATGCACCAGCTCCTCGTGGCTCCCCAGGTCATTCCCCGCTGCCCCTCAGGTCTTGGGGGTCTTGGGATGGGGGAACGTGTTCCTTTTTGGACCTGTCAACTTGTTTCCCTCACAACACTCGTGTCCCAAAATGTTTCCTGCTGCGTATCCTTACGTTTCCTCTGCTTGCTGACACAGCCGGCAGCTTTGCCAGGAGATTAATATTCCTGCCCCGAGTAGCTGTTGTTTAATATTCAGGATATATTGCGTTATGGGCGTCATGAATATTCAAGAGCATGAATTAGCATAGCTGAGTTAATTACGCTCCATGTGCAATCGGGAAGGCAGTGGCTCTCGTTAGCTCTGCGCTCAGCTATTCACGGTGCGTTCTCTCGCTGGCAAAGTGTGTCCCAGCAACGCTCAGTGTCTTTAAGTGATCTGGAGGATGGGTTGCGTGCACTGGGGCGAGCGTCATATGAATTTCTTAGCAGGCTCAAAGTCATGCTCTGAGATGCGGAATATTGCTATTATTATCACATTAGACCCTTAAATAGGCTTACAGGTGTTATTAAGTGATTTTACCATGACAACTGACATGCTTTTAAAGAAGCCTCCTTTGAATATCCCACCAGTGCGGTTCGATGGGCCCGTTTATAGACGTGAACATGCAGTAGCAGCACATCTGCTGATAACCCCCCGCCGTATCGGGTGTGGGGATGGCTCTGGGCCCTCAGGGTGAGGGGTGTGGGGGGGCTACCCGCTCTGTCCTCCCAGCTGGTTGTGGGTCCTTGGATTGTCACAGCTCTGCTTTGAGCTTTCTCCTTCTCAACGTCCTGTTCCAGGGAGACTGTCCCATTGCTGTAATGTGGACATTACCTACTGCTGAGCCAAGCTGGTCCCATGGAGCTCAGCAGGCTCCAGCTCGGATGGGCGCAGTGGCCCTTTGGTTTTTTCCCATCTAAGTGGTTCTATGGCTAGCTGGGAGATCAGTCCCCCTCCTTTAGATCTTTGTCTGCAGCCAGGCAGCCTATGATGAGGAAAGCAGAGGTGTGTCCCCAAAACCTCCTGAGCTGGCTTCCAGACGAACAAGTTTGTGCACCTCTCATACTTCTCCAGAGCTCCTGGCCAAGTGGTCCAGAGGAGACCTTACCTGTTGGTTGGAGAGCCCTGTCCTTGCAGGACATGGTGGCTGTATAATGCGAGGTGGTGTCCAACATAACCGCGCTGCTAGGCATGAGGCGCAGTGTCAGTGTCAGATGGTGGAAGCAGTGCCATGGGGCATGCAGCCAGCCTGGCACTGACAGTGGATTCGAGCTCACTGATAGAACCAACGAGGGAGTCAATGCTCCTGACCTGCCTCCTGACCTGCCTGGCTGTGGCGTACGCAGCACAGCGAGAGCCGCCTGCTGACACTTGGAGTGTCTGCCTGAGTGTGTGACTTCAGGAGCTGATGTGCTGGTTTTGGGGTGTGGATCGATGTTCTTGGCGTTGCTGCCTGAAGCAAAAGGCATCTTGGCTGAGAAGAGCAGAGCTGGTGCTGATCGCCTCTCCAAAGTGTGGCTCTGGTGTCTCTGGCCTGTTGCTGTCCCGTTATTTGGTTTGGGGTGTGTTTGGCATTGATAGGAACCCAAAACATGCTCTTGGGAGGAATGTCCTCTCCCCTTCACCTGCGTGCCCAGCTCTGATGGGCAGGTTGCCATGCCCGATCCTTCAGCTGTGCCCTGCAGACAGCCCCAGTGGCAGGCTGAGCTCCAGCCAGATGCCCAGGGTCTGGCCCGGGCAGTGCTGTTCCTGGCATGAAGGGCCTCCATCACCTGTGAAAGCTGGTGGATTGGCTGGCTGTACCCTGCCCTCTCCTCTGAGCACAGCCCTCTCCTCCCAGCATAGCCCTTTTGGACCGTCCCAGCTTCCTGCTCATCCTCCATGTACGGATACCCCTCCCTCCAGGAATGGAAGACATGTGGCTCAGAGGAAGCACGCTGCTGCTGACGCAGCTTGGTGGCCTCCTTGGCTGGCTCTGGAATGAGGAGGGAGATCTCCCGGTGTCCCCAGGCCTAGTGACATTCAAGGCACGTCTGGTGTCGAGGGGCTGGGATTTGGGTGTTTCAGCTCTTCAAGATCAGCCTGATGTACAGCCGAAGCCTTGCGAACCTGCCAACCCCCCTTCCTCTCTTAAGGGTGTCTCTGATTTATGGGATAAGCTCAGAAAATCATGTGTGAAAAGGCGTGTGACCTGCGGGATGTGCCAGAGCAGTAAATCCGGATTCCTCCCTGGTTTCCCTAAAGGGCTTCTGGGAACCAAACATCCGGTATCCAAGAGAAAACATGCATGGGTCAGGTCTTTTCCAGCCTGGTGATTCTGTGATTCTGTGATCTTTCCTAGTGTGCTGCTGGGCTTTATTTATTTATTTATTTTTAGGATGATCGGAAAATGCCGGTCAGGAGGCGAAAGAGCCTGACGGATACACCCACTGCAGCTCTGCGTCCTGGCAGCTGCCTGATCCTTGCAGTGGAACAATCCATAAAAATCTAGCCTATAATGTAAGACATAACAAAACCCCCATGGCCCCTCTTTGGCCTCTCAAGGAAGGAATTATGTCCTGCCTGAAGCTCTCCCAGCACTCGGAAGAAGGAGCTGCTTCCAAGGGTGATGGGGTCTGCGGCGTGGCGTCTGACAGAACTGAGAGCTCTTTCTGAAGTGAAAGTTGATCCCAGAATAACTCACCCCAAGTGCTTCCATACTGCTCAAAGTGGGATTCTTCCCAGAAAACTGGCAAGGGAGCCATTCTTTACTAACGCTGCGCAGGGGTGTGTGGGTTTGTTAGGTGCTGGAAGTTCTCCGGTGGTACCCGCAGGTGTAAAACTGGGCGAGGGTCTTGGGGGGCCATCAGCCCCTCAGCAGTGTCGGGAACACCGATGTTCCATGAGACTAACTACTAGGGTAAAGAGGTTCTGTCTTCCCTGGGAGACTGATCTGTCCCCACTCTGGAGGCCATTAAATCATCCCAGTGCTGTCCCTCCCTTTCCATAAGAAGCTCACGGGTCTCAGCTGAAGCTCCATCAGGGAAAGAAAATCGCAGATGTCACTCATGCAATTGGCCAAGCATACAACCTGCGTGGCGGTCGCACTGCCGGGTTGTGTTGGTGCTGGGGGACAGCCCTGGCCCTGCAGCCCCACAGAAAGAGTCTCTGCAAAGGCCTCTTGAGAGCAGCTCCAATGGGTTTTCACAAAGCTGTGCGGGAAGGCAAAGAGGGGCATTGTTGGCTCATTGGGCACAGAGACTTTTGGGTTCCTTTCTGTCCTCGCATCTCTAGGGAGTGCCAGCTGTGCACTCCACATGCACCGAAGGATGTGGTTGGACGTGTCCCCACACTTGGTGATGCTCCATCTGCTCTTCCTGGGATGAGAGAAGTTCAATGAACTTGTTGGTCATTAAATAGAGGGAGAGTCTTGCCACCTTCTCTTGAACCACCTTTAACTTCATCTCCTGCCACTTGATTCTTAAAGCTGTGATTTTTAATTTGACAGCGTTCCTTGTCAGTCCCAGCAGGAAATATGTTTGGGACCAGTTGAGAACCAGAGGGGGAAAAAAAATTCCTAGAGGTTTTTTTTTTCCTTTCTTTGATCTATCTTATTTATTTATTTATTTTCCAACAGAAAGCACATCAAGAGAATAAGTAGTCTCTTGCAATCTGCTGCTCTCTGGGTATTAGAGGATGACACCAGCTGGGCTGGTAACAAAATCTTAAAAAAGAATAATCCCAAACCAACATTAGCAATTAAACATGTCACTTGCTGCACTCTGGAGTTTAATCAAATTTCCCCCTTTTCCTCTTTCTTTCTTCTCTCTGTATCTCTCTCATGTTGTCCTGCATTCTGGTCTGAGGCCATGCTGGCTGTGGAGGTGCAGCAGATAGGTGTGGTGTCGGTGTATTTTCTGCTCAGGCTCAACTGAGTGTGCAGGAGCTGCTGTAATGGGATGGCCAAAGGGAAAGGGGGAGGCCAAGCCCAGCACCCCTGGCTGGGGTGCAGACAGGTGGGTTGCAGGGCTGTTGGGTGTCATCCCCTGAGTGGGGGAATGTGATGGATGTGCTGCTGTGCGGAGCTCAGAGGCACCGTCTGGTGCTGGATGGCTGCTGGGACGGGTGCTGCGGGGATGGGTGCCTCTGTGCTGGCTGCCCTGCACCTGGGGGTCACCTGTTCTACAGCTCCCAGAGCTGCCAACCCTCCCTTGGGGCATGAACAGCTCCAGGACATGCTTGTGCCACTCCCCTCCATCAAACTGGGTCACTGAGGGTAAGGTGGGGATGGGAGCAAGAAAACAGTGCCGTGCTGCCAGACAGTCCCTGGCCAGGCGCGTTGGGAGGCTGTGAGAGCTCAGCCAGGTGCACAGCAGCGGCTGCATCCTGGGCAAGCCTGGGAGGGGATGGGGAAGGATGAGCAGCCCCGTTTCACATTGGGGCCCAAGCACATGTGTCTGTGTGTGTGTCTTATGCCAAAGGTCCTCGTCCCCTTTCCCAGGGCCGTGGAAGCGCAGTGTTTCTTCACTGCTTCTGATCCCAAGCACGTGCTGCTGCATGGCTCCCAGGCATGTCAGGAGGAGGAGGCTCTGCTTGTGTGGGGTGGCTTTTCCTGGAGCTGCTGTGAATGCAAACCCCTGTGTGCCTCTGGAGAGAGCATCCTCAGCAGTGTGAGCTGCCCTGAGCATCCCCTGCCATGGGCTCCAAGGCAATTGGGGTGGCTCTTTCCCATGCGGAGGGCAGAGTGGGTGAGAAGGCGAAGCTGCACGTCTGTGGGGTGGCTCTTGCTGCTGCCTGGGAGGTGGCTCCTGTGGGTTTCACCTGGGTTATTGCCAGGTCCCAGGCTCTGCCACCCCTTTGCTGTGGCAGCTACCAGGTGGCCCTGGCACTGCTCTGGGCATGTTGCTGGTTGAGGTGTTGTTCTGGGACCCAGCTGTCTCTCTGGGCTTGTGTGGGGCTTCAGAGAGGAGCATCCTCAGGTGGAATGTGTGCCTTGCAGATGGAAATGAAGCAGATGTTTCTGCTCATGGAGCTGCTGGATCAGCTCTCCTCACATCACGGCTCCCAGGATGATGGCAAGCGCTGGCCTCACGCCACCGCTCTGATGTAGCATGGGATGGGTGATGCTTTTTGGTCAGAACTCTGCATGGGGTTTCGTTATGGTGAGTTTGTACCCCTTGTTAAGAGAGCTTTCCATCACAGCATCTCTGTGCACTCTGGGAGGGACTGCTGGAGGAGACACGTGCTTGGGGGTTGGTGTGCTCCTTGAATGGGAGCCCTGACCTTCCCTCTGCAGAGGCCAGCCACTGTTTCGCCCACGCTGCCTTCCTCTCTCCTCCCTGCTGCTTTGAGCCTGTACTTCCCTGTTTTACCCTGCTGCAGGGTCTGGAGTAGCTATGGAGCCACTTTAGGGGTGGGCAGCCTGCAGCCCCCAGTGAGGCGTTGTGCTTGGGACATCACTGAAATAAAGTGTCTCGTAAATTATGGATGAAACCAGCTCCTCTGTGCCAGCATTGCTGGGTGGCGTCCCAACAAAGGGAGCCGGGCAGTTTGAATTCAGCAGTGTGGACAAAGCCCCTTTTATACTGACCAGAGCCTTGGGAAAGGAAGATGGAAAGCTGGTGTGGGAGCCACCCCCTTCCCCCATCCCCTTTGGAGGGCGTTCGGCAGCAGGAAGGTAGAAGTGAGCTTTCTGCAGCCAAACCTGACGCCTGCTCAGATGCCAGGTCTCTGGCTGGGGGGTTTTAACTCCCCTTTCATACAAACTCAGGTTTGAGTGGAGCGGGAATGTGCTCAGCTGCAATCTCCTTACTATCCAGGCCTAGAGCCACCCACCTCTTGATCTTTTCTCTTCATTTTCCCAAGGGGCTTTGCCAAGAAGCTTGTTGGAGCAGCATGTGCTCTTGCTGGGAGGAGCTGAACATCTCTCTTGGACTGAGGACATGTCCCATGGAAGAGTGCTGCTTGGACACACAACTGTTTCTGGGCACTTCGGAATGAATCGGTGTCCTCAGTGCAAGTTCATTTGCATTGGCAGTGGACCCTTTAAAAACAGCGTGGGGTCCTGTCCCTGTATGAGTCTGGCTCATATGGAGGCATTACAGACCTTCCCTTTGCAAACAGTTATGGGATGAAGGGATTTCCCAGGCTGGGGATGGGGGTCACAGGGTGCAGGCTGGGGGGCTGTGCCACAGCCCCTCTCAAAAAAGTGCTTCTCTAGCAGAGAGACCATGTGTGATATTTGGAAGGAAGGGGATGGTATTCCCAGTACAAACCTTGAACTTCTTTTCTTCTATCCAAGACATGACACGGGAGGGATGAATGGAAACCTCCAAGGCCAGCGCAGAGCACCAGTTGTGTGCAGCTCAGCTCACCAAGCCCTGGCAAGGGGCTTTTCCTGGCAGCATCCAGTGGCTGCAGGCAATGCTTGTGGGCTCCCCGGGAGTTTGCTGGTGGCGAATGTAGCCCTGCAGCCCATGGAAAAGTCCCAGACCCCATCTGCAGCCCGTGGAGAGGCCCCATGCAGGAGCAGGGGGAGACAGACAGGAGATGCTATGACCCACGTTGTAGCAAGCTCCTGGCAGGACCTGCAGCAGCAGGGAGGGCTGAGGGGAAGGTGCTTTAAGATCTGGTCACACTTCTCATCACCCGACTCTGGTGTCACTGGGGGTGCAGAGCAGGGCCATCAATCAGAGAATTTCTGTCCTTTATTCTGTGTTGAGTCTGTTCTACCTGTGATGCTGATCGTGGGATGATGTCTCCCTGTCCTCCACTCCTGAACCTCTCAATATCTATTTTCTTCCCTGTCCAGCTGAAAAGGGGGGAATGACAGAGCAGCTTTGGTGGGCGTCTGGCCTCCATCCAGGGCCAAGCCACCAGAGGTAACCCAGCGTAGGTGTGTCCAGTGGGGATGTTCACTGCCTGCCTCCCAGGTAGGGATGATCACGGGGGAGGTGGGCAGCAGCTCCTGGGTGTCTCAGGAGGGAAGAGCTCTCCTGTAGCTCTGCCCATGCAGAGGGAGAGCCTGGAGTTTCCCTCTTGCTGGAGAGTTGGGTCATGGTGGCCTCCTGGGGCATCTCTTGCAGTTCCCTGTGTAGGACGGGCTGCAGAAGAGCAGCTTGGCTCTGCTGAGCTTCTGGTTCAGGAAAGACTTTACTGGGTTTAGTGCAGTTGATGTGCAGTTCCTTCTGAGTATCATGGTGGTAGTGGCACATCCACTGCTGGGGTTGCGTGGAGAGGCCACTACGCTTAAAATCACTGCTGTTAGGGGTGTCTGTTGTCCATAGCTCTTACTTTTTGGGGTGATGTGGCAACACAGATGGGTTTGTACACTTTGGGGTCTGCTGGAGGTCCTGCTGTGGCTTCCAGCTTCACCCTCTGCTGGGCTGAGGCTCTGGGAACACAGGAGAAGTAAGGAGAAGAGAGAGGGCTAAAGGTGACAGCCTTTAAAATACTATAAACACGATTCATGCCCAAGCAGGGAATTTGTATCTTCCCAGGTATCCACAGCTGAGCTTTGCTTAACCCTGGTTGTGGTAAGCAGAAAGATCCTTACACCTGCAATACTATCTGTTGGAGAGTTATTTAGCACTCAATATAGGCAGCTTAAACTGTTGTAAAACACTGCAATTGAAAAATAGAAATAAAATGCTAATGGGGCTGGTCTCAAAGCCCGTGACAAGGCCTCTCAGGGAAGATGTATGCTCGCAGACATGCTTGCCAACACATATATTAGTGGTGTCAGAGGGAACAAAAAGTTCCTGTTAGCAAAGATCAGCTTTTAGAGAAAGATGAGGGGACTGGGAGGGGGGGAAATAAAGGAAAGAAAAGAAAACTAGATAAAGGTTTTGTGAGTAACCCTCTTTGCAGAGGGCTCTGCCAGGAAGATCAATGTGGTGGTTTTATTTCTGTGCCTTGACACTGCCAAGTTTTGAAATAGTCTTTTGACCCGTTGGTGAATGTGCAGGGAAGAAGCTGCTGGGGAGGTGGGGGGCTAGGGGAGTGGGCAGGGACTGTGTTTTCCTTGCCAGTGGTTTGTAAGAGTAACACACAGATGGGCTACAGAAAAGGTCTCAATGCCTGGTCCCCCTCGGTGGTTTTGGTGGATCTGGGAGCTCCCCTTACTCCTCCCAAGTCATTGCTCTGCTGCTGACCTTCCTCCGGTAGCTGCTCTGGGAGGTTTTGGGCTTGCCTGACCCCCATTCGCTGTGCCTTGGGGTGGTCTGGGAGCAAGCCCAAGACCCGAGGGGTCAGGATGCTCTGTGGCAGCTTCCTGCACCTTGGGAACACTTCACTGCTTCTCACCAACTGTAGGTAAAGGTCCCCAGTGGGACAAGGGCTTATCCCTGGTGTCTGAGGGTGGGTTGGAAAGCCCACCCCCGGGGAGGAGAGAGGACACAAGAGCCTCAGATTTCACATCAAATGGCATGTCACGGGGTTGGTTTGTGTGTTATTGTGAGACTTTGGAGAGAAGCTCAGAAGCTGACACAGCTCCACTCCAAAGCCTTGCACAAAGGACGGAGGCGACTGAAGAGCGAGTGCCCACAAGGTGCGTGCTTGTTCTCAGAAACTCTTGGGATTTTCCAGCCGGTCTCGTGACTCGCTCGGGCTCTGACTCACCACGACTGAATGCCTGGGTTTGGCAGCCCGGGCCTTCCTGCTGGCAGCCCGGAGCCGCGGGAGCAGGGACCTGTGTGCAGGGATGCTGTGCCCCACTCCGAAAGCTTTCCTCTCGCCACTGGACTGGGGATGCTCTCCCCAGCTTGGTGCCACAGCAGCCTCCCAGTCCCACTGTGTCTGAGCTTTAGTTCTCACAAGGCAAAAAGCTGGCAGGAAGCACCGCTCCATCCGTGGTGGATTACCTCATGCCTGGGGACAGGGCCTGAGTGTGCGAGGTGGGGGCTGCACTGCACTGCGCCCCTTGGCAGCACACCCAAGGGTCAGTGGGTGGCCATGGGGGCTGTGCCAGAAAGCAGATTGTTTCCTTTCTGCTTCAGGCTAGCACTGAGAAGTGGTCAGCTTGGCTTTGGGATTGAGTGGCAAAGGGACACGGTACGGGCTGAGCACTGTGGGGGCTCCAGAGCGGGGGCTGAGCTGAAGGTAGCTGCCTGCAATGGGGTTTAACGCCCGCCTCGGCCCTTTGTGCCTGCGGTTTGGGCTCGAGAGTATCCATCCACTTTTGTGATGCTCAGCAGTTTGCTACAGTGTATGGAGAGAGGACCATTAAGAAACCCAACAGACTCTGGCAAGGTTTGGCAGGGTGAGTGCAGGCTGAAGGGGAACCCTTAGGGCTGAGCACAGCTGTGCAGCCTGTCCTGGACACAAGGCAGTTTGCAGCAAGGCATAATGCCCTTGTTGGATGGGAATGCAGGTCCGGTGGGAGGAACAGCAGAGGGGCTGCTGTGCAGCCATGTCTGAAGGCCTTTCCCATCCATTCAGATCCACAGAGGCTGCTTCTGGGGAGCTTCTCCTCAGCAGGACCCCATTACCCACAGCAGCTGTTTGGTGGGAGAGATTAGTGGGTGGATCTGCAGTGCCCTGGGGCAGGGCTTGCGGCTGGGCTCTTGCCTTGGCACCAGAAGCTAAAAGCACAAAATAACGAGTCCTTTCTTCAGCTTGCAGGGGCCGGCTGGACTTCCCCTCCAGCACACTGCCGGCGGTGCTGTGAGTGCTCCCTTGTTGCCCGTAGCTCGCCCGCCCCGTTCAGGAGCGCTGGCTCTCCGTGAGCTGCCGGCAGCTGCCGAGCTGCTGCCAAGCACCCGGCACCGGCCTGGCAGGGAGACACGTGCCTGCTGTCCCTCCGCTCTTGCTGAGCTGTGATGTGGATGCCACCAAGCTCAGCTGTGTGTCAGCTCAGCAGAACCAAAGGAAGGTGCTGTCGCTTTCTGTCCCTTTGTTTCAGCTTCCACCGACGCCTGTTTTTCATTTCAGTGACAGGAGACAAACATTGTTCTCGAAGCCACCAGCCTGCCAGTAAAAATAGTGAGTTGGTGAGTCGCTGTGTCCCATGGGACAGGCGGGATTTGGTATCTGCTGCACTCCTCACAGCCAGGGAGCTTTGCTGCTGCCATGGGCCAGGCAGCATGGTGCTGTGCACTGGAACCTGCCATGGTGGTGCTTGGGTAAGAAACCTTTGTGCAGGGTTCTGCCAGCTACAGACTGGACCTGGGCAGCCTGAGGTGGGACCTGCTCCCTGGTGCTGTGGGGGAGGTTGTGCCCAGCACATGGCTGCTGGTTGAAGCCATGGTCAACAAATTGGCAACAGCCCCCAGGCTCAGCTATGGTTTTGGTGGGCACATGGCCCGTAGTGCCCAGAAACAGGTACAAGGTGTGGTGACATCCAGCTGTGGTGCCTGCGACGGTGCAGTGGGGATAATCCGGTGGGTGATGTGGGGTCTCCTCCCCACGCAGGATGTCTGTGGGATCGCGCTCCCCTCCCCACATTGCTGGGCACCCGTATGGTTTAGTCTGCAGCTGCAGGAATCCTGGGCTGTGGGAGAAGCTCGAAGTGCTTTCTAAACACGCATCTCTGTGACCTTTAATGACTCCAAAGGCAGGAAGTGGGCAAGAAGAACACGGGGTTTCTGTAAACCTGGGTTCAGGGGATGCCTGGCTGATGGTTATCAGCGCATGGGCTGGGGTGGGAGGGCGACGAGTACAAGTGCGACGCTTAATCCTGTCAATGCTCTTGCGTGGCACGGCAGAGGCTGTGGAGGGCTGGCGCGCGCTCAGATGAGGCACAGTGCTGGCTTTGTAGGGGGATGAATGCTGCTGGCGGCTTTTCATCAGCCGCTTATTCTTCCAGAGCCGCCTCGGCTGCACGGAACTTCGGCAGGCTTTCCCATTCGGAACGCGCTGAGATGCTGTGTTCCCAAAGCTGGCGCCGCACGTAGCAGCGAGATGCTTTCCACGGGGCTGTTATTGTGCAGGTTAGATGTATTCCTTGCATTAATGTGCTGCGTCAGCCCAGCTGCAGGTCCGGGCCCAGGCACTTGCTTGGCGTCTATTCCGGATGCTCTCCTGCTACTTGGTTAATGCATCTCCGTGTCCTGTGGCTTTTTTTGGAGCCCGTGCCCTGCAGCGCTGCAGCTCTGTTACCACTGGGTGTCATTTGCCCCCTGTACCAAGGCATTTGCCCTTTTGGGGCGCATCTGACCGGCTGCAGCACGTGCTGCTGGGCAAGCTGAGCTGCTCACACTGCTGCCTTCTTTATTGGGTGCTTGCTGCAGCTTGGGCAGATGGCTGTTCCTTGGGTGAAACCACCCAGCACGTAAGGCTAGAGGGGATTCTTAATTTCTGGGGGCTGGTTTTCAATGGGGTTTGTTGGGGTTGGGGTTTTTTTGGTGGTTTTTGCAAAATGGTTTGGTGATAGCAGGGAAGGGGGCTGGAGGAAGGCCGAGGTTACCACAGGCAGTTATAAGTACAATAAATCTGTGTGCCTCTTCTATAGATGAGCCCCCTGCCTGGCAAAGACCGGTGGCACTTGATCCTGTGTCTCATGGGCCTTCTGCCACTGTCCTGACCCATCCCTGGGCTTCTGCAAGGTGTGAAGTGATGTGTGCATGGAGACCACGCCAGTCCTGACAGCCAGGATCTGCCTAGGTTCCCTACTGCCCGAAGCTGCGCAGATGGTCTGTGCCCCAGCATGCCGGACAGTGCTGATGGGTATCTGCACCCTTGCCATCCTGCCCACTGCCTTGTTTGCCTAGAGACAGGCAGGAGCTGAGTTGGCAGGGAGAAGACAGTGACTGGAGTGAGGACAGTGGTGGCACCGGGATGGCAAAACCCTCTCTGCTGGGGCAGCTCTCCAAAAATCCCTGGGAGGTGCACCAAGGCATTGCAGAAGCTCCTCTCTTAGGTACATTTGGGTGTTAACCCAGAACAGCTAGCCCTGCCTTCCAAACTTCAACCTGTGCCAAGAGCCCCGATCCTTGGGGTTTTCTAGGGAAATAACTGAAAATGTAGAGCTTTCCCTCCTTGTGTGGAGGAGGAAGGAGGATTTTCCCTTTTCTCATTATCAGAAACGGACGTGTTTCTCTTCCTGAGGAGGGAACAAGGACTGGTGGGAGCTTTGCGCTTTGCTGGGTGAAGTTTTTGCCAAGTTTAAAGCAGCTGAAGCAGGTTTTGGCATGAGCCGTTACCCTTGTGCTTGCCTTGATGCAGGCTCCAGTGGTCCCTCCCCTCTGCATTTTCCAGATGTTGGGAGTTTTTGAACAAGAAGTCTGTCCTTGGATGGGTTTTGGCCTTTCTTCTCGTCATGGAGAGGCTTTAGCAGAGTCCACTCCAGAGTGTGGAGCGGAGTGGGGAGCTCCAGGGTACACAGCGCTGCCCAGGCGAGTGTGAGGACTTGCCAAGCTGTTGGCAGGGCTGGGTACACGGTCGCTCTGTCTGGACTGCCCAAACATGCTGGTTTAAGGCATCCTGAGCATCAGCTGTCCCTACCCCAGAGCAGCAGGCAGCTCAGGCTGGGGGGATGTGGCTTGCAGCCGGCAATGCTGTTTTCTCCAGGAACTAAAGCCTGTTGAGGCGTTTTCTCTTGTGCCCGTTGCTACAAGACGTTGGAGCTTGTGTAATCTGTGGGATTGGTGTCTGAGATGTGCTGGATAAGCTGGCAGGGCAGCCCAGGGCAGCATGTGGGGATGCGCTGGGGAGGCTGCAGGCTGGGGCAGTGGGGCTCAGCTGTGCGGCGGCACACCCGGGTTTCACTCGCCCCCACTGTGCCACTGGTGAGCCTGCTTGCCCGGGATGTCTGCAGCAGCCGTGCTGGTGGCTGCTCCCATGGGACTGTTGGATGCAGGAGGGTTTTAAGTGCAGTGTTCCCTGCACCTCCATGGCTGAGCCCGCTGCAGTGTCCCAGAGGGAGAGGGCAGAAGAAGATCCTCAAGCGCTGTCTGTCCTGTTGCTTGGAGACAGTATGAGTGCCTTTTTGATGTTGTGGGCATTTTGTTTGCTTTTCTAGCAGCAAAACAGCAGTAAGGGAAACAGCAGGCAGAGAGGAGGAACGGGGCTCCGCAGTGCTCCCATCTGCACAAGGAGTTAAAGCCTTCGTGCAGCTTTTCCCTGCTGAAGTCAGTGTGTTTACCCTGAGGCTGAGTCTGTGCCTGCCTGTGTCTATCTCAACATCTCCAGCTCGGGTTTAACAGCCTCGCGGTGGCTCAGCACAAGAAACGGCTCAGCCAAAATAAGCCCCATCCTGGGCAGTCGGTTGGCACGTCCTATCCACTTCCAAGAGAAAGCCAAGCGCTTGCGTCCTCCTTCCCACTCTGGCAGGGCTCGCAGCGCGCCCTGCCAGCAAACACTCTGCTGACGTGGAGGGGAGCAGGGGAGCAAGCCCGGCGCTCAGCCTTCCCATGGCCCCGGCTTCGGCCCCCGCAGCCAGGTGCAGGGATGGGGGGACCCCAGAGCATCCCCAGAGCTGGTGCAGCCAGATGGCTCCTTCTCCCCACAGCGTGGCTTGGAGCAAGGCAGGGAGAAGGGTCGGAGCAATGGGGAATGGCCTGACTGGATGTGTTGGACGTCTTGAATGTGTCTTCAGACGCTTTCCTGTGCTGGTGCCAGAGAGGCGGAAGAGTTTGTTCAGCGCAGGCAAGTCCCACACAGAGCAGGAATCCTGCACGTTACTTGGACAGCAGCCTCAGTGGGCTCTGCTCTGTGCCCAGCCTGCCCAGCTCATCCCAGTGTTTCTGTCCAAAGTTGCTCTTCTGTAAAGAGGAGTGAGGAGGAGACCTCATGCTGACAGCTGCCCTCCAGCCCATGACCTGCTGGTAGCGGTGACACCTCCCTGCCAGCCTGATCGTACCAGACAACCACAGATGAGGTCAGGTCTCCCAATGGGCACATTGTGCTTCATCATCCCTATTTGGCACCGCTGGGATCCCTGTCTCAGTCTCAGAGTGCCCTTCTGCCCTTGTGGACAGGGACAATGCAGAAGCATTGTCCTGTGGTGGCTTCCCACACCTCTCTCCATTTTTCCCTGTGTTATTAGCAGGGAAAGGAGCTGGGGTCGTTCCCTTCAGACATGCTGTTGAGTAGAGCAGTGTCAGGACAGGACTGCCAGGGCTGGGCAGGACAGGGGCTCCAGGAGCATCCTGGCTGTCCTTGGGCTGCTCAAGCGTGTTCTTGGCTGTGGGAGCTTTGCATCCCTCAGTGCTGGGCTGTGCCCTCCTCCTGCCATGCCCTGTTCCATGCTGGAGCCCAGGACCGGGTGCTGATGATCACAGGGCTGGGGCACTGCCTGGTCCCACCAGTCCCTCCCTGATGCCATGGAGAGGATGGGACAGCTGCTTGGCCGGCAGCCTGCACAGCTAGGGGGAATGGACATGTCCCCACCCAGCTTACCGAACACCACCTCTGTGCCCGGTGGGGTGGGCAGCCCTGGCCCACTCTGGTGGGCTGTGTGGCGGAGGGGTGCCAAGGGAACTGGTGCTGCCAGGAGCCTCAGTGAGCGCCCTGCTGAGCCCATGGGGACACGGTGCTGCTCTTACGGCCCCGGTGCTGAGTGCCAACAAGCAGCAGCAGGGTTTGGGGATGCCTTTCAAAGCCTGATACTGATGTTTTGTGACAATTAATCTTGCTATTTATATCAGTATAATTAGCTACGTTATTAATATTATCAAGGCGCCACAGTGCTAATTATATGTCTGCTTAACATGTGCTATCAGCGCTGTTTAAAATCCAGTGTAATTCTGCTTGACATTATCCCTACCATTAGCGTTATTTGTTGTATGCTGTGGAAGATAATTGATGCTCCTAATCGCCACAGCACCCATTAGGCAAACTGTCCCAAGCTTTTGTGAGCGGTGCCACCAAGCGGTGCAGCAACCTGGGGACACTTCCCTGGGAAAGCTCCCCCAGTTCGGGCGATCTCCCGTCCATCAGGCGCTCCCTCGGGAGGAAAGGAGCCCTTGGAAGGTCCTGCTTCTGGGAATGAATGAAGTAGATCTCTGCTCTGGGGTCGGTGGGAGCTTCTCTGGTGTTTTGTCTCCCCTTCTGCCCCAGCAAGAGCTTAAACATTGCGAGCATGAGGTGAAAGGTCACTGAAGCGTGGGGAACCTCACTCCAAGGGAACTTGTGTGTCTCTTCTCCTGCAGCAGTGTTGGCCAGCTGTCCAGGGGTTTTCCTCCCCCCACCAAGGGGGCTCTGGGGCTGGTGGCTGCATTTGGTTGGGCTCTGTGAAGCAGAGTATTTCCTCAGGGTCCAGGGTTTATCATCACTTGCCGTTTTATGAACATCCTCTGCTGCTGCCACAGAGTTCTGTAAATCTAAACCTGGAGCACGGTGCCTTTATATCCATCTTGGGACTGAACCAAGGGTAAATGGCCAAAATCTCAGGGGGGGTCTCTTGCTGTTCCTCCCTGCAGCCTGTCCATGCTGCTGTGCCGTGGGGAGGATGCCCGGCTGCAGTGGACATGAGCGCTGCAGGGCCCTACAGCGCTCCAACCTTTCTGATCCTCTTCCTTACCCTGTGCACTCCTTCTGTGGCTTTACCCCCGGGATGCCACGTGCCAGGAAGGGCCCCTGAGAAGCCTGGGGTGATGAGGACCAGAGAGACAGCTCACACAAGTGTCTTCATCAACTACCCAGGGCCAGCCCACCCATCCACATCCTGGAGAAGGTTTTAAGCCGAGGGAAATCCTTCAGTGCTGGGTCAGGTAGAGAAACACAGCCGATTTCTGACTGGCTCACGCGTGCCGTACGCCTTACCCTGTGCTCCCCCTGCAGCTGCAGGCTCCCATCCCTGCTGCTGGGGAGACTGGGGAAGGGAATGAGAATAAGGCTCTTGAGCGTGCGCAGGCGTTGGAGCACCAGGGAATTAAAAACCAGCTGCTGGAGCGTTTGATCATCTTGTTTGATCCTCAGAGCTGGGAGCAGAGTTTTTTATGGCATGCTGGGAGAGGGAAGGCACCAGCTCGTAGGCTCTGTGTTTCATTATCGCTCCTTTGCAGCCGTCTCAGTGCCCCTCTCCAGCATGAGTCCCTGAAGCCGGAGTGGGCATGAGTGTGGAAGGGTACAAGGAGGGGGGCAGGAGCAGCTGGGGGCTGGAGGAGTAAATGTTTAAGTGGTTTTGGCTCCTGTCCCATGGTGGCATGGGCTTGGACCTGGCACAAGCAGGTGCCAGGGGGTCCCTGTGCTGCTTCAGACTGCCAAGCTTGGAGATGCTGATCCCAGTCCCCACCAGTGGGACATGACGCAGGGTGGGATGGGTACTGGGGGCCCTGCCCCACTGTAGCTGTGTGACAGCCCTTCCCTAGCTGCAGCATCTGCGAGGGAGCTTTGCTGTGGGCAGAGGCCTTCTGGGACTTGGTGTGGGTTAGACCCTCCCTCCAGACCCCCACCCAGAAGGGGCTGTGTGTGTGGCCCTGCAGCTGGGTGTTGGGGTTGAGTTGTTGGGGGGGACCTGGCCAAGCCACCTGTAACCCCTTTGGTCTGCCAGCACCAGGGGGGCTGTGGCAGGAGGGGTGTCTGCAGTGCCTGAGCTGCCTCTGCTTTGTGGTCCTGAAAGAGGACAGGACCTGGGAGCTTCGATGGGAGGTTCTCCTCCCACAGTGTGGGCAGGAAGTGTTCCTCCCCTTCGGTTCCTTGCTGAGCTTGGCCCTGGGCATGAACCTGACCCTCCCCATCCTTGGCCAAGGGCACCATACCCTTCCCAGCACCAACCTCCTCCCAAACCCTCAGCTGCTGTACCCCTCCAGCGCTGGCTCCATGTTGGATGTAGCTCTATCAGGCTCTGCCCGGATTTGGCTCCTGGCCAGAGGGACTGGTGGAAACAACCTGTGATGGCAGGGAAGTGACGATGAAGATGGAAGCTGGTAAAAGTCACCGGTGCAGGGAGGATGAGAAAGCACAAGGTGAGAGGAAAGAGGAGAGAGAGGTGAGGTGGGAGGAGCAGGCAGCCAGAGAACGAGCCGTCTGCAGGCGTGACTTAGGCACTTTATTGCCCAGTAATATTTAAAATCACATTCTGCAGTGGTTTGGCTTAGTAAAACTAAACTCTGGGTGATGGTTGTGACGCAAGTCCAGCTCCCCTTCAACTGATTTGCCCTCCCATCATTTGCCATCGACCTCTGATGCAGCACCATTCCGATCTCCGCAGGGTTCAGTACCCTTTCTGCAGGGATTTGGAATGCAGAAGCTTCAGCTTCACTTTCAAGCTAATTTTGTATTTGTAATTCAGCACATCTCCCCGGTGTTTAGGCGTGAATTCCACTTCTAATTCATTTTATGCATTTCGCATTCAGCTTTGGAATAGCTGAATCTAAATATTGATACCAGCCTGGGCAGGGAGGAGGGGTGGGTATCAGGCACCTTCCGTGGGGTTTCTCATTACTTTTTGCTTGCAAATTTGGTTTGGGAGGTGGGATCAGAATTGAATGGGGTAATTAGTGAATCGTTGATAAAACCCTTATCTATCTGGTGAAGATCACAAAGTGTCTTTTTATTGTGGAATGGAGACCAGATGTTCCTCAGAAATGGATGAGTCTTCCATGAGTTCCTCTCTGGTACTTCCCCAAACTTTCTGTTCAGCTCATTGAATTTCATCCCTGCACTTCAGCAGCAGAAGCTTGATGGTTTGTTAAGTGCCGATAGGATTCGTGTAAATGCCGTGCATGAATGAGTTCTACATTTCCTCTTCACAGCCTCAGAGAGGGAGTTTGAGCTCTTCAGAGCAGCTTGCAGCCTCAGAGCAGGACAGCAGGGTGACCATGACCAGCACTGTGCCCTCGTGGCTAAGAAGATCGGTGGCATCCTGGGGTGTATCAGAAAGGGGGTGGTTGCTAGGTCAAGAGAGGTCCTCCTCCCCTTCCGCTCTGCCCTGGTGAGACCCCACCTGGCATATTGTGTCCAGTTCTGGGCCCCTCAGCTCAAGAAGGACACAGAACTCCTTGAAAGAGCCCAGCACAGGGACACTGAGATGATGAAGGGAGTGGAACTCCTTCATGATGAGGAGAGACTGAGGGAGCTGGGCCTCTTTAGCTTGGAGAAGAGGAGACTGAGGGGTGACCTCATCAGTGTCTGTAAATACATAAAGGGTGAGTGTCAGGAGGATGGAGTCAGGCTCTTCTCAGGGATGGCAGTGACAGGACAAGGGGCAGTGGGTGGGAGCTGGAGCACAGAAAGTTCCATGGGAATGAGAGGAGAAACTTTTTCCCTGTGAGGATGGCAGAGCCCTGGGACAGGCTGCTCAGAGAGGCTGTGGGTCTCCTTCTCTGGAGACATTCACACCTGGATGTGTTCCTGTGTGATCTAGTCTGGGTGATCCTGCTCTGGCAGGGGGTTGGATTGCATGAGCTTTCGAGGTCCCTTCCAACCCCTAACACCCTGTGATCCTGTGATGGGTGTGCCTCTCATTGCAGCTGTTTCCTGACAGGTTGCATGTCCCATGCTGGAGGAACAGAACCTGGGGGATGCCCAGCCCAGGCCCTTTGCATTGTCCTGCCCACACCTAAGCTGCTGGGATCCCACTGCACTAGCTGCGCCTGACCCATTGTGAATCCCCCTTAAATCCTCTCTGAGGGCTGTTCTTCCTCATACCACACACTCACTTTGGTGTGTCGTGTCCAGGGATGTTTATGGTGTTTCCTTAAGAAATCTCAGTGGGAGAGATGTTTGTTGATGCTCTTCTAGTTAGCCTGTCCTCTTCTGTCTCTAATGACTGACCCCTCAGCCTGGTATTCATCAGGCTGCTCTTCCTGGAAGCCCCATCTCTGTGTGCAATTCCCACCTACCCACAGGGATATTCTTAAGTGCTTTTCATCACCATACCATTATCTGCATCGGGAGTAGTTAATGTAACTGCACTCTCATTAGCAAAGCCGTGAAGACTCATGTTTGCTGGAGCAGATCTCCATCTGCCTTCCCCTTCCTTTCCCTTCCTTTCCTTTCCCTTCCCTCTCAGGGCAACCTCTGTGTTCATCGTTGCCTGCCGCATGTTGATATAAATCCTTGGAAGGATGGAGCTTCTCTCCCACCAGTTGGCCCTTCCACAAGGACACACACACAGAGTCATGGAAGCAGAGCCGTGCTGTCTCTCTTTGATGCTCTGGAAGGAGTTTTGTACACTTCTGGCATGGAGGGCAGTGGCAGGGCAGTGCCAGCTGCCATCCCAGGGTCCTGTCTTGGCTGCAGACCAAGCGGCTGCGCAGGGTTTGTTTCCTCCCACTTGGAGCTGCTGCTGAGCCCATCGCTGTTTGTGGGGGGACACTCTCACCTTGCTCCTGGTGGCGCATTGTTCAGGGGTGCGTTCCCAACTCAGACTTCTTAAGAAGAAGGAAGAACCTTGAAGTGACCTAAAATCTTCCTAATTCCAAAGGGTTTTGGGTTGCTTTGTCCTCCCCAGCCAGGCAATGCACCCCATGTCCTTTCTCATCACTGGAGCTCCCACAGCACAGCTTGCTCCACTCCTTTGTGATGCCAGCTGGGAGATTGGTCTTTAATTATAAATGATCTCTGCTTCTCCCCCCCGAAAACCCAGGACGCCCCAACGCGCTTTGCAGCTGCAGAGGTTGTGTTGTAACTCTCCCAAGGCCGTGAGCTTGTTCCCACCCTTCCCCTCGTTGGGGAAATGGAATTGGAAAAAAGCATTGATGAGCCCTGGGGATTTCTGGTGCCAGCGTGGGTGGGCTGGGGGGGGATACTGAGGCTGCCACTGGCCCTGACTGCTTCAGCACCCTGCAGTCTGTCCTCTCTCAACCTCCAGGAGCTGGTTGAGAAGAAACTAGAAAAGGAAAATTCCTGGGAAAAGACATTGCTTGGAGCAGTGGGAAGCTTTTCCTTTGGCTCTGTCTTTTTAAAGGAATAAATAAAAGTAGTGGAAGATAAACAAATAAGCTCAGGACTCAGTGTAGCTTGGGAATTTTTACATCAAATGTAGCAAATTTAATAAGATCTCTGGAAATCACAGTCTTTCAAGTTGAAAAGCACGCAGCCTGAACCAGGGAGCAAACTCGCCGAGTGTTTAAATAGGACAGCTTAAACAAGCAGATAATGGTTAGATGGCTTCAGGAATAAAACTGTCTTGTCACAGTCAGGATGAATTAATAAAATATTTAAACAATTTTCAGTACGGCTGCAGCGATACAGAGGACTGTGATAATATCCAGTATTGGAAGATTTGCTTTGAAAAGATTAAAGGACGTAAACACTGAAGGAATGAAATAAGCTGAATGGGGCTCTGCTGTACTGCTGCAGGAGTGCTCGTTACGCAGCCCTGCCATGCCTTGTTAGCTTCTCGTTGTAGCTGGGTGGGTTTGGGCTGGAAGGTGCAGGGATGGGGTCCGGCCTGGGATGCCTTGGCCTACAGGAATGGTGGATTTGCCCCACGGAGAGCAGGACCCAGTGCAGGATGTGATGGGCTGAGACAGCTCCATTCTTTGCCACACGTGGGGTGAAGATGCTGGGCTGTGGAGCTCCGGGACTCTGGGCTGCGCAGCTCCGGGACTTGGGGCTGCGGAGCTCCAGGACTTGGGGCTGCAGAGCTCCAGGACTTGGGGCTGTGGAGCTCCAGAACTCGGGGCTGCGCAGCTCCGGGACTTGGGGCTGCGGAGCTCCGGGACATGGGGCTGCAGAGGTCCAGGACTTGGGGCTGCAGAGGTCCAGGACTTGGGGCTGCAGAGGTCCAGGACTTGGGGCTGTGGAGCTCCGGGACTTGGGGCTGTGGAGCTCCGGGACTTGGGGCTGTGGAGCTCCGGGACTTGGGGCTGTGGAGCTCCGGGACTTGGGGCTGTGGAGCTCCGGGACTTGGGGCTGTGGAGCTCCGGGACTTGGGGCTGTGGAGCTCCAGGACTTGGGGCTGTGGAGCTCCGGGACTCTGGGCTGTGGAGCTCCAGGACTCAGGGCTGCAGAGCTCTGGGACTTGGGGCCATGGAGCTGGGTCAGCTCTGCTCACAAAGGTGGCACCAGGCACCAAGGGCTGGTGGTTCATTGCAGCTCATACTCAGTAGGTTTTGCTCCAAAGTGACTTAAACCGCATTCGTGTCACCAGGCAGGAGCTGCACAGGAGCTGCTCCATGCCTCCCTTGTGTCTTCCTGTCACTTGTCCTATTGTCTGGGGACATCCGTGCAGCACAGGCAGCAGCTGACTTATCATACTTCACCTCTGAATTTCCTTTTTTTCTTTTTTTTTTACCTGCTGGGGGCTGGGAACTGACTGCAAACACAATTCCAGAGGGATGCGTCACTGCCAGAGTTGATGGTGGTCCCCATGCTCCATCCTCATGCTGCCTGGCGGGGAGGGGGGCGGGAGTGTCTGCTGGCACTGGGATGGTGCTCTGGACGTGCTGGGGAAGAGCTGCTCACCACTGTGCTCACCAGCACCCGGGCTCTTGGTGTGGCTCCCTGCTTCTGAGGAGATGTCAAGCTGGGCTGTGTCGCTGCCCCTCATCCCCACAAAGGCAGTGGGTGCCTGGGGCAGAAGCTCCTTGCAGAGCGGTGTTGGTGCTGGCAGCGGGTTTGCTGTGGCTGCTGCAGTGTCACAGCTGCAGGCTCAGAACTTAGAGTTTTGGTCTGAAAACTAGACCAGTTCTGGATCGTGGCAACCATGGATGCCTTGGCTGTGGTACCAGCGGCATCTGATGTTGCTCCAGCTCAGGCAGCAGTTGGATTTTGTGCGTGTTTGTGCACATGGCCCATGGAGGGAGCAGGGCAGGGCCCCCCAGCCCTCACTGGAAGCCATCCCAAGTGAACAAGGGCTGGGAAAACAGCCCTAAATAAACGCTGAAAGTCAGTGCTCCCCAGTTCTGGCTGCTGTGCCTGAGGGTGAGGGTGGGAAGCTGGAGCTGTAGTGCCACATGCTGCCTACCCACGCCCTCCCACCCTTCAGAGCACACTGGACACTGGCCGAAGCCAGCACAGCCTGGCAGCAGCGAGAGCCCCTAGTGCCACCAGCAGCCTTTGCACACTCATGCTGGAGCCTTTCCCCAGCTGCAGGGCACCCAGACCCATGTCCCGTGTTCCCGGGGGGGGGAGGTCCCACACTCACCACCTTCCAGGCTGGGGGTGGGGTGGGGACCCTGCTGTGGGCCAGGAGGGAACCTGGGATTTACAGTGCTGGAAGTTGCTGCTCTGAAAGCTGCTGGTGGGGTTTGACCCTGGCTGGGTGCTCTGCCAGCTTGGCCCAGGAAGGGCTTGGCAGCTTTCCCACGGTGACCGTGCTGGTCTGCTCTCCCTCTCCAGTTCTGCCATCCCCTGGCCCCGTCACCTCACCAGTATCGGTGGCTTTCAGTTCAAGGACACAGTGGTGTCACCTTTTTGTCTGTTTCTCTCACTTTTCTCCCTAGCCACAGAGAAATCAGCTCTTCTGCAGTGAGGGCCAGAAGGTGAATGTTTGGGGAGATGATGAGCGTGCTATAATGCAATTAAAAACCACCCTCCATAATTGCTGTAATTTATACGTACCTGCAGAATAGCCAGCTGGTGTAAACAAGGCTTCCAGTGCCTTCTGTTTGTTTCAGCAAACCAAACAGGAGGAAATGGTTCTGTCTGTATTTCTCTGTGCTGCACAGGGGCTTGTGGCAGTCAGGGGTACCCCCCCCAAACTGGGGAGCACTGAGAGTGGGTGCTGAACTCAGGGGGAGCAGAACACCACCTCAGCATCGATGAAGTGGCAGTGCAGATGTAATCGAGGGTTTACGTGCTGTGGGGCAGGTTTGGTGTGTTTGGTGTGTTTGGGGGGGAATGCTTCCCTGGAAAATGGGGTGCTGTGGTGGGTGCGGGTTGGACCCGTGTGCTTTGGAGAGGGCATCGAGCCCATCGCTCTTCCCAGCACCAGCCCCAGAACATTAAAGGAGATGGGCTGCGATTTCAAAGCTGCAGCTTCAGTGCAGCAGAGGTGGTGATGAGGAAGATAATTAGCAAGTTAAATGTTCGATGCTTTCATCAATTTCTGTTTAATAATATTGAGCTCTGAGGGGAGTGGGCGGCGGGGCCTGTCAGCAGCTGGCTTTGTATTAGCGATACCGCGCTGCTGTGTGGAGTGCCTTGCACTTAAGGAAGGCACCGTGGGCTCCTGTTTCTACGCCATTGGCCAGCAGTTTGCCAGGGTGCAAAGGAGTTCTGAGTGTTTTAGGAGCCGGTGTTTCTTCAGGACCGAATCCTTGCCCGTGCTCCATGGCTGCAGGTCGATCTCTTCTGGCTGCCTGCACCCGCCTTGCCCGGCTGCCCAGGGAGAGGCCGTGCCCCTGGACGTGCTGGAGCCTTGGTGTGCACCTTGGACTGCACAAGGATGAATAAAACCCTGTGGGGAACCTCTTGCAGTCCTGGAGTTTAAATAATTAATAGGGTATCGTTTCCCCGACACGTGTCGCAGCAGGGAGCGAGCGCTGTGTTATAAAACATTTCCTCTTAGAGGAGCCACGCATGCTAATGGAAATGTGGTGTCACATCCATTATTGACATCCAGGAAGATGTGAGCCCACCACGCGTCCGCAGACAGAGGGCTCTTCTGTAGCAGGCTCTTTCTCCCCATTTTGCTGGGTCCCACCCAGCTCTGTGAATTTTGCAGCCTATGTGTGCCAGAACATCCCCAGGGACCCCCAATCCGCCAATGGTGATCTGCTCCCACCAGCAAAAGGCAGCGTGGTTGAGGAGCTGGGAGGGGACACCTGGGGACCACAATCTTCTCCTGGGGCCGTTTACGTCCAGAGCTGTCAGAGGGTGGAGAGGGGAGGGCAGGGATGGCAGGTCACAGACACTGGGTTGTGGCAGGCTGGCGGTTGGAGCAGAGCCCTGCTCTGTGCTCTCCTGAGAAGGGGGACATGGTGGGAGGGGTGGGCCAAGATCAGCCGGGTTGGCTGCCCTTGCAAGCTGAGCTGTGCCCATGGCTCGGTCTGGAGCTGCCCCGTCCTTGTTCCTTGCCCTTCCCTGTGTTGCTCTGGCAGAGATGCTCAGCAGAGGAGAGGGCTCTTGCTGATGATTTGGCAGGGTCTTAACTGGCTTCCTTACCATGCACAGAACAAAACTGAGGACAAAAACATGGGCCAAGCGTGGGCAGGAGCTGCCAAGAAACTCTAGAGCCTTTGCTCAGAAATGTTCAGGTTGTTGCTCCCTCTGGCAGCATGTTGGGTGGTGAAGGGTCTCGGTGGTTGGTGGGAGGCTGGGGACAGTCCTCTGGCTTTGCTCATTGATCTTTTTGGGTTGGTTTTTTTTTCCTCTTTCTTCTCTCCCTTTCCTGGACTCGCAGCAAACCCTGGAGACGAATCTCACCAACCTGGTCAAACGCAACAGCGAACTGGAAAACCAGATGGCCAAGCTGATACAGATCTGCCAGCAAGTGGAGGTTGGTGAGAGCAACTGGAGGGGTGGGGAGGGGGAAGGTGCACTGGGATGCAGCGATGGGCTGCACGGGCTCGCTGCCCTGGGAGCATAGAGTAGCGTGGGGTGGGACATGTCATGGACACCAAGGGGCTGGGGGAGCATTGGCTGAGGCTGAATTGTTTGGAGAATTTAGTCCCCAAAGACAGAGGATGCAGGGCAGGTTTCCGGGGTCTGTAGGGTCTGAAGGACAGGGTGGCCTGACTGGGAGTCACTGGGCTGCCCAGAAAAGGGAAAACCTGCTGCCTGCTCCGTGTTGGGGATGGAGGGTGCTCTTGGTCGAAGCCGAGGTGACGGAATGCATGCAAACACAACTCCAGTCTCAGGGAGGGGACAGGATGCCCCTCTCAAGGCTGCTTCCAGTGCCCAGTGCAGTTCTCCCAGCAGCTCCCTCTTTGTTGGTGCACGGTCGGACCCACCAAGCTCAGTACAGCCAGACCTCCCCTGCAGCCATAAGACATTAGTGAGGGTTTGCTTCGGGTGCTCAGGGTGCTGTTGCCTGTGTCCTGCTTCAGAGGCTGGGGCATCTCCAGCCGCGCTCCCAGTGACTGGAAATCCTCCTGCCTCCCTGCTTCCCCTTCCTCTGGGGAAGGTTACACCTCCTCTTTCTTGGGAGTACTGTTAAATAAATGAGTTCATATTTGCACAGTGCTTGGAGATCAAAGCAATGAGCACTCTGGGAGGGCTCGGAAGGAAGCCCCTAGCTGTGGCTGCAGACCCATGTGGTGCAGCCCCAGCCAGGGCAGGACCAGCCATCATCACAGGGTGTGTGCAGACAGCCTGGCCTCACCTCTCTTCTTCTTGGGGAGGAGAAATTTTCATTATTGGGAGGTTTTTTCCCACGTTTCTTCACAGCCCTGGTTTCCCTACAGTCGTGTCTGTCCCCTCTTTGTCCATGCTTACTGAGAAATCCTCTGAACTGGTGCAGTTCCCCAGTCACAGCAATGCTCTGCTCCTTGTCCAGTGCTCGGAGGAGAGAGGAAAGGTTGTTCCTGTGGTCTCTGGGTCATAATACCAGTTCAGTATCCCAGGGCACTGGCTGCCACTTTCACACTGGTGTCTCCCCTGTAGTTTTTGAAACATCCCACTTCCAGCCCTCTCCACAGAGGTGGTGCCACAGAGGGGTGCCCATCCCCACCCTTGCTGCAGCAGCAGCTTCCCCTTGCAGGGCAGGGCTGGTCCCGGCCTTTTGGCCTGTTGTCTTCCTCACTTTCCTTCCTCCTCCCTACAAACATGTGTTCTCTGCCCCTCCATATATCCTTCCTGCCATCAGAGATGGCGGTCGCCCTCTTTCCTGCCAGAACCCTGCATTCTGCAGCAGAAGAACAATGTTCAGGCTTAAGGCAGCAGCAACTGGGAGAGGCTTTGTCCAGGGATTACAGAACGTGGAGGAGGAGAGGACATCACCTTTAATCCTGCTGAAGAAAAGGACGCCGCTGACCTTGTGCTTCAACCACTTGATCTGTAAACCTCTTTGTGTTTGGGGTGTGTGATCAGGCGTCCTGTGTGTGCCTCACCAGGGCAGTGCATGTGTGAGCCGTGCCAGGAGCTCCTCAGCGATGCGCTCCCCTGGAAAGCATTCATCAGAGAGGAGCGAGGTGGTTAGTGCCTCGCTGCTGTTTCAACGCACACCTACCAATTAATAGCAAAGTAATTTGCAGCTTTGTTTACTGAGGTGATACATGGAGAGAGGCTGTTGCAATTAGTTTCCTCTTAATGGGCTATTGATTTGTCGGTTGCTAAATTAAGCAGCGATTCCTTGAACCAGCACCTTTCCCGAGGATACTGACACCGGGCTGCTGCAGGGATCACCAGCAGGGATTCAGGCCAGCTTGCTTCTGCCTGAGCAAACCTGGCAGTGCTTTGCTTCCCACTCAGTCACCCCAGATCTTGCTATCAGGGGGTGTCCAAGCCCAGCAGCTTCCCAGAGCTGTCTCGTGGGACACAGGGATCATAGAATCACAGAATCATTTGGGTTGGAAGGGACCTCCAGAGATCATCAAGTCCAACCCCCCTGCCAAAGCAGGGTCCCAAGGACAGGTCACACAGGTCGGCATCCAGACGGGTCTGGAATCTCTCCAGAGAAGGAGACTCCACACCCCCCTGGGCAGCCTGTCCCAGGGCTCCCTCACCCTCACCAGGAAGAAGTTTTTCCCCAGATTGGGGCAGAACTCCCTGTGCTCCAACTTGAGGCCATCACCCCTTGTCCTGTCCCCACAGACACTGAGAAGAGGCTGGCCATTTCCCCCTGTGTCCCACCCTTGAGATACTTATAAACATTAATCAGATCCTCTCTTAGCCTTCTTTTCTCAAGGCTGAACAGTCCCAGCTCTCTCAGCCTTTCCTCGTAGGGGAAATGTTCCAGGCCCTTAATCGTCTCCGTAGCCTCCTCTGGACTCTCTCCCGGAGATCCCTGTCTGTTTTATATCTGAGCCCAGAACTGGACACAGCACTCCAGGTGGGGCCTGACCAGGGCAGAGCAGAGGGGGAGTATCACCTCCTTTGACCTGCTGGCAGCGCTCCTTTTGAAGCCCCCCAGGATCCCATTGTCTCTCTCAGCCCCCAGGGCACACTGCTGGCTCATGGCCACCCTGTCGCCCACCAGGATCCCCAGGTCCTTTTCCACAGAGCTCCTGCTATGCTGAAGGGATCATTTGCCCATGGCAAGGCATGCCGGCGAGGGCTGTTCAGGGATCCACAGATTGGTCTTCCCACTGCATCTCAGGAAGAGACTGGGGCTCTCTGGCCAGAAGGTGCTTCCAAACCCTGACATCTCCTGTGGGCAGCACCAGCATCTTGTTCTTCGCTCACTAAATAGGGGCCTTGTAGCTCTGCCGATGACCTGGAGAGTGCAAATGGCCTTTCAGAGCGTGCTGGTGGTGCCACTACTGCTGCCAGCTGCCAGCCAGGGCTGCCATTCCCCCAGGACACAGCACGTCCACAGGGGCTGTGTGGAGGGGATACCAAATGGGCTCATGCTGGCCCGGAGGGGACCAGAGCATCCTGGCAGAGCCCTGGTGACAGTTACGGGTGCTCACTGCTCTTAGAGGTCAGGCTCTGACTGCAAAACCCCAGCAGGGATGGAGCAGGGATGCGTGTCGATGTGCCAGAGACAGGATGTCCTTCCAAGCCTCTTCCTCCTCTGAATCCAGCACTGCCATGAGCTGACCTGTCACGAATTGAAGCCTATTTGGCGTTTCTTTCTGACTCTGGAAGTTGCAGACCTCTAAGTTGGTGTTTTCTACGTAGTTCAGGACTCTTCAGCTTTGCCAGTTGTTCTGCTTAAAGTAGCAGCTGAAATGCCTTTCTGAGCCTCGCTGCATATGCATTCCTGCCCTTCAGAGGCACCTTTTCAGAGAGCATGTTATGTGTGGAGCAGAAAATATCCCAGCCCCTCTGCACTGCCCCGGGAGCCTGAATACCAGGGATTTTGCTTTTGATGTGGGCTATAGGCAGAGGGGTGTGATTTCAGTGTGCTCAGGTTCAACCTCAGGCCCACTGAGCCTCGCCCAGGCCCAGCTTTCCTGCAATCACAGCACCCACTCAGTCCTCACCCCAGCACACAGCATTTACCTGACCCAGTGCTTCCCAGTGAAAGGTCCTTTGCCCAGTACCTGCCCATGCCTGAGCCAGCACAGCCGTGTTGCCTGAAGTCTCAGCTCCGTGCTCTCCTGGCACGATGGCGGTGGGACCCTGGCCACTGAAACACTCCTCTTTGGGCTGAAGGTGGCTGGAGAAAGGGCTGTGGTGGCCTCTGCCTCTTCGTCTGCCTTGGGTCTCCCAGAGCGTGGGCCCTGGCTGAGCTGCAGATTTCTTGCCCTGGGAAGGCTTCCAGGTTTATTTAACCAGCTGCCCAGGATTTCTGCTCAGCATGCCAGGCTGGAGGGGGGAGTGTGGCACCCCCCTGCTGTCGTATCTGCAGTCCTGGCACCCAGGGCTCCCTCCTGCCAGCAACGGCACTTGCAAACAGCCCCTATGTGGTCCTGGGAGACACAGGCAATGGCCATGTCCATCTGTCCTTACCCATGCCTCAAGGGGCCACGGGCTGCCAGCTCCCTCTGCCACAGCCCGGGTTGCTGGGTAGAGCTGTCACCTTTGCTGCCGCCAGCGCGGACGCTGCGGGCTCCGTACCAGGGGCCTGACGCCCCCCTTGCAGCAGATTTGGAGGATGCTGGGCTGTTCTTTCTGGGTGGAGTTGTATCTGCAGACCATGGGCTGTCTCCCACTCCAGCATTGCATAACCTGCTGGCCGGGTTTAAAAAAAGCTCCTGTAGGAAATGTGCTTCACTCCGGCTGCCTTCAGCCGTCTCCACAGCTTCCAGAGTACAAGATGAAGCAAAGCCTCTCAGTGTCCTCCAGTACACAGGTTGATTTGGCAGGGCACAGTTCCCCTCCTGTAAAGTGTGTCCCCCCCCCCTTTCCTGTCCATCAACCCAGGGATGCTGATCCCGGAGGCAGAGGTCTGGGACCTTTGCCTGTGCTCTCACTTCTCTCTGTGCGTGCCTCCTCCTTGGCTTTAACGTGGAAAAACAAGACAAAAATCTGAACAGGGGGCTCCAGCAGGGATTAATTACCCCAAATTAAGCAGGGGACATATCACAGATTGACTGAATTTTAGGGGTTGGAAGGGATCTCCAGAGCTCATCAAGTCCAACCCCCCTACCAAAGCAGGGTCCTTAGGACAGGTCGCACAGGTCAGTGTCCAGACGGGGCTGGATACCAGGGAGCCCAGAACTGGACACAACACTCCAGGTGGGGCCTGACCAGGGCAGCCCAGCTCGCCCATAGCTATGCTACCTTGAGCTGGTCCAGCCCCCTCATTGCAATCCCACAGAGTATTTCCTGATGTGCCCCTTGCAGCCATGCAGCCCCCATGGCTCTGCCTGCACGAGCAGTGGGTTTGGGCTGTGCTTTCGGCCATGGCCACCCTCACCCTTCCAAGCAGAAACAACTTCTCCTTGCTGTGAGTAGCAGATGGGTGCTGCCTCGGTGTAGGGTCATGCTTCTGCAGGGAGCTTTCGCTGCTCGGCTCCAAGCAGGACAGTGAGGGCAGGACAGCCCTGGCTGCCTCATAGCTGGGGGCAGGACAGGGGTCACAGGGAGCACCGAGTGCCTGGCTGCACCCAGAGCATACAGGCTGCCCAGGGAAGGGAGACAGACAGATGCTTGAGCATCCCTGAGCTGGCACAGGCAGCGCTGGTTGTCATCCTGTCTGGTGGCACTGAGCTTTGTTGGGACAGGGCGCAGCTGAGACAGTGGGGTGCAGCACCCCAGCAGGGCTGAGCCAGGCTGTGCCGCCGTGGTGTGTGGGGTGCCTGGGCTGCCCCCGCTGCGGCTCCTGCCCCAGGGATGGGGCAGTGCCCGTGGGGGAGCGTCAGCCCCACAAACCTCCTGGCATGGCCCTGTCACCCCATGTTGGCCTCAGACATGCAGCAAAGAGAGCTTTACACCCTTCTCCAGCTTTTTTCCTTCCTCCAGCCACAGTAGCAATGGATGTAACTGAGCCAGCCCGCTTCTGTCTGGGCTGTTTTCTCCTGCCCAGCTTGGCACCCGGCAGCTGGCAAAGCCAGGACCCAACATGCAGGGTACATACTGCACCCCTCCCAGCCTGAGCTGGGGCATGCAGGCACACATGTGTCCCTCCTAACAGCGTGTGCTTTTGCTTTTCTGTCCAGGTGAACACAGCCATGCACGAGGCCAAGCTGATGGAGGAGTGTGATGAGCTCATGGAGATCATCCGCCAGCGCAAGCAGGTCATTGCTGTCAAGATCAAGGAGACGAAGGTAAGGAGGGCTGGCTGGTGCTTCTGGGGCTGGGCGGTCCCTCCGCAGGGTCTGTCTTTCCACTCTGGGCACAGCCTGGCAGTTGGGCAGCCCATGATGCTGGGATGTCCCAGGCAGAGATGCTGCCAGTGGCGCGTTCCTTGCCCGTGCAGGGCTGCTTTGGGCAGCTGTGGAAGTGCACAGCTTCTCCTCCCTGCACCCAGGCTGTATGAGTTCTGGCATCCCTTGCTCTGCTGTCCTTGGGTTCTTCCAATAAGGACAGGGCACATGCTTGGTGGCTGAGGAGGGGATGGTGTGTGGATTAGCATGGCAGATTGGTGTCATTGCTGGTATCAGGTCAGGCTGCTTCCTGGGGGCATTTCTAATGCCACAGTGCTTATATAATAACGAGGCATTAATGCTGAAGGGCTGGTGTGCCCTGTGCTGGGGGACCCAGCCTGTTTGGACCCTTTCCTGAGCAGTTCCAGGTGTTCTGGCTTTTTCTGGTGCTTTCGATGCAGTGGGGAGAGGCTTGGGGTCAGCTGTAGCTCTGAGCAGCACCCATGGGAGCTTACCTGAGCGCTGTGCCTTTCTTACTGAGCTGGAAGGGGTGTTGGGGTCCAGCTCTGCACCCCTCATGGTGCTGCCAGCGGGTGGGTTGGGTTTTTGCTGGTGGAGGTTTGGGAGTGGGTTGCATGGTGCCACATCACCCTGCCCGACGCTGGGACATGCTCAGCGGAGCTGAGGCTTTGCCATGCCTGCTGGTATCCCAGCCACTTCAGGGAACATATTTTATGTAACGGTGCCTTCTGCTGGTCCATCTGTCTGTCTGCCTGCCTCTCGCCTCCCACCCTCTCCCTGAACATCTTCTGGCCATGCTGTCCAGTTTCAGCCATGCCTGACAGGGAGCTGGAAGGCTCAGGGAGGCTGTTTCCCTGCAAGCTGGCAGCTGGGTTGGGGAGAGGGACCCAATGGGTGCAATTAGTGCCCTAAACCATCAGCAGAAGCAGCTGCTTACGAATGGCTGGGGTGGGATCAGCAAACCCATGCCCATGCAGCTCTAAGCCCAGCACTGCACTGGTGGGAGATGGATGCGGGGATGGTGGTACCAGCAGTGCCAGGGAGGGAACTGGGTTTGTTTCCAAAGGTACCTGGGAACCAGAATAAGGCTCTTTGGCTGTCAAATCTGACTGGGGATGGGAGAGTGAGGGTTTGCAGCATGGCAGTGCCCCTCCATAGCCCCCTGTGCTGCTGGCACTGGCTCCCCCAGCCAGTCTGGGCAGGTTTCCTCTGGCAGTCATTCCCGAGGGTGAATGGGAAACAGCCTTTCCCAAGAGCCACAGACATTGGGGTGTTTAAAAAGCCCCAGACACAAAAGAAAGGAGGAAGCACCGCAGACTGGGCCTGGTTTGAAGCGCTCCGGCTGTGGAGCGAGGAGTGCTGCTTCCCTGCTCAACTCTCATTTTGCTTTCCCTTTGTTCTGGGCTGCTTTTCCTGACACACAGCCCGACGGATGCCTGGAGCAGCCAGATTGTGCAGCCCTGGGAAGAGGCAGAGTCGTGCCTGAGGAGGAAAGCCTGCGGAGGCAGAACCGCCGAGGCAGCTGTTGGTCTGTCCCAGGAGGGGTCTGTGACTCTGTTCAGGGCTGCTCTGGTGGCTGTGGGATGGAGCTCCTCCATCCCCCCTAACTCCCACGGAGCAGCAGCCTGCAGCTTGTGCTTGGCCATGACTGGGAGCAAGGGATGCCCAACGAGGGTGCCCGGAGCTTGATGCCTGGCATGCTCACAGACAGCCCAACTCTGGCATAGGGAGACCATGCCCAGCCTTTTGGCATCCTTTATCCCAGTAATCCTAAGCAAGAGCTCTTCCCAGGTGTGTCACATGCACCTGGAACCCTCCTTCCCCCTGATATGAGATACTGAGGAGCCCCCATGCAGCAATGAGCGGGGCTCAGGCTTGTGCTCAGGTGCCACCACGCATGGGACTGAGCAGCACCCCGTGGTGAGCTTGGCAGCAAGGCAGCTGGTCGTGTGGGAAGGACTCAGTGAAACTTGCTGGAGGGGACGTGAGAGGAGCAGCAGGAGGGCAGGAGGCAGCTGGGTTCCCTGAAGAGCTCTCTGCCATGGCGTGGATCCGGCCGGCGGGTGCCAGTGCTGCTTGGGCACTGCAGGTGCCAGTGTCACAGCCCAGCCCAGCTGGCTGCGGGCCAGGGCATCTGCATCTCCTCTTCCCTAAGCCATAGTGGAGGCTCTGGCTGGGATTAACATTGCAGGATGTGGTCATTGCAGGAACATGGCTGAGGAGAGCTGGGCCCAGCATGCCAGCAGCTCCTGGGGGTGGTCATGGCCAGGGCTGGGGCTCTCCCGCCTTTCCCCACCTGATGCTGATGGCAACTCCAGAGCTTGCCAAGCCCTCCCTCAGGGCTTGGAAGGACACGTGCAGCCGTGCAAGGGGAGCAGGACGCTGCTGTCAGCCACAGGATTAGCATGGTGCTTAACTGCAAATGCACTGACAGTGCTGACACCTCCGGAGAGCAGCTCAAGCAGCGTCCTGTCACCTCCCTGAGCTCCTGCCCTTGCGTCCTGACAGATTTTCCAACCACGGACAGGAAGGGGCTGGATTGACAGCATACTGCAGGGCAGCGAGCAGCAGTGGGAGCTTCTGTCACAGTGCCTTCATGAGCCTTGCAAACACCCTGTTCCCTCGTTAAAGAACAAGAAAACAAGCAAATAATCCAAAGGGGTGCAGGAGAGCAGCATGGTGCCTGGGCTGCCCCACTTGGAGGGGGCCAGGAGGGCTGTGGGTGGCCACACAGAGCAGAGAGGACACAGCTCGCTCTCGGCCATTGCATCCTCACAGGATGAGTCCATCGTGATGCTCAGCTGGGAGTAGCTGCTGGAGGAGCATGAGGAGATGGTGTGCTCTGGCTGGCACGCTCCTGGAGCAGCGCTCCTTCTGTGTTAAGGGTTGCCGGCGCGATGACATTTGGGATTGCCTCGGTGGGATGCAGCTGCAGCGTGCGGGGCAGAGGCCTGGGGGCATTTGTCATTTCTGAATCTGCTGTTTCAGGTGCTCCCAGCCCAGCTCCTCCTGCTGAAATTTACTCTGCACTCCCCTGGGTGTCTGCAGGGCCCTTTGCTGTGGATGCACGCAGGAGCAGGGCAGTGGGAATTTATATGTCATTAGCAAGTACCTTGTGTCCCCTCTGAAGAGGCTTTTGCAGACACAGAATTACTTCCAGCTTGGCTGCCGATGTAACTCCCAGGGCGCCAATTCGCCTCCTTTCTTCTCTGTCTCTGCTGAAGCTGGTGTAGGACCTGAATCACAACATTGTCCCTGGCACAAGCAAAGCACCAGCCAGCCAGAGCAATGGTGCAGTGGGTTTATACACAGGGTGCTGACCTCAGCCACCTCCAGCCCCAGGCCTTCCTGAGCATCCCTGTGCTCCCAGCTTAAACAGGAGAACTTCCCAACAATCTGTCGACGCTTCCACAGGCACACTTTTCCTGCTGCCCTGCTCCTGGCTTACATCTGAGTTTTCCCATTCCCAGTGGGAGCTGCCTGCTCTCTGACAAGCCCCCGTGGCTTCTGGCCTTGCAGCCCGTCCGCTCCTGCTCGGGGCTGCCTGCTCACCAGGACACAGGGATGCTGCAGGGCTGAGCCCCAGGTGGATGCACTTGACCTGGGTGCTGTCTGATGGGAAGCTGGTGCTGGGGTGGCTGCACACGCGTGTGTGCAATGGGGGGGGGGGTGTGCACACGTGTGTGTGTGTGTGTGTGCGTGTTCACACAGGGACAAGAGGGAAAGAAGCATGGTCCTTTCATGGTTGGAGCCATAGCCCTTCCTTCAGTAGACCCTGCAGAAACATGGCCATTGCACTCCATGAGCAGCTGCAGGGCTGACGTGGGGCTGTGCTGGCCCTGTGGCTTCACCTGGGCTGCACAGGGTGGGGTCAGAGCTTCAGAGGGGTTTTCCCCACTGCTGCAGCACAGTGTTCCCCTGAGACACAGAGATTTTGTCCAAGTCACATAGTTTCTTGTGTCATTGTGTGCCTACTGCTGCTGGGCACCAGCATGTTGCAGAGGGAAGAGGCACCATCAGACCTGGGATCTTCACTTATTCCTGGGTCATTTGTTCAGTGCTGGCCTGAGCCAGCAGTGAGTGTCTGCGTGGGACTTGGGGGGCACAGCAGGGTCCTTTTAAGCCACGTGCCTTATTTTTGGGTGCAAGCACTTTTTGGTGTTGTGGGTAGCTCTCTGGTCCCATCCTACTGCAGCACCTCCCCTTCCAGCTGCAGCCACAAAGGGGATGTTCCCCAGCAGCTCTGCTGGGCTCAAGCATGAGGTTTCCTTGCTGTGAGCTGAACCCCTTTCCAGGAGCGCTCATCTCCCAGCTGAACCTCCCAAAAGCTGGTGATGGCAATGGTGTTTCAACGGAAGGAGCGGCAAGAGGGTGCATAGGCAGCATGCACATCCCTGGGGCTGTCCCACCTGCAAGCAGAGTCTAACGCTGAGCAAGCATGCATTGCTGCTCTCCCTCCTGGAGCCTTTGGGGATCTTCCTGTGCCATTTTGCTGCTCCATGTTTCTCCTGAGCTGCCTCTGCCTTAGGATGGGGTTTCCTCTGTGCTTTTCACGCTCTGCGATGGCTCCTGAGCACCTTTGCTTCCCTCTGCTCCCCTCGCAGGTGATGAAGCTGCGGAAGCTGGCCCAGCAGGTCGCTAACTGCCGGCAGTGTCTCGAGCGCTCCACCGTCCTCATCAACCAGGCCGAGCACATCCTGAAGGAGAACGACCACGCGCGGTTCCTGCAGACAGCCAGGAACGTGGCTGAGAGGTGGGCTGGCACGCTGCACCAACGGGGTGTCACCAGAGCTGTCCCCAGCTCCCTGCCCGGGAACACACACCCCTGTCCCCGTGCTGCCCTCATATAAGTGACCAGGGCTGTCACCAGGGCAGGATGCTGCGCTGCAGGTCCTCACAGAGCTGATCACCAACCATGGGAGTAAACATTATTCCCTGAGGGAGGGGGGAGAGTGGTGGAGAGGCCCATCTGAAGGGAGCTCAGGGCTGGTTTGGTCTGGGACCCCCCCCTGAGGATGGAGCCCCCCCCCCCCCAGAGGCACCACCACTGTCCTGGGACAGGAGCTGTGGGTAGTCTGTGCAGACTGGGTTCCGACAGCGTGTGGTGTCACTGCACGGCTGCTCGCACCCTTTGAATCCCCCACCTCACCAGCGTCGGGAGCAGTGTGCACCCTGATGTGTATTGATGGGCTCTTCTTTTCTTTCAGGGTCGCCATGGCAACTGCATCCTCTCAAGTTCTGATACCAGATATCAATTTTAATGATGCCTTTGAAAACTTTGCTCTAGATTTTTCCAGAGAGAAGAAGCTGCTGGAGGGGCTGGATTATCTAACTGGTGAGTGCACAGGCACGCTCCCCCCATTGTCTGCCCCCTGCCCTCCTCCCCTGCAGCCCATGGAGAGCTGGAAGCTGTATTTTAAAGTGAGGTAGTTTGCTGTTCCTCGTGGCCAGTGAGAAGTGCCTGGTTGGCTGTGGCAGAGCAGAGGCTGTGCAGGCACCAGGATGGTCACACATCCTTGTCCTCTGGCTACACTCTGCCTCTCCCAGAGGGCAGGTGGAATAGCTCCAAAAACTGGTCAAAAATGATGGTCTGCACGACCTGGGGAGGAGACTGATGCCTGTCAGGATCCGAGGTGGTGGCTCACAGGGAATGGACAGCAAATTAACCAGTTATTGTGCTTCCAGTGCACGGCACGCTTTAGCATTGCCCTTTTGCGGCCTTTTTGCCTGTGTCATGGTGCTAAGCCATGAACGGCGTTGGGCAGGGAGCTCGCTGGCCCCTTGTGCTGCCCTGACGCCCATAGCACAGGCCCAATGCTGCGCTCACCCTTGTCTGCGGCAGCGTGGGGTCTGGGAGCAGCCGACTGCTGCTGGGCTGGGCTGGAAAACCCAGGGAGGAACGAACGCTCCAGAGAAGCTGGACATCATTGCTTACCTGAGTCCCATCTTCTCCACCCTGAAGCAGGTTGGTTTGCAATAGAAAAAAGAACAAAAACCATGTGTCTGGATTGTGGGAGCAAAATACTTACCCCACACCTAGTGCTGAGATGGAGGTGGGTTTGGCATGGCTTCTCAGCGTGGGGGTGTCAGGTCTGGAGGAGCAGTGGCAGAAGCCCCTCGTTCTGGCCCCTGGATGTTTTGTTGGCACGATAAAACACGTAGTTAAGCAGGAAGCACAGCAACAGACACAATGTGCTGGTTTGTGCCGAGGTGCTCTGCTCCCTGGCCAAGCCCATCCCTGTGTTACAGGAGCACAAAAGTCCCAGGTATGGTAAGAATGAAAGCACAACCTGACTGAAGCCTGTTCCTGTGATCTCCCGCAGCTCCCAACCCGCCCTCTGTCCGAGAGGAGCTTTGCACAGCCTCCCACGACACCATCACCGTCCACTGGATCTCCGAGGACGAGTTCAGTGTCAGCTCCTACGAGCTGCAGTACACCATCTTCACTGGCCAGGCCAACTTCATCAGTAAGTCACCTCTCTGCCTGGGGGTTGTGGTCTGGTTTGGGGAAGGAAAGGGCTTGTGGGGAGAGTCAGCAGGTTTAAAGGTTGTGGATGAGGGGAGGAAACCACCACAGAGGATCCTCTAAGGGTGCTGCTCAGGGCTGCAAGCAATCCTCTAGTATTGCAAAGTGACTGTGTGTCTGTCCTGACATAGCTCTTCAGAAGACCACTGTGTCCCTGCAGCACTGCTCAGGCAAGGAAACTGTGTTCCTGGCTCTCCTTAGTAATGCTGACCATGGTAGGGAGCGCTGACAAAATACCTCAGAGAGGACATTTTGGGCTGTTGTTGGCTTGTCTCACTGGTCAAGAAGACACGGATGCTGGCAGCACAGCTCAGGAAGGCTTCTAAGTGGCTTTAAAATATGCAGGAAGCTGCCAGAGAAAGTTACTGCTTGTGGCTTCCAGAGCTGATATAACTTGTGTCCCCAGCCTTTGCCTTCCTTTGGGAGAACACAACGATTTATTTTCTCTTGGTCGGAGGTGAGTTACTGGTACCCAGTGCTACAGCAGCAGATTTCCCTGCTCAGCTCCCTCCTTCTCCTTTTCTTCTTTTTCCTCTCCTTTTCTCCTCCTCCTCTTCCTCCCCTTGTCCCCTCTCTTCCCCCCCCCAGCTGCAGCATGTTGTCTGCAGCATGTTGCTCATCCCTGAAAGCCTCAGGGACCCTCTGGCTCCATTCTGAGCTGGCTCCCCAGCACCAGCCAGCTGAGGAAGTAGCACAGGCCATGCCTGGCTCCCAGGCCGTTGGGCAGGCAGGGACACCCCAAGGGCTTTGCACAGGCTCTTTGCTCCAGGCTGACTCTGAGCTCAGGCAGGTTGCTCAAGGCTCGCTTGAGCACAAGCACACTCAAGGATAGGGAGTCCCCAGGTCTCAGCACCCCACCCCCAACCTTCCTTCCAGGGGGGACATGCATCACGAGCGTCCTCCTTGGCCATCCTCAGTTGCTCTTCACAGGAGGAGTACAGCAATCATCAGCTAACACATCAGAGGAGAAGATGAATAATGCATTGTCACTTGAAATAACCCAGTCAGGGCTGGGTGATGAGTGTGGCTGAGTCCTGGCTGAACTCATCCATGAAGAGACACTGGAAATTGTGTGTCAGGGCTCACCTAGGTGGAGCACGAGAGGCTTCCCAGGAAGGAAATACCTTTGCAAAGAGCACACAGTTGGCCTGTGGAAAGCGTCCCCTTCACGCTCCATTTAAAGCCAAGAGCTCGGCAGGGACCCGACAGTTTTATGGATGAGGAGAGCTGCAATAAAAAGGATGTTTTTTTAAGCTTTGGCAAGGATAGAAGCCCTCTGTCTTCAAGGCCAACCCCTTCTTGATCGTTTTGGGAAAGAAACCCACTTGGGAGGCCAAATCCTTCCCAGTCTGTCATTGCTTAGCCATCTCATCCTTCCCAGTGAAGGATCCGGAGCTGATCCCTGTCTGTAGGGAGGTAACATGTACCAGTGCCTGGCTGAACGCTGTGTGCTCTGATAGGAGCAGCTCTGTGTGTAGGATGCAGTTGGTATCACATCTGGTTTATTTTCAGCCTCAAACAGCGTTGCACCACTCCCCTAGGCCGTTTCCACGTGTGTTTTAAACCAGATCCAGGCTGACAGTGGCTGCAACCTGCCCTTGTCCTCCGGCTGAGTGAGACCAGAGATAAGCAAACCCCGAGCGTCAGTCTTGGAAGAGGAGGTGCAGAGTGATGCCCAGGCTCCCACCTTCCAGCCCTGCATGCACATCCTCCTCTGTCACCTCACAGCCCGCTCCATGAAAATTGCTTTCACCTCCAGACCTGCCAGCTCCAAGAAGGCCCCAGCCACTGCTGCAGAGCTTCCTCCTTGTTCCTCTCTCAATCTAAAGCAGCAGCTCTGTGTCATCCCCCCTTGGAGATATCACTGCCTTTTCAGTACGTGCTGGGTGCTGCAGCTCTGGCAGCACAAACCAGCATTAGGGCTTGGTGCCTCCAAGGGTTCCGGATTCCTTCCAGAAAGAGTTCTGGCTCCTAATGCCCAGATCCAGCTCCCTTCTCAGGGAGTTGTCTTTGCTCCATGCTGCAGACCCATCTCCTCTGGGAGCCGAAGCATCAGCTTCCCTTGGACATGGGCTGTTGCTTCCTACTGCAGAGCACCAAGTGCTCTGCTGGGGGAGAACCAGGGCGCAAGCGCATCCCTCCCTGCCGCCAGCATTGCACGTCGCAGCCCCAGAGCAGCAGGGATGTTTTCCTGCAGCAGTGAAGAAAGGAGGGAGGGTGACAGCAGGCACTGCCTTCTCCTGGCTCCTGGCAGCTGCCCGTGTCCCTTGCCCCCAGTGAAGGTGCTGCAAGTTGAACCCCTCTCTCTGCCCCTTTCCCCATCACTTCCCACAGCGGCAGCCAGCATCCCACCCCTCACTGTGCTGTACTGAGCACCAGTGGCAGAGCAGGCCCTTTGAGCTGCTGGGATTCATCATCCCTGGAGATCTTACAGATACTCTTAGCTCTCAGGCAGGCAATGATCCAGCCTGAGGGCACGTGATCTGTGGGCTCTACACCGGCAGCGTGTGGTCTGGCATTCTGTCCTTCCCTGCGAGTAAATCCTTTCCCCTCTCCCATACCACAGGTCTCTACAACTCTATGGACAGCTGGATGATCGTGCCCAACATCAAGCAGAACCACTACACGGTGCACGGGCTCCAGAGCGGCACCCGCTACATCTTCCTCGTTAAGGCCATCAACCAGGCGGGCAGCCGAAACAGCGAACCCGCCCGGCTCAAGACAAACAGTATGTGTGTGGGGCTCACCTGGCGCTGGCGGGCGGTGGCAGAGCAGCTTCATGGCCCCTCGGGTCTGAAGGGTATGGCCGAGCTGCTCTGGCCAGCCTGCAGCTGCTGGCAGGGACCCCTGGGTTCCTTACATTATTTAACATGCCTGTGTCCCTCGGTGCCCTGACTCCTTCCCTGCCTCAGGGGGTGGTCTCCCACTACCCCAGACAGGGCCTGGGGCTCCCATCAGCTCTACACTCCTGTCATCACCCGTCCCTGTGGGTCCCTGGGGATTTTAGGAGATCAGGAAGTGCCATCTTTCTGGTACTTCACATCCCTGGGCTTTTTGGGGCTGGTGTAGGGGTCCTAGGGCAGCTCTGTGCATGCATGTGGCTTTGCTCTCAGTGGGTTGCAATGCTGGGAGCTGTGAGGACACTGAGAACTGTCTGGGTGCAGTGGATGGGGCTTTGCAGCCACACACAGAGAAGAAAGTTGTGCTTTGCATCATCCCAGGGGTGGCCAAGGAGAGTGAATGTGTTTTAGGGGATTCAGAAGAAGGTTGGGTCAGAAACCAGAGGGCAGCAGAGCTGGACCTGTCCCAGGAACACAGGGGGTTCTGGTTTGCAGCGGGATGAGGGAGGAACCCCTTCCCCATCTAAGGCCGTTAGCACCCGCTGCTGGGAGGCACGTCATGGGAGAGAGGGGGAAAGCAGGTGGGCTGTGCCATGCTGCCAGCCCTGCATCGCCCCATGCCCACCCAGGCTGTCCCTGAGGCAGGCACAGCCCTCCCTTCCTTCTCCTTTCCCGACACTGCTGTTGTTTCTGCCTTGACTGGGCTTCCAAGGTGATTTATTGCCTCTGCCTCCTCGTTTTCTTTGCATGACTTTAAACCAAATGAAGTGAAGTGAAGGTGGTGTAGCAATGGGGCTGCTGAGGAGCAAACCAATCTGATTCTGCCTTGTTTGTTGCTCCTCCTGTGGTTGCTGTTTGTAAGCCAGCGATGAGAGGTGCGTGACTCAGACATGCCGGGAGCAGCGATGCAGCTCAGCACCACAGAGTGGAGAGAGGGTGTCTGGCTGGGGGTTCAGGGCTTACCTGGCTGGGTATCAGTCACCAGGAGATGCTGGCGATCAGCTGGGGTCTTCTCTTTGCAAATGAACTCGATGTAGTTGATGGAATAAGAACCTGATCAGGTCCTGAGCTCCCCGTGTGGCAGGGATGTGTCTGCAGCAGCTTCTTGCAGGTTTAACATCTCAAGCCTCACCAGAAGCACTGTGCAGGTCGTTATGTACGACTGGGGTTTTGTGGGTGCTGGGAACACCTTTCACACCACCAAACGACTGGAGACCAATCCAGCACCTCCTGCTGGGGCACTGGGAGGGAGGTATGTGGCCTTAGTGGGCACGCATCCCCCTGCGCCGCTGGGTTGGCATTTATCTGCAGCCCATGCAGTGCGCTGAGGGAAACGTCCTCATTGCTGCCTGTCCAGCCCAGCAGTGTCTGTGCGTTTCGTACCCCTTCTCTCACTGTGGTCAGCCTTGAGCAGGGGCTCCTTCGGGATGTTTGCTGCCCATTATTGGGGCAGTGCTGGCCAAAGGGGCCACCACTTCGTGCTGCACCCCCCAACATGTCCTCACTGGCTGTTCCTCCTGCCTGTGTTTGCCCTTTTCCCCTTTCCCAGTGGGTGGCTCGATAGGAGCAGGCAGTCTGCAGCTGCTGTTGCATCGGCAGACACGCCAGCAGCTCCAGAGGAGACGAGGTGATGAGCATATTTCACATTTTCCTGCCCCAAAGTGGCGTGTGGAGGATTGGAGGGATTGCTTCCTTGCCAGAGGGTGGGTGTCAGGACTCATGCTGGTCTCTGCAGCACGGGCACTGCTGGGGCTGGCAGCAGATCCACGTCCCAGAGCTGCCTGAGCAGACATGCTGGTGTCACAACAGAGGAACCTTCCCTGGCCCATTCAGGTCTTACTCACTGGAAGGTGCCAGAATACAAGGACGCTCCCAGCTCTGGTAGCAGATGAAGCGCGGGGAAGGTCGTTTTACAGCCCTTCCCTGACCGTTGCAGCCTGGTGTCATTCCCAGCCCAGTTTCTGACTCACCAGGGATCTGGGGCAGCTGAGGGTGGGACCATCCTGAAATCTGGGATGTTACCCACCGGTATTTTGGGAAGGGGGTCAGAGTGGAGCAGGCATCTGGCTGCATCCTCTGCAGTGCCCTGTCCTGAGCATGATCTTCCAACCCAGCCCATGTGCTTTGAATTCCCCTCCTGCCCAGCCCAGCGTGCATAGATACCAGCTGAGCCCTCAGGCCGGGATGTGCCAGTACAAACCAGCAGCAAGGGCTGGACTCCAGTTGCTCACGCTGACCTTAAAAAGGGGGTCATCTTTGTGTGAAGGGCTCTGACTGTCTCTCTCCTGATGGAGCCAAGTATTTTTATACCTCGCTCGCTCAGAGCTTGTCTCTTTGCATTACAGCCAGAAGAAGATGGCTACAGAAATATGAAAATAGCTGGAGGAGAGGGGGGCGGGGGTCACTCCCAATTTGCAGCTTCACTTTCAGGCCTCTCAACTCAATTACCCAGTAAATTGGGCTCCAAGGAAAATCAACACGAGCAACCATCAGGTCTCAGCGCGCAGCGCGGATGAGTCCATTACAGGGTCGCACTTGAAAGCTCTCCAGCCTTGCTGGAGCTGATGCTGCTGGCTGTTTGCAGCGGCTCTGAGCCTGGGCTTGGAAACCCCTTGCTGCGTGGCATTGGCATGGGCGCTTCTCCTCGCCGAGCCGCCGTGTCCATCGCCAGAAATGGGTGACCTGTCAAACCAGATCTGGACCCAGCCCCGTGGTTTCACACATCTTTTCTGGAGCGATGCAGCTGGCACAGAGTGTGGAGGACTTTTTCCCTGTCCCCCAGGAAGGAGAGTTGCTGTTGCTGCTGCTCAGCAGCTGCTTCAGCTCAGTTACACTGTTGGTTGTTCACGTGCAGCTCAGAATATATTGGGACCCCACTTTGCTGTTCCCTTGAAGACAAAAAATAGGGAATTACATATGGAAAAACCTTGGGGGGAGGTGGACCAAGCACCATTAATGGGATTTAACAAGCACCAGAATTGAGTGTGCCATTCCTGCCTTACACAGCACTCCTCAGCATGCAGTCCCACGCTGCGCCGGGCTTCCCACCGGTGCCAGCGATGGGGGTATGCAGCAGAGCATACTCACTGGTGTCCTGTCTGGGCTTGGTGCCTCAGAGAGCCACAGCCCTCTGGTGCCTTCATCAGTTGTAATTGCTGTCACCAGTGCTGCTGAAACAGCCAGGGGCCGAAATGCCCAGTGCGGCAGCTCCCTGCTGCTGGTGCTCTCCATAGCAAACCCCCCTGCTCTTGTGGGACCCCCAGTCCCACACTCAGCCCCTGCCCACAGCCCTGCGGGCTCAGCACAGCGTGGGTGCTGTACCCCTGTGGGATGGTGTGGGGATAGAGAGCAGGGAAGGACCCTGGCCCATGTGGGCATTTCAGCCCCACAGTCTCACTGGTGTTTCTGTTCCGTGCCAGATCTCAGTATCTCTCATCTCTGGGGTGGTTCAAGAGCCAAATGTCTTCAGCAAAGGCTGGCACACAGGTTGGATGTTCTGATCCCTCCCAGCCTCGTTTTACCTGTTACCAAGGAGCTGCTGGGGGTTACAGCAGCACCAAAATGTCTTTCACCTTCTGGATGCTACCGCTGCCTCCTCCTGTTGCCTCCCCAGAGCAGCTTTTCTTTCTCAGCAGTGGCCAGAAAGGGTCTATTGCCAGGCCTCAGCATCCGGGGGGTTGCTCCTTGTGTTTGTGCAGAGGGGTAAACTGAGGCACAGTTTGTGACCTTGTAGGGATGGACCAGGAGATCCTCAGGGCTGGGCAAACTCATTTACCTGTGCCAAAAAAATGGTGCTACATAAAGAGGACAAGGTCATGAACTGAGAGCAAAGAGAGTGACAGGACACCACTGCAGTGGGAGCAAAGAGGGTCCCTGGACACACTGTCTCCTCTTGCTGCCCCGAGATGAAGGCTTTGTTTCAGGCTTCTCGAAATGCAGCCTTCTGGCTCCTGCTTTCCATGCCTGGTATTAAAATGGCCCTAAATGGTTAAAGGAGGGGGAAAAACCCACCTTGAAGCAAAAGGGATTATGACTCCCCCACCTCCCTTCCACATGAATGCTGCCCTGGCAGGCAGTGGGGCACCATCCTGGGCTGCTCTGGCAGGGCTGCCCCACACGTCCTCACCCTTGGCTGGGTCTGTGTTCACAGTTCTTGCCCCAACCCAGCCCTACACGGGCCAGACCCAGGCTCGGGGGCTTGTGGGGGTTGGTTTTGTGTGAGGCTGCGTGGGTCCCAAAATTGAGACCTTTCCAGAACAATCCTCATCACTTGCTGTTGTAAGTGCTGTACCTTGGTGCCCAGAAGAGCTGGTGCTGGTCGCTGTGAGGGAGGGCAGGTGCCCACATGCTGTGCAGAGGGTTTTATCTGAGCGAGCAGGACACCCAGTGTGTGTCACTTTGGAAACACCTTGGCTCCCCATGTGCCAGTATGGAGGATGTGCAGCCAGCACTGCAGTCCTGCAAAATCCATCAAGCTCCATCCTGTCCATTGCAGAGGCAGCCCTGGGGCGTGCGCTCACCAGGGGGCCCTGTGTTCACACCTCCCCTCCAGCACTGAGTAGACCCAGCACCTTTGCTTTACTTCCACTGCCTGCACAGCCCAGGCTCTTTCCTGACCTTTTTCAGCAACAGATAAGCACTGGGAAACCTCGGGCATGTTTCCATAATGGTAATAGCCACCTGTGCACTACAGGGAGCAGTCTGCACTGGCTGCTGCTGGGGATTCGGGGACATGCTGGATGCTGCAGCACCACTGCTGGGATCCAGGATGGCAATACCAGCACTTAAAGGTCTGTTGTCCCCTCCCTGGGCTCCCTCATTACTGCTAAGAGAGTTTGGATCCTTACAGGAATCTGGGCTATGTGCCCTGCTTAGGTTTGACTCGTGGCACATTGCAGTGCTGTTTCCATTACCTGGAATCATCCTCCTGTTTCTGACACAACAGTTTGTATCACAAAGGGCAACAGGAATTATTGTGCTGGGGGATGAGGCATGGGAAGCAGGTAGTGTTCAATCAGGAGACCTGACCATGCCCCAGCCCCATGCTCAAGGACCCATGCCAGGGTGACACAGCCCTGTGTGCCGTGCCATGCCATCCAGCCTGGCTGCTCTCATGTCTGGGTCCTCCCTGGGGCATGGCAGCAGCCCAGGGACTGAGGACTTATGGGTCAGCCCATGGCAACAGATGGACAGGCATGTGGCTGTGCCTCAGCATCTCGTTGGGCATCTGTAGTTTGGTGTCTCTGGCTGGTGGGGGAACCTTCAGCTCAGGGAGGGTGTCCAGAGAGCCTGGGGTAGATGTTTCATGCCACGTTCTGCCTGCATGGGGGCAACAAGCACAAGTCTTAATCGGTGTGTCATCTTCTAACAGGTCAGCCTTTCAAGCTAGACCCCAAGATGGCCCACAAGAAGTTGAAGATCTCCAATGATGGGCTGCAGATGGAGAAGGATGAGAGCTCCTTGAAGAAGAGCCACACGCCCGAGAGGTTCAGTGGGACAGGATGCTATGGTGCAGCAGGCAATGTCTTCATTGACAGCGGCTGCCACTACTGGGAGGTGGTGGTGGGATCCTCTACCTGGTAGGCAGCACCACTGTCTTTCCCTGCAGACATGGGGCACGCTGGGGTTACAGGGCAGGGTTTTGGCAGAGCTTCTCATGGGCAGGGAGTTGGTCGAAACAACTCTGGGTGGCTGTGGCTTTCAGGAGGTTTACGAGTTTCTCCTCTCTGCCAAGAGAAGCTTGTGGGTGGGATCCAGACAGGCTTCAAGGTGAAGCTGGTGGCTCACCTGCTGCACCTGTGAATGCCTGCAGGGCTCAAATCTCACCCTGACCAGGCAGACATGTCTGCATTGGAGCATTACATCTGCTGCGTTTCCCACTTGCTGTACCCTGCCCTGGGCTATAGTGTACGGTCCTGCTTAGCTGGGCCAGATGTGCCTGTGAAGTCTTGAGCTGGAAGGCTGAGCAGAGCAGGGACACAGCTAAGCCAAAGAGACAGGGATGTCCTAGAAACCAGCATATGTCTCCAGGAGTTCCAGCCGAGCAGGAGCTGGTGTTTGAGTGCTGCTGCAAAGACCTGTAAGACTCAGCAGCCTGGTCTGGGGAAGAGATCCTCACCTGATTTTGCCCTTCTCCCCCTCCTGCTCTCCCCAGCCAACTACTTTCCAGTTCTCCCTTTGACTGGAGGGATACTGAGAACAGAGAGTGGCAGTGATCAAACCCCAAGGGACATGGCACATGCTCTTCACACCTCCTGACACATGACCACAAGGTTCAGGGAACTGATGCCCTTCTGCCAGGGTCTTTGGGCATAGCCAGGAAAGGTCTCACAGGGGGCTGGCAGCTTTTTTGGTGGATCAGGAGCTTTTCTGTCCTGGGGCTTTAGAGGAGAGGGGTGTCACATTGTGCCATTCCCAAACCCTGGGCTTGCAGCTGCTGCCTGAGGCAGAAGACCAGAGCTGATGCTCAGGGTGGCTAGCAGAGAAAGTCCCTCTCCCTGACCCAGAGAAGTGGCTCCAGTTTCCACCAGTCTCCTCTCAAGGAGCAAGCTCAGCAGCCACCCTAGCTCTGAAACTGCTCCCAGCTCTCACTCACATCGGCTCAGCCTCCCAGCCACCCCAGGGATTGAAGGACTTCACACAAAGCACAGCCAGAAGTGGAACAATTGGGGGTTTTGTTGTGAGAAAGCCCCTGTGAGGTGGAACCCCAGCAAGTCTCTGCGGCCAAGCTGAGCCAAGCCAGGACACGTGACAGCAGCATTACCAAGCTGCTGGGTTGTTAAATCTACTGGTGCCTCCTGAGCAGGAGACTGTGTGGGGAGGGAGCAATGCTCTTTCCCTCTGCAAGTGGCTTTTCAGGCACAGAGAGATAGTCCCATGCTGCTTCAAAAGACTCTGAAAACATGGGGTGCCAGCATCCTTTGAGGATGGGCTTTGTCCTGTGCTGATGCTGAAGGTGGTTAAGCAAAGCTTCTCCTCTCTTCCAGGTATGCCATCGGCGTGGCTTACAAGTCAGCCCCCAAGAACGAGTGGATTGGGAAGAACTCCTCATCTTGGGTCTTCTCCCGCTGCAACAACAACTTCGTGGTGAGGCACAACAACAAGGAGATGCTGGTGGAGGTCCACCCGCAGATGAAGCGCCTGGGCGTCCTCCTGGATTACGACAACAACGCACTCTCCTTCTATGACCCAGCCAACTCCCTCCACCTCCACACCTTCGAGGTCTCCTTCATCCTACCCGTGTGTCCCACCTTCACCATCTGGAACAAATCCTTGATGATCCTCTCGGGCCTGCCCGCCCCGGACTTCATAGATTACCCAGAGCAGCAGGAGTGTAACTGCAGGCCGCAGGAGTCCCCATATGTATCAGGGATGAAAGCCTGTCACTAGGCTGCCCTGGCCCTGCCTGTGCCCTGCGGTGGCTCCAGCGATGCTGGCAGGTGCCAGTGGTTGGAGTGGTGGTGGTGGGAGAGCCGTGTCCAGCCGTAACACCCCAGCAAGCCAGCGCCTTCCTTCCGTTCATTTTTTTTAAGGAGAAAGAGGAGGAACCTCTGACTGCGGCTGACAATGAACTCCTGGGGGCCAGCTCCGCTCCCGCGCGTGTGTGGCTTCTGCAACTGCTTGGTGGTGTGCTCCAGGCTCTCCCAAAGCCGATTGTCACCAGTGTGGGTTTGTCTTCCCTCAGGGGCTGGAAAGGTTAGGGTGGGATTTCGTGTCACCTCCTGAGGTGTGGTGCTCAGGGGGACGTCTCGTGAGTCCCGGCGAGGTGTGGGTTGGAGCAGGAGGAATTGATTTTTGGTAGTCCACCAGTAGTTTGTCTCTAGAGCCTGGTGGGACCTGAGCATTGGCTGCTGGAAAGGACTTTCAGCTGGGCTGGTTTGGCAGCTCCTATGGTGCAGTGGGTAACTGCACGGACCCCCGGCGCTTGGCGTGCGCTGGTGGTGGTGACGTGGCAGGTGGTGGTGGTGGGCGGGTGGGCTGCATGAGTGATGGCAGTGCTGAGAAGCATGGCACCACTGCCGCTCCCTGAGGCCTAGGCCCTGTGCTCAGCTGGGTGTGCAGCCCCACAGGGGTGGGCAGCCGGCCACAGACCCCCACCCCACTGTGTCTCCCCTTCTGGAGCTCACCAGGAGGACCCTCCAGGGAGTCAGTGCAGTGCGTCTCACCCCAGCGCAGCGGTTTGGCAGACCCCGTGGCAGGGTCCCACTGGCTATGCCCTGATGTGTTTGGACCTCCATTGCTTTCATGTCTGACATCCCCACAGAAAAATGACACCTCCCAGTGCTGAGCAGAGGGGCAGGTCCTGCCCAGAGCCCAGCTCAGTGCTTTATGTCCCAATATCTCAATTTATCACCCCAAATCATGGCTCTTGGTTTGTTCTCCACTGCTGTGGCATGAGTGTGGAGCCGTCCTGTTTGCTCTGTGGCAAAGGACTGAATCCGTCCCAGGGCTCAAGCCCCTGGGTGCCACCAGTGCTCCCAGTAACCACAAACACCCTGGCCAAGCTTCAGGTCCCATCTCTGCTCAAAGGCTGGAGGAGCTGGGCCGGGCACACTGGTCCCTGTGTCTCAGGGAGCAAAGATCCAGTGCAGATACCCTCAGCTGGGGTCCCTGGCACAACATGAGGCGGGTGGGCATGCAGATATCTGCGTGGCACCCACAGCAGGTGGCACACAGGGGTGCTGGGGGAAGCAAGGAGCCCGGGCAGCACTGTGGCCCAAGATGGGATGGTGCTTCAGCTTTGGTCCGTGGTGTTCAGAAACTTCTTTCTCTCCTCTGGACGTGGTGCTGTCGGAGGCCTCAGGGGCCATTGGGCCAACTCCTGAGCTCTGACAGCCTTTTCCTTTCCATTTTCGGACCTTGCTGATTGGGAACTACCTCAAAGCCCAGCCTTAGAGAGGCAGGTGGCCGGGTTGGAAAGGGGAAAGCACTGTGAGCCTCATCCCACAGGTGGCTGGTTGAACTTGGCCAGCAGGTCCTGTCCAAAAGTAGGTGCCCTCCACCAGTGCCCTGCCCTGGGGGATGCTCCTCCCTGGCGATGTTTTCAGTAGCACCATAGGAGCAGAGGCTGGTGTCGCCGGGGGGAGGGATCTGCCCCTGCACTGCCCAGTGGAGCGTGGTTTTGCCCCTGATCCTGCCTGCTGCCCTGTAGTGCTGGGGGGGGCTGGTGGTGGGCGGTGCATCCCTCTGGAGTGGACGGAGCGGGTTTATTGGGCGCAGGGAGTGGGAGTGGGGATGCCGTGGGGCCGTGTGGGCCGTTCCCCACAGCTAAGCACACAAACACAACTAATTGTGAGTTGCCATTTTCAGTTGGATGTTTGTTCAGGCCGCATGGGGCTGTCACTTAGGTCTTTTTGTTGTGTGTGGTCCGGTCTGGGGCTGCTCACTGTGTGTCCACCCCAAACAAGCACCTAAGCACTGGAGCTGGATTTTCAATCCTGGTGCCAAGCCTCCCCTCAGCACCAGAACCTCTTTGACTGGCTTAATTGCTAGAGGACCCAGCGCATTGTTCAGTCAGAGCACACGAGCCATTCATGTGACATTTGCACCTGATGAAATTGCACTAATCGCGGTGGGATCCCCTTACCCTGCACAGGGGGCGCACTGGGCCAGGCAGCGGGTCGAAGCTGGGGGAGCCCTGCACCCCGAGCAGCCGATGCTGGGGGTGGGAGCCCTTCATGTGTCACCCACACTTCCTCCTGGATGTGGAAAAGCAAAACCCCCAGGAGTTGCCCAGAGGGTGGGAGCAGCAACCCGGCCCTGGCCATAAGGGATGCAGCCCTGGATATAAGGGACGCAGCCCTGGCCATAAGGGAAGAAGCCTTGGCTTTAAGGGATGCAGCCCTGGCTCTAAGGGACGCAGCCCTGGCCATAAGGGATGCAGCCCTGGCTCTAAGGGACGAAGCCCTGGCCATAAGGGATGAAACCTTGGCTTTAAGGGATGCAGCCCTGACCATAAGGGATGCAGCCCTGGCTCTAAGGGATGCAGCCCTGGTCCTAAGGGACACAGCCCTGGATATAAGGGATGCAGCCCTGGCTCTAAGGGACGCAGCCCTGGCCATAAGGGATGCAGCCCTGGCCATAAAGGATGGTTGCTGCTGCTCTGCTGCCCTTGCCCAGCTCACGAAGGAGCGATCCCACTGGTTAAAACTGCCCGGTGTATGATGACACAGCACTAGCTTCAGCCAGGCCGAGCCCCTGACCCTGGGTTAGGGATCAGGACATGGGTAGGGGAAGCTGTGGGGGAGCCATGGGGGGGGCTGGGGCTTTCTGCAGGGATGCTGCTGGCTCTTTGTGGCTCTGTTGTACAGGCTTGGGACGTGCTGAACTCACGGTTATGCGCGACCCCTCGGACTCTCCTCTTCCATATGTACCATACCTGTTTCAGTTTGGGGGAGGGTTGTGCTTCCTGAGAAGTTTTTTTCCCTTTTTTGTTGTTTGGGTTTGTTTTTTTTTTCCAACCTCTTTGTTAATGTGTACATATATATATATATATATATAAAAATATAATATAATATATATATACGTTACTGGATGTCTGTGTGTGGCGGAGCTTGTGCAGTGTGTGTCTCCGGCAAGCCCAGCTGGCATTCTCCAAACCACTGATAAAATGCAGACCACAAACCCCAGGGTTACAGAGTCATGGGTGCAGCAGTAAAAAGCCCTTCACTTCGCACAGCCCAGGACTGGGGTGAGATGCCAGCCCAGCTGAGCCCCTGAGAGCACAGCAGGCTCGGCGAGAGGCAGTTCTGTCCTGGGAACGATGTAACATGTCACATTCACTGTGAGGCATGTGGCTGTGCATCCACAGGAGTGGGGGGGGACGTGGTCCTGTCTAGCAGCACTTCTTGCCCTGGGCTGTGGGGGTGGCAGTGCATGTAGGGTGCTTCAGCCCCAGACGGAGAGGTCCTGACTCATCAACACCATGTTGTCAGCCCAGAGGATGTCCTGTCCTGCACCTTCCCAAGGCTTCAGTGGCCATGGGCAGTGCAGGAGAGAGCTGAGTGGCAGCTGGATACTGTTGGAGCATTCCTGCTGCTCCTGAGCCCAGGTCTTGCTCGGCCCCCAGTGCCTCAGAGCTGCGGGAGGCTGACCCCATCCTTCACTGCAGTGCTGGACTGGGCTCATGGTGGGGCTGAGCACTGGCCCTGACATCTCCCTTCAGCAGGGGAGCCCCCACCCCAGCCCGGTGCATCAGACAGCCAGCTCACCCCCTTGTTGCGCCTCAGCTTCCCCTGCCCTGACCCCCTCCTTAGCTCTGGAAAAGGCAGGACTGGGTCAGCCAACCAGGAGCCCATCCCTTGGGAGTCTCCCATGGACTCCACCACAGCCCCAGGTGGCCTGGGATTCTGTGTTCCCCCATCCCCTTCTGTCTGAGACAAAGCTGGACCCTGTGTGGGAGCTCTCCAGGCTGAGGTGGGCCCACTAGACAGAATTCCCCCCCCCCCCATCCCCCACCCCCAACTGCAGGGAGAAGAAGCACTGACAGGGTGGAGAGCCCAGCACCTGCCTCGCTGGGGGGAAGCTGAGGCACACAAGCACACAGACAACAGAGCCTGTCTTTGTTGAGCACAAGTGCCTAAAATATTTATTAAGTGGAAAACATATGGTGCAAACCAACGTGGTGGAATTAAATATTCCTTACTTTATCCCATTGCTCTGGGCTTTTCCCATTAAACATTAACCAGCAGCACACTGGCCTCGGGACTGAGTAGCTGCTGTGATTATGGGCTGAACCTGGCAGCAGCACCCAGTGAGAGGAGCACCAAAGGCAAGCTGAGCCCTCCCTGTCTTGTCCTGGCACCATGTCTCCAAGTGTCCCCACGTCTCCTAGTGTCCCACACCCCAGCAGCAGAGCAGCCCCGCGTCCCTCACCGTGCAGCCAGAGGTCATTGAGCCCAGGACCTGACCAGGCCTTGGGGCTGCAGGGAGTGGGCACTGGCACCTACTGCTTGCACCCACCTCCCTTGGCTCTTCAGCTGACACCAGGACAGAGCCCGGGGTGCAGGTGGTGCTGCTCAGGCCGAGGACCCCTGGAGGTCCCACTCTCCAGCACCTTCTACACCACCAGCATCGTGGGTGCTGCAGGCAGGCTGCCTGAACTCTGCCAGCACAGCGATAACCCTCATGCTGCTTCCAGAGCATCACCAGGAGCCAGACTGCTGACAGTGGCAAGACTGGAAGTAAGCCTCAGCTGCTGAAAAGAACATCCCTGTCTTCAGGGGGAATGGTGCCCCAGCCTTTCACGGTCAAGAAAATGCTTCTCAACAGCCTGTGAGGGAGCAGCAGTGAAATCACACGTGTCAGTGTGTCTTCAGTCTGCCTTCTCAGGTGGGTGATTCGAATGGACCATGGACAGAATTGGAGAGGAGACCACGTGCCCCCTCTCTGGGCTCTCACCCCCATGCAAAAGGCTGGAGGTGATGCTGCCAGGGTGACCAGACCTTGTGGCAGGACAGCTGCCAAGCTGGGGGCCCAGCCCTGCCCCAAGCCCGGGTCAGCACCCAGGGAGTAGCAAGGGCACAAGCAGAGCAAGGTCTGAATATTGCCCAATTTGCACACGGGGATGCAGCTCCTGCCCACACATCAAGGCCACACCTGCACACAGCCGCCTCCTCGCTCAGTGCTGCCGGCTGTGCTCCCTGAGCACCAGGCATGCTCACTTTCATTTATTCCCTTCCACCCTTCCAGAGCTCCATCCCAACGGAGAGACAGAGGAGAACACGCTTTCAGAATGACAGCAGCATTGCAGAATCAGGATTAAGGCCTGCCCAAGGCACCTGGGGTCCCCTCCTGGGCACACGCTGGTGCTACTGTGGCTACCCCATCCCTGGCTCATTCCTTTCCAACTGAGGTTGCTCCTGCTGGGACTGAAGCTGCGCAGGAAGCAGCACTTGTCTGTTCCCCATGGACTTTCCCGTGCTGTTGGGTGGTTCACAGACACTCATTTATCTGCAGGGCCCCCCGAGAGGCAGTGGGATTGTCTCCGTTCGGCACAGGGCTGGCACCCGGCACAGGGAGGCTGATGGAGCCAGTGCAGGGTGATGCATCTCCAGGAGCTGTTCAGGGGATGCTGTTTCATGCTCATGCTGTTTCACGCTCATGCTGTTGACTGACCGAGCATCTGGACCCCTTTTTATTTCTTACAGCTTGGTGGATGGGGCTGGGTGGTGCTGTCAGCAAACAGGGTGCTTGTGCTGGGTGAGCCTCAGCATGGCAAAGGAGAAATGTGAATCCAGGCACCCGAATGGCTGTCAGGGCTGGGAGCTGCTGGGAAAGGCAAGGCTTCAGAAAGCCATGGGTGCAGGGGTGCTGTGCCTCACACCCTCCCCATTCTTCCACTGCAGGGACACTAGAGGAATCTTCACACCATCCCTCAGGAGATTGCTTTATCATCCACTGAATGACCATTTATCCATGTCTGAGGGGTGGTGGGAGATGTGCATGGTCCTCTGAGGCTGTTCATAGCTGAGAGCTTCATTAGCCCTGAGCCCACTTCTCCAGAGTAAACCACAATCCCTACGCATGGTCCCTGTGGGATAAGGGGCATCGGGCACTAAGACAGTGGAGCAGGAGACTTGTTCTTGCTGAGGTTCCTCCTGCTTTACCCTCTAGCCAGGGCAACTGGGGATGGGGGCAGTCAGCCCCACACGGGGCCGCTCCTTGCAGCCCCCTCGGTAAGATCCAGGGCTCCATCCTGCCTGGAAGCCAGAGGAAACTTTGCCCTGTATAAAGGATGTAATTGCTGGTTGTCCTTATTCTTAGGAAGCAGCTGGTGCTGCCAGAGAGCTGGAAGGAGCTTTTTCCTCTTTCTCCTTGCGTTACATGGTGCCTCTCTCCATTAACCTCTGGTTTCTAGGAAACAACATCTCTCCTTGATGGGCACCTGTGAGAGTCAATTTAAACCCATTACTGACGTGGCAGGTGGCTTCACTGAAAGAGACTTTACAGAGGAGATGGGATGAGCTCTGCGCTGCTTTCCAGGAACACGCTCCTGAACACGAGGCTGCAGCGTCACACACCACAGATGGAGCTGGAAATTGCTTCCCTGAGGCAGCTGGGTGGCACAAACCCAGCCTGCGGCCTGTGTGCGCAGTGAACGGCGATACGGCCAGGCCTTGGGGGACATGGCCTGGCTGAGCAGCACAGCAGGGCCTGAGATGCCAGGGGCCTGGGTGGGCTCTGCAGAGCTGCTCCTCCACGGGGACAGGGCAGGATGCTGGAGCCCCAGAGCCACTCTCCTGGCACGAGTGCTCAGGGCTCACAGGGTGTGCAGGGCTCAGTAGCTGGGGGCTCTCATCTTGAGGGCCCGAGCTCTGATTCTCAGGGGATGCAGAGGCAGGACGGTTTCTAGGCTGTTGCGTGGGTTTGGGAGGGCTGCAACCCTCCATTTTGGGGTGGGCTGAGGGGAAGGTTGATGCTGGCTTTTTATTTTCCTATTTCCCTTGGAGTTCATGAAACAAGAAAGCAAAAACAACCCTCCTTTGCCAAAGGTGGAAACCCCCCTCGCTTCACGGGCGCCCAGGGGCTTCACCCCTTCTCTGGGAGGCTGCAGTGAAGAGACAGGACAAATTGCTGCTTTTATATAGCCAGTGACACAAAGAGCTTGCCTCATCTGTCCCTGCCTGGTAACAACAATGCCTTGCACTGAGATGTGATAATCCCAGCCAGCAGTGCAAAGCTGCAGTCCCACCATCCATGAATGAAAATTCCTTTCGCTGCTGAATTCACTTCAGGTGGAAAAAAAAAAGAAAAAAACAAAAAAAGCCAACAGCCACCAGCTGGATAAATGGCCAGAACAGAGAATTACAGCCCTGAGCTGCTCTCGGGCTCTGTGGGCTAAATGATTTATAGTGTCTGCGCTGCATTGTCTGAACCGGCCCCAATTAGTCCTCCTTTGTAGAACTGTAATTGAGATTTTAAATACTCATTGGCAGTATCAGCCCCTAAAATCAACTGGTCCTGATCATCAGACACATCCCAGCCTTGCAGGAATGTTCTCTTGGCTCGGCCAAGGAACAATGGCTGACACCTGAGGTGAGACCAAAAGGCCTCTATTGCAGCATTCTGAATTCTAAAGGGTAAGTCGAATGGGGACTTGTGAGATCATCCTCTAAAGGCTACTGGGGAGTGGGGATGCCCCGTGGGGAGTGGACACGATGCTCTCTGCTCCTCCCTGCACAGGGTGAGAGCAGCGCAATGCTCCATCCTGTCCCACTGCACTGTGCTGGGGGTGCCAGGGGTCACAGCAGGAGCTGCCAAGGTGGGGGGTGCAGAGGAGTGTTGGGGCAGTAGCACTGCTGTCTACAGACCAGCATAGCTCAGCTGCACCAGCGGGGACCAGTGTCTGAGGTGAGACGGGCAGAGGCTGGCTAAGGACAGTGGATGCCTCAGTGCAGAGGGTGCTACGGGAGCCTCTCTCTGCTCAGGGGCATCCCACACTGAGCCACTAGGCGCTGTGGCACCTGCATCAACCCATGGATCTGTTAGATGTTCATGGCATCCCAGGGGAGCTCAAAAGAAAGGTTAAGCATCACCCAGAAGCACCAGCCCAGCAGCCATCAGCTGGAAGCAGTTATGGACACGACAGCAAGCTGCAGAAACACACACTGGCTCACCTGGAGAAAGGCACCAGGAGCCCTCCAGCCATTCAGGGGTACTTGCCAAGCTGAGTCGGCCTCATCTCCTGGGAGCGCTGCATCAGGGCTGATCATGGCATCCTCCCTTGCCCTGGAGCTGGTCCATGGGGTCCAGGCAGGAGCAGCACAGTCCATTTGATGGAAATGAGTCCAGTTCTCCATGGCAATGAGCAAGAACTGGGTCAGCTGCAGGATGTGAGGAGACAAGTGCTCCCAGGAGGATCATACCCCATCCAGAAGGGCCCATACAGTCATGAGACAAGGGGGCTTTGAGCCCTAGGGACCCCCAGAGCCAAATCACAGCTTCCACCGAGTGCCATCCAGCACAGCAGGGTTCCCCAGTGCTGCCCACAGGATGGCAGAGCCTCAGGGTGATCAGCACATGGCTGCTACCAGGACAGGGGCCACGTGGTCCCTGAGGCACTGCCCATGAGCACCCACATCCCTCCACAGCCACAGCTGCCAGCAACCCTACCCCAGACACACATCCTTCCCTGTCTCTCAGCCACACTGAGCCAGCTGTGCCTGTCCCCAGCTTTCCTATCTCTCCTGGCTTGAATCTGGCCCATTGTTGTTTACAGAGACAGGTGGGCCAGCATTCACTGACAGGGATGCTCTTTGCAGAGGCCAGCATGTGAAACCCTCGCTGGATGGCAGGGACTGTGCCTCCTCAGCTCACTGCCCGTGATGATGGATGCGTGGTGCTGAGCCTGGACCCCAGCTCCATGGCCCCTGCTGCAGTTATGAGGACACATTGCCACTGTCGGGCGACTCAATGATTTAGATGGCACTTGAGCTCTGGCACTTCATGCATCACTCGTGAGATCTGTGCCCCTCTCATCACCCAGAGCCCCCTGCTCCATCCCCAGCTGCCTCCCTGCGTGACCTCGATGGGAACAGCTCCTCTGGAGCAATGTCTTCATTCACAAAGCGGGCTTCTTAATCCTGCTCTGCCTGCTGATGATTAAACACACTCTTAGCATTTACAGAGCAGCTCGGGAGCAGAGGGGGAGCTGTTCACAGGTACCATTGTGTTTCAGCTCAGCGGCTCGGTGACTGCACAGACACCCAGCAGCATGCCCTGAGGCACCTGAGTGCCTTCATCCTCCTGCTGCGGTGGGGCCTGAGCCCCTTTCCCCTCTGCACCCACGCTGACAACACACACAGAGTGCCTGCAAGGCCGTTCCTCTCCAGACTTCACTGTATTCTATAACCCAAACCAGCTCAGCCCCAGCGCTGCCCCTCTGGCTGAGCTCCACAGCCCTGGCCCCTACTCTCCACCCCAGCCAGGCTGGCCCCATGGCACGGCTGAGCCCTGACATCGCTGCTCACAGCCACATGTGCTTCCCAACTGAGTCACCACTGCAAAGCTGTGAGAAATCAGGCATGGGAATGGCCACGAGCACTGCTTGGCCTGGGGCAGTGGGCAAGGCTGGGACACTGCGTCCCTGCCAGGTATCCCTCTCCCATCCTGGGGAACACCTCTCTCCCTGCACATCACTGTGGGGAACACCACTATCCTCAGAGCTCCTCAGCCCACTGGGACTCTCCCCTACACTGCACTTCAGCAAAGACAAGGTAAGCAAGTTTTCCCCTGCATCAGGATGGTGGGAGCTGGGAGCTGCCACCCTCCCACCCCCCCCCCATGCCCAGCATGACTGCCCTGGACTCTCCCAGCACAGGTTCAGCACTGGTTTAACCTGGATTTCAACGCCTGTATCAGGAATGGTGTAGCCAATAGGAGCAGGGCAGTGGTAGTCTCATTACACTCAGCTCTGGTGAGGCCACACCTCGAGTGCTGTGTCCAGGTTTGGGCCCCCACTACAGGAAGGATGTTGAGATGCTGGAGTGCGTCCAGAGGAGGACAGTGAAGCTGGGGATGAGCCTGGAGCACAAGTCCTGTGAGGAACAGCTGAGGGAGCTGGGATTTTTTAGTCTTGAGGAAAGGAGGCTGAGGGGAGACCTTATCACACTCTACAGCTACCTGCAAGGTGGCTGCAGAGATGTCAGGGTCAGTCTCTTCTCTCTGGTGACAAGCAATAGGACGAGAGGGAATGGCTGCAAATTGCCCCTGGGGAGATTTAGGTCAGATATCAGGAAGAATTTCTGTACTGAAAGGGTTGTCAAGCATCAGAACAGGCTGCCCAGAAGTGGTGGAGTCACCATCCCTGGAGGGATTTAAAAGGATGAAGTACTTAAGGAGGTGATCTAGAGGTGGACTGGGCAGGGTGAGGCTGTGGTTGGGCTCAATGATCTTAAGGGTCTCTTCCAACCCAGGTGATTCTACAATTCTATGATTCACCTTAATCCCCTAAACCTGGAGCCCCTTCTACCCCCACTGTTCTCCTTTCTCTTTCATGACCAGTTAAACAGGACCTGCTGCCTCAAGAAAGGCTATAAGGAACACAAGGTGCTCAGGTGATGGTCTTGCAGCTCTGCCAGCTCACAGCAAGCTGGCTTTGCTCTTCAGGGTAAAGCCTGGGGGAACAAAGGGTATTCAGGAGCTGGACCCACAGGAAAGAAGCCTCCTTTGAGCAGCAGTGGGGGTCCCTGGAGCATGGGGTGGGGGACTTGGGCAGCCTAGCGCACTGTATGATGTGCCCTTCGTCCCAGGGTCTGGGCACTCACTGAAGAGACCAGATCAGTCTGGGACATGAAGAAGAAATGAAGAGTCAAGACAGAAAGCTTTGAGAGCCAGATCTCACGCCCGTTGTGGTGTGCCTGCCAGCAAGTCTTTCACTGCCCCTCGGAAGGGTCCCCAGGGGGATGTCTCTCAGCATCACGGTCTCAGCAGGGGTGCATCAGCACTGTTTCGGGTGGCAGAGGGGTTTCCCTGTGCTCCAGCCCTGCCCTTGCCTTGCCCACTGACACATCAGCCAAGAGCCCCGAAAGTGGCTCCCCTGGGGCTTTGAGCTCAGCCCCTTAAGGAACATCCCTGTGACAAGCGTCTGCCTCTCGGGACAGGCTCTGGCCTGGCTCAGCAGCAGCCAGGCAGAAGGGTGCAGCTCCTTGGACCTCCTTTCATGACACCCCCCTCCTTAACCTGGCCTTCTCCATCCACAGCTCAAGACCAGCATCAGGGAGCGTTGCACTCGAACTCGAAAGCTGCCGGGCCAGGGCCTGGGCTCAGTGATTGGAAACAAAGGTAGTGAAGGAATTTGTAATTAAATTGCCATTAGATGGGTAACAGATTGTCTGGCAGGCGACAGTGAGTGAAACCACTCCGTTCTGTCATGTTTTATCAGCATGAAAACCATTTGCAAGTGCTCTAATTACATTCCTAATTGCCAATGTGATTAGGGACCTGCAGCTGTGCATTAAACGTGTGTCACCCTCAGCCAGCAGTCTGTAGGAGAGAATATTTAATTAATTGATGAGTGCACTGGATGTGAAGGGAGATGGACAGACCTGGAAGCTGCGTGAGGAGCGGAGAGGCCTTGTGCAGAGAAGAGCTGGTGAGTGGCAATCGTCTCCTTCCAGCTCTGGGCACTGCTGTGCAGGTGGTTGCAGACATTGAGATGTACCATCACTAGAAGAGACAGTTTCTGTCCATATCCCTGACACAGGAGCTCCAGAGCTAATGTCAAATTCCCAGACAGACTTTTATCTCCTAGAGATGTGCTTCTTGTCAGTGGGCTGGTGCTCTCCACCCCGGTGCTGCTCCCAGCACAGCCTTTGCTCCCCCTGGCTCTGCACACAATTAATGCCATACCTGCCTCACACCTCAGCACTCCCAGCGCCCCCCACTTCCCTGAGCAGCATGACAGCGAGAGGGAAAACCATGAGTGCCTCCAGATCAGCCAACCTCTTCAAATCCTACACACTCTGGCACCTTGAGATGTCCTTAGTCACGACAGGGAGAATCTTAGGAGGCTTCACCTTAAGCCCTGATTAATTTCCACTTAGGAAAATGTCACTGTGGCTGTTAAATAAGAATTAATTCTGGGGTTTGTACAGTTACTTTCAGTTAAATAGCCTCGGTGTTTCCCGACTCTTGAAAGAGGCACTAAAGCACATTGAATCCTGCTTCCCATTCATTATCCAGCCCCCACTCAGCGTCAGCCTGTACTTCTGCAGCGGAGCCTCATCGGCGCTGCAGTCACTGCCTGACGGATGAGGAGGAGGAGGAGGAGTTGCGGCTCCTGTCTGGGCCCTACGCTGCCAGTTGTTTATTTGGGCTGACACCAGGCTGAAGATGATTTTATCCCCAAGATCCAAGCTGAGGGGTGAGGGGCTGCCAGTGCATGAAGATGCTGCTCCCGGTGAAAGTGGTTCCTGTGCTACCAGCTCACAGGTACGCGATCCGGGATGCGGCTGGTTCTCCTTGCTGGGGAGAGAGGGAAAACCTCCTGCACTCAAAGGACAGGATCAACTCCTTTTGTTTTCCAGTGTCACTGCCAATGCTGCTGCATCAGCTCTCAGGGAAGAGAGGGCAGAGGAGAGGAGAGCATGGGTTGCTGGAAGAACAGCTCAGAATGCCTCAGCACCATCCTCTGAGGGAAGGGAGGTCTGCAAAGCCTTCACTGTGCCAAGCTTCCCTGTCCCCTAGCTTTAAAGACAGCTGGCCTAGTGCGGGGGGACAGGGGGGGGACGGGACAGCAGTCCTCATGTCTGGAAGCACCACAGGAAGCTGGGGTGGGATGGGGGAGGGAGGGCACAAGGGATGCCCCAACCCCTCTGCGTCTCCCAAGGCCTGCAGTGAGCTCCCCACATGTGTTCAAAGCTGCCTCTGGCATCACTGCCGTCCTGGAAAGCTGTTTTAGTAAAAAATGGACAGGAAATAAATAAATAGGGAACAGGAAGGGTGAGGCTTCCACAGCAGCAATGATGGAGTTGCAGGATGTGGTTTTGTGTACCCTATGAGCACAGTGATGAGACCCCCAGTGCCCAGCTCTTCCCCAGCAGGATGTGCCTGGGGCTGGTTCAGAGCACCACTGGTACCCCCCGCCTCTGTTCCAGGCAGCTGGGCCCGGTCTGCGGCCCAGGGGAGCTTCTCCCACCGCTGCCAGCCAGGGCATCCCCATGAGAAAGATGCTCATTGCCCTTCTCAGGCCCCCATTGACCAGAAAGAGCCGCTTGCCCACTGCCATGGCAGCACTGCCAGGGCAGCACTTCGTTGCTGTGGGTGTCCCTGTCGGTCCCCCAGCTTTGCCCTCAGCCTCCCCACAGACCTTCTGCTCTGCCCAGGCGCGCTGGCAGGCAGGCCAGGCTGGCTCTGGCTGTCACGGCCGTCCTGCAGCAGAGCCCATTATTCCTCCTTTCGTCTTGGTGCACTGTTGGGTTGTTTTCCTGCCTAAGCACAGCGCTTTGCTCTTGCTGTTATTGATTTTCTTTCATGGATTTTGGACTGGCTTTTCAGCATGTGGAGGTTATTCTGAATGCCAAACCCGCCTCTCCCATGGCAGGGCTGCAGGATGTCCCAGGCAGCATCCTCCCCCCTCCCTGGCAAAGGACCGTGTGGCCAAATGCCATCTCACTCCCTGGGTGAGCGCTGAAGGTGGTGGCTGGTCCTTGCCCAAATCTTCCCCCAGAGGAGCCCCAAACCCCAGGCAGTTGCCCATTGTGCATCAGCCCCCACCCATCTCTGCCAAAGGGGAATCACCACCAGGACATGGGGCAAGAGAAGGCAAACAGCACTTTCCAGTGTTCAGACTCCCCTTGCTGCTGCTGCTCTCCAGAATCAGCTCCCCTCCATCACCTCTCATATCCCCACTCTGCTCCCAGCTCTTCATGCCTCTCCCTGCAGCACACAGCTCAGGCGTGCGTTGCCACGTGCCTCCCCCAGCTCAGCCCCCCTTTAAACACCCCTTCCTCAGCCACGCAGCCCCCTGTCATGCTCCAACTGGAGGGTAAGGCATGGGAGTGAGCTGTGTGTTATTTACACTCCCCTGAGCCATGTGTGAACAGAAGCACTGCAGTTTTAAAGGCTTTGAAAATCAGTTAAAGGTTTAGATTTCGCTGTGGGCGACATTTGCAATGTGATGTCACTAAACACTGGAGTGCAGCTCATCCACAAACACATTGGAGGAGGCTGAGGCCGTAGCAGGATGTTGCTAATCTCCTACTTACAATGCTTGGTCTCTGGGTATCACCATGCTGAGAGCTGTTAGCCCGCAGCAGTAGCATCTTCCCTAAACAGAGCACCACATCCACAGCCAGCCTGTCTGCTGCCTGTCCTGGGAAGCAGCATTCACCCCTCGCCTCTCTGGGCACCAACTGCAAAGCCTCTGGGCAAGCAGGATGCTTTCTCTCTCCTCCAGCAGCAAGGAGCTGTCACAGCACCCAGGTGGCTTCCTGGATCGTGGAAGCTGAAAGCAGAGTGTGTGAGACCTTGCAGAAAGGGGAGCTGACCCCAAACCAGACTGCGTCTGTCTCCTCTGCGCTGGGGAGTGCAGGACAGGCACCCTGAAACCTGGGGCTTGGCACAGCTGCTCAGCCACTGTGAGAGCAGGCAGAGGAGGCTTCTCTGCCTGGGGCCAGCCTGCAGCTCATGGTGTGGGTTGGGGGGTTCATACAAGGACCCACACCCCAAGGGCTCAGCCACACACTCTCCTGGTAAGATGAGGAAGAATTTCACCATCATGTCAGGGTTCTTTGGGGGCAAAGACCAGGTGCCACGTTCACCAGCAGCACAGGGGGATCCATCAAACCCCCAGGGCCTTGGCAGGTCACATCAGATACATCCCTGGCACCAGCACACCATAGGGGTGGGGGGCTGTGCAGGGCCCATTCCTGCGGTGGCACAGGCCCCCCAGCTCCCTCCCCTTTGCTCGGCAGCAGGACTAATTTATGACAGCCAAACCCCAGCTCTCTCAAGAGGGACTGCGCAGTCCCCAGCCCATGGGGCATGCCAAGGCTTGCTGAGCTGGTTGGGGGCTGTCACCATCGCAGCTGGCACAGAGCAGCCCGAAAGCCCCCATCTCTGTTCAGCCTTGGGATCTGCAGAGAGCCAAGTGCTCCAGGCATCTGCACCCCAGCAGCCAAACTAAAGCGACTGCTTCCTTCCACATGCAAGGGACTGGAGAGACGCGGAACGGCAATTACTGCCTCTAATTAATAGCCAGATTTAAGTGGGCTAGGTTTTACCCAGTAATTTGAAAATGAGAGACTCTGCAACCATCCCCGTGACATGAGAGAGTCACTCCCCCATAAAGAGCTTTAAATTAAGATCCTTGAGCTGCTGGTTACACAGGAGGCAGCGAGTCGCTCGGTGTGCTGCAGCCAGACGCGTTATGTATGTGGCTGGGAGGATTCAGACTTTCTCCTCCACTGGAGATGAACCCAGCAGACGTGATGCAGGCACTGGGCGTCACCGGCAGCTCCCGGCGTGGCACGCAGCAGGCTGCCTGCGCGACGTGCAGCTCCTTGCTGCTACAGAGCAATACATTATTAATCAAACCATATTTCAGGACATCCAAATTTATGTTGGCTTTAATTAGGCTGGTCTCTTTTTAATCTCTAAGCTGGCACAGGATTAATGGCGGAGGGGAAGGCAATGCCGAGGGGTGTATTTGGGGACACCATCATCTCCTCTGTTCTCGGAGCCATCTGAAGGGGTGCAGGTTGCCATTAAAATTCTCATCCACGACAACACATCATCCCTTGTGCCTCCCAAGCCATCAGCAGGATTGCTTCGGAGCAGTTTTGGAAAGGTAAAACTGAGGCTAGTAGAGGAAAATCCTTGAACTGAGTTTGTTGGCGGCAGAAGCAGCAAAGGGGGAGAGAAAATGAGTACTGAAGGGGAACAAGGCACCAGGAGTATGTGATCAGCCACCTCCATCGCATGGGGGAGTGAGCATCCAACTGTGGCACCCAATGCCAGTATGGCTGGGTCTGGCAGCTTGTGGAGGGTGGGAGCCCCTCACCCCCACTGAGCTGGGAGCACCCTCAGGCTCTGCAGGCCTGGGGAGATGGCTCCTTCCAACAGCCACCTTGTCGGGCAGCCGCTCACCCCTGTCAGCTTTCACTGGCTCCTGGGGACTCATCTCATCTCTGCCTTTGGCGCTGCTGAGCTGTGCCCCCAGCTGGACCTGGGAGCAAGGAATCGGGGGGGCCTTGCTGCAGAGAGGGATCAAAGCGTGTTACACACCTAGAGCACCCCATGGCCGAGAAGGTAAATGACTGTATGTGGAAGAAAACATGATGGCAATATTGCTTAGCACAGCATTGGGCTGCTAAACAGAGCAGGACTGTGCAAACAGAGGCAGTCAGGGAATCATCTGTAATACACCAGCATCTCCTTCCCCATTTGAAAGCACGATATGAGGTATTAGTAGCATGCTGGCTTCCTGGGAAGGAACGTGCTTTAAATAGACACCAACCATCGCAGCAGTGCTTGTTAAACAGGAAAGAAAGCAAAGCAGCACATTCCCCCTTTTATCTCACCATGGAACAGGGACTGAAACCCCTCCATCCTCAGCCCACGTGAGCAAGGGTATGATTCGGGAGCGGGGTCACAGGGCAGGGCAGGCCTCACTGAGGGATCCCCACACATGGACAGGCACCAACCACGTGTTGTTCAGTGTGGGCAGAGAAACTGACATGCTGGTGCCTAGGAAGCAGTCAGGGAGCAGATGGGTGTCAGCAGCTCCCGATTTCCATACACGAAGTCCCAAGCTTCGCGCTGCTAGCTTGAGCCTGTGGTGGGAGCAAGCACGCTCCTGGTCCTTCAGAAGATGTTGCAGAGAGCCAAAGTCTTGAAAATTAAGCAGAAACTGTTACCTGGCCAAAAATTAATTCCCCGCCCCAGTGCTCTGTTGTGGGTTTACATGGCTGAGTGAGAGGATGTGAGGAGCTGTGCAGGCACCAAGGGCAGGGAAGGGGGGAGGAGGCGCCCCAGGTGCCAGGGGGAAAGATGCCCCTGGAGAAACCCATGGTGGAGAGAGTGTCCCCCACAGCCCATGGAAAAGGCCCAGACCCCACCTGCAGCCTGTGGAGAGGAAGGGGAGAGAGCACCCCATAGCAGTGACCCACACTGGGGCAGCTGGGGAAGAGCTGAAGCCCTGTGGGAAAGGACTCATGTTGGAGAAGTTTGTGGAGGACTGTCTGCTGTGGGTGGGACCCCACGGTGCAGCAGGGGAAGGGGGTGAGGAATGAATGCCCCCCTCCCCCCAACTAAGAAGGTGGTGAGGAACTGATGAGGAACTGACCCCAACCCCCATTCCCACAGTCCCTGCCCTGCCCCCCACACCCGCCTGCCCCCCCCAGCCCTGGTCCTGTGCCACAATGAGGGGAAGAAGAGAGTGGAATCCTGACTAAAGTGCAGTCTGCTGAGAAGGGAGGGGTGGGGGGAAGGTGCTTTAAGACCTGATCACACTTCTCATCACTCGACTCTGGTGTCACTGGGGGTGCAGGGCAGGGCCATCAATCAGAGAGGTTCTGTCCCTTATTCCATGCTGAGTCTGTTCTGCCCATGATGCTGATTGCAGGATGATCTCTCCCTATCCTTATCTCCACTCCTGAGCCTCTCCATATCTATTTTCTCCCCTGTCCAGCTGAAAAGGGGGGTGACGGTGTGGTTTTGATGGGCATCTGGCCTCCAGCCAGGGCCAAGCCAGCACATCCCCGAAACACAAGCTTCCTTAGGGATTTGCAGTCCTGCAAAGCTCAGTCCAACCGCGCTTGGGGACTGGCAGATGCTGGCAGCACAGAAAGCCTGAGCTGAGCCCAGGAACTGAAGCTGCTCAGTAAATAAGAACAGAACTACACCCGAGTCTGCCCATGAATGATTTATCATCCTGCTTTACACAGGAGATCAGATTGGGTGATGATTAAAGTCTGTTAAGATTAATGACCTGAAGAATTAGACAGAGGGGACATCATAGGTAAAATTCCTCAGCCCAGTGCTGTAAAACACCATGTAATAGCACACATCATGTGTTTACATCACTGCCCAGTAGCTCTTTGGTTTGGATACACCCAACTTACTCAGTGGTGTTCTTCCTCCATGTCACATAAGTACCAGCACAGGTATGTGTGGTCATCAACAGATTTAGGGTGCTTCAAGATCTTGTGCTGGTCTGCTTCCCCAGGCTGCTGAAGTGTGGAGACAGGAGCATCCCGATCCCAGCAGTGCCTCCAAAAAAAGTAAAAATTAAAAAGTAAAAGCCTTGTGACAAGGCTGAAATAAAATTAATGCACCTAAGGCAAAAAGAAAAAAAATCAAATCAGAATTCTCTCTCCCTTTTTTTTCACTCTGTGTGTGCATATATATATATATATATATATATACACACACACATTTACTTAACTTCAAACAATTTTCCTTCAGTTTCAGCTGATCTTTTAACTCATTTTCAAGCACTTTTGAAAATGAAAAGACATCGGAGCTCCTCCTCCCCCTGAAAACGCCAAGACCCAGTTTTTTATCAACCATTTCAAATCCTTTATCCACTCAGCAGCTTTTCAGAGGGAGGATTCACTGAACTTTGCACACACATTTTCAGGCATCTGTATTTTTAAATTAAAAATCTGGGGCTGCTCAAGATGCAGCCTTGCCTTGGGGTCAGGCCAGACTGGGGTAAGGGGCTGCAAGGGGGCAGCTCTCTCTTCTGCCTCCTCCCCAGGCCCCTGCCTTCCCCCCAAATTGACCCTGGAGCCCCCCAGCCCACCCAGTCTGTGGCTATCATCCCCCTGCCCTCTGCCCGGATTGAATCCCTTCAGCTAGAGAGAGAGATTTTCAGCTGCTGCTTCTCCCAGCACTGAACCGTGAACCCAGTAACTTGCTGGCTCAGCACGCCAGTCTCCTCCTAAAACCTCTCCAAACCCTTTCCAGAATTCACAGCATCCCAGCAAGAGCCTGGGGGCATGGGGCCAGCTCCCTTGGGAAGGTACCCATGCTGTTGTGCCTGCCCAAGCCATTTGATGTTCCCTGGAAGGACAAGCTGTGCCAGCCGGTTGCTCTGGGGAGAGCGGTTCTGCCACTGGGTGAGCCCGGAGCCTGGCTGAGCCAGCTGATACTTGGATGTTCATTTCCTCCTTTCCACCACCAGAATAACACATGGAAAAGGGGGAGGGGGGGTGTATTTACTTGCAGAAGAGGCAGTGGCAGAGTCGATGCTGCGCAGGGCTGTCTCCAGTGTGGCTGTAACCTCCCCGAGAGCATCACGGATGCCAACAGCACACAAAAGGAATCAAGGAGCTATTACCAGGCAGCTTCAGTGCACTGGGGAGCACAGCTCGGGTGTATTTTAATCACTCTGGCTTCTTTGGGTGACATTGCACCGGGACATCAGATTGAAGCCAAAGCCACAGGTCAGGCACTGTCTCTGCCCAGAGGTAATTAGGAGACATTTCTTCCATATGAGCTATAGCTTTAATTCTCCTCATTAAAACAGGCAGATAGCCACAGAGCTCGGGGAGCATTTGGTTAATGTTTTCATCTTTTGTGGTGAGGGTTTGTGTGGCAGATTAATTTTCTGCCTTCTGCTCCCAGGCTCGTGGCAGCCTTGGCCACTTCACACCACAGCAGAGACTCACCCATGGATCTGCAAACCTGGCCAGCGCTCAGGGTCTCTCCTTAACCCCCTGACCATGCCAAAATGCCTAAATTTGGTCTGAAGCCAGGACCATGATGCAGTACTGCCAGCCCCGGGCATTGACCCTGGTCAGGATGCTCAGACTCATGTTGCTGCTCATCGTGGCAGACCCACTATGGCTTGGGATCACAAGCCCCAAGAAGAAGGATGCCCAAAGCAGAGAGTGCTGTGCCAGAGCCATGGAAGAGTGTTGCATAACATGCCATGGAGATGGGAGTTCAGCTGGCGAGGTGGCTGGGCGGCACGGCAACTCTGCAGCAGATGAGCCAACAGCTCCATTACCCATCTATTATTGACAGTAATGGGATAATAATACACCATGATAAAGCAGGCACTGAAGGGTGCAGAGCAGCTGAAAGTTACCTGATATAAATACTCTGGGTGAAGCCTGAAGAGGTAGGAGGGGTGAGAGCCTTTTTTTCTGTGATGCTTCACAGCAGAATCCTTGAGAAACGACACAGTTATCCTAGCCAAGGCTGCAGCCCTGGACATGTGCTGTGGGTGGCACGGTGGCCCCTTCCCAGAGGGGATGTCTGTGGGTGAAAAGCAGCTCCAAGTTAAAAATAACAGTGAAGATAAGTGTCCAGAAACATTCTGCCATGAAGAGAGCCTGAAAGGACCAATTGTTCCCTTCAGAGTGGGGACAGATGGAAGGCTCTGGAGCAGACATGTATTGTCTGGGTCAGGATGGTATATTCTCTGACACAAGGACCAGGAGCTGCTTGCTGCAGGGAATTTAAGAGATGTCCTAACAAACAGTCCTGGTTTTTCACCTTGCAGGGCCCAGTGCCACTGGAATGTGGCGCAAAGGTCAGAATATCAAATGCACGAAGGAAGGAGAAGCTGCTAATTGCCCACAAATAACAACTTGTAACCACGCAACTCAATGAGAAACGGAATTAATCGCAACGTAGAAGGCCTGGTTTAATTACCACACCACACGGCGCTGTGCAATAACGAGCATCGCTGGTCAGCGCTGGCGGTGTCTGCGTCTCATTAACGTGCCCCTTGGACCACCTCACAGACCCGCTCCCGACAGCTCCCAGCTTGGGCAGGGGCAGCGTGGGGCCAGGCTTTGGACCTGGTGAGGGGATGGTGGGGACACTGGGAGGGGGCTGTGGAGCCATCAGCAGAGGTGTGTTTTCTCCTGGGGCTGCTGATGCAGGGAGGGGATGAGGGTGAGAGTAGACCCATGGTTACAGCAAAGTCCAATACGCTGAAAACCAGCTGAGAGCTGGCCAGCTACATGGCATCTTCTGTGAAGGTTTGCCTGTTTGCTGACTCCCCCACTGTGATTTAAGCTAATTTTTTAGGGAAAAAAAAAAAACCCAAAAAGATACCATCCAGGTAATGAGGCAAACCCCAGCACAGCATGCTCCCACTGCAGCAGCTCTGAAAGTGGCACGTCCCAGGTGCCTGGGAAGCCACACAGAGACCACAATGAAATGAAAAGGCCCTTTCTGGGAGGCAGCTAACCTACTGTACAACTGTGTCCATGTCGGGGAAGGCAGCAGGCCTGCCAGCAGCCTGACTCTCTTCACAGAAGACACAGGCCCTGACAATACCCTTGCATTCCTGTGAGACAGGAAAGTTCCTCATGCTGAGAGGTTTTTGGCAGTCACATTCTCAAAACACAGCAGCCTTGAAGACAGGGGTACAGACTGCCTTAAACCAAGGAGGAGTTGTGGGAAGGTATTTGGGAGTAAGTGAACATGTCAAGAACCAGGCATAATAAGATGGTCAAAACAGCAGGTGTGCAGATGCTTTTGGACATCAAAAGCAAACTAACAATGTTTAACTATAAGATATACTTATCAGAACTCGTTATAATTACTAACTAATCAGTTTGGTATGAACAATGTGTGTGTAGCCAATTAGCAGTTTTTTAGCTTGCCACATTTGCAGTAACAAATGTATAGAATCTGTGTGATTTCACCCAATAAATGACTTATCTATGATGATACCAACCTGCACCACACTGAGGGGGTCTAGCAGCCCCCACTGGTGGATCTGACTCCGTTACATCCGATGTGGTGTCCAAGCCATTACAGCCTCCCATCCCCACCTGCAGAGGGGCTCCTCGCAAGCATGGAGCCACCATGGCTCTTTCCCTCCAGCTCCACCTCACTCAGCCAGGCACGCAGCTCCCAGCATCAACAGTGTGTCCTAGAGCATCCCTGTGCCCTTCTGCAGCTGGGAATATTCTCCAGGATGGAAATTCCCGGCACTTGAGGCCCCAGGTGCTGTTTGACCCCAGACTACCCTGCAGAAGCCACTGCGGAGGTTTCCCATCCCCCTCCTGGTTTAACGGGCTCTTCAGACACCATGACTGTTCTTCCAGTGGGCAGACAATAAACCACAGCAAGACCTCTTTGGTTACACCCCTGCTCCCACACCTTTGGCTTTGTGATCTATCCTGGGATTCCCCCATGGAGCGTGGCTGCCCAAGTCCTCAGCTCTCCTGCCACGGAGCCATGGGTCCTACCAGAACCGTGGCAGTGCTCAGCTCCCCATGGCCTTTAGCTGGAGGAGCTGCCCTGCAGTGCCTGGTGTCTCAGATCCTCCCTCATCCCGCAGTTTAACAGTTTTCCATCCCTCACTGGGCCCCCAGCTCCTTCACTTCACCCTGCCTCAGTGCTTCTTGTTCTGAAGGAGTTCTGGAGTGGCTTGGTTGGGTTTATCACCTTTTTCCCTTCCTATTGACGAAGGATGCTGTGATGGTTCCAGCCTCTGAAATAACAGTTATTTACTGCCCTGGCTTTCTATGGTTTTCACAGCTGCTAACTGCAGTTCCAGAGCCCCTCACCAAACCACTGCTTAAGAGAGGCAAAGGAGCAGCCTGCCCATCTGCTCTCGGGAGGGAATACAGGGGTGTAGGCTGAGGATTTCTGTCTGCTAGGGAAGTCTCAGGTAGGCAGCAGCAGCCCCCCCATCACCCCTCTGACACCCCCCGCCAAGAACAGACATCCCCCACCCAGGGACACCCAGACCACAGGATACGGGCCACAGGAGAATAAATGGGAGGTAAAGAGCAGTAGTCTCACACAGGCCTGTGAGGGCTCACCCGACTGGAATGGGACTGGCCATGCCCACCGGACACAGAGGATGTGGTGCAGAGGTGGGTGCCACGTTGGGAACTCCCCTTTGCACCTCATCAGGCCTGCTGCCCCAGGCAGAGCTAGCACAGCTGGAGCGGTGGCATTGCTGTGCTGCTGGACAGGCCCTCCCAACCCAGCCCCACAACCACACTGCTGCCCAGTGCCAGCGTGGAAAGCCATGGGAAGACCCCCAGACCCAGGGGCTGGAGTGACGCTGCCGACAGCTTCTTCTCAGGAGGAGTTGTGTCCATTCCCCACATCCTTGCTGTGTTGCCGCGGTGCCACAACAAGAGCCAGGCGCAGGGACAGACCCAGCAGCCTGCAGCAGCACAACACGGGGAGGTGTGGCTCTGGCTGCCCCATAGCCAGGGACCAGGGGGCTGAAATCCCAAGCCCAGTACAGTCCCTTTGCCATCTGCAGCCGCTAGCCCAGGCGCTGAGCTGTGTCAGCAGGAGCTCACACGTGGTCTATACCAGATCCTTCCGTGGGTCAGTGATGTTAAGGACAGCACTCATGCTTTCGAGTGATTTTACTAGCAGAGGCACCTTCCCTCTCCTCTCCAGCCATTCTTTCAGGCAGCTAATGAGGAGCAGAACCCCTTCCCGCTTGTTTTTTCCTTTTCCACTATCATGTATAATAAATGCAGCTTTGATTAAATTTTTACATGCTGCCTAATGCATCAAACAGGAATAGGATACTCTGCTGGCAACACAACCCAAACCCCTCCTCGGCAAAACATTCATTTCCCAAACCGTTTCTGAAGCAAGTGTCACTTCCACGCTAAGAAAAGCCGATTGTGACAGTTTCCTGGGGGACGCTAAGACAACATCTGCTGCAAGGTTTTCAATCAACATGCCTTAATTTTCACAACTCCAGTGCAAACATGTTTATGGTAAATAACCTGCCTCAGATGGAAGGAAGCCAGGTAACCTTTTCAATCTGCGCACACACATGTTCATTCCTGGCAGAAACTTGGCACCCTGTTCACTCTGCGCTGTGTAAAACCAAAGATCTCTTCAGACCAGTTTTGGTCAAGCTCCAGCCTCGTTAAAGACCATGAACTGCAGGGAACATGGGTATTTTCTGAGAGACCACGCACGGTCATTACTATTGCTCTCAGGACGAGCAGAGGGGGGCGTCTCTGCCCATGTCCTGCTGCTTACACACCAGCCCGAGCATCCAGCTTCACCACAGCTTCCAGCTCCTTCTGACCCCCATCAAAGAGTGCACCAGCACTGCTGCTCCAACGACCTCATCAGTGCCTGGGCAATCACAAAGGGGAAGGAAGGGACCAGGAAAGGGGCATTGGGAAGATGTGAGGCACCCTGACCACCCGTGGGGTCCCATCCCCTGCAGCACAGGGCTCCTCTGGCTTTGATGGGCAGAGGGGCTTTCTTAGGTGCCGGCAAGCTGCTTGTGAGGGTGGGAGCCAAACATGAGGGGTTCCCCAGAACCACGGGAGGCTCCCTGGCAGTCTGATCAAGGGATAGAGGCTCCTGCAGTTCCACAAGTGCACAGGGGGACCACCGTTGGTCTGGGGGGCTGAGGGAGGAGACGTGCAGCATGCAATGCGGCACGCCTCAATAGCCAGTGGTGTGACACTAGGCAAGGCTCCTTTGGAGCACACCACAAGGTTTGGAGCGCAGCAGCAAGCCGGCAGGCATATGTCCAGACCCTCGCAGGGACACGTCAGCCTTTCAGCCTGCTACAACCACCTGGAGAGGATTTAACAGCTTCTGGTCACCTCTGAGGAGGTACAGGGAAGGTCCCACATCACCCATCAATACCCCACATCTTTCTGATGAAGAACGCCCACCTTTTCATACTACAAAAGGGATTGAAAAGAACTAGAAGAAAAAAGAGGATGCAGAGCTTTAGTCTCCTTGGCAGGCTTAGTGTCTGCGACCAGCACGCTGTGGGACAGGCGCAGCCCTGCAGACCCCGGGAGCGGGGCTGGGTGGTGCTGGGCTCGGCACTGGTGTGCTCTGGGTGCTGCCAGAGCTGAGCTGGCTGATTTACCATTGCTTGGCTGTTTCTGCTGAGTGGCTGCAGGCAGATCAGCTGCAGGGACCATCTCCAGTCTCCCATGCAGAGGATGTGCAACCCCAAGTGCATGGAGAGAGCCGCAGGGGCATCATCACCACTGGCTGGCCTGGGGGCTTGGTGCCCTTTCCCTGGCAGGAACAATCCATTCTCATCTCTCCCAGCCTGCAGGTTATCTCTGAGCTGTAGGAGTGCTTTATGGGTTAGAGTCAGGGAGCTGAGAGAAACAATGCCATGGAGATCAGAGCAAGCCCTTTCATGGGGATCAGGGGAAGGATTGCCAGCGATGAATCACTTGACCGTCTTTTATTTCATTTAGGTTTTTATTACAGAACTTTGTAGTAACAGTTGTGATTAATCTGGGTAATTCCCCCCGGCAATAAACACTGGGGCAGTAAATTACAGGTCATTAACTAGCCCTTGCCTACGCGTGCTGCACGGGGAAGGCTCTGCCGCCTGCAAGGGAAGGTGGGAAGGGGGGCATTGGCATGGCCTGGGGACTTGCAGCCTGGCTGGCATGGCAGGAGCAGCCTTGAGCTGCAGGAAGGGTGGCTTTGGAGCAGGAGGATGCTCATCACTATCACGTATCCTGGCAGCTGCCCTCTGCCCAGTGAGCAGTGGCAGCAGGTGCCTGGGCTGGGAGGTGCTGGGCAGGGTTTTGGTGAGCCCTGGGGCCCCTCAGGTTTCATTGACTGGGACGTACCCATCGAACCTGCGTGCAAGGACAGGCCCTTCGGAGAGAGTGGCTTGGGAAAGGAGTGGGAAGGAAAAAGGAGCCCAGAGAGCAACTCTGATGCCTGTATCCCACGACCTCATCCCTACCAGCCTGACCTTGCCCGTCAGAGCCATTCGCCTGCACTCAGCCTTTGCCAAGTGTTACCCCTTTGTCCCTGCTGGCACTGTTCCACACAGTACCAACCTTCTCACCCTCACAGGAGCCCCTAAGGTCCCTGTAAACCACCTTCTGCCCATCCTTGCCCAAGCTGCACCCAGGAAACCCTGATCCCGAAGTTCCTGCATTTCTCCATGAGCCAGGAGGCTGCTCCAGCCCCAGCCCAGGTGCACTCAGAGCAGGGAGGACACGTTCCTTGCTCCTCCATCTGCATGTCCCATGACGCACCACCCGGCTGCCTTTGAAGCTTGGTGCATTTGCACTTGGACTGAATCATCGACACATGGAAAGCTTTGCATGTGTCTGATTTAGCAGATGCTGCTTCTCCTGTCTGCCAAAGCTGGGTTTCTGCCAGGAGACAGACTTCTTAATCTGGAAGAAGTGACTGATCCGAAGGCAGCGTGATGGCGAGCAGCTCTTGCACACAGCCCGTACCGGTGAATCTCTGCAGAGCCCGGTGGGGCAGGAGTGCCCAGAGGCATCGCTGGGGCAATCTGTGAGGTGCAGAGGGACGGGGTGCCCAGGTGTCAGGTTAGTGTTGGACTCGAAGAGCCCCTCAGTGCCCCTGCTGCCAGGGATCACAGACAAGATGCTCGATGAGGCAGCGTGCAGCATGCATGCCGACCTGTCAGCAGTGCAGAGAGCACTGATGGAGCTGTGAGCACAGTTTACACCTGTGCAGAGCTTCCCAGGGCCGGGAGAGTCCTCAGAGCACTTGCTCCAGCATCTCAGATGCTTTTTGCAGCCCCAGCAGCAGCTGCAGGAGAGCCTGGCTGTAAGGGGTCAAGGGAGAAGGATCTACTGCTCACAGCTGCCTGCTTGTGCCTCCTTTAGGCTGTTGCCAAGGACCCAATGTTTTGCCAGGCAAGGCCGGGCAGCAGCTGAAGCCCTGAGAGAGGACTTCTCCTCTGCTGTGGGGTAGGCCTGGGGAACCAGCTCAGGCAGGGATGCTACCTGTGTAGCAAATGAAGTGAAGGCAAAATCCTGCCCCACATCTCAGCCCAGATCACACCCAGCCCCTCTCCCCATCATCCCCCACCGGCAGCAGGGACAAGGGTGACTGCAGTGATGCTGGGGACTCCCCTGCTCCTCCTGGGAACAAGCAGGTCATGGGGAAGGAGAATTTGAGTCTGGCTCAGCCTCCAGTCCCTATGTCACATTCACTGCTGCCAGTCTGGAGCAGCATCCGTGGTCTGGTGCTGCATGAAAAGGTGTCACTGGGCAGAGTCCCACGACGCAGCACGAGCTGTGTGCAGGGGAACCACACACGGGCTGCAGCTGAGAGCTGGAGACCCCAGCACGCTGCACACCCTCTCACGCCCTCGCACCACCCCAAAGCCCCGCTCTTTGCCAGGAGCTGCCTCCCAGCCTCTCACTCCTGGAAAGCCTGGAGGTTTCCCACACTGGGGGTGAAGCAATCTGATCCACGTCACATCGTGAAGTGTTTTCTGTTTCCCCAGAGAGGCTGCAGCAGGAGTTCTGAAGGGAGAACAGTTAATGCTCAATTTAGCTCCGCGTGACCTAATTTGCCACCGCTTATTCAACAAGGAGAAGCAAGGGAAGAGAAATCCTTGCACAGGGACCTTGGGAGCTGCTGGACCCCCGGGGCACTGAGGGAAGGCACCCGCTGCAGCGGCGTTCGTGCAGGTCACTCCGTGGTGCCGAGCTGGGGGTCCCTTGGTGGGCTGCGGTGGGTTCCTGGTCCAAGCCTCTCCGAAGCCGGGGGCTGCTGCTTTCAGCTGCCCAGCAAGGCCAGAGTGAACCAACGTGCACCTTGCCCTGGGGCTTCTCCCACAAGTGCTTTCCGTGGGGACCTGTGAGGGCTTGCCTGTCCTACCCACCCTGTGCCTTACTGTGCTGGCACTGTCTCAGAGGGAACTGCCAGCCCTTCCTAGCCAAAACCCCACTATTTCCATGCTGTTCTATGGCCAGTGCCTCTGCCAGCCCTGATCCCTCCTGTCCCACTGCCAGCCCAGGCTGGAGGTGCACACAGCTCCTTCCCATCCCATCAGACCTCGGTCCCCAGCCATGGGACAGACATGTGTCCATCCTTTTGCAAGGACAGGAGGTCTGAAAGGTATCTCTCAGAGATACGGGCAGTCTTTCAGGGAACTCCATGCCATGCTGATATTTTGGGACAAATCTTTGCACTGTGGGACGTGGGTCAGGCAGGTGATAAGTATATTTAAAAGCGGTGTGCTGGAAGGCGCCCTGCAGAAGGGAGAGCTCCCCCAGCAGCAGCTGTCGGGCAAGTACACTTCCAGTGCTGGAAGAGCAGCCGTGGCAGTTTGTGCATGGCAAAGCTCCGTGGGACAGGGATCAGAACGGACAGCTGCTCTTCGGGGGTGATCCAAGCGACTCGTCTCAATCCAGTGAGGGGGGATTTGATCAGTCAGAAGTTTCTGGGACGATCAGATAGGTTCAGAGAGCAGTATGGATGAAGGGAGGAACTCCAGAAGTGACCCACCAAGCCTGGGTAGGAGGCACAAAGTTTGCTGGGTGCTGGCACACAAGGAACAGTCCTGGCAGCTCAGGGCTTTGTGGTACTGCGTTTGGAGGTCTGAGCCTTTCGTGTCTCAAAAAAACAAACTCAGGCACACTTTACCTTGAGAGAAGGTGCTTGTTTGGACATTGCTGCTGTCTGACACTAGACCATTGACAGAGAAGATGGACCAGCCATGGCACAGAGCTCTTAGAGACATTTCCCTGGGCAGATGATGTAACACATTTCTGGGAGAGCTCTGAAAGTCCTTGCCTGTTGACCAGGGTGCCAGCGGTTGTCCCAGGCTCTGGGAGCTCTAGTCCTGTAAGCGTGGCTGTTTGCTGCTGCTCTCCTCACAAGCCACATGGTCCCCGGGCTCATCTGTGCCAGCCCAGGCATCCTTCTAGCAGTGCTTTAGAGCAGCTCTCATTGTTTGGGAAGGGGTCAAAAACGACAGGGCTCATGTGAGCCAGCCCTGTGGAGTGGGGTCACTGGAGGAGCTGGAAGCACAGGCACTGCAGGAAGACTTTGGGGTGGGGAGGGTCTGGGGTGTCTATCCAGGGCCAGGCTGAGCTCTGTTGTTCCTGCACCCTCTTACACATTGCAGGAGTGGAGTGTTTATGAGGGGGGATTTCCTGCCTTGGGATCACACATGTGAAATCTCTGGTGCTTCGATGGTCTGGTGCCTGCTGTGTTCTCTGTGGTTTTGTTTCGGGCACCTTTGTGCACCACCTGCCCTCCCATTGGGATCACAGGAAGGGAAACGCCCGCACAAGTTGTCCCTGAGTGCCAGCTTCCCATTGCTGGGGAGAAGGATCTCCCTGAGGAGTGGTACCTGACCAAGTCTTGACAAGAGCCCCCCGCTCTGCAGCACCTCTGGGTTCCACCATCGGCTGTGTCGTTAGTCCCAACACATCTTGCTCCCCTCATCACCTGCACTTCCATTGCCACCTCGCGCCGTGGCTCTGATACTACCCGCTTCCATGCTTCTTTTCTGCTTCCAAGCCAAACTCTCTTCCCCACCACCCGTGTGTGCTCACGTGGAGAAGGGTTGCTTCCCACCAGGGCCCCGCGCTGCCCCGCTCCCCACCAAAGGGCCAGTTCCCGTTACTCTAACACACAATCTGCAGATTTTTTATTTAAGAAAACAAGGGTAAATGTTTGCTGGTAAACATTTCGGGGCAGCGTGCCAGTGAGCATCTCCTCCTATTCCTTACAGAAATGTAAAACATCCTCATGCTGCCAGCCACAAGGATTGTAATATTTTCCCTTTCATACATAAAAACGTCTCACTAATTAATCATCCCCTCACAGTAGCCAAAACCGAGGCAACTCTGCCATATGCTAACGCACGCCGGGACTCTGCGAGCTGTGAAATATTTAATACTAATCAGACACAGAGAATATTGTTCCCTCTCCACGTAGGCAACTGTACGGCATCGCCTCAAAGAGAAAGGTCGCAGGAGATCCTCTGCAGCTCCTCTCCTGCCTCTCTGTCCATCTGTCCAGGCCCCACGTTGTGCATGGAAACAGAGCGCGGTGTGGGACGTGCTGCCAGAGCTGGCAGGATGCGTGTGGAGTGATGCTGTGCCCACACCCGGGAGCACAGGGGTCCTGTGCAGCAGGGACCCACACAAGCAATGTTCAAATCAACGGTGACATCTCCAGTCTTGGCAGAGGAGGTGGTCAGAGGGCAGGAGGAGAAGCAGAAGGAAGAGGCACGTGACAGACACTGCACGTCAGAGCACTCCACTGTCACCTGAGTGATGTCACCCTCAAGTGACACATCCCCTGCACAGAACTTCTGGAGAGCTCAGCCCTGAGCCCTGGCATAAGTTGGAGGTGACCTTCCTGCTCAGAGCCAGGCCGAGTCCTCGCCTTGCAGGCCGAGCCACCGACCTCGAATGTCCCACTTGGACATGGAGATGGTGAAATGCCTCAGATGCCAGTGTGGGCTGGTGGGTGCTGGAGAGATGAGGGGCTGTGCGGAGGGGGCATTGGAGGAACCCAGCAGAGGGTTTGCGAACACCTGGGCACCAGTGTGCTTAGGAAGCAGTGGGGAGAGGTCCTTGTCACCTTGACAGGGCTGCTCTGATGGGGGTGACATCTCTGAGAGCACCCAAAACCAAACGAGCAGGAAGAGGGCTGCTCTGGCAGCCAAAGTGGGGGAAACTGGGAGTCAGCACACAGCCAACAGCATCACCATCACCTGCGTCAGCCTGTGCCACCCCAAAACACCTCAGACCCCTTCCCTGCTCTTGTCTCCTATGCAGCACTGGGGGAGAAGCAAGGGTCTGCAGCAGATGCTCCAAGTGCCACTGTGCAATGACCCAGGGTTGGCGTGGCTGTGTGCAGAGCCTGGCCACAGGATGCTCACATCCAGGGGCTTCCTGAGCCTCTCCCTGCCCGTGATGCTTAGGCACCCTCTGCTCTGCGCCCAGCCCCCACCTGCTGCTCCCCCAGTGGTGCCTGGAGATCACATCCCACTCTAGCAACCTGATGCCAATCAGGCAGGAGCCCTAATTGCAAATGTGACATTTAATAACCAGGGTGGGTCACACCGCAGCGCAGGTCCTGGCAGGTGTTCTTTGCCAGTAAATGCCATGAAGTGCTTTGCTTTTAATTGCACTGGTACAGACGGGGGTGCATCAGTCGCTGCTCTTCCAAAGGAGCATCACAAACAAATCACTGATACACATACAAATGGCAGGTAATTAATTTCAATGTTAGCATAAATGGTCTCCTATGATTCTATTATGAGCCCAGCCTGCAGGAGGGGACATCAATAGTATTAATTCAGTAACATCTTCCAGATCAGTTATTGGAAGAGCAGAGCTCAAGACTAAACCAAGAGACCATCCGGGCTGTTCCAATGGCTCTCGGGCTGAGGGGCAAGGTCTTGCACAGCCTCAGTTTGTGGAGGCTCCAAGTACGTGTCCCTGGGTGGGGGAGGTTGGATTTGGCAGGGGCCGAGTCACAGTAAGGAGCTGCCTGAGTTAACGATGGTCTGTGTGAGGAGCATGGTGTCCCTTGGTCGTTTTAACTTGTGCGTGATGGTATTTTCCATTTTGTTCTTCATCCTCTCAGTAACATGCCATGGCTGCTTTGGGGCACTGAACTGAGATGCTGTGGCTACTGAGGCCTTGCTCCCACATGCCAAATCCACCCCGGTGCGGTGGCCAACCCGTATGTGTGGCACTCGCTGTGGGACACAGCTGCAAAGACTAGATGTTAGGAAAGACTTCTTCATGGGAAGAGTGGTCAGGTGCTGGACCAGGCTGCCCAGGGAGGTGGTGGGGTCCTCATCCCTGGAGGGGTTCAAAACACGTGTAGCCGTGCCACTCCGGGACACAGGGTAGTCAATGTGGTGCAGTTGGACAGACAGTTGGACTTGATCTTAGAGTCTTTTTCAACCTTAAAGCTTCCATGACTCTATGAAAGCTAAACCTTGTTGGTCCAGCTCCCAGTGAATACCCCCAAAGCCTGAGATGGCTTGCCCCAACCCAGGCATGGTGCGACTTTTGATCTCCTCCAGCCGTGGCAGCAGCCCTGGAGAAGTGGAGACATGGATCTTACCAGTGGTTCTCTGCTCCTCTTCCAGCTGCCTGGCAGACCCCTGCATTTCACCTTCCTCCCGCCGCCCAGCACCACGCTGTCAGCAATCCCTGCCCCTCTCCTTTCCATCCGCTCTTTAGGAAGCCCACACATCAGCCCCTGCATGCAGAGCGGCGAATCCAAGCACTTTCTGTGCTTCCCCAGCCAGTCAGAGCTCCTGCCCGATCCGTGACATGGAAGGGAGAGAGTTATGGGCCTACCCATGTGTGCAGAGCTGCAGGATACAGACCCTCCATCTCCTGCCACAGCTCCCGACGCGTCTCCTTAGCAGATGCTGTGTGCACCCGGCCCTGAGCAGGAGAGGAGCATTGACATGTGAGCTGCAGGGAGAGGCACAAAGGGTAAAATAAAAGCAGGGAAACAGAAAATCGTGAAGCCCTGAGCTGGCATCAATCATCTCGTGACTGAATGAACTGTCATGAAGGCTGACAGCAGCTCGATCCAGAAGCAGTTATCCCATGCTCGGGTATCAATTACAATTGCTAATTTTGAAACTGAAACCAGTTAATGCCAACTGGGGAGCAAGGATTAAGCCATCAGGAGTTAAACCATCAAGTGTGGTTTCTGGTTACTTTCACCAGGAATTTTGAGTCTGAACGGTCGAAAATGCAGGGCTGTAGGAGACACATAGCTGCTGTGTGGTAAAAGAAGACATCAGGAACATCTCCCTGGACTCTGCCCGAGGGTCCCTCCCTGCCCTCCCTGCTAACAGTCCCACTGGGTAAGCACAGCCCTTCTGCTGGAGTCCAGGCAGGCCTTGTACGTGCTTCTGGGGAGAAAGATGACTGATGGGGTCAAGCAAGGCCATGCAATTGCTATTTTTAAGTGTCTTCAGACTTTAGAAAGCTGAGTTGCATCGGCATCTCGCTGCAGAGCCACCAGGTCCCTGTGCTGCCCACCAACTGGATGGATTTCTAAGTGGGATGAGATGCCCAAAGGAGCATGACACCCACAGATTCATCAGTTTCCCAACAAAAGGAACCCGTTTGAGGGCAGGGCAGCAGAAACAGTAACACCAAACTGCCTCGCAGCCCTGGTAACGAAACATCTGTGCTCACTGAGAGACACTGTGCTGACCCCTGGCTCAGCTGCTCAGAAAGATTTCTTGGCAGTTTTCTACCACCACATACCACCCCTTCCCATCCCCTCCCCAGCATCCATCAGGGCCCAAGCAGAGCCATGAGAAAACCCCCAGAGCCCCCCACCCCAGGGCAGCACAGAGACAGAAGCAATGGGACCTTATTGAGGGAAGGCAGAGAAGCGCAGCAAGCTGCTAGCACTTGTCTTCCTGGACTTGCCCCTCACCCTACCCCTCACCCTGCTGAGCACATGGCCTCTGCTCTGTAACATGCCATGCAGCTCTCCCAGCACTGCTCACCCAGGACATGACCACCTTCCCAACATCCCCAAGGGATCTGTGCAAGCACAACCTCTCCAGGCAGCAGGCATAGGGTATGTCAGGGTCCTTCCTGGGCCGCTCTGGGTACTGGTCCCGATAGAAACACAGAGCATCCCCAGGCTCCTTCCCTGCACACAGCCACTGTCCACAGATGTCTGCAGGCTCCACCATTGCTGTTGAGCCGCTTGTGCAGAGCAGGGCACCCAGCTCTGAGAGCAGCCCCTTCCCTATGATTTCTCAAACTCTAGCAAAAGTTTTCAGGGTGATTTAACCCACGCTAACTATGCTTATAGCCTCTTAATATGGCCTTGGGGGTGAGAGGTGTTATGGAAGAGCTGGCACCACTGCAAACAGCAGCCTGCCCCAGGAGCTGGAGCTGGCAGCATGCTGCTGGGCTCAGGAGAAAGAAAATGGAACAAGAGTAGAGAGGGGAGAGGGGAGGTGCTGGATGTGGTACCTGTTTGTGACTGGAAGCTGGGGAGCAGCTGCGAGCACCAGCAGACTGTGGGGTCAGGGGTTGTGTCTGATGGGAGGAAGGGCACTGAGCAGCCAGAGGCTCGAGGTGGACTTGCCGGGATGTGTTCTACATAATGAACTCCTCCAAAAAGAGCCTTTTAAACTCAAAAAAAGTGAAGTTTTAGCTTAAGAGAAACTGGAACAAGCTGCTTTTGAAGTATCAGAACCTCAGCAGCAGCCAAGTGCGTCAGAACAAAAATGAAAGGTGGTCACAGGTACGCCTGCCCCTGCCCTGCACCCTCCCAGCAAGCCCTTTCCTCTAGGTCTGCTCCTGCTCCAGCTCTGCAGCGTTCAGGAGCTACAGCAGTTCTTCAAAGCCCTCCACAGCCCCTCTTTGCAGCAGAGTGCTGATGCCCCCAGCTGCGCTGCAGCCTGAACCCCCTGCCTATCCCACCCCATGCTGATGCTCTGCCCATCCTACCCCACATGATGACCTGCTGAGCCCCCAATGCCTTCAGGTAGCATCAGCATTATTGAAGTCATCTGAAGAGGAGCCCCAGGGATTGATCCATCACTGCAGGGCCAAATCCAGGGAGCAGCAGTCCTCTCCCACCCCCATGGAGCTGGGACACGGGGTCGGCTCCGGACGCCCCAGGAGCAGGAGCCTGCGTTCCCAATGGAAACCCTGGTGCTCCTCACCCCACACAGACACAATGGTTGGGGAGGGCCAAGGCATGCTGAGGGAGGTCACGTTCCCCAGCAGAGACAAGGGGTCTGTGGCAGGAGAGGGTCCCCACACACACAGCGCAGCTGCTGTGCATTAGACTGAGCACAAGCGTTTCCTGTGGGGAGCCCCTGGTCTGGAAATGGAGTCTCCTCCCCCCACATCTCATAGTGAAGCTCCTCAGAGGTACAACCCAAGCTGCCCAGCATCACCTGCCTCTCACCCATAGCTGCAAGGCTCAGCAGCCCTGATGTCCGTCCATCCATCCATCCATCCATCCATCCATCCATCCATCCATCCATCCATCCATCCTTCCTCCCCAGAGCCAGAGACACTCCGGGGAACTTTGCTGCTGACCCCCAGCCAGTGCAGCAGTCACAGCACAAACAGCATCCCCACCCACCCATCTGCTGCCAAGGTTCTGTTTGCTCCTGCTCCCCTCCCTGGGACATCCCAGTTAGATCTGAATGAGGTCCCATCCTACCTGGGCAGCGCTGAGCACCAGTGTGGCAGAGAAAGGGGTTGGGTGGCTGTGGCAGTGCTGAGGGCTGGGGCGAGGAGATACCTGGGCAAGGGAGGGCTGCCAGCCTCCCATGTGCCTGGCTGATCCGTAACTGGGTGCTGTTTTCACCTCCACGCGCTCAGGGAGGGGACCCACCAGAGGTGGAGAGGGACAGCCCATCTGCAGACATGAGGACATGTCAGTCCCAGGCTCGTGGGGATCACCTCGAGCCATTCCCTAAGGCCAGGTTTCCAGGGGCTGCTGACCAAGGGGTGTCTGCCAGCATCTGGGAAACGATGGTGGGGGCAGACATCGCTCTTCCACCTTCCCTCCCCTCAGTTACAGGCATCTTTTACTGGGGAGGGATGTTTTGTGCTGGAGTAGCCACTCAGTCCCATATGTTCACAGTCCAGAATTAACATCAAGAGCAGCACATGCTGCAGAGTCCATGGGAGGGGGAGCGAAGCAGCCAGAGCCTTGTTGCTGGGGGGTACCCCGGGCCAGGGTGAGCATCTCCAGGGAGCACCCTGGCTGGCCTGCCAGGAGGGGAGGGAGCCGAGCAGGGGGAGAGGAGGAGAGAGGACATCCAGGATTTCCGCAGGAGGCCAGAGCAGGCAGGAGCGAGGGGGCCACAGGGTGGGGGGAGAGCCCAAAGCAAGCCAAGGCACACAGCCATCACCAGCGCTGGGGCCCTCGCAGGCCATGAGAAGGTTTTTCCTTCCCTCCTTGGGCCAAATCCCACCCCGAACAGTGATGCTCCGGGCTTCGGGAGCGATTGCGCAGTGACACCCAGAGGGCAGATCCCACGCGCTGTCACCATCACACCGCACCGGGTGATGGGCACACACACCCAGAGCTCTGTGGAGCCACCGAGGAGGGAGCCCTGAGGCAAGTACCCCCATTCTGTGGTCAGCTTTGAGGCCGGACGCATCTCGCAGGAGGAGAATGAATTGTTCATTTCTGGTCTAGAAAGATGTATTTCAGCCTCAGAAAGTCACACTATTTATTTCCAGGAGAGGAAATCACCCCCCGGGCCCTATAAATATTTATATAAACCCAGGCAAAAAGTATGTTGGCAATGTAATATGTCTTTAAAATACCCATTGCATATAAACTAGCCTGTGCTTAATTCATCTATTGCTGCACTGTGTGCAGGGGCTGCCCAGCCATGTACAGTCAGTCAGTGCATCAGAAGTTTTGATTCAAAGGGACTAAAGCCACTGAATACATCCATAAAGTCGTGCTTGGCAGAGGTGGGCTTTGTGCTGGACCCTACCCAACACCACGGCCCTGGGAGCCTGGCCCTGGGTGCCATGAGCTGGGGCTTTCCTGTTCCATGGAGGTTCAAAGAGCTCAGGCTCTGCTGGATGAGCAGAGGGGTTGGACTCTGTGTCCCTTGGGGTCCCTTCCAACCCAGACCAGTCTGTGATTCCATGATTCTGTGTTGTTTTCTGGTTCTGCTTCAGCTCCAGAAAGTGCCAGCCGACAGCAGCTCACACGTGCTCAGCCCAGCTCAGCACTGGCATGAGGAGCTGACAGGTAGAACCACTGATGTGACCTTATCAACAGTCTGCTCATGCCAGAACAGCTCGCCCCATGTGCTGCTGGGCTCTGCCGTGCAGGAGGATGGGTTTGGAGGAAGATTTCTGAACCCAGATAGGGCCAGGGAGACCAAAGCAGGAAGAGGAGCATTTGCCTTGTGTCTGGGGTCTGGCAGAGGCTTTATTCTGGGTGGGCTCAACACAGAGGAGACTCAAGAGCCCTGTGCCACTGCGCTCCCAGTATGGCACTGGTTTGGGGAGCAGGGCAGTGGGTGTGCCTGTGGCTCCCAGCCCCTGCACAGGCAGTGGGGTTCCAGTAGAGGGGCTGGGCAGCAAAGAGAGGGGGAGGATGCCTCCCCTGAGCACGCAGCAGCACATCACTAATGTGCCAAGAGTCACTCAGTGGATCACACCAACCATGATGGCAATGTTCACATGGGAAGCGCGGCCGTGGTGGGCAGAACTCAGAGAGCAGATTGGGAAGCAGGAGACATTTATTATTGGAATGGGAAGTGGCAGTGATTGATCACCCCAAGTGACACTCCTCTTGGCTCATGGGAGGGAGCAGCAGGGGTCAGGGAGCCCTGCCAAGCCCCGGGCAAGGGGGTTAACGCGTGTGCCCCTGGTTCTGCCAGGCACTGCTCAAGGCATCAGCACATCAGTCTGCCCCAGCATGGGACTGCAGCAGCAAGTGAGGAGACATCCCTGTGCCCTGCACTGCCTGCAAGGAGTGGGAGTTGGATCCCTCCTGCAGTGCTGGGTATCATTTATCCTGGGTATCCAGCTCCCTGCACTGGTTCTTGGGCAGACAGTGCCATGCCAGGGCTCAGCAGGGACGCTGCTTTCACGTGCTGGGTGACACATGCAGGACACTGATGTGCTCTCCCCTACCCCAGTTCTCCCAGCAGCACGTCATTCCAGACTGCAGCCAAGCCACTGCCCACCATGGGGCTGCATTATCCGCTGGCTCCCAATCCAGCAGGAATCTCATAACATCTGTCAGTTCAGGGAAAAAAAAACAACTTTAAAACCCCCTCCTTTAATTTGTGAGAGTAAATCACTGCAGGGATGAAACAGAGAACAAACACCAGTGTCACTGCAGCGTGCCGTGTGCTCCCGGCGCGCTGGGAGTCCTCCCTGTCAGCAGGAGGAAAGGACGAGTAATTGAGTAACTCCGAGGTGCAGCAAGAGGCGGCCAGAAAGATGCTGCCCAGGTGACCCAGACGTCAGGACTCACTCAGGCATCACACTTCCACCTAGACACAGACACCCGCAGAGCCTGGATTACAGCCCCATGTTCCTCAGCCCTGCCGATCCGATTGCGCTGGCGGGTTGTGCTGGATAATTGCTGTTTTGCAGTAGTTTATTTAAGCACTTACTCATCCTGCCCAGCACATGGTACGACAAGTGCCGTGTCCTCACGGATTAAACAGCAGCGTGCTGCAGAACACAGGGCAGGGAGTGTGGTGTGGTGGGGCTCTGCCAAGCTTTCAACCAGCGTTTGGAAGCTGAGAAAGATCACCTGAGGGATGGGACATTGCCCAGGCCTGGCAGGACGCTGCCAGCTCACCTCTTGTTCATAAGGGCCACCTTACCTCGCCCTGCTAGGGAAGGGGAGAGGAGCTCCCTGCGTCCCTGTCAGAGCCGGGTGACCAGCCCGTCTCCGATGGGAACAGGACAAGCCGGGTGTGCGGGGGCTGTTGGTGTGGTGGGTACAGAACAGCCCAGTGCAGCGGTGCTGAGCTCTGGGAAGTCCTGGCAGAGGGGCAGATGGCTTCCTTCATCTCCAGCGAGTGGCAACAGCACAGAGAAAAGCTAAAGCGTGGTCCTTGCCTTTTGGCCAGGGCATGGCCTGGTGCTCTGCCATCCCCCTGCACAGGGGCTGGTGGCCCTGGTGCACCCATGATGCAGCCCCCTGTCCCACCCTGAGCCCCCAGGTCCCACGGGGCATCATGGGCAGCTCTGCACAGGCTCATCTCCAGCACTGGGGCTCTTCACACATGAGAACAGCAGAGGTGCCTCCTGTGGGAGGAAACCCCCACGAGACCCCACCACAGGCTTCCCCTTGCACCCCTTCTTCCTTGGTGTCCCACATCCACCCAGAACCATGGGGGAGTCAGCAGGCTCACTGCAAACTGTGCACCAGCATGTGCTGGTCCCTGGGTCAGAGGAGAGTTGGCAGGGACACAAGCCTCAGCCAGAACAGCCTTCAACACCCACACTCCCTCTTCACCCAAGTGCAGCCCTCAGTCCCCAGGCACCCCTCCACGCAGGAAGGACGTGATGCCACGTGTGTGCACACACACTCCTGTGCAGCACCCACAGGATGTTTGGGAGCTGCAGCTAGTGAGGGAAGATTTCCAGCCTCCAGCTGAAGAAAACCAATTAGGTGTGCAACAGTGACTCAAGGAGGTGTAATAAGGTGATAAAAAAGGGGGAGGCTTTAATGATTGATCTGCTTTCCAAAATACAAAGTCCTTCAGTACATTCCCTGCTCTACCTGGCAGCAGATCACATACCTGGACCTAAAACATCACTGGGGCTTGGAGGAATCTCAGGCCAGTAAGCTTTGTATTTGTTCCTGGAAAATGTTTTTAAATGGTGATTAAAACCAGACCAATGGAGCACAGATGGGATGAGACAGGTTCTGTGAAGGAAAACTCATCAGTCTCTCCAAAACATCCCTGATGCTGCTCCTACTCCCAACAGGAAGTATGGCTTCTTTTGGGTAGCCTGAGGTCTGGGCAAGGGGCAGTACTAAAGGTGGGCAGGATGGCAGGAGAACACTGCTGGGGGGATAAAATGGGCCAGACACAGGACTAAGGGGACCTCATCTTTGATTTTTGGTGAACACTACCACCATGGATCCACCACGGTGTATGCTGATGCTTTCCACAGTGGTCTGGAAAGGAGAAAGAGCTGGAAAGCAGAGCCCAGTTCAGAGATGGCACAGAGAGAAGTTAATTAAAGCCATCAGCACCTCAGAGGAGTCGAAGCCAGGGAACAGGGTGATGGGCTGAACATCCACCCCCCAGACAAGCCTGGGTAGCACACAAGGTTCGGGGAGTGCAGAGCCCGGCTCCAAAGCTCACACCAGCCCTTACCGACCAGGTAAGGGCAGAGGTGTGCTAATTCACAGGGACAAAGTTACTACCCCGTGGGAGCTAAGAGCAGGGAACACTGGGACCCATTTTGGTAGCAAATGGCACCCATGAGGAGACCTGGCTGTAGGATTAGGGTGCCGATTAAGTTTTAGTGGGGCCCCGCACGGTGCCCGGCGGGGTCCCGCACGGTGCCCGGAGGTCCCACACTGCCCCCTCGCTTGGGACGGGAGACCGGCAGATCCCGGCAAGACAGCTCCAACCTCCGCCTGTTTTCTCCCAAGGGCTGCTCGGAGCGTGGCGGCCCAAACCTGGGCAGAGAGCACCCTCCAGTGGCACCGGGAGGGAGCCCCGCGCCCGCTGCTCCTGGGCTCTGGCACAGGAGGGACCCCCGCATCCCGGGCGGGGGGTGCTGGGAGCAGCTGCAGCGGGGCAGCAGGGCCCGGGGCCCGCACCCAGCGCTCCGGCCGGATGCTGCCCCGGGAGTACGGGCTCGTCCTGGCTCCGGGACTCGGGCCCGGCGCTGTGCTTGGGGTGGGGTAAGAAGCAAAACCTGCCAGTGCAGCTGTGGGACGCTGAACCACTCTCAGCCCGTGTCACCACTCCGACTCTACAGGCTTTCTGAGCACGCGGGGGGGTGGGTTTGTAGGAGGTGGTGGTCCTCACTGCATCGCCGGGCGTTCCCGGAGAGGACACAAGCCAAAGGCATTTGCTCTCTCATCCCCATCACACGTGCACCTGGGAGTCAGTGTCTCGGATGGTCCTGCCAGGCGAGGGCAGGACTGGGCACCCCAGGTTGCCCACTGGCCACCCTTCAGTCACTGCAGGAAGCCCAAGGCCAGGTGGCTGCACGGCAGCTTGGAGGAGACCCCAGCACGTGAGAGAGCAAAGGAAATCCCAACCCTGCGAGACATCTGGCAGCTCCTGCTGCCAAACGTGTGTGTCCCCCTCCAGCCCAGCATTACATCAGCCGTGGGGCCAGGGCAGCCAGGCCAGGCTGCTCCGGGCTCTGCACTCCTCGACGTGCCTCCAGCTCCCTCCCCAATGTGCCTCCAGCTCCTGTTGTGGAGGCAAAGCCGAGGCCAAGCCAGCAGCTGTCCGAGCCCGTGCACTTTGGCAAGTGTTTCGCAGTTTAAAAGCTGCTGCCTGTTGTTTGCTGCAGTGGGAGGCCCCAGGACAGGCAGGGAGAAGGGGAAGGTTAGCAGTTGCCCTGCTAACCCCCTCCAGGATCCTGCCTCCTCACCAGCAAGTGAGACTCTTCCAAAGCCCTGCCACCCAAACCCACCCACCCGAAGCATCACCGCCGGGGCACGCTGTGTCCCCTTCCTCCGCGGAGACGCTCTGCTGCGGGGCGGAGCGGAGCAGGAGCAGGAAGAGCATTCCCTGCAGCATCTGTTTGCAATCACAGAGCTGGCGGAGCTCCTTCCCGGCCAGGGGCCAAGCCAGCCGTTTCCCACAGGATCCCGGGCGCATCACTCCATGTGCTGGGGTTTCGCACATCCGTTACAGCGAGTCACATCCCTGGAGCAGCTCCTGGCTCTGCCCGTGCCGGGGGGTTCGACCAGCAGAGAACTGAGACACTGGGCCTGGGGGGAAAAGACAGGCACAGCTGCTCCCACACGGCCTCCCCACAGGATCCCTCCCTGCTTGGCCTCCCGAAAGGATCCCTCCCTGCTTGTCCAGCAGCTCCAAAGCCATTACAGGGCTCTGGCAGCTCGTTTCCAGCCCTCCCACCCTGGCCAGCCCCACTCTTCATGTAACGATCATCATATTAATGTGGTGACTTCATTATTCAGCTTACTTCACGTTTAGGGGGCTTTTCAGCTTTCTCAGGCTAAATGTTTGACAGAAGCCTTAAAGAGAGCTCACTCCACGTAGCAAAAAGCAAGCCAGTTTAAGTTGCTAAGCAACTGGATTTGGTGATTTATTAAGGCTCTTGTGCTGTGTGATGGGTTCATGAGTCCCCTGGCTCCCAGAGTCGGGTGATTACCTGAGGTTCTCTGCTTGTACTCGATGGCGAGGTGTTCGGTCCTCTCCAGTGGCAGAGGAACACCTGACAATTAAGCCAAAGGCAAAAGGAAAAGTCCTCACCACTTACCAGGCTTAAAATCCTCCTGCTTGCTAAGCCAGCCCTGAGGCCTGAACCAAACACCTCGACATGGCTGCTGTATCAAGCCTGCATCATGAGGAAGAGCAAGAGAAAACCACCTCCAAACCAGAAGCAAATGGGATAAAGTCATGTTTTGGGGGGGACGACACACTCCTTGCCTTCAGCCCCACCTGCTGGCAGCATCACACCCAGCTGTGCACTGCGGCCCTTGGGAAGGACGGTTTAAGCCCGGCCCTTGGATTCTGCTGGAGAAGGAAATCAGCAGGTCTCTGTTGGAAAAGGGATGAAAATAAGCATGTTGTCCCTACATGCTGGTTCTGGCTAGGAAGCAGGGGACATCAGTGCCAGGAAGGGCAGGTGGGCTGGGGGTGGGAGGTGAGCGGGGCTGAGCAGAGCGAGCTCCCTGTGCTCAGCACAGCCTGTTCTTCCCTGCTAGACCCATACCAGTGATCCTGATGGGCTCCAGATGCTTTGCTTAACCAGAAGATGATTCATGATTGGGGACCAACCAGCCCAAGACAAACCAGCTGACTTCACACCTTTACCTCCTGGCAGAATGTGGCCTCGTGCCTCAGTTTCCCCATCTGCAACATGAAGAGACCTGGATGGTGCTGGCAGGGGAGATACCTCAGCAAAGCTCCCCATGGAAGGGTATATGGTGGTAAGTCACTTCAAATCTGTGATTGCACTGATGTGTTGAATTTGCCCTCTCCAGCTTAACCCCTCGTGCCAGAAGAGCTCCCACGCCCACGTGTGGGGACTCCTGCATGCAGGGGGAAGCCAGCTAGCTCCTCTCCAGCACCCCTGTGCCGTCCTGTGCAGCTGCTCTGCTCATCTCCAGCCACTTTGTCAGGGCTCTCCCACTCCACCCTTTGTCCTGCTCCAACTGGAACATCCCTCATCTTCCGGGCTCTGCCTGCCCAGGGCTTCCTGCCACAAGCCAGACTCCCCGGGCCGCTGCTGGCTGTCCTAGCTGTCCTCCAGCTGGGCTGAGACCAACCAGCTGCTAAGAAAAAGCTGCTTCCCACCACCCTCCCAGCTCACTGATCTCCTCTGCCCCATGGATTTACGATGCACAAACATTGCCACGCACCAAGCAGAGCGTGAGCAGACCAGGAGTCCAGCCACGTTCACCATGAAGGGAGAAACACACTCACCTGGGGAAACTCCCAGTAGAAATTCTGTTCATCTTCCCAGGCAACTGGGGCTGCTGGGCACAGTGTGCCAGGCTCGCTGGGGCTGGGGTTGCACCTGCCACAGCCGCTCTCCTCTCACCTTCCAGGGGCGGATGCAGGTGAGGAACTGGTGAAAGGAAGTTTGGACAAAACCTGGCGCCCCTCGAGGTCCTGAGGAGATGCAGAGGGCTCCCTGACCCCAGCACTGTGTTTCAGGCCTGTGTGCCCTCCAAGGACACCCACACTGCCCCATGAACGTGCTACCAGGGCATGTTTTTCTTACTGAAGAGGGGAAAATATCGGTGTGAAGATCAGATCGAGAAAGAATAAGTTAAATTTAGCCTGGTTAGTGCTGGAGGGGCTAAAGGCTCCCTGAGCACTGCTGGGAACCCTGGCCTCACTGCTGCCCTCTCTGCTGCCCACAGCTGCTGCTCTTGCCCAGGATGCTCACAGCTGCCCACAGCTCCTGCTCTCAGCCAGGGACCTGCTGCCAGCAGCCTGGCCGAAGGTCTGGAAAACCCAGCTCACCACTCCTGCCCTGATCCTCTCAGGACTTGTCCCTTGGACCGGACACTGTGGAGCCTGGCACAGCACCGGGTCACACATCAGACCCGCCATGGCCGTAAAATGAAGCTTCAAAGTCCAGGAAGAGGCTTTGGAGGCTGTGGTGAAATTGTGTTCCAGGCACCCACCCTCTGGACGCACAGATGGCAGCCCCACATCTCTGCTCAGCAGCTTTGCCTCCCCCGAGATCAAACACCTCCCCAGCCATGCTGCCCAGCAGGTTGGGGATCCCCGTGCCAGGGTCTGCAGGACCATGGGACAGCAGCAGCTGCTCCTTCTCCAGAGCATCCCAGTGCCACCCCAGGATGTGGGTTGGAGATGGTACATCCTGGAGATGGTTTCGAGTTGGGGAATGTTTGCTGCGGGGCCAGCACAAGTATTTGCTTTAGTGTGCACTGGGAAGACAGGCAGAGAGTGGTAGCTTGGACCACGAACACCCAGGGGAGGGGAACCCAAGGACATGCAAGATCGAGGTGCCTTCCCCTGGGGCTCTGCCCGCCTCGCCGGTACCGGGACCCCAAGGACCCAGGCACGCAGACCCGGGAGCGGGAGCGTGGCTGGGGGGATTGCCGTGCGCTCCCGAGCCGGCACCGGGGGGTGGCCGTGCCCCCGCCCCGAGCAGCGCCAGCCCCGGGGGGTCCCGCCGGAGCCCCGCGGCTCCCCGCAGCGGACAGCGCCGGGTCCGGTCTCTCGCTCCCGGCTGCCGCGATGCGCCCCTGGGTCCCGCCGCCGGCCCGAGCACACCCGAGTGGGGCCGCCCCTCCCTCCTCTTCCTCCTCCTCCTCCTCCTCCTCCCACCGGCCGGCCCCGAGCCCCGGCGCCGCGGCCGGCCCAGAGCCCTCGCAGCCGCGGGGCTGGCCAGGGGAACCGGGCCAGGCCGGGCCGGGCCGGGCCGGGCCATGCCGTTCTACAAGCGGAGCGTGGTGCCGCGGCGGGGGCGGTCGGCGATGCCGCTGACCGAGCTGCGGGACGTCTGCAGCCTGGCCGCTCTCACGCTGCTCCGGCAGCTCGCCGACCTCTGCGGCCACTCGCTCGCCCTCCTGGGGGACATCGAGGGGCACGTCCTGGCCTTGGGCCGCCGCACCGGGCGGCTGCACCGTCGAACCGCCCGTCTGCAAGCGCTGCTGCGGGACCGGCCGCTGCGCGGGGCGCCGACCCCCCAAGGTAAGGCTTCCCCGCCCCGCCCCGGGGGTCCCCGGGTGCCCCAGCCCCGGGGGAGCGCGGCCGGGGTGGCCGCCCGTCCGGGCTGGATCCCATCCCTCCACCGCCAGTGCTGGGGAGTCTCCTTCGACGGGGTGCGCCGCGTCCCCTCCCCGGGTGTCCCGCGTCTCCTCCCCGGGCTGGCTGCCCGGCCCCTGCTGCGCGCTCCGGCGGAGCCCCGCCAAGCCCTTCTCATCACGGTGACGGGGCCGGGGCAGCGGGCCGGGGCGGACCGGGACCGGGCGGCTCGGGCCCTTCACCGGGCCTGGCCGTGCCTTCCCGCGCTCGGTGGGAAGCTCCCAAGCGCGTTTCTCGCCGTGTCCCCCGTTACCGGGACCCGTTTCGCTCCGGGCTCTCGCGAGCAGCGGGGCGCTGGGCTGCAGGTGCCGGGTCTCGGCTCCGTGCCCCGGCCTTTGCCCGGGATGCTTTGCCCCGTCCCGGGGCGGGAGGTACCCGTCCCCTCGCCGTGTTGCCGACCGGCGCCGAGCAGCTCTCACCGAGGGTTTGCGAGCCCGGGACGGCGGCAGGCTGTATCCTGGTCCCTCTGCGCATCCCTCGCCGGGCGGCGAGCGGGACCCAGCTTTGCCCGGCCTGCCTTCGTTCCCATTCGAGGCGGTTTGGTTTGGCACGGGCTCCTGCGCGGGGTCAGGAGCCGGCAGCCTGCTGCAGAGGAGCTTAAAATAAGCTGGGTTTGGGATTGTTTATGAAAGTTTATTTTAAAAGGCTTTGCGAGGCAGGGAGGGGGAGCGTTGCTCAAGCACGTTTCCCTCTGAAGCGCAGCGCGTCGCTCGGGCCCTCGGCAAAGCGGGTGCCTCCTGTGCCTCCTGCAAACCCCCTTGCAAGGGCTGCTCTGCTGCCCCGCCTGCACGGAGCCGTAGGGAATGACTGCCAGACCCTCGCAGCGCGCTTCCCGGCTGCGGGGAGCAAGTGGGGTGCTCAGCCCCAGCCTGGGAGACGCGCTGCTTTTGCAGATGCCGGTGGAGTAAATCGATTTTCAGGGTAAGAAGCGGCTCCTGTGCGTCGGTCGGTAGAGAAACGAGGGAGCGAGGAGGTTCCACGGTCGCCTGAGCTGACCCGTGCACGGCACCGGTGCGGTGCCAAGCCCCGCAGCGCTGTCACCGCACGTGCTGGACCGGAGCCTCCCGGAAGAGGAGCTGGCCCTGACGGTGACCAGATGGCCCCTCGCCACCCGCGTCTGGCCGGCAGGTTGGGAATGCTCTTGGTGACCGCGGGAGCCCAGCCTCGCGTGCTGCCGTGGCGGGTGGGATGGCGTGGGAGACGGGGGCACGGGAAGGTTGGGTCTGTAGCTCCCCGGCTGTGTTTTCAGCCGTGTGCCTGGAGCTTCTCGTGGAGCAGCGTCAGGGCGGGCAGCAAGCGGCGTGTGGAGCGCAGCGAGCAAACAGCCCTCCTGTGCCGTGCCGAGCCGTGCCGTGCCGAGCCGTGCCGAGCCGTGCCGTGCCGAGCCGTGCCGTGCCGTGCCGTGCCGTGCCGAGCCGTGCCGAGCCGTGCCGTGCCGTGCCGTGCCGAGCCGTGCCGTGCCGAGCCGTGCCGTGCCGTGCCGTGCCGAGCCGTGCCGCAACTCCTCGTTAGGGTCCCGCCAATGTGCATGCATGCAGATGCCCGGGGGTGGCTCTGGGAGCTGGGGGGCAGCGGGGGATCAGGGGTGCGTACTGATAACACGTCGATTTGTTTGGTGGGAAGAGCTGGGGCGTCGCAAAGCATGCAGAGTCGTATTCCCCCTGCTCCGGCAGTACAGGGGCTCGGAGTGGCGGGGGAGGTGGGGAGCGTGTTGCATTTCTCCCCACACCCCGAGGGGAGCATAATCCACGCCCACCCCCCTGCTCCTCATCCACCACCGCTGTCCTGCAGGCAGAGGGATGCGGGAGCCTCCGGTGTTACTGAACCCGCTATTTAGGGAAAGGACAAAATTCCGATCGCCGTTTGGGTTGCTGTTTGTTTTTCTAAGAGCTGCAGCATCAGGCTGTCGCGGGGGAATGGTTCATGTCTCACAGGAGCACCTCACAAGCCCCCGGCACCCCGCACCGCGGGGACGGCAGCGGCACTCCGAGGCATGAGAGTGCTGTGTGCTGAGCCACAGCACCGTGCGAGCCCCTTGAGTGAGGAGCCAGTGTGTAACAGCCCCCTGCTTGGGGCTTGGTCTGGGCTTTTTTCTCCTTATTTCCATTTCTTGAGGAGGATTCGATGGTGAAAATCACATTTCTCCTCTTAAACTCGACCAAAACCCCATCGTGTCCCTGGAAGGAACTCCTCCAGACCAAAGCCTTCGTGCAGCCACAGGGTCTGGGTGACGTGCCGCAGCCAGCCTGGCCAGCTTGTCGGGACAGTGATGGGTCTGGCCCTGGGAGAGAGCAGGCGCCATCCCAGAGCCGGCCCAGCACCATGGGACACGTTAGTCCCATCCTCTGGCTCCATGCCAACACTGACGCTGGGGAACTGGGGTCACCACTGTGTCCTTCCATCCCTTTGGAGGCTGTGAGCTGGAGGAGCTGCCTCGTCTTCCTCAGCAGGGAGATGCTGGTGTAGACATATTGCTGCCAGATGAAGGAACTGCACTGCGAAGGGCCGGGGGACCACTTAACCCGCTGAGGCAGCGTGGTTGTTTCCAGGGCGAGTCGGCAGCCAAGGGCTCTCGGATTCTTCTGCTCTTATTCATCAGCAGTTGCATGGGAGCGGGAGGGTGCGTGCCTGTCCTTGGGGAGCGGTGTGCATCCTGCCTGTCTGCGCGGCTCTGCACCGGTGCCTCCCTCGGCACGCGGAGGTGAGGATGCTGGGGCTGGGCACCAGGGTCCTGCTGCAGCCCAGAGCAGAGCAGGGACCAGGCTGTCCATCCCACTCCCCTCAGCAGGGCCATGTCTCTCTCGGAGCCCAGCACTTGGTGCTTTGCAGGAGGCCACTTCGCAGCCCGGGAAAGCCCCCCTGCACTGGGCTGCAGCTCCACGGGCACCGTCTGGGTGACGAGAGCCAGCGCTCCCCTCTCAGCCCTCTCCCCTCTGGACCCAGCAGCTCTAGAAATAAATCTAAGCAAAGCAGAGAATGGGGCCTGGCGCCGAGAGCTATTTAAACCGCTGTCCCTGAAGAGCTGCGGGGACGGCTCTCTGGAAGAGACTGGGCCGAGCTGGCAGGAGGAGCTGTTTACTGCTCATGCTGAAATATGCAGCGCTCGCCGTCCTCTGACCTCCCAGCCTTCGCCTTGAAACAAGCCGTCAAGCTAGACGTCAGCCAGCCCCGAGGCTGCCCCCCTGCACGCTCCTCGCTGGGTGGGTACGGGCTGGCACTGACATCCGGGTAGGCTCGGGGTGAAGGCTGCGCACCCCCAGGGAGACGCCGGAGCAGCCTGCAGGGGTCCCTACCCTGAGAGCCCGGCACTGCTCATGACCTGCTGCAGCCTCTTCTGCTGGGCAGAGCAGCGACCCGAAGCCGCTGAGGCCGCCGAGACAGATTTCTCCGCCTGCTTTGTTTCTGCACCGGCGGTGATTTCAGCTGCCTGGGCGCAGGCGGGAGGTGGGAAGCTGACCAAGGCTGGGATGGGTGGGTTCGGCTGCCAGAGGAGGGGGAGCAGAGCGCCGCACCCTTCCCTCCTAACAGGAACCGTCTGCAGGAGCGGCTCGGCGAAGAGTCGGGTAAATGAACATCGCACGTCTCCCACCCGGACCCGCCTTGGCTGACAGCCGTCCACAGGGTGGGCTGACAGCCGCGCTCCGGAAGCGCGGGCGCAGAGGCGCGGGGGTGAGGAGGGGTCGCCGTCCCTGCCTCGCAGCTCCCCTGCGCCGCTGCCGGAGAGGAGCCGCCCTGGCTGGGCTCTGCCGCCCGCTGGGTTTGCCGATCCCCCGCAGCTCGCCGTGCCCGGGGGTGTGCGGTCCCAGCAGCGCCCGCCCTGCTCGGGGCAGGGGGGAGGTGTGGGATGTCTTGGGATGTCTTGGGAGCTGGCGTGTAAGGTGGCATCTCCAAGGTCATTGCTGCGACGTCTGTCCCTCCCTGCTGGGGTTTGGCTGGGACTTCTGCTTGGCTGGACCCAAATCCTGTCTCTGCATTCACGCTTGGGTAGTCTTTTTTAAGGATTCCCATGAGATCTGGGCTGGCTAGTGGGCTTTCCTCAGGAGCTGGGCTGTGGCCCTCAGGGGCAGCAGGTCCTTGGGGGCAGCAGGTATTTGGGACCTCTGTCACCCAGCAGCAAGTGCACAGAGTCATGAGGAAAGGTGGCCGGCACTGTGCCGTGCCCTCACAGCCCCATGCATCCCTGATGGGCACATTTCCTCCTGCCTGGGCCGGGCTCTGCGCTGTGAGTGAAGAAGACACTCCTGCAGCACCAGCGTTTCTGCCGTCGGGTGGTTCCCCTTAGGGCATCACATCACAAGGGCAGCGATGCCATGCACAGGGACACGGATGAGCTTCAACTCTGTGCCCCAAAGCAGCTTGTGCTGTCTCACAGCAATTGTGAGGATGCGTTCGCCTCCACGTGGAAGCAGGAGTCGGCGCTGGCTTTGGCAGCCTGTTTTCCAGCTGCAGGGACCGCTGCACGGCTCAGAGAAGGTCGAGGGGTGTGTATGACAGGAGGGCAGCTCCTCACGAGGTGTGTGTGAGTTGTCTGGGCAGCGAGGAGCAGCAAGGGGGCGCATTGTGCTGGTGGAATTTCTGGTGGTACCCGAGGGAGCATCCTGGCTCGCAGAAGAGCCTCCCCGCTGTCCCCACCAGCCCTGTAAAGCACCAGTGGCTGACGGGGCTACGCTGGGGAGCGGGTGACCCTCAGGGCCAGGCTTGAGAGCTCCATGCTGCCCGCTGCCCTCATGCCCTCAGCCACTCATGGGGGCAACCACAGCGTGGGGAGGAGATGCTGGTGGGGCTGCCAGCAACTCATCCTGCGTGCAGACCCCGCAGCACCCCAAAAACTAGTGTCCTCTCCTGCAGCCCCTCATGTCCCAGCGTCCCTTGCCCAGCCCTCACTGCCAGCTGATTCCAGCCTGTCCCCCGCCCTGGCTGCTAGTTTTCCCACGTGCCACACTGGGTGCCAGGGCTGCAGCTCGTGCCTCTGGACAGGGCGATGGCATCCCCCCTTTGCGTCTCCCCCGAGGCACATCACCCCCGCTGTGGGGGGCTGTGGCTGTGCCTGGCACTGCTCAGTGAGGCCCAGATGCCACCCAGGGCTCTCAGTGCCGACCCTGCATGTGCTGGGCACCCAGTGCTTTGCTCCTGATGGGCATGGGGAGACAGAGACCCACCAGGGACCTCTCCTGGCTGCCTAAAAACCCATCAGTCCCCTGGGGAATCACAGGCAGCTCCCAACACGGTCCACGCTCACCAGATACCTGTGCCCAGCACCATGCCTGCCAGCCATACCCGGCACTCCATGGCTGCTGGCACAGGGCCAGGCCACTGTGCAGGCTGGTGGCACTGTGTAGGCTGGTGGCACTGCGCTGCATGGCTGCCCCATTTCTCTCCTGCCGTGGGTGTCAGTGTGGTAAGCTGGAGCATCCCTGACTGCCGGCAACCCTTTGCCAAAGCTGTCAGTCCCAGGGCTCATTGGGGAGCAGTCTGAAGAAGCTCAAAGCTGGCCCTGCAGCCCACCCCCCCCAAGGCGGGCTGCACCCCACGGCCTTCCTGGAGGCAGCCATCCAGCCCCCCCGCCTTGGCTGGGTTCCCAGTGTGGGCAGGAAGGGAGCTGGTCCCACACAGGCAGCCCCTCGCAGGTGGCCCCAGCAGCCCACGCACTGCCTGACAGCCGGGACCACCCAGGAGGCTGCTGGCAGCTGGCCACAGCTGGGGAGGGGGAACACCCCGGGGTCAGCTGGGCCTGGGGAGCTCTCCCAGCACTGGTGAGGGTGTACCCACAAGCTAGACCTGCAAAGAGAGATCCACTCCTTCTGCTCGGCAGGATGTGCCCTGTGAGAGCCCCTGAGATGGGGATGGTGATGGGGATGGGACGGGTGAGACCTGCCTGGTGGGAATTAGCTTGTTCCCCTGCTGTTTCAACCTGCATTAACTCGAGGGCTAACAATGCAGGTGCCTTGGGACAAGAGCCCTCAGAGGTCACTGCTAGCACCAGTGCCTTCCCCTCCACAGCCCATGCTGGCTCTCTGTGACCTTGCAGCCTGGCTTCACAAACCCTCTTTTTCCAGTTTAGCCAGGACAGGCAATGGATCCCCAGTGATGCTGAGGGGGGTTGGCTGGAAGCCAAAAGGCTGGTGGGAGGGGGTTGCACTGGCAAAAGCAGTCTGCAGGCCCAGGGTTTCTACTCACCCGCAGGATGGGGATAGAGGCAGTCAGGGAATGGTGGCAGGATGCCTTGCCTGCCCCACACATCGCCCTGGAGCACTCCAGCCCCAGGGAAGGTGGGGTGGTGGGGTGGCATCTCCTCACCAGGGGTCTCACCGATCGCACTGCTCACTCCTTGCGGCTCCCAGCACCTGCCAGAGTGATCCCAGCTGACAGGACGTTCCAGCCCCGCTCCGTCTCCATGGCTCCATCTCCACAGCAGGGACATGTAGCTATATCTTTAAGAAGGGCCTGGGCTGGGGTGGGAGATGCGTTTCCATCCAGCCTTTCTCCCAGCAAGCCTGGATTGAGTTAGCGTGCGCAAGCGAGCGGCAGAGTTGGCGCCTTGGCTGATCCCCGGCTCCTGGCTGCGGTAGCCACCAGCCCACCCCCTGAGCGGCCATGAGGGTTCCGAGCAGCCAGCGGGGCATGGGACAGTCCTTGCCCCCCATGGCCACAATCCCTGCGAGAAGAGGAAGAGGAGGAGGCAGAGCTGGGTACGTAGAAGTTTTATCCTCCTCCTCGCTGCCGGCTGGGCTCGCTGCCCTGCTCCGGGGAGGGGGCTGGCAGCACGCAAAGCCAGGGCAGGGAGCATGGTGAGATGGGCGACAGGCAGCTGTCTGGGGAGGTGGGGGTTGGCAGTGGGCAGCCCCAGGGCTTGCACACACGGGCAGGGCTGGCAATGCTTGGCTCCTGGCTCCTGCCGGCACGTGCTGAGCGATGGGGATGGCAGGATGGGCTGGCTGGGTGCCTTGCTGCTTGTCACACCAGTGATGACAGCCAGAGCCCCGCAGGGACACAGCACCCATGCTGTGCCCAGCTTGAGGGCTGGATGTGTTCCCTCTCTTCCCTGCACTGTCTCTGTCTGGGGCAGGAAGCATCACCAGGGACGCCATTGGAAGGGATGTCCCTGCGCTGCTGCTGCGGGGTCTGGTGCCATGGGGGGAGATGCCAGTGCCACGCCTTGCACCCCGTGTCTCCCATGATGGGCTCCTAAATAACACAAGCTAGTGATGGCATCATGGCATGCAATGGTGGCCTGGGTTTGTGCGGTGCTGGGGCACAGCTGTTTGGTTTTCCCCTGCTCCTCAAAGCTCTGGGCAACTGGGGGTGCAGCTTTTTGGGGTGCTGAGGGCTGGGGTCCCCGCATCACCTGGGTCTGATCTCTGCGTGGACAGCAGAGGCCTTGCAGCTTGGGCTGTGCTGGGGGCACGGTGGCTGCCAGAGGTCCCCGTGCTGAGCCCGCCGGGTGTTTTCTGGCGGCCCGGAGCAGTGGTCCTGAGCCCGGAGAAGAGCCCGACCATGTCACAGCCGTGATCCCGCTGGGCACCATGACACCGGGCTCGGGGGGCACGGGGTCAGTGCACGGGGCAGCCCGCGCGGGATGTGCCCCCTCCGCACCCCCTTAGTGACACGCTGCGGGGGCTCCTCCGGCCCCGCGCAGGCCGGGCGTGCGGACGGCAGCGCCGGGAACCCCCCGCCCATCCCGGGCGGGATGAGTCCGTCCCCGGCGCGGCTCCCGGCACGCAGCAGGGAGACGTGTTGCTGCACTGGAAGAATCTCAGGAATGCAGAACCCGGAGGGGACGCGAGGTGGCACGGCAGCTTCAGCCTGGGCTCCAGCGGCTGCAGGCAGAGCCCCGCAGGCAGAGCCCCGCTCATCCCTGGAGGCACAACCCCGCGCATCCCAGCAGGCAGAGCCCCGCAGGCAGAGCCCCGCTCATCCCTGGAGGCACAACCCCGCGCATCCCAGCAGGCAGAACCCCGCAGGCAGAGCCCCGCACATCCCCGCACATCCCCGCAGGCACATCCCCGCTGCCAGGGCCGAGCAGGGGCAGGAGGGTCGTGTGGGGCCATGGGCTGCGTTCAGCAGGGCGAGCAGAGGGGCTGCCACTGGCTCTGTGTCCTGGGCTCTGTCGGGTCCCTGCGATGGCTCTGCCACGCAGCACCTGCTCTGCCGAGACAGGGACTCCCGCAGGGCCTGACGCAGCCCTGGGAGTGACACATGATGCTGCCCACTTGAGTGGTGCCCGAGGGGGCTGCGCAGCCCTGGCCCCACTCCCCCAGCCCCAGCCAGGCCTTCAGCCATTGCTCTGCAATGAGCTCAGCAGCCTTGCTAGTTATTATTTTTTAACGTGGTCTCTTGGCCAGAAAATAATCAGCCCATCCATTTAGCAGGCGTGTATGGCTTCTTCCAAGAAGCTGCTTCCTCAGCCAGGAGAGGGGCCGAGATGTTCCTGGTGCTCAGGGCCACACTGAGCCACTGGCACAGGCCTCTCCCCAGCCCCACACCTTCAGTGGGCAACCAGAGAACGCTGGGGTGGACTCAGCCATTTGTGCCTGCTGCCTTCACAGGCCCCGTTCGTGGTGTCTCCTGGTGCCACGGGTGGGAAGGACGGTCCAGCAGCCACCTTGTGCTGCGAGCTCACCTGGGCTGCAGGAGCTGCAGAGTTCAGGCAGCGCAGGCGACACGGTGTGCCTTGGCTAGGGGAATGGAGGAATTATGTTCTCGGTGGCACTCCTGCAAGCTACCCCAGGCTTTCCTCAGTCCTTCGTCTTCCCAGAGAGCGCGTGGAGGCCGCGATGAGGGGGAGCACGCCAGCTCTGCCTGCAGCGCCTGCCACAGGCCCTTCTCAGCTCTCCCTGCAAGCCAAGGCACTGCCGCAGCCCCGGCCCAGCACGGGGGCATGGCACAGGGCCGCAGGAGCCGGGGGTGCCACCGCAGGGCCCCCGCACCACTGCGGCTGTCACACCCACCCGCTCCCACATCAGTCACACAAACCGCTCCTTGCGCCAAGTACTGATCCAATTTGTGGCTGTTTCCATAACAACCTCCCAGCGCTTTCTGGTCCTTTCTGTCGCTACGTGGATGCTGAGCTTCGGCATGTAGGGGATACTCCAGCCAGGTCGGAGTGGCTGGGCTGAGCTACCACCAAGTTGCTCTGGCTCCTGGGTGCAGAGAGCTGCTTGCTTGCAGGAGGCCAGGGCACGCTGGACACGCCTGCTCTGACCTGCGGGTGGGGTTTTTCCCCAGGAGAGGGATAGGGTGAGGTTTGGACTGGGGGAAGAAGGGCAATAGTTAATGCAGGCATGCAGTGCTCTCAGGGGTACCCATGCAGAGGTGGTGCTGCTTGAGATGCTCAGTGCCCGGGATGGGGCCACTGGAGGTGCTGCCAGCCAGAGACCCCCCATTTCTCACACCAGAGACCCTGTCACCCACAGGCCTGGCTCCCGCGGTGTCCCACGGCTCTCACACAGGTTTTCCCTATGGGGCCTGCCCCAAGAGTCCACCCTGCACCCCCCCAGTGCAGGCTCCAGCTGCTCGTGGAGCTGCCGCCCTCCCTCTCCCCCCAGCCCCATCCTGCTCAGCCGGCCAGGCCAGCCTCTGGTCCCCCCTCCCAGCCTCAGTCCCAGCCCCCCCGGGCAGTGGGGAGCCAGCCCCGGTACCCTCCAGCCTCGGCGCCCCCTGCCCACCCCGCCCCCCCATCACCCCGGGGGCTGCCCAGTACCCCCAACCTCTCAGCCCCGCAGCCCCCCGCCCGCCCGGCCCCGCAGCCCCCGCCCGGCCCCCGCAGCAGCCGCCATTGGGCGCCTCTCGGCGGCTCGGCGGCCCCGGCGCGGCGGCGGGCGGGCTCCGAGGGGGCGGCCGGGCCGATGCGGCGAGGAGGGGGACGCCCGGTGCGGCGCGATGCGATGCGGCCCGGCTGGGCTCGGCCCGGCCCGGCCCGGCGGCTCCTCCCCGCTCGGCGCGGCGGGGCGGCGCGGCGCGGCGGGCCCGGCGGCGGGGGAGGCATGGAGCCGGCGGGGAGCGGCCCGGGGGCGGCGGCGCTCTGACCACCTGGGCCGGGCGAGCCGCGGCGGAGGATGGGCAACGCGCAGCGGAAGGCGCCGCGCAGCCAGCGGCGGGGCAGGATGCGCTCGGCAACAGGTACCGGGGACGGGACGGGGCGGGACCGGCCCCGCTCCCCGCGCTGCCCCCGCCACCCCCCGGCCCCGCGGGCTGGGACGGAGCCGGCTGCGGCGGCGGCAGGGGAGGGGGAGGTTCGGCCCTGCCGCGGTGGAGTGCGTGTGTCCCCCGGCCACCCGTGGGTCGCCTGGAGGACGCGGCGAGAGGTGACCTCCAGCTGAGGCTTGGCCTCGCTGCCGGGGACGGCGTGGGATGGGGCTGGCGGCGGGGCCCGCCGCGGTCCTGCAGCGTGTGGAACAGGTGCTGGCCCGCACCCCGAGCTGTGGGCAGCGAGCTCCAGGCAGTGGGGAGCCAGCCCCAGCAGTGGGGAGCCTGTCCTGGGCAGTGGGGAGTCAGCTCTAGGCAGTGGGGAGCCAGCTCCAAGGATGGGGAGCCACCGCTGGACAGTGGGGAGCCACCTCCAGACAGTGGGGAGCCAGCTCCAAGGATGGGGAGCCAGCCCTGGGCAGTGGGGAGCCAGCTCCAGTGGTGGGGAGCCAGCCCTGGGCAGTGGGGAGCCAGCTCCAGTGGTGGGGAGCCAGCTCCAAGGATGGGGAGCCAGCCCCGGGCAGCAGGGAGACTGCTCTGGGCAGTGGGGAGTCTGTGCTGAACTGTGGGACACCAGCTCCAGTGGTGGGGAGCCAGCCCCAGGCAGTGGGGAGTCAGTTCCAAGGGTGAGGAGCCAGCTCCAGGTAGTGGGGAGCCAGCTCTGGGCAGTGAGGAGCCAGCTTCAATGATGGGGAGCCAGCCCCGAGCAGTGGGGAGCCACCTCTGGGCAGTGGGGTGTCAGTTCCAATGATGGGGAGCCAGCTCTGGGCAGTGGGGAGTCAGTTCCAATGATGGGGAGCCAGCTCTGGGCAGTGGGGAGTCAGTTCCAATGATGGGGAGCCAGCTCCAGTGATGGGGAGCCAACTCTGGGCAGTGGGGAGTCAGCTCTGGTGATGGGGAGCCAGACCTAGCACCAGGGAGGCCTTGCACTTGCTGGCCCTAGAGCTGGGTCTAAGCAAGGCAGGGACCCCGTGCCTGCATAGCCCCCTGCACCCCCAGCCCCCTTCTCCCACCGGTTCCAAAGGCGGTGAGTGGGTGTCTCTGGGGGACCTCATCTTGTACATTACTGAAGGCAAGCGGAAAGCCCTGCAAATCTGCAGGGGGGCTTTGGGGGAAGCAGGGGGAGCAGAGGGGAGCAGGGCTCACCGAGGGCTCACTCTGAGCGGGAGGCCGAACACTGTTGGGCTCTGGAAAAGCTGGGTTGAAGGAGCAGGCAAGACCAGTCTGGTCACTGCGGGTCCCCACCTGGCTGGCCCAGGCAGTTCAGCAACCCTTCCCAGACAGCGGGACTCAGGCTCCCCTCCCTGACCCAGCCCAGCTCCCGGTACTGTGAGAAGCCCCCGGATGCTGGGGTCTGCCACAGCTCCTGGCTCAGAGCTGAGCTTTGCTCCCCTGTGTGTCCCAGAGCGGGGGTCCTGTGCCCACTGCCCTTTGCCTGGCCGCTGGCTCCACAGGCAGGGTGCGGCAGCGGGGGCAGCAGCAGGGATCTGCCAACCCTGGGAGAGACCTCAGGAAAATTGCTTAGAAGCTGCAAGAAAATGGGGAGTGATTGTCACAGCCCAAGTGACTGTCACAGCTTAATAATTAGCGGGCAGAGGCGGTGGAAGTACAGCCTGTCTCTGTCTAATTTTGCAGCCACTGTTCTAGCAAGTGTTGCAAAGGATTGAAACGGGGCAAAAGAGCTTCAGGCTGCTTGGGGGGCCTGGGGGGGACATTGATCTGGCAGGTACCCAGCACATCGTCTTCGGCTCCTGTCTCTCGTGGGCCACGGGAAGGAGTCAGCAACTGGACTGCTGGGCTCAGAGAGGACCACAGGATGCTGGCCTGCTCCCTGCCTGCCTCCCTCCCCAACCCTTGCGACTGTCCGGTGTGGCTCAGAGCGGGATGGGAGCTAATTGCACTTCTGCATCATCAAAGGGATTCTCGGGAGCTGCGAGTCGCCTTCCCGGTGCTGCTGGGAAGGGCCTGCAGTGGGTTTGCCAGCCCAGCCCTTGTGCTGAAACTGGTTCACCCGTCTTCAGGCACAGGGCATGTGTTGCTGCCATCCCAGAGATCCCCAGCAGATCTTTCTCCTGGTGCCTGGCCACCCCTGGGGCTACAGCAGAGCTGTGCCTGGTTGCTGAGGGCAGGGAGGAGGGGGATTTGACACTGGACAGCTCAAAACTGGGGAATACTTGGCCGTTCCCAGGCTGCTTAGGCTGGGGGCTACAGGGACCTCAGTGGCTTGGGCATTCCTGAGCAGCTATGCGCTGGCTTCCTTGTGGAGAGGCGGTGTGGAGCTTATCTGCGAAGGGGAGGGAGCTGAAACTTGATAAGAAGCAGCCCTGCAGTGGGTCTGGCTTGCTGGCGGGGTGGGACGCCCACGGGCTGCGAGAGGAGGGCAGGGACCTGCCGTACCAGGAGGTACCTTGGCTCATCTGGGGTGGGATCATTCTTCTGCCCCAAGCGCAGGACAATGGTGTGCAGAGGGTACATCCTGATCAGTAAAACCTGTCCCACTCATGTCCTGATGGGCTGGGAAAGGCTGCATGAGCCTGGGGCTCTGCCTGCCTGGCCCATGCATGTCTTTGATGCTCCTCTAAAGCTGGAAGGATGGGCTTGCACCCCCCTGCACCCCTTCCTTGTGCACAGTGCTGAGCAGGGTGCTTCTGAGCCCAGGGTGCTTGCTTGCGAGTGTGGTGGTGTTTGGAAAGGCTCATCAGAGAAGGTGGCATGCTCGTAGGCTGCTGGGACAGATGTGATGAGTTAGCAGGTCTCTGTACCTGGTGGTCTGGTGGGGTGGGGACGCAGTGCTCTGGGTACTGTGTCTGTCCTGGCTGGCCCTCTGGCTGCAAGAGACATCCCGGGAGGAGCACAGCCCATGGGGCAGGTCTGCTTGTCCCCTCGTCTGTCAGAGCCAGTTGCAGGCACTGCCTGGGCTGCCAGGGGGGCAGAAATGAACTGTCGGTGTCTGCCATCCTTCACCTATCCCATCATCTGGGTCTGTGGCGTTGCTTGGCGCCTGACATGGCTGGATGGTACCAGCCCCTGGCAAGGCTCATGCTGCCTCAGCAGCCCCAAAGCCCCTTCTTGTAGTGAGCCGGGGCTCAGGGCTTCGTTCCTGGCTCTGCTGCAGTCCTGGCTCCCAGGGCCTCCATCCCCTGGTGAAAGCAGGCTCAGCTTTCCGAAGCCTGAGGGTGCTGGGGAAGTGGTCCCCAAGGAGCCTTTGCTTGCGACTTTTGGAAGAAGCTGAAGCAAGGAGCAGCTCTGCAGGTCCTTGCCAGCTCCCAGGGCAAACTCAAGTGAATTCATGAGGGCCCCCCACTTTTTGTAGCTAACAAGTGTTTGGAGGCAGCCTGACCCAGATGGGAGGCAGCGGCCGGCTCCAGGATGCAGATTTCCAGGTGAGGATGCTGATGGCTGCTCCAGCTGGGACATGCCAGAAGATCTGTGCTCTGCCAGGAGAGAGGAGCCAGCGTGTGCTGATATCCCCCTGGCACCTGGAGCTTTCAGTGTCAGTTGCTGCTCTGCATGTGGCTGGGTGATGTTTTGGCTCTGTGACCCTGCTCAGCTGGGGGGGAGCCCAGCCTGGCCTTGCCGTGGCCCCCAGGACCCCATCCCTTCTTTGGGCACTGCAGCAGGGCAGTACTGAGCCCTTCTGCCCTGACCCACCACCTTTGCAAGCTGCTGCACGGTGGGTGTGCAGAGGATGGGCTGCAAAAAACCAGGGCCGCTCTGCTATCCGTCCCCCTGGGCCGGTGGCGGGGAAGGAAGAGGGGCCGGAGCTGGGACAATGGGCTGTGGCGCTGACTCAAACAGCCAGTTCCTGGTCGCTTCCTCTCCCCCTCTGGGCTGGAGCCTGCCACGGAGGAAGCTCACTTCTCTCTGACTGTTTTCGAGGGGCTCCCGGGCGGCAGGAGCAGCACCGACCCTCCCGCCTGCGCCCACAGCCATGGCCAAGGTGGAGTGGCTCCTGGCGCCCTGGCACCGGGGAGGTAAGGCAGGCAGCGCGGGCAGGGGCTGGCAGCAGGGCAGCCTCCTCTGAGAGGAGTGGGCAGCGAGGGTGGTGGAGCTTGCAGGTGCCCTTGCTGTGCAGGGCAAAGTCCTGGGCTGGCGTGATGGTGGCCACAGCTATGCAGAGGCTCTCATCTCTGGAGGCCATGCAGCACCCGCAGGGCCAGTGCTGCCTGGCAGCGCAGGTCTCTCCCTTCCCTTCAGTATCCTCGCCGCCACTCCCCACCCCTTGGGGTGTCCTTGTTCTCTGGCAAAGCAAGAGAAGCACAGAGACACCCCCCTCCCCAGCCTGCACATCCCACTGACTACTCAGGCTGGGGCTGGGCCCCGCTGGGATCGATTGTGCCTGGCCCATGGTGCCGTACCCTCCTGGCTGCTCTTGTTTTCTGGTGGTGGCAGGAGCCCGGACCGTGGGACAGTGGGTCGACATGAGTGTTGCAGCCAGCTGCGCCCCTCACCATGGCCCTTGCTCCCCATGCTGCCTTCACCATTGCTCCCACTGTGGCTGATTTCACATCTTGGGCCCCTTTGTCCTGGGGCCTGGCTGCATTCCCCTCTCAGGCGACTTCCTCGCATTGTCCTGGCCCTGTGGAGTGTAAAACCAGCCGGGCACAGGGGAAACGCTGCTTTCCTGGAAGCACCCCTGCCCGGAGAGGGGCTGCAGCCGCTCCAGCACAGGTAGCCAGCGCACCTGGGAGAGCTGCGAGCACTGCCCAGGCAGCCACATGCCACCAAATGGTCCTGGCCAGGCCAGGAATGTCACCGGGGCAATGGGAGTGGGCAGCTGGCCTGGCCCACCCTGTGCCTGCGGGTACCGTACCTCTGCTGCGGTGCCAAGGTGCCAAGCTGGGGCTAGGGCCGGCAGTTGCTGTGCCAGGTTTCCCGGGGGCGTGGGAGAGGCTTGCATCGAGGATTTTGTCAGGGAAGTGTGAGAGAGCAAGGGTTGTGACACGAGGAGGCAGTCAGGCTGCTAGGCAGCTGTGGCAGGACTGGGAGAAGGGCTCAGAGGGGGCTGATCCTACTGCCCCTGTCTGCTGGCTTGCTGTAAGGACGTGGAGCTGGCCAGGCTCTAGGATGGTGAAGGCAGGATGACAGGGTGCCCGTGGCCAAGCCAAGAGCAGCCCCTGCCAACACTGGGGCTACTGCTCTATGCGCAGGAGCCGGGGCTCTCGGACCCTTGGCAGGGAGTGCCATGAGTTCATCTCGGCCGGCTGCGGTACCAGGCCAAGTCCCACTGCGAGCACGGCCACGGGCGGTTCCCGTCCCTGCAGCACGGGCGGATGGCGCGCCCGGGCTCCTCCTGTGCCGGGTCTGCCGGCCAAGTCCTCCCTGCAGCACACGCGCCTCCCCTGCCTGCCAGAACTCCCTGAGAGGGTCCCAGCTCGTGTTGCCAGAGTCAAACATACCCAGCACAGCTCTTCACCAGTGGCTCCCACCCACCCCAGAGAGAGATGTGACCCCAAGATGCATGACAGAGGGATGATGTCCCAGGCAGGGTCCTGATTTGGACAGGGCACATCAGCTGCCTCAGCAAGGGCTCATCTTGGGCATGCTCCAGCTCGCATGCGGCAAATGCTTGTGGCAAGGCCTGCCCAGCGAGTGATGCTCTCCTGGAGCAGTGGCTTTGTGGATGTTCAGCGGGGAGTGTCACTCTGGGACACCGTTCAGACCTGGGCAGTCTTCCGGCCCTGGAGCTGCCGTGTGTGGATGCTGCTCTGCATCCCGGCGGGGCAGCTGGACCGGTGTCTCTGAGTTCAGCAGGGGGTGAGCTTGGGACAGGAGGCGCTTTCTGCTGTCGCTGCCAGCTCCTGCAGTTTGCTCTTTTCTCTTCCTCTCTGCTCGTTGCAGAGCAGCGTGCGCTTTGGCTCTGTACCACAGGGAATGTCATCAAGCCGCACGCGCCGGGAGCGAGCAGTCGCGGTGCCGGCGGCAGGCCGAGGCTTTCGCTCGAAGCCGGCAGCATATGTTGCCGGCACTGCCACACATCAGCTCCTGCTGGTGGGGTTCGGGTCACTGTTGGGATCCATCCCGGCCTCAAGTTTGCAGTCCTCATCCTCCGGCGTGCTAGGACCGGCGGCGGTGGCTGGCTTGCTGCTGTGCTGATACTCGTTGCCATGGATGCTCTGCTAATGGTGCATCGCCTGCTGCTGCCGTTACATCACTCCTGTGGTACCTCTGCATCGGCAGCGAGAAGCCGAGCGGCACCGTCTGCATTGCTGGCGCTGCCCGCTCACTCGGAGCGAGCTTGAGGAGGGAAAGTTTGGCGGCGAGCTGGAGCAAGAGGCATTCTGTCATGGGAGCTTTGGCCTGAACTGAAACAACTCCTAATGGCTCTCTCGAATATCTCCCTGTGGATTCGGGATGCCTGGGCAGTAGGTAAATTGGGGATGCTGGTGTGGAGCGGGGCTGACTTGGGAGGTGCTCACGGGGGGTACTCTGTGCTCACGGGGGTACTCTGTGCTCTGCGGCTGGGGGTCCTACAGGGATGCTCTTCTCCCAGGAGGGAGGGAAGCTCCCTGGAGCAAACCCCCTCTGGGCCTTATACACTTTCTGCGGCCGTGGCGTCCCGAGCCTGAACGCTTGCTGGTGCTTGGACAGACTCTGCAAGCTGTTACAGAAGTAGTAGCACCCGCTGCGGCTCATGGTGCTGACTTGACCCCTGCCTGGCTCTGTCCCGTGGGGACTGTCCTGGTGGGATGCTGCCGTGGTCCTGACTACCGGTGCAGCCCTGGGGTGAGGGGCAGAGCTTGCTGGCCAAGAGGGCACAGGCCCCTTGGGTGACACGGGAATGCACGGAGAGCAGCCTGCAGCAGCCCTGCCCTCCAGCCACCTGTGGTTAATACCTCTGCCCACGCCTGCACCTGCCCGCAGGCACAGATAGGGGTCTGCAAGCCCCATGAACTGGTGAGCCGCCCTGCCAGCCATGCCCCAGGTTACCCCCCAGCAATGAGGCTGACCAGCCTCAGGTCAGGGGCGCAGGGGGTGTGTGGGATGGAGCCAGCCCTCTTGGCTCTACTCTCCCAGGACGCCCTTAACCTCCCACGGGCATTTGCCATGGGCTGGGGGCCCCCACAGAGGTATTTCATATTTTAAGCCTGTCACCGATAAGCTTGGTGAGAGGTCACAGCCAAGGGCAGCAGGCTCTGCTCTGGCTGCGCCATTCCTGCCAGCTGCCATCCCCTCCTCTCGATGCTCTGGCCCAGCTGGAGCATCCTGCAGCGCCGGTGGCTGACACGGCTTGCACAGACCCTCCGAACCTGCTCTTGCCCCGAGCCTGTGCTGGGCCACTTCCAAACGCAGCCCTGCCCTCAGAGGGCTGCCAGCGGTGCCACTTTGTTATCAGCCACCGCTGCGGGACAAGGCTCCTCGTGCCGCACCGCAGAGCCTCCGCGTGATGCGGGGCTGAGAGCAGCTCCTGGGGTCGTGCCCAGAAAACGCTCTGAGTGCCAGTTCCCGAGCAGTGAAAGCCAAAACATCAGGGTGTTACGCTTGCTCCTGCACGAAGGGTAGTGCACACATGGTGCAGCCTCTCAGGGTGCGGGTTTGGGGTGCCTGGGCTGCCAGAGTTGGCTTGTCCACACTTTCCCACCCCTTCTTGTCCCCCTTTATGTGTGAATGTGCAACCATCTCCGCTAGCATCTCAGCGCTGCCTGTGCGGGCTTGGGATGGCACCGGCTCACTCGTGTTCCCAACTGAGCACACGGGGGACACCCTTAAGGCAGAGACACCCCCCACCAGCCACCCCATGCTCCCCCTGCCTCCCTGCCTGCGGCTCACATGGGCAGGGCGGGGTGCTGGGCCCCTGCACCCGCTGCTGGGTCACACTTCCGCTTTGCGCCAGGGCGGCCCCAGTTTTGGTGCTGTGGTTGCTCACGTGGTTAGAGCCTGTAGGGTGGGTGCCCGGGGTGGGTGCCCTGGCAGCGGGCTGAGGCTGTGGAGGTAAGTGCTCGTGCTGTGACCCCAGGGAGGAAGGTGGGGGGCTGCCTCCCAGCAGGATGCTGCAGCCATGTGGCTTGGGGAGGTGGGGGTGTGGCAGGAGGCTGTGCTTTGGGGGTGTCCCCAAGCTTTGGGGCACACTGCGTAGCTGTGGTGGGGTCTGAGGTGTGGGGGCGGTGGCTGTTTGGGACATGGGTAGAAGGTGAGGAGCATTGGCACCTGTCGAGGCCAGAGGCTTGGTCTGTGTGAGCCAAGCAGAGGGGAGCGTCAAGCCGGGGTGAGGGGTCTGCCCTTGGGGTGTGCTCTGGAATGAGGGGGCAGTGGGGGGCTGGGATCTGCAGAGGGGAGCGTGTGGTCCCTGGCCCCCCCACGTCCTGCCCGTGCCCAGCCTAGCTCCCATCCCTAGGGCACAGGGCTCCTCCTGGGTCAGCTCTGCTGGGACCCCTGGCCCCTCTGGGCATCACCAGCTGGCAGGGCCAAGCCGGGGTGCAAGGGGAGGAAAAGCCACGTTCCTGTGTGTGGGAAGGGGAGTGGGGAAGACTTCATCCCTGCCGGGCTGGCAGTGCCCTGCAGGCTGGGGCTCTGCAGCTGGGCACAGCCTCAGCGTGGTTCTCGCACACACACGCACGCCCCGGCACCTCTTGGTTGGTATGGAAACGAGTCAAATTATTTAAAGGAGAAAGGAGAAGGGTGGGGGGGGGGAAGGAGAAAAAGCCTGGTGTTAAGGCACGTCGTTATGGTAACATAAATTATAAAAGTAACTAGGCTAGGGACGTGGCACCATGCTTTGGGGTGCTGGGCGTCATGCAGGCTCTGCTGCTAAGTCAGCGGAGCAGGGAGGAAGGGCAGGCCAGGCAGCACCGTGGCAGCGGTGCAATGCTTGGGACACGGTGCCAGCTGAGCTGGGGGAAGAGAGGGACATGGCTCATGGGGAGGTGGCTGGAGAGCCCCTTTCCCCCAGTGAGGGGCCTTCACCCCTGCAGACACCCTGGCCCGGCAGGTGGAGCGGGAATGTCCCAGCTGCCAGGGCGTTGAGCCTGGCCCCTGCAGTGATGTGGGGCACGGGACCCTGTGCAGTGCCTGGTGCCAACACCAGCTGTCCTGCCAACTGCGGCAGGGCAGCACCGGGCTTAGGCCTAAATTGCCTGGGGTGAGGCCGTGGTCCTCTGTGAGCGCCCTGTTCAGACCTCACCCACCTGCGCTCTGCCTTAGCCACTGCAGTTGGGAGTAGGACGCTCATGGCAGGCAGCGTGCTGGCAGCAGCACTCCCTCAGCTCTGGCATGAAACCACATTGGGCAGGAAACCCACATCCTCTTGGGCCAACGCTGCTCCAGAGCTGGGCCGCAGGGCTTCCTGGGGCAAAGCCTCTTTGCCAGAGCACTGCTCAGCTCCCAGTGCTCCCCAGTGAGCCTAAATCGTTCTCCCGGGGACTTTTCCACCCGTGTGGGTGTTTCAGAGGGTCTGGGCAGGTGCCTGGCTCATCCCCACAGAAGTTTCCTTCCCAGGAAACTTGTGGGCATCCGCTGCCAGGGCAGGGCGTGTGATGCAAGGTGCCATGTCCCCTCTGCTCCCTCCTTTTTGGTTGCAACTTCTGCAGCCAGGAGGTTGCCTCACACAAGTGTGTGACCGGGCAGTCACCCAGGGCAACAGGGCACACTTCCTTCCCCAGTTTCACCCAGCTCCCTTCCTGGCTTGGGACAGCAGCCAGCCCCTGCAGCAGCGGTGGTGGTGATGGGATCCAGTTCCACTCCGCAGCAGCCTGCCTGGGAGGGTTTGTCGGGGCTGGGACACGGACACATCCCTGTCCCTGTGTTCCTGGAGAGACCCAGGACAGGATGAGCACACTGTGCCGTGTGGTGCTGGCCGCAGCACTCACCCTGCTCTCTCCCACTCGCAGCCACCTCTAACCTGGACCTTGAGAGCAAGAAAGCGGCTCACACCAAGCTGTCATGGCAGCAGCCAGTGAACGTCTTCCTGGCGGCTGGGCGCCCGCCAGGCATGGATCAGCTGCACCAGGAGGCCCAGCTCAACCTCCAGAGCTTGCTGCAAGGTAACGAGGATGAGACGGGGGTGGTGAGGGTGGCAGGGATGGGTGCTGCCCTTGGCACGGCACCACCACACAAGCGGTGAGGTCATCTCCCACGCACACTTGTCTGAGCCATTCCTTGGACTTCACCAAGCTGTGGAAATTGGGTGCCCAGGGTGTCCCAGCAGCCTCTCTTTGATCTCTGCTTCCAAGTCACTGCTGCAAGCAGCAAAGCAGCAAAGCTGGGCCAGGCCCAGCTGCCAAGGTGCCGGCCAGCCCCACTGCAGCACAGCCCTGCCACAGCGGCCACTGCAGTCCAGCCGCCGGTCTGTCTCACCAGATCAGTGTGGTCGTTGATTTTGTTTCCTTCCACTTTCCTAACCAAGCCCTCATGTGGCCTGGGCTTGGATGCTTCGCAGGCATCAATTAGATCAGCAGCCCGCGGGTAATCTCATTAAGGCAGCCCGAGCAGACCTGGTTTCTGCCAGGCATTAATTATCCCAACAATTACAGGATGCGGAGACATTGAGTTCCCTCCCGGCTGTCCCTGGCAGAGCTCTGCTCCCCCTGGGCCCCACCACGTCCCAAGCAGCCCCCTGAGCAGAGCAGGGTGGGCTGCTGGAGTCCAGCGCTGCCCGCCCAGCTCTGCCACTCCTCCTTGGGGTCTCCCTCCCCCACCTCCCGAGCCAGCCCTGTTGAGCAGAGTCAGCCTGGGGACAGACGGCCAGGCATGGACACATGTGCCGTGTGTGACCCTGGAGTCAGCACTTGCTCCCCAGCTGGCAGCTGGAGCGGGATCCCAGGTGCCGTTTCTCTTGCAGAGGAGTTTGAGGAGCAGTACGCCGAGAGCCGGGTCACCGGGCAGACCTTCCGCGCTGCCGGTCACCTGCCCCCTGACACCCCCACTGAGCCGTCGCCTCGACCCCCGCCTGCCAAGCGCCTTGAGTTTGTGCTTATGGTGAGTGCTGGGACAGCAGGGCAGGGCACAGCAGCCCCACATTGCCTGGAGCCAGGGGGGAATAGCTTGTGCTCTACCTTTTTCCCTTTGGTGGCTCATGCCCTTCCCCATCACAGCCCCCGAGCCAGCCAGCAGCTGAAGAGGAGACCACTGGTACGACTGTGCCTGGCACTCAGCCCCCTGACGCCTCACTGAGCCTCCCCACCAGCCCGGACAAACAGCTGGCCTGGCCCAGAGCCTTCCCCCTGCCCACCGTGGAGGAGAAGCAGTGGCACCAGTCCTGCTCCATCCAAGCCAACATCGTCCCCATCAATGTCTCAGGTAGGGCAGCACCCCTGCGCTGCGCCGTGGCGGGCAGGGGGAGAGGGGTGAGGCAGCCCTGGTGCCGAGTGAGGATCAGGGTGTGGGCAAGGATGCGCCCCAGCGTTTGTCTGCTGGTGGGTACAGGGCATCAGGGAGGGGGACAGGGGCTGCAGGCCTGCATCCGCACAGGCCAGTCAAGCACCGGGGGCAGGGCAAGGGGCAGCAGGGCCATGCTGGTGTCTGTCATTCCCAGCCATCTCCCTGCCATCCGCAACTCTGTGTGTCTGGTGCACCAGCCACGCTGCTGCCCGGTCTGCCAGCCCCCCAGTGCTGCCCAGTTGGGTGGCTATCCTGTCACCCTGGCTCTAGTTGTTCTCCATGCAGCCAGCCTGTTTCACCTGTCTGTCCGTCTGTCCATCCTCATGGGGCTGCAGCTCCCAGCAGCGCGGTGTTGCCCGCTTCTTGCTGGCACAAGTGCCATGCTCTGCTCCCAGGTGGGAGCCTGGGCCAGCGGCTGAGCAGGGTGCACCCTCGAAGGCCAGAGCTGTCTTTGCGCCCTTTCCCTCAGCAATGGAGACACACCAGCACCACACTGGTCCCTCTGCCCACCCTGCTGTCCCTTCTGTCCGTGTCCCTGGTGTCGCTCAGCACCACCAGCCCCATTAACAGCAAAACCCAGCGATGTGGAGCCCGCCCTCCCAGCACAGAGCAGAGCCTGTCATGCAGAGCGAGGCTGATCTCTGCGGCTTTCCATGCATCCCACCTCCATCTGCAGCATCTCCATCTCCCTGCCAGGCGTGCCTCCATCTCCCACGTGGCTCACCGTGCATGGCTCCTCCCATCCCACGCTCCTGCCCACGGTCACCATCCCAGGCCGGTGGGAGCCCCGGGGGACACGCGGTGGTGGTGTAAAGCTGAGCCCCGGCCCCAGCACCCCTCGGCACTGCTGTGTACAGCCTGTTTGTTTTGGCTACAGGGCAGCACTTTGCTAGGCACGCGAGTGCTCGTCACTCCCTGTTTAACACAGAGACCGCGATGAACCCCAAGTCCACCCTGCGGCGTAGACGGACCGTTATCGGATTCCCTAACGTGTCCCTGCGAGACCAAGGTGACAGCAAGAACCGCGCAGCTCCGTCCCTGCCCGGCAGCACCTAGGCAGTGCTGGTACCCGTCAGAGCTGCTGGCCCGGCACAGATGGGCTTCCCTGGGATGCCCCAGCCTCGGGGAAGTAAAGGCCACTGCGGTGGCTCTGCTCCCTCCTAGGGCACTCAGGCGCTGGGCACACTGGTGACACTGGGCTGTAACTGGCATGGCATCAGGGACAGCCCCCTCGCTCTAAATCAGCATCCTGTGCACTTACAGGGCAGGAAAGCCACCAGAATTTCCCCATGTCACCTCAGCTCCAGCAGCTCCAGCAGCTCTTGCCCCAAGTGCACCACCCCAGCTGCAGGCAGACCCCACATGCAGGGTCTCAGCTGGGACCAGCGAGCGAGCATGTGCCGGCGTGCCAAGGGCGCTCATGTGGCTGAGGTTGCAGCAGCACTCCTGGCGTGGCCCCAGGCTGGTGCTGGGCCCCGTGGGGACAGGAGCCATCCTGGCTCAGGGGCTTAGTCGTGCCACTCCTGCTGAAAGGGGTAGAGAAACCAGAGGCAGGGCAGGAGGAGGAGAAGCTACTGTGCCAGGGGACTGTTGCAGGGTGGAGGAAGGCTTTTCCCCATGACAGTGGTCCAACCTCTGGAAGGTTGTCACAGCTCCTCCCTTGGAGTCTGTCAGACCTCAGCCTCCTGCACGATGGAGCATCCTGGTGTGCTGGGCGTCACTGCGTCCCGACCCAACCTGAGTGGCGATGCTTTGCTCTGCTCCCCCCTGCCCCCATCTGCAACCCCACCACAGGGCAGCACATTGGTTGCCGCGGGGCTGATGTCCCCATGGATGGAGACTCCTGCCATGGCTTCTAAGTCATCTGCAGTGGCACATCCCAGGCTCGAGGATTAACGCAGGCCAGGGACTGTCTCCCACTGGGTTAAGGCCTCACTGTGGCACACTTCATGCCTGGGCAGAGACACGGCCCCAGAGATTGACCACAGGGTAGGAGCAGTCCTGGCCCCAAGGCTCACAGGGCAGGACCACGCCACTGGCTTGCTGGCAGAGCATTAAGCAGGATGATGCTCATGTGGACTGTGTCTCTCCTTGCAGGTGGTGCCAACGGCCCCACATTCAACGCCCACACGCCCATCACCGAGTCACTTTCCTGCAGCTTCATGCCTGAGGCCGCTGGTGGGGGAAAGGCACCCCAGGAGATAAGCCCCCGCCAGCCCCTCTCTGCCCCGCTGAGGAAGACCTTCAGTGACCTTGGGGCTCACTGCTGCCAGTCACCCATGGCCATGGACAGCGCGGCCACCCCCTGCGCCGATGCCTGCAATGGGCCACAGGGCACTCCCTTCTCCCCACCCTGGAGCGCCCTGGGCTACACAAGCCACCCTGGCCCTGCTGCTGGCCAGGGCAAGGGACTGGGCTGCACCTCACCAGGGGACTCCAGCCCATCGCCCGGCACCAGCTCACCCGCCGCCTCCTTCTTCATCGCCACGGAGGAGCACACGGGCAGCAACGGGCCCAGCTCCTTCTCCAGCATGGTGCCAGAGTCCTCCCCCACCTCCGGGGGTGGCCAGAGGTGCGAGGGCCGAGCAGCCAAGGCGAACTTCTTGCCAGGAAGCCAAGAGGAGCCGGAGCTGGTGGTGGAGCCTGCACGGCTGGAGGTGGAGCGAGCAGGGTGCCGGTTCCGTGAGCGGTCGCTGTCGGTGCCCACCGACTCAGGCTCCCTCTGCTCCGTGGACATTGCATATGCTGAGACACGGCGTGGCAGTGCCAACTATGCCCTGGGCTACCCCAGCGCCAGCTCCGAGGGCAGCACCAGCACCGACAATGTCTCCCTGGGGCTGGAGCAGGAGGGGCAGCGGCGCCGGCGCTCCAAGAGTATCTCGCTCAAGAAGGCAAAGAAAAAGCCCTCGCCCCCCACACGCAGTGTCTCTCTGATCAAAGAGGGGCAGGATGCCACCGTGGGGCTCAGCTCGGCGCTGCCCAAAGACCAGCGACCCAAGAGCCTCTGCATCCCACCAGAGCTCCAGGGCCACCGTCTGGTGCATGCCGACCCCCAGGGCAGCGTGGGGAGGGAGCCTGATGGCACGGCCACCACCCACCAGTGGCATCTCGCGGACTGGAAGGCTGGTGATCCTTACCGGTCCCTCTCCAGCTCAAGCACAGCCACAGGGACCACGGCTGTCGAGTGCACCAAGGCACAGGGCAGCTCCGAGTCCCTTGTGTCCCCTTCCATCTCCAGGGCCACGACACCCTCCCAGCTCTCCACTGAGGCAGACCTCAAGACCTCCTCCCCAGGCAGGCCCACGGGGCTGATGTCCCCATCCAGCGGATACTCCAGCCAGTCGGAGACCCCGACGCCCACCGTCCCCACCTCCGCCATCCTCGGGCACTCCCCACACCAGGTGCGGGTGAGGCCACTGGTCCCTGAGAGGAAGTCCTCGCTGCCCCCCACATCCCCCATGGAGAGGAGCCCCAAGTCCAGGCTGTCCTTCGACCTGCCGCTCACAGCACCCACCCACCTCGACCTCTCAGGGCTGAAAATCTCCCTGAAGGGGAAGACCAAGGTCAGCCGGCACCACTCCGACTCCACCTTTGGCACCAAGCTGGCGCAGAAGACCAGTGCCATCACACCCATCATGCCGGTGGTCACGCAGTCCGACCTGCGCTCCGTCCGCCTCCGGTCCATCAGCCGCTCAGAGCCAGAGGACAACGCCGATGGCCCAGAGCATAGCGAGGAGCCGGCACGCGGTCCCTGCCTGGTGCCAGAGAGGAAGGTGAAGCCACCTGTGGCAGAGAAGCCGCCGCTGGCCAGGCGGCCCCCGAGCATCCTGCCCAAGCCTCTGGCTCTGCGGGAGGAGGGTCCCCTGTCCCCCACGTCCCCACCAGGCACTGCCACCAAGGAGAAGGGGTTGCCACAGGACGGTTTTGTGGTGCTACGGAAAGGGGAGCTGAGGAGGGGTCCTGGGGAGCCCTCTCTGCCCCTGACCCCAGCAGGACCCCGACGGCTCTCGCAGGGCAGCCTGGAAGACGAGCAGCGGCCGGAGCGGTGCGGTGGTGAGGGGGAGCGGAGGAGGGCCAAGGTGCCACCACCGGTGCCCAAAAAGCCCAGCGTGCTTTACCTGCCACTCACCCCAGTCCCGGTGCAGCTGGGAGCTGGCATGGGGGACCAGATGCCCACCCCCAGCCCCATCATCACGCTGAACACCGACCCCACATGCTGCAACCCCGATGCCGAGGACGTGCTCTCCCCAGAGGCCCTGGGCACAGCTCACGCCAGCGACTCCACCTCCGAGCAAGGTGAGGGTCTCCCTGCTCCCGTGGTGGGTCTCGCTCCAGGGACAGGGCTGTCCCTCCTGGCTGCACGGGGTGGTTCACGGCTGCCTTCTCCTCCCTACCCACAGGCAGCTCAGTAGAGGCTGGCATGGAGGAGAAGAGCTTTGCCAGCGACAAGACGGCCGATTCCATTGCGGAGGAGGATGATGATGTGTTTGTGACGTCCCGCACCACGGAGGATCTCTTCACCGTAATCCACAGGTAGGGCTGGCACATGGCACTAGGCAGGCACAGCTCCCCCCACCCTTCCAGCCTGCCCTGGGCACAGAGCTGGGCATAGCTTGTTCCCCTGACACCATACCTTAAATTTTCCACACCAGGGCCCATGCTCACTCTTGGGGCCAACCTCACATGCTTCAGTCGGAGCTCAGCAACCTGAGCCTGCTGCCAGGCTGGGTGGTCAGTGGAGGGTGGGCAGTCTGCTTCCCATCAGCCTCGTGGCAGGTTGGACCGAGGTGCCAGGAGGACAGTTGCCCGTGGGTTAGGCTGGGTGCATCGCCTGCCGTGCACGCGTTGCCGTCTTGCCCCAGCAAGAGCCGGGCAGACACCGTACTCCTCGCTGTAGCACCTCACCCCGCCCCAGGGCTTCCCCCAGGGCTGCTCCCATCACATGTCTCTCTGGTGCCTAGGTCAAAGAGGAAGGTCTTGGGGCGGAAAGAGCCTGGGGACACCTTTGGCAACCGACCCAACTCCCACTCACCCGTAAAGACTTCGGGCTCCCCGACCAGCGAGTCCCCAGCAGCAGCAGGCAGCACCGGGAAGTCTTCCAGCAGGAACGAAGACTTTAAAGCTTTGCTCCAGAAGAAGAGCAGCAAAACCAACCCTGGTACCCGGCCATCTGCTGCTGAACTGCTCAAGACCACAAACCCGCTGGCTCGGAGGGTCATGACAGAGTTTGCCCCTGAGCTGGACAGTGCAAACAGCCCTAAGAGCCAGCCCTGAGCTTGTGTGGGCCCTTCTGGCCATGGTGGGCCAGAAATGGCTGCAAGGGAGTGTTGCTGCAGAATGGGCGTCCTGCCTGCCCAGGTGAGTCCGTGTGTCCCACCAGGGCTTTTCTTCTGCTTTTGTTTCTTCCTTGGAGAGCCACCGGTGAAGAGGCAGTGTTTGGAGCCCAAGCTTATACTTCTCCAGCAGAGCTGGGCCCTTTCCTGGAGGGAAGAGGTGGCACTGCAGCTGGGACCATCCCTTGGTGGGCTGGCTCCCGGGACCAGAGGTGCCTGCTTGGGAAGCAGAGCGGGGCTGCAGCCCCCAGCGTCGCTCAGCACCCGCAACGAAGCTCGCTTGAAACTGGTCACTTCGGCATGTGGTACTTTAAATGGCTTTTCTAACACACAGTCGTGATGATGTTTTATTCTCTGTCATTTGACATTGTACCTTGAGTTTCCCAGGCAAAGATCCGGGCTTTGAGTTTGGCTGGATACACAGAGATGAACTTTGGGAAGACATGAGCAGGCTGGTTGGAATTGAGGTTGCTTTGGAAGAGCCACAATGTTTCCCCCTCATCGTCCTGAGCATCCTCCCTGCTGCACGGGAACCAGGCACCCTGGCATCCACAGGCAGCACGACGACCTCAACCCCAAAGCCAGCCCCCAGAAAGCCCCCCAAATGCTGCACTTCAGAGCTCCTCTGCTCTCGGTCCAAAAGCAGACCCCAGGGTCGCCTCCGCTGCCAGCCCCGGGGAGCCTCGTGCTGCCGGTCGCACTGCCACCTCCCTGCCGGCGGGCCCTGCGCCAGGCTGTGACATCAGGTGTGGTGGGGTGCGGGCGGCCCTGCCGCCGCGGGAAGGAAGGGCTGCGGCCAAGCGGCACTGCCCGGGAAGCAAAGTACCCAGCGACGGCACCTGCAGGCGTCTGCCACGTCAGAGGTCCCAGGCTGCCACCGAGCCGATGGCCAAACCCAGCCAGGTGCTACCTGGGCCACCTCCCGGGGTTCCCCTGCTCCGGGGCGCGAGGCCGAGCAGGCTGCTGGTGCCATTGGCAGAGCGGGCGCCGTGCCGCTGAACAGAGGGTGCTGCTGGCAGTGCTGTGTGGCACAGGCAGGTGCCCCAGCCAGCCAGACCGCGTTCTCGTGTGTCGCAGGGCCGGGATGTGCTGCTGAGGTGTGCAGTGAATGCCCGTGGGGCTGCCCTGTGGGTGCTGCCAGAGGGGGCACGTGTCGCTGTGCTGTGGGGAGATGCGGTGCCGACACAGCCACCTTGCCCAGCCCTGCCAAAGGCACATCCCCAGCTCAAGCTGCCCCTGGCCAGGGCACAACGGAGGGCACAGGGTGGGATTCATCCCCCTCACCCTGGGCTGCTGCTCCCTGTTTGGCTCTGGCAAGGGAGCCCCGGTGGTCAGCAACAGAGGCCACAGTGATGGGCTGTGGGGCAGGGACAGCACCGGGGCTGGAGTAGAGCGTGGGGGGACATGTCAGCTCCAGCCCCAGCTCCACGCACGATGGTGGCCACACACCCAGAGGAAGAGAGAAGGGGCTGAACTGCAGCTGACAAGCAGTGTTTGGGGATGTTCCCACTTTATTATTGCTTGATCCCGTGCAGCGAGCTATGGTGTGCCCCAGCCCTCTGGTGTGCCAGGGCAGAGCAATGCAACTGGCGCCAGGCAGCGCTGGGGAAGGGGAGGCACCGTGGCTGCGCCGCAGCTGCTGCTTCAAGGGGCTAGGGTTGGCCTGGGGGAAGGGTCCCTGCCCCCCCGGGAGCTCTGCGCAGTGCCTGCGCCCCCAGCTGGATTCAATGCTAAGCGTGGCTGTGCTCTCCTCGCGGCTGGTGTCTCCCCCCGTCCCCCCCCATACCCCATTACTTGCACACTGCTCCCTTCCCTCTCCCGGGGCTGCAGATTTAAGCCTGTCATTAAGATCCAGGCTGAGAAACTCAGGAAAACCCCACAAAACCAAACTCTTAACAAATTTCCCTGCTTCATCTCCACCCCAGGGCGCCCAGCCCCCCCCGCTGCTCTGCGCCCGGCAGCAGGGTGCCGGCCCGGCAGGGATGGGGCCTTAGGCCCGGGAGAGGGAAGCTCTGGGGACGGGTACATTTTGCACATGACTGCTCAGGAAAACGGTGGTGGCGGGGGGCCGGCGGCCTGCGGAGAGGGGCGCGGGAGAGAGGGGTGGGGAGGGGGGCACACCACCGCAAAAACCCATCGGATCCGGGGCGAATGCCGGCGCCGAGCCGAGCGTCACGGGCTGCAGATGCTCACTGCCCCGGCCGGGGGAACGGGCTCTTCCCAGCTCCGGGCTCGCCGCTGGACGCTTCCCCCCCACGGCTGCGGATGATTCGCTCGGGAGAGGTCCGCGGGGACAGCCCGGCCGGCGGCAGCGACCCCTGGCCCCGCGGGGGACGCTGGAGGCCGCACGGTGTAACCCGGCCACCCTGGTAACACGCTCCCTGCTGACGGCCGCCTCCGCCTCCTGCTTCTTGCGGCTGCGCAGGGGGCTGCAGCTCCCGGGAAGGGGGCCGGGGGGCGCCCCGACGCCTCCCGGGTTATTTACGGGGACGCGGGCGAGCGCAAGGCCCGGCGGCGCTGGGGGAGGGCGCGGGGCCGCGGCGGGGCCGGCCCCAGCTGAACGCGGGGCGCAGCCGCCCGAGCTCTCAGGACAGCCCGCAGCCGGCACCGGAAGCCAGGCCGCGGGGTCCTGCGGCCGCAAGGCGGGGCTGGGGGGGCCAGGTGGGCGCCGGGCGGAAGGGGACCTGGCGGGAGCGAGACAGCACCAGTCAGGCGTGCTGCGGACAGCCAGGGGTCCTCGGCGCCGACTGACGTTAGCAAGATGGCGCCTAAAGGGAAGGGGGCCGGCAAGGCGGGCAAGGGTGAGCGGGGCCGGTGGTACCGGCGGCCTGGGCCGGGAGAGGGGCGGCGGGGCCGTGCCGCGGGAGCGCCGGGCCGGGCCGGGTTGGGGGGGGCGGCGGGCGGGCGGTGAGGGGCCGGTCCGGTCTCAGGGCGCTGCGTTGACAGGCGGTGACGGCGGCGGCAGCAGCAGCGAGGGCAAAGCGCAGGGCCCGAAGGGAGGCGGCAGCGCCGTGAAGGTGAGCCCGGGGGGCGGTGGGGGCCGGGCCGGGCGGCGGGGGCGTCTCCCCTCTCCTGCCCCGGCACACGGGCGGGCAGCGCCCGGCTCGGCCCGCCTGTCACGGCCCCGCTTGCTCCGTCCTCCCAGGTCCGGCACATCCTGTGCGAGAAGCACGGCAAAGCCATGGAGGCCATGGAGAAGCTGAAGGCCGGGCAGCGCTTCAGCGAAGTCGCCTCGCAGTACAGCGAGGACAAAGCCAGGCAAGGGGTACGCTGGGCCCACCTCACGGGCTGGGGGAGCGGAAGGGAGCACGGCTTTTGGGGGGAACCAGCTCTGCTGTGTGCCTGAAGGAGGCTGCAACGGGGAACTCCTCCTGCTGCCTTCAGAAAGCTCATTTCAGTAACTGCAAGCATGGCCTCCACAGCAGGGCAGGCAAATGCTGGTCAGGGCAGCCTTGACTGCCAGGGAAAGGTGCAGGCAGGTGCCAGGAGCTCAGCCATACGTACTTATTTACAACAGAGGCGAGGCAGATGAGCCCCGCAGCAGCAGGGCAGAGCCCAAGCCTGCTGCAGAATTAGCAAGGTAGTGCTAGCTGAGAGGCAGCCCCGTGCAAGGAGCTCTTCCTGATGCTATCCTCCCTCTGCCTGGCACTGCCAGGATGGCTTTCTTGTTCCACAGCCATTTCACCCCCCACCCCTGCTGACAAAGCTGCTGTTGCAGTAAGAGTCTCAAAGCTTAACCCTGATGGTCCCTTCTTCCAGGGAGACTTGGGCTGGATGACCAGAGGCTCCATGGTGGGACCATTCCAGGAAGCAGCCTTTGCTCTGCCCGTGAGCAGCATGGACAAGCCAGTGTACACAGACCCTCCGGTCAAAACAAAGTTTGGGTACCACATTATCATGGTGGAAGGCAGAAAATAAAATACAAGTGACTGTTTTTCTTGTTGACTGCTTAAATCCCAAGAGCTTCCCCTATACCTCAGTCTTGGAGTTGGTGATAACTGGCAGCACGATTGGGGGCAGCCCACTGTCATGGTGGGACAGGCAGGTTACAGCTGGCAGAGAACAGGGCCCTGCCTAGAGAGGTACCTGGAAGAGGTAAAATAAGAGCTTTTCATGGCTGTTGAAACCTGTTTTGTCTGGTAAGCCAGCCTCTTCCTTTTCCCAGTGCAGAGACAGTGATCTCTTCACCTGGATAAGGTGCTCAGGCTCTTAGCTGTAAACGTAAGTGATCTGTACTGAGAAGAGGGGCTCCCCAGGGCCTTGATGGCTATCCCCATCCTTGCCAGCAAGGACACAGGCAGCTCCTGTGCTGCAGTTTCTGCTCCAGAGCCCTGAGTTGGACTGGGAGGGTGGGTAACGCTACAGCCAGAGCTACCGGTCACAGCCCCGGGCAGGCACCTTGTTCTTGCAGTCACCCAGCAGCAGCAGGGGCCAGGCCAGGACTGGAGGCAGAGAAGGGCGAATCCTGACTGCCAGGTAACCTATCCATAAAGCTACCCCTCATCCACTCCAAACTGTGTCACCTGGGCTAGGAGGAGAGAAGGCTGTGGCCTCACTTAAGGGATGCTCTGTTAATAAGCTCCTTGTTTCCAGGCTACCAGAGCTTTGTTCTACCTGTTAGCAAAAGCCTGTTGGACATCTCCTCTCCCAACAGGGTCACTGTGTTTGTTGTCTCCCAGTACAAGACCAGTTTCTTGTCTAAAAACCAAGCAAGATGCGAAAGCATCCCTTGCTCTTGGTGCTGTGATCTAGAAGGGAGAGGTGCTAGGCACTGAACATGCACCTGGCACGAGGAATCCACTGCCATATTGTCACAATAGAGCCCAAACAGCAGCTGGTCCTAGTGCTGAGCATACCTGGGCCAAGATTCTCTCAGTGAGCTGCAAACCCACTTCACACTTACAACACCACAGAGAAATATTTACCCCAGCTGAGCTGTACAGGGAAGGGGGTTAGAGGACTTCTTTAACCAGAGGGAAAGCAGCTCAAAACTTTAAAACCAGTGTTTCCCTGTCCTGCCAGCCTTGTGCAGGAGCAGGCTTCAGCTGTACTTCTCAGAGGGAAATAAAGACATGGGTGGGGGCCAAATGAGGTCAGACTGGAGCTCACTTGGAGTCCTCACCTCCTCCAGCAATGCTGAAAGGTGTGAGGTGTTCAGCACCTTGCAGCAGTCAAGATCCACTTGTGTTCCTGTCCTCCTGCCACTTCCACCCCCCTTCTGCAGCAGCCACACACCAGCAGGGATCTGAGCACAAGGGCTGCTGCAGCACCACCTTCCCTGGCATTCAGTGCTCAGAGGAGTTACAGCAGCAACTAGTAAGGGTTTTTTTCTCCTCCCCAGCAAATACATTCTCAAGCCACCCAAAAAGCAGGTTGGGGTAGTTCTGCTCTCTCCTGTACACCAGCACCCAGCTCACCCAAAGGGTGGGTGACCTTGAGGCTGGCAAATGGGCTTATTTCAAGTTAAGGAGGGGGGAAGTGCAGCAGCTGGAGCTTAGGCTGCATGCAGCTGCCCTGGGACCACCCCCAGGAGAGAGGCAAGGACCGAAGCCGAGGGGCAGAAACCCGATGCCAGGGCTTCAAGCTTAGAGACAGAAAGAAATACAAAGAAACTTTATTAAATAATCACTGAGGAACACAGAACTGGTTTCATCTTTGTGACCTGAGGTCATAGTGAAGCCCCAGCACCCAACACCTGACAGCTTGTGCTGTTGCCCGGCACAGGGCGAGATGCTGAACTCATTTGTCATCACATGAGAAGCACATAGTGCAGCCACCAGCTCCTTCAAAGGCCAGTGTGATAAACACCAGCCTGACCTAGAGAGAGGAAGGAAAAGCAAGAGCAGAGCCAACAGAAGCACATAGTTTTCATTTCTGGGCTAGCTGCCTGTACAAGTTCAGAGTCAGGAGCATAACTTCAGGATCCCCATTTTTTATGTCCAGAGCTTGCAGGAAACAGTTCAATGCCTCCTGGAGTTTCCCATCATCCTTCAGTTTCTTCCCACTGTCTACCAAGGTGTTGTAATCCCCTGTGGCAGGAGAGGAGCTCTGACTGACCTCTTTTTCAGAGACACCTTCCTGGGTGAAGTAGTCTATCTGCTCACCTGACTGCAGCTCAGCATCCCCAGTGGACTCCTCCTGGGAGGACTCTGTCTCATCTGCTTCAGACTGCTCAGAGCCCATGCTGTCTAGATGGAAGGATTCTTCAGCTGTATCAAGTGTTTCTCCAGCAGGTTCTTCTTCAGGCTCAGCAGATTCCCCACTACACTCTTCAGCTGCTTCTTCCACAAAGTCATCTTGCTCCTCATCGCTGTCATCATCACCATCATCATCTTCATAGGTGGTTCCCATGATTTCTTCAATATCCTCAACCTCATCCACCACCTTGTTGATGAGAGATCTCCTGGAAGCAGTAGACCTGTTACCACCATTGGTTAGTTGGGGAGAAAAGAAGGTTTTTGCTACAATTCTGTCACAGATAGGAGTGGATGTACTAGTTCCTTCCAGAAATTGATGTGGAGGGCTGCTCAAAGCAGAGGGCTTTTTTTCAGACTGGTTTTCCTCCAGGATGACAATGGAATGGTCTTCATCCTCACTGTCTGAAACAATTCTTCTTAAGCTTTTCTTTCTATGAAAAGTAAAGGAGTCACAGCTTTCCTCTGATGCTTCACTCCCTTGCAGGGAGTTACTTGGCTCCTCTTCAGCCATGTGACAGGGGTTTTCACAGTTCTCACCTAGTCCAGTTATTGTTGGAGACTTTTTGGTTGGAGAATTAGAAAAACTTTCTTTTAGTTGGAACCCCTCCTTTTCTGGGTGCTCCTGTGATCTTTCCTTATCTGAGGCACCTTGCAATCCATCTTCAGAGTCTTCCAAGACCAGATTGAAGTCAACTTGATCCTGGAAAGAAGACACAGATACATCCTCTTCCAAGCTGGCTTCCAACATGTGAGTCTTTTGGAGCCCAGCATGGATTTCTGGTGTGAGGGTCAATAAACTTGGCCCCGTGGCAGTCAAAGCTAGCTCAGGAACATCATCCCTGTCTGTCCCCAAGGCAGCACATGGGTCAAGTACCTGATCTGACATTTCTGCTTCTCTTAACCTTTTGGGATCATCAGCCATACCAGACTCATTAGAGGAATGCTGATGATGCTCAGACAGGCCATTCCCTGCCTCAGTCGAGCTATCTGAGTTCACATGGGAACACTGCTTCTGTTCAAGACTCTCACTCTCTTTATCAAGCAGATGAAGCCCAGGTGATGATGGTACAATGCTCGATTCAAGACTTTGCTCAGATCCTTGACTATTGGGCTGTTTCACTGTGTTGTTGGTATCAAGCAGCTCTGTATCAATACTGGACACATCTTGTGCCAGTTTCTCTTCATCCAAGTCATCAATAGTCAGACTTGTCATTTTGGAGCTGACATTGAGAACCTGGACGTCCTTGTCCTCTGTAAGATCAATAACTCTGTCATGTTCAGATTTATCAGCTGCTGGAGGTGAAACAAAGTCATTTATGTTGTTCAACCCCGGGGACAACTTCTTTGGCTGGGAAACCCATTCTGGTGGCCTTTGCCAGACCCCTTCACGAGCATTTCTGATCCCTTCCACCCTTGGGTCTTTCAGCTGAGACTCTAATTGAACTAGCTCGTGGGCTTTCTGCACCCTCCGTTGGATGTACTGATGGGCTTCTTCACTCTCAACCTGCTCCTCCTGAGCTGTTTCTCTGGTATGTATCAAGTCATGATCAGAAATGCCAAACATCTCCAGAGAGTGCAGATAAGCAATGTGTTCATCCAGTTGCAGGTCAGTCTTTCTCTGGGTGGCGTGCAGAGATTGCAGCTGGATCTGGGTTGCAGATGTTCGAGTATCTTCTAGTGTGAAAAGCTCCCTCAGTTCCTGTTTGGAGAAATACCTGAAGGGGTTCTTTTTGTCACCAGTACTCTGTCTTATTAATGAGTCCTTAAACACTTGTCTCCTGTATATTTTCTCTTCTACTGTCCCACAGGTGATTAGCCTGTAAATCACTACGTTCTCTTTCTGCCCGATTCTGTAAGCTCTGTCTACAGCCTGAGCGTCTGTAGCTGGATTCCAGCTGGGATCAAAGATCACCACCCGGCTGGCTGCCGTTAGGGTGATACCAACACCACCCACTTGGGTGGTGAGCAGGAAGATGCAGTAGTCCTTGTTGCTCTGGAAGGCGTTGATGCGCTTCTCTCGCTCCGTGAGGTGGGTCACCGTGCCGTCGATACGCATGATCTTGAACTCCCTGCGGGACAACACCAGCTCTATGATATCCAGCATCTTCCTCGACTGCGAGAACACCAGCGTTCGGTGCCCCTCCTCTCGCAGTCTCTCCAGAAGCCCTACAAGGAACTGCATTTTCCCCGACTCCTGAATCACAGTCTCATCAGAGAGATGATCTATTTTATTAGCACTGGAAAGCATGCCTGTGTCGCTTCCCTGATCCTGCTCTGAGTGCTCCTGTTCTTCCAAGCCCAGCCGAATACACGCTTTTGCAGACAGTAGCCTGGGGTGGTCACACAGCTTCTTCAAGACCGTCAGCTCAGCTAAAGGTGATCGGGTGGTCATCAGCACTTCCTTCACGTGATCCAGGGAGAGAAAGTTCCTGTAGATTTCTTCCTGCACTGGTGCCAAGTACACCCACACAACAAAGTCATTTTTCCTAGTGAGAGACGGCATGATGGGAGCACCATTGTCCCCTTGATCCTCAGGAAGAGGAGCGTCTGGTTTGTCAGCACGATTGGTTTTGATATCTTCTTTGGTTCTCCTAAGGAAATACGGCTTTATAATTGTCATTAGATTCTCAGATATCTTTAGCCCCAGTGCTTTCTCACCTAGAGTTGCATCCTTCTCCCTCGCCCTAGTAATAGGGTTCTCGTATTCCATTCGAAAGGTTTTGGCTGTCCCCAAGAGAGAGCCTTGGCACGCAAAGTCAAATAAGGACCACATTTCCTGCAGGTTGTTTTGCACCGGGGTGCCAGTGAGGAGGACACGATGCTTCGCAGGAATCATGTACACACACTTGGTTGTTTTGTTAGATGGGCACTTGATTTTGTGTGCTTCGTCGAGAATCACATAGTCCCAGGTGAACTCCTGCTCGTGGCTGCTGGAGAGCTGCTTCCAGTTGTTAATGAGCATCTGGTAGCTCGTAATGACGATGCCGTTCCTCCTCTGGACCCTCTCCAGGTTCCTGGTGCGCTCCGCTTTGCTGGAGCCGTAGAACTCCTTGACACGCAGGCCGGGGGTCCAGCGCGCGAACTCCGCCAGCCAGCTGCTGACCAGCGTGGTGGGCATGATCAGCAGCACGTGCTGGATGAGCTCGGAGTCAAACATGCCCGAGAGGAAGGCGATGACCTGGATGGTCTTGCCCAGGCCCATGTCATCTGCCAGGATGCCGCCCGGCCGGCCCTCCCGGTGCAGGCGGTACAGGAAGGCAACGCCCTCCCGCTGGTGCTGGAAGAGCTTGTCGTGCATCTCCCCGTAGATCAGCAGGCCGCTGCCGCACACGTCCACGAAGCCTTCATCCTCCTCCTGCTGCTGCTCGGCCACCGCGGCCAGCGCCTCCTCCACCCGCTCTATGCGGCCGCGCAGCTTCTCGCTGGGGCGGATGGCGGCCGCCAACCGGAACAGCCGCAGCGCCTCCTCCAGCTCCCCGCCGCCCGCCGCCGCCTTCGCTCCGCTCACCAGCCTGCAAGAGCCACGGCGGGCACGGCCTGAGCGGCGCGGCCTGAGCCGCACTGAGCCGCACAGGCCCGCACAGGCCCGCGCCGCCCCCACCCGCCCCCGGGCCCGTAGGCAGACCGATTTCCCTTCCCTTCCCTTCCCTCCCCGGCACTTACCCCCGGTACCGCTCCTCCTGCTCCTCCACTCCCTCCTGCTGCTCCTCCGCCGCCGCCATCCCCGGGGCCGCCATAGCTCTGGCGCTGCGGTTGCCGCCCCGCGCTTCAAACGCCGACCTTTCCCGTCCTGCCCCGCGCGGCTCCAGGCGACATGCAAATGAGCGGGGCGCGGAACCAATCAGCACCGGAGAGGGGGCGGGACCGCTGCTGGTACCCTCCCCGCCCGTGACAGGGGACGTGCCCTACCCGTACCCCCCAGAGCCCCACCCCACGCACGCCTCTTCCGGCGCGAAGGCGGGTGGGGCGGTCCGCCCGCCGGCAGGGGGCAGCGGGGCGGGCGGTGGGCGCCTCTCTGCGCCGCGCCGGGGATCGGCGCCGAGTCGCCGGGAGACCGAGGCGCCGCCGCCGCCATGGAGCCGCCCGCCGCGGCCTGCGGCCTCGTATCCGCCGGGAGCTGCCCGGGGGGCGGTGGGAGGGGCCGGGCAGGCGGGAGGCCGGGGGGGAGGAGGGCAGTCCGCGGCCGTTTCCTTAGCTGCGGCGCAGAGCGTTGCCGGCGCGGAGGTGCGGGCTGGGCGGCGGGAGCCGTGCGTGCTCAGCCTGGGCCGGCGGAGCGGCAGCTACGGGTGAGCGCTGGGCCGCGGCTGGGGGCCGCTGGGGGGGGGGGGGGGTGTCAGCTACAGAGCGGGACGCCGGGGTCCGGCCCGGCTCCGGTTGTCCTGCCGGCCGCGTGTGCCGGTGAGTCGGCCGGCGCTGCCGGTGCGGGGGCTCGGGAGCCGTGTCCTGCCGCGGCTCTGGCCGCCGAGCGCCCGGGTCACCGAGCCCGTTCTGAGCCGATACCGAGCCCGTTCTGAGCCGGTACCGAGCCGGTACCGAGCCCCTACCGAGCCGGTACCGAGCCCCTACCGAGCCCGTTCTGAGCCCCTACCGAGCCCGTTCTGAGCCCCTACCGAGCCGGTACCGAGCCCCTACCGAGCCGGTACCGCGCCCCTACCGAGCCGGTACCGAGCCCCTACCGAGCCCGTTCTGAGCCCCTACCGAGCCGGTACCGAGCCCCTACCGAGCCGGTACCGCGCCCCTACCGAGCCGGTACCGAGCCCCTACCGAGCCCGTTCTGAGCCCCTACCGAGCCCCTACCGAGCCGGTACCGAGCCCCTACCGAGCCGGTACCGAGCCCCTACCGAGCCCGTACCGAGCCCCTACCGAGCCCGTACCGAGCCCCTACCGAGCCGGTACCGAGCCCCTACCGAGCCGGCCGCTGCTGTCTCGGGAGATTTAAAATCGGCTGAGGTGCCGAGCCCCGAGAGCGGCAGGAGGCTGCCGGGAGGCAGGCGGGAGGCAGCGCGGGTCGCGGCGGCCCGGTCCTCCCCAGGCTCTCCCTCCAGCCTCGGCTGCGGTGTCTGGGGAGGGGAGGCCTTGGCTTCGTTGGGCCGCCCAACGCTGACCCTGCCCAGAGCAGCGCGGGGTGCCCGGTGCCTTCTGCCTGGCCTCACGCATTGCATGCTGCGTGGCTCCCAGCCCCTGAGCCCTTTCTCCTCTCCCGTGGCAGTAGAAACGGAGTGTAGCACTCCTGTGTAAATACAGCTCTTGGGGCTGCGTTAGCAGTTGTTTGTTTACGAGGAGGAAGTTGTTCCTGGTGTTTTACAAGCCTGTTTTCTGTCTGCAGGATAGTTATCCATTCGCAGGAGAAAGAAAACTCCGACCCAGATTACATTCCCATCAACAGCCGCTTCAAATGTGTACAAGGTATGGGCTCTCATGGGCTGCCACTCTGCATTGGCATCCCTGAGCTTCATAGCATCCCTGGACCTGCCTGCTGAGTCCCTGGGGAGGTTGAATGCTTCTGGCTGAAAGAATCCTGCTTCTCCCTCATCCGAGTGGGTGGTCTTCCCCCAACAGTGTACAGCTGCGAGCAGCTTGGCTGAGTGGTGGGCTTGGCATTGCACAGAGCCAGTGTGTTCGGTGCTCATCTGTGCTGGCTCACATTTGATGTCTGCTCATGTCTGTCTGTCTTCTCCATAGTGGCAAGAGTTGGGAGCTTTAAACTGATTCCCATGTGTTTAGGCCAAAACTTCTGTAAGGTCTGGCCAGCCGTGGAGTGGGAAGGAGCTTTAGGCCTGGTCTTGGAAGAACTTAAACACCAGTGTGCCTGTCCCTGGGTCAAATGCTCCTTCAGGGCTAGAAGTGCCTTTTCTGGGTGTAGCTTATACCCTCTGTGTAATTCAGCCTGGCTCTGCCTGCTGTGTAGGCAAGGCCTGAAGGTCAGTCTTTGGCCTTTCCCGAAGGAGCTACACCCAGGTGGGACAAGCCATCCTGGTGTGTGACCACTCTTGAGTACCAGAGGTGTCCCCTGTGACACTGTGATGCTGGGAAATGGCTGTCCAGATAAAGCAGATGTAAATTAAAGCAGTTTGTCCCTCTGTTGGGAGTCCTCTGTGGTTACTAGCCAGCAGTAAGCTTTTCTGAGTACTTAGTTACTGCAGCATTCAGTGTGTGAACTCTCTTGATCTTATTTTTCTGTTTTCCAGAGGCAGAAGAAACTCTACTGATTGATATAGCCACAAACAGTAAGTGTTCCTAAAACTGGGAGAACAGGACTGATGATACCCCAAGGGAGACAGGGGGTGGGGAGGGACATTAGGAGCACAGGGAAACCAGCTCGCGTGCAAATTTCCCTTGGAAAAAATAGCTGGAGGCTGGTTTTCATCAGTGAGCTCACAGGATATGTAGAGAGCTGGCTGAGTCTCAGGACATGATGCCTGTGAACCAGCCTGGACTGACTCTGAGTGTGTGTTTCTGCCTGAAGCAGGCTGTAAGGTTCGCATACAAGGTGACCAGACAGCAGAGCGGCTCTTTGAAATCCCCGACGAGGAGCGTTGCTTGGCATTCCTCTCAGAAGTGCAGAGCATCCAGGAAGGTGAGCAGAGCTGGAGCTGTGCCTGTGAAATCCCCTGACTCCCAGCAGGTTCTGAGAGGGACGATGTCTTTTTGTCCCCAGCCCACCTGAAAGCCTCCCTTCCTGAACCGAAGGACTCGGCATGCTGGCATCAGGTGAAGAACCCCTCGGGTCTCACTCAGGCCTCTTCTTCAGGTATCAAACTCACTTTTATGTGCTCTGGAGAGCGATGGGGTGCTTGGGTGGGGAGCTTTGCCCAAACAGGCACTCAGCAGCCTGGCCTCTGCCCCTTCCTCCCTTCGCTGTATCCCGCACAAAGTAAAACGCCTCTGTCCTGGATTCTGTTGCCCTGGGCCATTCATCCCTCCTTGAGTGCTGTCTTCTGCTCAGTGCCTTGTGTATGTTAAGCTCCCTCTTGCCTCAACTTATGGTTAGTGGCCCTCTCATTCCCTGAGCCATCAGAGTTGATATATTGCTTTTTCATTCTCTGTGAAGTTACAGCTCTTTCCTTCTTGATCTGAGCTGGTTTAAATTGTTTCTCAGGGCATCATGCTTGCTTGTTGGGTTTTTCATTGTTATAGGAGCTCTAGGGTTTGAGGATGACTTCAGCGCTCTAAGCCTTGAAGAGAAAAGAAGCACACAGAACCATCAAACAGGATCTCACCGAGAGCCCCCCCCTCCTCCTGTGCCTCCAAACAAGCAGTAAGTAACATGGTGAACCTGTTCCCTTTTTTCCTTCTCTTCCTGGACATCAGAAACAGTTTGAATTTTGCTCTTATTCCTTCCTAGATGTCACCGAGAGAGAGAAGGTACGTCAAGAGACCAGCCAAAAGTGACCAACACCATGCGCAAAATGTTTCTGCCCAGCACCCAGTCAGGACAAAGAGAAGGGCTCATCAAGCACTTGCTGGCCAAGAGAGAGAAGTCCTATGTCAACCTTCACAACTTCAGGTTAGAGCTGTCACTGAGGCACAGCATGTGCAGAGACACAGAACCGTTTGATCCTTGGACCCCCCGGCAGTTGGACTGGAGGAGGATGAAGGTGGCCATCCTGCCGCACTCTGTGTTGCCCCACATGACATGGTGTTAAGAGGGCCAGATGTTTGCTTGCCCTGGTGAAATGCCTTTCGTTCTGCAGCATCCTGCAGCATCCTGGTGCTGCTGAACTCAAGCTGAGCCTAGAAGTATTTCCAGCTACCATGTGGCTGGCACAGCCCTGCGCCCGGTCTGCTCCCAGCCCAAATGCTGCTCTCTGTGTGCTGAGGGAGCAGGCTCGTGCAGTTCTTACTGTGGTTTCTGAGGGTTCATCTGCTTTTGTGTTGTAGATTTTTTGTGGGAACATGGAATGTGAACGGGCAGTCCCCAGACAGCAGCTTGGAGCCCTGGCTGGTGTGTGACACGGAGCCTCCAGACTTCTACTGCATCGGGTGCGTCGCAGTGACCTTGTATTTCCTTACAGTGCTGGGGTTCTTGTTGCTCTTTCCTGGGTACTGGTGGGCTGTATTAATTTGAGGTTCCTGTCATGTTCTCGGGGATCCCACAGAGCTGAGCTGTGGCCCAGAAGTATGGTCTGAGGGGAACGAGCTGTTTGGATGAGGCCAGAGTATCAGGTTAAACAGGGCTGGCATGACATTGCAAAACAGATTTCCCTTGAGGCATCCCTGGAGCTCCCTATTGCAGCAGGACACCATGGGGTAACTCTGCTCCATTATTTAGTAATGGGGAGTAAGGAGCTTCTCTTCCAAACAGGGCTGTTGCTAGAGGCTTCGTGCTGGATCTTCCTGTCGCACGAGGGGATGCGCAGGGGCTCAGGGGTGTGCAGGGGTGGTGGGATGGGTGCTGAGCTGGCTTGGCTTTTTCAGGTTCCAGGAGCTGGATCTCAGCACAGAGGCTTTTTTCTACTTTGATTCTGCGAAGGAGCAGGAATGGCTGGCTGCTGTGGAGAAGTCCCTGCACCCCCAGGCTAAGTATAAGAAAGTGAGTTCTGTTCAGTCTTTTCTCATAGACTTGGCGTGGTTGGAAGGAAAACAGGAGTGGGCTTCCCCTTCCCCCACCCAACCCACCAAGCAGTGACTGGAGAACCAAGGAGGGGTGTGTGTGTACCTGTGTCTGTGTGTCAGGTAAGCCAAGTCACATCTGGAGAGTCTGCTGCCCACGCTGGGGGAGGGGGCATCGTACCTTGAAGTAGAAGTGTGTAAAGATGGGGATCAAAATACCTTGATAGAAGATGAGGTAGGTGCCAAGGATGTACTATGCTCAGTGGGGTGGTAGCAGCAGATTCCAGTTATCTGCATTACCCGTTCATCCTTGCTTGCTGTAGAAGTGTCTCTTGAGCAGGGAAATGAAATGAGCAGCTTTTCCTTGAAGGAATGGGGCGAAATCTTCCAGAGGTGGCTACCTTGGGACAGAGTTGCCTCAGTTGTGGCAGCAGGACATTATCCAGGCTGGCTTAGTCTATCCTTTTTATCTGGGCTGTAGCAAATCTTCCTGCTGTAGGTACCAGCCCAAATACATTAACTGCTTTCCCCTCCCTCCTCAGCCCATGGGTTCACCCTCACACCCCTTTCCTGCATGCTTTGAGTTGAGCTCAGCAGTGTGTGTTACAGGAGGAGCACTGAGAGGGAGCCGGTGCTGTGATCTGAGCCACAGAGGGGCTCGTGTTCCTGTGCCTCTGCTTGAGTTCTAGGTGAACTCCTCCCATGCAGGTGAAAGGGAGAGTCAAGGATATGGGTGCAGGCAGGGGAAGTGACTGACACTGTAGGTGAGACTTGTGGTTGTGTGCAAATTCCACTCCTGTAGAGCGGACAGAGTACTGAATTCTCTGGTGTCAGCTTCCTCCTTCACAACATAGATGTAATTCCCAAGCACCTTGATGGTTTTATGCCTGTGCAGTGAATGTGTAGACTGTGCTTGAGGAGATGAGGCTTTGTCTCTCTCTTTCAAAGTGGTGACTCTAGGAGCCTCTATTGTCTGAAAAGCCTGTGTGGCTCAGAGGTGGCTGCCTTTTGATACCTGTGTGTGTGTTAGGCACGTGTTCCCCTGGAAATGAGAACCTTTCTGTCCGTTCCCCTCTAGCACATGGCACTGGCTCTGTTGCAGTTCTGAGTGCTGCACAGCGGCTCCAAGCTGGCCCCACAGCGCTCTGCACTGTGCCCAACAAGGGCGCTGGGTATCCTCCTCCCCTTGGTTTGCTGATTTGGGCACATCTTGGTGTAAAGGCTTGAGTACAAAATGTGATGAGGAACAGGGCGAGCCAGGGCAGCAGAACTTCAGGTGAAGCAAGCAAATCAGAGGGGCTTTTCCACGGCCCTTCTGGGAACTCAGGTTCCCACTTTTGTTGTGTTTGTGTTGCAGGTGCAAATGGTCCGTCTGGTTGGGATGATGTTGCTCATATTTGCCAAAAAGGATCAGCTGAGCAATGTCAGAGAGATCATGACAGAGTCTGTGGGCACGGGGATCGTAGGAAAGATGGTGAGTTACCGAGGCCAATTTGTCGCTGCTGTGTATCCGTGCAGGCACCGTCTGGCCTTGCCCACCTGCCTGTGCCATCCCTGTCTCCTCTGGCCTTCTCCTTAACCACCACTGATACCTGCTCTCCCCAGGGCAACAAGGGTGGTGTGGCGGTGAGGTTCGTGTTCCACAACACAACCTTCTGCATTGTCAATTCCCACCTCGCCGCTCACGTGGAGGACTTTGAGCGGCGCAATCAGGACTACAAGGATATCTGTGCCCGGATGAGTTTCGTACCCCCTGACGACAGCCTACCTCAGCTCAACATCATGAAACATGAGTAAGTTTATTTTGCTCTTTCCCTCTCTCCACATCAAATCAGAATCACAGCAGCAGGAGGGGTTGTTCTGGCTCAGCAGTAAAGCTGAGATCCATGAGGCCTCTGGTGCCCTGTGGCTGCCCTCTCTTGTGCAGCCTGTCTGTGACAGCCCTTTCCCTGCACACTGTGGGACACGTCCATCTCTGGAGATATCCAAGACCTCTCTGGATGCCTATCTGTGCAGTATGAGCTAGGGAGCCTGCTTTGGCAGTGGGGGTGGACCCAATGATCTCTCAAGGTCCCTTCCAACCCCTGTGATTCTGTGATTTCGGCAGCACTCTTCCTGAGGCTGTGGCTGAGCCTTGCAGAAACCAGTGGTTTCTTTCTGCTGGGAGCAGGAGTAGGGGAAGGAAAGCGTCAGCAGGACACACAGAAGCTTTGCTGCTTGGGCTTTTCTTGAGTAACAGGAGGCCACGAATGCCCTTTCAGTTTCTTTTTAAATGTGTTGGGTGATAATGCACACAACACTCCATGGCTGGGTTTTGAGTTACTGTCTTTGAGGAGGTGACAGTGGTGCTGAATTCGCTAAATCCAAATTAAATGTGTGTCCAACGAAGCATATCAATTAGGTTTTCTTAAACCTGACACAAATTCTTAATTCTGTAGTTAATATTTAAATATTTTAAAAACTGAAAATGAAATGTAAGGTGTATTAGTGCAGAAAGAACTTCAAATGGTAAATTCTCCTTCATAATCCACTGATGGGAATTGTGAGGTTTGGCTGTAACCAGGAGGAGCTTGGGTACTAGCAAACTGGTTAGGTTTTAATCTTCACATGAAACCTTCCTGGAGTGAAGAGTGAGTGCAGCAGGTGTTTTGTCAGGTGCTGGTGAGGAGAAGGCTGACAGGCTGTTTGAATGCCTGGCAGGAGCAAGCGCTGGTGAGGTATGGTGGCAGGACAGGACACTAATGTCCCCGAGGGTGTGAACAGGAACCCAGCTCTGTCAGTTCTGCACCAGTTGTTCTCTGCTGGGTGGAAGAGGCAGCAGTGGCCTGATGGGTTTGAGAGAGGTGATAGAGGAGGAACTGGTAGAACCATGGTATTGCAGGAGGCGTGAGCTTGCCAATAGGCGTGTGCCAGCCTGCCTGCCTAACTGGTTGATGAGCAGGCTTTGGTTGATGAGCAGGCTTAGCTTGACGAGCTCAGTCAGTGCCCTCTCCTGTGCACAAGAAGAGCCTGTATACTGGATGGATTTTGTGTAGCTTGGGAAGTTGGGAAGCTTGGTGAGACACTAGTTTCACCTCATTAGAGAGGTGCTGGTGTTCTCAGGCATATTCCAGGCTGAGTCAGACTCACCTAAATCTTGGATCCCACATGGGATTCCAAAGGAGATGGATGTAGTACCATCATATCTGCTGCCACAAGGAATTTCTGCTGTCAGACTTGACCTTTCCTGTCTCTTCCTGTCTTCTCCATGTCTTGGCCTTCATCACCACAGCCAACCATCTCTTCTCCTACGCGCCTTTGTCCCTGTGTGGCCTGCAGTGCCACTGGCTCATCTTACAGAACCACAGAATGTGTGGGGTGGGAAGGGACCTCTAAAGGCCATCTAGTCCAACCCCTTGCAGTGAGCAGGAACAGCTTCACTGGATCAGGTCGCTCAGAGCCTCATTGAGCCTGACCTTGAATGTCTCCAGGGATGAGGCCTCCACCACCTCTTTGGGCAACCTGTTCCATTCTTCCCCATGTTTGTCTTCATCTGCAGTGTTGTCATCTGGCTGGGAGACCTGAACTACCGGCTCTGTCTCCCTGATGCCAACGAAGTGAAAAGTCTGATCAGTAAGAACGAGCTTCAGAAGCTGCTGACGTACGACCAGGTCAGTGGCTGCGCTTGTGTTTGCACCGTACTGGGAGGTCACCTTGGTTTAGGATGTGCCTGTGCTTGGGAGGGGTGGGCACACTCTGTGGTAGATGCCTTTAGGTACAGACACTAGACCCTAGAGAGAGCTCTGGATGTCCTGGGGACAGCATCCCCGAAACAAAGGTAGGTTGTACGTTGTACTGGGGTTAGCTGGGAGCAATGACCAGAGATGTGTCTCTGCAGCTCATTGGAAGAGTTCTCTCTTAGGTACAAGCTACAAGCTGGGACAGGGGGATTTGTCACAGCAGCAGAAGCTGCTGTAATGGGTGTTGATTTGGAGGGTGGTGCTCTCTGCTCAGCCCATTTGACCCAAACCCTGCCCTGTAGCCTTCCTCACTCAGTGTTCCTTGCAGCATGCTGCAAACCAAGACAGCACCCAGCAGTGCCTTCAGGGTGCAGGATTGCACCTGTGGAACAGGAACAGAAATAGCCTAATAATACCCTCTCTGACACCCAATTTAACAGCAAATCTGATTGAGCCTGATCTGTGGCTCCTTTCTGCTGCACTGAACAGCTTCATACAGAAAACAACAGTGGCATGGATTTTTTGGGAGGGAAACTTCTCAGAAAAGTCAGTGAGAGCAAGGAAGAGGGGTCAGGGCGTCAGCGAGCGTGCTCCTGGAGGCTTTTGCTACAGTGCTCAGCAGTGAAGTATTAGCGATGGTGATGCTTAAGGCTGACAATTAACGAAGGCAATTAGCACAAGTGGAGTAACGAATGTTTCCCCTCACTGTTGCTTTATGCTGCTTGCTGGCCTGGTGAGCAGTGCTGTGCCAGTTTGTGCTTGTTCTGCACAGAACACATTGCACTGGCACGTTGAAGGTTTTCCTCTATGAAAGGCACTCTGGGGGCTGCCTGGTGATCCCGGGGCTGTGGGTGCTTTGCAGATAGAGTCACGTGCTCACACTGCTGGGTGTGTGTGGGGGGTGGGTGTTTGGGGGTTCTGGGGGTTTTGAAAAGTGTTCTTTTTCTGCTCTAGCTGAATATTCAGCGCACTCATAAGAGGGCATTTGCAGATTTCATCGAGGGAGAGATTAAATTCATCCCCACATACAAATACGACTCCAAAACAGATCGCTGGGACTCCAGGTAAATCAGCTGCTGACAGACATGCTTACCTGTGCCATAAAACCCTCTTTCTCACAGAACTTGATTTCCTGCTTCCTAGAGCTGGAAATACCTGTCAGTGTTATGGTGCTGGCTGGAGTGCACAGGCGAGTCTGTACTCCCTCACTTCCCCTTCATTCTGAAATACCCAGCCCCTGTGCACATTGAGCAGCACTTTTGCAGCCAAGGCCAATAGATGAAGGTGGATAAGGCCTGAATGTGCAGGAGGTCCTGTGCTGAAGGGGATTTTGCTGCTACCAGGGATGGACAAAGGGTATAAAAGGAACTGAAGAGATAAGGAAGCTCTCTGAGTCACCCTGTCCCCTGACACCCGCAGGGGTGGCTGTGCTGCGATAGCCGCAGTGGTTCCTGCCTCCCACATACATCTCTGTATCTGCTGCAGAAGCTTGCTGGACATGAAGAGGCTCCCAAGGGGGAGTTTTGAACCATATAGCAATTGGATTTTACTCTCTCTGTGTTTATGAATCAGCATGGTAGTTAACCTGGAGAAGAATAACCCAGGATTCAGACTTCATAACATAATAGTAATGTCTGAGTAGACTTTCCGTAGTGGAAACAATAAGCGATGGATCAGATTGTAGCCTGCAGAAAGACCTGACAGCAAAAGAAACTGTTGCAGCCTGGGTCACAGCACACATGGCTTCAGGCTGTGGAAACAGTCCTGTTTGTGGTTATTTTGTTTCTTGTTGCTGGAAAGGACAGGAATTTCGGCTACTGTGTAGGGAAAGGGGAAAAGAGCCTAAGAAATAACATGGCTTTCAAACTGAGGGAAGTGCTACGAGTTCATCCCGTCACTGCTGATGCAGCAGTGGGGATGTGGGGGGTGGAGGGAGCTGCCTGGCTGGGAGGAGGAATGGCTTGGATGCTTTATGAGGATTGTTGGATTCCCCTGGTAACCTGTTGTTTGTAGTGGGAAGTGCCGTGTGCCAGCGTGGTGTGACCGGATCCTCTGGAGAGGAGGGAACATCAATCAGCTCCGGTACTGCAGCCACATGGACCTGAAGACCAGTGACCACAAGCCAGTCAGCGCGCTTTTCTGCATCGGGGTAACTTCTTTCAATTAAAAATCTATAGAAATAATTAGAATATCTTTGTATATATAATTAATACCTAGAGCGCTCGGGCAGGATCACAGTTTTGCTGTGCACCCTCAGGAGGTGGTTCTGCAGTCCAGGCACTGCTGCTGCAAGAGGATAGAGTAAATAGAAACCCAGGGGGTGTGTGTGCCATGTAGCCATGCTGCTGCTTGGCAGCCAGGACAGGCTCTGCTCCACGCCAGCTGTGGTCCTGCACATGATGCTGCTGGGTACCAGGAATGGGGGGTAGGGCTGGAGTTCACCCAGGCAAGTGTGGTCATGTAGGAAATAGAACAGCATTCTGCTGTAACAATGCTGCTTAGCTTTCGGGGTATAACCTGTGAAATCTAGTACTAGAATGGCTGAGCCTGCTGTTTTCTCTCCTCTGTCAGGAGACACAGCCAGAAACCTGTGAGTAGTTTTGCCTGTAGTTGCAGTGTTGCCTCTGTGTTAATAGAGCATGTCACTGGTTCTCATCTGAATTTCTTTGGTGTGAGCAGCTGGCAACAGATTTGGATTCCAAACTTACTGAAGAGGGACAGTCCCTGTGTATTCTCTTTCCACCTAGGTAGTTCACATCTCCTTCAAGGAAAGCCTTTCTCCTCCTCCTCAGGAGATTCATAACTGATGCAGTGGGATGCCAATGCAGCCTACAGAGATCACCCCCAGTAATCTCCCAGTAACGTGATCAGACAAACCCTGTAGTGGCATCTGTCAGGGTAAAACAGGCCTCAAGTTGGCGTGCAGCTTGGCAGTGCACCCGTGCATGCCAAATCTCTCAGCCTTTCCACTGCACATAGCAAGTGCTTAGAAAAACACTTCACTTCTGCAGTTTGCTCATGAGGAGAAGCGTTCCTGTGAAGCTGGTGAGAAGCTTTGCTGATCTTCCCTGATCTTCCACAGGTGAAGGTTGTGGATGAGCAGAAGTATCGGAAGCTGTTTGAGGACATTGTTCGTTTAATGGACAGAATGGAGAACGACTTCCTTCCTTCCCTGGAGCTCAGCAGGAGAGAAGTGAGGATGAAACCTGAATCCCTGCCTGCTTCCCAAACACAGCAGCCTTCGAAGTGCTAGAACTATTTTTAAAGACTTTGATTCAGTAACTGGGATTATGGGAAACTGAACTTTACCCAGTATCTTGGGATCAGAAATTGGATTAGGAGGGACATCTAGGTTTGGCTTCTTGGCAGGTGTTCTGTTAGGAGTTCTGCATTGAGTGGGCACTTCTACACCGTGGGTTGCCACTGCAGTGTCTGGGTGCCTAGCTGTGTGTCCCAGTCTGGCCACTAACCTTGTTTGTGTTCTGCTCTTTGCTCTGCAGTTTGAGTTTGAGAATGTGAAGTTCCGTCAGCTGCAGAAGCAGAAGTTCCAGATCACCAATAATGGGCAGGTCACCTGTCACTTCTCCTTCATCCCAAAGCTCAACGACAGCCACTACTGCAAGCCATGGCTTCGGGCTGAGCCTTGTGAAGGGTACTTGGAGCCATGTGAGTGTCACCAGGGTTTCCACAGCACGTGCCAGTGTGGGCTGCCACCCCTCAGTCCCTCCCATCACTCCTGTCTCTCGTCTTTCTTGCCATCACCTTTGTCTACTTGTCTTCTCAGCTTTGTGGCTTTTGTCCCTGCCACTGTATGTTTGTCCTTGTTGTCCCTTTTGGAGGGTGTCTGTGTGTTCTTGAGAGCTCCTGTCTGTTGCAGATGAGAGCATGGACATCTCCCTGGACGTGTACGTCAGCAAGGACTCGGTAACCCTCCTGAACTCTGGAGAGGATAAGATTGAGGATATTCTTGTCCTTCACTTGGACCGAGGGAAGGACTATTTCCTCACCATCAGTGGGACCTACCTGCCCAGCTGCTTTGGCACCTCCCTGGAGGCCTTATGCCGAATGAGACGACCGATCCGAGAAGTTCCAGTCACCAAACTCATTGACCTGGTGAGTAGCAGTGTTCTGGAGCAGCTCTCTAACAGAGAGAGCATATTCCCTTTTACTCCTAAAAGTAGGAGTGGTTCCTTCAGCTGGGGTCAGCTGGGCTGGCTTGGTGCTCACTTACTTACTCCTGAGCTTGAGGTGCTCTTCTTTTATCCTTTCCCTCCACTCCGAGCAGTGGCTTTGGACAGCCAGGACTGCATCCCCATTCCAAGCAGGCTCTGAAGATTGATGGGTGGGACAGAGAAGTGATCCCGGCACCTTGTTTCATGCTTGTGACTGTGCTGGCAGGCTCAGCTGGGTGGCACTGCTGTGTAGTGAGAGCTACTCCAGGAACTCTGAGCTGCCTCTGCACAGCAGGGGCTCCAGGAGCCCTTTCCTTTGGGATGCTTCTGGCATTCGCGCTGTTCAGGGGGCGGAACAAGCAGAAGCTGAAGAAAGGACACTGAGAGCAGCAAAGGGCCAGTCTCACAGCCTCTCTGGCCAGTTCCTCTTGCACTGACCACAGTGAGCAAGCTCTTCTGCAGTGCAGAGGGAGCTGTTCCTCTGCCTGGGCTTCCCTGGTCCTGCACATCCGTGTGCAGCCTTCTGAAGCTGCTTGCCTGAGGGGCTGCAGTTGTGCCCTAGTCGCCTTTTGTCTTTTTGGTCTCCCAGGGCTATTTCTGAGATCAGGCCCCATCTGGGGAATCTTAATTCTTGCTCCCATCCTGTGTTCATTCCTCTTGTGCTGGCCCTTCCTGGCTGTGCTCTGCTGAGGCTCAGCAGGTCCCAAGCTTTGCTCCATTTATCCATTCTTGTTTAGCCAGGAGAGCTGCTTCATTTTTGTCCACCTGAGCACTTGGCCCAGTTCTTTTAGTCTCTCTGAGGTGATACTTTTCCTCTCTCCTCACAGTTTGCAGTCTCATCTGTGTGTGCTTTTTGTATTGTCCAGTGAGCTGCTGCTTTTCCCCATCTGCAGATGTGACAGCTTCCAGTCCTGTCATTCAGCCACTGGGAAAAAGTTCTTCCCCAAAAGGGCTGTTGGGCACTGGCACAGGCTGCCCAGGGAGGGGGTGAGTCACTGCCCCTGCGTGTGTTTAACAGGCGGGTAGAGGAGGTGTTTATGGGTATGGATTAGTAGGGGTGGGTACAGTTGGACTGGATGATCTCAAAGGTCTTCAACTGTATGATTCTGTGATCTGTTCACACTTCCTTCCCTTCCCTTGAGCAGTTGCCCCATGCTTCTTGCTGCCTCTTCCAGTTCACACTTTTGCAGTAGGTGTCATCTTTTCTCACAGTCCCAATGTGCATCTTTACACCAGAAATTTGGGTTTTGTAATCACAAGATCAGGCCAAGCAGAGTCTGGGTGGCAAGGTACACAGTTTGCAGCCTCAATTCCAGCAGCTAATCCAGGCCTCAGACTCCTCATACTTCTGAGGATTCCACTGAAAGTCAGCCTTGTTCTACCAGGGTATTTAACTTGGTCTGGAGCATTTCAAGCTCTTCCACCAGCTTTTTCCTGCTCAGCACTGACCCCTTGATAGATAGGTGGAAGCTTACCTGGATTCTTAACTTCTGCCCTCACAGACACACCTGTGACTCTTCCAAGGCACTTTGAGGCTGCACCTGCTTCCCATTCTGTGTGTTTAGCAGATCTGCAGCTCATGTGAAGGAGGCTCTGTGTGTGTGTGTGTGTGTGTGTGTGTGGTAAGACCTGTTTCCCTCCTGCACTTAGGTGGGGTCAGGTCTCCTCATTCACTGCATCCAGCCGCCTCCTCTGCCTGGCTGGGCTGCGTGGTGCCCTTGGCAAAGGGAGATCTGGGGAACCTGGGTCCATAAGAGAAGGGCAACCAGGCTGGGGGGCAAATCCTGTGAGGAGTGGCTGAGGGAGCTGGGGGTGTTCAGCCTGAAGAAGAGGAGGCTGAGGGGAGACCTTATCCCCACCTCCACTGACCTGCCAGGAGGGTGCAGAGAGGTGGGTGATGGTCTCTTCAGCCAGGGGACAGGAGATGGGACAAGGGGCAATGGGCTCAAGCTGTGCCAGGGCAGGGTCAGATCAGGTGTGAGGGAAAAATTTTTTACTGGAAGAGTTGCCAGGGCCTGGCACAGGCTGCCCAGGGAGGGGCTGAGTCACTGCCCTGGGTGTGTTTAAAAAAAGGGTGGATGAGGTGCTCAGGGATATGGTTTAGCACAGGACAAGAATGGTTGGACTTGATGATCTTAAAGGTCTTTTCCAACCTGGTGATTCTGTAAGGGTCTGTGAGACACTTTGCTGCAGGGTAAGAAGAGGCTGGCTGGGAGCTGCTTTGGAATTGGCTCTCCTGGGAGGTGCTGCAGACTCTTGAGCATCACACCTTGGGATTGCAAGTGTTGGTGTTTCCTTCTGTTCTTCCTTGGGAAACTGCTGTGGGCTTTAAAAAGAACCTTTGTTAGGAGCGGGTTAGTCTCATGGAGCTCGTAGTCCTGAATGCTGCAGGAAGAAGTGAAGAGCGGGGCAAGCAGCCAGGGAGGTGCTGGTGAGACTGGGGTAACTCACTTGGGAAAGGAGCCCCTCTCACAAGACATGTGGCTATCTGGCACCCCAACCCTGTGACCACAGTCCCTCCCCCTGTGCCTTGGATGAAGAACTTGCCCCAGCTTGTGTTTGGAGCAAGCAAAGTGCCAGTGTGTTGTGGCTGTGTTGAAGCTCAGTGAGCCTCAGAAGGAAGCAGGCACTGTGGGAATCCCAGGGGAGCCTGAGGTGCTGCTCCCTCCCAGGCATACCCTGTGCCTCCAGCCATGGCTCCAGCTCAGCCCCTGAATGCCTTTGGGTTGCTCCCACCCCGAAAGGTTCATCTGCCAAAACTCGGTGCTGGCAGCCTGCTCCTGGCTCCTGCTGCAGACCGTGCTGTGCAGCGTGCTACCCTGCGCTGCCCAAGGGGTGCTGTGTCCTGGGATAGCCAGGGGGCTGGACACACAGCCCGGTGGGGGTTTTGCTGTGCTCCCCCCCACAGCGGGTTAATGCTGGTTGGTTGAGGCTGATGAGCCCCCCAGGGTTTTGGGCACACACCTGCATTTCCCTGGGGGGGCACGAAGCTGCCTGCTCGCTCTGCAGCTGCCATGCGCTCGGAGTCAGAGGTTTGGCCCAGTGAGAGGTTTAGCTCTGACCTGCTCCCAAGGGAAGGTGGCTGAATAATACTGGAGTGCTTATTTCTGACCAGGAAGGATGCACAGAATCCCCGAGTCTCCCGGGCTGGGAGGGACCCATAAGGCTCATCGAGTCCAACTCCTGGCTCCACACAGGCCCAGCCAGGTCAGACCATGGCACTGAGCACATCATCCAGACACTTCTTGCCCTCAGCCCAGCTCAGGGCTGTGACCCCTTCTGTGGGGAGCCTGTGCCAGCACCTGTACCCCCCTGTCAGTACAGAACCTCTTCCTGACACCCAGACTAACCCTCCCCTGGTGCAGCTTCATGCCATTCCCTCAGGTTCTGTCCCTGGTCCCCAAAGAGAGGAGAGAGAGATCAGCGCTGCCCCTTCACTCCCCTGGTCAGGAAGCCACAGCTTACCATGAGGTCTCCCCTCAGCCTCCTCCTCTCCAGGCTGAACAAACCCAGGGCCTTCAGCCTCGGCTTTTAAGCCTTGCCCTCCAGACCCTTCCCTTCAGGCCCTTCCCCATCCTCAGTGTCTCCTCTGGACACTTTCCAATAGTTGTGTGTCCCCCTTGTCCTGTGGCACCCAAATCTGACCCCAGGACTCAAGGTGAGGCCGCCACAGCACAGTGCAGAGCTGGACAATCCCCTCCCTGGCCCAGCTGGCCATGCTGGGTGTGATGTCCCCCAGTATGGGGCTGGCCCTCCTGGCTGCCTGGGCACACTGCTGACTTCATCCAAGGGGAAGCTCTTCCTGGCTGACCCCTCTCGCCTGCCTGCAGCCTGGTTGCTGGAGTGGGCGGTGCTGCTGCCAGGCCCCTCGGTGCTGGTAGAAATCCTGACTGAGGTTGTGCATCATGTGAGCAGGATTTTGGCTAATTGGCCGGCAAATCTCTCAGCACAGGTTTAGCTTTGGCCCTGTCAGCAAAATGCGGGAAGGACCCAGCAATCAGGGGGTTCTTGTAATGCTAATTAGGTTTCTGCTTAACCTGAGGGTGCCTTCTCTCTCTTAACGATACTTTCTCCTCTCTTTCCCACTGCTCTCAGGGAGAAGACAGCTTCTTAGAAAAGGTAACTCACGCAGTTGCTGGGGCAGTCTGCTTCTCGATGGTTGTGTGTGAGGAGTGAGAGCTGCCCCCTGTTTCCTGCTGAGGGGGAAAGGGGTGCTGAGGGTGGAGGGTGTGCTGGTTCCTGCTAAGAGGCTTTTCTTGGTGCAGCTGTGGGCTGGCTGAGAGCCTGTCCCGTCCAAAGTGACCCCGGCCCCAGCTGAGCTGTGCAAAGCTCTCCAGATATGCTGGGGGTAAAAGCCCCTAATGCTGTCCTCATCCCAGCAGTGATGGGTATTTCTGGGAGAGACTGGTGACCCTTGAGATACCCGAATTGGCCTGAGCCATGGATGTAAGATGGGTTTGCCATAGCAGCCTCTCCAGATGTGGCGGGCTGGACTAGACCAGAGCCTTTCGCTCCTCACAGAGGCTGTGGGGGGGCCTTGTGCAGGACACGGGTGTTTCTCTGCTGGCTGGCGCAGGGAGCGCTGCCTTACCTGCACTCCTGCTCCGTGCTGGAGGCTGAGCGAGCCGGGTCTGTCCCGAGTGGGAGACACACAGTTGTTCTGCCAGCTCAGACCCTTCTGGTGACTCCTCTGCGCCGGCTCAGTGCAGGCTTCCTGGGCTGGGTGCCTTGTACCTCTCCAGGCCATCGGTGCAGTGCCAGGGAACACAGGAGCAGGGATGGCCGTATCCCCGAGAGGGGGCTGCACTCGGGGCTTGAGCCCAGACCCCTTTCCAGCGCGGGGGAAGGAGTAGCTTGGTGCTCGCCTCTGGGAACGTGCTTTGAGAGCATCCCCGTGGTGCCACGGACGCGCCTTCCCTCCCTCACACACGGCAGGAGAGGGCGCTCCGTGCCTGGCCAGCGCTGCCTCCCGCTCCTCCTGCCCTGGGCAGCCCGAGTCCCCTCTGCTCCCGGCAGCAGGGATCTCCTGCACTGAGGTCCCTGCAGCTTGCCACGCCGTACCTGGGCATCCTGGCCGGGCTCAGTCCTGCCTGGTGCTCAGCTCCAATGCTGCCATGCCCCGGTGTGGGTGTTTTCAGCTCTCAAAGAGGGGCTGCAGCATTCAGAACGGGTGCACAGCTCTGGGGGGGTCCCACAGCTCTCCTTTTTTGCCTAACATGCTGCTTACACCCCCTCCTTGTGTGCATGGCCGAGCGGGGCAGGCAGCTGCCTGTGTGGTGCGTGGGCACAGTGAAGGCACCCTGCGCTGCCTGGCTGCTGCCCCTGCTGCCAGAGCACCAGCCAAGCCGAGGTGGCTCCGGGTGCACTAGGGAAGCTGACCCTGGCTGTAGCAGGCTGAGTGGTTGCTTGTGCTGCTGGTGTTGATCACACTTGTGTAAGCTGACAGCTGAATCGAAGTGCTTTGCGTTTGGCTTTGGTGTTCCTTTCTGTCCGGGGGGGTTCCTGCCTGTGCTGCTCCTGGGGGGCTTTGGGAGAGCTGCGTGCAGCGCGTTCCTCGGGGGTACACAGGAGCGATCTGAACTGAGAGTGGAGTTAAAGATGGGGCAATGGAGGCTGCTGAGCAGTCAGCCTTATCCGCACAAGTGAGCAGGAGGATGTGAGGGTGATGTTGGGGCAGAGAGCTCCCCTCCAGAAAAGGGGGTAGAGGCTTTTATGGGCAGAGCGCAGTGAGAGATGGGGCGAGCCTGCGGCGTGGGGAGCTGCAGACAGAGTTTGGTTGGATGAGCAGTGGCCACGTTGGACCTGAAATGCTGATGGCACAGAAGGACTTGTCGGGGTCTGGTGGGTGGATGTTGTGAACTGGGCTGGGGGGGCTCTGGGAAGCTGCAGCTGAGACCGTTTTCAGCATCTGGCAGGTGGTTCTGTGGGGCAGCGGGGAGAGCTGGGACCTCTCGAGAGATGGCTCTGTGCTGTAAAAGCGAGTAAGAGCCAGCTGAGTCTGGGGTCTGGCTGCTTCCCCTCGCCAGCTTGCTTTGCCGAGGCCCTTCCAGAGGGACAGCAGGTTCTCTGACACCCTTTGTGCTCTTTGCCCCCAGGAGAAATCCCTTCTGCAGATAGGCTCCCTGGACGGGGAGGATGCAGGCGAGATGCCGATGTCGCTGCCAAAGGAGATCTGGCTCTTGGTGGACCACTTGTTCAAGCATGCCTGCCAGCAGGTGAGGGGAGCTGGGCTGTGCTGGGAAGCTCCAGAGAGTTCGGTGGCCAGATCCATCACAGGCAGCTGGAGGTGGCTCTAGTTGGGTATTTGCAGGGCAGGGCTCACCCTGCGCATGAGGCGCTGGCTGGAGGTACCAGTGTCACCTTTAGCCTGTGCCAGGAAGGGTGACCGTGTCCATCCCTGTGCTGTCTTTGGCAGGAGGACCTGTTCCAGACTCCAGGCATGCAAGAAGAGTTGGAGCAGATCATCGACTGCCTGGACACCAGCATCCCTGAGACAATCCGTATCCTTGCTGTGCCTGACTTTCCTAGGAGCCTGCTGGATCACAGCACTGCTGGGAGAGCTGCCTCTTGGGACCCCCAGCTGGTGGGGTCCTCCTGGGGGGTCACACCCCTCTGTTCCCCCAGAGACAACCTCTCTAGAAGTTGAACGGATACCAGTTGAGGTGGCCTCAGGGCCAGAGCATCCGCAAGGCCATGCCAAGCGCAAAAGCTGATGAGGGTGGGCAGTGGGGAGTGTGACTGGAGATGGGGCCAATGAGGAGAGAACTGGGGCTGGAGCACGGGCAAATGCAGTACAGGGTGGATGGAGCAGCTTTCCCGTGGGTGAGGGACAGCAGAGGAGGAAGAGGGTGGCTTTGGTGGCAGGGAGTGATTAGGCAGCAGAGAACTTGCAAAGTCTCCAAGGATGGAGCAGAGGCAAAGCCACTGGGGTGGAGGAGAGGCCGGGAGCAGACTGGGGAGGGGGGCGGTCTGTCTGCACAGCATGGCCCTTCACTCCTACGGCCCAGCGGGCAGTAACCACTCTGTGGCTGAAGCACTCCTCATCTTCCTCGAGGCTCTGCCCGAGCCGGTGATCTGCTACGAGCTGTATCAGCGGTGCCTCGACTGGTCGCACAGCAGCCGCCTGTGCCGACAGGTGCGGTGCTGCCTCTGTCTCCGTGCCCTTGCTGTAGGCTCCAGGCAGCTCTCCCTGCTCCCATGAGCTCTGCCTCATCCTGTGGCTTGCTGGGTCCTGTGCCCTTCCCATGGGTGGGCCAGAGGCTTTGGGAGCGCGGTCTCAGCAATGCTTTGCGGCAGGCAGGATGACCTGAGTGCTCGGGCAGTGCTTTCCAGCCTCAGAGCAGCGGAAGGGGGAAGGCTGCCAGGCTGGAGCCCAGGCTGCAGCGCTGTGAGAGCTCCTGTCTCTGCTTTCCTTGCAGGTGATTTTCCAGCTGCCTCGCAGCCACCGCAGCGTGTTTCGGTACCTGATGTCGTTCCTCCGAGAGCTGCTCAAATACTCTGAAGACAATAACATCAGTGTCGCCATGATCGGTAAGCTTGTTCTTCCTCTGCCCTGCTTCCGCTGCCCTCACAAAGTGCATCCCCTCCCTGGTGCTCCCAGGGCCACATGCCTGACCGCTGACTCCTCTGCCCACCTCTGCAGCCGCCTTGTTCTCCAGCCTCCTCCTCCGCCCTCCGCCCAATCTGATGGCCAAGCAGACGCCGCAGGACCGCCAGCGTGCCATCAACTTCCTCTACAGCTTCCTGCTTGCCGGGGACGAGGAGTGACTCCTGCCCGTGCCAAAGCTGAGGCCCGTGTGCCAGCCTTGCCCTGAAGCCGGGCCTCTGACAGCGCCAGAGGGGTGAGAGGCTCTAAGCGACCCTTAGGGCCAGGTTTACAGTTGGAAGGGACATGTCCCCTCTCCTTCCCGCTGCTGTACCCTATGCCACAGAGGCCCTGCACACTCATGCACTGCCATCCACTGTGGAAGCCTCCTGCTTTCTCCCTGGAGCTGGGTGGATCTGTTGATACCCAAGCACTGTGCCAGCGGCCCCCTCATCCTGTGGCAGTGTCACCGGTTCCCTGAGTCACGCTTCTTTCTTCTTTTCACCCCCCTCTCTGTGGAGCTGTTGTGGGGAAGGGCTGGAGACTGCCACTGCTCTCGGAGGGCCAGGGCAGGGCTGACTGAGCTCAGCCTGCTCCCTGTGTCCCAGCAGGCGCGAGACACACATGCTGCTGTGTTCTGGCTGTACTGGTGAGACTCCACACTGCCTCAGTCCCAGCTGGGGCACGGGTCACCCTCTGCCCCGCAGCAGACCTCGCACTGGACCGTAGCTGTCCCAGGAGCAGCCTGGCATTTGGTCTCCCCTCCTGGGGCACAGGGCTCTGGCACAGAGACATCCCCCTGCACTCTCTGCCTGCTGCCGCCGTCACCTTGCGCTCCTCTTTCCTTTCTGGGACATGGGGAACAGGGGTGACTTCGAGGGGGTAGGGAGCTGTACTCTGCTGTTGCAGTGCTGTCCCTGTGTAGGGTGGGGAGCAGGAGCTCCTGTCTCTCCCAGCCCTGCTTGCAGGGCCACGGTGTCAGGACTGGCACTGGGTGTCTGGGAGGTGGTGATGCCATCCTCCCCTCCCCAACGCATGGCCCTGCCCCGAGGCTCCAGGCTGAGCAGAGAAGGTGGCAGTGGGGAAATGAGCCAGAACCACCCCCCAGGGAGCAGCTGGGGTGTTGTGGGGGTGGCTCTAGGGGGAAGGTCACAGTCCTGGGGCCCTGCAACTGTTAGGTGCCAGAGTGAAGCCTGTCCCCCCAAAACACTAAGCAGAACCTACCTGTACAGGCTGAGGTTGCGCGGCCCCGGCTGAGGAAGGCTGCTGCTGGAGCTCTGGGGAAGGGTGGCTGTGGTCCTTAAGCCCTGTGGTGCCTGTGCTGAGCTCCCAGGCATCCCTGGGGCTCTGTGGTCCTCGTGCACTGGCTCGGCTGCTGGGGCTCCCCTACCTTGTGGTTCTATTTTTGCTTTTCTTGAGAATTTTTAAATTACATAATTTATTGGGAAAACTGTTGGTTCCAAATAAACCTCCCTTGTGCAGGGCTCTGGGGCGCTGTGCTGGGTGCTCCCTTGCGCCGCTCCGTGCTGCCAGGCTGCAGCATCCCCATGGCTTGGAGCTGTGGCTCAGCTCCACTGTACTCCCTGCTCCCATGTGAGGGGTTGGAGCTTCCCTGTGGCAGCACATGGTGCAGAGGTTCCCATTCCCCTGCTCCATGCTGGTTTGGCTCCTGGGCAGGGTGTGCAGGGCCCCAAGCCACAGGCAGTGTGGGGGCCCTGCACACCCAGGAGCCTGACACATGCTGCACCAGGGATGGAGCAGGGACGGGGGAGAGGGGCGCTCTGGGATGCAGGTGCCAGCACATGGGAGAGGCTGGGGCGGGCCCAGGCTGTGATGCCCGTGTCCCTCCAGCAGCGATGGAGAAAGCCATCACGTCCTGCTGCAGGAAACGGCTGCCGGTGTCATCTCCATCTGCTTCCTGCCAGCTCCTTGAGAGCAGGGCTCTGCCTGGGCAGCTGCTCCCAGCCCCGTCACGGAGGGGACCGGTGCAAGGTGCCGGCATTGTTCCCTCACCACCACATTCCACGCGCTGCCGGCGGAAATGCCGGAGCAAGCGCGAAGCCTCACTGCTCCCCAGGGATGGGCCCGAGGCAGGGCCTGCCCATCATCCACACCCAGCTGGTGGCATGGGGTGGGGGGATGGTGCTGGGAGGCCCTCGGCGGCTGGTGGTGTGCTGCCCTGTGTGGAGGTGGGGGACTCAAGCCTGTGAGCCCCCCCCAGGCAGCGTGGGACCAATGGACACCAGCGCTGGTGTGGTTGGTGGTGGCCCAGCAGCGTGTGCCCACTGCTGTTGTTGCTCAGGCTCAGCCTGTGATTTCAGCACGACTGCTGTCCTGCATCCACTCAGTGTCCAGTACTGCTGGGTTGGGGTGCTGAGCCCTGTCCATGCCCCTGCAAGCAGCCAGATGTCCCCACGCTCTGGAGGGCACAGCCCTTGCTCAGCCCCTTCCCCCTCCCTCTACCAGCACCCTTGCTGTTCCCCTCAGTGAGCCGCGATGCAGCAGAGCACCCTGGCCGTGCTGTGCTGCACCCTGCCTGCTTGTGCCCTCATTCCCAGTACCTGCACCCCCACAGCAGTGCAGGGGGTCTGGCACCACCAGCAGCACCCAAGGGCACTGTCACAGCCTGTGATGCACAGGGAACACGGCAGAGCCCAGCAGCCTCCCACCTGCCTATGGGCAGCCGGCCAGGCCAGGAAAAGCCAGAGATTCCTTAGGTCTCCCGGCCCAGGAGCCTTTTCCTCCAGCACCGCTGGCCACAGCCCAACCGGGGGGTCCTCCCTGGCCACCTCCTTCCAGGCTAACTCAGGAGGGCTGGGGTCAGGGCTCAGCTGTGCATCCCCTGGCCACAGCCCAAGTCCCCACGCTCAGGGCTGGGCGATGCCTCGGGCTGTGGGGCATCACTCCTCACGGCATCGCTCCTGCTGCTCCGAAGGAAGGTGCTGGGCCCGCCCTGGCTGCCTGTCCTGCCTGTGCCCCGTGGGAGCTTGCAAGCAGGGTGCTGGCTGCCTGCAGCCGGGGTTGGGCAGGAAGCTATCAGTGCTGATGGTTAAGGTACAGAGAGCCCTCCCAGTACAAACCAGTAGCGGCAGCGCTGTAGGGTGGCGATGGGCAAGTGGTACCTCAAGCCGACCAGAGCAGGAGTTGGGGGCAGCCAGGGGAGCCGTGGCCAGGACACCACATCCTGCCCCACTGCAGCCGGTGGTGAGGCTGCCACTGGCCCCCGGGAGGATGAAAACGCCGGATGCTGCAGCACAAGGGCCGGGCCGGGAGCGGGTGGGCAGCACTCACTGCCCCGCGCATCCCTCTGTGATGGCTCTGCCAGCGGTGAAGCAGGGTGGTGGCCCACGGCTGCCCGGAGGCACGCAGCGCGGCAGGCGTGGGCAGGCGGCGTGGCGGGAGCACGCTGGCGCGTGGCCGGGGAGCGCATCCCTCCCGGTCCCGTAGGATGAGCTAATGGAGGCCAGCTGGGCCCAGCCTGCTTCCCCCGGCTCTGCTCCGTCGCAGCTGCAGCCTTTCTGCTCCTCGTCGGCCCCATTAACCCCCTCCTCACTGGCGCTGCCACCCCCTGCCCGTACCCCTGTGGCTGCTGTGCTCCCCTGCCTGCAGTGCTAGGGCTGAGCTGCCCTTCACCCTGGAATACTGCTTGTGGGAGGCCGCCTGCAAACAACACGGGTTTGGGGCCCTGCATGGGTGTCCCCGCAGGGGCTGGGGGTCCCATCCCTATGCAGGGCTTTACTCCCACACACACACCAGCAGAGTGCTACAGGGGCACTCAGCCTGCTTAGTCCTAACCCATTATCCCCCCCACCCTGTGTGGGTCCTCGCTGCAGAAATGGGGACACTAGGGAGGGGGACACCAGGATGGGGACAGCAGGGACCAGGACAGTAGGGACAGGGATGCTAGAGACAAAGACAGCAGGGACAGGGACACCAAAGCACCAAAGATGGGGACAGCAGGGCCAGGTACCAGGCACCCACAGCTGCTCCCATGTGCAGGACCATGGGGACAGCTACCTGGGACTGGTGGGGTCAGGCAGGGGGAAAGGGGGAGACCAGCAGCTGCTGGGGCTGTCTTGGGACAGCAGAGTCAAACGGGGCCACAAGAGAGATTGTGCCCAGGACCGGGTGGTCTTCCTCCAGGGTTGGGCCCGCTGCCTGTCCTGCACACAGGGCACCCAGAGAGGTGCTTGGCATCAGACAGAGCCAGCTCCAGCAGCCGCTGCACAGTCCTTGCCCGTTCCACCAGCCTCATCCTCTGCCTGATGGGGCTGCTCCAGGCTCAAACACTCTTCCCTGGGATCAGACATAGGTGCTGCACCCTCAGCTTCCCCCAAGCACCTCTGGGCACTGGTAGCCAAGGCAACAGCCAGCATCCCACACACACCTCTAAAACTAAGGTGTTTACTATGTTCGTAACTTTTATTATAAAGATGTATTTACACAGAATAAATCTTTACAGGTGTGAGAAACAGTCAACAGGACCCAGCAGTGCTCAGAGCAAGGGCCCCCCATTCGGCTTATGTCAGTGCTTGACAGACACCCCAGTGCCCCCCATCCTCCCACTGATGTGGGGCCCCACACTGTGTCCCGGGTGGGCACCCCATGCCTTAGCAGTCCCCAGGAGGTGGGTCTGCCAGCAGGAAGGATACTCCATGCTCATCGGGGGTCTGGGATCAGCACCATGAGAATAAATAGACCCTCCACCAGGACAGGCTACGTGCTTGCCCCGGCATACGGGCAGCGGGCAGGGATGGGCAGGACCCCGCAGGGAACTTGCAGACCCCTGTGGAGAAGCCCCCTCTGCCTGACAAAGTGCTTTGCGCAAAGTCCACGGGTCCTGGCGAGCCGATGCCCAGTGCAGCCCCGGGCCCACGGGGACGGGCATCGCTGCAGCACCCGGCCCCGCCACCGGCTACACGGGCGACCGGCTCCCAGCCGGCCCCGGGGGGCGACGGGGGAAGAGGCAGGAGGCACCCCCGGCGACGCCAGCGAGGGCCCCCGGGTGGGACCCGGCGCTCGGAGCCGGGAGTCAAGCGGAGCAGGCCGGGAGACGAAGCGGGCGCCGGGAGTCGCATCCCCGGTGGCAGCCCTGCAACAAGAGCAGAGCCGGTGGGCGTCAGTCCCCTCCCGTGCCCCGCGTCCCCCCGCGTCCCGCCGCCACTCACCTGGCTCAGAAGGGCATGGGGCCCTTGTGGGAGAGCCGGGGCCGGGGCCGCCGGTACCTCCGCCAGCCGCCCGGCCGCTGCCCGGCTCCGCGCCGCGCACCGCGCGGCCGCACCAGGGTCCGGATGAGACCGTCCTCCGCATCCTCGCCATCCGGCGCCCGGCCCAGCGGCCCTGGGGATGGCGGGAAGAGCATTAACCACGCGTGTGGCCCGCGGGGACGGGGATGCCTGGGGACCCGCCGGCACCTCCCGCTGCCCCGAGCGGGCTGGGCCGCGCCGCCCGTACCCTGAACGGCCCCGGCTGGAGCCCTTCGCCCGCCGAGCCCTTCGTGCGCCGGCCCGGCCCGGCCACCTGCGCCCGGTACGGCCACCGGCCTCGGCGAGCGGCGCGGAGCAGCCCGGACCCGGGCTTTGCCCCCGGCCCTCCCAAAAACCTCCTGCGCCGCCGAGACCTCCCGCCCGTGTCCCGGGGAAGTGCCCCCCGCCCGCTGCTCCCCGGTCTCCGGTGCCTGGCAGATGCTCCGGAGTCGGCACCGGTCCCGCGTCCAGCGGAGACGCTGGCGGCCGGGACAGGGGCAGAGTCCCGCCGTGAGCAGAGTAGCAGGGCCCTGGCTCCCGCCGCCGGGTCCCGGCGATGCCCCGGGCTGTCACCCGCCGCCCCGGGCGGGTCGTGCCCCGGCAGCCGGGGACAGCGCCGGTTTGCCGGCCCTCGGCCGGCCGCTGTTCTGCCCGGCCGCTTGGATGGACAGGAGGAGTTCGCTGGCACTGTGAAAAAGCGCTTTGTCCTCCCCAGCCCGGCGGCAGCGGCTCCCGGCGGGCACAGGCAGGGGATGCCGGCCCCCTCCGAGCCCCGCTCAGCCCCGCTCAGCCCACCCCGGCCGCTCCGCCCGGGCACGGTCCGCTCCGCCTTCCCCGCTGCCAGCCCGGGCTCCGAGCGATGCCGGGCCGGGGGAGGGGGAGGAGGGGTCGGGGAGGGGAGTTCCCCGCCCGGTCCCGGCACTCACCCGCGGCGGCCAGGGCGAGCCAGAGCAGCAGCAGCAGCGCCAGAAGCCAGCGTGGGGCGGCCATGCTGGGGGGCTGAGGGGTTGCGGGGGCGGCGGCAGCGACGGCAGCGGCCGCGCTCCGGGGAAGCCGCATTTGTAGGCGGTGAGAGCCCGTCCCGCCCGCCCGGTCATGTGGCCCCCGGGCCCCCGGGGGGGGGGATGTCCGCCCCCCGCCCCGCCCCAGCGCAAGCAGCCCTCCCGGGACACCCCCCAGCCCGATCCCCGCAGCGGCTTCTTTTCCTAGGGATGCCCCCGCTCGGTCCGGCCCCAGCGGCAGGGCTCCGGGACACCCCCTCCCGCAGCTGGGTGCTGGGATCCAGGGCCGGCTCCCGGCCCCCAGCACTGCTGCCAGACCGGCCCCGGGACCGTGCCCGGTCCTGGCCCGCGGCCCCGCACAGCCCGGCCTGGGATCCCCCTCCCACCCCAGCTCCAACACCCAGCCTCAGCCTAAAGCTGGGATCCCCACCCCGCCCGGCCCAAGCCCCCTTTCCAGCCTGTCTCCCCTTCCTCGGGCACCCAAGGGAGCAGGAGGCTGTCCTGGACCCAGCCCCCCACCTCCCCCCCCAGGTCATGTGGTCACTGCCTGGGGGGGGTACGAAGCCTCTTCTGTTGACGGGCACAGCAAGGGCCTGTGTGGGGAGGGGGACAGACGACAGCTGCGGGATGGGGACTGCAACACCCAGCTCTGCACTCTGTGGGCCAGGAGGGGGCTAAAGCACCCTGGGCCCCCCTGCACAGAGGCGCAGGCTGTGAGTGCTGAGCACTGATGGAGCCCCTCACTGCTACAGTGTGTGGGTACAGCCCCTGGCACAGTGTTGTGATGGGGGACAAAGGCAGGGCTGGAGTGTTCTACAGCCTGGGGACCCCCTAGCCTGCAGCTGGGTGCTGCAGGGGAGGTCATGGGGACCTCGCATTGTGCCAGGGCATCACCTTTCAGCCCTTCCAGACCTTGCAGGGGTGGGAGGCCCAACTCTGTTTGTAACACTCCACTCCCCAGCATCCTGGGGGTGGGAGCTGCTGGCACCCCCACACGCTGCCCTTCAGGGATTTGAGGCTGGGAGACGGCAGCTGGGGAGGGGCAGTTGGGGCACACACAGGGAAACCACCACACCAAGGACACACGCCGGGCTCTGCAAGGCAACAGTCAGCACACAGTTCCTCCAGGTCCGGGCACAGGGCTCCCCTCAGCAGGTGACCCAGGACGGGGTGTCGGTACAGGTACTCATCAGGTTTGGCAGTGGGGGTTGCAAGGAGGGGAAGCTTCTGTGAGTAGAGGCCAGAAGCTGCCCTGTGTCGGACAGAGCCCACACCAGCTGGCTTCAGGAGAGATGAGCCCCGCAGCATTGGTGGCAGCACCTCTGGGATAACGGAGTTAAAGAGGGGAAAAAAACCCTGCTGTAAAAAACAGTAGCTGGAGAGAGAAGTGAGAAGATGTACACAACGCTGCAGGCAGCAAGGTCAGCGTGGAAGGAGGGGGAGGAGGCGCTCCAGGAGCCGGGGCAGAGATTCCCCCACAGCTGTGATGGAGACTGTGGGGAGGCAGGCTGTCCCGCCAGCCCACGGAGGAGGAGGATAGGGAGCAGAGTCCCCTGCAGCCCCTGCAGGACTCTAAGATTTAGGTTTTATTTTCTCATTATCCTATTATTATTTCATTGATAATATATTGAATTAATTTTCCCCAGGACAAGTCTGTTTTGCCTGAGACAGCAACTAGGGAGTGATCTCTCCTCATCCCATCTGTACCCACAAGCCTCTCATCATATTGTCTCTCTGCTGTCCCACTGAGAGAGGGGTGGCAGAGCAGCTTTGGAGGGCACCCACACAAGGTACCAGGTCTCTCCCCGGCAAAACACGGGTGACAAGTACAGCCACAGCCTGGGCACAGCCCCTACATGAGGGATGAGTGATGTTTGGCCCTGCCAGCATGTTGTACACAGGGGGCTGTGCGGGGTGGCCATACTGGGGAGGAGCTGTACATGGGGTGGGGGGCCGTGAGGATGGGCTGGGACAGCTGTAGGGATCATGTCTCAACCCCTCAATGTCTGTAAGTGCCATGGATAGAGGAGGATGTCCCCTGTGCGTGATCCAATCCTGCTGGCTGTGCCCCACCACCCCACTGCAGCCTGGTTGGGGGCTTTGGGCAGGCACAGGGTATGGCCGCTGCACCCCCCAGTGCTGTGCACCCCCAAATTGGGATGCTCCTTTTTGGGGGGACCAGCTCATGGAGTCCCATCCTTGTAGACCGGCAGCCACCAGGCTTTGGGGTGCAGCAGGGAGCCTCACATCCCATATCCCCAGGCATATCACCTGCTGGGCTTTGCGACAGGCAGGCCCTGCTGTCACCGGGGACGGTGGCAGCATCCCCTGCCACTGCTCGCTTCCGCATTCCTGCGGCCGTGCATCCCCTCCCTCCCTCCCTCCCTCCCTCCCCAGCCCATGTCCTGTTTGCCGGGCGCGTCACCCCGGCCTGAGTCACCCCTCGGCCTCTGCAGGTGACGGAAGGCCAACAATAGCCCACAAAGGGAGGATGTTCCCCCCAAAGCCTTCCTCCGGCCCGTCTTCGAGGAAACCTCCCGCGGGAGGGAAGGGCCCCACCGGACGCGCAGCGACCGATGAGCCTCGTCCTGTTGACGCTGGATTGCTGGGAGCAGCACGCGGCCTCGGGAGTCCCCGGGGGCGGCTGGTGCCACCTCCCCACGGTGCCTGTGGGGAGGGACAGGCCAGCCAAGGCCAATTCCTAGGCTATGGGGAGGGACAAGCCAGCCGAGGCCCGTTCCTAGGCCATGGCCTGGCGGGTGGCAGCGTGGGTGGCATCACAGAGCTCGGGAGTGGGGGCTCACCCTTGTCACTGCGTGGGGAGAGGCATCTGGCAGGCAGGGTGCAGGGGACAGGCTGGGGGTGCAGGGACTGGGCGGGGAGGATGAAGCATCACTAGCACGTTTCGCTAATAAGCGGGATGGCAGCGAGCTGTTGTCACTGTGCCACCGCCTCACACAGCCCTTCTGCTGTAACCAGACAGGCAGCTCCGGTGTCACCCTGTGTGTCCCCCTCCCTCCTGACCCTGTCCTGCCCGTGCTGGGCTGCTGGGATCCCCTGCTGCCCCCCCCCCCAGTGCAGGGCACCCGAGGAACGGTGATGATGCAGGCAGTCTGAGAGCGTTTGTGACACGAGTGAGCCAGGCCTCAGCGCGCCCGCAGGCAGGGACAGGGCGGCGGCGGGACCACCGGGCTCTGCTGCTGCCGGGCTCCGCACAGCGCCGAGGCCGTGGCGGGACGGGGCGGGTGGGCAGGGGACAGGAGAGGGGACACGGGAACGTGTGGCCCCGCAGCGCGGTGCTTGTGCCACCTCGCGGCCAGAGGCATCCCAGCACATCTCAGCGGCATTCCAGCACATCCCAGCACATCCCAGCAGCACAGCCGGATAGCCACTCACTGACTGAAACTGCCATTCCACACACCCCCACACTCCCTAGGTTGTCCCCCCACCACCCCTGCAGGGAGAAGAGAGTGAAATCCTGAATAGAGTGCAGTCTGCTGAGAAGGGAGGGATGGAGGGAAGTTGCTTTAAGATCTGATCACACTTCCCATCACCCGACTGGTGTCACTGGGGGTGCAGGGCAGGGCCATCAATGACAGAGTTTCTGTCCCTTATTCCGTGCCTAGTCTGTTCTGCCCATGATGCTGATTGCAGGATGATCTCTCCCTGTCCTTATCTCCACTCCTGAGCCTCTCCATATCTATTTTCTCCCCTGTCCAGCTGAAAAGGGGGGTGACAGAGCAGCTTTGGTGGGTGTCTGGCCTCCAGCAGCCCTGAGGTGGCACAGGCAGCCAAGCTCCCTGTGGGACAGGCAGCTGCTGCACGGGACAAACCGTCACTGGGAGGCAGAGACAGGCAGGGGCCATGCAGGCATGCTGCCCCTCAACCCTCCAGTCCCGGGGGAGGGGGCTGCCCCCCACCACAGTGGGGCTGGTCACTGGCCCCCAGGGCGTGCCAGGAGCTCAGCACCCAGAGTGCCGCATCCCTGCCTGCATCATGCCTGTGTGCAGCAGCCCCAGAGCGGACTAGCAGGCTCACACCAGCAAAAGCAGGTTGGAGGATGGGGGGACCAAGCGGGGACAAGAGGGTGGCGAAGGGGCTGTGGTGGGGTGGACACTTGATGGCAGATGCTGTGGCAACTGGTCCCACCCACAGCCCATACCCGGTGGGTGTCCCCCCCAACCCACAGAATCCCTAAGGTTTGAAAAACCCTTTGAGATCACCAAGTCCAACCATTCCTGTCCTCTACCAACCCATATCCCTGAGCACCTCACCTACCCATCTGTTAAACACACCCAGGGGTGGGGACTCAGCCCCTCCCTGGGCAGCCTGTGCCACAGCCCCACAACTCTGCCAGGGAAGAACTTTTCCCTCACATCTCAGCTGACCCTGCCCTGGCACAGCTTGAGCCCATTGCCCCTTGTCCCATCTCCTGTCCCCTGGCTGAAGAGACCATCACCCACCTCTCTGCACCCTCCCGGCAGGTCAGTGTAGGTGGAGACAAGGTCTCCCCTCAGCCTCCTCTTCTGCAGGCTGAACACCCCCAGCTCCCTCAGCTGCTCCTCATAGGATTTGCCCTCCAGCCCCTTCCACAGCCTGTTTGCCCTTCTCTGGACTTGCTCCAGGACCTCAATATAGGGTTCCCTGACTGGAGCCCTGTCCTTGCTGCCCCAGCACCGTGAGCTCCTCCATGCTGGGGGACAAGGCTGGTCACTCCATGGTGCAGGAGGTGCATGGGACATTCTGTCCAGTGGAAAGGACACACCATAATCTGTGACCAGCAGGGACCCCTCCAGACACCCCTTGTCCTGGGTGGGGGGTGCCTCCTCCCTCAGCGTGACGCTCCCAACAGACACCCACAGCAGGTCTGCCCCGCAGCCAGCCTTCCTCTCCAGTAACTTACTGCACCCGCCGGAGGAAAGACCTGTGCAATAAAAGTGACAGGCAGCTGCTGCACAGGACAAACCGTCATGCTCGTTATGACAGGTGTAACGAGCTTCCTCACAAGGCAGATGCGGCTGTGGTGCAGAGCTCAGTGGCTGGGTAGGACAAAGGGCACGTTCTGCACAGCGGGTCCCAGCGCTGCAGGGTGTGGGCAGGGGCCTTGCAGGAAGGAAGCACCTTTCTGCCTCCCAGGGATGGCTGGGGGGTGCTACTCCAGCACCCCACTGGTCTCTGCCAGCCACATCCTGGGGTGCTGCTGGGTCATGGGGTGGGCATTGCCGTGGCCATTCCAGGAGGATGCTCCACACCACACAGTGTCCTGGGGGGAGGAGGGCTGGCCCCAGCAGCATAGTTCACCCCCAGAGGATCCCTCACCCAGGGTGCTCGAGTCAGCTCCATGCGGCTCCAGAGCACAGAGGTCTCCCTGGGGGGCACAGGAGCAGGGCACCCTCCTTGCCTGGGGGGGCAGCTGGGGTGTGCCAGGGTGGCCCCACCTCTGCTCCAGGAGGATCTTTGGACTTTGTGCTGATTTTGCTGTTTGCTTTTATTTGGCTGCAGGACTCGCTTTCGATGCACGGGACAACCACCCGCCCATATCTGCTGGGCCCCCCGCCCCACATCCCTCCGCCCCTGGGGCAAAGGCACAGGAGGAGGGACCTGTCACACAAGGCAGGAGCCGGCCTCACGCTCTCCGTCCTGCTGGGCACCCCCAGGGCAGCCATCATGCACCCGCCGCGCTGGATCACAGCCTGTGTGCTCCTGCTCCACGGTATGTCCAAGGGCTGGGAGCTGGGGTGGGCTTGCCAGGCTTTGACACATCCTGGGACCTCCCTGGGAACCGGCCCAGTCCCAGTGCAGAGGATGTGGGGGTGTCTCGCACAGTCCGAACCATGACTCTGGGTGAAGCAAGGGTGGGTTTGCCCTCAGGAAACTGGGGCTGTGCTGCCTGGGGCAGGGGGCTGGGCTGCCCCAAGGGACTAAACCTGCCTTCCTGACCCCAAGGATGAGCTCTGGGGAGGGTATGGGTGAGGAGTAGCTCCCAGGACACTGAGACCAGGCGTCTGAGGCCACCCCATGCCAAGGGCGACCCAATCCACCACAAACTGGAGCCGAGCCGGTGCCCTTGGCCTGAGGTGAAGAACCAGGTCCCCACAACTGCCAACTGCGGCAGTGATGGGGAGTTTGGTGACAGGGAGCTCCATGACAGGGAGCTCCAGGAATGGCAGTGTGGGTGGTGACAGCACCAGGGAGTGGCTGGACTATGCTAGAACACATCCCTGAATGTCAGCCAGGTCTGCCAGCACTCCCAGTGCCACGGATGCACCAGGCCAGCTCCTGCCAACCCTCTCCCCAGGTCCTGGGCATGGTGGGCCCCAGCTGCAGCTCCAGCACACCCCTGGGGCTGGTCCCCAAGCAAGCCATGGGGGCCAGCTCTCAGCCAGTAGTTCTGGGGATAGAAACACTGGGTTTTGCACAAAGCCCTGAAGCTGGGCTGGCTCCATGTTCGGGATGGGGGGTGGGGGTCACGGCTGTCCCAGTGCTGGCTCTGGGCTGGAGCAAGGGGCCAGCAGGACCCTGGGCCCCAGGACACCCCCCTGCTCTCAGGCTGTGCCATGGGCCAGCTGCCTCCGACTGCCTCTGCCAGGACTGACATCCGAGACTGCTCGACGGACCCACCGGTGAGCCCCCGCTGTGTCCAGCCCTCCCACGCCTGACACTCCATATGGGGTGACACGCCCCCCAGCCCCACCGCTGTGGCTGGTGCACCCTCAGCACATGTCCCCTTGTGCCGCCAGTACCTGCCCCCCACGGCTGTCAACACAACTGCTCAGCTCGCCGCGCTGCGGGACACCATGCGAGCCCATGGCGTCCAAGCCTACATCGTGCCCTCCACGGACGCCCACATGGTGAGGTGGCAGCCTGCCCGCGCCCCGGGCACCCCTCCCTGGCCAGCACCTGCGGCCGCCTCTCATGGCTCTGTCCCTGGCTCCAGAATGAGTACATCGCTGAGCGGGACTCACGGCTGGGCTGGCTGACTGGCTTCACCGGCTCTGCAGGTGAGAGCATCCCCACTGCCCTGGAGTCCCTGCTCAGGGGTGGGGGCAGCACATGGCTGCTTGTTGAGCCCTGTTCTTGGGCAACCTCGGGGCAGGGCATGGCACTGGAGGTTGGGCTGGGGATCCTTGGGGGAGGTGATGCCTGAGCCCCCCTCCTGTCCTAGGCACTGCCGTGGTGACGCAGGACAAGGCTGCCCTGTGGACTGACAGCCGCTACTGGACCCAGGCGGAGCGGCAGCTGGACTGCAACTGGGAGCTGCAGAGGACAAGTCAGTGGGGGGCAGGTTGAGAGGCTGCTGTGTCTCCCCCCACCCCCAGGACCCCTCCAGCCCCAGCCATGGCCTCATCTGGGGTCAATGTGGGCTAGGAGATGGTTCGTCCTTGTGGTGCCACCCAGCTCTCTCCCTCAGCCTGGATCGAGTCCATCGGGCTGTGGATCCTAGAAGTGGTTCCTGTTGGGGGGAACATCAGCCTGGACCCCTTCCTCTTCTCCATCGGTAGGGTTGGCTGTCACATGGGGCAACCATGACCAATGTGAGGGCAGCTCCGGGGTGTGATTTATCAGGTGCCCCCAACCACAGTCTGCTTCCCCCCTCCTCTCCAGACACCTGGAACAGCTACAGCCGGGCTCTGCAAGGGTCCGGCAGGACTCTGCTCCCCATCAAGACCAACCTCGTGGATGAAGTGTGGGGTGACCAGAGACCCCCCCCAGCCTCCGGCGAGATCTACAGCCTCCCAGCAGAGTTCACAGGTATGACCACCATCCTCCCCAGGGCTGCTGGGAGGATGGATGCTTGCCTGTGGCAGCCCCCAGCCTGGGGGGCTGTGATGTTCCCTGAGCCACCCCCTGCCCTCCCAGGGAGCAGCTGGCAGGAGAAGGTGGCTGGGATTCGGCAGCAGATGGGGCAGCACATGCGACGCCCCACGGCCGTGTTGCTATCAGGGCTGGAGGAGACGGCCTGTGAGTATCTGTGGGTGCCGTGGTGGGTGCCATGGTGGGTGCTGTGGGCTCCGAGCCCTGGGGGTGGGAGGACAGCCCATGAGCACAGGCTTGGAGGTCTCATTCCTGATAGGGCTCTTCAATCTCCGCGGAGACGACATCCCCTACAACCCCGTCTTCTACTCCTACACTCTGCTGACCAACACCACCATAAGGTGGGCAGCACCTCCCTGTGCACATAGGGCAGCTGGGCTGGGGGGGCGGAAGGTGGCAGGCCGACCCTGCGGCTGTACCCTTGCTGTCCCGTGTCCTTCCCCAGCCTGTTCCTGAACGAGACACGGCTGGCAGCGGCGGCCCGGCAGTCCCTGCAGGCACAGTGCCCAGGGCCGCTCTGCGTGGAGCTGCTCCAGTACGAGCAGGCGAGCGCCCACCTCCTCCACTACGCCCAGGGCAACGTCACCATCTGGCTGGGCACTGAGTACACCACCTACGGCCTCTACGGCATCATCCCCCAGGTGTGTGCTGCAGCGTGCCAGTGCGGACTGCCGTGACACTGAGCCAGGCTGTGGGCAGTCGGGGGCGCGAGGGAGCAGGGGGCCATGACCCCCTGCCTGCCCTTGCAGGAGAAGCTGCTGGAGGACAGCTACTCCCCTGTCATGCTGGCCAAGGCTGTGAAAAACCCCAAGGAGCAGGAGCTGCTGCGAGCTGCACACGTAAGGGCCGGCCCTGTCCCCGCAGCCCTGAGTGCAAGCAGAGTGCAGGCAGCAGGGGAAGGGGGGTGCTGACGCTACCCTCCCCTGCTGCCGCTGGATCACCCCAGGTTCGGGACGCGGTGGCTGTCATCCAGTACCTGCTGTGGCTGGAGAAGATGGTCCCACAGGGGCAGGTGGACGAGTTTTCAGGGGCACAGCACATCGACGCACTCCGACAGTCAGTGCTGCAGCCACGCTGCCCCCTCTGCCCCCCACTCAGTGCAGGGCAGCCAGGGACCCTCAGCATCTCCCCCCGTGCTGCTTTCCAGGGCCCAGGAGCACAGCCGTGGGCCTAGCTTCCAGTCCATCTCCGCCAGCGGGCTGAACGCGGCACTGGCCCACTACAGGTACGGTTTGGCCACAGCCAGGGATGGGGATGCCGAGGCCAGCAGCAGTGCTGGGGAGTGGGAACTGGAGGCTGGGAGCTCTGACACTCCCCTCCCCTTGCAGCCCCTCCAATGGGAGCAGCCGGAAGCTGTCTGTGGATGAGATGTACCTTTCGGACACCGGAGGGCAATACCTGTGCGTAGCACTTAACAGGGACCCCCAGCAGTGCACAGCCCTCCATTCCCTCCCTGTGCCCCTTGGCACAGCAGGGTGGAGGCCCCAAAGCTGGCACTGGGGCTGCATCACCCCTGATCGCATCGTCTTCCCTTTGCAGGGACGGGACGACAGACATCACGCGGACGATGCACTGGGGTGTGCCCACCCCGCTCCAAAAGGTACCAGCCCTGCCAGCACCCCCCTGCGGCACTCAGCATCAGGGGCCCTGCTGGGACTGATTGTGCTGGGGGAGCACACATTCAGCCCCTGCCATGCCCCTGTAGGAAGCCTACACCCGAGTGCTGATGGGCAACATCGACCTATCCCGCCTTGTCTTCCCACCCAACACGGCAGGTGGGTGCTGAGCCCGGCACTGGGCAGCTCGGCCCTGGCCAGGCTCCCCCGGAAGGGGGGAGGATGGCGGTGGGGACCTTGCCAGCTCACTGGACCCCATCCCACCTTGTCATTCCCCAGGGAGAACAGTAGAGTCCTTCGCCCGTCGGGCACTCTGGGATGTGGGACTCAACTACGGCCACGGGACTGGCCACGGCATCGGCAACTTCCTCTCAGTCCATGAATGTAGGTGCCATGGTGCTGACAGTGGTGCTGAGGATGTCAGCTGAGCTGCATGGGGCAGGGACGAGGACAAGGGCTCATCTGGGGCTTCTTGCTGCCCAGCGGAGCCTCTTGCTGTATGCGGGTGTCCCTCCCTGTGGCATGCTGCCGTCCTTACTGGGGTCACACCTCTGTCCATGTCGGGATGCCCCTGCAGCACATGCACGCTCAGGAGCTGTAACCCACCCCATGTCTCTTGCAGGGCCCGTGGGCTTCCAATCCAACAACGTGCCCCTGACTGCTGGCATGTTCACCTCCATCGGTGCGTGTGCTCACTGCCCCGGGCAGCACCTCGCACTCTCGGGGTGTCCCAGGGGTGCAGAGCCCGGCTGGGGCTAGGGTGGGCTGGGGATGTTGCTGGGGCTTGGGACTCACCAGGAGCTGTCCCCGGCCCCCAGAGCCTGGGTACTACCGGGACGGCGAGTTCGGGATCCGCATTGAAGACGTCGCCCTCGTGGTGGAGGTGCAGACGAAGGTAATGCACAGGGCTGGGCTGGCAGGGTCAGGGCACAGCGGGGCTGCAGCAAGCAGAGGTGGGGGCACCCAACGGCAGCTCTTTGTGGCAGCACCAGAGCGGGGAGGAGCCCTTCTTGACCTTCGAGGTGGTGTCCCTGGTGCCCTACGACCGCAACCTCATCGACCTCAGCCTCCTGTCACCGGAACAGGTACCATGTGCTCAAGATGGCGAGGCGGAGCAGGGACGGGGGAGCCAGCGTGTGGGGCTGGGGTATGGAGAGAGCGAAGGGGGTTGTGGGATGAGGTTGGAGAGGATCAGCGGAGTGGGTGTGCAGATAGAGAGAGAGTGCAGTCTGCGGATGGGGCCAGTGACTGCAGTGTGGGGTGGCTGGATGGGGAAAGCCAATGCAGGGGTGAGGGGTGCAAGGGCAATGAGGGGAGGGGGGCGGTGGCTGGAGCAGCTCCCCTGCAGCCCCCCATGTTGCCTGGCTGCAGATCCGGTACCTGAACACCTACTACGAGACCATCCGGGCACGCGTGGGCCCAGAGCTACAGCGGCAGCAGCTGGAGGAGGAGTACCACTGGCTGCAGAGGAACACCGAGCCCTTCCCACTGGGCAGTGCCGCTGCTGCCACTGCCACACTGGGCACGCTGGCCCTCGCCTCCCTCCTCTCCGCGCTGCTCAGTGGGCTGCAGGCCTGACCCTGCGTCAGCCGGCCCTATGCCAGCCCCCTCCCCGCTGCGGCTGTTTCATCTCCCCGCTGCGCACTCCCTGTTTTTGGTTTCCTATCTTCTGGTTTCTGATTAAACCTGAGCAACACCAGCGGGTGCCTGCGCGCTGCTGTGCCCTGCCACCTCAGCCCACCGTACTGCCATGCTGCCTCGCTGGCTGGCATGGGGCTGGGCTCCAGCTCCACATGTGTGACCCAGCCCACACCATCTACCCTTCCCTGGGAACAGCCAAGCCAGCGCTGGCAGTAAGGAGGCAGATTCAGGGCAGATTTTAATTCTTGGGACACGGGATGGAGGAGCTGGAGCAAGAGGGTGTGGTGCAGCCAGCCCGACTGGGGCCATCACTGCTGCCAGCAGCAGGGTGCTGATGTGCATGTCCCACCCAGGCCTGATGCAGAGCCTGGGGCACCTGTGGATGCAGGGGACACCCTGCATCAACTGTCACACTGACGCCTTGGCCATTGTGCGCTGGTGGGGAAAATGAGTAGGCACAGGCATGGCAGATGGCCTGGGGACCCTCCTCCTTTGCATGGGGGGACACTTAAAAAGCCTTGAGGGGTGGGCTCAGGAGGACAGGTCAGTCTGTGTTCAGTGGTGCCCAGGGACAGGACAAGGGGCAATGGGCACAGATTGGAATAGAGGAAGGTCCCCTAACCCTGAGGAGGAGGTTCTTGCCTGGGAGGATGGCAGAGCCCTGGGCCAGGCTGCCCAGAGAGGTTGGGGAGTCTCCATCTCTGGAGATACTGAAAAGTCATCTGGACACTCTCCTGTGCAGCCTGCTCGAAGGGATCCTGCTCTGGCAGGGGTTTGAACTGGATGATGTCCAGAGGTCCCTTCCAACCCCCATCAGTCTGGAATTCTGTGAAACCTCTCCGGTAGCCCACGAGCAGCACCAGTAACTTTGGGGCTCAGGGCTTTCTTAGTCCAGGGAGCAGTCCTACCATTGCCTTCCATCACTTTCAGGCACTACAAAAGCCCACCTTCCCAAATGCTAAACATCCAGCAATAGCTCCCAAACCAAAGGTGCCAGCTCTGAAAGATATTCAGGGCATGAAATATCCCCATGGAGCCCACAAGCTGCCCCACTAACACTGGGGCTCAGGGCTTTCCTAGTTCAGGGAATGGTCCTAACAGTGTAGAGATGTTGTGATGAAATACCTCAACGTGTGCCATTTAAATGCTCCTCTGTTACCTCTCCAGACCAGCATTTCTGAGTCATGCTGGTATGAAGAAATCATTCCCTGAAACACCCACAGTTCCTTCTGGTAACAGAAATATTGCCCCTCATAGGTACAGCACTGCATCTGAACAAGAGGGGAAAAGGGACTGAGCATTTTTTCAGTTCAGATTCATAGAAAGACACCTGGAAATAGAAGTAAGACTATGTGCACTCATTTTGCACAGCCACAAACACATCAAAAGTTCGGAAACACAATCTAAATTTCATGTGGAGCAGTCTAATCACTCTCTTCTGCCTTGTGCCATCCACTGCACCACTGCATCACAAGCCAAATGGCAAATCAAGCCGTGCACAAAGTAAAGGAGAGACAGGTTTTAACTAGCTACTCATGGGCTGCTTTTTTGTTCCCTTCAAAGAAACTCAGACTTCATAGGTGCCCTTCTGTTGGTGTATATTTTAAATGGTTTGCTCTGTGATACAGCCCCTGCATTTCAGGGGTCATCAAGAGTTTTACTATGAGAGTTGTCAGTCTGTACACTTCCAGACCAGACTGAGGGCACTAAGTAGTTTTCAGAAACCATGAAGTGAACCAATTAGTTTATTTTCATGCATTTTCTTACTCCTGAATATTATAATTATGGCGCTTTCAGGGCGAACTGTGGCAAGCTGAGCTCAATGCAAAGCGACAGCACTCACAACTGAGACATCCCAAACCACTCTGAATAAAGAAGAAGAAGGGAGGAGGCACGATTTCTCAGTTAAGAAAACCCAGCTTGCACTCACACTATCTTCAGTTTCTTGCCCAGATGTTGTAACAGGAAGAAAATATCAGAATATAACTGATGCCATATAAAGCAAGCTCTGACAAGGACACATCTTCTGTTGTAGCCCTTTCCTAGCTGCCCTCTGGGGACCTGGTCTACATTATCTTAGATTGAGCCCCTATTTCTTGAATGTCTCTGATAATATCCTGCATACATATCTTGGAGAGAAACAACTGGCACAGCAAAGAGAGTCTCTCTAGCCCAGGCAGGGACAGGCTCACACAAGGTTTGCCCCAAAGACAATGAGGGCTCAACCACCTGAGCAGCTGCTAAAGGTGACAAAGAGGTGGCCAGAATAGCAATTCTCCAGCCTTTAAAAGACCTAAATGCAAGGTGCCACTGTCAGATCAGTTCTCTGAACTGGACTCCGTGGTTGTATGAGCAGCTGGAGAAACACAGAGCACTGGTAGCACCGAGTGGTTACAAACAAGGCAGAACACCACATCCAGATTACATCATCTTTAACTGCCTTGAAACTGCCTGGGGTCACCTCCAAGCATCTCATTCTGTGAATGTGGGTACCCATCAATGTGGAATGAGTGTATCCTGCCAACAGGGAATGTGTGGAGAGGGGAAAAGGATAGTAGCCACTGTGGGCTTTTCATAGTCTCTCTAAAGGTGCTTGTCTGACCCATTTTGTAATATGCCAAGGAATTCTTTTTGCCAGGGGCTGGGAGTTTGATATCCCCTTGTAACTGCCCATATCTAGAATTTCAACAAGAAAGGAGAATATAATTAAAAGCCTGGAGCATCTCCCCTATGAGGAAAGGCTGAAAGAACTGGGACTCTTCAGCCTTGAGAAAAGAAGGCTAAGAAGGGATCTTATTAATGTTTATAAATATCTGGAGTGTGGGACACAGGGGGAAATGGCCAGCCTCTTCTCAGTGTCTGTGGGGACAGGACAAGGGGCGATGGCCTCAAGTTGGAGCACAGGGAGTTCCACCCCAATCTGGGGAAGAACTTCTTCCCAGTAAGGGTGAGGGAGCCCTGGAACAGGCTGCCCAGGGGGGTGTGGAGTCTCCTTCTCTGGAGATATTCCAGACCTATCCTAGGGAGCCTGCTTTGGCAGGGGCTTGGACCCGATGATCTCTTGAGGTCCCTCCCAACCCTTACAGTTCTGTGATTCTGTGAATCATCTGTAGCTCTCATGGACCAGAGTGTAAGTGCTCATGGATAAAACTCTACTTACACTCTACATAAACTGTAATTAAAATTAGCCTGAGACTGAGTCCTCTAAAGGATTACTTGCTTTTCTCTTTAGTTTTGGATCACATGTCATGCAGTGAGGTCTTTGCCTGGCTGCTGGTGTGGTCAGCCCAGCTCCTGGATTCCTCGTCCCAGGGGAGAGCAGCAAGAGCTGGGGGAGGCTGGCCAGCACCACTGAGGCCCTGTGTGCTCAAGACTCTGATGCTGTTTTGCTCTACAGCAGTTTTCCCAAGATAGAGTGCCTTTCTCCCCCTGGCCATGTCTGCTGTCAGCACAGCTTTCTTTAATCAAAAAATAAATACGTCAGTGTGGCTCAATTACAGTAAATGAAAGCAGCAAGGGCCTAGTGAGCATTGTGAATGAGCCATTAATGTGGCAATCAGAGGTATCCTCAAGATAACTGTATGTCATCTTTCTTGGAATGATCAGTGGCCTAATGAAGATGTGACCCCAACTATTAATTCAGGGAATAAACAGATTTACATCTGAGTAGGGTTTTTTTTTTCATAGAACTGTACAGAGTTATATTTACATTTAAGAAATAAAACTCTGAGTCCAGTTTGTGCAACTGCCAAGGGGTTATTCTCATGCTGCACTGGACAAAACTGTGCTAACAGATTATCCCTCTCCCTTTCCCCCAGGTTTTCATCACAAAAAGAAAATATACCTGAAATAATTAGTTTACTGCCTGCTTTATCTTTGTAGTGATTCAGTGTGACTTAGCAGCAGACTACTTTTTTTGTTTTACATTTTTTTTCCCCAGAAAGGGCCTGCCTCTCCAGAGATTTCCTGCCCCTTGGCTCTTAGAATCCCATTCCCCAGGGAGCTGACTTGGTTTTGTTCTAGGGAGTAGTATTCCCTCAGTCACCACAAGAAGGTAGTAAGACCAGCCTGGCACAGCATTAGGAAGAAGCATGCTCAGCCGAAAGGCAGCAGGGAGGAGGGAAGGCCACCCGTACTCCATACTGTGAATGCGCCTTTCAGAAGGTCAGAGGGCAAGAAACCCCTACCATGTTTCTAAAGCTACAGGGAAGCATTTTTAAGGCTCTATTCTCTGCACAGGAATACAATCAGCTCCACAGCAAGCTTTAAACTGGTGAACACTGCCTTGCGGGGGAGAGATGGGAACGAGGAGTGCTGCCCCGAGGAGCTGACCCCGGGCAGGGGCCAAGCGACAGGAAACCAGGAGGATACCGGCCCCGGCTGTGATTGCAGCCCCGCTTTCAGGGTTCTCCCCCAGGCTCAATTCCTCTGACAGGCTCATCTCCTTACATTTCACTCCTGCCTTTCTGGAACCAGCTAAGAGCCAGCGGGCAGCGGCTGCTGCCGGAGGCGGCAGCGCTTCGGGGGCTTCTGGGGAGCGGGCACAGCCGGGAGCGCGCTTCTCTGAGCCCAGTGCAGTTCCCGTCTGTCCCGCACCCCCTCCGTGCCCGCAGTACCGGCAGCAGGCTACCCAGAGAGCAGAACGCCCTCCGACAGGCCACGCCGCCCTGGCTCTGCCGCCTCTGGTGACGCTGCCACGGGCGCTCGGGGCACTCAGGCCCCTCGGGCTGCCACGGCAGCGGTGCTGCTTTAGACAACAGCTGTCTGCAGCGTCAGCCTCTCCGCAGAGGCAGCTCACTCGTCACCGCTCCCGCTAAGCGCCGTGGGAAGCCAGCCCGGAGCTGACTCAGACCCCGGGCCCGGGCAGCGGGCGGGGGCCGCGGGGAAGGGGCGTGCCCTCCTGGCCGCGCCCCGCCCCGCCCCCTCAGGCCGGCAGCCATTTTGGGGAGCGCGGCGGCGGGCGGGAGGAGGAGCGCGGCGCCCCCTGGCGGCGCCCCCCCCGCAGGGCAGGTGCCGGCCATGAAGTCCGTCTTCGTCACCGTGGGCACCACCAGCTTCGACGACTTAATCGCGACAGTCTGCTCCCCGGCCGCCCTGCAGGTGAGGCGGCGGGCGGCACGGCGCAGCGGGCGGCACGGCGCAGCGGGCGGCCCCGGCGGGCCTCCCCTTTGCGGCCTGCTCGCGGAGGGCGCCTGCGCGACCGGGGAGGCCCCGCCCTCCTCCCGCCAGTGAGTGGCGGGGGTGGCTGAGGGGGCGTGAGGCGGCCCGAGGGAGAGGAGGCGGGACGGGCTGGGGCTGGGGCTGGGGCTGGGGGAGGCGGGAGCGGGGCTAAGTGCCTAGTTGTCGTCGTCCCCCCCTATCGTCTCCTCCTCCCTCCGCCGCAGGTGCTGCAGGACCGCGGCTACGAGAAGCTGGTGCTGCAGGTGGGGCGGGGCGCGCTGGAGCCGGCGCCGAGCAGCAGCCCGGCCTTGGCGGTGGAAGCCTTTCGCTTCAAGGACTCGCTGGCTCAGGACCTGCGTGAGGCGGACCTGGTCATCAGCCACGCAGGTAGAGCCCCGTTCGTTGGCCGCTCCTCCTTGGGGGCCGGAGTGGAAGCCGGCTGGTTGGAGCCCGCTTCTCTACGGCTCGGGAGAGGGCTGGCAGCCACTGCTCGGCCCCGCAGCTGGAGCTGAGCGGCCAGGTGTCCCCCCTCGGGAGTCTCCCGTGTTTTGGGAGGCGGGGTGTGTGTGTGTGTATTTAATCTGTCGGGGATAAATAAAACTCACCGTGTTTTGTTGTTTCTCTTGTAGGTGCAGGCAGCTGCCTGGAGACTCTAGAACAAGGAAAACCACTAGTAGTAGTAATAAACGAAAAGCTGATGAACAACCATCAGCTTGAACTGGCAAAACAGCTCAACAGAGATGGGCACGTCCTGTGCTGTAATTGCAGGTACGGAGCTGCTGTGGCTGTCCTGAGCTAGCAGTGCTCTGCAGCATCCCACAGTGTGTTTACCACAGTATTAAGAAGGCATCAAGGAAACTGACATCCTGCTCTGTAAAAACCAAGATAGTTTTCCCACAGTGGATACATGAACATTAGGTGCTAATTTAACAAACTTATGAAGTCTTTTGACTCCTTTTTTTATTTTTTTTTAAAGGATACACGTATTCAGCTTGAAAGAAGAGCAGTTTAAGCTAAATAGAAGTGATTTGGTTTGGAACAGCCTGGTACCATCCTGGAGACACCTAATAGCTTCTCTCCCTGCTCTTTCTCACCAGTTGTTGGATTCTTTTCCAAAGTTTAGAAAGTGCAGACCACTTTGTAACCATAAGCCATAAGGAGTAAATAGCTCCCTGCAGGCTTAGGACTCCATTTCATCATCTCACTATGTGGATTTTCCTTTATGGATGTACTGATGTAATAAGATATCTGGAGTATTTAGAACAAAACATAAGGATGGCCTTACTGGTATGGATCAGGAGTCAGTGTAGCTCCATATACTATTTCCAGTAGCCTTGTGCAAATCACCAGCCAAAAGCAGAAACAAGGCAAGAATGTATGGTACTTCCTAATCTTACTTTCCTTCTAATGCCCCCCATTCAGGGGACTCCTACATATTCTATCTGGCTAGTGACTTCCAGTGCTGCTGTCTTCCTAGTCCGGATTCAGGCTGTCCTTTTAACCAAGCTTCCTGAATCCAGTGCATCCTCTGACAAGGAGTTTCATTACTGCCTGTCACTTCAGGAAAAACAAACCACCAAACAAATAACTGCCAAGAAAACCCCCCACTACCAACAGCAAACACAGCTCCTTTAGTTCGAGTTCATCCTGGCTACTGTTAGTTCCATTTGCTCTCTTGTTTCGACTACATTTTACTGGTTTTATTTGTTATTATTTATGACTGATTGCAGTCTATAAATAAATGACCCCTAAATTGGAGGCAGAGGGAACGCAACTCCCATTATTTTGTCTGCAGGCTTCATAAACCTGTTACCTCAGTGCTTCTGACAGCTTTGGGGAGGAAAGAGTGTTTATTTCTCTTGCTGACTGGTGCCTAGCCTTGGAGCCTTCCCTGCAGTCAGTAACAGCGAGCGAAGAGATTGATTTCACTGTTCTTTCTGGCTGTGTGTTGAAGAGCTAAGCTGTGTGTTCATGGATTTCTTGGTATGGTTTATGTTGAAGACCCTCAGGTCTTGTTCAGCCTCCCAACATGGTAGCCACAGAGGGTGAAGGAGTTAGAGCTGAGATTGTCTGTCCAGAGCTGCAGCAGAGGGTGAAGTGTGTTCTCAGCCTTGCTGCCTGGGAGCTGGTGATGATGCAGACCTTCTTCCTCCTTTCCATATGTGTCCTTACTTTTGTTTCTATGCTAAAGAATTACATGTGAGTAGAAAGTAAGTAGTAGTAGATTTTTTTTTTAAATTCTGGGTTTTTTTGTGTATTTTTACAGCACTCTTGTGGACACACTGCAGTCAATGGACTTGTCAACTTTGAAACCTTTTCCTCCTGGACGGCCAGAAAAGTTTGCTTTGTTCTTGGATAAAGTTGTTGGGTTTCAATAAACAATACAGAAGAATAAAGAGGCCAGAATAAAACCTTTTTCTTTTCCTGGTGTAGTGCCAGTTCCAAGGCAGCTAGCATAGCTCTGACAAGGAGGGGCAGTGTGTGAATTGTCTGGTTTCTTGGACAGATGGACCACAAAATCTGCACCACATTGGTAATTGCAGTGAGGACAAGCTAAATTACTACTTAACTGGTGTGGCACCTGCATAGCGGTCTCTTCATCATATCTGCCTAGTACTAGTGGAAACAAGTTGTCCTTGTTGATGTTCCTGTGGTGCTCTTCAGCTCTCCTGTGTGTCTGCAGAAGCACTGGAATTTCAAAAGTGAGGGACTGAAGCCTCTCTGAAGCAAAAGGGGCACGCAGCAAATCCGTGTGGGAAGAGCACAGCACTGCAAACCTGCTGCCAAACAGTCACCACCTGATCTTGGGTGTCTTACTCCCAAAGCAAGGAGAGGAATGAGGGTGGCAGGGCGAGCAGTCTCCTTGTGTGCTGGTAGCCATTGGTGCTTAGGTTGGGCTCGGAGCGCAGTGTTCCTCACCGGATGCCCGCTGCAGCTCCCCAGTATTGAAACTGTCAACTGTGTGGATGCTATCATCAGTTTAAGTAAATATTTTGAAAAACACAGGGTTTAAACTTCAGAAGGTTCATGCAGCCTGTAACACTCCAGAGCTGCCCCAGTGTCGTGGCGCTCTCGCCTGTCCTGGGGCACGCTGGGGGTTGTTACAGAGCCTCCCCAAGTGCTGCACCTGATGCTGGGGTGCAGTTTTCGGGTAGCAGCGTGCTCCACATCAGGCACGAGGGCCACACCTGGAACTGATCCTACTCTGCAGGTGTGTGCGAGTGATTTTTGCTGACCTCCCCCCCGTAGTTCGTGAGGAGCAGGCGGGGATGGTCCCGCGGGACCTGCTGTTATCTCAGGTCTGCGGCTGGCAGCTCTCCAGGAACAGGAGGGGTTGGCAGGAAGGTTTGAAGCACCCTTGGTGTTTCCCCATCAGTTACTTGCAGCCACCTCGAGCCGTTAGGTCGGAAGGAGTTAATTTAGCTGGGACTCCCCTTCCCGAGGCGGGTCCGGGAGGAGACGGCGCCTGCGGGGGACCTACAGCGGTTTGCCGTGCGAGAGACCTGGGAGGGGGTCTGGAGGAGAACGACCCCGCCACGGCCGGACTCCCCTGCAACCCTTCAGGCTGGGAGCGGGACAGGTATCTGGGGCTTTTAAAATGGGTGCAGCCGGACGCAAGCCCCCGGAGGAGGCGCGCCGGGAGAGCAGCGCTGGAGCCGGGGCGGCGCTGCGGGAGCGGCGCTGCCCGACACCGGCCGCGGGGCCGGACCGCGCGCGGCGGCGCCCGGCGCAGGTGGGCGCGTTGCGGGCGGCCGCTCATTAGCAGCGGGCGCGCGCTCAGCTGCCACGCGCCGCGCAGCGCCCCGCGCGGAGCCGCCGCCTCTCGCTTCAGCCGTTGCCGCCTCAGCCATCGCCGGGCGGCGGGAAGGATGCAGAAGGGCTGGAAGAAGTACTTTGGGCAGAAGTCCTTCAGCGAGGTGGCCATGGACGAGTACCTGGCCAGTCTGGGGCTTTACCGCAAGATGACGGCTAAGGACGCCTCCTGCCTCTTCCGAGCCGTCTCAGAGCAGGTGGGTGGTCAGGCGGTAGCGGTCTGGGGGGTGGTGGTGGTGGTGGTGCTGGCGCGGTGGGTCGGGGGTGCCCCTGCAGACCCCTCCTGGGTGGCTGGAGTGAGGTGTGGCGGGTGGTTCCTGTGCTCTTCAGCATCGCCTCTCCCTCCTTGGTGGGGTCTTAAACTCTCGAGGAAAGCAACCCTAGGGTGAGGCCTGAGCCCCTGAAAAAGAAAACTGTGGGGTTTATTTCGTAACCTTTTATTTCTTCCAGCTGTTTTCATCTCAGATTCACCACGGGGAAGTTAGGAAGGCGTGTGCCTCGTTTATGAGGCGACACCAGCGTGAGTTTGAATCCGTAAGTAACGTGTGCGTCAGGCAGTTCTGCACGTCTAGTAACGGGGGTGTGTGTGTGTGAGTGGTTCAGCCGTAAAAATACCCACATAAACCTACACGCTGAAAGTATGCCAGCTTTGATACACGTTAGAGAAGCGCCGGGGGATTGCTTGGTTACCTTGACTTGAGTTGCATGACTTCTGGAGCTTTGGAAATACGCAGCCAAGCAGAACTTGCAATACCTGAGTAACCTGGTGGGTGACAGTTTGTCTGGTGTGTTGTTATCTGTGGAGGAAATGTTGTGGAATGCGGTAGGTAGGAAATATGTCGGGGTTTGGAGGAAGCAGGAACATCAAAAAGTGGTGAAAAACTCCAGTGTTTAATCACTGCGTAAAGTTGTGTGTATTTTTGAGGGGGAAGGGGTTCTTTGGTTGGTTTTGGTGTGTGGCAGGTTGTCTGGGTGTGCGATGTGGTATTGTGTGGTGCTGGGCTGTTTTGGAGGGTCTTTTGTTTTTTATTTGGCTGTTGGTTGGGTTTTTTTTTTTTTTTAATGTGTGTTTTGGGTTTTCCCTCCCCTTTATTTTTCTTTTAGGATTTCTTGGTATTTCCACGTTGGTACCCCAAATCATCCCTATGTTCTATACACCCAGTCAGTCCACAGCCTTTCAGAAATCCAAATGATAGGAACTGGCAGACTAGTTCCAAACTTGATGTTTATGCTCACTGCCCCCGTGCTCAACAGCAAACACTCTGTGGTGTAGTGTTTAGGTTTAGCTTTGCTCTCCAATTGGCTACGTTTTTATATATGTTTTCTCCTTTGTTTTGCTGAAAGTATGTGGAAGGATCATTTGAGAAATACCTTGAGCGACTAGAAGATCCACAGGTAAGACTGAGATATTTGTCAAGTGATTAAAATTTAAGGAGACTAGAGCAGGAGAGCAATTAGGTGATGATTTGGAGTGTGGTGGTTTGAGTTTCTTTTTTTAGAGAGACCCTAATCCTGGGGACTCATTTGCATTGGTAAATGCCCTGGTTTTGTACCATGTATTCATATGTAAAATAATAGCAGTTTTTGTGGGGAACTGTTTTGTGCAAAGAGTCAATTTACATGGCTATGCAGTAAAGCTCAGGCCTCTCATGTGCCTTGTTTGTAGTTGCAGTTCTTCCTGAGAGGAAGGAAGGGAAACACTGTGGGAGTGTGTCTCCTATCAAATGGGTATTGGGCTTTGCAATACTTTGCCCCTTCCTTTATGCCCAGGTTCGAATGCTAGAATTCAAACTTTTATTTCTTTAGGCTTTAACCAGTAACTATGGTGAATGCAGCAGTCTCTGAAACAAATGGAGTGTTTTAGTTAAAACCCCCCCCCAAACTGGCTCCATTTTACCAAGTTTGGGAACTGTGGCCATCCTGTGTTGCAGACCTTCCCACTCCAAAAATCCTACTATCTCTCAACTCTTACTGCATTGATTTTTTGTTTTAACAAACTGATGACTTTGGTTAGGTATTTTAATACTGCAGAGAGTTAGACTCGGTGCTGAAGAGAGCTCTGCTATATCATGTAATCTCATAATCTTGCTTAGGAAAGTGCTGCCCAGCTGGAAATGAGTGCTTTATCATTGATGTACAAGTAAGTGTCTCTCTCTTGAGTTTCATTTTGTTTTGGACTTGATGGTGTTTGGGTTCTGCTTGTCACTGAAATATTAATGTGACAAACACCACCCTGCTAAGGAAGTTGCTGCTCTCATAGTATGGATTAAGGGGAGGGTCTGTTTCCAGCAATGTTTATTTGTTATCTGTTTGCTGATGGTAAACTCTGAAGTCAATTCTTCACTTACAGTGGCTAAAGGATGGAAAATGGAAACACTGTGTAGTAGTTCTAAACATGACTAGAACTCATGTAGGTGTTCTTGAAAGCTTTAGTAGTGAGGAGTATTTACCTTATTTGGTGTGTAAACCCTGATGTTTATTTCAAAGGTAATGTAAACCTGCCCAGGTGCTGCTGTGGTGCTAAAAATGTTGCTATCCTGTAGCAAGCAGTCTGGCTCTCCAGAGGCAGAAGGAAGAACTCTCCCTTTGCAGGGTCATTCTGTGCTAGTACTGAAGGAACAAATTGCAAGAGTTAGTAGTTAGCAGGGTGACTAAATCAATCTTCTCTGTCTCACTGTCTGAGCAGCCTGCGGTAAGCGTAAGGAGTTGACCCAGTATAACATGTATTTATGATTTAATACAGTGGTCTTTCCCAGGTAACACTGGCCATCTGGGGTGGGGGCAGGATTAGTTCACTATTTCAGCTATTGCTGTATGGTAGCATTTATCAGGAAACATATTCTGCTTGATTTTATTTTTTTCCTCTATAAACCAACAGCAGATTTTATAAACAGCTCCCTGTGAACTGTTCAACAATGTGGCTCTACTGAAAGTGTGCTCTTTCAAGTCTTGTTTTATCTCTGCTTACCTAGGCGAGACTTTATTCTGTACCGGTACCCTGGAAAGCCACCCACTTATGCTACAGACAGTGGCTGTGAAGACAAGGTGAGGAGAAATGAGGTGGTTTACTACCCCTGGATCCCAATTACCTTCAATCCTGCCCAGCTGTAAACACTTGCCACAGAAATCGAGCTATTGTAACCACTGCTTTTGCAAACCTGAACCAATTGCCAAAGCTGACTTCAGCTTATGGAAGTATCACGATATTTGCACAACAATTAGTTCAATTAAGTAACTTTGCTTCCCATCTGAGGGGATGGCTTGTGTGCTGTTCCTTTGTCAATCCTTTTTGTATTGCTCCAGCTGAATATTGGAAAGAAGTTTAGTTTTGACAGGAAGAGGCTACACCACAATTCCAGACCGTTCTTTCACATTTCTGAGTTCTTGTTGGGTAAAAACACTTCCCAGTGGGAATTTGACAAGGTAGGATGAAATACCTGGGTTGAGTTGAAGAGCAGATGTTTACCATGTTGGCATAGTGTTCTACGCTACTCCTTGAAGTTGGATAAGGGATGCAGGGTTGTTTTTCCTAAAAAAAGAGAAAATTAATGGAAATGGATTAATCTAACAAACTGATCCATTCCTATGACATGCAGACTGAGCCCAGTTAAGAATGGGAGCTAACAGAACATCTTATCTACACAAGAATTACTGCTTGTACGAAGGAACATAAAGGAGGAGTACTCTGCTACCTCCCATCTGACCCCTCTGTGTTTTCCTGCAGTGGCATAGATGTGCCCACAGAGGTGGCTAGTTTAGACACAATGCCAGTGATGGTGCTGCAGGATGGGTTTCAGTAGGGGCTATTACGTTTGCCAAAGTGGCTAGTCTACACTGGAATCTGTGCTGTTGCAGCTGTCCTCTGCTGGTTAGTATTACTGTCTTCGTTTACATATGCTGCTTTCTTTTTCTGTGTGGCTTCCTCTGTGGCTTAATCTAATTCCATAATGAGTGAACTTTAAAAATCAAGCAGCATGGTCTAAACAAGTGTTTGTCCTCAAAGGCTTTACCACCAGAGCTTCCATTAAGTGTTGGCAGCTGTCTGACATTAGACTGCACGTACAGGCAGCAAGCAGCTCTTCCTGGTGTTGCGCATTCTCACCACGAGATGAGAGCTTATGCTGGCAAAAAGCATCTTGCACTAAGAGCACTGGCATCCCAGCTCCTGCTGCTTCCCTGGGAAGCATCCTTGCTGGCAATGTGCTGACAGCTGCCTGAGGGCTTCTGTTTGCTGTGGTTAACGTGGAGAGGTGGGCTTGGGTGTACACTTAGGTGGTATATCAATGCATACATTGCAGAAAGCGTGCATCTTCTTCAAAAGGAAGCATAATACTGTGTATTAAAAGCAAGGCTTTGTTGAGGGATAGCAGAGTAGATGCTTTTCTGGGCCCTTAGGTAGGGAAGGGTGTATATGGACAGTGCATCTCGGGGTGCTATGCTTGTATTTACCTTAACTCTTATGCAGCTGGTGATTTCAGAGGTAAGCTGGAAACAAACTCTTGTACATCATGCTGCATTTAACTTGAAACAAATTGATAGTTTTTCTTTATGTAATAGACAAACTTATTTAGAGGTTTTACCTAGGGTTCAGTTTTAAGCGAATTCTACAGCGTTTTCATGGTTGTCTTGAGAATATTTTTGTTTTCTTGATGAATTGATGTCAACTGTAGAATGAAAGAATAATATAGTCTTGAGCTATCTAGCTAACCTAAGAGGTTTTATTTCATTCCAGCCTTAAAGCCTTTCTTGCCTTTTTTTTTTGATTTTCCCCAGATTTTACTGTGTTGTTCCGGCAACGGCCATTATGACTCTGTGTATACAAAACAATTCCAGGAAAATGCTGCTTTTTGCCAGGGTAAACTTGAAATAATTTTTCTGCAGAAGAGAATTACGTGTTTTCATATGTTTGTAGGCTGTGTTTGGTTTGGGGGGGAGGGGGAAGAAAGACATGGAAGCTCATCTATTGTATATTAATATACATACACCCATTATTCTAACCGTTAAGTGGGGTGCTGGAGCAAGTGATTTCCAGAAGTTCCTTCTCCCTATGTGAATTGTTTTATGATCCTCTTCTTAATTAAATTTAATATAATTAATGCCTTGTAACAGTAGATAATATCTGAAGATACCCTTACCTTGCAAACTGCAGCAGTTCTTATGGATCTGGTGTTACCTTAATTTTGGTTTGAGCTTTGTGTTGATTTGTTCAGCTATATTGTATAAGATCCTGTACAAAGATGTGTTTGGCATGGATGAGGAAGAATTAAGGTCTGCAGTTGAGGTGTTTCGAAGTGGATCCAAGAAGAACAGAAACAGTGGCTCTGTAGGAAGTGAGGATGCAAACTTTGATTGTCTTCATGAAAAAGCACCCCGAAATCCATCAGAAAAGAGGTAGTATTTTGGGAAGGGGGTGCTGTAAAAGGGAAGGAGGAAAAAAAATACTTTCAAAGGGCAACTTTTACAAGTTCCTTCAAATGTTTATGGTGTATTATTAACTCTTTCCTATGTTGTGGCACAAACACAAAACTAAAGTATGTTGAGGAGAGTGCACTTTCCTTGGAGCTGGGAGGTGTCTGTAACTGAACTATAACATAGCTGCTGGCTATGTTTTAGTTGTCTGTTAGTCTGTAAAATGGCAACTTATCTGTAAATAAAACTGTTCTGTAGCTCTGCAGAGGCAACAGTGTGTAGAGAAACTGAGCTCTGCTTTATTTTCACGTTTGCAGTTTTTTAATGGAACTGTACCGCAAGCAGGCAGTTAAATGGTGGCATTATTCAAATCTCTTAATCACTGGGGATGAGTGGAACAGGCAGGACATAACTGTAGAAACCCTCATAGCCCTTGTTGTTTTCAGGTCACTGGAAAGGCTAGAGGGGTTACCTCTGACCGTCACGGAATGCTTGCAGATGACATTGGTTTGATAGGTCTTCAAACAGGATGACTTCTTGTACCTGACTGCCCAACAGTTTACCCAGGCAGTGGGATCATCTTCATCCTTCCCTAACACAAGCAGTAGCCCTTCTTAGGGCTGGGTGATGGAATGAGTAAAGGTCATGTTCTTGGAATTAGGAAAAGGGTTGTCCTGTCAGGCATCGAAGTTGTGGCTGGTGTTTAAGGCAAAATCTACCACTTGATGGCACCATGGTGCTTTTTCAGATTATATGAACAGTTGGTTGATTTTAATCCTGGCTGGAAATTGTGCATTGTATCTTTTGTAATCTTATTTTCAATTACTTAGAGTGGACAACTGGGAAGGAAATGATACTGACAATCCACAGGAAGATAAGTTCAAACAAGGCATTGAAGAAGAAAAGGTTTGTCAGTTAGGGAAGAATTCCTTATGGTGGTTTGTTTTTTGTTGGGTTTGTATGATGTTATGCTTGTTAAGGCTAGACCCTCTTTTCCACTGGGAAAAAAAAAGACTTTTTGGAAAGTGGGTGGCTTATTTCTTCCACCTGCTTGTCTTTTGGTTTTGCTCTTGATTTTCTATTAAATTGGCTAAATCTTTTTCCTTTCTGAGATTCTCTTGTTCTTCTCTAGCTAATATTTCCGGGTATTTCCTGATCTGCTGATTATTTTTTCCCAGAAATGGTTTAAGTCAGTTAACTTCTGTTTTAAACACTATAAATCGCTTTAGAACAGCTTCAGAAAGTATATTGAAACTCATTTTCAGATATAATCACTGAAATTTCCACCAGCTTTTGAAGCCATGGCTTCATTGGTCTGCCTAGCTTTCTTTGATTCTTTTTGAATAGAGTGTGCCAAGTGTTACTCTTGAGCTTGTTTCTAACCTTCCCAAAGTCTGTTTGCTCAGCTTTTGAATGCCTGAATGTATTTTCATATTCTGGAGCTGAAAATTTAGGAAAATGCTGTCTGTCTGTCCTTAAATGGTCCATGCATGCTGGCAGGATTGTGACTCTGCTGAACATACTTAATGCACTTGTTAATGCTCTATTTCAACTCTGTGTTTCTAGTCTCCAGAAAATCCATCAAGGATGCCTGTTCCTTATAAAGTGCTAAAGGCACTGGACCCTGAGATCTATCGAAATGTGGAGTTTGATGTTTGGTTGGACAGCAGAAAAGGTATCTTCAGAAAGGGAAAACAAAACAACTCTTTGTACTAGTCTCAGTGCTAAGTTGATGAAGCTGAGGCTTATGTAATTTGTTCCTTCACAGCTGAAATATGAAAGATACTGGTTAACCCAGCAGATACTTGTAGGTAGTACATCTTCTTGCTCATAGCTGGTTTCTTGGCCTTGTTTCAAAGTATAAAATACACTGCTGAGGACACTGTATAATGATGCTAAAAGATTGTTAAAAATGTGACCTATGCTACTTAATGACTGTAGTACAGGAAACACAAGGACTCAAAGCTGACTGCAGAACTCTCTTCTGTTGGAAATCACTCAAATTTGAGAGTGTTCTGTTGCAGCATATGTGCAAGGGCTTCTGATTTTTGAAGCTCGATTTTGGCTTTAGAGTTGTATAATAATGATGATCTCAAATTTAGCACTGAAATCTGTCAAATGAAATGAGTTTTCTCTTGCTTCCCAGCTCTCTGGGGTTGAATGGTCTTGGAGAGGTTTCGTGGTCTTTGTGGCTTGCAACAGGTTGCTGCTTTTTGGCATAACTGTGGCTGATCTGTAAAGCAAGAAGGAACTGAGAAGTCTTGAAGTGGTGTTTTATGTCTGACCCAAAGTGCTTTGTTGAAGAACACTAGCATTTTACAACTGCATAAAGCAGTAATGAGGGTCATTAAAATTCTTTGTGAATAGAGTATAGTAACTAATTACACATGCAGAGAATCCAGGCAAGGAATGGAGCAAAATCCTACTGAAACTCAGCAGCAAGGAAACTTTGGGCAACGTTAGTTTTTCCTGGATAACCTCTCACTTTTGCCAAATGCCACCAGTGTTCTGGCAAGACATGTCCAGCGTTCTTAATATCAAGATTGGTATTAAATGTAGGATTGACTTGGTACCATCCCAAAAGACACTGTAGTATTGAAGTAATAGTGCTGTTTGCTGCATTATCTGGATGTTCTTAATCTCCTGTGACTTAGCCTGGTTATAGTCTAAGAACATCTGCAGTTACTTCACTGTTACTGCAGGGAATGTTCAGATATGCATAGGAAATATTTAACTCAGTTGGCCTGTAACGTGTAGTTGGATACTCTCTTGGAGTGCTTGTAGGATGCATGAAGAAAGAACAGTTTTAAAGGCTTTTTCCTTTTTATTTATTTATTCATTTATTTTTAGAGCTTCAAAAAACTGACTGCATGGTGTTTGCTGGGAGACAGTACTATTTAGGAGACAAGTGTCAGGTTAGTACTCAAAGGAGACTCAGTTATGATAAACTATTAAAACTGTTTTAAATGGAGTATGGAAAGCTATATAAAATCATTTGACTTTGTAGAATTTTCCAAGGCTTTTCTCATTCTCTTTCTTGCAATCTGACTTCCTTTCCAATTAAATTTCTTTCCAAAATTTGCCTTTAAGCATTGGGTAGTGTGAAGGAAAAGCTGCTTGGAAACTCACGGTGAACCAATGATACACGTGTGATGAGCGTGGAAGTTCCAGACTGAGAGCTGTAAATGTGCAGGGCATGAATGTAAGGCAGTTCATTAGATTTTTCCACTGGGGGTCAGCAACAAGTCCTCTTCTCAGTAGTAACACAAGCAAGTATTTCTATAAAATAGAAAGGGAAGAGCTAAAAAGGGAGGTGTAGCATAAGCTGGCCAGAAGATGCTGAAAGGAAGGTCAGCTTTCTTTGTATTCCAGTGTTGTATGTGGTAAGGGCTTATTTTTATTGCTGCTTGAAGTAGTGCTGATGATATACTCAGTGACTTGTTTCTGGCTGAGCAGAGCTTACCTTTCCAATTTCCTTTCTGTTCTTCAATAGCAGCTTTCCTTGGTACTTACCTGCTTGGCATAGTAAAAGTTAGTTAAAAACCGTGTGTCTTCTGTATCTCTCAGTTACTCAGAAGACTCATTTTTATGTTTTCCCTTAGTACAGTGCTCTTTATTTTGCCTGCTGTTTTGAAGAGGTATTTGAGACTCCTGGGCCAACTCTGTAAGATATGATCAGCCAGGAGTACCCTTTGCTTTTAGTGATTTGAAGACAGTATTCTGAAATCCCTGATACAGTTTGGTGGTGTTACAGCTTCCCTGTTTTTTCTCCAGGTACGTCTGGAGCCTGGAGGTAAGTATTACAATGCTCATATCCAGGAAGTTGGACAGGATGACAGCACATTGACTGTATTTGTTGAGGAGCTGGCAGAAAAGTAAGTAAACTGGTGATGACTTCATCTTTGAACTCTTTCTGTCAGAGTTTTTATATTCACAGATACTCAAAATAGGATTGTTAGGATACTTTGAAGAGAGAACCAAGGCTTGTAAATATAAAATCAGGCTTTGCTTCCTTATTGCTATTGCTCTTCACATTGAACGTTGCAAGATTCCTTCTCTTGGATTTCTAATGAGCAAAATCATTCTTGTAATGTTTTCTGAACTCTTGCTGCTGTTTCTTTTCTGGAATGTGCAAGTGATTTTTACATATGGACAGCAAATTATTTTCTGTTGGTTTCTCTGGAGTTTTTATGTTGTACCCAAACAACTAAATAACGTGCACTTCTGGTGAGTCTAATCACTTTCTCAGCCTTGCTGTTGAAAGCATTCACCTTTCTCCAAACCGGAATTTCAGCTTGATGACATGCTGCAAAAACTCTGTGTTGTCAAAGGCTTTCAGGTGTATCTCTGAAGGCATACAAATGCAGGGGAGAAAGAACCCAGGAAGTCAGTAGTGTCAAGACTAAAACCCAGCTTGCCTTTTATAATCAAGAAGTAACAGCACAGCAATGAGTGCTTGGTGTCAGAGAAACAGATTTTATTACTCCCTACACTCTTATGTTTGTGGGTGTTTCCTGTTTTCTTCTTAGTGTTGCTTCAGCTTATGTTTTTGTGCAGTTCTGAGCAGTATATTATTGTGGCACTACTGACATCAGTGTTTTTTGTGTAGACATACAGTTTCTCTGGCAAACTTAAAACCAGTGACACAGGTGGCACCTGTCCTTGCCTGGAATACTGTTCCCAGCCGAAAAGGAGGAACCTATCAGAAAATAGCAAGTGGATACTTTGCAGGAATAGGTTTGTACAAGGTTTCCATTCCTTGGGGCTGGTAGAGACACTCCTGACAACAGTCTTTGGATACTGGAAGAGATTTAATTCAGCCTGTGATAAAAGCCTTGGTCCCTGCAGGGTTTTGATGTAAAGTGATCCTTCAGGCAGAGGGATGGATTTGCCTTTGCAAAGCAGCAAATTCATTGAAAGTATATAGCAAAGTTGGCACTGCTCAGAATTAGCAGCAAGAAATGTGGCATTTGAGAACCATTTGTGAAGGCTGGGTCTGTAAACCAAGGAACTTGTTTGATCTACCTCAGTAGAGATAGATGAGTGGACAAGGGCTGCCCTAGCCAACGCTTTGTATTTGTTTCATTTGGGGAGGGTTTTTTTTCAATAGAAATGCAGCCTTCATAAAGATGCTTCAGCACTAAAGATACTTCAGCACTGGTTTGATCAGCTAAAGTTGGGAAGGTATTTACATGTGAGATGCTTGTATTCTGCTCATAATTTGGAAGGCGTGCTTGAGCCCTCAAAATAGAGGTGTGAAGTTTTGCCTACTGAAAATGCACTTTCTCTGGGAAATGGCATTAGCTCTTTCTTTTCTGTGTATCCAAGTATTGACTTGTCTCAAATGACAAGAGCAACACAGTTCTGGAGTCAGCTGTTGAAGGTGTAAATCTCTCTCTTCTCTCCTCAACTGAAACTGCAGAAATGGATGTGAAAACACGGAAGAGGATGCTTAAGAAAGTTCGTGGAAAGGAAGTCTTTATGGCTGTGGCTTATAGCAGGGGTCAGCCCGTTCTTCCACCCCGGCTGCAGCACAGTGTTTCTTCGGGGCGCTCTCCTCCAGTTCACTGCTTGCAGGGTGCTGGAAACATGGCACCTTATGAACCTTGTCCTCCTCAGAGACATAACCGTGGATTTGGGGTGCCAAGGTATGAAGGTTTGAAAACCTGTCTGAGATCACCACTCATTTTCTGTTCGTTCTTGCTGCAGATTAGTTAGGAAAGAGTTTGTGCTGTTTAATAGGTAAATGTGAATGAGTTCCATCTGAGAGGCACTTCCTGGTAATTGCACCTTTTACCCTTTAAACTTAGGGGATCTGCCCGATTTTTAAACAGGCACAACATGGTTGGCCCTCAAATAGCATTCTACCCCAGTCCAGGAAAGAGATGCTATCAGACCTACGACAATTTCTCCTTCAGGTCCTGGTAAGTGACTATGTACCTCTTTCTAAAACATTGCTTTAAATGAAGTGGGGAGGATGGTGGTGTGTGGAGGGCCGAGTTGGCTGTGAGTGGCATGGTATGAAACAAAGGGTTTATTTTGCTTGTCTGAAAAGGAAAAAAAAGTTAGAATTGAGCAACAAAGCCAAGATGAAACTCCAGACAGCGACGATCTGTAACCTCCCTTCTTGTTTTTAAAGTGCATACAGCCGTAGCCGCCGTCAGTTGCAGTGTGAGAATAAGGAATGTCAGTATGGGTTTGTGCCAGGGAATGGAGAGGAGCCTCGTGGACCAGAAGACGCTATAACTGTGTATGAAATTGAAGGAGAGGATGGTGCAGCTTTTCCTACTTTGCCTGTAAGTTACGAACAATGTGTATGTTAAAATCTCTCAGAGAAGGGTGGGGATCTGTATACATGCTCAGCACTCCTTAAATATACAGGAGTTGTGTGTGGGCGGGTTGTTTGGGGGTTAGCTGTAAATGAATTTGGGTGTTGGGGCTTTTTTTGAGAAGAAAAGGCTGGAATTAGTCTAGATCCTGTAAAACCTAAATTTTTTTTAAATATTCCCTATCTTCCTTCCCTTACCAGCAGCACTTGTTTTCTCTTTAGTGTATTTTCATAGAAGGGCTAAGTTCCTCTTTTCTATTGTGGCTTGAAAACAAACAAAAATATTTCCCTTCCTACTATGGTGGTCTGTCCAGCTCTAAATATTGTGGGAGAAAGCTTTTTACTTGTTTGCTACGCTTCATTGCTTTTTTAAACTAGATTCAGAAACTATATAGCAATAGCCTGGATTGTTCCTATGAGTTTGCAGTTGTGATGTTTTGGGCTAGCTTGTTCCCAAAACGGTTTCTACTGTTAAAGAAACAGGAGAAAATTCCAAATCTAGACTTATCTTAAAATAGGCTTTCTGTTGGATTGTAGTTCCAGTGGCACAGTGTATTTTAAACTTCAAAATAAATCTTTTTATTTGTAGACCAAGCCTAGTACAAAGCTGGATATGCTACCAAAAAGGAAAAAAACACCAATTTTTTTGGCATCTAGGTAACTGAATAGGAAAGCAAGTATTTAGGGAGAAAAAACCCCAACAAAACAAACCCACTACTCTGGTAGTTTGAATTTCTTTTTAGTAGTGAATTTAGCAAGTGTCAGACTTGTATTTAAAAGAAGCAGTAGGGAGGAGGGCTGTTTCAGCAGCAGCCCTTTTTTAATTTGCCCTCATGTGTGGGATCTGTAACGTGTGCTCTGTTTTCCCTCCAAGAGTGTCAAGAAATAAGGACAGATTATCCTGCAATTTTTTTTCCTGACATGAAATCAATATAGCTTACTAGCTTTTCCTCCCCACTGCTAGTCTAAAGCCTGCAGCTCCTGATGAATAGTTTTTCATGTTCATTCCGTGACTTTGTTATTGTCAATGCCAAAGCCTTTTCTCTGTCTCTTCCTTGTCTTGTTTAGTAAAGGAATATAACATTTCCTGGGGAAAGATGCATCTCACAGAAAACTCTGCCATCCTACTAGAGGCCTGGTGGGAGAATCTTCTGACTTACCACTTCTACTTCAACCTTGGAAATCTTACAAGCCTCTCTGAGCACTTTATCGAGCTCATAGTCACCATGTCTTCTGAGGAGAATTTTGAGTGTCACCTTAGCCATCACAAAAGAGTGAATCAACTTCTTTTACTAAGGCGTCTCAATCCTATGTTCCTGCTTCAGAGAACTCTGTGATTTAAATTGTGGTGCAGCTAAGGACTGACTTTGGTGCAATGGCAAAGGGCATGTGAAGTGTTGAAGGAGTCTTGTTGGAAACCTTGATGGGTGCTGCGCTCTGGAAGTCAGGCTTGCATGTTTGGGTCAAATAAGCAGAGATGGTGGTGTCTGTGTCAGCAGCCAGCCATGGGTTTCACTAATTATGACTAAGGATAATTTTTTCTGTGATAATTGGAATATTTGAATGAACTGATGTGCTCTTGGTGAGGTGGGAATGCTCCAGGATGAGGAATGCAAGAGTATACATTGAGGGTAGCAGTCCTGGCTGTTGTCTGGGGTCTTCTATTCTCCGTTTCATTTTTTTTAGCTTAAGATAAAGCTGACTACGTTTTGGGAGGGATCAACTTGACTGTATTGCAAAGGATATTGATAGGACTTAAAAAGCAAATTACCTTAAGTATGCTAGGCAGAATGAAAGGTTCAGGAAAAAAACATGTCAGCAGCTGTTCTGCTGCAGTCAAGGTGCATGGGATTGGACACACAAATGGTAATTCTAGCAAGTTTTGGTTGCAGCAAGCTTGGTCTGCCAGCCTCTTTCTTCTCTCTGTGTATAGAGAACATGGAAAAGCTTTAACCTATATATAAATGAATGCTTCTGACTTTGCTTTTTAGAGCCAGGGTAGCCCTGCTCCCATTGTCCATAGCCCAGGAGGATTTTGGGTAGCAAGGAGAGCCCCAAACTCTGTTCCATCTAACAAGACCCTGAGTTCCTTGGAGGAGGAGGAGGAAGAAGAAACAAGTGAAAATGGTAAGTTCCTAAAGGGTTAGTGGGCACAGAAGAGGGAGGTTTAGGACAACTTCACTGTGGCTTTGGTTGTCAGAATAGGTTCCTTCCATGTCCTGAATACCTGTTTGTGAGCTTTGTGTATGTGTGTGAGCACGCTGCTGTTCTTCCTTGTCCAATAGAAGTGTCGCTTCTGTTGGAAGCTTGATACCTTGTGGTTGCATAGGGCTGTAGCAAGCAAAGTTGCTGCTTCATGATGCACGGTGTAAATGTGTTAATTGCAACCTCGATACTTGGTGGAGTAACAAAATTAGCATCTTTTGAGTGGGTATCTACTTTTTCTGCACAAAACAAAATGATACTGAAAGCAGCTTGTTAACGGGTGCACTGGAATCTTAACTGTGGTAATTTTGGCTTGAAGTTGTTTGGTTTTTTCTTTTCTCTCTGAATCAATTTCTGTTCTTGCCCTTGTAGGGAAATTTCATGAAGAATATATCTATGCACCCCCAGGTAAGTAAAGCTTTCGTCTTTACCAGTAGAACACTCAGTGAATGTAATGCACTTATATCTTTGAGTTTCTGAAGTATTAGATTTAATGCTGTTCTTTCAATTAATTTTGCCTATGCCCTCCAGATTCTGACTCGGAAACTGCAACAGTATTTAGTTCAGCAGAACCTGCAGCAAACTTGGTAAGCTTTGGTTGCTGTCTGTTCAATTAGGAATCCTGGAAGCAAGTGGCATTCTCTATAGAAACTCTGCTTGGATGCAGGCTTAACTATATAGTCAGTCTTCCTTTGTGAGAAAGGAATGATGGTTTCATCTATATATTCACCCTCCTTGTCCTCCCTAAATGGTGAGGTTTTTATCTGAGCCTGCAAGTACTGTCTGATTTGTACTAGATATATTAACGATTTTCCACCTTTCCTCTGAAAAGAGAAATTGTGTATTTGAGTGCTGTTTATTTCACTTCATTTTTTTTTGCTCCAGACAGCACTTGCTTTTATCATACTACTCTTCAAGTCCTGTTAGTCTTATCTCCAGTCCCACAGTGGAGGAATATCTCATCTGTGATAGAACTGACTTCAGAATTTATTTTTTATTTTAAAATTGAAGTGAAACCTGTAGTCACTACTCTGCAGTGGATATGAAAGCCAGCTGTGTGTGTCAGAATAAAACTTCTCTTGCTTGAGTTGCAGAAGATCCTCTGTGTGTGTGTGTGTGCATTGATAAATTTTTTAAAAGGAGTAAAATAAAGGTGTGGTGTGCATGCCTCGTGCCTTCTGCCCCTTATGGATCATGCTTCTCTTTGGAATCCCTTCAGGAAGAAGGGCCGGTCTCTGTGTCACCTCAGGATGCATCGGCTGCCTATGGCTATCCCCAGAAGGTACTATCAGTACTGTATTGTAGCCCTGCAGAGAAGTGACCACTCCGCTTGGTTAGCATCCCTCTGCCTGCCCCTTAGTACATCTTGTAGCAAAGGATACAATTCCCTATGGATATAAGCAAAGCAGAAGGGTGAGAAAGATGCCTGGCAGGTGTCTGCAACTCTGAACTGGTGTTTTCAAGGTAATCTTTGTAGAAGTGGGGTAGCTGGCTGCCTTTACAGCTGCTGCTTCCAAAGTGTGTGTATGTGAAGTGAGAATTGTTGAACTATGTGATACTTATAGCTGGCTCTGACAAAGACTGTAGAGAGGCAGTCTGCTGAATACTCTGACTCTTTTCCAGGTGATGGTGAATTCTGCAGCAATCTCAACCTCAACAGGTGTTTACGTTGCCCCAACTACTGACTTCTCCTCAGATTCTGCTGCCTCCACTCCAGCCAGTGTCACCACAGCAGTTCCCCCACAAACAGCAGTTCAACCAGTCATAGTATCTCCCCTTTCTATAGGGAGGCCAGGTAGAGTGTACCGACTATGGCTATAGACTTAGATGTCTAAGTTTTTAGTTACATCTTCCCCTCCTGCTTTATTCCCCCCCCCCCCATGTATGCAAGCCAAATGTTAAAGGGCTTTAAAAAAAACAACCTATCATTTGCTTTGGTTTAAAAATAATTAGTAGTAGTTGTGAATGCACTACTGACTTGCTTTCATGTTTTGAAGTTGCCCCTGAATTTGCATGGGAATTGGAGGTCTCTATTTTGGGTTTGCCCCCCCATCAACTTTAGCTATTATTACCAAGTGTTTTGCTAGAAATTTCTTTTCAGAAAGCAGAAGTTCATGGCAGCTTCCTTCTCTCCCCACTTCATAAAATCTCTCCTTGATTTCAGACACTAGCCTGAAAGGCTCTAAAATCCTAGAGTCACTGTCTGTGTGGTTCAGATTCTACACAAATGTCCAGGTCGCTGTTGTGTCCCTTGGCTTCTGTGCTTGGTTATGTCTATCCAAGGAGACTGATGTGGTGCACTTACTGCCTGAAATGCTCTTTCTGCTTTGTTCTTGTGGAATGCTTGTTAAGAAAAAGATATTTTTCCCTTCTTAGAAAGAGGGCTTTTCATGTCCTCTGTAAATCTTCATTTAGCATCCCAAAAACCCCCTGCCACCTTCACTTCTGTCTCCTTTTTCTCCTTTGTTTGATCTCCCCCTCCCAACCCTGTGTGAGACTTTAGTCAGCATGGTTCCCTAAACTGTCTACTCCCTGATGCCATTACAAATAACCTGCTGGTGTATTCAAGGTGTGGGCCACCTAATGAATGTCTAACAATAGTCCAGAATGTTTTGGGCTTGGCATGTCTGAGACCTCCTTGTGTTTTTGTGGGCTTGTTGTCACCCTTCTGATGACTTCAAGTCAGTTAACAGACAGTTACATAAGAAAAGTCTGGCTCTGCCTTCCAGTATGGAGAAATAATTGAAGAAGGCATTTATTCTTAACTGGAATATGAAGCTTGCAGGGAGACATACAGTTAAGGCTTGTGAGATTAGAAGCTTCCGTTCTGGCTTAAAAATTTCTTCTGGACTTCTTCTTAAAGGTATTGCTAAAGTACTTGGTTAAAGCTTGTGTTTAGGGGCATTGATGACAAATGTGTACTTCACTGTGGAACCTGGCATCTTACTGATTTGGGAAGCCACTGCAAATTTGATTTGACTTTTGTTTCCTTCTCACTGTAGCAGTTTCTTCGGTGCCGTTCCCAGTTTATTCAGCTCCTCTTCCTCCAGTCAGCGAGGTGGGAGAAGCTGGGTCAGTTCTTCCACCTTACTCTTGCGATCCCAGTGGCAGTGATCTGCCTCGAGGTAACGCCAGGGTTTTGTGCTTTTACTACTACTGCTCTTCTGCACACTTCTGACTCGTGTTCTCCATGGAAACTTAACAGAATACCTACAGTGTATTCTGTAATGGTTCTTTGCAGCTCGCAGGGAGTGAGAAATAATATTATGGATCCTTCTGCTAAAATGTGTTAATCCCCAGTTCTGAATAGCAAGTTCAAATCAGACTCGAGTAAGCAATTACTGCAGCTTGAGAAAGCATCCTAAAGAGCAGAACACCAAGAGAACGGGTGCTTGGCCTCTATCATACTGCTTCTTGGTAAAGTGATTTTTCTCATCACTGATTATTTATAAAGAGGCTGTATTTTTAAAAAAGAAATAAAGTTCTGCTATTGCACGGCTCGGTGGGATATCGTGGTGGTTTCCTCTATGGATCCATGACGTCATTGTGTGGTATCATAAACTGGGTATAAAGTGTAGGCTCATCTTGTTCCTTGAGTGCACAGCCTTTTCATGTATTGCCATCCGTTATGACCATGCTTAAGGTACATTTCAGCTGTTGAGCAAGTAGCATACGAAGACCAGCATAGTACCTACCAGCAGGGCAGCTCAGAAACAGCTTTTGGCTTTACCAGCTGAGTGTGCATTTAATGGCACAAGGGGTATCTTTCTTAGTCACCCTGCTCGTGTAATTTAAGAACATCTCCTGCACAGTTGCATCAGACAACCAAGCTTGCTAAACAGTGCAACAGGTGTTAGATGTATTTGAATCTTTTTGTGTTATTAATTCCCTCATTCTGCCATGCTTACAGCTCACAGGCATAAACAGAGCCTGTAATGCAGAGCTTTGTTTAATAACCCCATGATGGAGCTTTCTGCTATCCCTATCTCAAGCTGAGTGTCTCTTGGCTCCTGGAGCGCCAGTACTGCTTGCTGTTATGCTATGCAGCGTGTTTTTCTCTAGGTGGGGAATGCTGTGAGGCCCAGGCATGCCACTGTTGCCTCACTGCACAAGTCTCAAGAGGCACTGTGATGCAGTGTCTTGTTGTAGCTGATAAGGATTGTTGGCTGTGTGTAGTTTTGGAGTGGTAGAAAATGCTTTACCCTGTGTATGTTCTCTTGCTCAGTCTCCTGACAGTGCGTTGGCTCAACCTGCACTAAGGGTTACAAACTCCTGGCTGTAAAAGACGACTTGGTTATTCAGCCTGTTTGTCCTCTTGATAGAACAAGCTGAAACCTGCTAATGCATAGGGTTTAGACTGGAGCAGAAATGCCCTAGACATGGTTTGGATTACAGTTATAGTTATATGTGTGGCCACTGTACAACAGCTCTAGCTGATTGTGTCTTCTCTGGCAGAGAGCATGGGAGAGGCTGGTTTTGGCAGTAGTGAGGTCAAGCTAGAGGTAAGCTGGAGCTGGCTCTGAAGAGCAGCACTGCAAATCCGGCTGATGGGTTCAAGTAGTGAATCTATCTCTGAATGTTGGTTGAAGTATACAGGCTTTTTAAATACCCCCACATACACTGAATGTGTTGAAAGTCAGTGCATCATAGCTGGGTTACTCTAGTAGCCATCTATACATACACCAGACAATGTTACTTTATCGCCTTTACTACCTTTAGTTCAAGTTCCTGTGTTCTCTGGTGGTGTAGGGAGTAGTTTTCAGGAATATGTAAGGGAAAGAACTAGCTGCCTGCATGCAGGGCCTGTGAAATTCCTGCTCTCCTGCAAGTGCTCTCAGTTCCTGGGTTTGTTAAACTTGAGTGTTGTGGTTTCTGCTTTCCTGATGCAGTAGCATGACTCTAGGTGATGCTAGGTGCATGTCAGAGCTAGTGGTTTCAGCTTTAGTTGAATGCCCTTAACTGAGGCTTTCAGCACTTGGGAAAACTGGGCGTTAAGTGTACTGAGGAGAATCTGGAGTGGAAGTGGATTAATCACCTCTTTGGACTGTGCCTGTAGCTCTTCAGCGTGGTCACTCCACCTAATATTGGCTGTGTTCTTCTTGGCATAGACTCAAATTTTTTTAAGGTTGGTTGATGGTAATGAAATGCATGTAGCATTTAATTGTTGTCACACTGCTGTAGTGTGGCCTTCAAGAAATTCAGAAGCTTTGGAGCAGCTCAGGGTGAAGTACATGGGTATGTGTGACCTCAAGTCCTTCGCTAAAGATACCTGCAGGCCTGGGGTAGATGGGGAGTGGTGACCTGTTTAGCAAGCTGAATTCCTGGGCTTGGGACACAAACTTACCATGTGCCTTAGTACATCTTAGTGTGTGTGCTTGGTACATCTGTGTCTCTTGGCTCTTCCTTCAATAGAGCCCAAGACATGCGAAACAAGTTTATTACCATGGAGACATTGGGTGTCCTGCCCTTGCCTGCCCCCTTGCACTTGAAAGAGCTGTTTATGAAAGACCAGTTGATATTGTGGTGTTGCAGGGACTGCTGTGGTGTTCAGGGCTGACCAGAGCTTCCCATTATCACAGTAAAAATGTTGTCACTTTGGCCTCATGCATTGTAAGATGAAATTTTTCAGTAGTCAACATAGTCTTTGCATTTTCCTGTCAGGGCAGCTAACCTTTTTGGCTTAGCTTTTGCTTCATAAGGTAGTCATGTTTTACTGAAGATTGACTTGATTTCCAGACCTCTAAAAGAGGAATATAAACAAAAACTGGTCTCCCACTGTACTGGCTTCTGTTGCAGCATTCCACAGACGTCAGTATTTCCAGTATCAGTTTGTCACTTCAGTCTCCCAGCTCTCCCTTTGTACTGTTATCACTGCTATGAAGCAGCTGTTTCATTCAGCTCTTGTGCTTGTTTTGCATAATTTGCATGAACAATTGAAGGAAAAAAATTAGATTTAAAACAAAAAATTCCTTGTTGCAAATGCAGTTTCAGCTAGACGCTAAAAAGCTGCATTTAGTGAGCCTTTGGGTTATGTTTAAGGTCTTACTGCTTGTGGTCAGTGTGCAGCCAAACCACCAGCCCCTTCAGGAGTGAGCCTACAGCTGTTGATGTAAGGAGGGATCTGTGTGCGCTTCCCAAAATAGCCACAGGGATTGTTACCCAGATCAAACATGCTGAACAGTGAGAGCTGAGAATTGGCAGCAGCACTGGAGCAGCAAATCCTCGTGCCTTTCAAGACTGAGGCTTGTGTTTGTGATGCTCTGCCTACTGCAGCAAATAGGGCATGCAGTGTGGTAGAAGAGCAGGCCTGGGAAAGGATGCATGTGTGGTGGATGGGCAGAGAAGCAATGTCGAGCCAGAGCCCTGGGCTAGGGAACGGGCATGGTAGAAGGGGCTGTATAAATGGTAACTCAGGAGGTGTCGCTAAGTTGAAGCTCTTAGTGGCTTGTTCCTTTTGAGTCATCTCCCTGCTTTCCCCTTCAGCTCCCAGCAGTACTAAAGCAAAGTCTGTGTGCATGCTGTGTAATAGGTAACTTGTTCTTCCTGAGCCTTTAAAACAAACTTGTATTTGAGTCTCAGAAATCAACAGGTTTTTCTCATGCACAGTTCCGGAACTGCATCCTCAGGTTAAAACACATGCTCTCTTTTTTCCTTTCAGTGTCAACTTCAGAGGTTTAAAACTGTTTCACTGGGGTTTTTGGACAGTTGGAAATGAGTTCCAAGTTCAAAACCCTGTTGTTCTTGGAGAGTTGTTTCAAAGTTCCTCCACACATCTGAGATTGCTTCTCAGTGTATTGTGTATTTGCCTGAGGGCAAATTATTTAGTACATGGAAGACAGAATTATAAGACTACTTGCAAGGAATCGGGGAACTGAGTGACCCTGTGAGGAAGGGGAAGGAAGGAACATATTCTTTATTTCTTCCCCCCTCCATTTTCAGACTCAACAGTAGAGGGGACCCTGAAAACTAGGTTAGAAAGGTCTTAAACACGTCTCCTGTATGCTGTGTGTGTTGCTCCCATTGATGTGTCTTTGTGGTTATTGCTCAACAGAGCTCTGAAGATGGAGAAAGCAGCAGAGCTGGACTTCCCACTGGGAAGCTGGAACCTCTGTGGAATTGGCCTGTTTTCTCTCGTGCCAGCCCTGCATGGGTATTTGCAATGTGCATGAAAAGCCATGTATATAACATGTGTATTGAGAGTGAATTGTCACTGGTGTAAGGGAAAGCTGCTCCTGCCTGTCTGTGTGCTCCTGAACCCCTCCTCACTTCTGTCACAAGGAAGAGAGGGAGTGCTTTTAGTGGTCAACTTAATTTAGGGGCTCATAATCAAATTCTTATTTGATAAAATACCACTTCCTCTAAAAATCCAGCTGTTGTTGGAAGCCAGAATTGCTTAAGTTGTAGTTGCTTTGACAGTGGAGATTCATAACAACACTGGCAATTATCACTCCAGTAATCAAGGTGAATAAATCAAAATTAAAGCTAATGTAGTTGTTGAGGTTAGGTAGTAAGCTGGTCAGACAAATGCTTTGCTATTGCACAAATACCTAACTGGATTAATTTAGATAAACTATTTTAACAGCTATTTCTATCCAAGATACAGAAAAAGTAGTGCTAAAATACACTTAAAATTTTAAGTAAGAGTAACTTAAAATGCTCTTAATGTGTGCATATTGCTTTTTTGTTATCAGTTTGTACTCTTCTGCTCTTCAATGTCATATCCTTTAATTTCAGATACAAAGGTCTTGCGGTATTATTTTAATCTGGGATTGCAAGTAAGTGCTTTTAAAAGGAGTGTAGTAAATTGCCTGTAAAAACTGCTGGTTTATTTGACAAATGTACTGATGCATTTAAGACTTCAAAGTGTGATAAATGTGCTTCCTGTGCACGTGACTTAATATGTATAGGCTTGCTTGGCAGCAGTTAATAGTTCAGGAAGTGCATTCTAACCCACTGTGAAGCACACTAGTTGGTTTATTAGGGTTGTGTATGTGTGTGGGCGTGTTTTTTGGTTTTATTGTTTGGTTTTTGTGGAGGATGGTAGATAAATACTATTATCTTCACTTAAGGAAAAGGAGGAACCTGAGCTGCTGTTATGAAAAGACAAGACATTCAAGACCACTTAGGGCTGTGTAGTTTGAGTCTTGTAGGACCTGTGGTGCTGTGTTCAGCTGGTTAGCACCATTTCTCTGTGCTCTGGGAACTCATCTCTGCACCAGCAGGTCAGCCCTGCTGCTTAGGGAAGTGTAAGTGGAGAAATAAGAAAAATATCTTTGAATATGGCAGAGTCAGTAGGTGGGGATCTTCTTTCTCAGCAAAGATACCTGATACAGCAGCAGTGGCTGTTGCTGCTGTGGGTGTTGCAGTACATATTCTGGGGTATTGGGGTGGCTCTTTGTGTGAGGCATCCTAAGGGATTAGGAAGGCAATAACATGCATTCTCCTAAGTTTGATCTGAAACTAGCAGTGATTTGGAGGAGGGATGGAGAGTATGTGGATGTATGCATTACCTTGTGTCTCTCTTTCTTCTCCAAGTATTATCATCAGAGCTGTTGGCCTTCCATGGTGTATGTACAGCCAGTGCTGCCACCATCGCCTGTGGAAGTTTATCCAGCGTATGTTGAGCCAGCTCCTGTCCTAGATCAGTCAGTACCTCAGCTCTACACTGAAGTCCGCCAGGTTCCCTTGGAAGCACCTGCAAATGGTTAGTATGGAAGTGTCACACCACACATGGGAGCTGTGTGCCTGCAGCTTGCTAATCCTGTAGGAAGCATGAGGTTGGGAGGATATAAAGCCTTGTAAAGAGTTAGTGCAAGCTTCTCTGCTGTGAGTGGTAGTATTTAAAGCATGCTAGTAGAGTCACTGGTGTAGCCACCAATGCATCAAGGGCTTTCTAAAGCCATGAAAAAGTAATCCTTTCTAGGCCTGTAGTAGGTATGCTAACTTCCACTTGGGGGAACTTTTTCTAAAGCTGTGAACGTATCTCTTTGTTGCTTATCAGTAAGCAGTCATGGTATCAAAGCAGAATGCCTGTATTTAAAATGAGACAGTTGAGTTTTGGCAAGCACTGAGCATTGGTACTTTGACTCCTCGTGAATTTTGAAGAAGGAAGCTGTTGTAGTCCTTGGATTTAGGCTCAGCATGCAGAGCTGTTATCTCCTGAGTGGCTCTCACTGCCAGCTGTGTCTCTTACTGTGTGTTAAATTTACAATAAAACGTAGTTTTACCTACTGACTTTGTAACAAGCTTTTGGATACACTTGGCAGTAAATGAGACTGTATTAAATGAGGAAAAATGTCAAAAGTATCAGATAGCTTCCTCCTTAAAATCTACAGGATGTGGCAAATGGTCAGTGTTTGCAGTGAGCATGCAGTAACAAAACCACTGCTTGGAGGCATACAGGCATATTGCTCTGATAAAGCTTCAGCCTGCTCAGCCAAGGTGGTTCTTCCACACGTGTTAGTGTCCTGTGGCACAGTGGGGAAGAATGTATCTTCTCTTTACTCAAATCCTCCTTGAAAAAGCTGTTGCTCTAACACAGCACGCTGCTAAGCAGCTCTTGAACAGGGTTTAGTGAGAAGATGAGTGAGCTGCCCTCTAGTCTGCATTAGGATTTTGACCCCTCTGTTAGGAGAGATGTATATGGGCATAAAACTGTCACCCATTTGACCACCAATATAATGCTGTGCTCATAGTAATCAGTCTGCTCAAAAAAAACGGTAAAATATGGTAAGTCTGTGCATTTTGTTCTGGTTTTTTAAGGTACCTTTCAAAATGCAGAGCCACCTTCCCCGTCCTATGGGCCGGTATTTTACCCAGTCATGTCAGACGCCTTCAGCCAGCAGCCTCTGGCTGGGTTTGATTCTTTAGTGCCTGCCTATCGCTACGTCAGTGCCTGGCACCCAGTGACCCCACCATATGGAAGTTCTCCACAGATCCCTAATGCTGTAAGCTCTGGACAACCGCACCAAGTTGGCTATATTGCCTCACCTAACCCTGCACCTCATGATGTGCCTCAAGGAATGTGAACATGGGAGCTGTAAGCTTGGTTTCTCTTGGTTCTTTTCTTTCTTGCTTCTCTTGGTTCTTGTTTGTTAATTATTTGTTACTTGTTTGTTAATTATGTGTTAATATTGTTTCCTAAATGTTACCGTATTGTTACTGTATGTTTGTAAGGTTTGTTTTGTGAAAGCCCAAGCTGTTGCACAAATGGTGGTAGTGTTGGTGTTTCATTTGCACTGATAGCACAAAGTAAAAGCATTGAACACATAAACATGACTGGTTATTTATCACTGGCAGGTTACGTTTTTGACAAGCAGGTATCCCACAGCCTGGGCCAAAGACAAGTAGTTGTCTTCTTTGGGAGAAGGGTGCTCCAGCCTCTTATGAGAAAATAGCCAATGCTTTCTGCTTGAGTGGAGGGCAGTGGGAAGCTCTAGCTGTGTTTCTGTTGGTAAGTTTAGGAGAGAACATCCTACAGTCTGTGCATATGAACTGCAGCTCTTGCAAGTGCATGTCTGCACAGTCTCTGTCCCCAATAGGAACTCTCACCCTGGGTGCACAGTGGACAGTAAGTGGGTGGAAATTGGGCTCTGCCCACAGCCCTGTCCTGGGTAACAAACCATCTGTGGGTTACGTAGGCTCAGTGCTGGGGGCCTGAAAACCAGCAAAGATGGTTATTTAACAAATTTTCTTGACTTTCATATGGCTTCAGCATTCGGTCACTGAGCTGGATTCTGAAAGTCACAGCTGCCAGATTCTGTAGGGTATATGAGTCCTTAAAATTCAGATGTAGCCATTTTCTTTGTACATAGTTAAGTGGTGGTGAAAAGGGGGTTGACTGCAGAGTTGGGAAGAGGAAAAAAGTCTATTTCCTTAGGTTTCCTTTAAGCAAGGAAGCAAAAGCAGAGTAGGACAAAACAATTCCTTACAGTTTTATCTTAAATTCATGCAGTGCTGTTGGTATAGATCCTATTTACTTAAAACTTTGTTCCCTTCCTCAAAAGAAGATGGTAATACAGCTCTCAGTTGGGAGGGTTACAAGCTTGGCTTTTGATGTGTCTCCTCAAATCTCTTAATTGCTGTGCATTTAACTTGTCAGTTCAGTAATGGCTTTTCAAGATGGAGGAGCCAGGGAAACACTGAAAGCGTGATGAAAATGACCCCTGAGCTGCTGCACTGCTTGAAAAAACCAAAGCCATGCACACAAGGTGATTTTAGGAGTAATTGTGGCAGTTATAACCTTGGCCTTTACATTTCTGCCTCTGGAGAGGCACTAGGCTGGCACAGACATGTCTCAGAAAAGGGGGACGATGCCCCTGGATTTTTCCCTCCTTCCTCTGAAAAAGCCTTTGCTAGATGAACCTCTTAAAGGAACCAGTAAAGCAGGTGATTTTTGGGAACACTTTAAAATGGGACAGACATAAGCAGCACAGTTTCCCTGGTGGAGTCAAGTGCGTTTTCCCCCTCAGTCCCGAGTGCCACCTGCTGTATCCCAAGTGGTGGCTGTCAGGCCCTGTGGTGAGAATCTCCCACTTTGAAGCTTTAGTGGCCAGTAACGCCACCTTTCTACTGCCACAGCCTTGCTTTTTGCTACACAAATGCTTATCATAGCTAAGCACTGGTGGTTCATCTGCTGATGGTAGTTTGTCTCCTGAAGTCAACCTGCTTTTCCAATCAGAAACACTGGTAATTCTAGCAAAGAGTCAGGTTTCTGTGCGTGCTTCTTCTCCCCCTCACAGGAGCTGGATTATTCAGCATTAGCTGTGTCTATTGTGGCCATGTTAAAAATACATAAATGTATTTTTATATAATACATAATAAAATGTATTTTTATGGATTTAATAAAGAGGTGCCTCTGTGACTTGGTACATGTGCTTTTCACAGAATTGTAGGGGTTGGAAGGGACCTCCAGAGATCATGGGGTCCAACCTCCCTGCCAAAGCAGCTCCCCAGCTCATACTGCACAGATAGGCGTCCAGATGGGGCTGGAATCTCTCCAGAGAAGGAGACTCCACCACCCCCCTGGGCAGCCTGTCCCAGGGCTCCCTCACCCTCACTGGGGAAAAGTTCCTCCCCATGTTGGTGGGGAACTTCCTGGGCTCCAATTTGCAGCCATTGCCCCTTGTCCTGTCCCCACAGACACAGAAAAGGGTCAGGCCAATTCCCCCTGCACCCCATACTTAAGATATTTATAAACATTGATGAGGTTCCCCCCTCAATCTTCTTTTCTCCAGGCTGAACAGCCCAGCTCTCCCAGCCTTTCCTCATAGGATAGATGTTCCAGGCCCTTCATCATCTTTGTAGCCCTTCTCTGGACTCTCTCCAGGAGATCCCTGTTCTTTTTATCCCAGGGAGCCCAGAACTGGACACAATACTCCAGGTAGGGCTTGACCAGGGCAGAGTAGAGGGTTTTTGCCAGGGTTATTTAGACCCAAAATTAACATTTTGAGCTGGCAAGTGGGGGCTGTGGGGAGCCATTAGCAGTGTCTTCTGGAGCTGGTTGGTAAATACTGGGGTCAAGAGATGCTGCATTTTTATTAACATCAGAGGAGCTTATGGTGCAAAAATTGAAGTAAATGCTGGAGTCTTTTGATTTCTGCATTCTAGAGCTGTGTTGCACTACACTAGCCCTACATGACTTAGTTAAACAGCTGTCAAAAAAGCCCCAGTTAACCTACTGCATATTTCAGCTGTTTTCCTCACCTAGAGTACTGGCTCTGGCTGCAGCATCCCTATGCTAATAACATCCATAGTGAAGTGGACCAGCAGCTACCTGCTACAAACGCTCTGGATTTTCAGAGGTGGTAAGACATCAAAATCACACTGAATTCTAAGGGTTTGAGAGGCTTTTTTTGGGGGGGTGGGGTAGGCTGTGGAGGCTACAATGTGTGCTCAGGTTCTTGGGGGGGGGCTGCAGATCATCCAGACTTGTTTGCTGGGCCTCGCTGTTTGCTTATTGCTCTGTTACTGTTTGGTACCAGAACAACACTCTGGGTTTTTCTGTGCAGAGCAGAATCCCAGAATTTCTGTGAACAGGGATAGCAGGAAAGAGCTTGTAGCTGTAAGTATATTTCTTAAATTAGAAGCACAGAAAAATCCATGAGTATTGATTTCTATTGGGAACAATTATTTTCCTTCACATTGATTTATTTTTTTTTCTTCTTTCTTGAGCAAGTATGTTGCATAATAATGAGTCTCTAAAGTAAGGATTTGATCCTGAAATGTGTTTTTCATTTATCTTTCTTCTTTGTGGATGGGTTTCTAGCCTTTAAAAGGGAGAACAGAAGAGTCATGCAGCCAAGTCTGCACTAGTCATGCTTGCCACCTCCTTTTCCACACCATATTTTTATATATGAAAGGCAGAGGCTCAAATTAAATTAACACCTGAAGGCTGTGCAGGAAGGATCCAGGAGCTGGCAGCGTCACAGAGAGCTCTCCTTAGATGTGAGTGCTTCTGATTCCGTAGCCCTTACAAACAGCCTCAGAGCCAAGGCTCTTGTGAAACCTCAGGATGAAAGCAGCAGTGATGCTTTGGGGTGGGAACTGCCTGTGTTTTCATGGATGTAGCTCTCTTCAACTGCTGCAAGTGTCCTGCAGGCTTGGCTTGGCAGTGTTTGCCTGCAGGTCGCTGGATACGAGTGCACTGCTGTTCCCTGAGCATTGTTTGCTGCACAGTGAAGTAAAGGGATGGTATTTTGGCAGCAGTCCTGTGCTCTGTCACAGTGGGGCACGAGCAGTGTCCCCCATGTGTGCCCTGCTTGCCTCCTGTGTAGTAATCTCAGCCTGCTTTAGCCTGTCACCTCAGCAGCCAGTGCCTGCTGCCATTTGCTAGAGGCATGAGGCTCTCTGAAGCCTTCTGAATTAGAAAATCCATCTGTGATTGAAGATAATCACTATAAATGCTGTAGATAAAAATGACACTGCCCCTGCCTGCGAGCAGCGTTGGCCTGCTGGGCTATCACTCCTGTGCTCTCTTTCCCCCTTGGTCACGTACAAACACCAACTGCTTCCTCCACCAAGTTGTTTTCTTAACCCATCTTTTTTTCTGTGCTTCCAGTTCTCTGTGCAGTGCTGCTGGATCCCCTTCTCTTTTATGAATTACATCATCAAAGGCTTTATTATAGATGGAAGATATTCAGCATATAAATCTAGACCTGCATTTCCCAGTAACTTTTCTTCATAAGGAAGATAAAGCCCTTGGATTTTATAGCTTTGAAATAAGATCAAGATTTAAATTTTGCAGGGCAGGCCTGTATCTATAAACTCTTACACATGATGGAGTTGCTGCTATTTGCCAGTTGTCACCATCAGCTGAGTTGTGGCAAGTACAAAGCAGCCCCTGTGAGCCACAGGCTAAGAGCACACAGGCAGTCAGGGCATCAGGCATCCCCTCGAGTGTGGCAACCTGCAGTGATGGCAACGTGTGCCCGAGTCCTGATGTGCTGTGCTTATGTGTCGGGCTCAGTTTATGGCAATACTTCTACTCCAGAGGCTAAACCCTGCCTTCCCTGGAGCAGTTTGGCCACTAGCTTTGGGGTGCTGGGCTGTATCCCAAGGTGAGTGTCACCCTATTCTCCTGGCTGTGATGCTTGCTTGACTCTGTTGCATTAACAGCAAAAATGGTCTTTTAAGAGAAAGTGAAACATCCTCTGGGGATGAAATTAGCATATCATCTAACTTCCTCTACCTTCTCCTTTATGTGTTTTTCCTTTTCCCTGCAGATTTGCATTTTTCAATAAAACCTAAACCTGTGTTCTCAGACTCTTTAAACCAATATATTTCTAATATTTGTCATTGTTGAAAGCAAAAAACCACTGGGTTTAATGTTTGTGGTGATTATGTGCATTACTTTTCTGGAGGTGCAAGTAAGAGGGAGTAAAATACATTGCAAAACTTCTTCCCCTGGTCGAATCAGGTATTTGCTGCTGCAGTCTATCTGTCTCTGCAGGGCCAGCTGAGGGGCTGAGAGATGCCTGCTGGTGCAGTTGGGTTCCTGCTTCTGGAATAGGAAGCACAACTTGGTATGTTTAACTTAGAACTTACAGGCTTTCTGATGCAAGCCAGAATGTGAACATCCAGCTCTGAAATGCCCTTTTCTATTAAACTCTGTCTCTGTGAGGGTATTTAAAAGCTGGTCCTGGGCTTTGCTTCTGCTTTTGGTCTGGACAGTGGTTATTGCTGTGTGTCCACGTTGTCTCCTTGCACAGGAATCTTCTGCATTTCAACGGGAGAGGTGGTGCTGCTCTTTAACCTGAACCCCTTGTTTTATTGGTGTCTTCGCCAAGAGCCTCTGGTAGTTAATGGAAACCTTTTGAAGTATATCTGGAGGCCTTCAGTACTTAATGAGATTTGCTTGGAGGATGGCTTTACATGACCAAATTATTACAGTTTGTCCTGGTTCTGACCAGGCCAGAGTCAAGTGCTGTCAGGTGGGGTGGAAAACAGACCAAGCTAACTCAGCTCACCTGGGCTGGCTGCTTGGGAAGGCTGACTCTGGCCTGGCCAGAACCAGGGCACAGTTCCATGTTGCTGCTTAATGACTCTTTTACACTCTCAGCTCTATTGGTATATATTCCAATGTAGCTGATGTAGTTGTGCTGGTCAGAGGATATCTTTGGGGAACAAATTAACCTGGAACTATGCTCAGACCTCTTCGTACAGGAGTAGTTGTATTCTTGCACTGCATTTTATTGACTGACACTTCAGTAGTTTGCTAGTTCCTGTTGTGGGTGGGCTGTAATGAGTGTTTTAGGGTAGGTCTTATTACAGTCAGGTGTTTCTCACCCATGAACACTGGCTTAAATGCAGATGGCCAGCTTGGCTGTAGGTGAGCAGGACTATGCTGTGTCTTTTTTTCATTTTGTGGTGGGTTTGGCCCCAGCCAGAGGCCAAATACTCACCAAGCTGCTTGCTCACTCCCCTCTTCAGCCGAAAAGGAGAGAAAATAGGTATTAGGAGGCTTAGGACCTGAGATAAGGACAGAGGGATCGCTCTCCAACCAGTGCAATGGGCAAAACAGACTCAGCACAGAATAAAGGAAAGTGATTTATTACTACTACAATGAATATACCCAGTGAACTGGAACAAGGTAAGATGTGGCCAGGTCTTAAAGCACCTTCCCCCCACCCCTCCCTTCTTAGCACACTTAAAACTCATAACAATATTACTCCCTTCTTCCCCCCCCCACATGGCACGGGGAGGGGCAGGGGATGGGCAGTGGGGTTCCGGCGATTCCTCACAAGCTGCTTTCCTTCCCAAGATCTTAACGCTTCTACTTCCCCGCACCCCTCGCCTCTTTGCACTCTTGACTTCAATCATAGATCTGCTCCCTTCGTCCCTCCCCTCGCAGCACAGGGAGGGGCAGGGAATGGGGGTTTCAGCCCCTTCCTCCTGAGTTGGCTTCCATCTCAGCTGGGGGGGGGCAGTCCACACACACTTCCCTGGCGGCACCGTGGGGTCCTACCCATGCAAGAGTCGTGTCCACGAACTTCTACAGTGTGAGTCCTCTCTATCGGGGAGCCATCTCCTCACCACAGGCCTCTCAGCAGGACTCCCCTCAACAGGGTGCTGACATTCGGGTCCAGACCCCCGGCCTGGTCCCCCACAAAGTCACAAGTTCCCCGGCAAACCTGCTGAGGCATGGATCAATCTTCACAGGGCATAGATGTCTCTGCTCCCCGTCCTCATCTATGGGCTTCAGGGGGACGCCCGTTTCACTATGGGCTTCCCCACGAGCTGCAGAGGAAACTCTTTTTTCACATTCTTCACCCCCCATCCTGCGGGCCTGGCCTTGGTGTCTGTGCAGCTTGTTCCATCTTCTCCCTCCCGCTCCGGTGGCAAAGTGCGCCTGCCAGCAGGTTTTTTTCTCCTATATGTGATTCACAGAGGTGTTATGACCAGCTCTAATAGGCCCAGTCTCAAATTTGGCCTTGAACTGACCATGTTTTCAAAATATGGGGCGTGCAGAAAGCTGTAACTGCGGCTTACAAAAGCCTCTGAAGCAGCACAGCCACACAAAACTGCAACAATTTTTATTTCATCTAAATCCCAGTGTAAGACTCTCCAGAAGCACAGTCCTTAAGTCCTCTTCTGACCACCAACAGCCCATGAGGAGTCTGTGCTGAATGTGATCTTAAAAAAACTATAAATGTCAGGTGCGTTGCTGTTCATAAATGTTTATTATCAATAGGCAGCTGGAAATGTTACATCTGAAAAGGTAGAAACACCTTGAATTTCAATAGGCTTACATTTTTGGGAAAAAAATTAAATGCTTTTTATTTTCTTCAGTTTACAGTTAAGCTAAAAATACACATAAAATAAATAATTTTATTCTGTACATCGTTTAATTTGTACATGTTATGTGAGGGTATGACATGGAGTCTGCACTGGGGACAGGAAAGATGCAGGTAGAAAAGTACATAAAACTAAGCGTTTGTTTTTGCTTTTTGCTCTTCCCCTTTTCTCCCCCCTTTCTTTTTGGGGGGCAGCAGTACTCAGCAGGCCAACGCTGAGCTCCCCACTCCATCTTTACATACACAAAATCCTTACAACATCTAAAGGCTCTTTTGCCTGGAAAAGACCATCATCTTCTTGACCAAAACTAAAATAATGAAGGAGGAGAGGAAAAAAACCCTCATCTTTTTTTTATCCCATGAAATAAAATGGTACTTTAAAACATGCTGAGGTGTGAAAGCATTTCTATGATAGGTTAGGGGGGTTTAAGTGAAGATTTAATTTGATACTAAAACTTGATTGCTAAAAAACCCGTTTGCAGACTAAGCCCAGGTCTCTAGGGCTTGCCATATAGAAAATAGAGTCCTTAAGCATCTGCTACTGTCCTTAGCTCCTCAAAGATCCCTAGCCCTCTAGTTCCCAGACCCACCTTGTAAACACATTCGGTAGTTTTTAAATAAGACTGTACAACACCCAGAAAATAGCTAGACCAAAAAGTGCCCCCTTGCTCAAAAACAACTATTTATAGTCAAAAGGCATTTCGCTCTGTTAGCTAAAGGTATCACAGTGTTCTGTTAGCTGATGTGCTAAAAGGCCAGCTCCTCTGTCCATCACGCCGTGTCCTAAGCACCTTATTTCTTCTGGCTTAGGAGTCACTACTGATATGGAAATGCTTTAAAGGGGGGGGGGAGGGAAGGGGAGTAGTCCCCAAAATAAACCATGCTGAAGGAGGATGCACTAGGCAGGAGGGGTGGGCAGGGCTGGTTTCTGTAGCTGGTGAGCTGCTGATCCAGAAGGGTCTGGAGCAAAGAATGAATTTGGCTTTGACAACTGTGGGCAGTTTGAGCTGGGTTGGGGGGTTTCTATTGCTGTGATGGTCAAGCTTTTTGTTTTGCAGGTGAAAGTGTTTCCATGAAGCATAAAATACTATCAAACGTTTGGAAGGTATGGAGCAAGAGCTTCTGCCTTTTTTTAGGTAAAGTGTATTCTCTTTTTTCCCCCCCCTGTTGTTCTTGGTCATGAATTTACTCCAGAGCAGAAGCTGTTCTGGGTGGAGGCAATTACGTAAATAAGACATAAATGACTTGTTTATAAAAGCCTAATGGCTCAAAATAGGGAAAGTAGTGTGAAAATGAAAGCAAATCAAATTACAAATGTTTAGCAAACATGCTAATGTGGCTAGCCCAGAGTGCTCCCCGCCTCCTCCTCCAAAAAATAAATCCAGTGAGGGATTGACTTGATAGTTGTTGGGTTTCAAGTTCCACATTCACCAAAAACTACAGATTATTTTCGTAACAGTTTATTTTAGATGCTCCTCCAGTGAGCTGATTTATTATGCACTGTAGTCTCACCGATTCCAATTAACTTTAAATTAATTTTACCTTTGCATGAGTGAGTCGCTGGTGCTCCAGCACACTGGGGCAGGCTGCAACCAGCCTTCCTGCCTGTCAGGGCTGCAGCACTCAAGGGCCCAGGAAGTCCTGCAGGTCCTTACAGTACACCCCAGAAGCTGCTCCAGAGAGGTTTGAGTTAACTAACAACTTTCATTAATTCCAGGCAGCCCCCACGGTTTGGCTGTTTTGCTTATTTGTTGCCATTCTGTTTGACTGGAATTGCAGGGGAGGTAGGAGAGGGGTACTGGTCTTTGGAGACCAGCCCTTGAGGCTGCACAGAGCTTTCTCCTGGATGTGTCCGTGGAAAAATGTTGGCATGCTGCAGGATGAGACAACTGGTTGAAGGACAACTCTGTCAGAAATTAAAACAAAACCTCTTCTGGGTTAACTGAAATAGGCATTTCTTTAGGATTCTGGCCTTTTGAAAAGGAAAGTAGAAATGGCGAAGCAAAGCAAAGCTGAGAAGTCCCAAGGGAAGTGGCTGCAGGTACTTCTGTAGTTTTCTAACTGCTGGAAAACCCAGCAGTGAATCAGACCCTTGTGTGCTCAGTCAGTAAGCTGTCCAAGTGTCTGGTGTGGGTAGCCTGTGCCTGCTCCTGGAGGGGAGCTGGGAAGGCTCCCGGTGCCCTGACCAGGGGAGTCCAAGGAGCTCCTGTCACAGCCCAAAGTAAGTGCTAAAGAGAAACAAACAATCTATAGAGACACAGGAGGAGTCTCCTGTGAGCTGGTGACACACCACTGCCCTGCCCTGCTCCTCAGGCTTCCCTTTGCCCCAGCATGTGGTGTGTGTCCCCTCGACACCCTGTCCCCTGCCTGACTTGCTGTCCTTGCCAGCGACAGGGTGCAAAGTGAACGTGAAGCAGGTGATGTGCTATAGCCCTACTCCAGTATCCTGCTGCGTGCACCAGTGCTGGGCTGCCTGTGGAACCTCCCTGGGCTTAAGTGTTGCATCATCTAATTTGAACCTCTAGAAGGTAAGGGTTTGTATTTATACACGAATATATTTATTTAAATACTCTTAATATTTACAGTGGCTGTTTTTGCTAAAAGTGACATTACAGGTACCATCAGGAAAAGGCTGAAACACAAATACAGTAAGGTGACATTAAGGGTGAGACATAAATCACAAAAGCAAGGGTGTAGGAATTTAGGCTTCCAGGGTGTGCTGCTCCTGCTCTCTGCCTGCTGCAGAAGTCCCCTAAATTCCCTTTATGGGAAACCTTGCTAGTTTTCTGCATGGAAAACTATCATAGTGGACATACAGTTACATCCTAACCTGAATTAGTTGTAAGAAAATAAAAGTACATACTGCTGCTACGGATACCAGCTACTTACTGTATATAGCGCCTTTAATCTGAAGATCTGAAAGTGCTTATAAATAATGAACTAACCCCCCTGCGAGGTAGGTAAGTAGTATTATCCCTATTTTACAGATGGGGAAACTGAGGCATTAGAGAGGTGAGGTGACTTGCCCAAGGTCACGGGTGAGTCGGTGGCAGAGCAGGGATGAGGCCTCTGCAGTCCTGTTCTCTGACCCCTGTGCGTGCTTCCTCCGGAGGGGCCGCACGTAGTCAAGTGTGTACAGACTGAACTGGTGAGTGGTGCCAAATGCAGTCCCCCAAACAAGCTGCAGATGTGTCAGGTAATTTCTTGTTTCTGAAACAACTACTCTAATCTCTGACCTGAGTACAAACACCTCCCAGCTCTGTGAGATGTTCTCAGCTCTGGAGACTCTGTGTTCCCTCTTGGCTTGGTGATCACATGTTGGTGCCACTTTAAAAAGCCAGGTGAAAATGACACTGGGGATGGGAGGTGAGAGATAAAGCAACTGCAGGAAATCTAGAGAAAGGGCGATTAAGATGTCTGTTACCCCTCCTCCCTTATTTGTGTATATGGAGTATCACTGAAGTCACCAAAGAAGGGCTGGCGTGTGCCAGCTGGAGCACAGCTTCATGTCTTCAACCAGAGCCAGGGAGGAGCCCGAAGGGTCCCACCAGCTCCTGCTCTGAGCGGCTGCACAGACAGCACAGGGGCAGCTCACTCATTTCTCTGAAGGGAAGAGCTACTTTCACTCAAACATGTTTTCCTTTTGAGCAATTAAACATGGAACAGTGCTAGTGAAATCCCAGATCCTGTGACTGCCAGTGAATCTAAAAAGCCCCAACAGCCAGGTTCTGCTATCAAATGTGTTTTTCACAAGACACTTCAATTTCCTTCCCCTGAAGCTCCTGTCTTAGCGTAATAATAATAATTCACCAGCTGCTATAAAGTCTATTGCTACCAGAGGGGGTGCATAGATACAGTCACACAGAATTTTGCCTTTTGGGGGACCAGTCTGACAGTTTTGCACACTCCTGGACACAGCTATTAATCACCTATTTGTGTTAAATTCTGAAGTTGTGTCTGAGTCATGAAACGAATCCCAGGGACACCCCAGCCAAGCAGCCACATGAGGTACCTCACACCTTACAGGTAACTTTATCAAGAGGTTTTGCAGTGCCACAGTTCCTCCTGCTGCCCCTTCAGGCCACAGCAAGGGAGCAATGCAGCTTGTGCTTCCTGCACAGGAGGGATTTGCTCTGCCTTGTGTCACTTGTACATTTTGGGGGGCACAGCTGCAGGGTTAATTGAGTTTCATTCTGATCTCTGTTCCTGTGGATGCAGTGCTGCCTGTGATGACACAATATCCTTGCCAGCTGCATGCTTGCTCTCGTAGAAACCTTCAAAGTCTTTCTCCTGTCCAAGGGTACACACCCTGGCTCTGTCCCTGTGGTCTGCATAAACCATACCTGAATTCAGTTTTCATTCTTTCTTGTTATGCAGGAAATACCCTAAAGCTGTGCTCTCCCCACATCACGTAGAGTTCCTAAACTGCAGTGTGCTTAGGTGAGATGTAGAGTGGTTCAAACCCTTTCCTTCACACCCTGTGGCAGCTCTCACTAACAGTGGTCCTTCTGGAAACATGCCCCATTTGGCACATTGAGCTCTCAGTCTTTTCCTGGAGCTGCTTTGAGCATCACTTTCCGCACTTGCCTACCCCTGGATTTGCCCTGAAAAGACAGGGCTGCTGGGTTTCTTCACCAATGATCAGCAAGCTGTCTCTAACCCTCAGGCTTTGCAAGTCTCCTTGTGTAGTGCCCATGTCATTTCGCTCAGCCTTTCCTAAAGGAGGGGGAGATGGAGCTTTCAAAGATGACTCTGTCCCTGCAATCAGCATGAAAGCCTGGAATCTGTTGATGGGAAAAATGCTTTTCTCTCTGCCCTGGCTAACGCTGGCAGGGGCTTAAATGTTTTGGGCTCAGTACTATGACTGGTGTCACTTACAAGCAAGGAATAGGGGATCTCTGCTTCCAGCTGCTGGTTTTTCTGGATGCCAGAGCTGGCCGAGAGCTGTGGTACCCACCTTGCGCTCCCTATCAAGAGCTTCCCACAAGTCTGGTGTATTGGCACCTGCAGCTCCAGGATCTGGCCGAGTCTTTCATGCCCATCTCTGCTACAGGTGTGCTCTGTCCTGGGCTTTAGCTCATGCTGCACACGTGCCCAGAGGGAAAACCCAACAAGGTGGCTTTTCCCTACCAAGCAGAGGGATCCAGGTTTAAAGCTCAGGCAGAGCATCCAGCTGTGGGCATCCCAGTATCGCTTCTGTGGGGAGTGGCTGCAGTGAGAAATCCCTCCTGCCCCTCATCCTGCCACAGGAGCAGCTCCTGCCCCACACCAGTGGTAAGTGTTGATCTCCCAGCACTATGCTTTTACAAATGCAGTTCATAACCCAGCTGACAGTTTTGGCAGCTGCCCTTGGGCTGCGCTCCAGCTCCCGTCACCTCTCCTGGGAGCAGAGCTGCACGCGTGCCTGCACGAGCACAGCAATGAAGCTCTGTCCCAGGGAAAGGCCAATCCCGAGCTCCTGGTCAGGACTTGCTTCCTCCAAGACAGCTGCTGACTAATGGCAACTCTGAAGTGGTGGTAAGTAAATGCCAATCATCTCTGTTTCTTAGCAACACTGCAGAGGAAAGTTCAAGTATCACATTGTTAAGAAAGAAAAAAGAAAACCACTTTAAAATATAACCATTTCACCCTCGCTGGGCTGGGGTTGTCTTCTCCCCTCACTAATGCTCCTTAGGACAGGAGCTGGGACGTTGTTAGGTCCTGCCCAGACACTACTGCACCTGGGGAAAATCCAAGCTAACATCTGCTGCGCTGCTTTTTGCTGTGCCTTAGAAAGGGAACTGCAGAGCCTTCGCAGGCTGCCAGATGCAGTTCGAGCTGCTGTTGCTTTGGTTGCTTTTCAGAACTGCAGCTCGCAGGCCCAGGGAATTGGATCTCTCTCTCTACTTGCCAACCGTGGGGCTGGTTTCCTTCCTAACGCCTGGCATCCATCAGAGGCAGCAAACAGCCAAATGCAGCGGTGGAAGTAAGATTAAGAGTTTCAAAGCGCAGGTACGGCTCGAGGGCTGGGGTGTAAGGGGAAGGCGCAGGGCTGAGTGTTGGGTTAGCCCATCAGGAACAGGAGGACCACACTAAGGTTTGGGTTTCAAGCACAGCCAGTTTTGGGTCAGTTCATCTGCACACAAGTCAGTAGCAAGGCCTGGTGCTGGCTTCTGCTGTCAGCCTCATGGGAAGGTCATTCTGCTCCCTACAGGGAAACTTCTTACAGGAACTGGGTAAATAAGCAAACCTTAACACGTTCTAGGTGGATGATCAAAGGGGTATCTTATTCAATAACAATTTACAATATTATTATATTAAACCACCTGAAAAAATACACAAAACCAAAAGAATCTGAGGTCGTATTGCTGAAAGAAAACAAAAAGCCAGTTACAAGTCGAAACCCTTTCTGGAAAGATTTTAAATACGATCCTCAGCGTCCTGCTAAGCCACTGCTCACTCGCTGGCTGTGCTGATGAGGAGTATGGAGCAGGATGCAGAACCCATCCTGTTGGACAGCAGCAGTGACAACACAGTGGCGGTGGGACGGCGGGAGGAGAGCATGGGAGAACTCCTTTCCTCAGCCACCAGCGTGTCTGGAGTCCATTGGGTGTGAAGACAGACTGCATCTGAGGGACTCCTGTGGTTTGCAGGGGACTTATGAATGGTGGGACCTTCAGTTTAGCATTTGAGAGTGTGAAAAAACAACAAAAAGTAACTGAAAAAGGTGGAGCTGGCTGTAAGTAGGCTGATGTCAAGAGTTTTACACTTTGTTTTTCTGCCCATGGACAGAAAGGAAAGAATGATGCTGAATGGGATGAGAGCACTTACAAATAACAGCTGAGCTGTCCAGCGAGGGTTAGGACAGCCTTACTTATAGCCGAGTTGTAACGTGATCTTCCTGCCCATCTTTCCACTGGTTTATAAACAAGTCACAAGCCTCTCCCCAGGAATCAAACACATCCTCTGTGGAGTCTATGAGTTTGGAATTAGAGGAACAAATACTGGAAGCACAGTGAAGGGAGCTGGTACAAACCACAGGGCACTCCTTGCTCTGTCCTGTAAGTCTTGTGTTCCCACTGTAGTCCACCTCATTGAGGTTAAGTTCACTTTTGGAACAATTCTCTTCTTTTCCTTTATCAATCTGAGAATATTTAATGTCTTTCCACATGTAGTGTGGCTGAATAATCCCATCTGAAATAGTGTACATGGGTTCTGAACTTGGTTCAGGTACGTGTCCATTCATCTTGGAGAAGAGCAGGCCCAGTCTCTTAAAGGACTCCTTCTTGGAGCTGGAAAGCCTCTGGACTCGGTTTCCATTTCGGACAAAGGAGCGCTTACTGATCCCGTTGCTTTTTGGCTTCTCTTCCACCATATCGATCCCAGACATGGTTTTAATGAGAGCAGATACGTTGAAGTCCTTCTTTTTGTTGGCTACATTGAAAGACACGCTTTTGGCTTTGGATTTTTCTCCAGCAACGTCCTCATTTGCTTCATCCTTTTGGGACACCTCTGTGCTGCTGGTAGAATAACTCCTCCTCTGGGGCTTCCTGTTTCCTAAGAGGTCGAGAACTTCATAGCGGAAACTGGAGATGTCCTGTTTCAGCTCCTAGGGCAAGAGGAGAAAGGAGTTAGGCTACGCAGCTTTATTGGGTACGTGAAATGATCACGTTCCCTTGGGGATTCAAAGTTGTGCCTGTTGCTGGTAGCAGGTCATACGTACAAGAGTGTTGCCTTCATCTTCATTACTCAGTGGCACACCACAGATTACTGGTGATCCCAAGAGCTGCAGACCTCGAGACCTTTGTCTCCAAAGGCTGTGGGTCTGGCCTTCTTGACCCATCCAGCCTGACCCCAACCCCTCAACAACAGGCAAACAAGACAGTTACAGAGAGGGGAAACACTGCTGAGATTCAGAAATAGGGCAGGGGTCCTGTGCAGTTTACAGGCCCAGCTTTAACTTGGGAAGTATTCTTTGTAGTCATTAACTCAGACTGACTCTGGCTCCAGGTTAGGATTCGGGATGGGATGTTGACTCAAATCAGGTATTTCATTGCTACTGTTTTCCACTGCTTTTGTCTATGTAACATGCTGTATATTAAAATCTGGGAGATGATCATAGAAGGCACTCAGATAATATTATTCTCTGCTCAAAAAGCCACCACATGTATCTCACATTCCCAGCTCCAGTAGCAGTCCTGTTTCCACAGCAGGTTACAAATCATCTTAACGAGTTCCTGTGAACTCAGCAAGTGGCTACTTGAATTAATATATTATTATTATTAAGGAACAATAAATTACCTTGAAATTTTCTTCAGTTAAGCCTTCATTGGTTTTGGAAGTTCTTATCATTGCTGCAACGTATCTTTTAACAAGATTTCTTATCACTTCCTGGAATAGGAAACAATAGGAGTGATTTGACTGCTGGCTCAGACCAAACTCTGTTCCTACCACGTCCTTACTGACGGTGGCTCTTCTGACTCTGCTGTCTAAAGAAACTCTCCTCAGGAACACAATCCTTTCTCTTAAGCAGCGCAAACCTTTGGCAAGGGGGTATATACACCTCCTGCCTCGAATGGTAACTACAGCCAGCGGGTATTTGGTACTTGTTTTGTGTATGTAAAAGATGTCGAGAATAAATTCTTGAGGTTCTTAAACCCCTCTGAGCCATTTAATCTCAGCTGCTGAAGGATTTAAGACTGTGTATCCTGACAGGCTAAGATTGCTGTTTGAAGGTTGTGTGTCAGGTGTCTGAAAGTGCTGCAGTGCTGCAGCAGTGTCTGCAGCCAGTGCTGGAGGACTGAATCGCACCCTTCTCAAAGGGCTTCCACTCCTCTGCGGCACCTGTGCTGTTCCAGTACAGCTCTTTGGTAGGATGAGGTCCCTTTTGCTCTGTTCCTGTGCCTCCCTACTGGCTTTATGTAAGCAAACTGGTCCTTTGAACCGTGCCAGCCTATGTACGCAGAGTTCAATCGCTGTCTACAGAAGAGGCTACTCCAAACCTTCCCTTCGCTGCCCCCAGTTCACAAATAGGGGTAATGAGTCTGAGGAGCACCAAGGAGGAAGATGGTCTCTGCACTGAGGTTTTACCAGGAAGTTTTTTAAGAGATCCCACTGCTGGTACCCATAAGCTGTGCTGTGCTGTCAGAGAGTACCAAAGGTCTATGGTCAAAGGCTGATACCAACTTCAGATAAAAATACTCTCCAAAAAGTAGGAGATATTGTAAGACAAGTTACAAGTGGCTTTGGACATAGAGAATTCAGGTGCTGAAGCTGGTGTTTTTAACAGTTTCATCCTTTTGTAGGTTTACTTTAAGGAGTTCCTGATGACAGGCAGGCTGAGAATAAACAAACCCAGCAACACTGAACAGAGAAACCATTCCTCCTTCCTGAGCTGCCCAAAGTGAAAGACAATCCCAAGCCCTGTTTGAGCAGGGGATGCCTTATGAAAAACAGCAGGAGAGGAACAGTTCCAGAGCCTGTAAAAATGCTGCAGAAACAGTTTTAATCGGGATGGTGTGACAGTCTGGTCTCTCTGATGGAAACAGGGACATCATCTTTGACTGCAGCAGCCAGGCTGAAACCTGGCAAGCCTTCCCCTGCTTCAGAGGGGACAAAAGGCTGGGAGGGATTTACTGAACCATCCCACCTCTAATGAGGAAATGTTTTAATCCACCATAAGCAAAAATCCCCTTAGAGGACCTACACTTAGCAAAATACATTCCAGAAGCAAGCAAGAATCAAGGTATTAGAAATTAGCAGGAAGAGGAGTAAAGCTGTCTCATGCTCAGGAGTTTACCTGGTAATGTTGGTTCTGAATCAGGTTGTCAGCGTGCCGCTCCTGCAGAGAGAAAGGCACACATGTTACCCCTTGAGCCCCATCTTTAGAGCCCCCGAGCCTCTTCCCAAGTCATGATCCAGCCACCTTCCACTGCACCAGCAGAGCAGGGACCCTCATACCCCTGAACATACACAAGCACCCTCCAAAAACAAAGCACAAAACCGTGTGGCTCCTTACAGTGAACGTCTTGAGGTTTTCGTGCCTCTTCTGTTCATTGTCAGAGTCGTTGCCTGGGCACAGCTGATTGTGAATCCACTTGCAGAGGTACCAGACCGACTTGGGACTTGGGACAATGTTAAAAGGAGGAGGCAGAGTAGCACCTTCATCAAAGTAACTCATCCAGAGCTTTGTCCGTGCAAACTTCCACTCGATATCTGCATGGTCCTGTGAGAGAAGGAGACAGACTATCAACAGCTTCAGGCAGGCTTTCCTGGAGCAAATGCCCATGGCTGAGAAAGGGACGTGAGAGCAACAAAGGGTTTCTCCAGCTGCAGGCAAAGCTGCATCCCTTCTTCCATCTCCCTTGGTGGGGGGTAGGTAACAAAAATAATCAGCATGGACTGGAGCCAGGCTGTAAAAATACCAACCACCAAGAGAAGAGGTGAGAGTGATACTCAGCAAAAAGAATTTCACGTTCTAAAACCCAGCTGGTCCTTTGGAAGCTGAGCTGGCTGATGCACCAACCTGAGAAGACGATGCATTTCTTACCCTGCTCTGTACTAGCCCTTTTATTACCACAGGCTGTTCTTTCTCATGTCCCAATCCGACGAATTCTCACATTCTTCCCTGGAAAGAGATCTTTTGTAGCACTTTTTGATTTGTTTGTGTTTTTAATAGCATCCATTAATTCATCTTTTGCAAGGAAGTGACACATTTTATGCGTGCTGTATTTTCAGTCTCACCTCTGCATTATCCCTATGCAAACAGGATCACCGTGCTGCCTTGCTGTGCTCCAGCAGCTCTCATCCCAACAGAGTAAAGGTGGAAAGGTAATGGCACCATTAGCTCTCTAGAGCTACCTGAGAGGAGACTGTGGTGAGCTGGGGTCAGCCTCTCCTCACAGATAACCAGTGACAGGATGAGAGGGAATGGCTGCAAGTAGCGCCAGGGGAGGGTCAGGTTAGAAATGAGGAGAAATTTCTTCTCAGAAGGAGCAGTTGGGCATTGGAAGGGGCTGCCCAGGGAGGTGATGGAGTCACTGTCCCTCAGGGTGTTGAAGGAGAGGTTGGATGAGGTACTAAGGGACACAGTCTAGTAAGTAAGAGAGGTGGTGGGGGGATGATTGGACTAGATGATCTTGGAGGTCTTTTCCAACCTTCATGACTCTGTGTTTTCACAGCTGCACCCACACAGTCTGGGCAGTCACCAGGAAAGGAATGCAGAGGGTGCACGAGACGCCGACCTTGCGGACCGAAAATCATCAATCCCCAAGTCAAGCTAATTGCAGACTCCTCTGGAGAGGCAACAGGGTGTCTGCCCCAGTAACAAACTGCATGTTCCCTTCCACGTCAGGGCAGAGACATCTACCTACAGCCTGGATCCAGAGGTGCTGCAGCTCTTCAGTATGGATTTCGTGCTGCTTTGTGCCAGTTTCAGAGTTATGAAATGCCATAACTCTGTTTGGTATGTTCTGCAGAAATCCTGAGGTCAGGCAGGAAAGGAAGGAAATAGTTTGAAGCCTTTGATCCAAGTGGTGCTGAGCTGAGCTTACAGTAGTACCCCTAATTCGGGTGGTACTTTGTGCTTTGTTATCACTGCTATCTCACCTATCAGTGGTGGGTGGGATGAGGTGTGGTGGCTTGGCAGCAAGGTTCTTCTGCACCACATAAAAAGGGCATGTCCTGGGTAGATGCAGTTTAGCAGCAGGTGTTGGGATGCTGTGTGTGGAGGAGGTGAGGAAGATCTAGAGCTTTGGGACTGCCAATCAGCTGCAAGGGAGGGGGGAATGGGAATGGGAATGGGAAGGGAAGGGGAAAGGGAAGGGAAGGGAAGGAAAGGGGAAAGGGAAGGGAAGGCAAGGGAAGGGAAGGGAAGGGGAAAGGGAAGGGAAAGGAAAGGGAAAAGGGAAGGGAAAGGAAGGGAAAGGAAAGGGAAGGGAAAAGGGAAGGGAAAAGGGAAGGCCTACATCTTTCTGCACAGTGGTTGGTTTTTTTGTTCTCTCATTTAATTTAAAGATCAGCTTAAGAAACCGATGTGGGTTTGGCTGGGGCTGAAGGTAGGTGTGGGGCAGCACTGTGACACAGCAGGAGCTCCTCACTTGGGACGTTTTGTGGTTGGCCTGGACAAGTCCCTGCTGATCTGAATGTGTCTGTGGGCAAGGCTGCTGGATGCTGGCTTCAGCCCCACCTGTATTTCCTCCTGCCTAGTCTCAGCCAACAAGCGCAATATGACCTCTCTAAACAGACAGACCCTCTGTACAAAGCTCAGAGTATCGTTTCTTTCTTTCTCTCTGCTGCTGCTGTGAATTCCCCAGGGTTTACAAACTCAGCCTGTCTCAATTACTCACCTTGATGTTTTGAGAACCGGAGCAAATCAGCTGAGAGCTCCTGGCAGCAGTTTTGTGTTAGAAATATACAGCAAAGAGGCATTTCAATTTTCCCAAGAATGTCTCTGTGTTCCAGGAAACCACCATTTCCTGGGTTAGAGCTCTCTCCAGAGCTGTAAGCAGGGAAATCTGCAGCTTTCCTAACTCTCCTCCTTGTGCTGAGTACCAAGAGTACACTTCAGCAACCCTTCCATGCCCGATTCAAACCCGCAGCTGCAGCTAGTGCATGAGGCATGGCACAGCCCCCGAGGACTGCTGACCTCAGGGCTTTGGTGCACCAGATTTACCTTTTGGAGGGCTGAGCCTGAGCCTGCTCTGCACTTAAACAAGAGCTACGCTGTGATGGACAAGCCCAGGCCTTGTGTGGGAGGGTTCAGTGCACCCATGTTGGTGCTGTGCTGGCCACTGATGGGTCATGGGAAACAGCCCAGGGACAGACAGGGGACACGGATGGGACCCTGGGGGGTTTCCTGAGAGAGGACACAGGAGGAGATGTAGGTGCTCTCACAAACAGAAGGAGCTCTGCGGGGTGGTAAGCTTCAGGCAGACCCACTGCGCAGCAAGAAGGGGATCCTCATTCTTAGACGACAACTTTTTGGTGACATTTGTAATGAGCTAAAGAAACATGCCACTGGCTCTGTGTGTGTGGCCTTGCTGCTTTAGGGATTCAAACCCACGTCTGGATTTCACAATCCTTTCTTTGAGCTGCTGCTGCTCTTGCCCTTGTTCTTGTCACCAGTTTCTTTCAAGCACTGCTCCTCATTGCAGCTATCAAACAATCTGCTGCTTAAGGAGGCTGAGTCCTCATCTCAGAGAACACACGAACCCAAAGAAACCAGCGCTCGGCTTCTCTGCGAGGAAAAAACCTGTATCGCTTACAGTCACAATGCCAATGTGTCACACTGGCCACATAATCCTCTTGCAAATCTCTGCCATTTGAAGTGAGAATTAATCTCCCAGGAAGATTTCCCCCTGGGACTGCTGAAGCCATCTTACTGCAGCAGTTGTGAGGATTTTCTAATTCAGTCAAAGTGATGTATCCACAGATGTGCCAGATTTTAAATAATTACCTGCTACACTAATTATCTGGAATAATTCAGGCATTAATCTCCATCTTTATCTCTGTGTAGAGAGTCTGTTGTTTACATTTTGCAAAATGTTTTCTGTAAAGATTCCCATCGCTGTCTCCTTGCTGGCCCATATGGTTTGGAACACACTGGGCCATGCAGCAGCCAGTCTCTCAGCTGGTGCTGACCCAGCCATGGAAGATCCTGGCTTGCTAAAGCTCCTCTACACTACACCACTGCTTCTGCCCTTCCCTCTAAGAAACGTGTTCCTGGGATGCAAATCACCCCCATGCCTGTCTGGAAAGAGTAATGTGTAACAATACCCAGCATCTTTCCAGCTGGCCCAAAAAGGGCTGTGTGCCCCTTTCTTGTGTTTCACTGTACAACAGTCAGTGGGCTAAGCTGGAAGTCAGACTGCTGCTGCCTGATGCAGGTGTAGGTGGCTGTGATGATGCCCTCAGGACCTGGCTGGGTGGCTGTGGCTGAGCGCCTCAGAAGGAGGCATTCCTGGTTTAGCCTGGAATGCTGCCAGAAGCCAGTGTGATTTCTGCATCTGGAGCAGCAGGATTGCTTTCTGCTGCTGTGCCCAGGGTTGTTAGCAGCAGCTCCACAAGATAAGGAAGTGCCCAAGCTGTAGTACTTCCTCTAGGAAGGAGGAGATGCAGTGTTCACCTTTAAAAGGGGCCCGCTGACATATGGTACCCGCAGCCTACTGCCCTACCTGAGGGCACAGGAACTTCAAAGGTGCTTTTTGGCTGCCTTATGAGGTGTAGGAGAAGTCATTAAAGTATTTCGCCTATCTGCATCTTGTGCCTCTCTAGCACTCTGTGCTGAGCCCAGAGCAGGACACTGCACAGGAGGTGCCTCGGCGATGGCTTTCGAGCAGCCTAGCTCAAAAAATGCACCCTTGTGTCCCTTGAACAGAAAGCAGTGCAGAAACAGGGTCAGGAGAAATTTAATCTTTACAGAACCCAACATGGACAACTCTTGTGTGGTTTCAAAGCTGTTAATTTTGTAATATGTGTTGGGCAGGCCAGTAATAACATCAGCAGAGTTTGGGGGTTTAATGACAAGCTCAGAGAAGCAAGTGGCAAGAATCCAAGCAGGCTATTTGAGGTAAATGGTACTTAATATTTTCCAAAGAAAAATATGTCATAGAAAGAAAAATATGTCATGGAAAGAAAAAAAAAGTCTATGAGAAAAATCAGGGATCTACAAAGGCAATTAATGCACAGGTAATTCAGCAGCAGCTGAAGACAAATGACTTTGCTTTCAAAGCTGGGGATGACATACTGAAGGATAAGAACTTAATAGGATCAATCTGAAAAAAAAATACAAGAAAAATTACTGAAGGAGGACAATCTAGCATTAGAAAAAGCAATTAGAATAGTCAGGGAATGAGATGGCCAGAGAAGAGATGAAAATGGTGTCCAGCACAAAATCTCACACTGCAGGAGGTGAAGCACATGGAGCCCCGGCCCCAACCGGGCGCCTGCACCAGGGCAGCACAGCACCCCCACACCAAACCAGAGCAGCCTGTGGCCCGGCCCTGGGGAGAATGAGCCTGCAGCTGGTGCAACCAGCACACACAGAGCAAAGGAGCATGAGGGAAACGTGCCTGGAGAGCCGCAAAGCAAACCCCAGGCACAGGCATGCCACGAGGGTGCAGGGGCTCTCTGACTCCAGCCCCAGGAAGGAAAAGGATGGTCATGCAGCAGAGGCAGGTCCTGATGAAGTACTCATAAATAAATGCCAGCACTGGGGGACACGAAAAGTGAATTCTTGGGCCAGGACACGGGTAAAGACCTGACTTTGGAAAGGAGCCATCCTTATCTAGTAAAGAGCAGAAGGCAGCAAGGTGAGGAAATCAAACAGGGAGGAAAAAACCACAAATTGAAAGTTTTACAGAGCAAACTTTTCAGTTAAGCCATCAATGGGATACTTGAAAGCTGGATAGAGATCCTTGTCACAGTAGAGCCCATAAAAGAACACGCTAACAGAGGGATTCAGGAAAAGCTTGTGCCATGGCTGAGGTCCATGTCTTCAGACAGCTTGAGGGAATGGCCAGTTCAGCGCCAGCGAGACACATAGCATGGTGACATCCTTTGTAATGGGATGGGCAAAGGGCTCCACCTGTGGAACTTAGCCAGAGATGTTATGGAAAAGGAGTAAAGCAAACCACAAATGGCTTCTGAATACACCAGGTCAGGTCATTGCCTCTGAGTGATGCCCAGCAGACCCACTGGAGGGGCTGGTGCGCTGGCCATTGCTTCCCCCAAAACAGCTGGCTGATCTCAGCTCTGGGGAATAGGTTTGTTTGTACTTGGAAGATGCGTGCTTCAGCATCTCAGCTTCTCTGCTATTTATATCTTCCTTGCACAGAATATTTTTACCATTAACATCTTTATTATGGCTGCAGTGCATTGCATTCCATAGTGCATTTAGGTGTTGTGTATCAATTACCTTTCATCTCCCATCGCGAGTTGGATGGAAGCAGCTAATGAGAAGGCCAGGGAATACTGTACTTGAGAAAACAGAGAACTCTGGTTTGTGCTTGCTTTAGTGCAGTTAAATTACTTGAACTGACACCTTTTCTTCAGTCATATTCCAGCACAGTTCAGTTTTTATTTTAATAGTCAAATATATCAGAGCAGTGGGAAGGTCATGCAGACAAACAGCTCTCTGAAAAAGTCTCAGCAGGAAGAAACAATGAGAAAGATATCACTAAGGCTTTGTTCTTCCTGCCATCCCTTCTCTTTCCTTTATCACTGCTTGATAAGATCCTCTTTTCAGGCTGAAAGTCACAGAGATAAGGTGTATCTGTGCTGATAATGTTAACTACCTCCAGCCAGGTCAAAACCAAGTAATTCATACAGGTCTGCAGAGAAATTATGGGCTGAGAAGGGATGTCTAACCCAAGGAACTTCAGTGCTGATGACTCTGTTAGTACCATGGCAAAAAAAAAGGGGGGGAAGGGGGGAGCTTTGCCTGGTTTCTACAGGCAATATTTCCAGAATATTATCTTTGATTTTTTTCAGCAGAGCTGGCCAAGCTGGGATTTGACTCTTCCAAGAAGGAAGAAATGTCTTCAAATTTATTGCTGGACTGGTGGGAGCTGGATATAAAGGAGAACCAGGTACTTCTCTGTAGCCCTCTTTCTTTCTTTATTTATTTATTTTATTTTATCCCCCAAGAAAAATTAGTCCCAAGAAGAAAAATCACAGTTTGGATCCACACACAAATCAAATCCCAGGATGTAATTTCGGCTGGGAAATGTGATGTCAGCTGTGACAAAGGTATTTAAAGGGCTAAGGGTTTATTTAACATGCTATTTAGGGCCATTTGTAACTGTTACACCTGAGCTCTGATGGTCTTTGCTACTGGCTCTTATGCTACAGGAATGTTTACTAGAACATCTGGTCGCACGGTGCTGCCCAGAAGGGCAGTAACTGTAAATTCATTGCTGGCCTGACCCTGGGACCTGTTCTCATGTGTTCCTGGAATTTCCCAAGTCAAAGCTCTGAGCCTCACTCTCACCTCCTTAGGCTTTACAACCTTTTTATGCACACCCCCACCCCCTTTATATCCCTTCCTTAAGCAACCAAATGAATAAAATACTAATTCCCAGCTCACATAGTTAAGCAGTGAAATCATGTACCTCTACTCAGGTACCAAAGGCTTTAGTGTTGGGCTCTCTTATGCCTGTTCATAAGCTGCCCTTCCTCAGCGAAGGAGTGGAGCTGGACTCTTACTGAGTCTGTAAAGGTCATACAGCACCAGTGGGAGAAGCGGGTGCCCAGCACCTCTGGAAGACCGCCTGCTTGTTTGCACAGCAACTCAATGCGTGACTTCAGTGGCCAAAAATTGAAAAACTGCTCAAAAATGAAAAATCCCAGCAAAACACCCTGATCATTTCGTATGAGGTCCTTGAATGAGTCCTGAGAAGGGCAACCAGGCTGGGGAAGGGGCTGGAGGGCAAATCCAATAAGAAGCGGCTGAGGGAGCTGGGGGTGTTCAGCCTGCAGAAGAGGAGGCTGAGGGGAGACCTTATCACCACCTCCACTGACCTGCCAGGAGGGTGCAGAGAGGTGGGTGATGGTCTCTTCAGCCAGGGGACAGGAGATGGGACAAGGGGAAATGGCCTCAAGCTGTGCCAGGGCAGGGTCAGATCAGATGTGAGGGAAAAGTTCTTCCCTGAAAGAGCTGTCAGGGCCTGGCACAGGCTGCCCAGGGAGGGGCTGAGTCCCTGCCCCTGGATGTGTTTAAAAAAAGGGTGGATGAGGTACTTAGGGATATGGTTTAACACAGGATGTGAACAGTTGGACTTGATGATCTTAAAGGTCTTTTCCAATCTTGTAATTCTGTGATTCTGTGATTTTCTGTTTCACTGCACCCTTGAGCCACAAGAAAGGGAACATTATACATGTATGAGATGGCTCCAGTGTCCAAGGGAATCCTGAGCTGTGCAGACAGCAGTGGGTCCCGGGCTGAAGCCCCTTCCTTCCCCAGGTTCCAGAGGCAGGGTCTGCAGCTGAGAAGCTCCAGGGGACCAGGCAGGAGGATAGAAATACAGGCAAGGAAGCTGCAGCACAGTGTCCCAGTTATTAGACACCTTCCCGCTTAATGGGATGGAGTTGCATTTATCCTCTTTCACCTATGGAATTGGCATCAGCTTATTTGCTAGGCCGCAGCATGCTGGGGAGGAAACCTGTGAAGCGCTGGCATCTAAAGAGTCATGTTTCAGAGGAATCTTAATATAGCTGTTCTCGTTGCTCCATCAGGTTAAGGCTCTTCCCCCATGAATCCCTTTTCATTTCTCACTGCTTTCTCCTCAGTAATATTTTCCCTTTATCTTTCCCTTTTCCTCTTCTGCCTTTTTAAACCAAAGTCCCCTCGATGCAGAAGCACAAGATAATGCTAATTGAGCTTGTCAGGCCTAAATAAAAGATGGGATAATGCAGGGGGCTGGTAACCTATATGGTTCCATCTGGATACTTCAGCTTCTATCACGCAGCAAAAGCAAACCTCACTGTGCTGCTTTGCACGTAACAGGCAGGGAATTACTGACCTTCATGTGGGGGCACGGGGTATGTTAACTACACCTAAGGGAAAAGAACCCGCTCCTATGAAAGCCAGAAAACTCCCTAGGATATCTTAAACTGGCCAGGGGTCCATTGCAAGCTCATCTTAGGTTTTTTTAACTTAAATGCAATGTTTCAGCTCCTGTGAATGAGCTCTGGAGTGGCCTGGCCGTGGTGGCATACGGGGTGGGATAATACCTGGGGTTTTGAAGATCACAAACAGGAAAAGATGAACCTTCTGACCTCACTGACAACGCTCGTATGAGCCAGGGGTTGCAGGGCTGGGCCCTAGGATGGAGAATTAGCTTTGCCTAATCTACCAACAGAAGAAAGATGCAGCATGTGAAGTCAGGGCACATCGAGCGCTTCCATTTTAAAGGCTCTGCACACACCAGATGAATATTAACAACTTGATTCCAGTCCACGGGTTATATGTAATTAGGCCAAAGCCAGCAAAAAGACAAACAGTTCTACACCTTCAAATGATACTTTAGCTTGCTAACAAAAAGCAATTAAGCTGCCTGCCAGTCTACAGCAAAGCTCCAGGGCTAATTTCACACACAGGCCTCTCAGCGTATGGTACATCATGGCATGCCATCGCTGCAGTGCATTTTCCTTCACTTCCAAATAACAATCTGCTGGAGTCCAGTCACAAGCTCCAGAGAGAGCATCTGGCCTTGGGAATCAATCCCACTCCTTGAAAGATGTGCTACAGCTTCCCCGGGAGGGAACTGGAGAGCAGGAGCCCAGTGTTTCTCCCAGGTGTCACTTGGGGCAAAGCGCAGCAGAGATTGGCCTGTCTGGATGCCCCAGGAGGTACCCAGGGCATTCAGGAGAATTTCCCATTTCTGTTAATTATTGCTAATGACCCAGGTGAGTTTGGGGAGCACAGTGATTGAGATTTGAGCAATCACAGCTGCATTGTAGAATGAAGAAGACTCAAGCATACCGCCTGGCACCTGGACCATGGGGTCTGCCCATGGGCAGTAAGCAGGTGTGTGTGTGTGTGGTGTCAGCAGGAGCCCCATAGGGCCAGAAAACTGGGGGACAAACATTGGTATTTTGTTCCAGTGTCAAACCAAAGGACTACTGTGTAAGCCCCTTTCTAGAGCCGAATTGTTTTGCAACACCATAAAAAGCTTCAAGAGACATTAATCCCAACTCACATTGGCAACAAGAGCATAACAAGGGCTTAATTTCATTTCCTGCTCTATGACAGAGTTAAAAAACAAACATATCTCAATTTCTGCTTAAGAAATTCAAATTAATGGTTCTGAAATGGGGCCTGTGAGATGAATGCTTCCTGATGCTTTACAGTAGCTTAGACCTGAGTCCAGGCTTTGGAGCTGGCTCTACAGGGGGATGAGCTTCCTCCCCAAAACCTGCCCCTTGCAGGGACAATTCAGCCTGTGGAACCTGATTGATTCGTAAACTTCTTCCTTTGCAAACCCATCAAGCAGTAACTGTGCAGGTCATGCAAACAAAGAAGGTACAACGGTTTTCTGAGGGTCCTAAGGGTTCGAGCTCCCAGTGGGGAGGAGAATTTCTGCCGCAGGTGTGAATGAAACTGCATAGTGGTTACTGCTGTGCTGCTGGGGGAGCTCGGCTGGTGCAGAAAACCAGAGGAATTCTTGTTCATTGTAGATCAAAAAAAGGTTTGATCCTACCTCCTGGGGGAAATGCAAAGTCATCTCGGAAACAATGTAATGGGGAGCTGAAAAACCTTTCTATTCCTCTCTGCTTTAACTTTTAAGCTCTCTATTCTGCAAAAATGGAAAAAGTTCCACATGTGACGTCCCTGCACTTCCATTCAGAACTTCCTGACACTGAGCAGTTCTTTTTAGCCTCGCAGACCAACTGTTCCTGTTTACTTACAGCTTTTGTTTAGCCGTGCAGAATGTTTATTACTTTCATTCTTGTCCTCCACAATATCTGCTAATCCACTCAATTTCAACAAGAGGATGCAAAGTACAACACACAAAACAATTCTGTAACTTACAGTGTGCTGCTGGAGCAAAGCCATTCTGACACCATGTGTACACTACGTGTTACGCACGGGAAGGTGCAAGACCTTTGCTTCCATGCACTGTAGTCAGAGTTTTTCTCCGACCTACGTTGGTGTGACGCTGTCCCTGGGGAATAAAGCATCACTGTACTTCCCTAAAAGATCTGAGAGCTGCAAGTGCTTACATCTCTGCTTAGCGTGCCAGTGGGATGCCTAGTGCTGCAGTGCCGCTGTGCGCTGCTTATCGCTCTAACTCACCTGGAACTCCGATTACGAGCTCACAGCCCTATGGTTTTCCTCCTGTGTGATGGGTTTTAGTTGCTGTACTTCCATTGATCTTGCTTCCTGTTGCTCCTGTGACTGCAGAGTCAGAACTGTTGGTACAGTTCCAGTGACTAATTCGTGCACGACCTCCCAGGACATCAGGGATGTGTCCGTAAGGAACGTGCTTTCAGAAAGTACATGTAGATTGTTCCTTCCCTGCAAAATGCACCTGCGCCCTGGGACCCACTATCACATTGTTCTGGAAAAAATAAGTGAATTGCAAACTGGCAGAAGGATTTTATAACTTCAGGTGCAGGCAAGTGGCAATTCGATGAGAAATGGCCTATCACATAAAGGGTCCTCATTACCCACTCTTACTTTCTGCCACTTTGGAGTGATGGAGCCATCTGGCTACTCTCAGGTAAGTTCTGTTGTCCTTCCTCCTGTCATTGTGACATACTCCTCTCTATTCATCAGGCTGATGGTATTTCTGTTTGCGTCTGGGAAGGCATTGAGCTGAGAGACTGGACAGTGCATACTGTCCAGTTGCATTCAGTGCTGCTTGTCTAGAACGTTCTGATCTTCACGGGGCATATGGAAATTCTCCTGTGTTTGGATTTCGTTTGCTTTGCTGGTGAAAAGATGTCTCCCATAACCAGCTCTTGGCAGTGGTTTGGCAGAAGAGGAAAAAAACAGACTGCATGAAAAAATCAATACTGAAACTGCTTCAGGGTACCCCTAAAAAATGTATCTGCTGGAGACTGGAAAAGCTTAGTGGAAAAACCCCAAAAAATCATGGCAGAAAAATTCTACCTCCTGTGAGTCAGGAGTCACTCCAAGCTGTGCGCAGGCTTTACTCTCCGCTCGCTGTGCTCTGGCTGGCACAGATACCCTGGCTTCATGCTGCATGCCCTCAGCATTTAACTGGCTCCCAAGCCCCTCACTGGGGAGTCAGGCCAGGGTGAAGGAAGAGCAGCTTAGGTTCTCCTTCTCCCAACCCCCCAGCAGCCATTCCTGTATGTGTGAGACAGGGAGAAGAACTAACCTGCAAAGTAACTGCTAGAAATGCTTATCTGTCCCTGGAAGAAAGGAGGGGAGGATGCAGCAGTGCTGCTAGCTCATTAACAAGTGGAATTAATGAAGATGCCCTCACCACCCCACCGCAGGTAACCCAACAAGCCGAGGTGCACTCTCATCCCCCATCCCTAGCTCATTTTGTTTCTCTGTGGAGTCCTGCAAATGGCACAGCACTTCCTACTGATGCATTTGAGAAGAAGACCCCACCCCACTCCAAGGACCTCTTGGTCCTCCCCCCCACCGCTGGAATACTGCCATCCCACCTGTGCTCAATGGAATATAGGCTCCAGTGGGAAGGAAGGCTGGGCTGAGCAACCAATCTGCTGTAGCTCGGAAAGGGGGTAGCCCTGATTTCAGAGTTCTGAATGTGGTAAAGATCAGATGGGCAAACGCGTCACCGATCCGACTGGCTCTGCTGGGACCGAGGAGATCGCTAAATGGGGGCCGCTGGAGCCGCAGAGGTGGCACCTGTTCAGGCAGACAGCTCCATAGCCTCCTCTGGGGGCCTTAGCCAGGAGCCCACCCATATGTGTCCCCAGAGACTTGCCCAGGAAGCTGGGCATGGAAATAACAGCAGAGCTGCTGCTCAGGTTTTTATTGTTGTTGTGGGGTTTTTTTGGCGGGGGGGCAGGGAGCTTTTGTTTTGTTTTGTTTTGTTTTGGGGTGGGTTTTTCCCCCTCTGCTTTATCCTCTATCTTCTAGAGTAAAACCAAGAGTCATCCTAAGCAGAAAAGGAAGCCTCGTCTCTGCCTGTACTTCTGAGAGACCATCAGGACACAAATGACTTTCCTAACTCTTATCTTCACAGATGATGTAACACTTCATCACCTCACTGTCTCTAAACCATCACTTTCGGTGTCAGAACTGCAAAGTAAACACCTTCTGGTTCACCTTAAGTAGGGTGCACACAAGGTTTACCTTCCCTCCTTATAGTTTCTGTGGAGTCTACTTGAAGAGACTTAAGATGCAGAGCCATGCTGCTTTGGTTTCCAATCTGTTGACAAATTTAATCATCAATGTACAGATTGGTTTTTAGGTACACAGAATGAGATTACAGCAGAGAGACCAGCTTCGAACATTCAAATGAAGATAAAGTTGAGTCTGAATCTAGCTCTGGAGCCAGCCAGCAGCCCCAGGGCCACCTCTGCTCCTACCCCGCCCCCACTGAGGTTACTCAGGACCCTGAGATGATGGGTCTGCAGAGCCAGCTGCCAGGCTGGTGTTACAGATGGAGATGATCTAACTTCAGTGGGAAGAGTAGAATAAAAAAAATACAGGGCTTGGCTCCTGACAGACACTGGTTTCAAAGGAGAAAAAAATAATATACAACACCCACTGTCCGAGGTAAAACCAGCCATCAGGTAACAAGGGGGAGGCTTCCTTGTGCATCCCCTCTGATACAAAGTCAATCAGCTGCTAATGACAAGGTGAGGTTACTCTACAGGAGAAGACAAGGGCAGATCACAGCTGATAAGCCTTTTCCAGCTAAGCAGCATTACAAACAGAGCAAAGCCTCCTCCACAAGCGTGATTCAGGGTAGTGAGTAGAAATCCCAACTCTCTGCTGTCAAAAACTGGGGGCAGCAGTCTCCAGCATCCCAGAAGATACACCCTTGCTGCGAGCCAAACAGATGAGGCACACGGAGAAAAATCCAAAGCAAAAAGAGAGAGTAAACGAGATAACTTACAGCAATGAGCTGGTAGGAGTTGTTCATCATGGCTATGAGCATGTTCAGCAGCACAACAAGGGAGATGACGTTGTAGGTCCCAAACATAGTGGCTCCAACAAATTCTGTGAACTCGTGTCTGGCTTTCACGTTGGTGACATAGAGATTCAGCAGACCAAACACTGACCAGAAGAGTGACTGGAGGGTCTCAAAAAGCCTGCAAATAAAACCAGATTTTTTTACTTGGCTACCTGCGTCAGGGGCATGGAAAACAATGCCTGGTTCAGGCGAGGAACACGCAGACATCCCTGTGAGATGCAAGGAGCCCAACTGCCCTGCAGGAACCCAAGGTACCTTTCCAGCTCTACACACATGCAAAGAACAGCCACAACACACTCTCTCTAATTAGAATTGCCATGCTGCCATACCACTGTCACCTGAAGATATAAACTCTCCTGTTTAATCAGTGCCTGCATCATTAACCTGTCTGCATACTACCCGTTCAGGGAACCCTAGCACAGCAGGACCATGGCACAACATGGGGACATAGGGGATATGAGAACCCACGTCCCCTTGCACTTTTCCCTCCGTTACAGGCAGAGGGCTTGCAGTTCCTTGGGCTGCCCAGGAACCAGCCCAGCATTGACAGCGACGGACGTGGCCAAAACACACCAGTTGGTCGCTTTGGCTGGTGTGTGCAGCAGCCCCCACCCAGCACAGCGCAGTGCCCTCGCCTGCTGCAGCAACTGATCGGGAATGACTCAGATGAAAGAGAGTCATCACATTAATTCAGCTCGAGAGGTTTTCTTCTTTTGAAGCCTTCCTTCCATAGATGAACTAGACCTGACCTCACCGTGCTTTACAGCTGATGAGATCATCCCAGGTCTCTATTTGCTTCAGCCAGAGACAAGCGACCTTTCGCAGTCACGTCAAATACATAATCAGCAATCTAAATAATTGCTCTATTTGGGCATCTTTGTTTTGGCTTTCCAAAATATGGCATTTATGTAATCAAAAAATGACATTTATATGCCTGTTTAAGAGTTTCCATTCTGGCCTGAGGTCAGTAGGTATTTTCAAACGCTCCTACTAGAAAAATCAATACAAATAATTCAGATATTTCTCTTGGTGCACCAGGAATCTGTCCTCCCAACCTCTCCAGGTGTCTGCTCCATGTGCACCCCCATGCCTTATACGAGGATTTAGTTTTGTTATATTTTGTGGACGTATCTGTGACTTTCACTGGCAACAACTAAAAAGACTTTAAAGCAAAAATCCTTCCTCCCAAAAGTCAGGCTGCTTCTTAAATTTACTGAGTGAGGTGCTAAATTAAGGGTTAACAGAGGAATGCTAAGCATGTCTCTAGTAAAGCTGGTGGAGTGCAAGCTATCTTTTAACTTAGTTAAAAGGAGGGATTAGGCTGTGGGCTTAGACACAGAGGAGGATGTGGACAGAGGTTCCCATCCTAAAACTGGAATCAGTCTTGGAGTGAGAATAACACAGCAGGCTGTAAGGTGTGACTTCCTCCATCCCATCCTCCTCTTCCTCTCTCCTTCAGTTGCCAGTCACAGCAATAAATGTATTTTCCAATTGTCTGCCTGAGCAGTAGACACAGCTTTCTAAGGGATGAGGAGGCCAAAGCATAAACCCTTAAATTATTCATGGCTTCACCTCATGGCTGTCACAAAGGAATATTACTTTTCCATGATCTGTGTTTGCGATGCAGAAAATTTCCTCATGGAGAAAATATTAAACCCATCCTTTGGGAGCAACAGGGAATAACGCCCCAGTAAAGAGGTGTCACAGTGTAACCACGCTGTACAAACACCAGCAGCGTCCTGCTTCTCCTTCTCTTACAAAATTAGACCTTATTGTGTGACAGCCCAGCAACACCAGTGGGAATCAAAGGGTACTGATTGAAGGCTTTTTACATTCCTTCTTTCACGAGGGATGGACTCTGAGCAAACTGGCGGTACTGCCTGCTCTGGCTGGAACGGGCTCAAGCCATCACTCCCCCCCAGCCCAACAGTGTAATTTCCCCTTCTGCAGGCTGCTCCTCCTCAGCCAGTCGCCCATGCTGTGCTTCTGCTCAGGGGCCAAATGTCAGCTTGTGCCGGGGGTGTTAATAACAACTATTTAAACTTTTAAGAACATGTTAAATAAATTTCTTAAGCAAGTCTCAAACAAAAAGGAGCTGCGGAGCATTCTGTCCCCTGCCAGGAGACCTCAGTCCTAATGGATCCCCTCCCGCTGCGATTTTGTTTTACACAAACCTCTGCCATTAAAGGCTGAGCCCCCTCAATTTCCTTTCTGAACTGGTTCTCCTTGGCAGGGGGCTTAAATGGAATGTTGGGGTGGGAGGAATTGCAGTCTGTATTTAAGCTGAGCACACGCCTGTTAAGTGGTTCTGTATCATTTCTAGTTCCCAAGGTACCACACCTTCTCAGAGACTTGAGGATGGGCTTTTTTGGGTTTATTTTTTTCCTGCTGACCAAACGCTTTGTTCTTTGGTCAGATCCTGCCCTCGTTTTCTCCTCTCACCCGCTGACAGTGAAATCTGTGAAACAGCTGGTTTGCAGTGGGGACAGGCCCACAGCAAAGAGGAGAACTGAATCTGTCTGTTGGGGCAGCCTCGGGGAAAGGCAGGCTCTAGTCCTCAGCTTTGTGGGTTCAACCCTTCCTGAGTGAAAAGCTGCCCTTAGCAAACTGTGCTGCCAAACATCTGCCCCTCTGGCTGCTGCGTTGGTGTGGCTGCAGATCAAGGAGCAGTATTTGTTATTAGGGGCAGCACAACACATTGATGGGGCATGTGAAGCAATTAAAACAGAAAAAAAGACTGAAGTCTTTAATTCTGTTTTTCATTAGCGCAGCGCAGCTCCATTCACTTCCTCCAGATAGAGATGAGTTTAATGAGAAAATTAATCAAGCCTATGGTGTTCTTGCTCTGCAGTGCAGAATGGCAGCACATCTGATCTACCAGGTCATGATGCTCTTGTAACGTTGGACTCCATCCCATGAAATTCCCCTGCTTCATTTAAGGAGGGAGCCCAGGGGACAAGGTTGGAGCTTTTCCTCTTCCAACGCAGCCACGTGGCCTCAGCCATCACCTGCAAATCTGTCAGAAATCCCTTCTTAACCTCCAGCTTTCAGCTGAGGAAGGGTGGAGAATTATTGGGCATTCTGACAAGTTTTATTTAATTTAGCATGAAGTGGTGGACAACAGTTTTGTTTTGCTTGTTTGCAGGGCGTAGGCCCTTTCCTAGACCGTGCTTTATTTATTTCTCTTCCCTTTGTGCTCTAAGTACTGTGCAAGCAGCAAGGACAATCGGGTGGGGGCTGATTATTATAATTATTTCCACTATTAGTAATTAAAACAAATACATCAGCAAGACAATTCATGTTATTTTTCAGCATGTGCTCTCTCTTTCAGCCCTGCCAGCTGTCATCACAGCGATTTCCATGCCAACATCTCAGGAAAGGATCAGCATTTCCAGCAGAAAGTGTTTTCCTGGGATTTTAGACTCACCACAGTGCAAGGAAATCAGAGAAGCCTGCAGCATCATGTATGTGCAAAAATGGCCTAGGTGAGATTGTTGTTGTTGCCTTTTTTCATAGATTTACCTCCTGTTTTCTACATTTTGTTTAGCCTCCCCTCCTCTTCTCCCAAATCCGACAGAACAACCATGCTGGCAGAAGGACAGTGCCTTTCTCAAACATGCTGAAACTGTATGTAGCCATCATGATATTTCAGTTGTGGGATTGTGTCGGGGGACTCTTTGGTCCAGAACTAAAATGATTGTCTCTCACTTCAGAGCAGTCGGTCTGACAGCAAAGCTCAGCAGAATGCCTGCCCCAGTTCACTCACACCTTTCCTGCACAGCCAACCACCTCCCCTCCTCCTGGGGAATGAATAAATAACGGTGCTTGGAGTGCAGTGACAGACAGCAGGCAAGGGCAGGTGAGGCAGGGGACTGGGGAAGTCAACCTTAAAACCAGAAGGAAAGGAAGTCTTACGTGGAGAAGGCATTGTTCTGTTTCTCACATCGGATCCCCTTGCAGTTGTTGGGTTCCTCCGAGGCACTGGTCTCGTAATAAAAATAAAGCTGGTTCAGTCCATTGGCAAAAGCCAGAAGCACCAGGCAGTAGATAAAAAGGAATTTAAGGATGTCTAGCAGCATGCGTCCCAGAGAAATCTGCAAGGGTCCCAGGTGTGAATTTGCTGTAAACAGGGATATGAGACGCAAGGAACTTAAAATGTTGGATATTGCAAAGAGGGCTTCTGCAATGAGGGTCGGGTGCCACATTTCCCACTCCTCCCTCGGACGAGAGCCGTTATACTGAAAGAAATAACAAGGGTAGAAAGGTGAATCGTGGTGGAATTAGTCTGAGGTAACTGAGAAAGTCCTACCTGCTGATGCTGCTGCTTCACATGGGAATACCGACAGGGACGGGTGGCACAAGCAGCGCATGGAAATGCTGAAGCCCCAGCTACTGTCAGACCAACACTGGGGATTCAGGATGGACGCTGGCTTGATCAGGGTGGAGACTTTGTTTTAATGAGGCCTTCTTATGAACGCTCCCTAGGGGATTATGTCAACAGCTCCCCTACCCCCCACACCCCCTCATCACTCCCCCAGCCCCCACCATACCCCACCCTACCCCCATATGGATAGTTGTGGGACCAGCTTGTCTTTGAAGCCTTCTGGTATGTTGGCTGTTCTTAGCCTGAATTTAAAGATGGGCCTTTTGAATTTTGAATTCATGGTTTGTGTGTTCTTCAGGCCCAGGGGCTCATCGCACACACCCTCTCTCAACATTTAAAGGGGCTCAGACTTCACTTTAGCAGGTTCAGGTTGAAAAAAGCTCCATCTACTTTTTTTTTTCCTTTTTCCTCCTAAATAGGACTGTGCTTTCAGAGCACTGCACATTCCAGGGAGAACAGGAGGGAGGGAGAAGGGGGGGACAACAGGAAACAATGAACTACCAAGCCTGAGAAGTGGATGCTTTCCTTCACTAGTAAGCTCAAAAAGAAGTGCCAACAGCCCAGAACCAAAATGCTTTCTTCATATTAATTTTCTTATTAGTTAATTTGTCACGGCAATTTTCGGAGAGTTGCTAAAGCAGAGGTCATAATTACAGTTGAAACACAGGATACGTTTGAGTGCATCAATTATAACATTAACTTGGTTTGCGATGTAGCTGTAAAAGCAGAAGCATTTCCTGAGGAAAACAGGCAGCAGCAGGGGCTGGCTGTGTAGCTGTGCCCACCCCGGCTTAACGGCATCGGCACTGCGTCATGGGGCAAAGACACTTCAACATCGAGGAGTAATTGTCCTGTTAACATTTGTCTCCACTCATTTAACATGTATGAAAAGGTAAAAATGTGCTTAGAATAATGTAGCTAATAGTGTAACCGGCATGTTTAGGACTCCTAAAATAATTCTGTACTGTTTAAAAGGAAATGTGGCTGTCACACTGGCAGACGAGTTTACAGGACTTTCTATGGCAGTCTGAAGGCCTGACACACAAGCTCACAATGTTTTCAAGGACACACAGCTAGAAGCAAGTTGGTATTTCAAACTGTTCCTTTGTATGGAGGAGCTGAGACTCGATCTGGAGCCATTTCAGCACAACCTCTGATTGCTGCTGGCATTTCCACACTGTTCTTCACCCAATGAACATCGTGCCCTGAGTCTGTTAACTTGAAGACGTTTAGAGTCAGGCAGACATGTTGACTTTCCACCAGCATCCAGCAGTGGGAATGGATGGTTGTCATTAGAAAGCTTCCCCTTCCCTTCCTTGAGAGATGAGTTGTTTGCAATTGTCTTCTGCATGCTGGCTGGACACGGCAGCCCTGGGGCTCTCTGCTAGGGTTTGCAGGTATGGGAAAAGGTCATCTTCAGCTCACAGCTGTTTTTAAAGCAGTTTGTTAAGGTCATATTTTGGCCCTTTACAGACTGATGGTAACTACCTGCTTGGAAAACAGCAGTCTCTGGAAAGCAGCCTAGCATCTTAGGTTGGTAATAGCGAAACAGAAGCTTCCAGAGGTATCTGACGATGCTGGAGTCGTTTGCGTTAGGCAGCAGAAGGTGAAGGCAAGACACAGCAGAGATGTATGCAGAACAGTACAAATAACTTAGGCCAAGCAGGCACAGTTACCATTCTTTGTTACACAATCACTCAATGCAGCAAATGGAAATGGATTAAGAAAGGATTTTTACCCTATAATTAGCCTGAAGATTTCATTGGCATTGGACAATATTAGGGCCAGGTCTAGGAACCAGTCAAATTAAAAAAAAAATCTCCATGAAAAGCAAGGATGGAAACATTACTGACAGTATGTGATTTATTTTTCTGGTACTTGGCAGAAAGCGAAATGTCCCTGTGATCCTTTGAAGTTCTGAGAGCGTTAGAATATGGTGTACTGGCATATATACCAGCCATCCCCAGCTTGGGGCTCTTCTATTAATAAAAAATCCTTTAGAAGTCGTGGCGCAAAAGGTTTTGAAGCCATTATCAACATTACAAACCCTCGTGTTTCAGAGCACACTGCAACCTCTAACTGACAGAGGTCAGAAGGGATCATCAGAGTGCTGTCTCAGAACTATTCCTCTGTAAGATCTCACAGACCTCGCAGAATTGTCCTCATCAGGAGGAGACCTTAGACCAGCCACGTTTAATCTGAGTGGGCCTGATACGCACTCAAACAGCTATATTCCTGTAAGCATTCTTTTGTGTGCTGGTATATAGGTCTTTGTAAGTCTCTGTAGTTCCTAGAGTGTATACAAACAAAGCCATGCTTCCTTTGTACCCAGGGTTTGGCTGTGAGGTTAAGTCTCAGTGTGTGCCTGTATAAACCTCTAGATGCACAGCTCTTCTGGTAATTGGTGCGTGAGAAAGAACGAGATTGTTAACATTTTAAGATTTATTTGTAACGTTGATGATTTCCAGCTATTTTTTTTCCCCCTTGTATTGCTCACAGTTTAAAGACCAACCTTTCAAGTCTGTAATTTCCTCACTGGTTCTGAAGGTCGGGAGAAGAAAAGACATAATCTATTCCTGCTTTGATGCTGTTACAGAGCTGCCTCTTCAGGGAGCACCAACTTTCTTCAAGCCTTTCCCTTTGAAAAGCTAACTCACCACTATGCAGCCTTTTGGATTTTCAAAAGGCCCCGTGGCAGGACTGCTTGCTAAAGAGGTTATTTTATAACAGCTTTGCCATTTTGGAGTCAATGGGCTCTGTGAATTTTTCTCCTCTTTTCCTCTCTGCCTGCCTACGTGCTTGGGTGAGACTTTGGGGAAGTATTGTCCTGGTTATCAGGAGCTGGGATGAAAGAATTGCTCCCCTTCTACCAGGGCGAGTACAACACAACAAACTACAGAGCGCAGAAGTGGCCAAGGAGCAGACTCCAGGGACTTGTGTAATTATGCTAACTACAGTGAAGTTACTGCTGATTCATGCCAAGAAAAGAATCAGGCCAAGCACGCAGTGCCAACCCAAGTCAGAGCACCATTGCATAAGGAGGTTTGCAGGAGGCTGTTCGTGTTGTGTCCGTGTCTTTGGAAAAGAGAGACAGAAGGAGAGTGCTTCAGGCCATCCTCTGGCCTCTAGACACATGTGCATGCTAACCTGGAGTATCAGAAGGATGTGGAAGGTGGATCAACATGGAAGGTGCTTTTGAGGATGAGCTCTGATGTGCATTCTTGCCATAAACAGAACGTGACAGTGAAGAACCTACATGGTGTCACAGCTCCAGCATGGTCCTTCATCGCTTCCTTGCCTATAGTTTAAAACTATATATTGAAGATAATCAGTTGACTCCTTGTATCAGATGGAAGCCTCTTACTAGCAGGCTTGTTGTAGTAGACTTTTCGCAAGCTTTTGATTAGTAATCTGCAGGATCAGACATTATAAATCCTGGCTGCAGATGTTTTCAGGTAGCCCTATTCTTGCTTTCCCTTTACTAATTTATTTAAAAATCATCTATCTGCAATGTCTTGCATTGTCAAAAGTGTCAGTGTCAGTATAAGAAACAGAATGTGTCTTCAGCAACCGAGCAGCTACAAAAGGCCAATGGCATCCTGGCTTGTATCAAAAATAGTGTGGCCAGGAGATCTGGGGAAGTGATTGTGCCCCTGTACTGGGCATTGATGAGGCTGCACCTCGAGTGCAGGATCCAGTTCTGGACTCCTCACCATAAGAAGGACATTGAGGTCCTGGAGTGAGTCCAGAGAAGGGCAGCCAGGCTGGGGAAGGGGCTGGAGGGCAAATCCTATGAGGAGCAGCTGAGAGAGCTGGGGGTGTTCAGCCTGCAGAAGAGGAGGCTGAGGTGAGACCTTATCACCACCTACACTGACCTGCCAGGAGCGTGCAGAGAGGTGGGCGATGGTCTCTTCAGCCAGGGGACAGGAGGTGGGACAAGGGGAAATGGGCTCAAGCTGTGCCAGGGCAGGGTCAGCTGAGATGTGAGGGAAAAGCTCTTCCCTGAAAGAGCTGTAGGGATGTGGAACAGGCTGCCCAGAGAGGGGGCTGAGTCACCTTCCCTCAATGTGTTTAAAAAAAGGGTAGGTGAGGTACTTAGGGATATGGTTTAGCACAGGATAGGAACAGTTGGACTTGATGATCTTAAAGGTCTTTTCCAACCTTGTGATTCTGTGAAAACGGACAGCAAGCAGGGGAAACTGCTACCCAAAAAATCCACTTCAGTCTTAATCAGAGTCAGAACGAGAAGCACAATCATTCTCCAAACAAATTATAAGCTTTCCAGGTGAATTTTTAAAGCTAGGCTGCTTGGAAAGCAGCTGTTCACTTTGATCTGTGATTTTGACTTTGACAGTTTCTCCCCTGTGTGCTGCAAGAGTGCTCACAAGAAGCTGCAAATTTCTTCTCCTGAGTTACTGTACCTTGACGTAGGCAACAATTTTGAGGGAGATAGTTGCAAGGTAGAGGGAGTTCATTGCAAAATCCATCAGATTCCACCAGTCGTGTACGTACTCATTGAATCCACCATCCCACATTTCCTTGATTTCTCCCCAGATAAAGCCTGTAGAAAGAAAGAGTTCATTGTCAGGATGAGGGATTATTACTTGCCACTAAAGCACTCTGTATATCTGATGTAAGAAAAGACAGTTCTAAATTAACAGCTTGGGAAAAATGCCTCATCCCTTCTGCCTTCCACAAAGTATAATGCTGCTGACTATGCGACATCTTAGAGCGCTATGGGGAATGTAGTCTGGAGAATGAAAAAGGCCTGGGTTTCCTATCCAGGGCTCCAGATACATACACAAGGAGAACACTTGAAACATTCCTAGAGAAGAGAAGGCTGCAGAGGGACCTCATTGCAGCCTTTCAGTACCTGAAGGGAGCAGAAAAACAGGAGTGGAATCAACTTTTTAAATGGGTAGATACTGACAGGACAATGGGGATGGAATGAAGCTGAAGAAGGGAAGGTTTAAATTGGATATTAGGGGGAAGTTCTTTACAGAGAGAGTGGTGAAGGGCTGGAACAGGCTGCCCAGAGAGGGGGTGGTTGCCCCATCCCTGGAGGTGTTCAAGGCCAGGTTGGCTGGGGCCCTGGGCAACCTTGTGTAGCTCCAGGTCTGGAGGTTGGTGGGCCTGCCTGTGGCACGGGGATTGGAGCTCTATGATCCTTGGGGTCCCTTCCAAACCTTGCCATTCTGTGATTCTATGATTCTATGAACTTGTATGAGTGGACTGGGTCAGGTGAAGCTTGTTCTCCACGAATAAACTATTTAAGCAACTGTATCTGGTATTGTTTCTAACAGATCGTCTGCTCTCATGGAAACTGTAATTCATTGCTCAGTTGAACAACGCTGATTTTTCCTGCCTTCCTCTGCAGAACACACACCACCAGTACCAGCTTCTGCATGCCAGCACATCTCTTCCCTGACCTGGAAATATCACACCAAAGAAGGCAGAAGTGAATTCAGTCCCTGTGCTCAGTGACTGTATTTATGCATCTCGCTGGATGAAAAGCCCATGGGGACTGTTTCTGAGCAGAGGCAGGACTCAGCATAGACAGGGTGCTGCAGCCTGGCACTGCCTCGCTCAGCACTGACTCACCTAACGTCCAGCATGGCTATGGGTTGTGTGAGGTGAAGATTTGTTCCTGAGGATACCGCCAGAGCCCATCATCTCCACTCTGAAATGCCTTCTGGTAATCGTTTCTGGCACTTGCTAACCTTCACTCTACCTCCTTGCAGCTGGAGGGGTAAGGGACAGCTTCTGAAGTTCATTACCAGACTGCTAACCTCACCTGGAGTACAGTTCTGATTTGAAGTAATGTATGCAGAACAGTTTCAGGTCACCTCCATGCTTCTGAGAATCACAGAATCATCACAGTTGGAAAAGACCTTCAAGATCATCAAGTCCAACCTTTGAGCGTATAAACAGGAGGGGAATCAACTTTTTAAAAGGGTAGACAATGGTAGGACAAGGGGAATGGAGTGAAGCTGAAGGAGGGAAGGGTTAGATGAGATATTAAGGGGAAGTTTTTTAGAGAGAGAGAGTGGTGAGGGGCTGGAACAGGCTGCCCAGGGAGGTGGTGGATGCCCCATCCCTGGGGGTGTTCAAGGCCAGGTTGGATGGGGCCCTGGGCAACCTTGTGTAGATCCAGGCCTGAGGTTGGTGGCCCTGCCTGTGGCAGGGGGGTTGGAGCTCTATGATCCTTGGGGTCCCTTCCAACGCAGACCATTCTATGATTCTATGATTCTATGACTCAGCACTACACCACCATAACTTCTAAACCATCTCTTGAAGTGCCACATCTACCCATTTTTTTGAACAGCTCCAAGGACAGTGATTCTACCCTGGGCAGCCTGTCCCAATGCTTCACCACTCTTTCCATGAAGAAATTTTTCCTAATATCCAATCTGAACCTCTCCTGGTGCAACTTGAGCACATTCCCTCTTGTTCTGCCACTACTTATTAGGGACAAATGTTTCAGAGCCACCAGATACTTTGAATTACCCAGTTTACAATGCTATCCTTGGATGAAGGCCTGAAGCTTGCATGAAAAGAAAACCAAGCCAACAAAATACACCTCCAGGCACATTACCAATATAGTTAACCAAATTGTTACCCATACCTAACCACAGGGTACTGCAGAGGTCACTGAAATGCCACTTTTGACTCCAGGTTCAACCTGAAGAGTAGATAATGTTGAAATGAACTGCTGCAAACATCCAGATATCAATCTTAGCTCTTCAGCTGCCAGCCAGCAGGTCAATGGTCAGGCAAGCATAATGTCAAGGCCAATAAGGTAATTTTATTACAGCTGACTCCAAATCTTTGCATGCCCACAAAAACGTAAAATAAGATAAATCAATGGAGAGGAGCCTGTTGAAGAACTCGTACGCTGTATTTATAGTGAGTTATCATTGCTGGTTACTATAGTTACAGCAATGCTGTGTGCGCCTGTTCTTTTATAGTGGGAGATATTTCTTAAATAATAACCTTTAATCTGCTGAAACTGTTCTAATTTCTCCATTTAATAAACAGTCCCACAATATCCCTATTTATCTGAAACAAAGGAACTCAGAAAGAAGAGCAGACAGCTGTAAGAGGTGATTTTGAAAAGGGTTTTTTTTTCAATGGATTAGCCTTCTTTCATCTGCAAATCAATTTTGCTGATATGCCTACCATTTCCCTCAATGTTAACCATGAAGGTAAGGATGAAGTGAAGAGATCCCCTAAGCTCAGGAAAGACATTTAACCTTCTCAGCTGATTCTGAAGTTTCTACCAACACATGCATTTCAGTGCCATGAATCAGGTTAATAAGATAATGAGGCTTGAGTTACCATTTGTCAGTCATGGTAGAGCTATGCAAGGAGCAAAGTGCCCTGGGTTACAATGCAAAGAGATTTGTGAACATGCCTACAACTCTTCCCTTCTTTCCTTGTTTTCCATCAGCAGTTTTTGGGTTGGCACGGGGAACAGTTTAGGTTCATTCAGCACAGGACCAGCCTGATCTGGAGCCACCCCAGAAACAAGGAGCTGGGACCCAGCGTTACCAGGAGAGGAGCCAGCAGGCACAGGAAAGCAAAGGCTGGGCCGAGGAGAAGCATTGAGGAGCCATAAGGAGATCTGCAGAGACGGAGGTTTGTGAGAGGAGTCCTCACAAAACATCAGTGTAGCTTCCCAGGCCACTGACCCCTGTTGAAGAACAGCAGTTCCCCATTACCTGACCTCAAGGACTGCGCACTGAAATGGCCTGGGCTGTAGGGACAGAGCCCAGAGGAGAGCTCAAAGGTGTGGAAACCACTGTCTGTGAGCTGGCCTCCTAGGAACAGACCTGCTCGCAGGGGTGCTACGTGCCAGCAGGACAGCAGGGCAGATGGGAGCTTAATTAGAGGAAATATCACGCTTCTGGTGGAACCCACAGGCATGCACTTGAGCTGCAGCTCCCCTTGAAAGGACAAACACTTCTCTCTCACCAAAAATATATCCAGCTGTGCTTCTCTGCTCTTCTCCCTCAGTGGCTCTTCCTCCCATCCCAGCTCACTGCCTCAACTGTACATCCTGCTGGCAGGAACACAGGCACCTCCTTTTCCTCACAGCTGGGGCTGCCCAAGCCTGACCAGAGTAAGAGCCTCGCGTTTATCCTTCTGCTAATAAATACTCCCTCCTCCTCCTGCTTACATTAGAGCTCCTGACATCGATCTGCGCAATATTTATCAGCACAGGCATCAGATAGAGTGAGATTTAGATTTTCTGCTTTCCTGTGGGCTACTGGGGAGTCTGGGAACCCAGGAACAAACAGGCCTGGCCCCTGCACACCGGCTCTGGGAGCAGATCGCTGAGAAGACGAAAGAAGAGGCCAGCTCTGGGCACTGCCTCCTGCCCTCTACCAACCAGCAGAACTAAGCCAGCATGAGAAGTGACATTATTTGTTACTAGCATGACCCAGAAGCTAATTCCTAACCCATTCCACACATGGAGCATGGGGGAAGCAGAGAGAGAGCTGTGTCTGCTGCGGTTTACTCAGGGTCATGTCCAAAGGCATGTCAGATGGCAATATGAGTAGCAGAAAAGCCCCAGGCCAACAGGATCTGTCGTTCCAGAAGGAGCCCAGCTGTTTTACACAGTTACTAAAGCTGGCTGCCAAATCTCTTTACAGGCTGATGATGCTGAGATCAGGATAGAGTATCACACAGTTGCTGTGGCTCAGGCATTGCCACATTTCCAACTTACCTAGAACCCAGGGCAGGATCATCCACTCCACGATGGTGGGAGGTGGTCCCTGCATGTGAAGGTCAGTCCTGACGATGTGCTGTGATGCCAGCAGGAGCATGAAGAGGAAGGTTAGGTAAGAGCCGGTGTGGCAGATAAACTTTATAAATGGCTTTTTAATGAACAGTCCCAGCCTGCTCTTGGGTGCAATCAGGTATGCCACGGATAGCACAGGGAATAGCAGTCCAATGGTGACACAGGTCAAGAGTTTTACTGCCCAGTGTTTCCGCCTCCATCCTGGAAAGCCATCGTACCAAAGTGTTGCTAGTAGCTGTTGGCAGTTTGGCTGAGCAACAAACTGAGGAGGAAGAAAGAAAGATTATTACTGATTGATACTTGGTGCATGCTCCCCGTCATGTGTGTGTTAGAGCCCGTGCAGACCCTCAGGTGGAGTCTGAGGTTGGCTGTGGGGTGGAAAAGCCTACTTTGGACACAGAGGGAAGAAAGGAGGGAGATTTTGCTCTTATTTTTTCCACATAAGATTTGAGATTTCTTCTGTGAGATCTTTTCAATTTGTAGTATCCTTATGTAAACCAGCCACTCGCCACATGTGAACCCTCGTGCAAAAGTGATACAACAGAAGTTACTATGGGCTTCTTTTCTTCCCATGTGTTTCTGTCTCAGCAGGTTTCTCCTCCGAATGTTTCAGGTTCCAACTGTCTCAAATGAGTCGCTGTCAGCATCTTTAAGAAGTGACTCACAGCTGAGCTAGGAGGGAAAAGGTGTAGAGCTGTGTGTGTGTATGAGAGCAGGAGAGCACGTCTCCAGAAGTGTGTGGGGTGCTGCACGTGGTTTTGTGCAAGGAGGCCGGCATATGTGTGTGTGGGCTGTGCTGGGCATGAGACAGCGTGCAGTAATGTAAGAGTTCAGCCAGGTGACATCTGCTGGGAAGCAGGACAGCACATTCTTTAACATGCCTTGCTGGGAAGGAAGAGAGCAGTTGTAAAATGTAAGAGATTAAGCAAAGGCAAAAAGAAACCTTTGATCACAGTACCAAAAGTGACACTTGAATGTTTACTTTCACTGTAAAAAACAGTATGGTGATTTATTGAGTCTCAGTGACTTTGTACCAGACATGCTCAGGTTGCAACTACTTCAGGCTGTTTTAATACCCAACAGCCCTTTGAATTTCACACTCAAGCCAAAATATTTCTGGTCTATGCCAGAAGACTTTATGTTCCTGATTATACCTGGATAGCCCCATGGTTTTCAAAATTTTTCAGACCCATGGTTAATCAGAGATGTCTGTCAGACCAAGACAACTGTGTTTTTCTTTACATATTTGATTTACAATCTGTCTTAATGAAGTTATACTCATCTACTAAATTCGGCTTTCTCACTGGGCTCTGCCAACTTCCAAAGAAAATCTCAACTATTGTTCTGAGGTTGCCTGTTACACTCATTTTGCTGTTATTAAATCAGAAAAACTATCTCAGCATGGAAAGTTACTGATAGACACACTCCTGTAACAATATAACTGCATCTACAATCGGACACAGCTCCATCAGAAAGAAGCACACTTCCAATGGACCCAGAAGCACCAGCAGAAGAGACCTCCCTTATAAAGCAAATAGAGGTGAGTGACCCATTTATTACACTTGGCTTGTCTACATGGCAGGGATGCATTGCCACCAATAGCCACCAATTCCCACTCCGGGAAGATTTCATCAGGCAAAGCTCTCTTTCACCACTACAATTTAAACAAGCTCTTATCAGGACTGTGCCATGAGAGCAAAGGGGCTGGCTCTCAATACAAGACTTGCTGTTTTGCCACACCAGATTGGTATGATTTTCCAGCCCTGGGAGAAATCACAGAAATCATGGGAATCACTGAATGCTTTGGGTTGGGAGGGACCTCAAAGCCCAGCTAGTTCCAACCCCCTGCCATGGGCAGGGACACCTCCACTAGCCCAGGTTGCCCAAAGCCCCATCCAGCCTGACCTTGAACACTTTCAGGGGTCCTGGGGCTTCCACCACCTGTCTGGGAATCCTGTGCCAGTGCCTCACCATGTAACAGCACTGCACTCGGTGTAGATGCAGCCTGGGTTTACGCTGAATCAGCCATCACATGTGCATTCATGAGACAGTTCTGAGGCTCTTCCCATCATGTCTAAAGCTACCTCAGACTCCTGTAGGTCTTAGTCACCAGGAGATCAGATTCAGCGTGAAAGGGACAAGTTCTTGATAAAGCTTTAGTACACACCCATGTCTCTCTTCACTGCCAAACCTGCCCAGCATGAGGAGGACTTTTCATGCACAGTTCTTGAAGTGCTCTAGACAAGCAGAGTGCTATCACTGCCCAAGGTCAATCAAAAGAATAGATGAGTTGCTCAGTCTCATAGTCATTCATTCCTGTAGGTATTTTTAGATTTTGTGAATATATTTTATATGCTATAATAGGCTGTTTATACCAGAATCAGATAATTTTTGGCCTGGGTAAGTTTGAATATATGGACTGACTAAAATCAGTAATGAAAATAAGATCTGCAGGAGTAGCTGGCATTTATGAAGCTGGATGTTTATGTGTTGTTACTGTAATAAACATGACTGCTCCAGAGGGCATCAGAAAAGAAAATCAGTCGCGTTTGTTTTGGAATCAGCCTACAGATGCATGCAGCAGGAACAGGATGATAGCTGATGTGGTGCTGCTCTCCAGAAAAAGCCAAGGCCTGTTGCCTGTAATGATCAGAAAACATTGTTGTAAAAATTTCTTCCAAGCCTGGAGACCATGATGGAAGGAACAATTCTACAGAAACTGAAAATAAAAAAAAGCAGCATTGATTCTTGTTTGGTTGGATGAGTTTTAATCAGTGATTTCAGGAGGGTCATCCCATTCTGTCTGGAAGCTAGAAGAAATGCAGGGCTACACTGCTGCATTTTCTCATTTAAGATCCCAAACGGGAGCTGTGACCAGATGTGTTCTGTGGTAATTTACCAGGTAATAGATGCTGCTGCTTCTCAGAGGTGAGGTACGGCGCTGTGTGTTCGGGTTCTCTTTAACGCGGAAAATGTATAAACACATTTTCTCTTTATCACATATAAGAGGAAACTCTGAGGGGAGAATAAAACTATTTTTCCCTTGAGTCAAAGTCAGAGTCATTTGAGAAATCAAATGACTGCATGTTCCTCTGGTTGCTGTGCAACTTAAAAGTGCCTCTTCTCTGCCTAATAGCTCATTGCTAAAACCTGCTTTCTGCGTCGCATCTGATGTTAGTTCTTCAGATGGACAGAAATTCACACATTGGGAAAACACAGCTTTAAAGACCAGCTTGGCAAACAGGAATGGAAATGGAAAAAGCCATTAAATTTTCCAATTAAACCCATCCCAACCTCACTGAAATTTATCCACATCGCAGGAAGAAACTCTCCCTAATGTCATGAACCATCAAGCGCTGCCTTTGTTCAAGGTAAGGCCAAGCACTTACCCGTGTAGGCTTTTGCTAATTTACATTAGTCCAACTTATTAACTGCAGATTTAAAATTAGTAAATACTACAACTTAGATCTCAAGTAGTGCAAGGGCTACAGCTGGCTGAAGAAGAAAATTTCTGATGCGCTGAGATACTGGAGTTCTGAATTATAAGGAAGAAATCACCTAAGCCTTGGTGTGCTGCCTACAGAGCAGACTGCTTTTCAGCAATTCTGGGCTAACTTGAAGGAACACAGAAACCAGCTATTCCCCTAAGTGGTCCTGTGAATGTTGGCCTCGTCTTTACTTCTAGGTGCTGTTAATTAGACTAAACCATCAAATTCATTGACTAGACTAAACCACTGAATGCTCAACTCATTAAAGACTGTCTAGGATTCATACTGCTAGATCAGTGCACATAAAACAGAAGACCGTGAAAGAAGTTCAGCTTTAGCCCTTTTAGGTGTGAAGCAGCCTGGAACAATCTTGTAGAACTTTTGTTATCATCCACAATTTCCAATTCCTTCATACAGCTAGGGAAACAATCTTCTTTCTACTTTGCATGTGGGCAGAACTAAGGTCTGGCAAAGCGAGCTGACTCCTCCAGCAGCACCGACACCACAGCCTCTCCTCAGTACCAGCTCCATTCCCATGTAACTAGCGTCCCAAACATGTTTTTCACCATCTTTGCAAAGCCTTTAATGTGCCGTGGATAGAAACAGCGCCTGAGTGTGTCACAGTCTTTTATCGCTTCACATGAACATACTGTGTCTGGCAGGATTTGGGATCAGCTACAGCTCCTGCACAGTGAAAAGGAGAGACTGTGATCGCTAAAAAACTCCCTATTGTCCCAGTTTTGTAGATGGTCCAGACCTGGAGGCAGATACACTTCACCAAAAGCTCTCTAGCTGTTTAAGGAGATGAGCGTGTGAGTTGCCAATACACAGCAAGCACAGCACCGAGCATTATTTCAAGGGATGCTCCATTATAGGAGCCTCCAATGTCTGTTACAACTGGCATCACAAGACATCATCCCACAGACATGATGGAGAATGTTCTGACAGCCACACTAATGAATAGAAATGCATCTAAAAGGTGGCATTTATATTCGATTCAGCTAACGTACGAACTAAGCATGCAGTGCTGGGCAGCCTGCAGTGGTGCTGGCATAACATCGTCCAGGATTGTCCCTATCTGTAGACAAAGCCTGTAGATGCATTTCTGGGGGATATAATCCAAAAAGCAAGCTCCTTCCCCACTGCTTGTTGAACAGAATCTGCTCCTTTCTGAAGATACAGTTAACTTAATGGCTAGAAGATAAGATGCAACTCAGAGTACCTTCTTTTGAGGACAACACCACTGTGGGCAAGATGCTCGGTCTCCTGGCTGTTCAAATGGGGATAAGTATCATTGCCTTTCCAAGAAGTGAGATCAGCAACTTCAATCATGGATGGGAAGCATTTTGAGGGTAGAGACTACTGCAATACAAAGTCTTTTATGTACTCTCTTTATTCTTTCAGTCTTGCCAGGGTCTTTGTGTAGCATTTGGCTTGCAGCTGGATTGTGCTATTAGAGAATTTAATTTTCAATGTTCATCATACTCATTGTCACCTGATCCCCTACCAAGGGGAAAGTATTTTAGGAGAAAAAAGCAGCTGCTGGATGGAGTGTCTTTCTCTTAGTGTCTGATCTTTACTGATATTTTTATGTCACCTAAATTCTACTTCTCAGGAGTTAAATGCTTCCTGCATGCTGTGCCATTCATATAAATATCAAACACAGAAATTATGTTCCACATCCCTCTCCTCTTATCTATGGGGAAATCCTTTATCTCTCACAGTCACAAGTAATTTAGGATCAGACACAGATGGGCTGAGATGTGAATGCCTCCAGGAGCAACTGAAACAGAATCACAGAAATACAGAATCGTAGGATGCGTTGGGTTGAGAGGGACCTTCAAAGGCCACCTAGTCCAACCCTCTGCAGTGAGCAGGGACGTCTGATCAGGTTGCTCAGAGCCCCATCCAGCCTGACCTTGAATGTCTCCAGGGATGGGGCCTCCACCACCTCTCTGGGTAACCTGGGCCAATGTCTCACCACTCTCAGAGGGAAGAACTTCTTCCTAAGACCTCATCTAAACCTACTCTGCTCTAGTTTAAACCATTGCCCCTTGTCCTGTTGCTACATGCCCTTTCAAACAGCTCCCTGATAGATATCACATGGGCTGAGCACGTTCTCTTTGCCTTTATTCTGATCATTGTGACAGCTGCCAACAGGCTTTTCTGTTTGGAGTTTGCTGTAGTTCTTTTCTGTACTCTTGCTGCAGACGGTGATGCTGAATGCTCTCCAAAGATGAATAAGCACTAATTTGTAACAGCAGAGCCCTGTCTTAATAAGCAGGACCAAATTCTCCATCAGTCAGCTACATCAGCTCCCAAAGAGGTTACCAGAGAGAGCCAAATGTGACATGGGAGGCATGAAATTACCTTTCGTTCCCCTGTCTGACACTCATTTCAGTAGGTTAGACCTCACCAAAAGCACCGTGCCCCAATGTATCTAAAACATGGCAGCTGGGTACCTGCAAGGTTACTGCCTTTGGGAGTGTCATTATATGCATCTGCCTTCTACAATTAAAGCTATTTTAGCTTTGGAAAGGCAGATTTTCACATGATCTGAGCTCGATTTTGCAGTCCGTGTGACAATCAGGCAGCTGCAGTGTCTGATGCAGTGAGAGTAAGTAGGGATTTTAGCTAGGTCTAGAAAGGACGTATTCTGTCATGAAAAGGCTAAATGCCATTGCCTGTCTCCACTCAGCAGAACACCCCGTCCCATCCTGCAGCAGGACTTCCAGCCCTGCACCTTCTCTCTGGCTGAGTGAAGGGAGATGTCTCTGAAGACACAGGCTGGGCTGAGGGCTGCAGCCCCTCTTTGCTACAGCTCTCTACTAGGGGTGACCTACCCCCCACACACCGATACAACTCAGATGGAGTGGGGAGCACACAGCCTTTCATACTTGAATTTTTGGAATCAATTGGCTGGAATTTCTTTCCTCCATGAAGATGCAGGGAAGTCCTACTCTGTCAGTGCTCCCACAGCCTGGGTTTATCAATCAATGCCAGAGCTTAACATCTTAACCCACAAAGCCTAATACGCACTGTCCTAAAGGCCAAACGTGCTGAAACACTTAGCACATTGTCACAGTGTGCAGTGAATCCTCCCACACTTCCAAACCCCACAGATGCTCCCACTAAGAACCACGCAGCACGGCACACTCCCAGTGCTACCAGCAAAACACTCTGCCTCTGCTTTGTACCAATGGGTAGGGATCTTCCAAGGAGGAAAGGAAATGTGGTTGGTGCATCACTGGGATCGCTCTCAAAGGAAATTCCAGTGGGCAATACTCAAAGAGCTGCAGTTCTAAATTAGCCCAAGACAGAAGAGAGAAACTCTCCGTGGCCTAATTTGATGTCTGCTGCAGAGAGCCAGCAAGCCCTGTGAGATCAGATACTCCACATAAGAAATACCAGCCTCCTCGAGCTTGCAGTGTTGCAAACAGTGAGATGAATAAGAAAATCCTCTTTTGGAGCACATTTCTTTTTAAAGTTCAACCCTGTTAATGACTGCAAAGTTATTTACATTCTGCTGCTGAAGTGTGAGCTGTGGAGGGTGAACACCAAATGGCTGTTCATCCTGTTAATTAAGTACTTTCCCCAACAGGTTAAAAAAGGAAGAAAAAAGACCAAGAAGTTGGGGACAAGGCTGTATAACTTTGGGGAAAAGGGACTACAACTCCACATTCCTCATCAGGCACTTCCAAGAAGTGCCTTTCCTTAGGAAAACGCAGGCTTGATATCCTGTCAAAAGCACAGCTGCTGCTCACGTGCCTGTGACTACCAAGAGGGAAGCCCCGATGCTAATCCAAATGCAGTCATTCCTGCCATTAAGTAGATCACTCGCTGAGCTGGAAGAGTCCTCTGAGAAAACCAGGTACTGCTCAAACTGCCTAGCCCCTTTGCTGGTGAATACAGCAAACTCCAGATCCTCCACAGATGAACATATGGCCTCAAATTGTACAGAGTTCTGTCTAATCTGTTTTTATTTTAAGTGATAATGACACATGAATCTTAACTAAAGGCCTCCTATCCATAACACATCTCTTGATGGCAGCAGGCATATGAAATCAGCTAAAGCAGTAGCAACTGGGAGTTCAGCAGGATACAGTCCTGTTACAGTGATTAAGTGGCCCCAGACTGGGTTTCCAAAGGCGATGTTGCAGTACAAGCAAGAGCTGACCATGAGTGATAACCCTGAGACAGACAGACAGTGAATTCACCTCACACTAACTGCTTTCCAAGGCTGAACAGCGGGTAGCGAACGCATCTACGGCAGCACTGAGAAGACACTCAACCTAAAAACTGTTAAGAGACAAATTCTGCAGAGTTTCCTAAGTTCTCATGCCAGCAGCACTTGAAGAGTTACAGCTTGAGCACTGGGAGCTCTCAGAGGCTTAAGCTGAAGTGGAGATGGTAATGACTTCTGAGTAACAGGCTGGGTTGATTCTCCCTAGTGAATTTCTAACATTTACATTAAATAAGTGATAAGTAAAGCAAACACAGGAATTTCCAAAGTAATTCACAAGTATTTTAAAATACATACTTACTTTACCCTATTAGAGTTATTTAAAAGTTCTAAAAATATTTTTCGTTTGCTTCCTTTCAGAATTATACACGCTGAAACTATTTATTTTGGTGACTTCTTTCTTTCTTCCTCACCTTCTCTTGAATGAGTAAATTTACCCCAAGATCCAGGAAAGAACAGACCAGCATACTATAAACATTCCTCACATTCTTGTAATATCACCGTGGTAGGGTGAGGAGGACATATTCTTCACTCAAGGATGTTTACTCAGCCAGCTGAGGTTTGTAGAGAAAGAACAAGAGCACAAAACCTGCAGTCACAGCTTTTAAATGCTATTCTGTACAAGATCTCAGTTCAGGGAGGTTTTGATTAACCCATCCATCCATCTCACTTTTCTCAGAATGAAGAACTATGAGGTAACTCTGTTCTCAATCATAAGACACCTAAATGGCTCATCTGGGTGATGATTCACAGAATCCCAGAACTGTCGGGGTGGGAAGGGACCTCCAACATCAAGTCCAACCCCCTGCCAAAGCAGGGCCCCTAGGACAAGTCGCACAGGTCAGTGTCCAGACGGGGCTGGAATATCTCCAGAGAAGGAGACTCCACACCCCCTGGGCAGCCTGTCACAGGGCTCCCTCACCCTCAATGGGAAGAAGTTCTTCCCCATATTGGTGCGAACTTCCTGTGCTCCAACTTGAGGCCATCACCCCTTGTCCTGTCCCCACAGACATGGAGAAGAGGCTGCCCATGTCCCCTGTGTCCCACACTTCAGATATTGATAAACATTAATAAGGTCCCCTCTCAGTCTTCTCTTCTCATGGCTGAACAGCCCCAGCTCACTCAGCCTTTCCTCATAGGGGAGATGCTCCCGGCTTTTAATCATCTCTGTAGCCTCTGCTGGACTCTCTCCAGGAGATCCCTGTCTTTTTTTATACCAGGGAGCCCAGAACTGGACACAATACTCCAGGTGTGGCCTGAGCAGGGCAGAGCAGATGAGGAGAATCCCCTCTTTTGACCTGCTGGCCACACTCCTCTTGATGCCCCCAGGATCCCATTGGCTCTCTTAGCCCCCAGGGCACACTGCTGACTCATGGCCAACCTGTTGTCCACCAGGAACCTGAGGCCCTTCTCTTTGGAGCTTGTCATCCCCCAGCTTGTACTGATTCAAGCAGTTATTCCTTCCCAGGTGCAAGACTCTACACTGGCTTTTATTAAACCTCACCTGGTTTCTCCCTGCTCAGCTCTCCAGCCTGTCCAGGTCTCGCTGGATGGCAGCGCAGTGTTCCTGCCTGGCAGCCACCCCTCCCAGCTTTGTATCATTGGTGTACTTGCTGAGGGTAGATGCTATTCCCTCATCGAGGCAGTCGATGAAGGTATTAAACAGGACTGGACCCAACACCGAGCCCTGGGAACACCACTAGTTACATGTCTCCAGCCAGACTCTGCTCCACTGATCACCCTCTAACCTCGGCCCGACAGCCAGTTCTCAGCCCACTTCACTGTCCACTCAGCTATCCCACACGTTCTCAGCTTTGTACATAAGAAGTGTAAGGGGAGCAGAATCTCTGTTTGTTTCTCTGTAGTTCGTACCTCTTTCAGGAAAGCTGAAATTTGCAGAAACCAGACAAAAATCACAATCCCTAGCAAGAGTTTTTGTCCCATGGAGTTTGTCGTTTCAGGGTGTCATTCAAAGTGAAGTATGAAGCAACATGATAATACTCTTCACTACTGATGCAAAGCTGATTCTGAAAGGCACTCCAGACCTTCAGACACTTGGCTTGTACAACATACAAGGCATCACTTCCCCTTTCCAGTTTCCATTGTCTGTAGATAGCAAAGCAATCATGTCCTTTAGCTTTGGCTTCCCAAGCCTCTTCTCTTGCTGGAAAGAAGACTGATGGGATACATGAAGTAAAGGAACTGATGGACTCACTGAAACATTCTTGAATGCTCTTCAGAAAGTGGCCATCCCTTTAGCTCTCAACACACTCCCTTGTCTTTGTCCAAGAGATCATTCAAGTCAGAGTCACAAGGCACCAGAAGTGACTTAAAGAATGATCTATGCATTTGCTGTCTGCCACACATTACACTACACAAGCAGAGTCCTTGTCCTTGACTGACACACCAGTCTTATGTTGTTTTTTCAAATTTGTGCATGACAAGATTACTCAGAGATGATTTTTCTGTCAGAAGATAGTCTTCTGCAGTTCTGCTCTGTGACAGCTACAATATGTGGCTAACCTTCATCAAGTTAGAACATTTTAGTGTTACGTGAATAATATACCAAATAATACTGTTTCCTCAAATATACCAAATAATACTGTTTCCTCAAATAAACATCCACGTCCACTTTGTCAAATTGATGAACCATCCATTCTCTATTTCTTCTTCTTCCATGTTTGGAGAGAAGTTACCCTTAAATGTCACTTGTCCTAATTGTTGTAACACGATGCAACTGTACAGGTCAAATTGTCCTGTTCTCCTGAACAAACTGATCTGGCAACCACGCAAACCCAGAGTAGGGGCTCCAAGATGTGCCCTGTTCACCCTGCTGCCCTCCTGCAGATTGGCTGGAAAGACTGTTTTATGGGTGCAAATGTAGACAAGTGTCCCCACCTGCCACCCCAAAATCCATCTGCTGAGCCTGCTGATAGCAGCTCAGTCAGTACCACCTGCATGGAGACCCCGAAATGCGGCCGCCTGGCTGCTGGGGCTGAGTCCAAGGGAAAACCAGCCTCATTGAGCACTGGCCACTGCCCACACGTCAGGCAGCACTTTCACTGTGTACAGGAATGAATGAATGAAAGACTGATGATGGAAAACAGAAGGTAACATTTGGACATTCACTACTTCTGAAATCCCTAAACGTACACTCAGGTTTGGGGTGTAGGACAGATCTGGCCATAGTGTGAGCGCACCATCCTCACCATCTAATCCCCAAGGGATATGGCTGTTCCAGGGCTCTGGGTAAGGAAAAAGCTTCCACAAAGATCAGCTCTCCTTCCCCCCCATCTACTCCTGATAAACATCTTTTCATGACAAGGTATGATTTCATTCTAGAAACCTGGAAGTAAAAGCCTGTTTATTACTCTTCTGAGCTGTGCTAGCTTTTTATTGTACCTTTAAAGAGCACAATACAAATACTCAGCCCTGTATCATTATACCTCCAGGCAGCATGGCAAGAAAACAGACAAAACCACAGGAGAATAACTTAGTGCTGCTTGCAAGCAGAGACCGATCTGCAGCTATCCATCCTGGTACCTGAATGGCTTTCCAAACAGGGAAACCAGGTGCAGGAGATGTGCTTTGATTTTCACAGACCTCGCACTTCATTTTTCCTGCATCTCTGATATTTTTCAAAGCTCTCTTTATACACTAACTGAAGTTAGAAGAGAAGAGAAGAGAAGGCTGCAGGGTACCTCACTGCAGCCTTCCAGTCCCTGAAGGGAGCAGAGAAACACAAGGGGAATCAACTTTTTAAAAGGGTAGATAATGGTAGGACAAGGGGAATGGAGTGAAGCTGAAGGAGGGAAGGGTTAGATGAGATATTAAGGGGAAGTTTTTTAGAGAGAGAGTGGTGAGGGGCTGGAACAGGCTGCCCAGAGAGGTGGTGGATGCCCCATCCCTGGTCGTGTTCAAGGCCAGGTTGGATGGGGCCCTGGGCAACCTTGTTTAGCTCCAGGCCTGGAGGTTGGTGGCCCTGCCTGTGGCAGGGGGTTGGAGCTCTGTGATCCTTGGAGTCCCTTCCAACCCTTGCCATTCTATGATTCTATGATTCTATGAAGTGCCTGTAGAAATTCACCAGGCTCATGCACGGTCCATGGAGAATGGAGCTGTGCTTCTAACCACAGCCACACAGTTGGCAAGAGTCAAGGCACAACTGGAAAATATGTGGCATGGCAGGAATGATTATCCATTCACTCCAGTACTGTGTCTCAGGAGGTATTTGTCTATGTAAATATCTTGGATAAAAAGAACTCAAACTTTTGAGGCTTCATCCTGAAGAGAAAGCAGCAAACAACACTGGTTTTAAATTAGAAAAGCAAACAATTCTGCTGTGCTCCTTTCCTGTCGTTGATTTAGAGTACAGTGATTAAGAGAGACTAAGGTTAAGGTTTCTGAGAAGGAATTTCAGGCACTCCTTTGATCTAATGTTGTGAAAATGCTAAGCAATACAGTCACAGGTAAAATACAGGGGGAGTTTTGTGAGTGTCTTGCATTGTGTGCACTTCTTACAGAGATATGAACTGAACCTGCACAGTCATCTGCAGTCACCAATACCAGAAAAACACAAGGCACTAAAACCCTACTGCTGCCATGCTTCAGTTCATTTTGAAGATGCAAGTGACCTGTGGTAGAGAGCAGGAAAGCAGGAATAGGTTGAATGCGTATTGCTATTCTTGCAGCTTAGCAGGATGTTGCACACAAGGAGAAGTCTGCCTGCTTAGCCCTGCTTCACTGCTACTCTGTGGGTGCTTTACAGGATCTTGGCAGTGTCAAAAACATTAAAGGTCCTAAAAATTATGTTCACATTCAGCCTACACTCTGATTCTCCAACACTGTACACACCACTGGGCTTTACGTCACTGGCAAGACTTAGAAGATTAATTTTCCACATCTTTTCTTAGAATGCAAACAAATTAACAAACATGGAGCTAATTTGGTGCCAGAACAGCATAGTGAAGATTGATACCCAACAACTGAGCTGTGCCTTTTTTTATTAAGTCTTCAACACCTTGCTCTTTCCAAAATTAGTCATGAATAAAAGAATTTGAAAAGTAATAGCAGGAAGACAAATCCCATATGCTACAGAGCATTCATGAAAACCTTCCTGTCTCTTGGACCATGTACTCCCATGATCCTACAAAAATAACTTATTTTGGAAAGTAAACTGAGAAAACCAATGTGGCTGTGCTGCATCTCACTCGTCATGTGTACTAGAGCTGCCCTCATACTCCTAATATTGTGTGACTGCCATGCAAGCAGTGGTCACAACTGTGAAGACCCCTCCTGTTGGCTAAAGAAATGGACAGGGCCCTTTTGTAACTAGAAACTGAGGACACAACCATTCTACAGTTAAGTTGAGGTCAAGATGGAGCATGTGAACGTTGCACAGCACGGTTTTAACAGTTACCACCATAAAATATGCTGCAAAGCTACCTTAGGGCACATTTTAATCTTTCCCCTATAATGGAAATTTTCCCTTCTGTGTGAGCAGTAATTTACCTTCTAGGACATGTGGGCTTATTAAGAACAAACAAGAAAAGGGAGAAATTTCTTCTCTGTTGTTTTGGCCCTCCTCCAAAGGAAAAACGTCTCCTTTACCACAAGTGACACATTTGTCAGTTTATAAAATACTTAACAGATGTAATACTGGGGAGAAATCAAACCTTGTACCTTCCAGGCTTTTTTGTTATTTAAAATAAAAGGGAAAAAAAAGAAAAAAAAGATTAAAAAAAAGGCAGATCTTTCTACCCTTGAACAAGCAAATCCTCTATCAGTGTCATGAGCCAGAAATGCACTGGCAGTGGGATTTACCTGGGGATACAGATGGAGGTGGAGCCTGCTTGATGGACAGAACTCATGTCCCTGGCTAATCCAGCCCTGGTCCAGGATGCTCACTGTGAGGACTGGGGCACTCGGACAGAGCGAAAGGGGAAGTCCGTGTATACTGTGAGTATGTTTACTGGGTTCAGTGCAGGGAACAGGGATTTCTGTCCGTGGTGAGGCTGACTGATTGCTAAGTGTTTGCTAAAACAACATACAAGATCAGGTTTTTCTCCAGTAGCTAGGAGGCAAAAGATGCAGGTGATGCCACAGTGGAAATGCAAAATGCCTCAGCAAGTTAAGTGTTACCCTGTGTATTTAGCAGCCTAACTAGCTTTAAAAAAATTTCCCCCAAGGGGCTGGTTTGGAGCAAGAACTGCCCATAGAGATTGAGAAGTGTTTTCAGTCCTGTGTGGTCACTGCCCAGGATCATCAACCTGCAGGAGAAACCTGAACGCTGTTACTCTGCTGTACCTGGAACAGACCAGCACTTACTCTTCAGTATATGGGAGTTCAGTGGGGGGTGGGAAAAAGCCCACTGGGTTCATCTGAAGTGCCTTAGAGAGAGGAGCACTGAATAATGTGTCTAGTGAAGAGTACTCCTGAATTCTGAGCTCACCTACACTGGTACAAAGAAAACGTAACCGTAAGATCTACTCCCTGCCCAAACACAGTGATGATGAAGGCAAGGATCTACCCGAAGGCAAGGATCCATCTGAAGGCAAGGATCCATCTGAAGGCAAGGATCTACCCAAAGGCAAGGATCCACCATAAGGCAAGGATCCATCTGAAGGCAAGGATCCATCTGAAGGCAAGGATCCATCCGAAGTCAAGGGTCTACCCAAAGACAAGGATCCATCCGAAGGCAAGGATCCATCTGAAGGCAAGGATCCATCCGAAAGCAAGGATCCACCCAAAGGCAAGAATCCACCTGAAGGCAAGTATCTCTCCACCAATTCCCTCTTAACAATTTCTCTAGAAATGACCTTGACCGTAGCTGCTGTTCTGCTGGATTCAGCTGAAAGGGAATCCTTTCATATTTGGGGGGAAATGGTGAGGTTTAGTTCACTGAAAACGAAAAAAGCTGCAGGAAATTTGTCTAGCAGTTAGGCCAAAATCAGTGTGAGGTTAGGCAATCTTTATGCTAAATATAAAGAACTAGCAACTGTGGTAACAACTTGCAGCCCCAGAAGATAACTAAGGTCCACTCTGGGTTTTTGTCTCAGGATACCAGAGGTTTGCTTGGAACATTGCTGACATGGAGATCTGAGAAGCTTTTCCATCCAGCCCAATCCCATATAATGTTAAGACATAAAAAGCTTCAGCAGAACAGGGAGATCTACTTTTTGGAAATCTGCTGCATCTCTCTGCAGAACTGTCTTTCACAAAACCAAATGTTTCTATTATCCTTCCTGCCCCTTCCCCCCTATTTATCTCAGTCTGATGCTCTTCCATCCCCACTAAAAGGCATTTCTCAGTGTTTCCCTGACAAATGTTCAGACTTACTTTTTTCAGAATCTGGCAATGACATTTGTATCTTGCTTGGCATTTTGTACTGGGCTAATTATCATGGTAAAACCACTGTGACGCTTTCTTGCATGCAAAAACTATCCTGCAGGACGCACCAGGTGTTTGTGGATAACCAGGCAGGACGCAGGGGCTCAGTGGTGCTGGTTTCCCAAACTCCTTCCATCCCTGCCCACCAGTATTCTACCTGGAGACAGCACCCATTTTAGCTGGCAACACAGAGTGTATTTGCTATCATTTATATGCTGGAACGGTCGTGACTATGTCATAAAACATGGAATTTGTCCATATGCTTGGAATTCAGACAAAAATGCCTAAAAACAAAGAGATAAAAACTGTCAAGCAAGCAAGCAAAGGGGGTTTCTAATATTTCTTTTTCCCTTTAAACCAGGAGAGCTCCAGGGCTGCTCACTACATTTCACACACAGTGAACTCTGTCCCACTCTGTGATTTCTTAATGTGAGCAGAAGGTAAGGGGTAGGCACAGATTTATGCTTGGCTGTCAATAGTGGCTCTGAACTGTGACCAGACATCGAAACCAGTGGTGATCTACACCCAGCAGTGCCAGCGCCTTGTATGCTGAAGTGGTTAAGTGGATGCAGTGCCTGTGGCCATCAGGCCAGTAAAAACCCCCCAACAAACCCTCCCACCTTGACCCCAGAAGCAGAATTTCTGGTCCTTCTTAGATTCAAGGAACATTTGACCTGCTATGTTGTATTAACCTTTCCCAGACTAATTCCTCACTGCTTGACCGTGTCCCTAAAGCATTTATGGTGTTACCTAGCCCTGTCAGCAGGAGTTAGAAAGCACAACCTGACACGGGGGCCAGTAAGCCTGATACTTCATGGGAGCAGCACAGGAAGTGACCACAAAGGAGATCCCAGGAAGCTTGAGGCTTCAGCTCCAGCTTGGTGCATCAAGGGGTTGGTACTCAAGATGTGTGACAGACTGAAGGGAAGAAAGGAAAACTGGCATCTCTCACTTCTTGGCTATTTTGTCTCAGATGTGCAGCCATTAAGAGAGGCAGAATATGTCACATCAGGCCATCCTCATCTGGAGCTATGCATAAAACAAAATGTGGGGAAGACAGGGACAAGAGTAGCATGGCAGGCTTTCCTGACACCCCTGTCACCTTCTGGACACAGAGGAACATAACACATATTGCAATTCAGTTCCTCAAACAGGGAAGCTGAATTCCTCCTTCAGATAACCTGGAACATCACTGGCCAGCAGTAATATATCACCTTCTACATTCTGTCCAGGTTTGGAAAGAGAAAGAAAATCTAGAGCCAACTAATGAAACTGTTGTCAGCATTCTCCTTGAGTTCATGGCCCTTATTGAATCACCTTATAAATCTCTGGATCTGCAGGGCTTCTGAAAGGCTCTGTGTCCTTTAGCTGAAGTATATCTTCCCGCTCTGGTACTACCAGCAGGAGTTTGAATTTCTGGGAATTGCTTCTTGGTCCCTAAAGCAGGGATGAATCAAGAGGCAAGAATCAACATGAGGTGTCTCAGGTGTGAAGGACAGGATCTATGTCCTAGCATCACACAGGCATTTTCACCTAACGAAATCATGGGTATCATGGAGAGCTGGGACAGTGAGAGTGCTCTCCATCACTCGAGCTCTCTTTTGCTGCTGTTGTTTATCTGCCCCTTATGAGTTAGTGTTGAATGGGTGCTAGGAAGTGTTTGGTGGCTGGAGGAAGTGAATTGTATATTATATTATTTCCTGTAGTCAAGACCTTCATGAGTCAGGCAACCCCTTTTAGCTTTTGGTTCCTGTATAAAAGCAGCTACTGGGACAAGCTTTCAGGGCTAATGACCCTGGAAATCTCTGAAGGCTCTTCTTTGCAGGGTGTGAGTTAGAATTAAATGGGATTCAAGTATCTTTGAAACAGAAAGTGTCGGTGCTCTAGAAGCCATAACCCACTGCAGCATGTCCCAGTCCTGTTGCCCTTAACTGTGACCACATTCACACTGTCACTGAGGTGCACTGCACCTCCAGGGTTGTGACTAACCCCTCTGCATGTGGTTCTCCACTCAAGCCAAACTCACCCCTGCACTGCCTGAGGTACCATCCCTGAACAAACCCATGGAGACCAGGGAAATGAATCGTTTTACCCCATACATGAAGCCTTTGCACATCTTTGCATCTAGATGGCTCTTACCTCTTTCTGGTGATACTTTATTGCTACCTTTAGCTTTGCCAAATCATGACATTTTTGGGGATCCAGCTCTTCACTTTGATCATCTCTGTGATTTAGAATGATCTCCAGTTCTCGGGAACTCCGTGCTTGATCCAAAAGGTCCTTAGCAAAACGCTTGCACTGCTGTGAAAGCTCTTCATATTCAGCCTTGAACTCATTCTCCACTTTGCTGAGCTCCTTCAGCTCCCAGCCCAGTCGGAAGGCCGTCAAGATGGGGTCCTCACTTGATAAGGCAATCAACGAAGGGCTGGCTAAGGCTTTGTAGATGTTCAGCCTTGACCTGGAATGCCTCAGGCTGTCTACCTCTGAACTGGAGACACATTCCACACAGTTGCATCTGATCTGGTGTGGGCGTGGAATTGTTACCCGTCTTTGGACAAGGAGTTTGATGATTTCATAGTTGTTGGTGTGAGCCGCCAGCATTATTGGGGTGATATCTGGAGTGAATTCTGAAAACTGGGTATCCATCATCAAGGTTGGAACCTATAGAAAGGGATAAACCACAGTCATACTTCACATGGAACAGCAGAAATCAGTTTTCTCTCCTTCATGTTTTTGAAGTGATGTCATAACAAAACAGTTTTTATAACACTCCATGTTCTTTAAATCCTGTTGCATCCCTGTGCACTCACACACACACTGCTTCTCCAGCAAAACCATCTTCCTATAAATGGTGCCTGGGTGCTACCCAGGCAGTGACCTGTGACCATTCTGTTCCTGGTCTGATGTAGAAGCTGGCAGCATCCTCACCTGAACACTTTATATGGCACCATGCACTGAAATGGGTATTGGGTCATGTACCAAAAGGCAGACTTTTATAGGAAAAAAGGAAAATTAAAGGCCCAGGTAGTTACACATGGAGACCTTCTCACCACCTACAACTACCTGAAGGGAAGTTGTAGAGATGTGGGGGTTGGTCTCTTCAGCCAAGTAACAGGAGATGGGACAAGGGGAACTGGCCTCAAGCTGTGCCAGGGCAGGGTCAGATCAGATGTTAAAGAAAAATCTTTTACTGAAAGAGCTGTCAGGGCCTGGCACAGGCTGCCCAGCGAGGGGCTGAGTCACTGCCCCTGGATGTGTTTAAAAAAAGGGTAGATGAGGTACTTAGGGATATGGTTTAGCACAGGATAGGAACAGTCGGACATTATGATCTTAAAGGTCTTTTTCAACCTTGTGATTCTGTGATTCTGTGAATAGAAAGGAAAGGCTAGAAAAGAGTGAACACCGAATAGTTTTCTGTAACTATCATTATTCCCATCCTGCATCTGCAGTAGCAGGACAGGGACCTGAACATAGCTGGCCCTGCGCAAACCAAGCCAAACACAGGTCTGCAGTTGAGCAAAGCTCTGCCTCACCTTTTCCCTACTGTTTTTATTTGAAAATACTTTTCAGTGGAAGGATACATTACATAACTGCCCTCAGAATAGATTTGTTGGGTTTATTTTTTTTTTTATAATGGGTTTGAAAAAATTTAAATGTAAAATTAATGAGCCATAGTCCACTACAAATAAGACACTCCAGGGTGTGCATTATTCAGCTACTGTTGCACTTCTCAAAAGATGAGCTTAATGCATACCCTGTTGTGTCTTATTACTATATGCAGAGTGCAAAATTAGACCAAAATGCTCTCACATCCCAAGCACGCAGTGTGTTTCCATTTGCAGCGCAGGCAGCTCTCTTTGTTGCGTGTTAATCATTACTCAAGCATACTGTACTCCCTGTGCCCACCACTCTTGCCCTGGCAGTTGGCATCCTGCTGCTCAAGGGGTGATTGCTGGTTTTGGTGAACAGTAGGCCTGCTTCCCCTTGCAAATGTCAAAGGCGTTTCAGAGAGACTATTGTCAAAGAGTCCTAATGACAGGAAACATTACTCAGTCTGTGAAAATCCAAAAGTGAAGTAGCATGAAGTAACCAGTTAGAAAGCCTTCTGTAGGGCAGAGCCAAGGCTGGTTGTGAGGCAGGCTAAACCTCTCGACACTGAATCCAAGTTCCCTGGGAGTTAAGTGCCTCAATAGCACTAAAGAGCTAAAGATGCCTGGGCTGTAGCTAACTGGTAAACCTCTGCATAACCCAGGGACAAAACCTCTTCACAACATACAACGCTCCCCCAAAGGCTGGCACCACACCAAGATGTTGGGTCATCGACTGGAGCAAGGCTCACTGGGTGGCTAGAGGGATTTTTGGGAATAATACAAGTCTTCTACCCTGGATGAGGCACATAAGGAGTTAAATCTCTGGCAGCCTACAGACACAGGTGTAAAGAGGCTTTACTAAGAAGGCTGGTCCTCCTGAGGCAGACTGGGGAGCCTATAAATACAGCTCAGGGAAGAAGAGAGAATGACAGTGAGGATTTGCTGTGGGTTATGGAGGGCTTGGTGTCTCTTAGCAGGGTTGGTTAAATGTGTCTTAAGATCCCTAGTAACAAACAGCTGAGAGCAGCTCTCTTTGTAAGGTCTCTGACTTTCCTTCTTTTCCTCTGCTTAGCTTGGTTAGGTAGTTTGTTATATGTCAAGAGAAAGGTGCAGGTTTTTCTTTTTTCTCCCTCTTAGAAGCGTTTTTTAAAGCCCTGATGCTTGAATAACTGCATTTATCTTCCTTCCCCTCCTTTTTCAGTCAGTCACTGGCTGTGGCATTCACAGCTTGTGCCTCAAAGAAAGAATGCTTTCCCCCTCTGTCGCTCCTGTTACTGTCAGGTTTAATCTTGGTTTGTGTATGGAAGTTATTGTACCTGGGGCTGTGAAAAGGCTTTTCAGCCTCACACAGATGAGGTACTTGTGTTGCCTGGAATACGAAACGGGTGCTTGGTGACCAGGTAGTTACACTATGGGTGGGGGTGGTGCTGATCTTATTGGCTTCTGTCTACTCCTAAGTTTTTCTAAATCTGGTTCAAGGGCTCTTCCAGCAGTCCTCCCAAGGTTTGGCATCACATTGGGGGTACTTATGAAGTGATGTCCCATCCCTTACTCTGGCTCATATTACAAGTTCTTACCCCAGAAATGGAGCACTGCTTTGTAAGGTCTCAGGTGTGTGTTCATGGGCAGCTTGCAGTACTTTGAATGAAGGTCTAAGAGTTGAAATGGTGGTGGCAAAGGCATAGAGGCTCCCCAGAGTCCAGGAGCAAGACAGTGTAAGGCCTCAAGTCACAGGAGCCAACTGGTTACAGCTGAGCAGCACAGCAACCCACTGACATGCAGAACGGGAACAGTGCAAGTGATGGCTGCAGCAGCCTCTCTCTTCCTGTCCCTGGCTGGTCCAAAGACCATCAACTACAAGTTATGTCTTGTGGTGAGTATTTTTGTTGTCCTCTTGCACAGTGCTTTGATAACCTGTGTCTGTGTTCAGTTTTGGGCCCCTCGCTATAAGAAGGATATCGAGGTCCTGGAGCATGTCTAGAGAAGGGGAGCCAGGCTGGGGAAGGGGCTGGAGGGCAAATCCTATGAGGAGCAGCTGAGGGAGCTGGGGGTGTTCAGCCTGGAGAAGAAGAGGCTGATGGGAGACCTTCTCACCACCTACACTGACCTGACAGGAGGGTGCAGAGAGGTGGTTGTAGGTCTCTGCACCCAAGCTACAGGTGATGGCATGAGGGGGAATGGGCTCAAGTGGCACCAGGGCAGGGTCAGATCAGACTTGAGGAAAAGGTTCTTCCCCCAAAGGGTTATCAGGTGCTGGCAGAGGCTGCCCAAGGAGGGAGCTGAGTCACTGATCCTGAGTGTGTTTAACAGACAGGTAGATGAGGTGCTCAGGGATGGGGGTTAGCACAGGACAGGAACAGTTGGACTTGATGATCTCGAAGGTCTTTTCCAACCTGGTGATTCTGTGATCCTGTCTTAACAAACAGTCTTGTTTTAAAGATGGGACTATGCCACACAAGCCCTTGCTCTGAAGGATGTATTCTACATACTACCACTGGAGGGGCAGCAGAGATTGCATCACTGCACTGTAATTGCTGGTGTTCCTCCTGCACTACTCTGACGGGTTGACTTCAGGTTTGTATCAGCTTCTTCCATGTCTTGGGTTAACATATAGTGATGGAAGCAGAAGAAGAATAATTTATTCTACCCCAAGGGCTCTGCTAAGATCTTCCAAGGTTATTTTCATTAAGTGACCTGATTAACAAAATTCTTTTCCATTAACCTCATCACCTGACACAAGATGTTAAGCGGAGTCCTTCAGAACCCTGTTGTCAAAGCTTGCATGGGAGCATGTGCCTTGTCCATATTTCATCTTGGTATTGTTCACATAAGAAATTAATGCTACCATTAATAACAAGCCACTGAATCCTTGCTACCATTTTTCTAGGCTTAATCCTCCTCAAGGTAGGCTGCTTGCTACTGGATGGTACTGCAGTGGGTGAAGAATCCCTTTTGTTTAAAAAGGGTGTGGGGAGAGAAATGAGCTTAATTCATTAGAGGAGAAGAAAATGGAGGATTAGCTCATGTAAAAGCACAGTTCAGTATAGCTAAGCTCTCCTCTGAATGGACAAGCAAGTCTTCCAGTGAACAGTGTGCTGCAGGACACAAGCCCTGGATAGGAAGAGTGGGAATCTCTGCTTATGTTGGTAACCAGTACAATGTAGGAGGACCAAACTACAGAGAAAAATAAATCCCAACCACACCTGGTGCCAAAGACCCGATGGCCTTGTAGGTCTTCTAGGAGTTGTACTTTGGCCTTACTCTATCCTGGTATCTGAGTGCCCCTGGAGCACGTCCTCTGCTCTGGTGCTGTGCAAAAGTAATCCAGCTCGAGTGCTCTGCAACCGCTCAGCAATGTGAACCCAAGGTTAAGGAGGTCAGAAGCAGGCTCCTCAACCAAAGGAGAGACTAACCTGAGGTTGTCTTTAGCCTTTATGGAACAAGGAGCTAAGAGCCAGGCTTAAACTCCAGAAGATTTCAAAGCAAATGACCATGTTTCTAAAGCATCTGCAAGCTATTTATGCACATTAAAAAGGACAATTAGGTGGAAAACCCACTGTTCTGCAGCAAAGGAACTTGCTGGTCAAATGCAGTATCTTGAACTCTTAAAGAAAGAGCCTGGCACTCTCTTTTGACTATCTGGGGGTGGTTTTCTCTTGCTGTCTCTGCATCTTAATGTTTTTCTGCCCCTCTGTATTGATAGTTCTCCTGACTATGGTCTGGTAACCCTGCTGAACACTAGTCTCCTTTAATGTTCAGGTCTGTCCTCAGTGTTCACCCTTTACTGGTGCTCACAGCTGCGGTCTCCCCAGATAGGCCCTCGGTGCTTCAGACCTTAACTGAAGAGAGAGTATCTAGGAAGCAAAGCCCAAGTCTAACCACAAAATCCTTTGCTTACTTTTGTTAATCTCTAATTGCAAACTGCTTGGGTCAGAGACAGTCAAGACATGCATCCTGTCTGGCATGGAGAATGCTGCTGCTTTTCTTTGAAAATAACTAACAATACTTTTACCTGTTACAGGTGGAATTGCTGTGCTTTCAAGTGATCTTCATTCCATAAGCTATCACCAGCCCAGCTATCACCCAGACTGGTGTAATAATACATTGTAAGTACGGCCATGACAAACTGCAAATATATTTAATCTGCATTATTGTCAACTTGCATAACTTTTTAATAGAACTATATGTTCTGAAAGATGTTCCAGTTGCCAAAACAATGTTTCACTAAATAAAACAAACTCAAGCAACCTCAGTGGAAAAACGTCAAATGCTTCTAGAAACAGAAGCTTGGGTAACTTACTGAGCAAGGATTTCCTATTTCTAGCTTGGCTGTTTGCATGCAGCCCTACGGGAGAAGCACACACACCATGCAGGAGCATGGGAACAGGTACAGCCAATTTCTGTCATTTTAAAAAGAAGATTTTGTACTACATCCATTTAAGCACAAGGCTCAGCAGTCAAAGGAGCTTTAGCAACGACTGGGATATTGTTCAGAATCACAGTCCTGTGGCACTTCTAGCTGCAGCTCTATAAATAGAGAATGAGAGACAGAGTCAGTGTTGCTGACAGCAGATCAGCCATGTTACTGGCAAAAGGGGCTTGGAAAAAACCCACATTGTGAGCTTTTTTATAAGATGTGGCTCTTGTTTTTCATTGTCAGAACCTTATCCCATGGGCATTTGTTTCCCTACATGTGACTCTGGCAAAATGTCACATCCTTCTAGACGTTTCAGCGTTCGTTTCAGGTGCGGTGCTGCTTTCGACAACGGAACATCTTAATCCGAGGTGCCTCGAGAGGCACCTTGTATCGGAGTGACGAGAGCATCGATTTTAATAGGGAGGTGGCTTTTTCTCTAAGGAGCAATTCATTGAATGGAATGATGTAATTTGCCTGATGAAACATAATGAACAACATGAACCGATAACAAAAAAGTAATGTCCTTAAAGGGCTTTTGTACTGGTTACGAACAAGTCTGTAACTCCAGCACGCGTGGTTGTAGGTGTCCTTTTGGGCAAGCTCTGCTGTTGTTATCGAAGTATTCCAGTAACTTCAATACAGCTGTCCCAGAATATCCAGCTGAAGAAAAGGCTCCTTCTGGTCTAAAATCTGCACAGCGACTTAGACGCCTGCAAAGCCAAATAAAGCCTCTGTGCCCAATACCACAAAACAGAGAAAATCAGTGCCTTATCGTGCCAAGTGCTGGCACAAGGTTACCAGATGGCACATAATAACACTGAGTTGGGTATCTTTGAATAAAAAAATACCACTGTAGCATGTATTACTACTGAAATGATGCGAAAAAATCGATACCTGTATAACCAAGCTTCTTTCTCTGCAACCAAGAAACAAAAGCAAAATGTGTTAATCCAGATATATCTGCTCTGGATTCTTCAAGTTTTAATTTTTCTTCCTATCCATGTGTTTAAAATTGGAGGCAGACCCAAGGGATTCGTTTTTGAGATGAAGTGAAACCTAGTGCATTTGACAGTGGCAGAACTGCATCAGAGCTTCTTGTGTGCAGTCATGTGTTCAGGAAATGCAGCACGGCCAGAGAGCCTGGGGAGAGATGTCACCATTTGTGGTTGATGCTACATCCCAGCTTCTCTGGTGTTGGGGATTAAAAGAGATGAATCTGGAGAGAAACCTTCAAAAGGAAAGGAGTTTGCAAATATGCATTTAAATGGTCATGGCAACTTATTCCAGAGAGAACTCTTTCCTCTAAGCCAGTCTCCCCTTCTGATTCGGGTGGAGAAAATAAGACGAGGCGCGTGACAATGAAATGAAGAGCACAGTCAGTGTGGAGTTTGTTCTCTGAGTCACAGAAGGATGCTGTTAAAGTGTTTGAAGCTCTAGTATTTAAACCTAGTGCAGTCTTGAGGTCTGCTTTGCCCTGAATTCCTGTGCCTTGCTCCAGCTAACCACTACTGAGTCCAGCAGGAAGAGCGCTGGTGAGGGCCCACCGTTGGTCAGGGAAATAAGGCCAGCGTTTTGCCATGAGCAATTGCACCCTCTCCTGGTTATGACTTCTCATCTGTGTGAGAATGGCTGAGAGGTTCATTGTAGTCAATACTCGTATGTACATCCCATTATCTCTGCAATATGACCAACTATGAAATGAATATTGGTTTTATCATATGCTTACGTAGCCTGGGGCTCGCTGAATAATGACATGTGTCTGTGTCTAGTTAAGACAATGAGGCACAAAAGTTCAAGGCTGTTACAGATCCAGGCATTAAGGAAGCTCCTAGAAGAAAAAAAGGTGACATCAAAACCAGGCTCAGAGTGTGACATGGGCCTACCAATACCAAGCCACAGAGATTCCCTGTCTGCTTGCTAGATCTGCTTTCTGAGACCCTTGGACATCAGCTCGGGTGTAAATCCAGTACTGCTGACAGAAAAGCAAATGGAGTTGTTTCCCCAGGTCTGGGTAGTTCACACACACCTGCAGCGGGGCTTTTCCCAATTCGGAAACATCAAATGCTAACTGTTCTTCTATTTTTTTAGCTTTTCTTCATCACCATTTTAAGAGTCACCCTGTGATAGGAGCAGCTCTTTGGGGTAATAATGAAGACTAAACCCTAAATGTTTTAAAGTTTGGAAATTAGTTTTGTTACAGGGCTTACTTAATCCAGTACTATGAATTTCTTAACTACATCAAAGGCCCTGGAATGTTGCTGCACCTTAAGATATTTTTTCACTTCATGGCTAAGCTTTCCCCTGACCCCAAACGTGCTGAAACAAAGGCAGTCCATGGTTAGCTGCCAATTTGCAGACTCTATCTTTAAGCTAACCTTTGTTTTGTTCTAATATTCCCCAGTATATATATTCTGGGAGGGAAGAGTTGTCCAGCTTTCTAAATTAATTTTATTTGGTCTCAGTACTTCCATTTCTGACTTAGTGGTGACAAGGGCAAGATGTGTTCATATAGGCTAATAATCATGCTATCTATAGCCTTTTATGTCATCTCTGTACGTAAAATGTCCCTATTTCCTGTAATTTATTACTGCATGTGGATGAGAGATGCTTCATTAAATTTAAGTGAGGTAATACATTGCTAACAGGGCTTGAGAAGGGAGGGCTTCTTGCTTGGGAGAGGCGGGGTTGTGCTCCTATTCAGTCGTATTCCTTTAAAAAAGAAGAGAATCACATCTGATCATAAGTCAACATCGCAGAGAGGAGCGAGCGGCTGCATCTGGTGCAGCCCGGCGCTGTGCGGTGCTGCACAGAACACATCTTGCTGCTCACAAGGCAGGAGGCTGTGTTTCTCCCTACTTTGGCTATTACACTGTGCTTTTGGCACTGTTCTTGTGCTAACCAAGAAGAAACTGTAGCTTCTGAAAAGACCTCAGAGTTTGTGAGAGCAAAGAAATGACAATCTGGACAGGTGGCAGGGTCTCACACAAGAAGAAAATCTGTGTGGTTGTGATCTCCCTTTATTACCACTTAGGCTGTGACTTCTGTTGCTGTTTCTAATGCTAGGTAGTTCAAAACATCCAGCTAATGATATGCTCCTCATGCTTCAGAGACTGCCTCTAACTCCTCATCTGTCTGACTGGAGAGTATTTAAGTGGAGCACACAAGCCCTCTCACACTGCTGTGAATTAAGTACCAAGGATGCACGTGACCTGAGCCTCTAGCAGGCTTCAGCGCTTTTCCAACATGTTTTCCAAAGGCAATGACAGCACAGACCTTGGATTACCATGTACTATTGCTGTAACAATGCAGAGAGGGAGAACGTTGTTCTCAGGGCATTTTGATTCCCCCCATCCTTTGTCGCCATCAAAAGACTGCCCATCCCAGGAGTAAAGAAGCCAAAAAGGTGTCCTTCGACTTTGCAAACCCAAGCACAGTTCTGTTCATAGAATTGTTTTGGCTGGGAAAGACCTTTAAGATAATCAAGTCCAACCACTAAACCATGTTCCAAAGCACCAATCTATGTCTCTTTTTAAAGCCCTCAGGGACGGTGACTGAACCATTTCCCTGGGCGGCCTGTTCAAGTGCTTAACAGCCCTTTTGGTAAAGAAATAATTCAACAGCCAGATAAGGATTAGGGAACTCTGGCTAATCCTGCTGGTCCCTACAGATCCTAGAGCTTTGTTTCAGAGGAGCCAGTCATTTCCCCATAGAAAGATGCTATCAGCCCGGCTCTCCTGTGTGTTGGTGTCAGTGGATCTAGGTAGCTGTGTCAAAAGCCCCTTCGGAGTTCCAGCAGTCACACAGAACAGAGGCGAAATGTCTGATGTCTGGGAAGGGCTAATGCTGCGACTGGGGCTTCAAAGCAAAAGGTGCAGCAGGGTAAGCTGGGCACATGGGTGCTGGGTAGGTAATGAAATAGGGGTTTGAAACCTAACACCTTAATCTGCAGATCTGTAAAGAGATGAAATGTTTACTTCTGTGGGCACATGAACAGGACTTTTTTCCCCCTAGGAACTGTTACACACACTGCCCCCAGCTGAGTCCCAGGCACCCACTGCTCCTGATGGAAAGTGCACTGTGCCAAACGCAAGGCAAGTGCTAAGGTCACTCACACCAATTAGTAAAGACAATTTCTGGGGAAGCATCCATATAACAGCTCACTCCTGCCTTCTCCACCTGTCTAGCTGTTAAAATACAAGCCCGCCATATTTGTGCACACTGTGATGCAGCTCCTGGCCTGACCTCAGCAGCTCTCTAAGGAGCTAATGACAGACTTTGTGTTGGCCCAGGAGAAGGAGCCAGTGACTTATCTGCCATTGTCGGGTGTCTGCTGGCTGGCACTGCAGCCTGAAAGCCCTCACCCTGATGCTGCTCGTTAGGTCTATGCAATACATCACCCGAGTTCTTCGTTTTGCCTCACACCTCCTCATAGATTTAAGATTATTTGGGGAGGAAGGCAGTGGAGAGGGAGGAAAGAAAGTCTCGGTTAAATGTAATCATTAACTGAAGTGGTCTTTGATTTCTCTGTTGTTTAGTTTAATTAGATGGAATTCATTTTGAAGGCAGTCGCCAATGTCAAAGGCATGTTAACTATAGCTGTGAATTATTACTGCATCAATAAAAATAATGAAAAGCTTGGATGCTAGCAGAGCCATTAGGCTTTGGAGCAGTAACAGCTAGTTTTCTGTTTTCAGACACAATCTTTCTTCCTTATTGTGCCTTGCAAATATTTTCATACCGAGAACTTGCGGCCAGTTTCTCTCAACTGCTTCTGCTCTTCAGAACCTGCACTTGCTCAGAGTGTATCCAAGCAGGTTCAGCTTTCCCTTTTCACTCCGACCCTCTCACATTACCATGGAAATGGCTGGGCTGAGGCATAGCAAAGGGCACAGTGTCTGCACTGAGTCATACCAACCAGCCTGTTACCGTCTCTCTCACAGCGCTTAATAACAGGAACTCAATGAGAACAGGTCTGACTTCCTTGGCACAGACGACCAGGTTTCAGTGACACCTTTCTGAATTAGCTGAGTTTTTTAAGCTCAGGGAGGACCACAGATATGTGATGGTTAATGCTGCAGAAGGGCTACACAAATCCACGTGCACTTTGGGCTTGCTTTCATCACTTTGTTGGACTTCATGCCTTTAACTGCTCCGTGCCTGCTGCAGGCACTGGCCTTGCCCATGATGTTCCAGAAAAAAGGCAGTGCATGCCCCCAGAATAACTACTACCACTGCATAAGCAAGACTTTTTTTGGTCAGCCCTTATGTGAGCAATGTCCCTACATCCATCCTCAGCTCAGCTAGTGCTGCAAGGCTTAGTGCTTCCAACTGGAAGTCCACAGGTGTCTCCTCCAGTTCTAAAGGAAAGGTCAGCCATGTACTGATGGAGGCAGGATTACACGTCTCACAGCTGCAAAGCCCAGATCCTCTGGTCCTGCCCTTGGGTACCTTGGTACACTTTGCCTGCAGTGGAGGCAGATCCACAGTAACCACTTCAGCCAGGGCATGAGGAACACCAGCAGCTTCTAAAACTCTTCTCTTTCTAATTGCCTGCAGGATCTGGCTTTGGTGCCATGAGATACCTGACAACTCATCTGTTTCCTGTGACTTTAAAGTCCTGTCAGTGTTAGCACAGGGTCAACAATGGCTGCAAGGAGGTTCCAGGACAGTACTAAGCATCAGCAAGTGTGCAGAGATCAAGGGCCGTTGGTGGCAAGAGCACACACGACTAAGACACCTATGCGAGCAGGAAAACCCAGCTAAACCACGTTGTACCAAGGAAGTTACTGGATTTGGACAAGAATAAAACACTCTAATGCAACACACAATTTCTGGTTCACAAGGGATGGTCTCTAGGCTGTTATCTCTGATATTTACACAAAGATTAAAGCAGATTTTCACTCATCAGCTCATCTGAAAGAGGATTTTTGAGGTCAAATTTTAAGTTCACTAATATTATCAAGTGCAGCACCCTTCCCCCAGCAGGTATTCAAGGATTAGCCTCTAAGACTGAAAACTTGCCTTTTATTCTCTCTAGTTTTCCTCTTCACCATCATATTCTGCCAGGGTTTATTTCTGTAAAGCTCCTTCTTTTGGAAGGCACGTGGACAGGTGTCTGTTGAGATCTCATTGATTCAGAGGGCCTTTGGACCGTCGAAACAAACTGAATCACAGTCATAAATACTGAGCTCCCTCTTCTTTTTATTCTCATTATTGAGGAATTGCATTTGTAGTCCCATCTGTGAACCAGATTAATTTGGAGCCATCTGCTATGAGCAAATTGCTAATTTTGGCAGAAACCAGAGAGATGCTAGTATCATCCTTATGTAAACATTTGATGTCAGCTCTGATTGTTGTGAAGAAAACAGCTATCCGTAAAGGTGCTTATGGCTATGCCATGAACTTGTGCTAATTCTGATGACTTACTACAGTGGCAGTGTCTGGTGTGCTGCAAACACACCCACTGTAGCAAGGCAAAACCCGATGCGAGCTCTGTGCATACTCACTGTGCTGCCCTGAGCTGTGATGCATGCTTAGCAGGGAACTGGGACCACCTGAAGACCTCAGAGGGAAATTTTGTACTGATTGCAGCAGGCTTCAGAATGTCTGGAAGAACATTACTAATGATAAATTGAAAGTGAATCAAATATGTAGGAAAATGTGAATTTTCAGATATATATTTCCCACTCTTTGCTGTAGTTTAGGTGCAGAGTTCAACTTGGCTGAAAACATAACCCACTGTATGGATGCTTGTAGAGTGAAAAAAATTTCTGAGACAGCTTTTAGGGAAAAAACCCCATAATCCCAAAACTCAGAGATAGAACAGGTTAGGAGACAGAAGATTTAACTGGAAAAGAGAATTTGTTTTACAGTCTTCATATATCCTTTGCCTTGCTCCTACAATTCTAGTGAATCAAACAAATGAAAGAAATTAATTCCAAGTTCACTGTTAATTCCAAACCCAACCAGATCTCTGGTTTTGACATGTATCTATAGGATAGTAGAGAAAGTCTTGTTTTGCCCTTGTATACGTTGGACCTGTCCTGTGCACAGATATCTCTGGAGTTTCCTACCCCAAAAGAGATGAGCCACCTGATTCAATAAGTCACAGAATCACAGAACATCGGGAGTTGGAAGTGACCTTGAAACATCATCTGGCCCAGCCCCCTGCCAGAGCAGGATCACCCAGACAAGATCACAGAGGAATGTGTCCAGGTGGGGTTTGAACGTCTCCAGAGAAGGAGACTCCATAGTCTCTCTGAGCAGCCTGTCCCAGAGCTCCCTCACCCTCACAGGGAAAAAGTTTCTCCTCTCATTCACATGGAACCTCCTCTACTCCAGCTCCCACCCATTAAGTCTGGGCCAAAGTCAGTAGTTTCCTTGTGTTTACTATTTCTAACCTAGCCCTGCTCTTTCTGAAGGTTATTCAGTGGTTTGTCATCTTATTTAAATACCATGACACTCAGTGTGGGGAAGACCTGAGGATGGATTGCCATGCCAAAAAGTCTGCAGTACACATGTACTGCTTCTTCTGCCTCTATGAAGCACAATGTCCCAGAAAGCAAACAACTACCAAAGCTCCGGATTAGGCTCCCTTTTATTTCCTGGAGAGTGTATATTCACTGACAGGAAAAGCAGCACTTGCACACCCTCCAGGTTCCATGGACATTAGGCTGTTTGCTGTTCCTCCCAATAGTCATGAATAGGCTGCTTGCTTTCCAAATGTCAGTCATCTATTTGGGGAAAACTAAACTATCCCATGATTTAAGTAATTTCCTTTATTTCCCTCAGAATTCAGCTCTTAGTGCTGTGCCAGGTCCAGACCATGACCCACTGAGGTCACCAAAGCTCTGACCTCTGCTGGGGTGGGCGGGCAGTGTTGTTGCAGCCTGCAGCTCCATGTGCTCTGTGTGGATGTGTCCTCCATCACACTCTGCACCACACTTGCACACAGACAGTAAGAAGCGTGCACCTCAGAGCGTGGTGTGGCATCTTTGAGGAGAGGTTGGCTGTGATTTAAGAATAGAATAGGTCCTTTAAAGCCTGGACCAAAGCTCACCAGCTCACCTCTATGGTCTTCCCATTCCAGCAAAGGACGCTTGCCCCATGATGACTCTCTCACTGAACCTACAGTCTCCCATAGGTGACAGTATCTTTCAAAACCGCTGCAACTTTATTAGAGGTAGAGTTATTCTGGCTGTTACTGGTGACGTCGTCTGCCCAGCTTTGTCAAGAGACTCACAGAGCAGGACGCAAACCCAGGGCCTTAAGTTGTCAGGAGTGGGCAGAACAGACTCGAGGAGAAATGTGAAGTTCTGAAAATAGCCCTTGCTTGGAGGTAAACCTAAAAGGAAATACATCTGCCCGAACACATCGCTGTTCAGCACACTCATCTATCATGTGCTTTGTAGCAGCCTTTACAGAGGGGTTGGTTCATGTTCCTAGCTCTCCCGGGCTCCACATGTAAACAGAGTCATTTCTTCCTCTCCTGAGACATCCCTTACATGCATGGCTGCTGTGCGAGAGAAGCGGGTTGTTATAGTTACTGGCTGTGACTTACCCCTGCCATTGTCATGGTATTTTCAGTAAATGGTGCTTAAACAGCAGCCTGGCACAGGTTGGCAGAGCAACCACTGCCTGCGTTTGCTTAGGAACAGGACACGAGCATCTCTGCCACCCGGTCTCTTCATCCATTGCTCCCTGTCCTTTACATCATGAGAGAGACCCTGTTTCTCTTACATAAGGAACACAGCAAAAGTCATCACTTCTTATATTTCAATGCTTTTTAAATTCTCCCTGGAAAGGTCATCATCCAGGGGAAAAGCAGAGCTCTTCCCCTTGGGCAGCACTCAGGAGAACAGGTATGGAGCACCCAGGGCACAGCCCTTTTTAAAGACACTGGGGCTGGGGAGCGAAACTGCTTTGCAGGGTATAAGGGGCCACAGTTTTCTGCCTTGTTTTGGGTGTATCTTTTGCCAGCCAGACAACCCCACCAGAGCGTGGCGTACTGCAACCTGTAACACTGTCACTCGGGATTGTACCTCACGGTGTGAGGTTGTAGGAATGGGCAGAGAGATGTGCCCGTAAAATGGATTACACTGAATGATGCTACTCAGCTGCTTCTGAGATACAAAGACAACAATTAACTAAGCTGACGTGAACAGACGCAAATAGGAACAGCTCTTCATGCCTGGCAGTCAGAGAAACACGGTTTGGGACAGAGTCAAATAATAACCTCTCAGAGGCAGACAGCAGGGAAATGGGAACGAAGAGGTTTTCACAGACCCCAGGCTCAGATGAACAAGGGTGATGTGCTGAACAGTTAAGAGAGAGCAATCAGAAGATTCTGCTTCTGCACCTTTGCCTGGAGTGCAGGAAAGACAGACTAATTTCCCCTAATTTGAGATAGGCTGCTACATGTGAGTCAAGGAGTTGCCTTCACATGGGTTTGTTCAGGCCAACCAAACCTTCTGTACATACATTCAATGAATAGATTATACTGAACCATATATATAAAGAAGTGCTGTGGCACTATCCTATAAACTTCTCAGCCATGCAGAGACTGTTCCATGAAGTGTGAATTTTTGATACTACTCAACCAAAAAAGCAGGTTCTCCATGTGTCTTAGAACATTTAAGTAACTGATTAGTACAAAGCTGTACTAATCTGATTCATCAAGTGCTTTTTGTGAAAGCAATTAGGTAGGGGATTCCCAACGGACTTTCTGATAAAGGGTCCAGCAAAGATAATTACTGAATGTATATCAATACTGCTGCAGAACCAGCATCTGGAACTTGTGCTCAGAAACCCCTCCTTGTGCTCTGTGGTTTGATAAGCTAACCAACTTCATCCCAACTTCGCTTAACTAAGCACTTCTTTCCATTTAATGTTATAGCACTATATATGAAATGAATGTCAATTACTGTCACAGCATGAACAGTCAGTGAAGCTGCTGAAATGAAGTCCAGTCCCACAGCAAATGCTTCCTGCAGTCTACAGAAGAGCCTGAACCACAGCCAGGGAAGTTAATCCCAGTTTTTACATAGGATCTTGCACCGAGCCAGTACTAAAACGTACTGATGAAATCTGGTCTTGTGACAAACTTTGTAAATAAAGCTGAAGCTGGCACTGCATCTCTTCTCCCACACATGTTCTCCTTCAAGTTGTAGACTTTGCAGCAGCTAGATACAAACCTAGCTACGGGAGGGTAGCTGCACACTGACATGTAGATAAAGAAAAAAGAAACAGACTTACTACAAAATGCACCACTGACCTAGAGACATGGGAGCTGAGTTTCACCTGCCATGAGACAACCTTGTTTCCTGGGCCTCTACCCCTGTCCAGTTAAGCCAGCAAGGCTATGAATTTGAGTGGTCACAAGTGTTGATATTCAAGAGACCTTGCAGAAACCTATATGAATCCCTCCCTTGCTTTCCATGACATTTCAGGAGCAACTGGTCATAAACCACCAATAATTACTAGCAATTCCTTATGCCACTGAAAAAACCTTCTATCTTCTGTCCTTTTCACCTATCTGATGGCCAAACCTTTTAGAAGACCAAGAAAAAAATGGCTCATTCTCCATGCCTGGGCTGTATTTTGCTACTTGGGTTTTCTCAGGAACATTTAAATTTTTAGGTCTCATAGGAGAGATCCTCCATCTTTGTGGTGCTTAAACCACACATTAGGATCACATTGCTACAGCAGGGAGAATGGTGCTCTTTCTAAATGTTAAACACTCCTGAATGTTGCCTGGGTTGATCCTTCCTGGTTGCTGTGGCTACATAAAGTCACTGTTGGACACCTATGTACTGAGGGGCCTACCCATTAAACCCATTTTCTTCTGTAACTGACTGGCATTAATCATTTTCTTCTTTCACACACAGAGGGATTTGTTCAAGTAGACTTCACGATGAGACTTGACATCTAGGGACGATCTAAGTTTTGAATGTTCCTTTCTACGCAGTGACCACGCAGACCATTGCCAGTGGTCAGTAATGTACAGCAGCTGCCCTAGGTATTGGCAGTGGTATTTGCAAATGAAAAATAAAACAGGAAAATTAAAAAAAAAAAAAAAAGAGAGAGAAAAGTCCAGGACAGTGGGATATGTGACACTTGAAGTGACAGATTCAGACTTGGTGCTTTTTCACAAAGATCCTTAGGTAACTCACTGATGGTTTTACATCTAAGGATCCTTCCTTCAAGTCGTAGCTGTTCATTGCTCAGATATATAGCAGCTCAGCTCCTGCTGTGACATTCTGTACTGCCTCAGCACTTCTGAACTAGAGCTCTCTTGAGATGGAGACCAAGACGATATGTCTGTACTACAGCTAAGTACTGAAACCTAGCAGACTGCCCGCTTGCTTACAGTTATTTATAAGCTTGTATGTTTTCAGGATATGCTTATGAAAAGCAATTCCACTTAATATCAGTACAACAGCATGGCAATAGTTCATATTTATAGATTGTAATATAATTTCAGGCAGCCCCAAATTCCTTTACAAAGTGTGTGCCTATAAATCAACCTATAAATCAGCATGTTCACAAACACTGTGAGACTGAAAAGAACACTGAGTGAAGCTGGAGCTGCTGAGCATTTAAGTCAAGCAGAACACGTTTGCTCAGACTAGCAAGTTATCATCCAAAGAGGGCTGCCCACATATGCTCTGGGCATTTCAAGCAATGGACCTACCATTAAGGACTTTGGTTTACAACCCTGCTGTGCAGTACCACTTTCCTAACGCAGGATAATAGCTTCCAACTGAACTGGAACACTCAACTGACCTGTTTTTCACCACTCGGCTTCCTGTAATTCAGCAGCAGCTCCACAGCTCCCACCACCTCTTTCCGGATTGCGTAGAGCAGAGCATCTCCCACATAGACGCTGTGGCTCAGAAGCAACTCCATGATTTCCAGGTTTTCATTCTCTATGGCTATTAAAAGGGCACTGCGACCAAGAGGATCCATACAGTTAATGTTGATGTTGTAGTAGATCTCTGCCTCTTGCAAGGCATGTTTCACGCTGGCATAGTCCCCCTTCTCCACAGCGCTGAGGTAGGCCTTCTCCTCCGCTGAGAGCTCTGCCTCCGCTCGCACGATCTGCAGTGGGATCCGATCTCTGTATGGTGAGTAGTTTACCTTTTTGTAGTATAGCTGGGCCATTGTTCATAGTGACTGGGCAACCTGTGGGTGAAGAAGGAGCACGTGTAAGTGACAGAACAGACAAGCAATCCCTAACTGCTCCTCACAGGGGACACATTTCCGAAGGCCCATCACATTGCAGACCTTCCGATCCCCCTTCAAACTGTTCTATTCTCAACACAGTGACTTGAACACCCCCTGAGCAACCCCACATTAGAAGACTACCTGGAAAAACAGAGATTACAGTACTCCTCAGAAGAGGTATGCAGAATGACAGATACTCACTATATTTTAAAATCCACTTTAAACACTATGCCCTTGATTTATTTTATCTGATCAGAAGCATGATCTTCTTTATAGATAATCTATCACATGTGCAAATAGGTGGATTTCTCATCTTTATTTCCCACTCAATGTTTTTTTTTCACGTCTTTCTTTTCACTGCTGAGCTATGTCCTCAGCGTCTCTGAACTGTCAGTGATGGGAGCAGCTGATATACACCCACCTATTTACAGTAATAAGATTTATTTGATTATTTTTACCGCTGCTTCCCTGCTTCCATCTCTTAAAATAGGTTTTTGTTTTCCCCTGTTTACTCTTTGACTAGGCCACCATTCCCTTTTTAAAGCTTGCATGTTTTTAAATGTATTTTCTTACACTCCTCATTTATAAATAGGACCTGGAAAACCACCCCCCTTGCTCTCCCGAGGCAGTGATGTTGTTTATGGCCTAGGAAAATGAGAAGTCAATCCTGCTCCAGAACCAATGTAGCAAAGGGAATGATCTGCTGTTTCTTTCCACCGCTCAAAGAGCCTAGCAGGTGACTGAGGTCGCAGGAAACGTGGGCTGGACAGTTACTCACCTCTAAGAAAAATGGAGCTATGCTTATCCAGCTCTGTTTGGCATCGATAAACCACACCAAACCAGGACACCTGTAGTTATAACTAATTGATGGCTTATTCCCTCTCCTAGCCCAAAGCTCAATGGTTTCCTGCAGCAAATTACTCAGTTTTGTTCCATTTTAGTGCCCTATCCAGGGAGGAGAGGAGGATTTGATAAAGAGATAATGAGAAGGAGGATCTTATGGTTCAGGTACCGAACCAGGAGTGAGATGCCATGGGTTCTGTTTTTACCCTCCCACTGCATGCCATAAGGCAAACGTGTTCAGCAGAGCCAATTTGAATTTTGCCTTCAGCTCCAGTGTAATGGGCCCGGTACAGCAGGAGTGGGTGGATCTGAGCTCCAGCCCAGCTGATACTGCAAAATAGTGGGTGGTTGTATCATAGAGCAAAGTTACATCTGCGAATTTCCTGGGGAGCCAGAGATCTATAATGAGTTTGGCATCTCAAAAAATGTGCTCTCTTAGCATCCTGGTTTCCAGCAAGTATGGGAAAGTTTTTGTTTGTTACACTCAAGAGTTACAGCTCTCAGCACCAACACTTTAACCTGAAGACACATATAAAAGGATTAGAAGCAAAAGGACATACGATCTGAATAGAAACCATTGGCTTGTTTTGAACAGAAATTTTATGCCACTAAAGCTTTCAGAACTAAGGAACAATCTGAAGTGACTTAGGGGCTTGAAGTCTCAATAAATGACATGTATAACCCACTGCTTTGACTTTCAGAAGGACTAAGGATCACAGGTCGCTTTTCAAATTTGGTTTTGGAAATGTTATACCTGTGCAGTCCAGCCAGTTCCCACTGAAATTCTGACAAGACACAAGGGATGCAGAAAAGGTCTGACAAGTACAGACCAAAGAGATGCTTGGGAAAGTGAGGATGAGCCCAGATGGGAAGGGAAATTTTGTCCTTGTGTGACAATCTGGCTCAAAGGGGCAGGAAATGCCAACTGGTGGGACTGGTGGCAGAGGACAGTGGCCACCATGTGGAGGTCTCCAGGGGAATGTGTTGGCTCCAAAAAAACCTGAGGGATTCTGGTAACAAGCACAGCTGTTAAAGTGGAGCTGAATATTTTTCACTGCTCTTCAGTTTAATTGAATGTTTTGTAGATGGTGAGTAACATTTGCAATGAGTTATAACAAATGTCACCTTATGAAACATAATGCCAGAATTCGATCTCTTTCCTTGCCAACAATTTTGTAGAAAGAAAGGAAAGCTGCAGATATCTTAACTTCTCAGTGAGACCTCATCCCCCAGTACAACCCCAGTCCAAGAAAGCAGTTAATACTTCAAGGATGTAAGAAGCCTCAATAAAACCAAACAGAGAAGACCCACAAACCAGATGATTTGCTTGAATTCTGCCACCTGCATAGCCCAACAAACACACGCTGCTGGCTGGGCTTGGAGATGATAGCATGCAGCATCAAAGCAAATCTATGTCTGTGGGGTTACAAAGAAGATTTCAGCACATGTGGATGGAACGAATGAGCCCAAGGACAACTTGAGCTGTCGCTTCCTAATACACCGACCTGCTGCAGGCTGCATCCCTAGATAACAGGTCAGACAGTGCTCCCTAGACCACTTGTTGGTCCCAGAGTGTTGAACTGAACAGTTTAAAAATTTTAAAATATTCATGAAATCCAGGTAAGTAAAGGGGTAGGCAATTCATGGGTGCCTAGAGAGAGGATACAAAATACTTGAAAGGTAGAGAAGATAGAAACAGTTACATTAACATTTTGGAATCTCTTCAGAGAGCCTGAAAATGCACGTTTTCCATATGAATTGTCTTCACTGGGAGGAATTTTCTGCTACTTGAGTTAATATTTGGGGCAAGGAAAGTTTTTTTTCCCAGTCTATGCCTGATAGCAGCTGTACCACAGTATCCAATGACTGCCTAATGCAGTGGTGATACCTGCAGCACCCATGGGTAGGGAAACAGAACCGCAGAAAAAACTACACAAGATAAGGGAAAGAGGACTTACCACTCAGTTCACACTCTGCCACATCTCTCCATCTGAGTCAACTTTATCCCTGAACTATTAGTCCAAATCTTGGACCCATTTCAGCCTGACACCACTTATGTGCTGCCTGGCACGGAGAGCTTTAGCCCTTGACAAGCAGCCATGCTTGGCAGAAACTGCTTGTCTGGTCTGGGGAAGGAGGATTTCCAGCCATGTTCCTTTGTCTAATAACACCAAATGGGTTTTCTATGCAAAAATCTCTCTGCATCTTCCAACACGTTGTTCAGACATATCTATCCTCTGTATCAAGGGCCACTTTGTCACTCTGGAGAGTGAAATGGTGTCACAGGTGGGGTTGCTGGGTTCTCCTACTGCCTGCTTTTGGACTGGCCTCTTGGGATGGACATGTTACAATCACAAAAGAAGGGTATTGCTTCAGTTGAGGACTGAAAACAACAGCTTTTGCTGAAAACTAAGAAGTGGCTTTATACATCTCCCTGTCCATGAAATCTACAGTCAGCACTCTCTACAGACCCTGCACTGTCCTCAACACCCTTGTGTTGTCTCCCCCCTGGACTATGACTTGATACCAAATGATCAGTTCATCACATTGATGCATCACACTCAGGGGAACCAGAGATCACTTCAGCTCCAAGGGGAAAGGCAGAGCAGAAAGAATGAAAATTAGCTTTCCTTTCTAATGTTTCCTATCTGAGAGAGAACATCATGAAAACTGTGCAAAACTGAGAGCGATGTGTGGTAGCATGGGACTAGGGAAGTTGGGCAGCCTGAGTGATGTGCAAGCAGTGAGGAGAGGGCAAGGAGAAAGAAGAGCAGAGGGGAGGCACTGAATAGTAAGCATTTGTTAGAGATGTGGTTAATGAAGGTTGACAGGCAAAGGCTGCTCAGCAGCACTGCCTTTTGCCACTAGAATTCCATGAGTTTTTGCTATGAATTATTTTAGCATCTTGGACCATCTCTCATTTCCCACTTTACACACACTGCACACTCCCATGTGCCACTGTCCTACAGGAATCAGAATGACCTGTAGGAAATGGGATGGTGTCACTGAAAGGGTGAGAGCCAGTGTCAGCTGATACCCATGTATAAAACAGGACCTTCATGGCTTTTATCTGCTTTCATGATCATTTGATTTTTCATGATGCTGATTGAGAAGTGGAAAAGCACCACTGGTCCTGATTGCTGAGCTCCCTGTGCACTGGAGGCAGCAGAGACTTGGGGGGTATGGAATTGAGATTTAGATGCTCCCAGCTGATGTGAGCATCTGGCTATCTGAGGAACAAATCAAGTACTGGGTCTCAAACACAAGATTGATAGCCAAGAGCTGCCTTTCCCACTCGATGGGACTCAGCGCGGGCAGCCGACTCCAGCAGCCAACAAACACCCCGTGTGCCAAGTGCCGGCAGAGCGGCCGGTTGTTCCCTCCTACCAGAGACTCTGAACAGTGGTGGTAAAACTGTGCAGGTGGCTTTAAATGTCACTATAGCCTCTCCCTTGGATTTGCAGAAGGGTCTACGTGCTGGGTGGCCTGTCTGTGTTTCCTAGTTGTACCAGCCCAGCAAAAGAACTGATCTCTCACAACACATCTTACTTCACCTCTTCCCTCCATCCTTCTCTCTCTGAGGCGATTTTTTCTTTTTAGCCTTTCAGGGAGAGTGTTATCCTCATTTTGCATTTCTAATCTGGGCTTCAGGTCTGGAGTCAAGGGCCATAACTGCTGAGAGCCTGGCTCTCTCACCATGCTCAGAGGCTGTGTGCTCAGTCATATCGATCTGTTTAAAAAAGGTTATAAACCTAAGTTATGGAATAGTCCAGAATGGGCACATAGGTAAATAATGTTACATGTAGTTAATGCACCAATTGAGTTTGTGATTGAATCCTTCTTTTAAGTGTTCTAGATCCTATTTACTAACAATGCTTGACTGAGCTTATACCTCCCACATTTTGAGGAAATAAAACTGACCTTTTAACATTCTGCAATTCCTTTTCTTCTCCACAGATACCCTCTTGTTCCAGAAAATTTGCTTCTTCCATGGAGTTCAGTGGGAACTGGGCTGCAACCCTAAGTCTCACCGCTTCTCGTGATGTCTGTGCTTCACACTCACCCCATTGCTGGTCAGAAGCAGAAATTGTTCCTGATGCTCTTAAATGTAAAAGGAACCACTACTAAATAGATGTACAACCTCAGATCTATCATAAAATGGTAAAATTACTATGGCCTTCTGGTGTATATGGCTGTGTAAATCTGGTGCATCTGGTGTATATGGCTGTGTAAGATGTGGGGTCTTTAGCAAAGACCCCATCATCTCAGAAACTTATATCCAGCTCAGGAGTTATGTAAGATGCATCATTCCCCTAAAACAAGTGCTTTCCCAAACTTGCAGGATTGCAGCACAACACAAAAAATGAGAAACCGACAGCTAATAAAATTGGAGATGAGTAATCTAGTTTCCCTGCCCAAGCTGAGTGAAAGGGAGAGCACTAATAGAGTATGTGATAAAAATGCAAGGCTGCAGTCATTTGTGATTTACACTGGAGGAGATGTCCTTAGACAATGCAGAGAAAAATTGTTATTAGAATGTTTCTCACTCATCATCACTTCAGGCATAGTTACAAAAGATACACCCGGTCACTGGGGTACTGCAGGGAACCGTCCAGCCTGGGAAGTGTTGGGAAAGGAAGACAACCCCAGACTTCCCATTATAAATTTACAGAAGCCCAAAGAAAATTCTTTGCCAGTAACTCAAAATGTCATAATTTGACTCGAGTCCCAGCTGCAATTCTTAACTTCCTGGGGAGGGTGACAATTATCAAAGATATATATGTTTGATTTGGAAAGGCCAAGTCTTTGGTATAATTCTCTTCCGCTGCATAATCAATCGATGAATCATGACCAACCACATATGTGTGTGTGTGTGTATATATATATATATATATATATATATGTATGTATGTATGTGTATAAAAATACCATTACAAAAGATATTGCCCATGCCTCAGGATACTGTTGAGCTTAAGAAAGTACCTGTTCCTCTCTGAGCAACCCGTGGTCTTAACTAAAACTTAGGAATCAAACTCAGTTTGGTCTCCTGGCATTAGTGTGCTCAATCATTTGGGGCTGGAGGGCAAGTCATCTGAGGAGTGGCTGAGGGAGCTGGGGGTGTTCAGCCTGGAGAAGAGGAGGCTGAGGGGAGACCTTCTCACCACCTACACTGACCTGACAGGAGGGTGCAGAGAGGTGGGCGATGGTCTCTTCAGCCAGGGGACAGGAGATGAGACAAGGGGCAATGGGCTCAAGCTGTGCCAGGGTAGGGTCAGCTCAGATGGGAGGGAAAATTTCTTCCCTGAAAGAGTTGTGGGGCTGTGGCACAGGCTGCCCAGGGAGGGGGCTGAGTCATCAACCCTGGATGTGTTTAAAAAAAGGGTAGATGAGTTACTTAGGGATATGGTTTAGCACAGGATGGGAATGGTTGGACTTGATGATCTTAAACGTCTTTTCCAACCTTGTGATTCTGTGATTCTATGTCAGTCCAGGACATCCACAAGATCACCTAATGCTGCAGCATGGAAATGTTGGCACAGCTGAATTCTCTACTGGATGAATAAGCTCTCTCTGCTGGACACAGCCTTCCTGAGACCCAACATGAGAGCACAAACTCACCCAGGAAGTAAGGCACGTTGCAAAATCTACCTCTCTTTTCCATGGGCAAAGCACTTGGCGTGACCTTGCCTTCTCAAGTAGAGTAGCACAGCTGCAGCTGTGTTTTAAAGGCAAATAACAAATTGTGACACTCAACTCCAGATGCTTAAACCCATGGGAAGAGCCTAAAAGCCAGCATATAACAGATGTGAATCATGTTCTTGGGGAAGGGCTGAAGGGCTCTCCTGTGGTCTAGTGATGACTAGGGCAGAAGAACCAGAGAGAAGAACACAATGAAACTAGTCTCAGTATCAGGCAGAACCATCCCATGGGTTTCACAGGGGGGTGTGTAGGTACAAGGCTGTACCTCACCATATCTCTGCAGATTCAAAGTCAGCTGGCTGGTAGCCAGCACTGGTATTGAGGATGGAAAAGGGAGATTTAATTTTGGAGAGATGGAAAGGTCCTTTCTAACTATGCTTGTTCACAGATATAAGTAAAGAAAAATTGCAGGAGAAGACTTTTGCATTTTTGTACCTAACTACTGTAGTTAGAAACAAACCCAGCAGGTTTGCCAGCACCTGAGCCCTTCTTCACATCTGGACTAACCTGACCATAGAGAGGAACTCACATCATAACCTTAACCATTTAAAAACACAAGGCATTTGATTCTCCTTACTTTCCTTTTCAAGCCAACTATGAATTTGGTGTCCTGTTCTTTCAAGGTTTCTCTTGAACCTACTGCTCCAGCACTTGATTCCTTCATAACCCTGGGGACAGGAGCAGACCAGGATGTTCTCAAAAAACTTTTCTGTGGAGCTGCAGTGTAGGCTACCACTGATTCACTGTTAGCAATGATGACCTGTAGCAATCCAAAAAAGTTCTCTTTTTTTCCCACAGCCATTCTCTGTCCTTCACCTACTGAGCTTGATATTCTCCTCAGCAGAACTGTATGTCAAAAAGGTGCTGTCCAGACATTCAAGTTTTGTACATCTGTTCCTCAAACAAGCTGGTTTTTCTTCAACGGGAACCTTCTCAAATGTGTATTTAATGTATTTTAGGTATTTAAAATACAAAGTGTAACAACATTTGAGTAGATACACAGTCACTACATCTTGTGGGCAGGCTGCTTAATTCATCCAAATGAGTAATGCCCTGAGTTTTAACCATGCATGGGAAAACACTTCTCTGGGAGACTCTGCTTGCCACAGGAGAGAAAGATTTGTCCTCGCCAGCTCGGCAAGGCATGGTTCTGGAGCCTACTCCACAGCCTTGAGCTTGAAGATGGTGGTGACAGGGTTGAGTGTCTGTGGGTAAAAATCAGAGGAGCATGAAATAAGGCAGATATTGTGGTGGGTCTTTTCCAACCTGGGGATTCTGTGATGCTGTGATACTCCTCCATCACTGTTCCCCAGCACACATCACACATGAATCTTAAGGCCTCTTGCCTTAACATGATGTGTTGGTGTCATCTAAGGCTGAAAGTTACCAAGAAAACTGTATTAGGAACCCCTAGTTTGTCTTATAATCTTCATTAGCTTCATTAGTTTTTGTCTAGTTGCACTGAAGTTGCAGCATTTCATATTAACCTGGACAAGCCCTAGATAGATGGGCTTTCACCCAGAGCACATTACTGCCCATGAGCAAGCTGGTATGAGCTGCTCAGCCTTACACTCCGCAGCGGGATTCACCCCACAAGCAGCACCCTTTCCTGAAAATGACAGCAGAAGGGAACACCAAGCTTCTCTGAATTTACCAAACAGTGAATTCATTCCACACACGCAGAGGGTCTGCATTCCAGAAACAGTGCTAATGGGTTTGCCTTCAGAGTGCCTTTTCTGGTCTCTGGACAATAACAGTCAGGACATCTGCTCCTTGCTGTTGTGATTCACACACAGCCTGAGCAGCCATGCAGAACATGGGCCAAGAGCCATCCCTGCATTCTGGACAAGCAGCATCCTTCTCAATCTCCAGCTCTGTCAGTGTGGTCTTGTCAGGGTCTAGGGAGCCCAGATTTGGTTTCACCTGTCCTGAAAGCAACACACAGCTTCCACCATGCCTTAATGGAAAAGGCAAAATAAACAACCTCTGGTGATCAGTAAGTGCAAAGCTCCTATTTTGGAGGCAAAGGGAGGGGGACGAAGTGACCCATCCCTGGAATATTTTAGTATTACCTCAACAAAAATCAGTTTGGGCTACTAAAATGACTTCCTGGTGGTGGCATGGCTGCAGCACATGCTTTTAGCTACTACTACAGTGAAGTATTTACAGTTTGTAATTCTCCCACTTCTTTCCACACAGCCATGACACAGGTGTGAATAAATAAACTTGTACCATTGTGAGCCTAAGAAAAAAATAAGCTCTGGATTATATTCATAGTATGTATCTCTGCAAATCCAGACAGAACAGAAAGCTTATTTTATCTGCCTGTCGTCATTGCTCTGTCCCCTGCTCTTTAGAAATGGGCCATCTATTCATTTTCCACCATCTAATAACAAAAAAGAGATGTCAGCTGAACTGAGAAATACTGTCAAGCAAGCTGCCCCATTGTCTTATCTGCTAATGCAGCACTAATGTGGCATGGCATCATTATCATCTCTGTGCTCTGGGTCCCCTGCTCCTGCGCCTGCTGCTTGCAGTCTCTAGCTGCTGGAGCTAGGGAAGAAGAGGATTTTTGTGCCTGTTCCCACTCTCGCTCGACAAGCATTGTAATCATTTCTTCAATCAACAAGATAATCTGTGAACATCGTCTCTAGGAGAGCTGGTGGCAGTATGGACTGTCAGACCTGCCTCAGCCCGGCTGGAAGTGCGAGTAAACCCACGCAGCCACACAAGGGGAATACGAGACAGTAGCCCAGCTGCTGGGGTGAGGAAAAGGCAGCTACAGCAAGCTACAAACACACAGTGATGGCTGCTCAGGCTCTGTTTCTCATCTCAGCAATGGCTGGATTTATTACTGGTTTTGGGTTGCCGTTTCTGAACAAGCTCTGCTGGCACTGGCTTCATCAGCACCCAGCCACAATACAGCCAAGACCCAGCGTATGCAGCAGCCACACGTGCAGCCCCTCGTGCTGGCAGTCTCCGGGGTTACTGTGTGGTAGTCACTCCAGCTCTGGCTCCATTTTATTTTATTCCTGATTTTGTCAGTCAAACCAGACTGGAGGTTCTTGGAAGGAAGAGGAAAAATCATGTGTTCAATTCCCACAGAAATGGTGCCCAGTTGTAAGGAAAGGTTGGTTGAGACAATACGATGTTCACCTGCATCACCTCTGGGAGAAGAAAAAGCACAAGGCCCATGCATACTGCTTCCCTGAGTTACTTTCCAAACTGTGATAAATATGGAGGGCTTAAAGCTAAATTCCCAGCAGCTACAGAACACTGGGGACAGTAACACAAGGAACCCAAGCCCCAAGGGCAACGAGCACACCACTTGCGTTTCACAGTCATTTGCAGAAACGGGACCAGACCCAGAACTCAGGGTGGGCAAAGGAGGTGCTGCCCCACTCTTGTGAGGGTGCTAGTGCCTGGCAGCAACACTCATGTGCCTGCACACCCTGGAAAGGGTAGAAGCTTTCAGACATCCCTCCTTTCTAAAACCTCTGTGAGAGAAGGGAAGATTGCTTAGGGGCTTCCAGACAGAGGAAGAAAATTCTGAAAAATCCAAATATTTGAAGTACTTAGAGCAGGTGCCTGGTTTGAACACAGTGCAGCTTGGTGTGGGGGGAATTACCTCTCTTCTTCACTAGCACCAGCTGACAGAGGGCACAGCCCCATGGCTGCATGGCTTCTGGGATACGTTGGACCCTGGCTGGTTCAGGGACACCTCACTGGCAAATCCTGTGGCCAGAGCCACCTGGATGGCTGTAGGGCTGAGATGGAGAAACATTTCTACAAGCAAAGGTTCTCGCTGAATGTACTGTCATAAAATGACGGAGACTAAGCATTACAGATTGCCATGGCAGTGCAACTGCAGTTTATCTCAGTCATGGTTTTGCACAAGTCAGGCCTGGTCCTATCATCCTTCACTGCCACTTCTGTTGAGACAGTCTCAAGTGACTGCCTCAGCTGTGCAGTAGAGCGGGGTGTTTCATGGGGAGGTGGAAATGCCGTAAAGAAAAAAGAGAAAACATCATAGAAAGAAAGTGGGAGGGAGCTTCCCCAGGCAGTGGTAATCACAGAGTCACAGGATTGTAGGGGTTGGAAATGACCTCCAGAGATCATCGAGTACAACCCTCAACAGATCATACAGGTGGGCACAGGTCAGTGTCCAGATGGGGCTGGAATCTCTCCAGAGAAGGAGACTCCACACACCCTGGGCAGCCTGTCCCAGGGCTCCCTCACCCTCACCAGGAAGAAGTTCTTCCCCAGATTGGTGTGAAACTCCCTGTGCTCCAACTTGAGGCCATCGCCCCTTGTCCTGTCCCCACAGACACTGAGAAGAGGCTGGCCATTTCCCCTGTGTCCCACACTTCAGATATTGATAACCATTGGTCAGATCCCCTCTCAGTCTTCTCAAGGCTGAACAGTCCCAGCTCACTCAGCCTTTCCTCATAGGGGAGATGCTCCAGGCCCTTAATCATCTCCGTAGCCTCCTCTGGACTCTGTCCAGGAGATCCCTGTCTATTTTATACCAGGGAGCCCAGAACTGGACACAACACTCCAGCTGGGGCCTGACCAGGGCAGAGCAGAGGGGTAGGATCCCCTCCTTTGACCTGCTGGCCACGCTCCTTTTGATGCACTCCAGAATCCCATTGGCCTTCCTGGCCCCCGGGGCACACTGCTGGCTCACAGCACTGCCCTCATAATACACGGGGCAATCTGCAGCTAAAGTAAAGCAAAGCCAAGTCCTAGTTCACTAAGAAAGTTCAGGAAAGAGCCTAGAGTTGCAAATTGGACAGTTCTTGAAGACCCACAGGAAGGCTGGAGGAGATAAAAACCCATTTCAAACGGAAAAATATTGTTCTCAAGAGAGTTAAGCATGCCAGTCTAATAGACACCAAAAAACGCTGCACCGACATAAAGCAGCATGGAAGAGGTGTAACACTGTTACACTGCTTCTTGATAAAGAAATGCCACGGGGACAGGTATTTCCTCCTCTTGATGCCCTAATAATACTTCCAGTATGAAACTTGCCTATTCAACTCCCAAATTACAAAACCACAGGATGTTTGAGGTTGGAAGGGACCTTGAAAGCTCATCCAGTCCAACTCCCCTGCCAGAGCAGGATCATCCAGACTAAATCACACAGGAATGTGCCCAGATGGAGTTTGAATGTCTCCAGAGAAGGACACTCCACAGCCTCTCTGGGCAGCCTGTCTCAGGGCTCCGTCACCCTCACAGGGAAACGGTTTCTCCTTACATTCCCATGGAACCTCCTCTGCTCCAGCTCCCACCCACTGCCCCATGTCATGTCGCTGCCACCAACTAGGAAAAGCCTGGCTCTGTCCTCCTGGTATTTATAAATATTGATGAGGTCACCCCTCAGTCTCCTCCAAGCTAAAGAGGCCCAGCTCCCTCAGCCTCTCCTCATCAGGAAGGGGTTCCACTCCCTTCATCATCTCAGTGTCCCTGTGCTGGGCTCTTTCAAGGAGTTCTGTGTCCTTCTTGAGCTGAGGGGCCCAGAAGTGGACACATTATCCCAGGTGGCGTCTCACCAGGGCAGAGCAGAGCGGGAGAAGGACTTCTCTTGATCTCCTAACCACCCCCCTTCTGATACACCCCAGGATGCCATTGGCCTTCTTGGACATGAGGGCACAGTGCTGGTCATGGTCACCCTGCTGTCCCCCAAGACCCCAGGTCTCTTTCCCCTATGCTGCTCTCCAACAGGTCTGGCCCCAACCTATACTGGTACCTGGGGGTACCAGGAAGACCCTACACTTGCCTGTGTTATATTTCATTAAACTTCTCCTTGCCCAACTCTCCAGCCTGTCCAAGTCTTGCTGAATGGCAGCACAGTGCTCTGGGGTGCCAGCCACCCCTCCCAGTTTTGTGTCCTCAGCAAACTTGCTGACTGTGCGCTCTGTGCACTCATCTAGGTCGTAGATGAGCTCATCCAGTACTACTCCCAGTACTGACTTCTGAGAGACTCCACTAGATACAGGCCTCCACCCAGACTCTGTCCCATTGACCACAGCTCTTTGACTTCTTCCCTTCAACCAGCTCTCAATCCACCTCACTACCTGATCCTCCAGACCACCCTTCCTCATTTTAGCCAGCTGTGGGAGAACCTGTATGAAATGCTTTACTGAAATCAAGGTAAACCACATCCACCGCCCTCCCATCATCCACCCACCTGGTTATGTCCTCATAAAAGACTATCAGATTGGTCAAAAATGACTTCCCCCTTGTAAAACCATGCTGACCCCTCCTAATGACCCTCTTATCCCTGATATGCCTGCAGACTACACCGAGGATAAGTTGTTCCATCACCTTTCCAGGGATGTAGGTGAGGCTGACTGGTCTGTAGCCACCCAGGTCCTCCTTCTTGCCTTTCATAAAGACTGGAGTGACCATCTGAAGACTGTAACATTTTGAAGACTGGAGTGACAGTGAATCATAAAGTCAGAGACTTGGGTCAGAGATATGTAAAAGCAACCACGTTATTTCTTAATCTCTGCACACTTACATTGTCCCTTTGGCTACCAACGGTAGTAGCACCCATCTCTTACCTGGCTTTTTGGCAACAGATCTAAAAGTACTTTTACAAAGACAGACAGCATTCATCCTCTCCTTGTATGGATGCAGAATCCTCAGCCAACAGATGGGAAATCTGAAGCAAACAGTAGTGACATGATTTGCTTCATTCTTCCGTGACAGCAAGTGATAACTGGACAGAACTGCACAGAAATACACGTACATATATATGTATAGCTTAATAAGTGTATAGGTATAGCTTAATACGTGTAACAGATCCTTTGGTGTCTACTGAGACAAGCGCAATGCCAGAATGATTTGGAGTCAGCATGCCTCCAGGGGAGCTGAGTCACTGTGCCCCATTAGATGTGAAATGCTCTTCCCCTGCCCTATTGTTGTATACAGAGAGCCAAGCAGGAGCTTTGCCTCTGCCCACACATGCTCCTCACCTTCCAGGCAGCCACGGAGGTTAACGGGAATACAGCAGTCTCTCTTCCTTGGGCTCAAGTCTGAAGTTTGCAGAGAGTCTTGGCCCATGTTCTATCAGTGGAAACCTGCTGGCACCCTTTTCCAACGTCTCATTCTTCTCCTGGGGGCCATGCAGTAGTTCTGTCCCATGAAAGGTTGCACAAGAGGTGACAATATAAAATGGAATTGTCCCACCCTTCTAAGGAAACATCTTATTTTAAATATTCTGCAGGGCTACCCTGTCACATGCTGAAAACTCTGTAGGCCATGATCCTAAAATCAGTCCCTGGTCTTCCTAAGGGAAACTTTCCCCATGGGTGTAGGATGCTTTTTTCTTCCTCTGCAGGTTTTTGTCTGCAGTACAACTTAATGGCACTGCCTTTATTTATTTATTTATTTTATTTGCCTTCTTTTAGATACTATTCTAAAATCTTCTCCCATTTTCTTTTGGATTTAATGTTGCAGTTTGCTTTCCTGTTCAGTTAAGTGTTCACTCAAGATGTCTCAGCTTTCAAGAGACATCTGAGGTGAGGGATGTCAGTTTTTCTTCAGAGGAGATTTATTTTGTACGCTCTTGGGCTCAGCCACAGCGTCACTGCAGGGGGTTCACGTTTAAATTGAGCTGTGTTCCTCTGGCTGCAGGAGTGGGCCCCTGTAAAGGGAATGCTCAAATCCATAAATAAGGCTTGGCACGATTTCCCTGCTCTACTTAATGCCGACATTTGCAGGCTCTGTTTTCCCAAACCTCTTGCTTCCAAATCCCTGCACCTGCTAATTTGTTAATTCTGTTTTCAGTGAGTTTAGGCATGTGTATTCTTAATTATGCTAATGAAGAATAAACTATTTAAAATACTAATGTTTTGCAAACTTTAAAAAGAAAACAATTAGCAAATACCCTGCCCCCGGGTCTGTCTTCCCTGTTGGATCCACAGGTCTGTGAAAAGGAATTACTTTTTCTCTCCCAGGTTCTCCCAAGTTGATGTTCTGCTCTCCCTTCATCCCTCCTCCTCCTCCTCCCTCTCAGGTCTCTTCTGACACAGCTTCACTTTCTCCTTTTCTGTCTGATCTCTGCTGAGAGAAAGATCTTGCAAGATAATGAAAATCACCCCTGAAGTGGTAATTACCACGGCTGTCTCTACTAGTTTTCTTTTCCTCTCTTGATACTGATCTCCTCTCCTCTTCAAGGCTCTGCAAAGGCTCCATGCTTCTGCTGCGTTCCAGCTAGCCCTCCTAACTGGTGTCTGGAACCTTACAATGGTGCCACAGACCTCTGTCTCCCCCTGGCCTTTGGGCATCTCACAGCTTTGCCGTGCAGGAGCGTTATTCCTCTGGCAAAGGAGTGAAGCAGAAGCCAGTGTGTGGCCCCACAAGGCAGCAGCTGTAGCTGCTCTTTCCCCCGTGCCTACAATTTTAATGCACTGCTCTTCTGCTTTCCCTGAGCATCGCTTGGCAGAATCAGTTTATGTTTTCCTGGCTTCTACATAAAATGTAGGTCAGATCATGGTAGACATACATGAAAATTGTGATTTACTGCACACAAGATGAATATTGAGCAGTGACCCTGCAAAGAAGAAAGGCGACTAACTGCTTAATTTACCCAAATGACATATACCTGCAGAATGTCTTTGTTCTTGGCTTCTTGGGGTTTCTTCTTATCCCTGTGCTCCCGATGCACCTTTAGCTGTGCTTTTTATGTGCCTGTCTTTCCTGGATGTCTGCTAAATCACAGATATACAACATGTAGGATATCGTTGTCACCATCTCCCTGACAAGGCAGCATTGTTTCTTACAGTACAGATGGCTTGCAAGATACTGATCTCGGCCGATAGCGCAGCAATGCGCTAGCTGTAAAGTGACTCCAGAAGGAACCGCTCTGGCATTACGACTGAGGATAAACCACACCGTGAGGATAAACCACACCACGCAGTCAGGGCTGAGCAGGCCTGAGAAGACCATGTAAGCAGTATCACTCTTAGCAGCAGGGTATCAAGGAGTTGTTTCACCCCAGGGGAGCAATTTTCCCCAGGGTTGTGTGCTCTCCCTAAATGTTCGCTGTCTGCACGACTGGAGCACCCAGGATTACAGTCATGCCATGCTTGTCACTTCCTTGGGAGTCTAGCCACATTTGCTGGGGTTTATTTTCAGCCCTGAGCTTTGGGAGTTCAATAATTACATGAGGATGTGTTCTTCTGGGGGAAAAAAAAGAAGTTTGGAGCCTCTAGGGTGTGAAGTAAAGAGTGTGAGTCACCGAGTGAGCTTCATTGATGCAGAAACCAGACAGGAAGTGTCCCAACATCTCTAGGTTTAAAAATCTCATCAACTTTAAGGCAATTTTTGCAGATCTGAGATATGGGGCACAAGGGGGAGAAATGGGGCTTTGGAGACTATGGACTCGGCAGGACTGTGTGGCTGCTTGATTTAAGCATACCAGACCTTCTCTGTAGGCCACAGCACCACCTTCTCTTTCCTGGCTGGGAAAAAATCGGCATGCAGTCTTTGTGCTGTGCTCTGGTACCAGGCAGGTCAGGACAGTGGTGGTGTTGCACACACGGACTCACTCCTGCACACTTTTAACGATCGTCAGCTCTGCAAAGCAAGGGTGTTACCACTCAGTCACCACAGTGCGGAAACGTCAGCGGGTGCTCTCCATGAAGACAGTCTTCTAAGCCCATTAAATCATGCCTGCTAGATATCACCACCCTTGTTTGCATGTCATGTGAGAGGATCCCTTTGCTCAATCAGCTAGAACAGCCACCATCTTAACAGGGCTTTTGGCAGAGAAGAAGTGCATTTCTGCAGGCCTACTTCCAGCCAAGGCCTGCTGAAGCTTCGCTACTGCAAGACACCTTTATTACTGCCATGCAGAACTTAAATTCAGCTGAGAAAATATGCTACACACCAGACAACTTTATTTAAGCACAGTCATAACTGTGGCTACAGACACATTGCAAACAGCCTGTGTGTTACCAGACAGGCTCTATTTTAATTTTTTTTGGTTTGTTTTTTTTTTTAAAGCCCAGGGCCTAAGACCCCTCCTCCCTCAAATCCTTCCTTGCTAACACTGATCCTTCCTTGCTAAGACTGGCCCTGACTTCTGGTCAGGGCTCCCTGCAAAACAGAAATTGTCATCACCCCCATTTTCTAGGGAAAGAAAAGCAGGAGACGCTAGCGAGTTGTGATAGGAAGTCTAGGGCTAGCAAAGACCCTCCTTCCACTCCAGGCTCATACGTAACCTCTGACTGACAGCCAAACTATGTGTGGAGGACTGTAGAGGAGAGTGAGGCTGCAGGGTAGGACAGCTGTTTTCCCAACCAATATTTTCATGAGAACAAGGTGCTGGAGCAGCAGATGTGTGGTGATGAGGTACTCCTAGTCTCTTCTGACAGGCACTGTTCTCTCAAATCCTCAGTTTCTTTTGGCTTCCTCTTGCTTTTTTCCCTCTTGATTTCTTATCTGAAAGCTTCCACCTATGATGGCTGTGAAGAAACTCTGAAAATGTGGGTGTCTGATGTTTAGACAGCTACAGGAGTTGGTAGAGAGCCTGGGAAAGGAGCAAAAGGCTCAGAGAGGTTTGAACAGTCCCATTCATCTCAGTGAGGGACTAATTCTGGGGCACAATCACCAAGGTATCAATGATGATTACAATTCCAGTCCTTATACAAGAGGGGAAATGGGAAGTTATGGGTTTGCATTATTTATGCTTCCTGCCTCCATGCCTGGGTGATGTTTGAAGACGCTCTCACCTATTTTGCCCCACCTAAAAGGGGTTGCACGGACAAAATTTATACAAGAAGTGAAGAGAATGGGAGCTACGCTCAAGGTGTTCATTGAAAGACAGGAAACATGCAGACAGAATTTAAATAACCCTGCAAACTGCTGGAGGGACCACTGCAGATGTCAGACGTCGCTCAGGTGCCATTCCACCTGGCGTATGTTACTTTAATGTGCGGAGACTGGAGAGGCATATCCACCTTTTGCTTGCTCAGTCTGACCCCAGCCCTGGACTCTGAACTGCCTCCTGCCGTGAACACAACCTTGGTGATGTAATCCTCCCTTCTGAGCTATCTCCAGAGGAGAGGGTCTCTTGACATTGACTGGGGAAGCGAGTCTCAAGCTAAGATCCCCACTGTCTGTCTACCTGAGGCTTAGCTTACTGCAAGCCGTCAGAGCTGTCAGGAGGGCTGGGGACGACCTGACTGCAGAAGCAACACAACCACATCAGCTGCGTGTCTCACACATCATCAGGCCTACAGCAAAACAGGCAGAATTAATGTGTGGGAAATGAGTTGAGTCCCCAGCTCTGCTCTGACTCTGCTTCTCTTGTCACTTATGCGGATGGTCTGGCGGTTTCCACCAGGACTGGGTCTGTCTGTTAGTAAGTATACTCCATCATATGTGGCAAAGTAAAGGGCGGGTAAAATCCTTGAGGTCCCTGAGAGCTTCTTTGAGGTTGAAAAGAAATGGGGATTCTGGCTGGGAGTTTCAGCAGCAGCGTTTGATCCACCTGACAGCCACGTCCCAGAGACACAGCGAGCTGAGGGTTTTTCCACCCCCTTTCCCGTGCACCTTGGGCAAGTAGTTTTTCAGATCGACACTTGTCTTTGCCTCTGCCATTTAGCTGGAGAGTGTGTGGCATCACTGGTGGTGGCCACAGGTAGGAATACAGAAAGGCCCTGGTCTTGGCTGCTCTGAGAGGAATGCATTCTGTTTCTACAGCTCACTTTTTGCCTTCTTCCCAGCTTTGATACTTCCTCTGCACAGCTCTCCTTTTCCAAGATACTGTCAGCACTATTCTTCCCAGGCACATAAAGCAGGTAAAGTGTCTGATTAAAGGACAGATCCAAAAGGCCAAACCCAGCTTGTGTAACAAACAACTGGTGAAGATATTAAAGGAAGACCCAAGGATTTTTTTCACTTATACTTTCAACGGGCGAGGGCATAATGACCATGTGCAGTTCTATAATTTCAGGCTCTGTGGTTAGTAACAATCCTATTTTACACATTTTTTTGTTCATCTAATTAGCTGGAAGGATTCTTGAGCACTGCCCATTAAATTTTATTACTCACAATCAAGTTTTCATAACAGAATAGCAAAAAATGACTGCAAAAAGAGTATCCGTGGAAGACATGATACATTACATGCATCACTGCAAGGAAAAATTGGGACTTTCCTCAAATTCTGAGCTGTTCCTAGATGGACAGCATGATTGATTAAAATCCTGAGCCTGATCTTGCTTGGGGGTACATTTTCACAAATCTGAAATTAATTCTTTGACTCTTTAGAATAACTCTGCATCCCTACTGGCTTAATTACATCCAGAACCTAATTTGGCTTCATCAAAAGTATTCAGGTCCATAGTTTTCTCTCAAGACCTCCCAATTTTTCTGGTCTTTTTCTGTAACTATAATGAAGGAGTGGGTTTGTATTTAGTAGCTAGTTTCAGCCAGCACATGCGTGAAGTAAACAAGTAAAACAATTGCTTTTTAAGGCTAGGTTCTTCTCAGTGTGCTGAGGTTACATTTCCTGGGCTCTGTGTTCTGAAGTGCCACGATGGACCAGAAATACCTTTTTGTTCCACGTTACAGCACTGGCAGCCTCACTGTCTTTCCTCAGCTTCTCCAGTCCCTGTTTCTCTGAGATTTACATCCCCTGCCCATCAAATCTCTTTGCATGCACAGCACAGCTCTCAAGTGAGAAGACAGATTTGGCATCAACTTTCCTGTGCCCTCCAGCACTCTGAGGAGCCCTTGCATTCTCTGTTTTAGCTGGATTCTGCTGTCAGCGAACACTTCTTTTCAACTCTGTCTGAAGCACATTAGACCAGCTGCTTGCTATTCGCTTCCTTGTTTGCATCCCTCTAGCCCAGCAGGTCTGGCTCCTTCCTTCCAGACCTGTTTTTGGAGCTACAGTTCAGGTCCATCCTTACTGATTTCCAATCAAAACACCATAGGGTAGCCCTTACTATCAGCATACACCTCTGACAACCACAAACACCGTTCTCCTGTGCAGCATCCCCAGCCAGACCAGCAGCCTGCTGAAGCTGAGCCAAACAGCCACATACATGTTCTCCAGCTCTCACACAGGCAGCATGCAAGCACGGAAAACTACAGGGCATCTGCTCCACCTACAAAGGGTTCCCTGACTTTAGGTAGTGTCAAAGTTAGCTATCCACCTATTTGGCTCTATCTACATGAGCTCGAGTACCACCTTTCTCCTCACAATAAGCAAGGGATGCTGTGGCTGCTGCCAGTTCCCAGGGCAAGGTACTCATCATCTGCTCCTTCGTCAGCCTTTCTCTTTGTGAGAAGGGTGTTTCATCTGGAGTGAGAATTAGTGTATCTCTTAAATGTCTCAGTTCAATCCTAGGCACTCAGGAATTTCTCCTGTCTCCTAAAGGACACCCTCCAATTCTTCCACAGTGAATTCATTCCATGTCAGCTCTGTAAGTGTCCCCGCTGGATGACTCCAAGCACTTTTGTGTTTGTCAGAAATTACTTACATAGATTGTTTGGGGTTTTTTTTCCCCCCAGTTGTTGCCTCTATATTTCCATGGGGAGGATGAATGATGAGGGAGGAGGGATATAAGCCCTGGAATCTACCCATGGTGTCTTCAGCCCTGCTTTTGCTCCAATCTCTACCTTAAACTAAATAAAAGCAGGGCTTGCTGCTGACTCGATTTACCCTGGCGCACACTCAGCCTGCACTAGCCGTGTCCCTGTTGTTCTCACTGCCCCCACGATGCCTGCGTGCCCCCTGCCCACCAGCTCCTGCAGCAGGAAGGCAGGCACTCCAGCTCCCACACCTTTCTCCAGACCTTGAGGCTTCCAGTGGCGTACATCCAGAGTATGCAATCTGGAAGGATTCCAAGTTGCAGATGCTTTTCCATCTCAAGTCTTTCTTTTTCCTCCTAGTGCTGTGGATTTTCTTTCATCCCTGAGGTGTCACAGAACAGTCCACCCTCACTCAGTCACGGATGACTTATTTTCCTGGGCAAAATCAAAATGTTTTGCTAAGGGTATATTCTGGGCCCTGAAATAGTTCGGTGGAGATTTTTTCTTCTTTTTTTTTCCCCTTTCTGTGAGTATTATTGCCGAGTTTCCCTTTGCTTCTGCTTTGAGTTTTCGGTGATGGTTTTGATGAGAGCAGCATTCAAGCTCTCTCTGAATGAGCTAACATGGTCCCACCATCCCAGAGGTTAGCAAGATGCCCTCTGAAGCCAACAAACTGGCTCAACATATTGTGCTAATACTAACAGCAGTCCCAAACCTCTGCTGACTTAGCCACAATACCATGTGTCACCCTCAAAGGGAGCTACAGGAGTGAGGGCTCTGGGTCAAAGAAGCCCGACTCCCCCCAAAATGGCTCTGTATTTCAGGCAAGCTACTGAGTGTCCTTGTAAATCCTTAACAGGATCATAGACTCAGGGATTGTGTTAGGTTGGAAAGGACCTCTTAAGGCCATCTAGTCCAACCCCTCCTGCAGTGAGCAGGGACATCTGATCAGGTTGCTCAGAGCCCCATTGAGCCTGACCTTGAGTGTCTCTAGGGATGGGGCCTCCACCACCTCTCTGGGCAATCTGTGCCAGGGATCCACCACCCTCAAAGTGAAGAACTTTTCCCTAATATCCAACCTAAATCTCCCCTTTTCTAGTTTAAAACTATCACCCCTCATCCTGTCACTCCCTGCCCTCGGGACCAGTTCTTCCCCAGCTTTCCTACAGGCACCTTTCAGGGACTGGAAAGGGCTGTAAGGTTCCCCGGAGACTTCTCTTCTCCAGGCTGAAGCAGCCCAGCTCTCCCAGCCCGGCTTCACAGCAGAGGTGCTCCAGCCCTTGGATCATGTTTGTGGCCTCCTCTGGACCTGCTCCAACAGGTTCATGTCCTTCCATGGTCCAGGCTGTTGAACCCTGCCTGGCATCTGGCTATATTGGTTCCACAAATGTTACTTGGCTGACATTTCAGGTTGAAAAAGCCAAATGCTATCCATATGTTTCCCAAATTTCATTCTGGACTTCAACTTTCTGTAAAAGAAAAAGAGGGGCAGTGATAGCTCCAGGGATACTGGATTCCTGCCACGGGTCCTGCAGTACAAGCTCCCCCAAGAGAAGCACAAACACGGCACCAGATCGCGTCACGGAGAGCGAATGGAAAGCCGGCGTGAAATGTTCAGCATCCCTCAAGTGTACTTGAAGCCTCCTTAAAGCCTGAAAAAAGGTGAAACCACTCAAACAAACAAACAAGCAAGCAAGCAAGCAAGCAAACACCATCTCTCCCTGGGGGGAAAAGCCCAAGATTGCCCACTCTGGTTTGTGTAGTGCCTGACGAGAGCTACGCTCCCACAGCCACCCAGCCGGTCAGCCTTCGAAACCGGTACTGCCGATGGAGCTGTTTGTTTGTCATCTCCAGCTGAACAGGAGTGACATTTCTGTTGCAGTGCAGTAAAAGGTTAGCACTTGCATAAGCTGATAAATGTGAAGTCAAGGTGACTCCATGTATTACATTAGCATAGGGCTGCAAATCCTTCGGGCACGCAGAGGAGTCCAAGTAAGCAACAGAAGCCACTACAGCACTGCAGTTGGAGACGCCTTGGGGAAACCCTCCCTTCGCCCACAGAGAACAGGGGATGAGATCTCAGTGCGTTTGCAGGCTGCTGGGCTGAGGGGCAACGGCACAGAGCAACCCAAGGCCAAGCTACAGGGATGGCTACTGCTGCTAAGGCAGGAGATACCTTCCCATCCTGTTTTTCCTCTCCATTAGGTGAAACAAAAAGACCGAGCTCTGCAAACAGTGTCTGGCTGTAACGCCTGCGTGATGGGATGAATAAATGCTTTAATTAAATGCCTTTTTTATAGCAGGCTGTAACAAAATATTGTAAGAAAGCGAGAAGCTGATAGCTGGCTTTGAGATTTCAAGTAACCTTCTCCTAATTAAGCCTGTATATATTTATATGTCATCTTAGTGCTAGAAAATACTTCGAGCATCCCTTTCTTTTAACTTCCTTTTCTATTTTCCTTTCTAGCATTAGATATTAATTTACTATGCTCTTCCTTCACATTCCTTCAGCCAAAGGAGAGCCAAGTTGTTTCAAATACATCTTGCACACTCTTGAGTTTTATTCAACTTACGCAGATTCACTTGCCTTGCTGACTTCAGTGACACAATTGCTAATTGCATGGGTAAAACTGAAAAGCCACTGCTCTGGACTCCTTCCTGCTTCATTACACTGGGTTGATGCCACTGACTAGACTCACCAAATTAAAACCCTCCTCCATCTCAGCAGGGAAGGTATTGCAAAGCTTTGGAAGCACATCAAAGTATCTCCATGCTTTGCTTCTCGTTTCATGTACCACCGATGTAGTCTATCACATGCTGTTATTGAACTTCTTCAGTTCTCAGCCCCAAAGCCTGCTATGTTTCAAGTTAGCCTATTGTCACTCTCACTTTCAGGCTCTATCTTCCCTACTCAGTACCCCCCAAAAAAGCAAGAGAAGAGAACAAGTGCCAGTTGAGGATTATGTATGTCACCAGCGCTTTTCTAGGCTTGGATGTGTACAGCAGGGGAGCTTCAGGACCAAGCAAGGCACAAATCTGCAGGACCATCTCCTGGCACCTGCTATATCTGTGTGTAGAAACAGGGTGCCTTGCTGACGGGCAGCACTGGAGGTGCTCTGCAAAGGCTGTACTGACATTGCTTGGGAGGATAAAGAAGATGTTTAGGTCATGGTATGTTCCTGGGTTGTAACAAATACCTGTAAGTTTCTTTATGGAAACAATCACGTGCAGTTGGTTTTTAGTAATTCCTATGGAGTAAATCTACATTTTCCTGCCCCAGAATGTCTCCCCAGCTGCCCAGACATGCAAGACAGTGTAAGCAGTGCTACAAACATACTAAGCTGGTCTAATGCAAGCAGTTGACTGCATTTCCACCAGGAGCAGTCCATTTCTTTAGTATTCATCAGATCCCATGATGTCAGACACTTGTGCGAAGTGCAGTCACTCTCTATACATCTAGGAAAATGGAGATAGTGAAACTAAAAGACCCTGTGGTATTCAAACACCCTTCTGTGTCTCCAGCATCCCCATTACTGAGAGGCTGCTGGGCTATCTGGGCTATAAAAATTCTGCAGCCTGAGGAGGCTGTTTCCACAGTTCATTCTCTTTAGGACCAACCTGGTGCTCTTGATAATGTTAATTGATCCATATGGACTCAACAGGAGTGTTGGATAAAAAAACAGTATATCAGGCCTCTGGATCCCACCCAAGACAAAAAAAGAATGAATTTAAATGAGAAAAGAGTAGGTCTACTTATGTGTTGGTTAATTTGGAAACAAACCAGTACTCTTGAATAGCATCAGTTATCCATGATATATATAAATGATCTTTCCTATAAAAGACTTTGCTTCCACTGAAGGGAAGGCCTGCCCATATTCCTCACTTTTCACATTTGCAGATTAGAATTCAGTCATTTACCCCTGCTTTGGGCTGACCTTAGCAGCAATAGGATTGACACCTATGCAATGAAGAAGTAAACGCTACCCTACAGCTTCACCTATTCCTCATCACCAGAGAGAGGCAGAGGATCAACCTGCTCACTTGCTTCTTCTACAGACTTCTACAGGAGCTTCAAACTCTCATGCTTGGATCTTCCATCTAAGAGTGCTTCATAATTATTTCATATTTAACTGCTGGAATCAGTACAGGCTGGGGTTGACCTGCTGGAGAAGAGCTCTGTTGAGAAGAACCTGGGGGTCCTGGTAGATGACATGAGCCAGCAGTGTGCCCTGGGGGCTGAGAGAGCCAATGGGATCCTGGGGTACATCAAGAGGAGTGTGGCCAGCAAGTCAAAGGAGGTGATCCTCCCCCTCTACTCTGCCCTGGTCAAGTCCCACCTGGAGTATTGTATCCAGTTCTGGGTTCCCTGGTATAAAAAAGACAGGGATCTCCCGGGAAGAGTCCAGCTGAGGCTACAGAGATGATTAAGGGCCTGGAGCATCTCCTTTGTGAGGAAAGGCTGAGTGAGCTGGGACTGTTCAGCCTTGAGAAAAGAAGACTAAGGGGGGGCCTTATTCATATTTATCAGTATCTTAAGTATGGGATGCAGGGGGAAATGGCCAGCCCCTTTTCAGTGGTCTGTGGGGACAGGACAAGGGGCAATGGCTGCAAGTCAGAGTATAGGAAGTTCTGCACCAACACGGGGAAGAACTTTTACCCATTGAGGGTGAGGGAGCCCTGGGACAGGCTGTCCAGGGGGGTGTGGAGATTCCTTCTCTGGAGATATTCCAAACCTGTCTGGACACTGACCTGTGCAATATGAGCTAGGGAGCTGCTTTGTCAGGGGGTTGGACCTGATGATCTCTGGAGGTCCCTTCCAACCCCTGTGATTCTGTGATTCTGTGAAATATCCTACTTGATGTTCCTTTCCTTCCGACTGCCAGTCCCATTTTAGTGCTGGATCTGTTCAATGTTGAGTTTAAGCTGGTCATAACAACCCAATGTGTGCCTGGCTGCTAATGGTCTCTTTGTGAGAAGCAGGCCAGGCTTTGTGCCCCCTGTCTGAACTGTTGATTCCCGATTCCCCACTTAGTACGCGCAGCAGTGGCGTGTATATGTTTGGGCTATAAAAGATGATTAAAATGGGAAACCATCCATCCATCACAAAATCTAGGCGGCATGTTGGTATCCCTTGTGTAACCACGTTATTAGTAGCACACTGTTCCCTTACTTCTGAGTTAATAAGCTGAGCTCAGTGACAACTTTGTGTGGCACAGCATCAAGGAAGCGAAGGGCCTGGCTTTGGCTTCTTGGACTTACATGGTCATGGGCGTGCTGCTGTGCTTCCCTTTCCTTGTCTGTAAAATGGGTGACAACGCTGTTAATCTATCCTAACTCCATGCTAAGAGGCTCAATCCCTAAAGCAGATTTGAACAGCCAGCGCAGCACGGGCACGGTATTAATACCATTTAACATGCCACAGATCTCCCAAAAATGAACAAGAACTAGAAGTCTGATTCCGTTCCTCTGGAACTCTACACTCGCTCTGTAATGCTTCAGCACTCAAACACAGGACCATGCTGCAGACCAGGCCTCGCTGTCCTGCGACCACACACTGCTGCAGGTAGCCACTCACGCATGGTTGTCACTTGGAAAGGGAGGACACCCCGTGCTGTAACGTGTGTGGCAGTGCTCAGCTTGCTGGTACTACCATAGGGCATGTGAACAGAGCAGGCTCTTGGGCTCAAGCATCAGTGTCTGGATCAAGAAGAGCCGCATCCTCTGGCTGCCCAAATTTCCCTACTGGCATCACAGAAAGTGAGAGGCCAGTCTAACAGCCAAAAAAGCGCTTGGCTAACCATCCAGGAGTACCAGAGCCATTTGTAGAACCTGGATCAGGGTCTGAAATGTCTATAAACAACTAGATCCATCTAAGAATGTACTTGCTGAGAATAATCTGACAACACCGGAGATCTGACAGGTGTCAGTGGTCTTATCCTGGTTCAAATGTAGGAACAATAAGGCACAGGATCCTCTCACAGCACCGCAGCCTCAGCGCTGCAAGTTTGATGGCTAAAAGCCTTCAGCCAAGCGAATAACCGGATTAAAAGACTAAAAGAGCACTGCCATGAAAGGGGCTACGTAGCAGGACTGCAGGAATCACTTCTCTGCGACTCTGTCCAGAGCAACTCCTTAGTTCCCTTCGCCCCAGCCTGTCACAGTGTGAGACATGGCACTCTGCTTTCATCCAGCCATTCCTAACTCTGTGCTTACTGAGGTCTGAGCCTCAGCACAAGCTCCTGGGCTGAGTCAGCCCCCATTCTGGGAGGGATAGGACGATGCTTCTGAAGAGGTCACCTTCACAAGTCACCTGCCATGCGGGTGAAGGCAGGTATCCCTGCTTCACATACGCCCCTCCGGTCGCTCAGGGGAAGCTCTGTGTGCAGAAGCAGGATTAAAAGGAAGGCTCTGATCCAAAAAAAAAGTGAACACACAAAATAGCCTTGAATGGGTGAACTCCACATAGGTCAGTGGCACAGGGGAGGAAGCATTGTTTCCACTTGATCCCAGCGTACATGGGAAGGTCATGGCCGCAACCCTGCTCCCTCATTACACCCCAAATACTTCACCCTGAATTTTGCTGCCTTCAGCTACTGGGCCTTAACAAAGCATGAAAATAAGACATTCAGGGGACATCAAGAACATCTGAACCCCCTCCTCCACATTCATCTTCAAGCCCAGATCCAAAGCTCTGTAAAGTTGTGGGGCATTTTTCCATTTCCCACTGTTTTTTCTGTGCCCACCTCCTAGGTCCAGAGGTGCCTGCAGATTTCACCAGCAGTTCAACCCGTGGCCAGTCCCGGGACAGGCGGATTAGAGACACATTTCCCTTCAGTCAGGTGAGAACTGGGAATTCTGAGAATTAAGCTTAGCCTTGGACCAAACTTAGCAGGAACCAAACTAGGCTAATAGCTCTGACAAATCTGATCCTTCTTCCATACAAGAAGGACCAAACAGCTTGGGCCAGGCCCACCCGTGCACTGCTGGCTCAAGTCCCAGCCTTACCCTTTTTTTCCCCAGCCCTCCACTGAGTGGTTTGAGTACCAGGCTCTTGGCTTCTCTGGATGCTGTAATTATTTTGCAAAAATAATTACAAACTTTGGGGGCTTGGTGGCTGTTACATTTGTAGGCTGGAGTGACATTTTGGGAACCTGTAGGATTCTTGTAAGAGGACGTTTTCTGTCCTTTCCCATTCCCAGGTACATTCCTATCCTTGGCAAAACCAGAAAGCTCTGCTAGTATTTGTGCTACCTGACCCACTCCACAGATGCATGGCCAGTGCAGACAAACTATTTTTGACCTGAGATTGGTCAGAAACTCTTGCATGAAGAGTTAGAAGACTTCCAGAACACCCCTTCCTTTCTCCCTTTGCACTGTCCTGCATATATTACTTTCAGCCAAGCCACTCCTCAACTTCTTTCTTTTCCCAAAAGATTTCAGTCAACCAGGGGTTCGTGTGGCTTCTACGGACAGCGATGGGTTTATTTTTGGGAGGGGCGTCTACCATCACTAATTGCATTCTGTGCCAATAGCTAATGTGATGGCTTGTTGACTGCTGATATTCATACCCATGTCTCTGACAGGCAAGGCGCCCACTCACCAGCTGCTCTGCTTGTTTGATTAGGTTACAGACAGGGTGCAGGGAAAGCTGCAGGAGAGGATGTGAAAGTGAAGCTATTTTGCCTGTGTGCGCAGGCGCGTGTGCTTGTAGGGCCATAACATCTCACTCCTTGTCACCAACTCTTCATGCACTCTCAGCAGTGTGTGTGTGTGTGTGTGTGTGTGTGTGTGTGTGCGCACCAGCATCGCTCCCAGTCTATGGTGAAGAAGCCCAGGGAGCTGAATAGATATCATTTCAAGCTTGGCATGATTTCAAGATCAATAGAAGCCCACAGACAAATGTCAGAACATTTGCCCTAACACTCCATAAACACAGAGCTCCAGGTTCAAACAGAGATGTGCATTTTAAGGGAACTCTTGGTTTAGACCTGAGAAGCCTGAAGCCCTTTTCCCAGCTACAGAGCACACCCCTGGTCTGGGTTCAGCTTGTGCCCCGTGTGTCTATGGGGGCACTTGGGGTCTATCAGGAACAGGGATGTGGCTGTGTGGTATCTGTCTCCTGCTGTGCATCCCCCTGGGTGGGGGAGCTGGCAATGGAGTGACAGCCAGGTCCTCAGGGGAGCTGTTCTCCCCAATGAGGAACCACGAGGCTGCTGGGGAACGGGGCTTCTGGCTGGGCAGCCCTTTTCTCTCCAGTCACCCCTGTGCAGCTGCAGATACGGCCCCCATGGAGTCTCCAGAGAGTGAGATTAGGCTTTGTTTTCTTGCTGAAAAAACAGGGCAGCAAACTTGCAGGAGCAGCAAACTTAGGAAAACTTATAGGATTCTTCAGAGACTCAATATGCTTTTCACAAATGAGGCTCCTCTGATGGTGTTATACTGGAAAGAAAGATCTAGATAAAGGATTTTGACTTAAAATTTAGCTTTAAATATACTTCAGGAGCTTCACATCTTTTGTTCAAACATTCTCTGTGTTCTTCTGCCTGCTTCCCTCTGCAGTAGCCTTCCCAGCTGTGACCTGGGGACCTGTCTCCCTGCCCCATGTCCAGTTATTCAGTGACTACGTCCCTGTGTCTAACTCGACCTCCCAAGAGAAATGAGGGAAGACTCGATGACAAGGCACTGACACCCTAGGGATCTTCATTTCTCCTGCTCTCATCAGGAACAATGCTAGGGCATTAGGGGAATTTTATAAACCTGGAGGTCGTTCTCCCTGGAAGCTTTCACATACCCCAGCACACACTAGAGGTATTTCCATTAACTGCAGCTCCAGGCTAAGTGAGAGATCAGCACCTCCATTTCATAACACAGGGATAACAGGACACAAAGGCTGAATGAGAGAGTGGAATTATTTTATCCTCTTGTCCCAGCCAGAGCCCCGAGCCCCAAATGGCTTCATCCTCTCACTCTGTTTTGCCAGTAAGGCTCCACGCAATGAAATTCCTGCCGATTCCTCTGTTAATCCATTAATGCCTGTGAGAGCAGGCTGAAATCTCTACCCTGGTTCTCATTCTGGAACCAGTAAACACAATTCCATAAACTCTGTTCTTGCCTCCTTACTTTACTGAGGGGAAAGTGAGTTGCTGCTTTAGCAAGCTACGTGTGTACTGAGAGAGCACAGACACAGATCAGACCTGTGGCCCTTCTGTTGCAGGGTGTTACCCCTGGTGATGGGCAGCAGCCTGTGGCCACCGCATCTGCAGTGACTGTCCCCTCCTGCGCCCTCCCTGCAGCCGGGAACTCAGAGCGTGCAGAGCCAGAGGTCACAACCAGACCACCCTGTCCCTATCCATGCCCTGTTTGTTGTGAACTCATCTCATCTTTTTCAACCTGGTGATGCTTCTGCCCTCCACAGCATCCTGTGGTAACGAGCATTACAATTTAATTACCAGACATGGTGGGAAACGTATCTGGCTCTATTCAGATGCTTAAGTCAGCCCTTCCCAAACAGTGAATCTCAGATTCCTCTCTGAGGGTGCAGAAAGGATGCAGGTCACATGAAAGGGGCCAGGAAATGGCTTCAGTTCTCACTGGAACATGTTCACTGCACAAGGAGGAGAGAAACTGAGAGAAGGGACTGCGGACAAAGTACCTTCCTGACTGGACTCCAGAGACTGAACTGAGAATAAATACTAATACCTGACAAATGATCTAAGTCTCCCATGGTGGCCACGGTGACCAACACCACATAAAACCCGATGTGCCCTAAAGAAAATACAAATAGGAGAAATGAGGACTGAGGTCCACTTGCTACTCACACACAATAGAGAGATACACCTTGTCTGTCTATTTCCTCCCATTCACAGCCATTGCCACACAGAAGACACCACAGAGATGCCACCCCTAGGGTCACTCTTCACTCTAAGGACTCCTCATCATTTTTCAAGAGATGAAGTCTCAGGAAGAGCACAGGTTTTACACTGAACAACTCCACACAACAACACAGCATCCTCTCTTTACCACAACAGGAAAAACGGCCAAAACAGGAGGCAAGTTATCCAGAAGAGAGGGAAACCTCTGGGGAACTGATCCTTGTGCAGCAGGAGGGGACCAGCCCCAGCTCTCCTCATTTCAACCCTGCATGCCAGCACATTGCTTGCTTCCCCAAGAGGGAACTTAACGTAACTTACCCTGAAAACACACTGAAGCGTAATAGCTCTGACAGCTGAAAGGGATAAAAAACCTGCCCCAGCTTTCCAGTGACTGCAGTCTTCCACACACAGAGACAGCTCCATCTTCCTATGCCTTTTAACTGCACTGGGCCTGGGTGTTCAGAAGAGGACCTGACTGGCAAGATGCTCTGTCGCAGTGATTTGTGCTTACTGGTCATCCTCCTTGGCAGGAAAACCAAACGAGAACAGCCTTTGCCTTGCTCTGATTTTGTGCTAGAGACTCACCTAGCCAAGGGAGAAACCTACAGCTGTTTCAAAGACGATGACTTGATCTGGTACCTCTTAAGCTGAACCACAAGCCGGGTCTGGATCCTTCTGTAATTCCTCACACCAACACTGCATTGCTATCCAGGAGCCTGGCTTCAGAAACTTCTAGGAATCACCTCCCAGCTTGTATTTTTCCCCAAGCTGTATATCATAGAGACTACCAGTGAGTCACTGGCAGCATCCTGCCTCTCTGAGGCCGGCAGTACACCTGGTTCCCACCTCCTAGAGCAATCCTTTACATGTGCCCAAGCACAGCTTTCCACAGGAGCCCGCTCACCTCTGTCCCAGACGCCAGCCCAAGCCACTGGGAAGCTTTGCTTGCTCCAAGAGGTGCATTTAGGCACTCGCTCCTCACAGGTTCCTCATTGCCAAAGGTAAAAGACTGGCAAACCCAGCCCTGAGTTTCTGATGGTTGAACCCTGCTGGACCCAGCAATCGCTGATCATGTCATTACAAACGTCTCATCCTGGAGCTGGCTGTTCCCTGCTCTCCCCCGCTTTCCTTTCTCTCTCTCTCTCTCTCTCTCTCTCTCTCTCTCTCCAGAAATGATTTACATGTTTGTTTACTCTGAGCTACATTCATCTGAGTCATTCAGCAGCCCTCTACCCACAATCACATTACAGCAGATTTTGAATCGGAGCCTCAGTGAGTGAGGATTGTGCTGCTGGGAATGCCGGGGGTCGGGGCTGGGGGGAGGGTGTTCTGGGCCAGATTCTGTCACTGGGCTTCAAGAACAACTGACCTTTGCTACCAACATGTCAAAATTCAACAGCATCATAATCCCCTGTGTTCTACGTTGCTTCGTAAAGAAGGAGAAACTCCAGGCAAAGGAATTACTCTGTATTTACATCAGTGTAACAATTAGGATTTGGCTCATTTCATACAAATTATACTACTGTACTTGTAGGAATAATCTTTTCTGTTTCAAACTAATTTTAGCCACCCTTGAGTGGTGGTTATCGAGCTCTTCCATCTGTTGTAGGCAAAAGAAGTATTATTTGCACATGGCTTTTGTGCATTCTCTCCTCTGAGGTATGTTTGTCTCTCTCACAAACAACGTAATCACGTTATTAGCCAGACTCGTAGCTCAGCTGACAGCACCTTGTCTGTTAAAACCACAACATGAAAAGACCTCAGAACTGACATTCTAACATGATTTAAGGTTGTCTGAAAATCCGTCTTTGCCCAAAGCAAGCTGGCCAAACAGTTCTACACCTCGTGTTCCCTCAGACACAATTCTGAGTAGAGACTGGTCAAAGACCCTACCAAAACAGATGTTTAAAGAAAATAGCAATCCCTTTGGAGAAACACATTCCAAACCCAGTGAGATGTCAGTGTGCTGGAACAAAAGCAGTGCACATCAAAATATAGAGAATTCTCTCAGAGTGCCAGTAATAAAAATAAATTCTGTTAATATTCTATGTACTTGCAAGATAAATTAAAGCTGATGAGAGGTTAGTATCAAACTCAAGTCCTTTTCCATCTGAGTTCATTTCTCAGCTTAAAAAAAACCCCCAACAACCCTAACAATAGACCATCACCTGGACCTTCTTCTTTACTTTAGTGCTAGAAATGTGCCCTGCAGCAGTACCTGTGACACAGCTTTTGCCTGGGAAGACTGGCTCCTGGCTGATAATGCAGTGATCACTGCTGTGCCTCAGAATAAACGTACAGCCGGGTGGAACAGCCCAACCCCACCACGGAGAGCAGTGGGCTCACACTGGGGCAGCTTGATGTCACGGTCAGGGTAAGGTTGTTCATGCCTTCACCTACCACCTACAGCTTGAACAGTCTGGGGCTGAAGGGTTTCTCCAGCTGGTGATTACTGCCAAGTTACGCTTGGAGAAACTGGGGGCAAAGAATAAAGAGTGACACATCTCCTAATACCCAAATGGGATGTTCACATCCAATGTGGTTTGGTTTTTTCTTTCCTTTTCTTGAGCAATGACACTGGATTTCTTTGCTGGGGAGTATAACTCAAGAAAATAGTTCCCCTTGGAAGGAGCAGCTCCTTTTGCTTGGGGGCTGTTTGAGATGCCATTTAGCTACAGTTTCAGTAAATTGACTAAAGATTCTGCTTCAACCTCTGAAAAACATAGGAACTTTCATTTGCACAGTACCTCCCTGGCTAGAAAGTGTTTCCAAGGGTTTCCCAGCAGCTTCACACAGCCCTGAGAAGCAGCAACACAGAGGAAGATGTATTTTACGGAGAGGGGAAGCAACGCTGAAGATGGTGAGACTCGCCTGGGATCAGGCAAGGATGTCCACAGAACAGAAGTAAATAACCCTCCTCAGATCTTCTCTTCGGGGGGAGACACACACACACACAGAGGCACCATAACCACATGACCACCCTCTTCCCCAAAAACCTTTCCTTCCATCTCCTCTTGCATTCTGCACAGGGCGCCGCATTACATAAGCTGGCTTGCAAGGAGGTGCCCCTGACCCAAAACTTGGGGGTTACATCCGACCAGCAGGAAGACGAAATGTTTGGGGTTTTTTTAATGATACAATGGAAAAGTTAAAAGGAAGTGATTAAACAGACTGAAGCTCCAAGAGACATCGCTCCCTTGCAGCAGCAGCAGCGAGAACACAAGTCTTCGTACATGACTGTTTAACCATGTTACCCAGAGCATGTAGAATTTAACGGGAGGCTTGCACATTACCATATTCATGGCCGTGACTAACAAATCTGTTGTCAATGCCACCAGAAATACCACACAAGCAGAATGTTTTTATGCCAAAGAGACCACCGAAGTCACGGCTCTGTAGTAAACAAATGAACTTACAAAGAGTCTTGAAAATCACCCCCGAGTTGGTTTTTTTTTTTTAAGGCTGCGGGATTTGATAAGCTGCAAGATGCCTGAGAGCCTGCGGAGCAAGGGGACGGGGAACGAGGCATCTCTTCTGCGAGCAGCACAGCAGAGAACAGCCCCTCCGGTACCACCGTCACCTTCCCCGTTCTGAGGGTTCGCGGGTCAGCGAGACCGGGGCAAAGGATGCCCTAATTAATGACAATTCGCATTTAAACCGTACACGTGAGGATGCCGGCGGCTGATACGGCTCGCGCCGTTGCGCGCTGTCATTCAGCGCAAGGACGGCTACAATTCAGCCCCGTCCCTCGGGCTCCGAGCCCCGGCGGTGCCGGTGGCTCCCGCGGGGAAGCGCGGCCCGGCCTCCCGCCCCGGCCCTGCTGCACCGCGGCCGCGCCGGCGCTGCCAACTTCGGCGGGAGGGAGAAACCCTCCGGGCCGGGGCAAGGGGATGCTGGTACCCGCGGGGGAAGGAGGGGGGCTGGATGGGTGGGTGGGTGGATGGATGGATGGGTGGATGGAGCGGACCCTGTCACACGCGGCTGGTGCGCGGTGCCCGAGGACACGGGGCGAGGGGGGAATTTCACAGCCGCGGCTCCAAGTTCGGGCAGCGCCGCGAGGGGACCGAGAGGGCTCTCGGCCCCGTCCTCCCGCCCGGCCCCGCCACCGAGGGGCCGCTCTCCGCGCAAGGTGCGCGCCCGCCCGCCGCCCCGTCCTCCCCCCGCCCCGGGGGCCGCTCACCTCCGCGCCGCTCCGTCAGGCTCTACATGCCGGGGTGCCCACGGGCCCGGGACGCCGGGCCGCGCCGCTCATTTGTAATCCGCTCCGCGCCGAGCGCCGCGGGGGGGGGAGCCCCCATGCCGCCCCGCCCGCGCTGCCCAGCCGGTGCGCCCGAGGCGGGCGCGCTACGCCGCTGCCGGCGGCGCGGAGCTGCGGAGCCGCCGGCGGGCAGGGCAGGGCGGGCGCGGCATCGCGCTCCTCGCCCCGGCAGGCGCCGGGCAGCGCCGCGACCCGCGTCCGAAAAAGCCGGCCGGGTCTCCGCGGTGCTCCCCGCCGCCCCCGCCGCCTCCGCCCGCCCCTCGGCGGCAGCCGGGCCCGAGCGGGAGCGGAGCGTGGCGCCCGGCACACGCAGCGCCCCTCGCACTCCCCCGGGGCACACGCCGCCCCTCGCGCGCACGGATACACCTCCCCCCTACACACACACACACACACACACACACACACACTCGCGGGGATGCAGCCGCCCCTCGCACACACCCGCTCGTACACAGCCACCCGCCCCTCACAGGCCCGCGGGGGTGCGGCCGCCCCTCATACACACACCCTGCCTTTGCACACTCGCGTCTCACACACCCGCGCAACGCACACTTGGAGACACACGCGCATCCCCCCTCACTCACACACACACACACACACACACGTACTGCTTTCTCCCTTGCACACACACAAGCACACACGCATGCAGATGCACACCCTCCCCTCACACACCCACAAACACCCCATGCCCACCCCACACACATGGCCCCACACTCGCACACCCCACCTCACATCTTCATCCCCTCCACCACCACACCCACACATCCACACCCGCACACATCCACAAACACACCTTCATGCACCTCCCCATACCCTCCCCACAGGTGCCTCTACTCCCCCATCCACATGCACATCTACACGCACACATCCTCTACACCCCTCCTTGCTCCCCCTTGCCCCCAAGGCCACCCAAACACACACACATCCACCCTCACAGACAACCAACATGCTCCCTCACACACCATGGAGCCTGGTCTGGGTGCCACACTAGCCCCCTGGAAGGTTGGGTCTACATCTGAGAGGCTGAGGCTTGTCCTTCCATCCCTCTATCCTCCCATCCCTGTCTCTCCATCCTGCCATCCTTCCATCCCTCTGTCTCTCCATCCCACCATCTTTCCATGCTTTCCATCCTTTCCTCCCTCCATCTTTCCATCCCATCCCATCCCACCATCCCTCTGTCCCTCTGCTCCCCCATCCCAGTCACTCCTGTGGTGGTGAGAGCAGTTGGAGGGCCAAGCAACCTTGGCCTGAGCCCCACTGACCTGGGACACCGACCAGCCTTGGCCACACACAGCCGCATTCCCTGCTAAGCTGTGCAGACCTGGCCACACACCACCCAGCAATCCCACCCAGGGACCAGCTCTCGACTTGAACTTCCCAGCACTCTCAGGGCTCTGAGTTCCTATCTCTGCTGCCCAGACTTTGATACACGGGTGTCTGAGCCTGTCTGGTAACTGAGAAAATCTCCTAAGGTGTTTCCTGACAGACTGAATCCAGTGAAACACAGCTTGTAATGTTTCCCTGGCCAGGAAAGCCTCACCTTTGGTCAGCAGGAGGGCTTTTTTTCTCCATTCCCTCCTTTCCCTGTCCCACGGACTCCCCCAGCATCACAGGTTGCGCCTCCTAAGGTGAGCGTAGCGCTTTCTGTATGCCAGAAGAGAGGGGCTCCAGCAGCAGCATCTGCACCAAACCTGCCTTCACCATCATGCTGTGACGTTGCCCACAGCCAGACCTGTTCTGGGGAGGATCCTACCGTCCCAGCAGCACCTGTGTGGGAGCACATTGAGTTTCTTACTTTGCTCCCCCACACCAATCCCCCCCAGTTCAGTCACGGGCACAAGATCTTGGCATTGAATTCCTTCTCCTTTGTAAGCACCACAACTGCTACAACAAACCTTTCTTACCACTCTGTGCTTGAAACTGAGACTTGACATTCAGGACTGGTTTGTAATTGGCTTTACAGACATATCAAACCCGTGTCCTGTCCTCTTTAATGATCAAAACTGTTGCCATACTCCCCTAATTTTGCTGTGATATTATTAGAAGATGAATAACATGTATGGAGGCTCTGATCTCGCTGCACTTTGCCAGCACTTTTCTTAAGAAAGCACTTTACTAGCTACAGTCTGTGCACGGGGACCACTTTATCTTTCACAGGGATGTACCCACCTGTAAGGTGAAATGCAGCAGCAGCTTTAATGGGGCACAACAGCATTGCGCAGACAACAGCGGGCTCCGCAGCTCCAAGTGCTGGCAGCCACGCTGGGCACGCATGAGCTAAATCAGTCAGAGCATCGGGACAAACACTTCTTCTGCAAAACAGTACTACAGCTCAACTCAATATTTTATCACTGCAAATGTTTAGAAGCCCTCCTTGTCCTCTGAGGTACTGAGGAGCGCAAAGAAATGATGCAGAGTGAATCATTTATTCAAAACTTCTGCCTGCATTTTGTGTCAGTCCAAGAACACGAAACGATGCCTTCCCTGCTCACATCCAGCCAGCCCCAGCTCAGGAGTTTGTCTGGGTTTGGAATCCAGGGGCTGGGACACGTGATGCGTTGCTGCAGGGGTTTTGCTGTGCGGTATATCCGTGTATGTGCTGAGTGGGTGCGCTTGGCTTTGGAAATGACATCCATTTGTCCCCGTTCCAGTGGGGATGAACTGAATTTACTGCCAGGGAATGGCCTTGAGCCCAAGGAGAGAGTCCCTCCAGCAGCCAAGATTAGGTTCAGATTACAGACAGCAAATACTTGCAGCAAGAAAGAAAAAAAATTAATATTGCAAACATGAAGCAAAAGCCTCCGGTCGTTGTATGGTGACAACACAGGTCAGGGCCTCTCCAGCAGTCCTCTGATTGCTTTAATTAATTTCCTCTCATATATTCTCCATGAGATTTTTATTCCCCTGCATTTTACTGCAGATCCTGGCCCTGGGGTCTGCCCAGCCAGGGCCTCCTGCGAAGCGACTGCAGTCCAGAGGAGGGAAGGGCTGATTTTGGCACATGTAACAAGGGCGCAGTGCTGCCCCAGGGATCAGCAGGAAAAGCTGTTGCGGCCCCATGTGCTGGAGATGCAAGAGGCAGATGCTGGGAAAGGGGACAAGGCTGCAGCTAGCACTGCCTCCGTGCCTCTGGGTGCGATGGGATGCTAGCCAGAGGGGAGCTTCACCCAAAAAACAATGTGAAACAACACCAAACCCTCCCCTCCTCCCCTCCCCCAGTGATACGGGTGACTAAAATGCAGTTGTCATCTTTGAAATGCAATACTAACCCAAACTCCATTTTCGAAGCGTAAGGATGTGTACCCCTCTGGGGTGTCAGTCCTCTGGGACCAGCTCAGCTAAAACTAAAGCATAAAGGACCAGCCTTCTACTTACGCCAAGCTCCATACGGCGGCGTGTGGTGGTACCTCTGTCAATCAGAATCAGGCCCAGCGGTGTGTTGACAACCAATTCTGCCCCACAAAAGCTGCCTGGTGCCAGAAATCTCTAGAACAAAACCAAGTAAAACCACCAAGATTGTTTATTTCCCATTTCTCTGTCACTATGTGAATCGGGACAGTAGCTGAGCCCTAAAACCAGAGAGGGGAGCAGTTATTCTTAGCAATAAAGCTTCTGGAAAATGCCTTTTATCTCACTGGGGAAAAAAAATGTGCATCTCCATCATGGAGAGAGGGAGATTTTGCATTTTTTAATTAGATCAGTTGAAAAGTTGGGGGAAAAAAGAACCTGCTTTGCTGTCAAGCTCCTTAGCAAAAAGAAGTTCTGAAAGTTCAGGAACTTGGAGAGAGCTTTAAATCTCCACAGCTAAAAATAATTCATCCCTTTAGAAAATGCCATAGATTTTTTTTTAATCACTGCCATAGATGAATTCAGCTCATCAGAACATGGATATTAAACTAAGAAAACGAAAATATTTTTCTTTTTAACTTTCCTCCTTTCAAAAATCCTTTTGTTGTTGGGGGGGCAGTGACTGACACCCCCCCGGCTGCTGGTTTACTTGCGTTTGCAGGGACTGGTGCAGCCTGGTGAAACAGCTTGACAAGATGTGTGGGGATGCAGCTGGCCATGCAGACAAAGCAGGACATTTCTGTGCCTCCTCTCCAGTAGTTTTAATTTGTCTCTGTGTTACCTTTATTAGCATTGTTTTGGATTCTGTCTTTTCCTGCTCCAGCGAGCGCTAACACCCCAGGCCAGCTGCTCTGCTGGTGCGTGGCCGGGACAGCTCAGCTCACATCAGCGGCAGAACATGGATTCACCTCAGGGGAAGATCATAGAATCATAGAATCATAGAATGGTCTGGGTTGGAAGGGACCCCAAGGATCACAGAGCTCCAACCCCCCTGCCACAGGCAGGGGCACTAACCTCCAGGTCTAGAGCTACACAAGGTTGCCCAGGGCCCCATTCAACCCAGCCCTGAACACCTCCAGGGATGGGGCATCCACCCCCTCTCTGAGCAGCCTGTTCCAGCCCCTCGCCACTCTCTCTGTAAAAAACTTCCCCCTAATATCTAATATAATCTAATCCTTCCCTCCTTCAGCTTCACTCCATCCCCCTTGTCCTGCCATTATATACTCTTTTAAAAAGCTGATTCCCCTCCTGTTTCTCTGCTCCCTTCAGGTACTGGAAGGCTGCAATGAGGTCCCCCCGCAGTCTTCTCTTCTCCAGGCTGAACCAGCCCAGCTCCCTCAGCCTCTCATTGTAGGGGAGGTGCTCCAGCCCTTGGATCATCTTCCTGGCTTATTCTGCATTTGCAGATTTGCTCAAGGCCATGATTTCCATGGAACATAGAACCAAAGAGCATTCTGATCAGAGCTGTAGGACAGGGCATGCAGAGAAAGCTGCCTGCAGATAGCCTGAGAGCAGGGGCGAGGGACGGGGGGGGGGAGGCAGGGGAAAGGCATCGAAGGTGACACGTGGTGAGGTTTGTCTGTAAAGCCAGACAGATAGGGGAAGTTTGTGTTTTTCTAAGGGATATAATCCCTCCTGCTTCAGCACAGAAGCTGATTGCCAGCAGAGATTGGAGGATGCCTTTTTCTCCAGGCTGCTCATTCCACATGCATCCACAATGTGGTTTACTGCCTTTTTCCTCTAACTCAGCTCGAGCAGGGCCCTGACAAGGATAGGGCATGGAATTTGATGTCCCAAATATGCAAGTCCTAATTAAACACAGACAAGGATACACTGCACCAGTCTGCTGGTAAGCTCCCCAAAGACTGATTTCTATAGGGACAGGCACAGTATATAGCTAAGGGGTCCAACAGTGTTTTGAGGCATTGTCTGGGAAGAGGAGAGCTGGCTGAACTCTCAAAGCCGCATCAGCTGGCAGCCACCACCCACAGCCAATCACTTCAAAACCTCTTTGCTTTGACAGCACTGAGGGTCTGAACTGGAGCCAGCTGGGGGTTTTGCAGATTTTGGTCCCTTCATTTCTAAAGCACTGGGCACAATCCATCCAGCATAGGAATAATCACCTTCCAACCTGCCTTTTCAGGCAGTTTGAGCCCCAGAGCCTCCATCCTTTCTTGCCTCTGGGGTCCCTCCTGGAGCTCACCCTGTGGATGGGGATACCATGCAGAGCCGTCCCGCTGCCCTCTCCAGCAAGCCTTTGACAGCACTTGCTGTCAAAAATCCCAGCTGGCATGGGATGAAAGAAAAGGCTTTGCCAGGACATTTCCAGCTCTATCTAGGGATGTGGTGGTTTCCTTGAGATGCAGGGTGGCTCAGGGCCGCGGGCCTGAGCCCAGGGATAAAACCTCTGTCCCTCTGAAGCAAGGGAGAAACCCTAACGACAGTAACACCAGGCAGTGATGGAATGTGAAAAGGTTAGTTATTACAAAGTAACTGTGACTAGCTCAGGAGTAAGTCTGTATTTTCAAAACTCCTTTTTAAAAATAATTAGGAGTTGCATACTGGGGAAAAGACTGGGTTTGAAGGGAGATATCTAAACCAGAGCAAGAGACCGTGATGGGAAAGTTTCAGAGGTGTTCATCAACAGCTAAAATTAGAGGAGATTGGTAGGGAAATGGCAACAAAACCCCTTTGGTCTCATACAAGTGTGTGCAAATAGTAGCACACATCTGAGTGCCCCCAGGGCTGATCACACTCACACCCCATTCTTCCCATCGTATTTATTTCCAGGTCAAGGCCTTTGCTTCCTTTCTGATGGTTCAAGTATGTACTAAACCCCACATCTGTGCCTGGGGGGAGACACAGGACATTTCTGAGAACAGACTACCAGGTGCATAAGCACAAGCCCTGCCTGGGTGCAGGGGAGCCGTGCTGGGGCCGGCGTGCCATGCAGAGTTGCACACATGAGCCACATGCATGGGGAGCAGAGAATCACAGAATCACTGAGCATTAGGAGTTGGAAGGGACCTCGAAAGATCATCTAGTCCAACCCCCCCTGCCAGAGCAGGATCACCCAGACTAAATCACACAGGAACATGTCCAGGTGGGGTTTGAATGTCTCCAGAGGAGACCCACAGCCTCTCTGGGCAGCCTGTCCCAGGGGTCCCTCACCCTCACAGGGAAAAACTTTCTCCTTATGTTCACATGGAACTTCCTCTGCTCCAGCTCCCACCCACTGTCCCTTGTCCTGTCACTGCCATCCCTGAGCAGAGCCTGGCTCCATCCTCCTGACTTGCACCCTTTACATATTTATGAAGATTGATGAGGTCACCCCTCAGTCTCCTCCAAGCTAAAGAGGCCCAGCTCCCTCAGCCTCTCATCAGGAAGGGGTTCCACTCCCTTCATCATCTCAGTGTCCCTGTGCTGGGCTCTTTCAAGGAGTTCTATGTCCTTCTTGAGCTGAGAGGCCCAGAAGGGGACACATTATCCCAGGTGGGGTCTCACCAGGGCAGAGCAGAGTGGGAGAAGGACTTCTCTTGATCGCCTAGCCACCCTCCTTCTGATACACCCCAGGATGCCATCGGCCTTCTTAGCCACAAGGGCACAGTGCTGGTCATGTTCATCCTGCTGTCCCCCAGGACCCCAGGTCCCTCTCCCCTATGCAGCTCTCCAGCACGTCTGGCCCCAACCTATACTGATACCTTGGAGTATCAGGAAGACCCTCCACTTGCCCTTGTTGCATTCCACTGAAGTTCTCCCTGCCCATCTCTCCAGCCTGTCCAAGTCTTGCTGAATGGCAGCACAGCGCTCTGGGTTATCAGGCACCCCTCCCAGTTTTGTGTCCTCAGCAAACTTGCTGACTGTGCGCTCTGTGCACTCATCCAGGTCATCAATAAACATATTAAATAGTAATCAATGGATGTATTGAGTATATTGATATAAGTATATCAATAAATATATTGAATAAGCACGGGGAGGACATGGCAAACATCACAACCTGTGCTTGCAGGGAGCAAGAGGCACATGCACAGGAGGAGCAAATGGCATCAAGTTAATGAGCAGTGATCTATTAGACAGTGGTGTGACTGCAGAGCCCTGCTTGAGAAACCACAAGCTCCTATAATAGTGCCCAAGCTGGCTGGCCTCGTGCTGGAGGGCTGGAAGTAAGTTGAAGAAGAGAATAACTTGTTTTAAGACTATCTCTCTAAGGGATAATTTGGGGCATTTCACAGCTCAGTGCCAGGAAGCACCGGTCCTGACACAAGCAGCCAGAGCGGCGGTGTGTCTGTCTGCAGGCAAAATGTAAATTCTGTGTGAGCAGAAGGGGGGAAACAGGTCGAGAGCCTAACAAACCCAGACAGACTGGCCTTGGGCTAGCACAGCCCGGGCAGGAGGGAAAGGATACTGTGAGAGCAGGAGCTGAACGTGGGTTTTCTGGCCTGTTTAGTGGGAGCAGCAGGTATAAACCCCGGGGCCTGATCTGTTGCATTTGGGCTGGAAGAATCCCAGACATAGATACAGACTGGGAGAAGAGCTCCTGGGGAGCAGCCCTGCTGAGAAGGACCTGGGGTTCTGGTGGATGAGAAACTTATCATGAGCCAGCAGTGTGCTCTTGCAGCTCAGAAAAGTGATGGTATCCTGGGCTCCATCAGAAGAGGGGTGGCAGCAGGGACAGGGAGGTGATTGTCCCTCTCTACTCTGCCCTCGTGAGGCCCCACCTGGAGTCCTGTGTCCAGATCTGGGGCCCCCAATACAAGAAAGATGTGGAACTGTTGGAGACGGTTCAGATGAGGCCACAAAGACGATTAGAGGGCTGGAGCACCTTGCCTACAAAGAGAGGCTGATGGTGTACCCCTGGAATGGGTCACCCACAGGCAGGCTGAGCCTAGCCAGAATATTGGTTTTGGTGGTGTTTCTCATTATTTACATTTGTGTACATTTTTTTTTACCTCTACAATTTTCTTTTCCTCCACAAATACCCAATTTTTCTTCTGCTTAATGGAAATAGGGTTCTTCAGGGGTGAATAATTTTGTTCAGAATTTAAAACTGGCTGCACTGGGGACAGTACGAGGGAGCAGAAAGTAGCAGTGGGATTGAGTTTACCAAATAAGAAAAAGCCTGACTTTGCACAGCTCAAAGCATTCTGTGGGAATAGGAACCTGTCACTTGTCTGGTGCAGCCTTTTTACCAAAGAGCTCTGTTAAGCCATCTTTGTGTACCTCACCCAGTTATTAATGAGCTCAGAGATGGAGCTGCAGTGGAGGGGCAATATGCTGATGGTCACGGATCGGTTTTGTTACACACCTGTCAATGCTGTGTGATTTAGTTTTGCACTTGAGGGCAAAAAGAACATTTTTTTAAATGTATCAGGATCTCTCTGCGTTTTTAAGCCCCAGCATCAAAATTAATCCTTTTGTAGGAGCCTTTAAAATAAATTCCTTTGCTTGTGCAGAATGTCTGCTATCTTGCCCTTAGTATTTCTATCCATTATCTTTTACTGCCTTCTTTCATTTTTATGACCCCATTTTTATTTACAGTACAGCCCTTAATTTAGTAGTGCTGACACAGTTACATTTGCAGTAATAGCTTAATTACCATATATTCATGAACAGGGTGGTTTGGGACAGTAGCTCCGAACGTGACAGATTCATTTGCATTATTGCCATTAGCATGCTACACAAACGAGTTGCTGTTTATGAAGTAACTGTTTAATGGGGTTGTATTCCTTCCCTAAGAACCCAGGGCTGGAGGAGAACGGGGAGCTGCTGCTATGCTGGGCTGGTCTGGAACTTCTGCAAGCTGCACCATGATCACGCTGGCAGATGGCATGTGATGTCTTTTCCAACTCAGCAGAAAATGGAAAAATATAATAAAGAGACTAGAGTGATTAGAGTCTTTATCAATGGGACTGGAAATCTAGTGCACCATATGCTTGGTATAAAAAGAAATATTCATCTGAAAAAATTAAAGCTGAGCATAGACTGAACTTATCTGTTATTTTTTGTGGGCTTCATGGATTGGTTTTAATCCACTATTTTAAGCATAAATGTAATTGCAGTGAGTAATAACTTTGTGCTCTGGCACATTCCATGCTCTCTAGCATCACAGCCTTCTTACTGCTCCCAAAACAAAACTCTCTCCATGCTAAGGTCATGTTACCAGTGGGAAGTGGGCTGGCACTGGCTGGTGTTCCCAGTCCCTCTCCCCACTGTCTCTGTTGATGGCAGACCTGATCCCATGGCCTGTGGGGGCAGAGGGGTCTCAGCCAGTGTCCATCTGAACTTGCAGGTTGAGAGGCCTTTGGCAAAGGTCTGACGATGCATCTCCAAACCAGGCAACACTGGTGTCTCTGTGAGGATTTATTGTAGTTGCTCTTGTTCCTTGGTGGCAACAGAGAATGTGTTTGATGGCCTCAGAGTACCTTGCACATTTATATGTTGCTTGAAATCTAGGCTTAAGTATTCTGCTGCTAAATGCATTCCTTTCAGATAGGATGCAGGGATAGCCATCATTCCTGATAACATGCCAGTGGCCAGCTCAAGCCTGTGTGAGTGCTACCCCACTGCTATCTGCTTGTGTTTCATCTCCATGCACGTGTTCACTCCAGAAAGAGAAAATTGCAGCTCTTGATTCGCTGAGGTACTTGAGTGCACCTGATTCTCAGCACTTGAAGAGTCCCACTGTAGTTATTGCACTTGCTATAAACCAGGTATTTACTGAAATATATCCCCTAATCTGGATCAGAATGAAGGTCTGAGGGAACAGGGATGCCAAAATATCACTCTGATTCCCCCTTGAAGATGTGCACTCTATTTAGCCAGGAGATAAGAGTGGCTGGGATGACTGATGACACAAACAGCAATGTAACCGAGTGATGAGGCTGTTCCTGTTGGGCTATGGGGGAGATTTCCCAGCCTTATTTATGAATTCATGATATACAAACCCAGCAATTTGAAAATGAAAGCTTGTTCTCATTTTCCTCCCTCTTATCCTAGTTGGTAGCTGGTTCTTCAGGGTAGACACCAGCCTGAAGAAAAGCTCCTTTCAGCCACACTTACATGAGAAAACAAATTTGTTTGGAATTGGTAGAGAGGCTATTCAACTAATTTTCATTTTCTCCTGACAATCCAGACGAAGAGGAAAGGACAGATGCATTCAGTTTTCTTATTCATCCACGTGAAATTGCTGAGACAGCAAGGCTATTCGGAATGGAAATGGTACCTGGTTCATCTTAAGGAAACCTTCATCCTAGAGAATAAATTTTTTAAAAAGCCACCTTAGAGTATGGCCTGTATGAAAAACTGTTTTGGAGGAAAGGAGCTTGTTAAAAGCTGGGATGCTCCTTTGTTAAGTGCTGACATGCAGGTCCATGGTCTCTCTAAGGTCATCCTTAAGTCACTGCTTAAGAAAGAGCACCCCCAAGATGTCAGAACCTTTGGCACCATGTAGTCTAATCCTGCTTGCATCTGGTGTCCCTGTCACGACACTAAAGATATCAATGTCTTATCCACATTAGGGATCTTATTGATTTAATCCAAACTCCTTCTTGTCTTTGACCCTGAATCAGAAAGCCTTAAACACTTAGGGCCCCAAATCCTGTAATTTCCTTCCTGTTTTATGTACGTATCAATTATCTGCAGCACAAGTGACAGAGCCCATTGATAAACCTTCAGTCAGAAGAGAGCAATGACTGTGGTGGATCGGGCTGAACATCTGTCTAGCAGACAGGAGAGATGACAAAAGGGACAAGCAGGTAGCAACACCTTCCAAGGAAATGCTCCCAGCCACTCCCAGCTCCCTGCCCTGGGGCTCCCAGTCCAGAGATGTTGGTTTTGGATTTCACATACCAGTGATGTTTTCCTTCATTAATTTTTCCTGCTTCCATTCGAACTGTGCAATCTTCTAGCACCCACAGCTCCCTGTCTCAAGGAGTTCCACTGATAAGTCACATATTCTCTAAAAATAAAACTTTTTTTTTTTTTTTTAATTATCTACTTGCTATCTTCCATTCCTGGAGCCTTGGTTAACTCCCACATAGGCCCTGGTTGTTCATGGATTTAGGATGTGTCAGCAGGATGCATTTGGCAGGGTTACAAAAGTGTTTTCATTGGGATAAGACTTGGTCTCCATGTTCCCAAGCAGCAAAACCCACTGTATTACTCAGCAGTATATTCACACTATAAATACGCGTTTTTTTAACATTAATTCATCCTTATTTACCACAGCAGATAACAGAACTCCAGGCTGGGATTCATGCAGCAATAAAAAAAAAGAAAGAAATTCTACCAGATTATAAAGATTTGTCATGTTGTCACTGTGTTTATTTTCTCCATCTATTTCTCTCCTCTCTGTGCATTGCTTTATGCTTTGCAGGGCCCTGGGGGAAGGAAAAGTGGGTATTGTTTTGAAAAATATAAGGGTTTTTTGATTAAAGGATACAAAATTAATTTGCTTCACAGAGCCTGGAAGCAAATTACTTGACAACTGTACTACACTGAACAGAGCACACGTGGTCACATTTATCACGTTGGTCACTGGACCCAGGCCTTTCGCTCCTCAGACTGTGGAGTCTCTTTTCCAGCTAGAGAATGTGAATTGGGTAAAACACATGTAATCTCAAGTTGCTGGTTTTGGGGGGGGGGTGGTGGTGGTTCCCCACTAACTTGCATAAGGTCAGAGTAATGCTGTAGCTACGGCTCTCATTGAACTGGGAAGAGCAGAGGAGCATAGCATTGATCTTGCTGTAGATCCAAGGCACCATGCAGACCAGCGCTAGAGACTGAACCACCTCTGCCACTAAACCCAAACTTAAGCTTAGTAGCAAGGACCTAGCCCTAAGAGCAGAGGGCAGAAGAGTCACAGTGGTCTTCTCTGAAAAGGAGATTTTTCCCATTTGAAGGACTGGGAATCGCTGAGGCTCAGAGTCACACCTGGATGGACTCAAGAGCACCACCACTGCCGGTTCACATCCAAGCTACCAAGCCCTGGACACTGAGGTTATTTTGGGTACAGGATGCTGCCTGTCTTTTGGGCAGATACCATCAGCAAGCTGGGAAATGAAGCTGAAGATGGACTTGCTCCTTGTGGTATTTGTACACCAGAAAATGGGGGACAGAAATCGGTGTGGCTGCGCTGCCCCAGGAAGGTATGTCTGTGGTCCCAGCTGGACCATCCACCAGATGCACAGCAGTTACACTGCCTGTTATATCTCCTTCTTGCTTTGTGTTTTTCCATGTGACAAGGAAGAGCCCAAAATCACTCATATAGGCAGAAATGTCACTATGGAAACAAGGAGACAGTTTAGCATAGTTTGGCCAGTATTGACACAGCCACTGATGGGATGGTGCGACCCTGAGTGAGGAGACCCCCCTGAGGAGTGAACCTGGCTGAGTGCACCACACCGCTGCAGTGTTGGCCAAAACAAACAGCACAGTGCTTCTTTCAAAAGCCTTGAGTATCTGTGTCATGAAATCACAGAATTACAGAATGGTAAGGGTTGGAAGGGAACTCCAGAGATCATTGAGTCCAACCTCCCTGCCAAAGCAGGGTCCCTAGGACAGGTCACAGAGGTCGGTGTCCAGACGGGGCTGGAATATCTCCAGAGAAGGAGAGTCCACACACCCCATGGCAGCCTGTCCCAGGGCTCCCTCACCCTCAATGGGTAAAAGTTTTCTGCATGTTGGTGCAGAACTTCTATACTCTAACTTGCAGCCATTGCCCCTTGTCCTATCTCCACAGACCACTGAAAAGGGGCTGGCCATTTCCCCCTGCATCCCATACTTAAGATACTGATAAACATTAATAAGATCCCCCCCTTAGTCTTCTTTTCTCAAGGCTGAACAGCCCCAGCTCACTCAGCCTTTCTTCACAAGGAGGATGCCCCAGGCCCTTAATCATCTCTGTAGCCTCAGCTGGACTCTTCCCGGGAGATCCCTGTCTTTTTTATACCAGGGAACCCAGAACTGGACACAATACTCCAGGTGGGGCCTGAGGAGGATCACCTCCTTTGACCTGCTGGCCACACTCCTCTTGATGCCCCCAGGATCCCATTGGCGCTTTCAGCCCCCAGGGCACACTGCTGGCTCATGGCCAACCTGTCACCCACCAGGACCCCAGGTTCTTCTCTGCAGAGCTCCTCTCCAGCAGGTCATCCCCAGCCTGTACTGATTCAAGCAGTTAAGCACACAGGAAAGCAGAAAAACTGAGCTGGTTCGACCAAGAGCTGTGAAAAAAAGTGAGGGAATGTGCCAGGCTCCTCCATGTTGGGAAACGCCAGCGCTTTGTCTCAGGCTGCTCTAGTAAACAGAATTTCTAATATGCTCCCCCAGAGCCAAAGATGAAATAAGCTCCTGTATAGAATATAATGGCTGTGGGAGGAAGTTGTCTGCATCGTTGGGTATATTGAACACGGTCTCGTTTTCCTGCATTGTGCTTTGCTTTCAAGCCTTAAGTCTGGGAGAGATTCCCCTTGGAGAACATTGAAATTAAAGACTGAATCAAGAATGAATTAATTCTGTTCACTAATTGTAATGATCACGTTACCTGGTCCTTAGGAACAGTGTGAGGAGCAGCTGCTGCTCTGCTGTGGTGAGGTTCTGCTCCCCGCAGCTGGGGAAGGGCTGGACCTTGGATTTTAACACTCCTTTCAGTCCCTGATTTCTCAGGAAACATTTGAAATGTTTGCTGATGCCAAAGCAGTCCCTGTCCTGGCATAAGCCTGGGCAAACTGCAGGGTCCCACTTAACTTTGCTGGGAACATTTGCTCTGTCAGTGTCTCCCCTGCTCTAGAGCCACTTCAAATTTAGCCAGAAAGATGCTGGTGAAGAAGCTCCACATAAAATCTCGGTTTTCGGCATCATTTTATAGAATCATGGAATCAGGGACTGGTCTGGGTTGGAAGGGACCCCAAGGATCACAGAGTTCCAACCCCCTGCCACAGGCTGGATCTATACAAGGTTGGATCTCAACCTGGCCTTGAACACCCCCAGGGATGGAGCACCTCACCACTCTCTCTGTAAAGAACTTCCCCTAATGTTTCATCTAACCCTTCCCTCCTTCAGCTTCACTCCATTCCCCCTTGTCCTGCCAGTCTCTGCCCTTTAAAAAGTTGATTCTCCTCCTGTTTCTCTGCTCCCTTCAGGTACTGGCAGGCTGCAATGAGGTCCCCCCACAACCTTCTCTTCTCCAGGCTGAACAAGCCCAGCTCCCTCAGCCTCTCTTTGTAGGCAAGATGCTCCAGCCCTTTAATCATCTTCATGGCCTCATCTGAACCCTCTCCAACAGTTCTACATCTTTCTTGTACTGGAGCCCAGCTCTGGACACAGGACTCCAGCTGGGGCCTCACGAGGGCAGAGTAGAGAGGGACAATCCCCTCCCTGTCCCTGCTACCCACCCCTCTGCTGATGGAGCCCCAGGATCCCATCACTCTTCCGAGCTGCAAGAGCACACTGCTGGCTCATGTTAAGTTTCTCATCCACAAGAACCCCAGGTCCTTCTCAGCTCTTCTCCCAGTCTGTATGTATGTCTGGGATTCCTCCAGCCCAAGTGCAATACCTTACACTGCTGTGCTGAACCTCATTAGGTTCATATGGGGCCACCTTTCCAGCCTGTCAGGATCCCTCAGGATGGCTTCCTTTCCTTCTGTTGTGTCACCCACACCACTCAGCTTGGTGTCATCAGCAAACTTGCTGAGGGTGCACTCAATTCCATCATCGATGTCATTGATAAAGGTGTTAAAGAGAACCGGTCCCAAGACAGACCCCCTCGGGGACACTGCTTGTCACGTAAGTATCCAGCAGCCCCCCCAAGTCCCTTTCCAGGCTGGTGGTAACCCTGTTAGGGTGCTGGGGAGGGAGAGAAGCTTCATTGCTCAGTGTGACTCCCTCTCCCCAGCATACCACCACAGTGAAAGTTTGTGGCCCTAATTTAAGATCCGAATAGCACTGTGCCAGCTCCACTACCCCCAGTAAAAATCATCCTTCACAACTGCTAGTTGTTTGCTGCCAACAAATGCAGGGAAATTGCTCTGAATAACAAATGGTGATGCTGCTCCTCACCTCTGCTGCTGAGCTATGCAAACAGTTAATGTATTTTCCTTGTCACCCCTCACCAGTCAAAACCCCTTGTCAGACACCTCGATTTGAAGCACTGAGCTGATGCACTGGGCAGCTGTGACAGACATTTTGCCCTGCTTCTCTTCTCAGAGCATGATTTGCTTCACAGGCAGTATTCCACAGAGCCGATTTCTAGCAGAGAAGCCTGCAGGAGTGTCCCTGGTGTGTGGTGAGCCTGCAGTGCCCCCGGCATCGGGTGTGCTGGGCACTGCTTGGTAAAATTGGATGTGAAAATAAGAACAGTCCCCAGGCACACGTATCAGCCTTGTTCCTCACTGAACCCGCCGAGCCGTAAAGTTGGAAGCATTTCTGACGTGTGTGCTCCCAGCTTATTGACTCCTTCATTCAGCAAAAGCCGCCTGGGATCAGCCTGGAGAGTTCCGTGCAGCGTGTGAGGAGGGAAGATGGCTGTAACTCAGCTGCTGCCTGCAACAAAGTGTTGTCTCTCACCCACAAAACAAGTTCTTGAATTTCTGAGGTGTGTCCCTTCTTCTGCAGTTGAGACATCAAAGCCCTCAAGCTCTCCAGGGAGCATTTCCTCCCAAGACATTGGAAAATAACCCACAATGTGCATACATTGTTTTAAAAATGTCTCAGGGATCGGTCTGAGCCAACGTTTTGCCTCTGGATGCGGCAATGTCAAGCCAGAAGACAAGCAGATACGTTGAGCTCAATTTTTTCCTATGAAAGTGCACTTTGAATGGAGTGCCACCCATAGACGTCTTCAGCTTGTAATGAAGAAGTTTCACCCCTTCGAATTAGCTTCACTTTTGACACCTAACCATGCGATTATCCATCACCTCTTTTGACTCCAGCATTAGCTGCTGGAATCCAAACCATTCCCTGCTTCTCTTTTTTTCAGTGTCTCTTAATAACAAAGTTCATTTAAAAAAACAGCCCCAAAAGTTTGTCTTCAGACGCGTTGCCATGAGGCGTGCCAGACCACAACCAGCTGCCCCCTGACATGAAAAGCCTTCAACGACTTTTTAAAAGCCCTACAATACCCTGCTGTGGGTTTGTATTTAACAGTAGGTGCTATTAAGGGACATAAAATATGTCAACGTTAAAGCCCGGAGGTGATGAGAGCGCCGTGGGTGGCAGAGCTTTGTGCGCAGCCTGAGAGTGACAAGTGGTGGGTGTTCAGTGCTGGCACGTTCCTGGCTGGCAGGCTCCTTGCTATGTGGGGGGAGAGTTACTGTACCAGCTCTTTAGAGATGGGCTCTAAATTTAGATCCTCCTTTATAGGGGTAGGGGGGAGACGACACGACTTTTCATCGAGGAGAAGGCAGGGCGCTACTTCTTGTTTAGCAAATATTGCTTCTCGTCTTCCCAGATGGGGAGAGGAGAGGGGAGGGAAAGGAAATCCCTAATGATACAGGAGTCATCAGTCATTGTTCATACCTAATCAGCCGGGATTGAAGGAGTCATTATCCTATTAGTGCTATTCCCAGGCTCCAGCGATAGGGTGGTGATAGACATTGTGACAAAGTCGAGCCAGTGATTTTTGCCACAACCTGGAAAACTTTTTCTCATGTAGTAAACTTGTAAGAGAAAGAAGCAGGAAAAATTTCCCAGTTTAGATCCCATCTCTGCATGGCACTCTGCCTTTCCCTGGGTCTGATGTATCCCCAAGGCTTCGGGCTTGGCAGAGCAGAGGGTACTGATACTATGCACATATCCTAAGGGCTGGATCTCTAATCTGCAATTGTGTTTCACACCTACTGTGTGACAAAAAAATCCTCTGTGGTCTGAGCACGTGTGTGTGCATAACCACACACACACACACACACACACACCTATATGCATACTCACTCATTCACCCTGTAATTGTTGCTCCCCCCTGCTATGGGTCTCAAGCACAATGTGCTTCTACCCAAATTGAGATAGAGAGCAAAACACCCCAGTTTGTGCCCTGGCAGTCTCTGTCATCCGTGGTGCATCCACTGATGTTGGTGCCTTTAGAAATCTGCTACAGCTGGGTTAGTGTTCACATGACACATGTAACACCAGCTACAACTGAAAATACGGAAGGAAGGAAGGAAGGAAGGAAGGAAGGAAGGAAGGAAGGAAGGAAGGAAGGAAGGAAGGAAGGAAGGAAGGGAAGGAAGGAAGGAAGGAAGGAAGGAAGGAAGGAAGGAAGGAAGGAAGGAAGGAAGGAAGGAAGGAAGGAAGGAAGGAAGGAAGGAAGGAAGGAAGGAAGGAAGGAAGGAAGGAAGGAAGAAGGAAGGAAGGAAGGAAGGAAGGAAGGAAGGAAGGAAGGGAAGGAAGGAAGGAAGGAAGGAAGGAAGGAAGGAAGGAAGGAAGGAAGGAAGGAAGGAAGGAAGGAAGGAAGGAAGGAAGGAAGGAAGGAAGGAAGGAAGGAAGGAAGGAAGGAAAGGAAGGAAGGAAGGAAGGAAGGAAGGAAGGAAGGAAGGAAGGAATTTGGAATTGTGGATAATGCCAAATGACAAGCCAAAATGTAACTGGCACCAGGAAGCTAGCAGCAACTTCCCTATAAAACAAAGTTTCTGCCCTGTCAGATGAGAGCAGTTCCCCTCACTGCAAGGAGATGTCATGGCTTTGTTAGAGAACAAGAAAGCACAAGTGACAGCAAGAGACATCAGAGTAACTGAGGCACGCAGTATTCAGAGAGATCCAGAGAGGAGGTCATCTCAAGCCAAAAGATCATTATGTGAAGGGGGAGTGAGACTTCAAAGTGGCTAGGAACCTGGCTCAGGACTGGTAGCTGTACCCTCCTCCTACCTCCTGTGAATCCTATCTCCTGTGCACAGTTTGAAGCAATGAGGAAGTAGGGCTCTGAGGGAGATAAATGATGTTGTTAGCTGTTTGTGATGTGTTTACCTCCTTTTGCCTGAAGACTGCTATCTTCCCCCTGACAGGTACTGGGAAGCATCCCTCTAAAGAGCTTGGGGTGTCTGTGGCAAAACCCACCCAACTCCAACGTCACAGCAGTGTACATACGTATATGTGTGCATATAAACACAGTAGTATATGTGTAGGCACATTTATAGGTACTCAGGCCTAACAGCATGTAGAGAATACACACTGTTGCAGAACAGCATCCTCGTGGTGTGTCTTACATGCTCAATAGTATGTAAAGAACAACAGGGACAGGGAGGAAACAAGGCATTTTGCTCCAAGCAAAAGAGCTGCAGCTCTTGACATACATTTAACTGGGGAAAGGCAGAATGATTTTAAAAGAATAATAACACAGAAAAGCAACCCCCCATTTTTCAGGTTAATTAAACACATATAACAGCACAACTTCTTAGTAGACATCCTTTGAAATGCACAGTTTTCACTCTGGTTTAAAAGCTGAGTAGAAAGCACATCCTTTATCTTTGCTCTCCCAGCCCATCTGCTCTCTGTAGCTGTCCAGCCACAACCCAAGGAGTTACAACAAAGCTCTGCAAGGGGAATAAGGCAGGGAAAAGAGGGTAGCTCTGCTGTCCTGCAGCAAAGGATCTCCCAGAACAAGACAAGAAGTCAGTCGTAGGATAACCTTGGTTTTTCGTGCAGCCGTGCCCCCTGAAAGCCCCAAAAACCTCAAATGTGAGGAGCCCTCAAATAAAAGTGGCCTCACTTTTGCCTGTGCCAGGATGGGTCAGGAGCCAGCTGGCCTGTTCACTATGAACAAAATGGCATTTCACTATCACTTAAAAAAGTCATCCATTTCCTGCAGTCTGTTTCATCCCAGCCTTTCCAGATGCTCCTGCTGAGCATTAATCATCAGCAGAAATCCCGGGGAGAAATGGAAGAGCTGTCTGCTTTTGAGGCAGGCAAAGACAAAGAGCTGCTGTGGACAACTGGGAGATGTCTGCAGCGCAGCGTGCTGTGGCCGTGCTGCAACGTTTGGTTTGCCTGTGGAATAAGATGCACCAGTTTGTCCCAGTGAACAGTGGGCAGCATTGGTGCGAAGGTGTTAGAACTTCTGAGTGCTGCAGACGTGTTTGAAGCAGCAGGTGATGTCTTGGGTACTCCTACAGTTATCACGGGCCGTGTGTTGAAGAGGGAAGGGCGTACCTGCACACCACACCCAGCATCACAAGAAGGATTTAGTTTGGGGACATCTGCAGCAAATGTGGGCTGTTCTCTGGTAATGGTCCCTGTCAGTTTGTCCATCCCTGCCAAGCTGCTGGCGGGTGCTGTGAGCGGGTGGGTGCCCAGGGAAGCAGTGGCGATGGTGAGCAACCTCCCTGGGGGAAACTCCCTCTGGTCTGCCTGTCCTGCCATCCCTGCCATTCTCCCTTAGCCTGGTACAGCCACTGCATCCCTGAGTTTGTATTTCAGAGCCCATTTTTGGAGCAGCAGATGATGGGCACCAGAAGGGCCCGGGGTACCACGGGTCAGCAGCACACCTCCTCACTAAAGAGCCGAGAACTCGTGCTAAATGCAGCTATGTCTTCCTCTCACTTGCAACAGGCAAACTTGCCTCCTTTTTGCCCTCAATCCTAGTATTTTTGGAAATTTGCAGAACACCCTGTGAGCCCTCACAGACCCCATGCTTAAGCTCAGAGAGAAAGAAACCGGCTTTGCATGCAGAGCAGCCGGGCACATGGGGACGGCTGCCTGCGTACGGGCACAATCCCCTGTGAGGATGCAGACAGACAGGGGGCTGGAAACAGGAATTATTTGGGAGCTGGAGGAGGGACAGGGAACGCCTGGCGAGGTCAGGGGGTGTGGACGCTTTGGCAGGGATGGAACGGTGGGCAGAGCCCAGGGCACTGCTCGTGTGCCTGCAAAACCTGCCACTGATCCAGACACCGCAGTTTCTGAAGCCAAAATCTTCATCATCCAACTCCACTGAATTCAGTGGAAGGAGGCCAGGGGCTTTCTGGCTCAGCAAATGTGTATCACTGGCCCGTAAAATATCTGATGGGGAATATGGGCTTGATATTGCTTTCTATGCATGCTGGCAGCAGATATTTTTAATAGGGTCACTACCCGGCACGCCTGTAATGATATATTGTACACTCTGGAGGGACCATCGGTTGGAATTGTCACATTTATGAGAAAATCAATAACATTTTGAAAATGCTTTTAATGTTTTACACCACATCTCGAGCTGAAGGAAAATAATGGGCTTTATCCTCATTTACCAAGAATGACATCTTCTTATTGGAAACTAAAATTTTAGAAGAATAATTCAAAACTGGATATTTGATGTATAGATATGAAGGTATTTGATGAATATCGTAATCCCACTGTTCATAGAGCAGTGCTATTAATAACATGGAAAATTGAGACATTCTTTCATGCAGGTTTTCTAATGGAAAAATTTCTTTGCAAGTTTATCTTCAAAACAACAAGCTTTTCATTTAAAAAAAAAAAGTTAATTTGCAGCCTGTTATCCTACCGAATATCTCTTACTCAGAAAGGTTTTGCTGAGCTAAGGGTTATTTCTTTCATCATTTCTCCATCACTGCAAATTCTCCCAAATTAAAGCATTGACAAGAGATGCAGATAGACATCAAAACACAGAAAACTTCTACAAGCAGCCATCATGGAATGTCATTATTATCCAATTTCATATTTCATTGTCACCCAAAAGTATACAAAATCTTTATGGACCTCAGTGATGACTTTTCTTTATGGAGGTTCCTATTCAGAGGTCTAATGAGCTACAAAACGAGACCTGGAACCTGCCCACAGCTATGGGCAGAACATCTCCCCAGCTGGGTTTCAACAACATGATAAAATTCTGATACAAAATTTTACTTGTAGGTGGGAGGAAGGACACTGTTCTGTGAGGTATCTCTCAAAATCACTGGCAGTGAGGAAGCTGGAGAGGGAGCTGGGAGCGTTGGGCTAGCGAGCTACGTGCTGCTCTGGTTGTCAGAGGTGCATCAGATGTAGGATGTAGCACGTGGTTCTGTAATTGTCTGCATAAATAACAATACAGGTCTGGGAATAAAAGCACTTAGCTGTGATTTGTATCTCCTGCAGTGCCCGTCACGGGCAGTTCAGTGCTCCCCCAGATGTCTGTTTGATGGGTGGCAGGGTACCAAGCCTTTGCTTGCCAAAACAGTTTTAAACTCATACAAATGTTTCTCAAGTTCTTTCTCCACAACAGATTTCCCTTCTCCACCCAGCAAACACCGCAGTGAAACCTACGCATGTTGTGGTTTTACACAGCAGAGTTCTGGTGGAGAAGGGGGGGCTGCAGGGCTGGCTGCTGCAAGGAGCAGCCAGAAGCTCTCTGCAGGCCCCTCAGAGCAACACCAGGCAGCTCAAGGCTGAACCTGCAGCTGACCAAGGCTGAGCCCATCAGCGACGGTCACAGCGCCTCTGGGAATCACAGTGAGGAGAAAATCCCACCAGCAGCTGCTTTTTGCCCCAGAGAAAGGAGTGAGAAGATGTGAGGAGCTGTGCTGGCACCAAGGCCAGGGAAGGGGGGAGGAGGCGCCCCAGGTGTCAGAGAGAATGATGCCCCTACAGGCCCTGGAGAAACCCACGGTGGAGCGGGTGTCCCCCACAGCCCATGGAAAAGGCCCAGAGTCCACCTGCAGCCTGTGGAGAGGCCCCACGCTGGATGGAGCAGGGGGAGACAGACAGGAGATGCTGCGACCCACGTTGGAGCAAGCTGCTGGCAGGACCTGCAGCCTAAGGAGAGAGACAGAGACACAGAGATGAGCAAGAGAGACCTGTGCTGGAGTAGGTTTCCTGGGGGGGACGACTCGTAACCCCGTGGAGGACCAGGCTGGAGCAGTCTGGGCCTGAGAGACTGAGAGACATTCTATGATTGATGACTGCACCCATGGCAGTGACCCACGCTGGGGCAGCTGGGGAAGAGCTGAAGCCCTGTGGGAAAGGACTCATGTTGGAGAAGTTCGTGGAGGACTGCCTGCCGTGGGTGGGACCCCACGGTGCAGCAGGGGGAGGGTGTGGAATGAATGCCCCCCACAGCTAAGAAGGAAAACCACTCATGAAGAACTGACCCCAACCCCCATTCCCCCAGTCCCTGCCCCCCTCTCCCAGTGCCACAATGGGGGGAAGAAGGGAGTGAAATCCTGACTAGAGTGCAGTGGGCTGAGAAGGGAGGGGTGAGAGGAGCTGCTTGGAGATCTGGTCCCACTTCTCATCACCCAACTCTGGTGTCACTGGGGGTGCAGGGCAGTGCCATAAATTAGAGTTTATGTCCCTTATTCTGTGCCTAGTCTGTTCTGCCCATGATGCTGATTGCAGGATGATCTCTCCCTGTCCTTATCTCCACTCCTGAGCCTCTCCATATCTATTTTCTCCCCCTGTCCAGCTGAAAAGGGGGGTGATGGAGCAGCTTTGGTGGGCATCTGGCCTCCAGCCAAGGCTAAACCACCACAGCCCCACTGGCTTCTGTGCTCTGGAGAAATCAAGGCAAGGAAACTCATATAAGCTCTCAACCAAGTCACAAGAGCTTGTGCTCTGTTCAGTTAAGCAGAGACAGGTGAATGAAATGGAAAAGTAGTAGAAAATTGCAAGGAAATCTCATTTCCTTGCTTAAAATACATCCCCAGGCTAATCCCCAGCAGGCAATGTTGGTCTGTTAAAGCACCTCGCTCTCAGATCTTCTCTTGCAGGACCATCACGATGCTTTCTGGGTGCTGTGACCACTGTTCAAGGGGCTTTTCCATGGGGCTGATGTGGGTCCAGGTGAGCCCAAGCACCAAGCACCCACCCCCTTCCCTGCCTGAGGCTGGTAATCGCAGCTCAGCAGCCAAAATCAGTAAACCAGGGGTTTTCAGCCACAGGGAGGTGGTTGAAGCCAGAAGGATCAGAACAAGGATTTAATCAGGGGAATGTGCTTTTAATTTTGCCTTTTTTCTTTTTGTAACAGGCCCACTGAAGAGCCTGGAAAGAGGAATAATTAATACATGAGTCTTGAGAGCAGCAATTGCAAAACTTAATTGTGCCTGCTAGCTGTCTTCCAGGAAATCACTGCTGCAGCAAGAGCTTTGGAGGAGAAAGGGGATGATTTGCTGAACTGCTTTGAAGTTCTGGGCTTTTTCAGGATGCCCTGGAGAGGATTTGGTGGGTTTCTGTCTTCAGGGGAGCCCCAGAGAGCTCTGGCTTCTCTGCCTGGGTGACTGAGCTGGAAAGCTGGGGAGATGGGGGAAGTATCTGTGGTGTGAACCCAGAATGGCACAGAGCTTTAAAGAATGAAGAAAAAAATTACCTAAGCTGTTTCCTTACTGGTAAATAAAAAAGCTAGTGTTGCTTTCTGAGGTGTTTTTGAAAACTAATCAGGGTTGATTTTCTGTAGAATGATGTGATTTTGTTAACAAAAATCCTGAAGGTTTTTAAATTCCTCAAAAAAACCCCCAAATTCCCAGTCTCCCTCCAAGCCAAAATTATCAGATGTGGTCACATGAGATTCACCAGTGTTGGTCCTCTGATCCGTGGTTTATGATGAATAAATTCACCTCCAAAACTCTCCTGACTCTGGGTGAGACCACAGGAAGAAACCAAAGGAGCAGAAATTAGACATGACACTAGATTAAAAGAACTACTTGTGAAAAATGAAGGCTCAAAGATGCAGAGGCAAGATTGTCCATCACCTGACAGGAGAGTCCCTCCCAGGCCGTGATAATGAAGCTGTTGGGATCTACCTGAGAGCCAGACACCACGAAGCCACTTGTTCCTTAAGAGGGAGTTGCAGGGGGAGGAGAATTGAGGGAGGGAGAAAGGGAGAAGAAAACCCAAGGAGCCAAAGCCTCACGGGTTGGGATAAGGAGGGTTTACTGGGACAGCAGAAAGACAGATATAACAATAATAACAGGACTTTATAGGAAAATATATGAAACTGGTGACACACAATGCAGTTTTTCACTGAACTGCACCGTTCAGGCTTTGCAGCTCAGAGCTGTCCCAAAACTGGACCATCCCCAAAACCACAGGTCCTGGAGCTGCCTGCTCCTCCCCCCATCAGCCCCTTTTATGCTGAGCATGACATCATTGGCATGGAATACCCCCTTTAGCCAGTTCAGGTCACCTGTCCTGGCTGTGTCCCCTCCCTTCTTGTTAGCGGGGAAATATGAACAACTGAAAAGTCCTTGATTGCTTTGGAACAAGAAGAAACATCCTTGTTTTATCAGACTGCTCCCATCCCAACTCCCAAACATGGCATTCCAGCCACTGCTAGAAAGAAATTAACTCCATCCTGCCCAAAACCAGGACACTACCATCACCGTGCCCATGCTCTGTTTGCCCAGCAAATGCTGCAAGTCTCTGGAGCATGTAAATTGTGGAAGGGAAGGAGGCCATGAGCATGGTGTGCTGCATGGGGATATTGTGTTTCCTCAGAGTCAGGGGAAGGCTCTTCGCTCAGCCCTCAGGCCTTGCCTTCCGTAAACTCTCTGCAGCTGCGCTGTGACAGAAATCGTCTCCCAAAGGACATTTTAAGAGCAAATAGTCCCAAATACATTCCTGGGTGTCAGGAGAGTTTGCTGATAACACAATAGATTTAAATCCGTAGCGCTGGGTTTGCACCTTGACCTGGGGCAGAAGCCCGTGTGAGCACAGCTGGGCGAGCTGCTGGTGGCAGGTGCTGTGGGAGCAGCACTTCCCTCTGCTCCCATGGGTTCCATGGTTGGTGCGATGCCATAGCACCACACCAGGGCTGGCATCAGCTGGGAGCTTCCCTCAAGTCTTTAATTAATGCCCAGGTAATGAGAAATTCCATTGTGGAAACCCTCCAGCAGAACAGGGCAGAGTTAATATTTGGCTCCCGGTGTTGAGTCCTCCCAGCTGTGCTGGTACCCCCACCGCTTGTTCCCAATTGCTGAAATGTCAGAATAACTGGCACAGTGGACTTCCCAGTCAAGGCATCCCCACCTAGGAGTGCTGGCATCAGGCTGATGCTTGGCTGTGGCCTCCAAGCTGAGCAGGGACAGAGAGAAACTCAACCTAGTGAGGGGGAAGAGCAGGGCATGAGAGCACCAGCCGTGGTGGCAACCTGAAGGCAGATGCATGCAGAGAGGAAACGGTATTCAGTGGTGAAGTGATTCGTCTGGAGACACCATGCCAAGTGCCCTGGGAGCCTCTCTGAACTCAATAAACGACTGTTCTCAATATTCCTAGATGGCGCCAGTTTTTCCCAACATCCTCTAGCCACTTTGTGCGTGTTCTGCTTCAGAGGGTCATCAAAATCCAGAACAAGGCTGACTATTCAAGGCTCCTTTTCTGAAAAACATGATCAAGTATGACCACACAGGAAATGATGAGGGAGAGAAATAAAATGCACTTTTTGAGTAAGATGTCATTACCTGCAAGACCTAGCTATGACCTTCAACCCCCCGCTGCTACCACAGTGCACAGTCTCCCTCTGTAACAACAATATGATTTTACAGCCAAGCAGAGCTTTTTTTAAGGAGGAAAGAGCTACTATCCACCTTCAGGAGAAAATGGAGGTCAGCTGTCCAGAGCTGCACAGTGTGACTTGGCAGCGACAGCAACAGATGAGAGACCTGGGCTGCCAGGTCCACAGCCGGGCTCTCGGCTGTCACAGCCAAATTGCTGGCAATTCAGTCATTTTTTCAATTTTCTTCCAAACATTCAGCAATTGTGAGCTGTGGGACTAAGGGCAGTGTGATCCCTGGACCCAGAGTCCGATCGGGCTCTTCAGTTTCTGAATTCTTGGGAAGATTAGAAAGTCATTTTTGTTGTCATAGTTAGGTTCATTAGTAGCCTGTCAGATAAATTATCTCCGATCCCACTGAGGACACTTGGTTGGTCTCCAAGCACACCATGATACTGCTGACAGCCGCCTGTGTTATTCCCAGCCAGTTGTCAGCAGGAGAAAAAAAGATCATTACGGATTTTGTCACTGTCATTTGGTCCAGATTGGACGAATTATGATGGAAACTCTAATGTTTCATGAAAACAGAACCATTGACTGCAAGTGGCGTTGGCTGGCGCTTGCTCTCTGTGCTCGTTAGAGCCGCCTCTGATGTTTTCTGAGCAGCAAGGATCAGAGTTGAAAGGGCTGTCTGATGGCAGATGTGATCACAAGAGCTTCACCTCTGCCTTTAAGCTGTTGATGTGCAGTTGCTCTCCACAGCCATGGCTTTGGGAGTGGGGGGGTAAGATGGAAGTCAGGAGCGATGAACACAAGCATCTCCTGCCTTTTAATTTATTTGCGACCAACAACTGACTCGTTATAACCCACTCACATTTTAAAAAGCATTTTGGCATGTTTCCACCACCTAATACAATACAGATAATTCCCTCACAATGTACCAAAGATAATGCAATTAGCATGGAGTTTCCATAGACATGTTTTATATTATCTACTTAAAATAATCCTATTTCCTTGCCGTAATCTAATCTAGCTGTGACTTGGTTTGCCCTAAATGAGATATATGGTTAAAGACAACTCAGAAATAATAAACAAGGGGAGGATAAATGCTGTATCATTGCGTTTTGATTGGGGCACTATGGATTTGGTGGCGTGTATGTGGCACTATATCTGGCTCAGGCAGTATATTGGCTGATCACCTGATGGTGCATTACTTAAAGGCACTGGTCTCCAAGTTACTGGTCTCCAAAGGCAGGCTGTGGGAAGAGCACAGTTGAGTTGTGGGGTGCTATATGTGATCCCCAGCCCCACTGTCTGGACCTACAGTCCCTAAAGGCATGGGGTGGGACAGGGAAGGGCAATTCCAGCTTCAGGCATGTGTGCGACCTGTCAGGGGCCACCAAGTCTGTGAGAAAATTATGAGCTGGACCAATGATCATGGCCTCGACCATCCCCTCTGCCTTCCTCTGGCACATGGCTGATCCTGCCTTTGGTCAGAGCATGTGAAGCAGTGAGCCCCAACACAAGTGGCATCCTTCAGCAGCATCTCAGCACTGCCAGGACTCAGCTTTCCTGCTAGCTCAGCTAGGATGGTGATAAATGTGGCTCCACCAACCCCCAAGGTGCAGGAAGGGCTCAATGTAAAGTAAAATATTAACACGTATTAGTATTGGAATAAGATTTGACAATCTGGTTAGCAGGTTAAATAAGGATTAATGAGGCTTAACTGCCATGCTGTATGTGTTTGTTATGGGAAACTCATATTCCCCACATTGCCTGTGTTGAAAATCTCAGTGACCATGTGAAACATCCTGTACTGTGCCCAGGAGCTTCCAAGTGATGTGATAAATTCCCCCACCTGCGCCAGAAAAGGGGTTTGGGATGTTGTGTTCCTTTCTCATCCCCTAGTGATCTGTCTGTCATAAAATGTGTTTATAGTTGGCTGAAAACATAGATGGGCTTTCAGGAGCTATCAAAACTTCCCAGCCCGACACCTGACCTCTGCAGTGACATGCATTCATCACTTTTTCTTCTCCTGTCTTCAAAGCATTGTATCCTGGATGGGCAGGGAGCATGGAAACTCAGGTGATTTATATAGTAAGAAAGGGAAGGGAAGGGAAGGGAAGGGAAGGGAAGGGAAGGGAAGGGAAGGGAAGGGAAGGGAAGGGAAGGGAAGGGAAGGGAAGGGAAGGGAGGGGAAGGGGGAAAGAGAGAAAGAGAGAGAAGAGAGAAAGAGAGAAAGAGAGAAAGAAAGAGAGAAAGAGGGAGAAAGAGAGAAAGAAAGGAAGAAAGGAAGAAAGGAAGAAAGGAAGAAAGGAAGGAAGAAAACTCTGCTTACATAGCAGTCCAGATTCTGTTTCACATTCTCATGCACCCCATGTAGCACCCCTTGGGGTACATCTCTGGGGGGATCTGAGCTTGAGCCCCCCAGGCAGGGGCTCCCAATTGGACTCCAGGCACAGCACTGGGCTCCATCACTCAAAACTCTGGGAATGGGTGTCCATACCCCCTGTCCTGAACCACACAACCCACTAATGTGCTTTTCTTGTAGAAATGTATTTTTAATAAGCAAACATTCAGCCTCCTGACTCCAGGCATCCTGTTGGATTTGTTGCCACAGCTGAAAAATCAGATGGAAATGAGGGCTTTTTGGCATAAAACAAGTGATGGCTTTGCCACAGTCTAAAGTCAGCTCAGTCAGTACAAACAGAGGGCCTGATCCTGCTCACAGCATCAGAGACGCACCCTCTATTCAAGCCTCAGAGGAGCTTGCTCAGCTCAGCACTTAAGCATGTGCTTATCTGGATGGATGGATCCCATCTCCTGCACTCCGTGGGATCTGTGGCTGTGCTTAGAGATAAACACATCTCCAAAGTGCCTTAAGTATTCAGTGAACAGAGATGAAGCATCTCATAACCTCACAGCCATTGCCAAACCAGATCTTTAAACAGAATTGGTGGCTTTCAAGATGTTTGTGTTTCCCCCCAACATGGACAAGGTCCTATGAGGTGTGGTGAAGGCTGAGTACCCCACCCCACCGCCATCTCACTGTCTCCAGGAGTCACATTTGGCTGATACCTGTAGTGTTACCACGATGGCCACTTGAATCCCGCCACTGTGACCATTAGGCAGACACCTAAAACACGTCTGCCTTTCCCAAGCTTCATGTGCACCTCTGTCCAAGAACACAATTTGTTTCACTGCCCTCCATTAGGAAGTTCTGCTTCTCTGTGTTTATCTATTTCATGGAGATAAAATAACTTACCCCATAAAAATAATACCAGGGTTAGCTCCTGCAGTCATAGTATTTCCAAGAGCTTTTTTTGTGTGTCTTTAAAATGACTCTATCACCACTGAACTGCAGCATCTCTAATTCATATGGATGAAGATGCAGGAAATCCAGAACACATTATTAATACGCAGTAATTTCCAAAGCATTAAGAGCAAACATATCTTATGGCAGATGCTGTAAACCAGCAATAAAGCGTGGTAACATGTGAGAAGCAAGAGCAAACCGAATGTGGAAAGCTTTTTACAAGCTGAAGGATGATGTAGAGTACAACAGGCAGGAGCATCTGGCATTGAGGGGAGCACAAGTCAGTGGGCACGGGGAAATGCTGTATCCAAATGCTGAGTGCATCCCTTGCTCAGCTCTACTGCAAATTAACTCCCGGGGACAGGCACTGTGGGGAGCTTCGCTCTGCGTGTCCCTGTCTTTGGCAGTGGGGTTGCCAGGGGGTCCTAGACCTTCCCTGTGGCTGGCCAAGGCTCATGTCCAAAGGCAGGGGCTAATAGCAGGATTTATCACTGCCATCACACTTCATTACAGCAGTTTAGTGTTTAATGGAGCGAGCAGAACTTTTCGGTTGCACTTGTCCCCCGGAGCTGCGGCTGGAGGGGCGGTAGGAGGGAGATGGTGCTGGTGCTCTGCTGATCAGTATGGGCTGAAGTGTTTTTAAGGGCTAATTTAACGACCCCATCAGCACAAGAGCACAGTTTATCTGCATTCCACCATGAGACCATGCTTCTCCGCGCTTCGGGTGGTTGGTGCGCAGAGCTTAGGAGGGCCGGCAGCCGCAGCTGAGACACGCAGACCCCTGGAGTGATGACAGGTTGCGGGGCCCTGTGGCATGGAGGAGGCAAAATATGGCAACAGAAGGGAACAGGAGCCAGGCATCGTATGTACGGCCGATGGAATATATCTCTCTCTGGCAGCACTGACATGGATTGGGCTGGTGACAGCTTTGCAGCAGCACACGTCGCAGCGTGCTCTCTGCAGAGAAGCTGCCTGCTTTGGGAGCGCGGAGAAGAACATCAGGGTGCAAGGAGGCTCTGTGCTTGGAGCCGTGGGCCAGGGGTGTCACAGCAGAGATGGCCAATGCACATGTGCATGTGGGTGTTGGAGTCAGTCTTCATGCCTTGGTGCGTCCTGGAGATTTGGGGAGGATGTGCCAGGAGAGCAGGAACAAGGGCCAGATGGCAAAAAGGGGACTGAATGGTGCCAAGAGTGAAGCTGGTTGGTCAACCAACCTCCCAAAGATATCCTGCCCCCTCACTGCTCTGGCTTATTTGTCTTTGCTACCCCAAAGGCACCAGCGAGTGCTGAGCTCCTGCACTGCAGGTCTCCATCTCTGTCCTGGTGGGAGGCAGTGGGGGGTTTATTGCAAGTCTCTGCTCCAATCAGGGCAGGTTTATAAGAGTATAAACTTGAACACTCAGTGATGAGACCACGATGAAAAACTCTCCCTAGAACAGAATACAATTGTACAAGTCGTTGAACAAATGACGAGTGGTTTGGAAAAGTAGAGGCAGTAGCCAAAAATCCCACTGCATGAGAGCATTCAGGATGCTGGCTGTCACATGTACTGACCCACCTGGGTAATGTGCTGCCTTCAGGACTGAAACAACTTCATTTTTTATTGCTTGAAATGTTAAATTGGTGCTTATGTACCATCTCTGTTGTGCCCTGGGAAGAGAAAGCAGTGATCCCTACGCCCTGCTTCCCCACCACCACCACTCTGCCGTGGGGCGATGCCAGCCTCAGCCAGCTTGAGACATCCCAAGATCTCTGATCTATTGCTCCCACTATTTATCCACGTTCTTCTGGCTACTTTTGTGGTAAGACTGAAGGGGACTTAGAGAGCCTCAAATACTGCATCCGAGTCACGTAACACACGCTGATGGGCTCAGAGAGTTAAGCCTGCCTCAGCTATGCCACTTTAATTTTTTAAATGCCAGAGATCCCCAGAAAGCATCATTCAGAAGGGTTACTTACTTAAATCCTAAACACTAATAAAAAATGCTATTTAAAACATTGGAATATATGTGGGGGAAAAGGCACTCCAAAGCGGATAAACCAGATTTAGCAAAGCAACTGTGCACACACATAAAACACTCACCCAGCACACACTTCACTGGGTTCACATTCTGAGCTTCAAATAATGCCCTGTGAATTAATGTTGAATATAATGTGAGAGGTTATGCAATTAAATAAAGTGCAGTAGCAACAAAACAAAAGCCCAAACCAAATAAATAAAACCTGCCTTCTGTCCTGATGCATCCCCCAAACACACGCTCCTGCTTCACCCATGAATCACACTGTCTGGTACACTGGACACAGGGTTTCATTCCATTATTTCACCAAAGGGAGATCGTAAAGCCTGGTTTTACAGCTACTGCACAGAGTCTGAGAAATGCCCAGAGAGGAGATGGATGCTCTTCTTACCTGAGCCAAGCCAATTAAATTGATTTAATCAGGAGGACAGTATTTATTAACCTCTTCTCAGGGTCCATGTCTGTGATACAGCAGGTTGCAGCAGCCCAGACACACAACATCCTGAAGAGCATCCTGCCCTCCCTGGGAAAGGCCTGGTGTCTCTGTGTTCCTCTGCAATGCTGAGGGTTTTATTTAAGAATGAAAAATAAAACACCAAAATATTCCCTGCTTCGTCATTAAGGTCAGCCTCTTTGAGAGGCCACTTTGTAACATTAACTTTCCTCCCCTCTTCATGGTCAAACGTAGTGGAAAAGGGATGCTGGGGAACCTGGAGAGCCCTGTCTCTTATCCCCAAAGCTTCTTCAGAAAGTAGAACTGGGAAAAATAAAAATTGAAAGCCAAGTGAAACCAGCTCCAAATCCAGCTACTGCTTTGAAAATTTAAGGGAGAAGCCTCAGCCTTTAAAAATAAAAATCAAATATCTGCTCTTTTAAAAAAAACTTTAAATAAATTCTGAATGTTTTAGGCAATTCTGCAACTAAAAGCTACATACTAATTGTCAGCATTTGGGTGCTGTATTCTCCAGGGAACCACTTTGCTGGGGATGCCACACACATGCCCTCCTTCTAGGACAGTGTGGACCGTGTCCCTGCACAGGCACAGTCTCCAGGACTGCAGTTGGATATGTCCTTGGAAAGCAGTGACAGGATGCTGCTTGTTGCCACCCATTGCTTGTGTCTTCCTCCCAGCATCCAGCTCGGATCCAGGAGATGATGGATGGTCTGTTCCTGCAGCGAAGGGCAGCTCTGCCTGCGACAGACAATGGACTCAACTAGAATGAGTCCCACTCATAGCCCCACATTTAAGCTGAGCTTTTTTTCCTTCCACCTTTGAAAATATTAAGCCTAATGTTTATACTAGATCTAATTTTTAGATGTCTTTTTCCCTGCAAACAGGGCTGGACCAGAGCAGCAGGGCAGAGCTTGACTCTTGTGCTTCATCCAGTCTCATAACATCTCTGTGTTAATGGACTGGACTTCATTTCATGCCAATTGGTGTATGATGAACTGGGTACTGGAGAGAATTAGTGAGGGACCATCTTCCTTGACCACATGAGAGGTTTTGTCCTGCCTGTTATCTGCCTCAGGATACAGGGCTCCGAAGTTATCCTCTGCTTCATGGAAAAGACAGGTTTACCTGCCTATCCATCCTATGCGATTGAATAAGCTCCCATTGCTTAACAAAGGAGGAGGTCCCATCCTCAAGTAGCAGAGGAAGAGAAGCAGAAAGGCCACCAGATTGCTTTCATTCATCAAGGACCTGTCTGGGGTCACACTCAAGTCCTTTGGCTCCAAGCAAAGCCCTGTCCCTGGTCTCATGCTGCAGAAGGAACCCAGAGATATTTCTTAAGGGTTTACTTGGCTCACATGAGAAGCAGTGCCAGAAACCAAAGTGAAAAACCCCACTACCATGTTAGTAAGTGGAGGTCTGGGGCACTGTGACCAACCTAGCTCTATTGTGGGACCTCCTGATAAGATGGTTCCACTTCAGTTACTGAGCTGGACCTCCACTTTCACCAAATTTCCATTCTGGTCTGACCCTGCTGATAACATTTTCAAATATTTCTGTATTTCCATCAATTATTGCAAGACCTTAGAGGGCTGCCCAGGTGAATTCAGAACCAAATCTTGTAAGGAAAAGGATTTGCAATGGTCCTGAGTTTGAACATCAGAAAAATAAAGGTAAAATTCTTGTTGGTGTTTGCAGACACTAAGCTCTGAGCGATGCTGTGCCATTAGCTCACTTTTTAAATGAGTTTCTCCCCCTCCTTTGCTTGCACATCACCATCAAAATTCCCAAGCTCCACACCGTGGGCCTCTTTGCCAATACTTTTTGGAGTTTCCTCCACGCCCAGTGCTATCAGCAAAACAAATGCTTCCCTGCCAGGAAGCGGAGAGCTGGGAGATGCTGGTGAGGAGGATGATGGTCTCATGTTCAAGTCCTCCAGGCTACAGTCTGCAATTTTCCAGGGAAAAGGGGTAAAGAGAAGGATTTTGATCACCATGCATGGTCTAAGCTCTAAGTCCTCACGCTTGGCTGCTTCTGGAGGAGCCGCTCCTCCAAAACCAGCCTCTGGGAGGTGGGGAGGGAGCATTCCATGGAGGACAGAGCCCCAGACACCCCTCCGGCAGCAGCCAAGGTGTGCCCACAGCTCCCCTGCTCCCTACAGCTGCCTCCAGCTCCCGGGAGCTGGGGATTGATGTAGGGGCTTTGTGCGCTCTGTGTGCCAGACAAACTGCCTCTAAATAATTTAAAGTACATTTTCTCAAGGCATTGAGCAGACTTGAGCACTCCTTATTTTTCATTGCTTTGTATTATGCATTTAAGAGACTAAATTACAGCTGTGGGTACCCTGATTTCTTCAAAAGGAACTGCCTGTGGGGCACAGCAAATAGACTTGATTTTTTCTTCAAAGTTAAATAATCTTAATTTTGACAGGGGTCTCCAGCAGAGAATCTGACACCCATGAATCAGGAGATACTTGTCACTCTTCTACAAGTGCAACTCAAATATATTCTGACTGTGGAAATTATTTCCCACCTGGAAATAAAGAGTTGGAAAGAGATGGCATTTACACTGACAGATGTCCTGGACTTTAATATTAATGGCATCCCCAGGTTTACTCCCAGGAGGCACCACTAACAGTTGTTGACTTAATGATTTTTTAAAGAACAATAAGTCACGAAGTGTTATGTCATTTATTTTAAGGTATCATTTATTCTGGGTCAGGGGAAGAAAAAAACCCCAAACAATGCTCAGGACTCGCAAGACTCTGACTTCATTTGGTTCCCTAACTTTTGTTTTAACAGTTCAGTCCTGCAAGTGAGTCTGGAAACATTGGCCAAATGACTTGTCCTCTCACTCTGAGGCTGTTATAATTGAGATTTATTATTTCCTTGCCCTTGCAGACAGTTCAGGTGTTCCATGGGCAGGCACTTTGGCACTCGCTGGTTTTTAAGCATCTAAGTTGGGTTTTGGGGCTGTCTGCACAGTCACCAGGAGCCTCCGTCAGGCCAGGCCTTGCAAATAACTTCAGGATTCCCCTCCCCATGGGTGTGCAAGTTGGACACAGTAAAGACCACTGCCATGTCACATCGTAGAATACCAGAATGGTCTGGGTTGGAAGGGACCCCAAGGATCATAGAGTTCCAACCCCCCTGCCACAGGCAGGGCCACCAACCTCAGGCCTGGATCTATACAAGGTTGCCCAGGGCCCCATCCAACTTAATCTTGAACACTTCCAGGGACGGGGCATCTACCACCTCTCTGGGCAGCCTGTGCCAGCACTTCACCACTCTCTCTGTAAAAATCTTCCCCCTAATATCCAATTTAAACCTTCCTTCCATCAGGTCACGTGCCCAAAAGCAGCCCGGAGCATGTCTTGTGTTACGTGACAGCCCATGAGATTCAATTGCTTGGAGAACAGCAAAAACTTTTCCCTGTCTCTCTTTCTCCCTCCCAGTACTATTTTAACCAGCTTGGTGGGAGGAATGAGGTCTGCAAGGCATCTATCACCTGTTTATTTTTTAACAGGTAAACATGTATAAAATGGCAGGTGTTTCTTTAGAGCCTGGGCTCCCGCTGTTACTTGAGAAGTTGAAGAAAATTAGACCAGGGGCTTGGAATGGGTAAGATCTCCCATGCCCAAGCTATAGTGATAGAAAACACACTCCCCCCGCCTTGCTTTGTGAGCCAGTTTTGAAGGGTAGAAGTGTCAGTGTCTGTACAGCCCTGGTGAGGAGCAGTGCTGCAGGATTGTTCAGGATCAGATCCTGTTCCTGATGATGACAGCAGCAAAACTGGGGCCTGAAAAGGATTTTCCAAGATTTCTAGGTGCTTCACCTGCCTCCTTCAACGATGTTTAACATTACACACACATCCACGCACATATGCATGAAAACCAATAAATAAGATTTAATTATTGCTTTCCCTGCAATCATACAGCCACAACTATTCTGGGAATCGCTTTAGTGCAGCATTTAGGGACAAATTAGTCTTGTCAATAACTGCTGAATGACAAGCGTGTGAGGTGCCATCTCTTCCTGGATGTTTCCTTCTCCCCCTCCCCTGGATTTAAGCACACACCAGCACTTTTCACTTGCTGTTTCCCTGCACCAAGGAGCAGAGCTGTGATTATTGCCTCACCCAACCCTCTCTTCCACCAGGTTAAAGGACGTGGTGGCTTAGAGCAGGGATTTAGCTGCTCTGAGACAAGCCCCAGTGCCACCCCAGGAGCCCTGCAGATGCTCAGCCCAGAAGCAGGGTATTTCTGTCTCATGGGGTGTCCCAGCCCTCAGAGTCCAACCACTGGGGTTTTTCCTCTGTGTTTCTTCCTCACCTTCATCTTGCCACCAAAACACCTTTAAAGTGAAACCCGATGGAAACAGTCATGGGAAAGCTCCACTGCCCGGGACATCCTCTCTCAACCTGCACCTCAAGCCCACACGCTGCTGTCTCTCTTCCTAGACTGGGTTTTTTCACTGGGGGGTTCGGAGGAAACCAAACCTTTGGCTAAGAGCCCCTTTGCTCTGTTAGTGAGGACACAGGAGTGACGTTGCTGCAGCTGAAGCCTGGGCAGCGTTAAAGCTTTCACAGAGGCACGTGCTACATTTCTCACTTCAAAGACATAGGGCTTTAGGGTTGTTTTTCTTTTCCTACCCACAGCAGCAACCCACTGTGGAACAGAGAGTTGTAGAGGAGGCCCTGCCAGCAAGAGGACAACTGTTTAACAGTCCCATGGGGCTTAGGAAACGCAAGCCAAAGCACTGGAACACAGTGCATGGGTTTTCCTACGTGATGCTAGTGCAGAAAAAGGAATGATGTCTGGGTACTACCCCTGCTCCTCTCCCCAGGGGGATGGGGCATCCCTCTGCGAGACGAAGGACCTTAGTGAGGGAGAAACCACTCCTGCTGCCCCCACCCCTTGTGTATGGCCACCTGCAAGGCCTTGGTACACATAAGATGTATATATGGTGTCTATAAGAAGACCTGACCACAGACTCCGGTCCCACAGGAAGCCAAGAGGTGCAAACACAGGGCTGATGAAAACCTAGCCAAGGGAAGGGAGCTGCTCTATGGGATGCCAGAAGGCACCCATAACAGGGGAAACCCCTGGAAACCCAAGCAAGGTGTTCAGGTGGGCTTGGGGTAACCAAGCCACAGCAGGGGCTGTGGAGAGGCTCTGGCAAACCAGTAACTGTGCAGGAGCCAATTGCTTTAAGTGGTGAACTGTTTGAAGCAGCCTGCCAGGACCAAATGCCTGTTGTCTCACACACTTCTTATCAAATTAAAGATCCAGTGCTGTTCACGGACTGCATTGAGCTCATTAGGGAAGGGATGGGGAGTGGCTCGGAGAAATCCATCATTCGCTGCAAAGTGCCATTTAGTACAGGGGATTCGATCCATTCCTGCTCATGAGAAAAGCAGAAAATCATCCCAGCTCAGGCAGAATTCATCAGCATGAGGCTGCTGTCACTGCAGCATCAGGGTAGCCCCTCGCTTTGCCCTGCCACACAGCCTACCAGCCCAAGAGGGTCTTTCTCACCTCGCAGCAGCTGACCCCCATGAAATGAAAACAGCCCTGGCTCTGGGGTGATCGGCTGGTCCCCAGATACCCCCGGAGCTGGTGTGCTGCAACCCAGTGCTCTCCCTCCTTGCCACTCCACTCTTCCCACACCGCATCAAAGTCAGAGTTGGACTGGGGAGTTTGCATCCCCTGGTGCCCCTAACACGCTCGGGGAGGTATGACGCCTTTTTGGGGTGACAGTTGCAACAAGTTCACTGCTTATACCAAAGTCTGAGTCACAAAAATGGGACATTGGGGGGGAAAAAAACCCCAAATGGTCTGTCAACGGGAAATGTGTTTTGAAGGTAATGGGGGCTCACATTGCTCTGGTCAGCAATGACCCAGCAAAGCTTCTGCCCAGCCTGGAGCCCATGGCCATCCTTTTGGTGGTCTTTGGTGGTCTTTCCCAACCGCGTGATTCTGTGATTCTGAGACTCCGGCCTTGACCCAGCTGGTGTTTTCTCTGGCAGTATAGGGAAAGCTTCCAAAAGGCACACCAGCCCACATGTGCCAGGTTTTTCTCTGGACACCATCCCTCCCGACCAGTGTACAAAGTCACCAGCCAGCTCAGTGTCACCCACGACTTGCTGAGGGTGCACTCGATCCCACTGTGCATGTCACGGGTGCAAATCTGAAATAGGATGGGTGGCAGGATGAACCTTTGAGGGACAGCGCTTTTTAGTGGTTTCCACTTGGACATTGAGCCATGGAGGGTAGCTCTTCCTTTAACTGTTTTGTTAACCCTTTCCATCCCCAGGGGGAGCTGGCAAAGCTGGTGGGGGGGCAGCAAAGGACTCTGGGAGTGCTGCCGCTGCTACCTAGGATACGCTCAAACAGAAGCTTCCAGATGGTCACTGACCTTCAAAGCACCATGGCGCACCAAGCTCTATGGCAAACATCGTGGGGTCCTTCTGCCCCCACCATGATGCCACTGATTTTCCTGAACACCTATGTGATCGGAGGTAAGGCCTGACCCCACTCCTGGCTGCTCAGGGACAGTCCCTCCTCCCTCGCACCTCTCCCTCCTCCCTCTCAGGGCCCTCGCACACGCTCCTGTCCCAGCTGGGGATATGATCACCAGCGTGTGTTCATGTCTCTCTTTCAGGACCCACCAACCACCACCAAACACATGGGCAGCAGCAGCAGCCGTTATTTCCACCCTCGCGCTCGCCTGGGACGGCGCAGAGGTACGTCTGTGCTTGGGGCCTGCTCAGCAAGGTCCTGGGGGACTCTCTCCGGCCCCCAGCCTGACACATCTCCCTCTCCCCCCTGCAGATCTTCAAATTTACCTGCGAAACAGCTGATAAGACCAGCACGTTTCAAGCCTCAGGGGGACAGCCACAGCACAGATGCTCCTGTCCCCATGGATGTGGACTGTGTCCCAGACTGTGACAGCTCTCCAGTCCCTATGGAGGTGGACACTGTCACAGTCTGTGACATCTCTGTGGACACAGATGTCATCATGGAAGAGGACACCATCTCTAGCTCTTCCATCATGCTTAGCCCTGTGGCAGGGATGGGTAGAACATGAGAGGGGAGGAGGGGAGGGAGGAAGGTAGGGAGGGAAGGAGGGAGGAAAGGAGGAAGGGAGGGAGGGAGGGAGGGAGGGAGAAAGGGAGGGTGGGAGGGATTGAGGGAGGGAGGGAGGGAGGGAGGGAGGGAGGGAGGGAGGGAAGGGTGTTGATTATCTACCATTGCTGATTGTTCTGTTCGGATTTTCCATTAAAAGCCATTTATTCAAAACCTTTCTGTGTCGGCATGGGATGGGCAGGGAGTGCAGGGGGCAGCAGGCAGCAAAGATCCACAGAGCCTTCCCTTGGGCTCTCCTCTGCCAGCTGACTGAATTATAGGAAGGTCCTCAAGACACAGAGAATGTAATGTGGATAAACCTCTTTGTCCTTATTAGGATTGTACCAAGAAATATGTTGCCGTTCATCCTCACTGCCCGAGTCATGCAAACCTCCCAAAATACCCAAGCCGAGGACGTGCCCCCCACCACCTCCTCCCCAGCCTCCCCTTCCTCCTCGTGCTGCCACACACACACAGATGTGCTTTTTCAGAGGAACTCACCATTCCTGCTGTCAAAGGTGCAAATGATCTTTTTAGAAAGTTGCCTGATTTCGGATGATTTTCTATTTGCAGTTGCCTCTCATTTTAGCAGAACAAACCCAACGGATGGGGTGGTCTCCCCTGACAAATGTCCCTATCTTGACACTGGTCCTCCCTGGCTCAGCTCCCAGGCTGTTATCCCTGATGATACCTGCATGGCCACAGCATCAAAACCACACACAAACGGGGAGAGAAAGAAGTATGGAAAAAAGTGAGCAAAAATGAGCAAAAGAAACGTAATCAGAGGAGCTATCACACAGCAGCTGCCTTCCAGACCAAGACCAAGAGACACGGAGGACACCAGTAAAAGGCCATTCCAGGAAAACCAAAGACAACACCCAGTGAAAACCTCACTGCCGCCCATAGCAGCCCTGCGTCCCCTTGGGTTTATTTAGGAGGATGCTCCTTTGCACACCCCGTCCACCCCTCAAAAGAACTGACCAGTGGCGACAGATCCAGCCCCGGGAAGGCACCAGGGGATATTGTCACTTCCCGATGCACAAAGCACAGCAGATGCCCATCAGACCCAGTCCTGCTCTGACACCAGCATCAAGCCAGGCACTGTGCACCACGGAAAGGCATCGAAGTAATTAGACAAGTGGGAAATGTGTTTTGAAGGTGATGGGGGCTCACATTGCTCTGGTCAGCAATCACCCAGCAAAGCTTCTGCCCAGCCTGGAGCCCATGGCCATCCTTTTGGTGGTCTTTGGTGGTCTTTCCCAACCGCGTGATTCTGTGATTCTGAGACTCCGGCCTTGACCCAGCTGGTGTTTTCTCTGGCAGTATAGGGAAAGCTTCCAAAAGGCACACCAGCCCACATGTGCCAGGTTTTTCTCTGGACACCATCCCTCCCGACCAGTGTACAAAGTCACCAGCCAGCTCAGTGTCACCCACGACTTGCTGAGGGTGCACTCGATCCCACTGTGCATGTCACAGGTGCAAATCTGAAATAGGATGGGTGGCAGGATGAACCTTTGAGGGGCAGCGCTTTTTAGTGGTTTCCACTTGGACATTGAGCCATGGAGGGTAGCTCTTCCTTGAACCTTTCTGTTAACCCTTTCCATCCCCAGGGGGAGCTGGCAAAGCTGGGGGGGGCAGCAAAGGACTCTGGGAGTGCTGCCGCTGCTACCTAGGATACGCTCAAACAGAAGCTTCCAGATGGTCACTGACCTTCAAAGCACCATGGCGCACCAAGCTCTATGGCAAACATCGTGGGGTCCTTCTGCCCCCACCATGATGCCATGGATTTTCCTGAACCCCTATGTGATCGGAGGTAAGGCCTGACCCCACTCCTGGCTGCTCAGGGACAGTCCCTCCTCCCTCGCACCTCTCCCTCCTCCCTCTCAGGGCCCTCGCACACGCTCCTGTCCCAGCTGGGGATATGATCACCAGCGTGTGTTCATGTCTCTCTTTCAGGACCCACCAACTGCCACCAAACAGCTGTGCAGCAGCAGCAGCCGTTATTTCCACCCTCGCGCTCGCCTGGGACGGCGCAGAGGTACGTCTGTGCTTGGGGCCTGCTCAGCAGGGTCCTGGGGGACTCTCTCCAGCCCCCAGCCTGACACATCTGCCTCTCCCCCCTGCAGATCTTCAAATTTACCTATGAGACAGCTGATAAGACCAGCAATTTTCAAGCCTCAGGGCGACAGCCACAACACAGATGCTCCTGTCCCCATGGATGTGGACTGTGTCCCAGACTGTGACAGCTCTCCAGTCCCTATGGAGGTGGACACTGTCACAGTCTGTGACATCTCTGTGGACACAGATGTCATCATGGAAGAGGACACCATCTCTAGCTCTTCCATCATGCTTAGCCCTGTGGCAGGGATGGGTAGAACATGAGAGGGGAGGAGGGGAGGGAGGAAGGTAGGGAGGGAAGGAGGGAGGAAAGGAGGGAGAGAGGGAGGGAGGGAGGGAGGGAGGGAGGGAGGGAGGGAGAAAGGGAGGGTGGGAGGGATTGAGGGAGGGAGGGAGGGAGGGAGGGAGGGAGGGAGGGAGGGAGGGAGGGAGGGAGGGAGGGAGGGAGGGAAGGGTGTTGATTATGTACCATTGCTGATTGTTCTGTTCGGATTTTCCATTAAAAGCCATTTATTCAAAACCTTTCTGTGTCGGCATGGGATGGGCAGGGAGTGCAGGGGGCAGCAGGCAGCAAAGATCCACAGAGCCTTCCCTTGGGCTCTCCTCTGCCAGCTGGCTGAAATATGGGAAGGTCTTCAAGACACAGAGAATGTAATGTGGATAAACCTCTTTGTCCTTATTAGGATTTTACCAACAAATATGTTGCCGTTCATCCTCACTGCCCGAGTCATGCAAACCTCCCAAAATACCCAAGCCGAGGACGTGCCCCCCACCACCTCCTCCCCAGCCTCCCCTTCCTCCTCGTGCTGCCACACACACACAGATGTGCTTTTTCAGAGGAACTCACCATTCCTGCTGTCAAAGGTGCAAATGATCATTTTAGAAAGTTGCCTGATTTCGGATGATTTTCTATTTGCAGTTGCCTCTCATTTTAGCAGAACAAACCCAACAGATGGGGTGGTCTCCCCTGACAAATGTCCCTATCTTGACACTGGTCCTCCCTGGCTCAGCTCCCAGGCTGTTATCCCTGATGATACCTGCATGGCCACAGCATCAAAACCACACACAAACGGGGGGAGAAAGAAGTATGGAAAAAAGTGAGCAAAAATGAGCAAAAGAAACGTAATCCGAGGAGCTATCACACAGCAGCTGCCTTCCAGACCAAGACCAAGAGACACGGGGGACACCAGTAAAAGTTCATTCCAGGAAAACCAAAGCCAACACCAGGGAGGCCCAGGACGCACGGCCAGGCTGCGGGCTGCAGGCAGGGTGGGCAGGATGGGCTCCTCTGAGAGACACCCCGTGCTTGGCAAGGACCAAAGGGCACAGAGGGAAAGCTCCAACCAATCATGAAAAAGCACTGCACAGATAAGGATTTTATTCTTTCCCCTCCAAATCATTGATAATTGCCTAATATTATAGAAATTCCCTGTTCACCAGCAACAGGAGTGAGCCACCTCTGCCTGCCCCTGCCAAAGGGCACAGCTGGGAGCCCTTGGGGCAGGAGGTGCTAGATCCAGTGTGGTTTGGGTGTTTTTTCCCTTTCTACCTGTTTAAAACATACGGGAGCTTTAAAGATGCGAGTTGGGCAGACGCCTTGCCTTTTCAAGGAGTGCAGAACGGAAAGTGTCCTGGTCAGGCCAGCAGTGCTGCTGAAAAGCAGGACCATGCATGAAGCTCTGGCTATCTGACCATGGCTCCAGTAAAGTGAAGGTACTGTAGGGAGCACCAGGCATCATAGGTCCACGGAGGCTTCCCTTGGGCTCTCCTCTGCCAGCTGACTGAATGGGATGCAGGAGGAGCTTATCCTCTGCCTCAGCCCCCTGCAGCTGCTTCCCTTTGGAGAGGTTAGGCATGGGGAGAGAAGGTGCTGCACTAACATCTGCGAAAGCCTCAGCAGGGTTTTGTGCTGCTCCTCATTTACAGCAGCGTTTGGCTGGCTGCTACGAGAGCGGTTCCGGCTCTGCCCATGTAGCTGGTTTGCTGTCCAGGCATGTCATCGTGTGGGAAGGGGCTCAGGTTATGCAAAATCTCCTCTGGCACCACTACAAGAGGTTATAAAATATTTCTAGCACCAGCGAGCCATGCAAGGCCGGCATCTGCCATGACACAGGCATTTCTCTTGCCAAAGAGAGGAAGAAACCAGCACTTTAGAACTGCAAAGCCTGCCAAGGGCTGCTGTCAGGGCATGGTACTATCAGGCAAGTGCTGCCCAACTTCAGGTCTTGTCCACATTTTTAAACTGGCCTCAAATTCCACGTGGAGGCAGCGGTTTGGGTTTAAGTCATGTCACTGACCCCTCAGACAGAAGCGGCCAGGAGCATCTCCCGGAGGCACAGCAGCATCAGGCTAAGGGCATGCAGCAGCCCGAGGGGTACCCAAATAACCACATCAAAACCTCTTGAGTCCTCTGGAAAGCCACAGGGTTTGCTTGAAGAGGTAAATACTGCCTACGGTGAGGGGGAGCGGCAGAGCTGAGTTCCACAAGTGGAAGGAGCTACTTTCAGCATTGACACAGACTCTGCCTTTCCACAATACACCACCCCCCTGTCAGGTGTGGGACACAAACACCAGCCACAGCCACAAAACTCCTCGTGCCAATTATTTTTTCCTAGCTAATGAAACAACCTCCCAGCTCACGCACCGCATCCCCCAAACCAGCTGCTGGGCAATGACATTGCTCCCCTGGCAGGCACATGGTTTGAGCCAGGTTCTAACTTTGAGCCGTCCCCCTCAGTAGACCAGGTAATTCCCTGCCTTTGAAAGGGAATTTTGCCTCTATTCCCCCTCTCCTCTGCAGCAGGCAGGGCTGCACAGGCTCAGGCTTTCCTTCCAAGCACCGGCAAATGCTTTGTGTCAGAAAACCCAGCATCCCCTGGAGCCTCATCCTTCAACACCAAATTTTGTTCCTCGCCCGAGGTCTCATTGCACTCACTGCTGCCCTGTTAGAAGTCCCGGGTTGCAGGCGGCCGCATGAATTCTCCTACCCAGACCTGTAAAGTAAATGCTTTGCATAAAGCTGGTGCTTGCACTGCCAACAGAACCTGCTGATGGGGGACTCAGTCCCTGATAGCTCCCACCGGCAGCGGCAGCTGCCACCATGCCCTCAGTCGTCATTTGCCTGGGGACCATGCTCTCTGCCCGTGCTTTGGGATGCTGCCTTTCTAAGTGTCAGGGCTCGAGCTGTTGGGGAGCAAAGGTCCTTGATTTGTTGTTCTGGCAGTTGCAGCAGAGCCACAGCACTTCTTTCTTCCTGCGGGAGTTTCCACTTGAGATACTGGACTGTTTAAGATGAGCTGGGGCTGAGCTGGCTGCAGATCACTGTGACAGAAAAGGCTCAGCTCTCCCTCAGGAACAATTTTGGGTCAGAAAAAGTTGTGATAGAGCACACGAGCGCCGCAGTCAGATCCTTCCAGCCTCTCCCTCGCTGTCGGTGACCTGTGGGGTGCTCAGAGACAGAGATGCTCCAAACCCCCGCGTAGGAAACAATGGCAATTTGCAATATTTGTGTTTGGGCTCTTGCAGGAGCGGCTGGCACACCTCACCCCTCACCCGTCCTTTCAAGCAGCCTCCGCCAGCCAACACTCTCTTCTCTCTTGCAGCCTGCTGGGAGAATGGCACCGATTTGATCCCACTGTTCTTGAGTCTCCTGACGAACATTATTTCCAAATTACAGCCCTGGGAAAGATTTCACCAGCACCAGCAGGAACGGAGGGGAAGGAGGAGGAGATTGTGAGCCCGGCCCCGTGCAACTGTGAATGTGAAAGGGGGAAAGAGCTCATGGTGGGGTTAAACCTGGCACCTGCATCGGGTGAGGAACTGTGAGCGCTGAATTTGGGGGACTGAGAAAGCTGCCAGGCAGGGAGCATGTCTGTGGGCTTCATGGACTCTCTTCCCTGAAAATATGTTCTGTAGTATCTGAAAGCCTGAATAGTCTCAACTGATGTATGAAAGGGCCATGTCTGCTTAATGAGCAGAGGGAGCCACAATCCCTTGGGCAAAAGCATTCCCCTCCCCACCCAGTGAAAACCTCACTGCCGCCCATAGCAGCCCTGCGTCCCCTTGGGTTTATTTAGGAGGATGCTCCTTTGCACACCCCGTCCACCCCTCAAAAGAACTGACCAGTGGCGACAGAGCCAGCCCCGGGAAGGCACCAGGGGATATTGTCACTTCCCGATGCACAAAGCACAGCAGATGCCCATCAGACCCAGTCCTGCTCTGACACCAGCATCAAGCCAGGCACTGTGCACCACGGAAAGGCATCGAAGTAATTAGACAAGTGGGAAATGTGTTTTGAAGGTGATGGGGGCTCACATTGCTCTGGTCAGCAATCACCCAGCAAAGCTTCTGCCCAGCCTGGAGCCCAAGGCCATCCTTTTGGTGGTCTTTGGTGGTCTTTCCCAACCACGTGATTCTGTGATTCTGAGACTCCGGCCTTGACCCAGCTGGTGTTTTCTCTGGCAGTATAGGGAAAGCTTCCAAAAGGCACACCAGCCCACATGTGCCAGGTTTTTCTCTGGACACCATCCCTCCCGACCAGTGTACAAAGTCACCAGCCAGCTCAGTGTCACCCACGACTTGCTGAGGGTGCACTCGATCCCACTGTGCATGTCACGGGTGCAAATCTGAAATAGGATGGGTGGCAGGATGAACCTTTGAGGGGCAGCGCTTTTTAGTGGTTTCCACTTGGACATTGAGCCATGGAGGGTAGCTCTTCCTTAAACCGTTTTGTTAACCCTTTCCATCCCCAGGGGGAGCTGGCAAAGCTGGGGGGGCAGCAAAGGACTCTGGGAGTGCTGCCGCTGCTACCTAGGATACGCTCAAACAGAAGCTTCCAGATGGTCACTGACCTTCAGACCACCATGGCGCACCAAGCTCTATGGCAATCATCGTGGGGTCCTTCTGCCCCCACCATGATGCCATGGATTTTCCTGAACCCCTATGTGATCGGAGGTAAGGCTTGACCCCACTCCTGGCTGCTCAGGGACAGTCCCTCCTCCCTCGCACCTCTCCCTCCTCCCTCTCAGGGCCCTCGCACACGCTCCTGTCCCAGCTGGGGATATGATCACCAGCGTGTGTTCATGTCTCTCTTTCAGGACCCACCAACTGCCACCAAACAGCTGTGCAGCAGCAGCAGCCGTTATTTCCACCCTCGCGCTCGCCTGGGACGGCGCAGAGGTACGTCTGTGCTTGGGGCCTGCTCAGCAGGGTCCTGGGGGACTCTCTCCGGCCCCCAGCCTGACACATCTGCCTCTCCCCCCTGCAGATCTTCAAATTTACCTGCGAAACAGCTGATAAGACCTGCACGTTTCAAGCCTCAGGGGGACAGCCATAGCACAGATGCTCCTGTCCCCATGGATGTGGACTGTGTCCCAGACTGTGACAGCTCTCCAGTCCCTATGGAGGTGGACACTGTCACAGTCTGTGACATCTCTGTGGACACAGATGTCATCATGGAAGAGGACACCATCTCGGGCAGTTCCATCTTGCTTAGCCCTGTGGCAGGGATGGGTAGAACATGAGAGGGGAGGAGGGGAGGGAGGAAGGTAGGGAGGGAAGGAGGGAGGAAAGGAGGTAGAGAGGGAGGGAGGGAGGGAGGGAGGGAGAAAGGGAGGGTGGGAGGGATTGAGGGAGGGAGGGAGGGAGGGAGGGAGGGAGGGAGGGAGGGAGGGAGGGAGGGAGGGAGGGAGGGAGGGAGGGAAGGGTGTTGATTATGTACCATTGCTGATTGTTTTGTTCGGATTTTCCATTAAAAGCCATTTATTCAAAACCTTTCTGTGTCGGCATGGGATGGGCAGGGAGTGCAGGGGGCAGCAGGCAGCAAAGATCCACAGAGCCTTCCCTTGGGCTCTCCTCTGCCAGCTGGCTGAAATATGGGAAGGTCTTCAAGACACAGAGAATGTAATGTGGATAAACCTCTTTGTCCTTATTAGGATTTTACCAACAAATATGTTGCCGTTCATCCTCACTGCCCGAGTCATGCAAACCTCCCAAAATACCCAAGCCGAGGACGTGCCCCCCACCACCTCCTCCCCAGCCTCCCCTTCCTCCTCGTGCTGCCACACACACACAGATGTGCTTTTTCAGAGGAACTCACCATTCCTGCTGTCAAAGGTGCAAATGATCATTTTAGAAAGTTGCCTGATTTCGGATGATTTTCTATTTGCAGTTGCCTCTCATTTTAGCAGAACAAACCCAACAGATGGGGTGGTCTCCCCTGACAAATGTCCCTATCTTGACACTGGTCCTCCCTGGCTCAGCTCCCAGGCTGTTATCCCTGATGATACCTGCATGGCCACAGCATCAAAACCACACACAAACGGGGGGAGAAAGAAGTATGGAAAAAAGTGAGCAAAAATGAGCAAAAGAAACGTAATCCGAGGAGCTATCACACAGCAGCTGCCTTCCAGACCAAGACCAAGAGACACGGGGGACACCAGTAAAAGTTCATTCCAGGAAAACCAAAGCCAACACCAGGGAGGCCCAGGACGCACGGCCAGGCTGCGGGCTGCAGGCAGGGTGGGCAGGATGGGCTCCTCTGAGAGACACCCCGTGCTTGGCAAGGACCAAAGGGCACAGAGGGAAAGCTCCAACCAATCATGAAAAAGCACTGCACAGATAAGGATTTTATTCTTTCCCCTCCAAATCATTGATAATTGCCTAATATTATAGAAATTCCCTGTTCACCAGCAACAGGAGTGAGCCACCTCTGCCTGCCCCTGCCAAAGGGCACAGCTGGGAGCCCTTGGGGCAGGAGGTGCTAGATCCAGTGTGGTTTGGGTGTTTTTTCCCTTTCTACCTGTTTAAAACATACGGGAGCTTTAAAGATGCGAGTTGGGCAGAAGCCTTGCCTTTTCAAGGAGTGCAGAACGGAAAGTGTCCTGGTCAGGCCAGCAGTCCATGGCTCCAGTAAAGTGAAGGTACTGTAGGGGGCACCAGGCATCATAGGTCCACGGAGGCTTCCCTTGGGCTCTCCTCTGCCAGCTGAACTGAATGGGATGCAGGAGGAGCTTATCCTCTGCCTCAGCCCCGTGCAGCTGCTTCCCTTTGGAGAGGTTAGGCATGGGGAGAGAAGGTGCTGCACTAACATCTGCGAAAGCCTCAGCAGGGTTTTGTGCTGCTCCTCATTTACAGCAGCGTTTGGCTGGCTGCTACGAGAGCGGTTCCGGCTCTGCCCATGTCGCTGGTTTGCTGTCCAGGCATGTCATCGTGTGGGAAGGGGCTCAGGTTATGCAAAATCTCCTCTGGCACCACTACAAGAGGTTATAAAATATTTCTAGCACCAGCGAGCCATGCAAGGCCGGCATCTGCCATGACACAGGCATTTCTCTTGCCAAAGAGAGGAAGAAACCAGCACTTTAGAACTGCAAAGCCTGCCAAGGGCTGCTGTCAGGGCATGGTACTATCAGGCAAGTGCTGCCCAACTTCAGGTCTTGTCCACATTTTTATACTGGCCTCAAATTCCACGTGGAGGCAGCGGTTTGGGTTTAAGCCATGTCACTGACCCCTCAGACAGAAGGGGCCAGGAGCATCTCCCAGAGGCACAGCAGCATCAGGCTAAGGGCATGCAGCAGCCCGTGCTTGTGGAGCTATAGGGGTACCCAAATAACCACATCAAAACCTCTTGAGTCCTCTGGAAAGCCCCAGGGTTTGCTTGAAGGGGTAAATACTGCCTACGGTGAGGGGGAGCGGCAGAGCTGAGTTCCACAAGTGGAAGAAGCTACTTTCAGCATTGACACAGACTCTGCCTTTCCACAATACACCACCCCCCTGACAGGTGTGGGACACAGACACCAGCCACAGCCACAAAACTCCTCGTGCCAATTATTTTTTCCTAGCTAATGAAACAACCTCCCAGCTCACGCACCGCATCCCCCAAACCAGCTGCTGGGCAATGACATTGCTCCCCTGGCAGGCACATGGTTTGAGCCAGGTTCTAACTTTGAGCCGTCCCCCGCAGTAGACCAGGTAATTCCCTGCCTTTGAAAGGGAATTTTGCCTCTATTCCCCCTCTCCTCTGCAGCAGGCAGGGCTGCACAGGCTCAGGCTTTCCTTCCAAGCACCGGCAAATGCTTTGTGTCAGAAAACCCAGCATCCCCTGGAGCCTCATCCTTCAACACCAAATTTTGTTCCTCGCCCGAGGTCTCATTGCACTCACTGCTGCCCTGTTAGAAGTCCCGGGTTGCAGGCGGCCGCATGAATTCTCCTACCCAGACCTGTAAAGTAAATGCTTTGCATAAAGCTGGTGCTTGCACTGCCAACAGAACCTGCTGATGGGGGACTCAGTCCCTGATAGCTCCCACCGGCAGCGGCAGCTGCCACCATGCCCTCAGTCGTCATTTGCCTGGGGACCATGCTCTCTGCCCGTGCTGTGGGATGCTGCCTTTCTAAGTGTCAGGGCTCGAGCTGTTGGGGAGCAAAGGTCCTTGATTTGTTGTTCTGGCAGTTGCAGCAGAGCCACAGCACTTCTTTCTTCCTGCGGGAGTTTCCACTTGAGATACTGGACTGTTTAAGATGAGCTGGGGCTGAGCTGGCTGCAGATCACTGTGACAGAAAAGGCTCAGCTCTCCCTCAGGAACAATTTTGGGTCAGAAAAAGTTGTGATAGAGCACACGAGCGCCGCAGTCAGATCCTTCCAGCCTCTCCCTCGCTGTCGGTGACCTGTGGGGTGCTCAGAGACAGAGATGCTCCAAACCCCCGCGTAGGAAACAATGGCAATTTGCAATATTTGTGTTTGGGCTCTTGCAGGAGCGGCTGGCACGCCTCACCCCTCACCCGTCCTTTCAAGCAGCCTCCGCAGGCCAACACTCTCTTCTCTCTTGCAGCCTGCTGGGAGAATGGCACCGATTTGATCCCACTGTTCTTTAGTCTCCTGACGAACATTATTTCCAAATTACAGCCCTGGGAAAGATTTCACCAGCACCAGCAGGAACGGAGGGGAAGGAGGAGGAGATTGTGAGCCCGGCCCTGTGCAACTGTGAATGTGAAAGGGGGAAAGAGCTCATGGTGGGGTTAAACCTGGCACCTGCATCGGGTGAGGTATTGTGAGCTCTGAATTTGGAGGACTGAGAAAGCTGCCAGGCAGGGAGCATGTCTGTGGGCTTCATGGACTCTCTTCCCTGAAAATATGTTCTGTAGTATCTGAAAGCCTGAATACTCTCAACTGATGTATGAAAGGGCCATGTCTGCTTAATGAGCAGAGGGAACCACAATCCCTTGGGCAAAAGCATTCCCCTCCCCACCCAGTGAAAACCTCACTGCCGCCCATAGCAGCCCTGCGTCCCCTTGGGTTTATTTAGGAGGATGCTCCTTTGCACACCCCGTCCACTCCTCAAAAGAACTGACCAGTGGCGACAGATCCAGCCCCGGGAAGGCACCAGGGGATATTGTCACTTCCCGATGCACAAAGCACAGCAGATGCCCATCAGACCCAGTCCTGCTCTGACACCAGCATCAAGCCAGGCACTGTGCACCACGGAAAGGCATCGAAGTAATTAGACAAGTGGGAAATGTGTTTTGAAGGTGATGGGGGCTCACATTGCTCTGGTCAGCAATCACCCAGCAAAGCTTCTGCCCAGCCTGGAGCCCATGGCCATCCTTTTGGTGGTCTTTGGTGGTCTTTCCCAACCGCGTGATTCTGTGATTCTGAGACTCCGGCCTTGACCCAGCTGGTGTTTTCTCTGGCAGTATAGGGAAAGCTTCCAAAAGGCACACAAACCCACATGTGCCAGGTTTTTCTCTGGACACCATCCCTCCCGACCAGTGTACAAAGTCACCAGCCAGCTCAGTGTCACCCACGACTTGCTGAGGGTGCACTCGATCCCACTGTGCATGTCACGGGTGCAAATCTGAAATAGGATGGGTGGCAGGATGAACCTTTGAGGGGCAGCGCTTTTTAGTGGTTTCCACTTGGACATTGAGCCATGGAGGGTAGCTCTTCCTTTAACCTTTCTGTTAACCCTTTCCATCCCCAGGGGGAGCTGGCAAAGCTGGGGGGGGCAGCAAAGGACTCTGGGAGTGCTGCCGCTGCTACCTAGGATACGCTCTAACAGAAGCTTCCAGATGGTCACTGACCTTCAAAGCACCATGGCGCACCAAGCTCTGTGGCAAACATCGTGGGGTCCTTCTGCCCCCACCATGATGCCATGGATTTTCCTGAACACCTATGTGATCGGAGGTAAGGCTTGACCCCACTCCTGGCTGCTCAGGGACAGTCCCTCCTCCCTCGCACCTCTCCCTCCTCCCTCTCAGGGCCCTCGCACACGCTCCTGTCCCAGCTGGGGATATGATCACCAGTGTGTGTTCATGTCTCTCTTTCAGGACCCACCAACCACCACCAAACACCTGGGCAGCAGCAGCAGCCTTTATTTCCACCCTCGCGCTCGCCTGGGACGGCGCAGAGGTATGTCTGTGCTTGGGGCCTGCTCAGCAGGGTCCTGGGGGACTCTCTCCGGCCCCCAGCCTGACACATCTGCCTCTCCCCCCTGCAGATCTTCAAATTTACCTATGAGACAGCTGATAAGACCGGCAATTTTCAAGCCTCAGGGGGACAGCCACAGCACAGATGCTCCTGTCCCCATGGATGTGGACTGTGTCCCAGACTGTGACAGCTCTCCAGTCCCTATGGAGGTGGACACTGTCACAGTCTGTGACATCTCCGTGGACACAGATGTCATCATGGAAGAGGACACCATCTCGGGCTCTTCCATCTTGCTTAGCCCTGTTGCAGGGATGGGTAGAACATGAGAGGGGAGGAGGGGAGGGAGGGAGGAAGAGAGGGAAGGAGGGAGGAAGGGAGGGAGGGAGGGAGGGAAGGGTGTTGATTATGTACCATTGTTGATTGTTTTGTTCGTATATTCCATTAAAATCCATTTATTCAAAACCTTTCTGTGTCGGCATGGGATGGGCAGGGAGTGCAGGGGGCAGCAGGCAGCAAAGATCCACAGAGCCTTCCCTTGGGCTCTCCTCTGCCAGCTGACTGAATTATAGGAAGGTCCTCAAGACACAGAGAATGTAATGTGGATAAACCTCTTTGTCCTTATTAGGATTTTACCAACAAATATGTTGCCGTTCATCCTCACTGCCCAAGTCATGCAAACCTCCCAAAATACCCAAGCCGAGGACGTGCCCCCCACCACCTCCTCCCCAGCCTCCCCTTCCTCCTCGTGCTGCCACACACACACAGATGTGCTTTTTCAGAGGAACTCACCATTCCTGCTGTCAAAGGTGCAAATGATCTTTTTAGAAAGTTGCCTGATTTCGGATGATTTTCTATTTGCAGTTGCCTCTCATTTTAGCAGAACAAACCCAACAGATGGGGTGGTCTCCCCTGACAAATGTCCCTATCTTGACACTGGTCCTCCCTGGCTCAGCTCCCAGGCTGTTATCCCTGATGATACCTGCATGGCCACAGCATCAAAACCACACACAAACGGGGGGAGAAAGAAGTATGGAAAAAAGTGAGCAAAAATGAGCAAAAGAAACGTAATCCGAGGAGCTATCACACAGCAGCTGCCTTCCAGACCAAGACCAAGAGACACGGGGGACACCAGTAAAAGTTCATTCCAGGAAAACCAAAGACAACAACCAGTGAAAACCTCACTGCCGCCCATAGCAGCCCTGCGTCCCCTTGGGTTTATTTAGGAGGATGCTCCTTTGCACACCCCGTCCACCCCTCAAAAGAACTGACCAGTGGCGACAGAGCCAGCCCCGGGAAGGCACCAGGGGATATTGTCACTTCCCGATGCACAAAGCACAGCAGATGCCCATCAGACCCAGTCCTGCTCTGACACCAGCATCAAGCCAGGCACTGTGCACCACGGAAAGGCATCGAAGTAATTAGACAAGTGGGAAATGTGTTTTGAAGGTGATGGGGACTCACATTGCTCTGGTCAGCAATCACCCAGCAAAGCTTCTGCCCAGCCTGGAGCCCATGGCCATCCTTTTGGTGGTCTTTGGTGGTCTTTCCCAACCGCGTGATTCTGTGATTCTGAGACTCCGGCCTTGACCCAGCTGGTGTTTTCTCTGGCAGTATAGGGAAAGCTTCCAAAAGGCACACCAGCCCACATGTGCCAGGTTTTTCTCTGGACACCATCCCTCCCGACCAGTGTACAAAGTCACCAGCCAGCTCAGTGTCACCCACGACTTGCTGAGGGTGCACTCGATCCCACTGTGCATGTCACGGGTGCAAATCTGAAATAGGATGGGTGGCAGGATGAACCTTTGAGGGGCAGCGCTTTTTAGTGGTTTCCACTTGGACATTGAGCCATGGAGGGTAGCTCTTCCTTTAACCTTTCTGTTAACCCTTTCCATCCCCAGGGGGAGCTGGCAAAGCTGGTGGGGGCAGCAAAGGACTCTGGGAGTGCTGCCGCTGCTACCTAGGATACGCTCAAACAGAAGCTTCCAGATGGTCACTGACCTTCAGACCACCATGGCGCACCAAGCTCTATGGCAAACATCGTGGGGTCCTTCTGCCCCCACCATGATGCCATGGAATTTCCTGAACCCCTATGTGATCGGAGGTAAGGCCTGACCCCACTCCTGGCTGCTCAGGGACAGTCCCTCCTCCCTCGCACCTCTCCCTCCTCCCTCTCAGGGCCCTCGCACACGCTCCTGTCCCAGCTGGGGATATGATCACCAGCGTGTGTTCATGTCTCTCTTTCAGGACCCACCAACCGCCACCAAACACCTGGGCTGCAGCAGCAGCCGTTATTTCCACCCTCGCGCTCGCCTGGGACGGCGCAGAGGTACGTCTGTGCTTGGGGCCTGCTCAGCAGGGTCCTGGGGGACTCTCTCCGGCCCCCAGCCTGACACATCTGCCTCTCCCCCCTGCAGATCTTCAAATTTACCTATGAAACAGCTGATAAGACCAGCACGTTTCAAGCCTCAGGGGGACAGCCACAGCACAGATGCTCCTGTCCCCATGGATGTGGACTGTGTCCCAGACTGTGACAGCTCTCCAGTCCCTATGGAGGTGGACACTGTCACAGTCTGTGACATCTCCGTGGACACAGATGTCATCATGGAAGAGGACACCATCTCGGGCAGTTCCATCTTGCTTAGCCCTGTGGCAGGGATGGGTAGAACATGAGAGGGGAGGAGGGGAGGGAGGGAGGGAGGGAGGGAGGGAGGGAGGGAGGGAGGGAGGGAGGGAGGGAGGGAGGGAGGGAGGGAGGGAGGGAGGGAGGGAGGGAGAGAGGGAGGGAGGGAAGGAGGGAGGGAGGGAGGGAGGTAGGGAAGGGTGTTGATTATGTACCATTGTTGATTGTTTTGTTCGTATATTCCATTAAAAGCCATTTATTCAAAACCTTTCTGTGTCGGCATGGGATGTGCAGGGAGTGCAGGGGCATAAGGCAGCATAGATCCACAGAGCCTTCCCTTGGGCTCTCCTCTGCCAGCTGACTGAAATATGGGAAGGTCTTCAAGACACAGAGAATGTAATGTGGATAAACCTCTTTGTCCTTATTAGGATTTTACCAACAAATATGTTGCCGTTCATCCTCACTGCCCGAGTCATGCAAACCTCCCAAAATACCCAAGCCGAGGACGTGCCCCCCACCACCTCCTCCCCAGCCTCCCCTTCCTCCTCGGGCTGCCACACACACACAGATGTTCTTTTTCAGAGGAACTCACCATTCCTGCTGTCAAAGGTGCAAATGATCTTTTTAGAAAGTTGCCTGATTTCGGATGATTTTCTATTTGCAGTTGCCTCTCATTTTAGCAGAACAAACCCAACAGATGGGGTGGTCTCCCCTGACAAATGTCCCTATCTTGACACTGGTCCTCCCTGGCTCAGCTCCCAGGCTTTTATCCCTGATGATACCTGCATGGCCACAGCATCAAAACCACACACAAACGGGGGGAGAAAGAAGTATGGAAAAAAGTGAGCAAAAATGAGCAAAAGAAACGTAATCCGAGGAGCTATCACACAGCAGCTGCCTTCCAGACCAAGACCAAGAGACACGGAGGACACCAGTAAAAGGTCATTCCAGGAAAACCAAAGCCAACACCCAGTGAAAACCTCACTGCCGCCCATAGCAGCCCTGCGTCCCCTTGGGTTTATTTAGGAGGATGCTCCTTTGCACACCCCGTCCACCCCTCAAAAGAACTGACCAGTGGCGACAGATCCAGCCCCGGGAAGGCACCAGGGGATATTGTCACTTCCCGATGCACAAAGCACAGCAGATGCCCATCAGACCCAGTCCTGCTCTGACACCAGCATCAAGCCAGGCACTGTGCACCACGGAAAGGCATCGAAGTAATTAGACAAGTGGGAAATGTGTTTTGAAGGTGATGGGGGCTCACATTGCTCTGGTCAGCAATCACCCAGCAAAGCTTCTGCCCAGCCTGGAGCCCATGGCCATCCTTTTGGTGGTCTTTGGTGGTCTTTCCCAACCGCATGATTCTGTGATTCTGAGACTCCGGCCTTGACGCAGCTGGTGTTTTCTCTGGCAGTATAGGGAAAGCTTCCAAAAGGCACACAAACACACATGTGCCAGGTTTTTCTCTGGACACCATCCCTCCCGACCAGTGTACAAAGTCACCAGCCAGCTCAGTGTCACCCACGACTTGCTGAGGGTGCACTCGATCCCACTGTGCATGTCACGGGTGCAAAGCTGAAATAGGATGGGTGGCAGGATGAACCTTTGAGGGGCAGCGCTTTTTAGTGGTTTCCACTTGGACATTGAGCCATGGAGGGTAGCTCTTCCTTTAACCGTTTTGTTAACCCTTTCCATCCCCAGGGGGAGCTGGCAAAGCTGGGGGGGGCAGCAAAGGACTCTGGGAGTGCTGCCGCTGCTACCTAGGATACGCTCAAACAGAAGCTTCCAGATGGTCACTGACCTTCAAAGCACCATGACGCACCAAGCTCTATGGCAAACATCGTGGGGTCCTTCTGCCCCCACCATGATGCCATGGATTTTCCTGAACACCTATGTGATCGGAGGTAAGGCCTGACCCCACTCCTGGCTGCTCAGGGACAGTCCCTCCTCCCTCGCACCTCTCCCTCCTCCCTCTCAGGGCCCTCGCACACGCTCCTGTCCCAGCTGGGGATATGATCACCAGCGTGTGTTCATGTCTCTCCTCAGGACCCAGCAACCACCACCAAACACATGGGCAGCAGCAGCAGCCGTTATTTCCACCCTCGCGCTCGCCTGGGACGGCGCAGAGGTACGTCTGTGCTTGGGGCCTGCTCAGCAGGGTCCTGGGGGACTCTCTCCGGCCCCCAGCCTGACACATCTGCCTCTCCCCCCTGCAGATCTTCAAATTTACCTATGAGACAGCTGATAAGACCGGCAATTTTCAAGCCTCAGGGGGACAGCCACAGCACAGATGCTCCTGTCCCCATGGATGTGGACTGTGTCCCAGACTGTGACAGCTCTCCAGTCCCTATGGAGGTGGACACTGTCACAGTCTGTGACATCTCCGTGGACACAGATGTCATTATGGAAGAGGACACCATCTCGGGCAGTTCCATCTTGCTTAGCCCTGTGGCAGGGATGGGTAGAACATGAGAGGGGAGGAGGGGAGGGAGGGAGGGAGGGAGGGAGGGAGAGAGGGAGGGAAGGAGGGAGGGAGGGAGGGAGGGAGGGAGGGAGGGAGGGAGGGAGGGAGGGAGGGAGGGAGGGAGGGAGGGAAGGGTGTTGATTATGTACCATTGTTGATTGTTTTGTTCATATATTCCATTAAAAGCCATTTATTCAAAACCTTTCTGTGTCGGCATGGGATGGGCAGGGAGTGCAGGGGGCAGCAGGCAGCAAAGATCCACAGAGCCTTCCCTTGGGCTCTCCTCTACCAGCTGACTCAAATATGGGAAGGTCTTCAAGACACAGAGAATGTAATGTGGATAAACCTCTTTGTCCTTATTAGGATTGTACCAAGAAATATGTTGCCGTTCATCCTCACTGCCCGAGTCATGCAAACCTCCCAAAATACCCAAGCCGAGGACGTGCCCCCCACCACCTCCTCCCCAGCCTCCCCTTCCTCCTCGTGCTGCCACACACACACAGATGTGCTTTTTCAGAGGAACTCAGCATTCCTGCTGTCAAAGGTGCAAATGATCTTTTTAGAAAGTTGCCTGATTTCGGATGATTTTCTATTTGCAGTTGCCTCTCATTTTAGCAGAACAAACCCAACGGATGGGGTGGTCTCCCCTGACTAATGTCCCTATCTTGACACTGGTCCTCCCTGGCTCAGCTCCCAGGCTTTTATCCCTGATGATACCTGCATGGCCACAGCATCAAAACCACACACAAACGGGGGGAGAAAGAAGTATGGAAAAAAGTGAGCAAAAATGAGCAAAAGAAACGTAATCAGAGGAGCTATCACACAGCAGCTGCCTTCCAGACCAAGACCAAGAGACACGGAGGACACCAGTAAAAGGTCATTCCAGGAATACCAAAGCCAACACCAGGGAGACCCAGCACGCAAGGCCAGGCTGCGGGCCTTAGGCAGGGTGGGCAGGATGGGCTCCTCTGAGAGACACCCCGTGCTTGGCAAGGACCAAAGGGCACAGAGGGAAAGCTCCAACCAATCATGAAAAAGCACTGCACAGATAAGGATTTTATTCTTTCCCCTCCAAATCATTGATAATTGCCTAATATTATAGAAATTCCCTGTTCACCAGCAACAGGAGTGAGCCACCTCTGCCTGCCCCTGCCAAAGGGCACAGCTGGGAGCCCTTGGGGCAGGAGGTGCTAGATCCAGTGTGGTTTGGGTGTTTTTTCCCTTTCTACCTGTTTAAAACATACGGGAGCTTTAAAGATGCGAGTTGGGCAGAAGCCTTGCCTTTTCAAGGAGTGCAGAACGGAAAGTGTCCTGGTCAGGCCAGCAGTGCTGCTGAAAAGCAGGACCATGCATGAAGCTCTGGCTATCTGACCATGGCTCCAGTAAAGTGAAGGTACTGTAGGGGGCACCAGGCATCATAGGTCCACGGAGGCTTCCCTTGGGCTCTCCTCTGCCAGCTGACTGAATGGGATGCAGGAGGAGCTTATCCTCTGCCTCAGCCCCGTGCAGCTGCTTCCCTTTGGAGAGGTTAGGCATGGGGAGAGAAGGTGCTGCACTAACATCTGCGAAAGCCTCAGCAGGGTTTTGTGCTGCTCCTCATTTACAGCAGCGTTTGGCTGGCTGCTACGAGAGCGGTTCCGGCTCTGGCCATGTAGTTGGTTTGCTGTCCAGGCATGTCATCGTGTGGGAAGGGGCTCAGGTTATGCAAAATCTCCTCTGGCACCACTACAAGAGGTTATAAAATATTTCTAGCACCAGCGAGCCATGCAAGGCCGGCATCTGCCATGACACAGGCATTTCTCTTGCCAAAGAGAGGAAGAAACCAGCACTTTAGAACTGCAAAGCCTGCCAAGGGCTGCTGTCAGGGCATGGTACTATCAGGCAAGTGCTGCCCAACTTCAGGTCTTGTCCACATTTTTATACTGGCCTCAAATTCCACGTGGAGGCAGCGGTTTCGGTTTAAGCCATGTCACTGACCTCTCGGACAGAAGCGGCCAGGAGCATCTTCCGGAGGCACAGCAGCATCAGGCTAAGGGCATGCAGCAGCCCGTGCTTGTGGAGCTATAGGGGTACCCAAATAACCACATCAAAACCTCTTGAGTCCTCTGGAGAGCCACAGGGTTTGCTTGAAGAGGTAAATACTGCCTACGGTGAGGGGGAGCGGCAGAGCTGAGTTTCACAAGTGGAAGGAGCTACTTTCAGCATTGACACAGACTCTGCCTTTCCACAATACACCACCCCCCTGTCAGGTGTGGGACACAAACACCAGCCACAGCCACAAAACTCCTCGTGCCAATTATTTTTTCCTAGCTAATGAAACAACCTCCCAGCTCACGCACCGCATCCCCAAACCAGCTGCTGGGCAATGACATTGCTCCCCTGGCAGGCACATGGTTTGAGCCAGGTTCTAACTTTGAGCCGTCCCCCGCAGTAGACCAGGTAATTCCCTGCCTTTGAAAGGGAATTTTGCCTCCATTCCCCCTCTCCTCTGCAGCAGGCAGGGCTGCACAGGCTCAGGCTTTCCTTCCAAGCACCGGCAAATGCTTTGTGTCAGAAAACCCAGCATCCCCTGGAGCCTCATCCTTCAACACCAAATTTTGTTCCTCGCCCGAGGTCTCATTGCACTCACTGCTGCCCTGTTAGAAGTCCCGGGTTGCAGGCGGCCGCATGAATTCTCCTACCCAGACCTGTAAAGTAAATGCTTTGCATAAAGCTGGTGCTTGCACTGCCAACAGAACCTGCTGATGGGGACTCAGTCCCTGATAGCTCCCACCGGCAGCGGCAGCTGCCACCATGCCCTCAGTCGTCATTTGGCTGGGGACCATGCTCTCTGCCCGTGCTGTGGGATGCTGCCTTTCTAAGTGTCAGGGCTCGAGCTGTTGGGGAGCAAAGGTCCTTGATTTGTTGTTCTGGCAGTTGCAGCAGAGCCACAGCACTTCTTTCTTCCTGCGGGAGTTTCCACTTGAGATACTGGACTGTTTAAGATGAGCTGGGGCTGAGCTGGCTGCAGATCACTGTGACAGAAAAGGCTCAGCTCTCCCTCAGGAACAATTTTGGGTCAGAAAAAGTTGTGATAGAGCACACGAGCGCCGCAGTCAGATCCTTCCAACCTCTCCCTCGCTGTCGGTGACCTGTGGGGTGCTCAGAGACAGAGATGCTCCAAACCCCCGCGTAGGAAACAATGGCAATTTGCAATATTTGTGTTTGGGCTCTTGCAGGAGCGGCTGGCACGCCTCACCCCTCACCCGTCCTTTCAAGCAGCCTCCGCCAGCCAACACTCTCTTCTCTCTTGCAGCCTGCTGGGAGAATGGCACCGATTTGATCCCACTGTTCTTTAGTCTCCTGACGAACATTATTTCCAAATTACAGCCCTGGGAAAGATTTCACCAGCACCAGCAGGAACGGAGGGGAAGGAGGAGGAGATTGTGAGCCCGGCCCTGTGCAACTGTGAATGTGAAAGGGGGAAAGAGCTCATGGTGGGGTTAAACCTGGCACCTGCATCGGGTGAGGTATTGTGAGCTCTGAATTTGGAGGACTGAGAAAGCTGCCAGGCAGGGAGCATGTCTGTGGGCTTCATGGACTCTCTTCCCTGAAAATATGTTCTGTAGTATCTGAAAGCCTGAATTGTCTCAACTGATGTATGAAAGGGCCATGTCTGCTTAATGAGCAGAGGGAACCACAATCCCTTGGGCAAAAGCATTCCCCTCCCCACCCAGTGAAAACCTCACTGCCGCCCATAGCAGCCCTGCGTCCCCTTGGGTTTATTTAGGAGGATGCTCCTTTGCACACCCCGTCCACTCCTCAAAAGAACTGACCAGTGGCGACAGATCCAGCCCCGGGAAGGCACCAGGGGATATTGTCACTTCCCGATGCACAAAGCACAGCAGATGCCCATCAGACCCAGTCCTGCTCTGACACCAGCATCAAGCCAGGCACTGTGCACCACGGAAAGGCATCGAAGTAATTAGACAAGTGGGAAATGTGTTTTGAAGGTGATGGGGGCTCACATTGCTCTGGTCAGCAATCACCCAGCAAAGCTTCTGCCCAGCCTGGAGCCCATGGCCATCCTTTTGGTGGTCTTTGGTGGTCTTTCCCAACCGCGTGATTCTGTGATTCTGAGACTCCGGCCTTGACCCAGCTGGTGTTTTCTCTGGCAGTATAGGGAAAGCTTCCAAAAGGCACACAAACCCACATGTGCCAGGTTTTTCTCTGGACACCATCCCTCCCGACCAGTGTACAAAGTCACCAGCCAGCTCAGTGTCACCCACGACTTGCTGAGGGTGCACTCGATCCCACTGTGCATGTCACGGGTGCAAATCTGAAATAGGATGGGTGGCAGGATGAACCTTTGAGGGGCAGCGCTTTTTAGTGGTTTCCACTTGGACATTGAGCCATGGAGGGTAGCTCTTCCTTTAACCGTTTTGTTAACCCTTTCCATCCCCAGGGGGAGCTGGCAAAGCTGGGGGGGGCAGCAAAGGACTCTGGGAGTGCTGCCGCTGCTACCTAGGATACGCTCAAACAGAAGCTTCCAGATGGTCACTGACCTTCAAAGCACCATGACGCACCAAGCTCTATGGCAATCATCGTGGGGTCCTTCTGCCCCCACCATGATGCCATGGATTTTCCTGAACACCTATGTGATCGGAGGTAAGGCCTGACCCCACTCCTGGCTGCTCAGGGACAGTCCCTCCTCCCTCGCACCTCTCCCTCCTCCCTCTCAGGGCCCTCGCACACGCTCCTGTCCCAGCTGGGGATATGATCACCAGCGTGTGTTCATGTCTCTCTTCAGGACCCACCAACCACCACCAAACACCTGGGCAGCAGCAGCAGCCTTTATTTCCACCCTCGCGCTCGCCTGGGACGGCGCAGAGGTACGTCTGTGCTTGGGGCCTGCTCAGCAGGGTCCTGGGGGACTCTCTCCAGCCCCCAGCCTGACACATCTGCCTCTCCCCCCTGCAGATCTTCAAATTTACCTGCGAAACAGCTGATAAGACCAGCACGTTTCAATCCTCAGGGGGACAGCCACAGCACAGATGCTCCTGTCCCCATGGATGTGGACTGTGTCCCAGACTGTGACAGCTCTCCAGTCCCTATGGAGGTGGACACTGTCACAGTCTGTGACATCTCCGTGGACACAGATGTCATTATGGAAGAGGACACCATCTCTAGCTCTTCCATCATGCTTAGCCCTGTGGCAGGGATGGGTAGAACATGAGAGGGGAGGAGGGGAGGGAGGGAGGGAGGGAGGGAGGGAGAGAGGGAGGGAGGGAGGGAGGGAGGGAGGGAGGGAGGGAGGGAGGGAGGGAGGGAGGGAGGGAGGGAGGGAGGGAAGGGTGTTGATTATGTACCATTGTTGATTGTTCTGTTCGGATTTTCCATTAAAAGCCATTTATTCAAAACCTTTCTGTGTCGGCATGGGATGGGCAGGGAGTGCAGGGGGCAGCAGGCAGCAAAGATCCACAGAGCCTTCCCTTGGGCTCTCCTCTGCCAGCTGGCTGAAATATGGGAAGGTCTTCAAGACACAGAGAATGTAATGTGGATAAACCTCTTTGTCCTTATTAGGATTTTACCAACAAATATGTTGCCGTTCATCCTCACTGCCCGAGTCATGCAAACCTCCCAAAATACCCAAGCCGAGGACGTGCCCCCCACCACCTCCTCCCCAGCCTCCCCTTCCTCCTCGTGCTGCCACACACACACAGATGTGCTTTTTCAGAGGAACTCACCATTCCTGCTGTCAAAGGTGCAAATGATCATTTTAGAAAGTTGCCTGATTTCGGATGATTTTCTATTTGCAGTTGCCTCTCATTTTAGCAGAACAAACCCAACAGATGGGGTGGTCTCCCCTGACAAATGTCCCTATCTTGACACTGGTCCTCCCTGGCTCAGCTCCCAGGCTGTTATCCCTGATGATACCTGCATGGCCACAGCATCAAAACCACACACAAACGGGGGGAGAAAGAAGTATGGAAAAAAGTGAGCAAAAATGAGCAAAAGAAACGTAATCAGAGGAGCTATCACACAGCAGCTGCCTTCCAGACCAAGACCAAGAGACACGGAGGACACCAGTAAAAGGCCATTCCAGGAAAACCAAAGCAAACACCAGGGAGGCCCAGGACGCAAGGCCAGGCTGCGGGCTGCAGGCAGGGTGGGCAGGACGGGCTCCTCTGAGAGACACCCCGTGCTTGGCAAGGACCAAAGGGCACAGAGGGAAAGCTCCAACCAATCATGAAAAAGCACTGCACAGATAAGGATTTTATTCTTTCCCCTCCAAATCATTGATAATTGCCTAATATTATAGAAATTCCCTGTTCACCAGCAACAGGAGTGAGCCACCTCTGCCTGCCCCTGCCAAAGGGCACAGCTGGGAGCCCTTGGGGCAGGAGGTGCTAGATCCAGTGTGGTTTGGGTGTTTTTTCCCTTTCTACCTGTTTAAAACATACGGGAGCTTTAAAGATGCGAGTTGGGCAGAAGCCTTGCCTTTTCAAGGAGTGCAGAACGGAAAGTGTCCTGGTCAGGCCAGCAGTGCTGCTGAAAAGCAGGACCATGCATGAAGCTCTGGCTATCTGACCATGGCTCCAGTAAAGTGAAGGTACTGTAGGGAGCACCAGGCATCATAGGTCCACGGAGGCTTCCCTTGGGCTCTCCTCTGCCAGCTGACTGAATGGGATGCAGGAGGAGCTTATCCTCTGCCTCAGCCCCGTGCAGCTGTTTCCCTTTGGAGAGGTTAGGCATGGGGAGAGAAGGTGCTGCACTAACATCTGCGAAAGCCTCAGCAGGGTTTTGTGCTGCTCCTCATTTACAGCAGCGTTTGGCTGGCTGCTACGAGAGCGGTTCCGGCTCTGGCCATGTAGCTGGTTTGCTGTCCAGGCATGTCATCGTGTGGGAAGGGGCTCAGGTTATGCAAAATCTCCTCTGGCACCACTACAAGAGGTTATAAAATATTTCTAGCACCAGCGAGCCATGCAAGGCCGGCATCTGCCATGACACAGGCATTTCTCTTGCCAAAGAGAGGAAGAAACCAGCACTTTAGAACTGCAAAGCCTGCCAAGGGCTGCTGTCAGGGCATGGTGCTATCAGGCAAGTGCTGCCCAACTTCATGTCTTGTCCACATTTTTAAACTGGCCTTAAATTCCACGTGGAGGCAGCGGTTTGGGTTTAAGCCATGTCACTGACCCCTCAGACAGAAGCGGCCAGGAGCATCTCCCGGAGGCACAGCAGCATCAGGCTAAGGGCATGCAGCAGCCCGTGCTTGTGGAGCTATAGGGGTACCCAAATAACCACATCAAAACCTCTTGAGTCCTCTGGAAAGCCACAGGGTTTGCTTGAAGAGGTAAATACTGCCTACGGTGAGGGGGAGCGGCAGAGCTGAGTTCCACAAGTGGAAGAAGCTACTTTCAGCATTGACACAGACTCTGCCTTTCCACAATACACCACCCCCCTGTCAGGTGTGGGACACAGACACCAGCCACAGCCACAAAACTCCTCGTGCCAATTATTTTTTCCTAGCTAATGAAACAACCTCCCAGCTAACGCACCGCATCCCCCAAACCAGCTGCTGGGCAATGACATTGCTCCCCTGGCAGGCACATGGTTTGAGCCAGGTTCTAACTTTGAGCCGTCCCCCTCAGTAGACCAGGTAATTCCCTGCCTTTGAAAGGGAATTTTGCCTCCATTCCCCCTCTCCTCTGCAGCAGGTAGGGCTGCACAGGCTCAGGCTTTCCTTCCAAGCACCGGCAAATGCTTTGTGTCAGAAAACCCAGCATCCCCTGGAGCCTCATCCTTCAACACCAAATTTTGTTCCTCGCCCGAGGTCTCATTGCACTCACTGCTGCCCTGTTAGAAGTCCCGGGTTGCAGGCGGCCGCATGAATTCTCCTACCCAGACCTGTAAAGTAAATGCTTTGCATAAAGCTGGTGCTTGCACTGCCAACAGAACCTGCTGATGGGGGACTCAGTCCCTGATAGCTCCCACTGGCAGCGGCAGCTGCCACCATGCCCTCAGTCGTCATTTGGCTGGGGACCATGCTCTCTGCCCGTGCTGTGGGATGCTGCCTTTCTAAGTGTCAGGGCTCGAGCTGTTGGGGAGCAAAGGTCCTTGATTTGTTGTTCTGGCAGTTGCAGCAGAGCCGCAGCACTTCTTTCTTCCTGCGGGAGTTTCCACTTGAGATACTGGACTGTTTAAGATGAGCTGGGGCTGAGCTGGCTGCAGATCACTGTGACAGAAAAGGCTCAGCTCTCCCTCAGGAACAATTTTGGTTCAGAAAAAGTTGTGATAGAGCACACGAGCGTCGCAGTCAGATCCTTCCAGCTTCTCCCTCGCTGTCGGTGACCTGTGGGGTGCTCAGAGACAGAGATGCTCCAAACCCCCGCGTAGGAAACAATGGCAATTTGCAATATTTGTGTTTGGGCTCTTGCAGGAGCGGCTGGCACACCTCACCCCTCACCCGTCCTTTCAAGCAGCCTCCGCCAGCCAACACTCTCTTCTCTCTTGCAGCCTGCTGGGAGAATGGCACCGATTTGATCCACTGTTCTTTAGTCTCCTGACGAACATTATTTCCAAATTACAGCCCTGGGAAAGATTTCACCAGCACCAGCAGGAACGGAGGGGAAGAAGGAGGAGATTGTGAGCCCGGCCCTGTGCAACTGTGAATGTGAAAGGGGGAAAGAGCTCATGGTGGGGTTAAACCTGGCACCTGCATCGGGTGAGGTATTGTGAGCGCTGAATTTGGGGGACTGAGAAAGCTGCCAGGCAGGGAGCATGTCTGTGGGCTTCATGGACTCTCTTCCCTGAAAATATGTTCTGTAGTATCTGAAAGCCTGAATAGTCTCAACTGATGTATGAAAGGGCCATGTCTGCTTAATGAGCAGAGGGAGCCACAATCCCTTGGGCAAAAGCATTCCCCTCCCCACCCAGTGAAAACCTCACTGCCCGCCCATAGCAGCCCTGCGTCCCCTTGGGTTTATTTAGGAGGATGCTCCTTTGCACACCCCGTCCACCCCTCAAAAGAACTGACCAGTGGCGACAGATTCAGCCCCGGGAAGGCACCAGGGGATATTGTCACTTCCCGATGCACAAAGCACAGCAGATGCCCATCAGACCCAGTCCTGCTCTGACACCAGCATCAAGCCAGGCACTGTGCACCACGGAAAGGCATCGAAGTAATTAGACAAGTGGGAAATGTGTTTTGAAGGTGATGGGGGCTCACATTGCTCTGGTCAGCAATCACCCAGCAAAGCTTCTGCCCAGCCTGGAGCCCATGGCCATCCTTTTGGTGGTCTTTGGTGGTCTTTCCCAACCGCGTGATTCTGTGATTCTGAGACTCCGGCCTTGACCCAGCTGGTGTTTTCTCTGGCAGTATAGGGAAAGCTTCCAAAAGGCACACCAGCCCACATGTGCCAGGTTTTTCTCTGGACACCATCCCTCCCGACCAGTGTACAAAGTCACCAGCCAGCTCAGTGTCACCCACGACTTGCTGAGGGTGCACTCGATCCCACTGTTCATGTCACGGGTGCAAATCTGAAACAGGATGGGTGGCAGGATGAACCTTTGAGGGGCAGCGCTTTTTAGTGGTTTCCACTTGGACATTGAGCCATGGAGGGTAGCTCTTCCTTTAACCTTTCTGTTAACCCTTTCCATCCCCAGGGGGAGCTGGCAAAGCTGGGGGGGGCAGCAAAGGACTCTGGGAGTGATGCCGCTGCTACCTAGGATACGCTCAAACAGAAGCTTCCAGATGGTCACTGACCTTCAAAGCACCATGGCGCACCAAGCTCTGTGGCAAACATCGTGGGGTCCTTCTGCCCCCACCATGATGCCACTGATTTTCCTGAACACCTATGTGATCGGAGGTAAGGCTTGACCCCCCCTCCTGGCTGCTCAGGGACAGTCCCTCCTCCCTCGCACCTCTCCCTCCTCCCTCTCAGGGCCCTCGCACACGCTCCTGTCCCAGCTGGGGATATGATCACCAGCGTGTGTTCATGTCTCTCTTTCAGGACCCACCAACCACCACCAAACACATGGGCAGCAGCAGCAGCCTTTATTTCCACCCTCGCGCTCGCCTGGGACGGCGCAGAGGTACGTCTGTGCTTGGGGCCTGCTCAGCAGGGTCCTGGGGGACTCTCTCCGGCCCCCCAGCCTGACACATCTCCCTCTCCCCACTGCAGATCTTCAAATTTACCTATGAGACAGCTGATAAGACCGGCAATTTTCAAGCCTCAGGGGGACAGCCACAACACAGATGCTCCTGTCCCCATGGATGTGGACTGTGTCCCCAGACTGTGACAGCTCTCCAGTCCCTATGGAGGTGGACACTGTCACAGTCTGTGACATCTCCGTGGACACAGATGTCATCATGGAAGAGGACACCATCTCTGGCTCTTCCATCTTGCTTAGCCCTGTTGCAGGGATGGGTAGAACATGAGAGGGGAGGAGGGGAGGGAGGGAGGAAGAGAGGGAAGGAGGGAGGAAGGGAGGGAGGGAGGGAAGGGTGTTGATTATGTACCATTGTTGATTGTTTTGTTCGTATATTCCATTAAAAGCCATTTATTCAAAACCTTTCTGTGTCGGCATGGGATGGGCAGGGAGTGCAGGGGGCAGCAGGCAGCAAAGATCCACAGAGCCTTCCCTTGGGCTCTCCTCTGCCAGCTGACTGAATTATAGGAAGGTCTTCAAGACACAGAGAATGTAATGTGGATAAACCTCTTTGTCCTTATTAGGATTTTACCAACAAATATGTTGCCGTTCATCCTCACTGCCCGAGTCATGCAAATCTCCCAAAATACCCAAGCCGAGGACGTGCCCCCCACCACCCTCCTCCCCAGCCTCCCCCTTCCTCCTCGTGCTGCCACACACACACAGATGTGCTTTTTCAGAGGAACTCAGCATTCCTGCTGTCAAAGGTGCAAATGATCTTTTTAGAAAGTTGCCTGATTTCGGATGATTTTCTATTTGCAGTTGCCTCTCATTTTAGCAGAACAAACCCAACAGATGGGGTGGTCTCCCCTGACAAATGTCCCTATCTTGACACTGGTCCTCCCTGGCTCAGCTCCCAGGCTGTTATCCCTGATGATACCTGCATGGCCACAGCATCAAAACCACACACAAACGGGGAGAGAAAGAAGTATGGAAAAAAGTGAGCAAAAATGAGCAAAAGAAACGTAATCAGAGGAGCTATCACACAGCAGCTGCCTTCCAGACCAAGACCAAGAGACACGGGGGACACCAGTAAAAGGCCATTCCAGGAAAACCAAAGACAACACCCAGTGAAAACCTCACTGCCGCCCATAGCAGCCCTGCGTCCCCTTGGGTTTATTTAGGAGGATGCTCCTTTGCACACCCCGTCCACCCCTCAAAAGAACTGACCAGTGGCGACAGAGCCAGCCCCGGGAAGGCACCAGGGGATATTGTCACTTCCCGATGCACAAAGCACAGCAGATGCCCATCAGACCCAGTCCTGCTCTGACACCAGCATCAAGCCAGGCACTGTGCACCACGGAAAGGCATCGAAGTAATTAGACAAGTGGGAAATGTGTTTTGAAGGTGATGGGGGGCTCACATTGCTCTGGTCAGCAATCACCCAGCAAAGCTTCTGCCCAGCCTGGAGCCCATGGCCATCCTTTTGGTGGTCTTTGGTGGTCTTTCCCAACCGCGTGATTCTGTGATTCTGAGACTCCGGCCTTGACCCAGCTGGTGTTTTCTCTGGCAGTATAGGGAAAGCTTCCAAAAGGCACACCAGCCCACATGTGCCAGGTTTTTCTCTGGACACCATCCCTCCCGACCAGTGTACAAAGTCACCAGCCAGCTCAGTGTCACCCACGACTTGCTGAGGGTGCACTCGATCCCACTGTGCATGTCACGGGTGCAAAGCTGAAATAGGATGGGTGGCAGGATGAACCTTTGAGGGGCAGCGCTTTTTAGTGGTTTCCACTTGGACATTGAGCCATGGAGGGTAGCTCTTCCTTTAACCGTTTTGTTAACCCTTTCCATCCCCAGGGGGAGCTGGCAAAGCTGGGGGGGGCAGCAAAGGACTCTGGGAGTGCTGCCGCTGCTACCTAGGATACACTCAAACAGAAGCTTCCAGATGGTCACTGACCTTCAGACCACCATGGCGCACCAAGCTCTGTGGCAAACATCGTGGGGTCCTTCTGCCCCCACCATGATGCCATGGATTTTCCTGAACACCTATGTCATCGGAGGTAAGGCCTGACCCCACTCCTGGCTGCTCAGGGACAGTCCCTCCTCCCTCGCACCTCTCCCTCCTCCCTCTCAGGGCCCTCGCACACGCTCCTGTCCCAGCTGGGGATATGATCACCAGCGTGTGTTCATGTCTCTCTTTCAGGACCCACCAACCACCACCAAACACATGGGCAGCAGCAGCAGCCGTTATTTCCACCCTCGCGCTCGCCTGGGACGGCGCAGAGGTACGTCTGTGCTTGGGGCCTGCTCAGCAGGGTCCTGGGGGACTCTCTCCGGCCCCCAGCCTGACACATCTCCCTCTCCCCACTGCAGATCTTCAAATTTACCTATGAGACAGCTGATAAGACCGGCAATTTTCAAGCCTCAGGGGGACAGCCACAACACAGATGCTCCTGTCCCCATGGATGTGGACTGTGTCCCAGACTGTGACAGCTCTCCAGTCCCTATGGAGGTGGACACTGTCACAGTCTGTGACATCTCCGTGGACACAGATGTCATCATGGAAGAGGACACCATCTCGGGCAGTTCCATCTTGCTTAGCCCTGTGGCAGGGATGGGTAGAACATGAGAGGGGAGGAGGGTAGGGAGGGAGGGAGGGAGGGAGGGAGGGAGGGAGGGAGGGAGGGAGGGAGGGAGGGAAGGGTGTTGATTATGTACCATTGTTGATTGTTTTGTTCGTATATTCCATTAAAATCCATTTATTCAAAACCTTTCTGTGTCGGCATGGGATGGGCAGGGAGTGCAGGGGGCAGCAGGCAGCAAAGATCCACAGAGCCTTCCCTTGGGCTCTCCTCTGCCAGCTGACTGAATTATAGGAAGGTCCTCAAGACACAGAGAATGTAATGTGGATAAACCTCTTTGTCCTTATTAGGATTGTACCAACAAATATGTTGCCGTTCATCCTCACTGCCCGAGTCATGCAAACCTCCCAAAACACCCAAGCCGAGGACGTGCCCCCCACCACCTCCTCCCCAGCCTCCCCTTCCTCCTTGTGCTGCCACACACACACAGATGTGCTTTTTCAGAGGAACTCAGCATTCCTGCTGTCAAAGGTGCAAATGATCTTTTTAGAAAGTTGCCTGATTTCGGATGATTTTCTATTTGCAGTTGCCTCTCATTTTAGCAGAACAAACCCAACAGATGGGGTGGTCTCCCCTGACAAATGTCCCTATCTTGACACTGGTCCTCCCTGGCTCAGCTCCCAGGCTGTTATCCCTGATGATACCTGCATGGCCACAGCATCAAAACCACACACAAACGGGGAGAGAAAGAAGTATGGAAAAAAGTGAGCAAAAATGAGCAAAAGAAACGTAATCAGAGGAGCTATCACACAGCAGCTGCCTTCCAGACCAAGACCAAGAGACACGGGGGACACCAGTAAAAGGCCATTCCAGGAAAACCAAAGACAACACCCAGTGAAAACCTCACTGCCGCCCATAGCAGCCCTGCGTCCCCTTGGGTTTATTTAGGAGGATGCTCCTTTGCACACCCCGTCCACCCCTCAAAAGAACTGACCAGTGGCGACAGAGCCAGCCCCGGGAAGGCACCAGGGGATATTGTCACTTCCCGATGCACAAAGCACAGCAGATGCCCATCAGACCCAGTCCTGCTCTGACACCAGCATCAAGCCAGGCACTGTGCACCACGGAAAGGCATCGAAGTAATTAGACAAGTGGGAAATGTGTTTTGAAGGTGATGGGGGCTCACATTGCTCTGGTCAGCAATCACCCAGCAAAGCTTCTGCCCAGCCTGGAGCCCATGGCCATCCTTTTGGTGGTCTTTGGTGGTCTTTCCCAACCGCGTGATTCTGTGATTCTGAGACTCCGGCCTTGACCCAGCTGGTGTTTTCTCTGGCAGTATAGGGAAAGCTTCCAAAAGGCACACCAGCCCACATGTGCCAGGTTTTTCTCTGGACACCATCCCTCCCGACCAGTGTACAAAGTCACCAGCCAGCTCAGTGTCACCCACGACTTGCTGAGGGTGCACTCGATCCCACTGTGCATGTCACGGGTGCAAAGCTGAAATAGGATGGGTGGCAGGATGAACCTTTGAGGGGCAGCGCTTTTTAGTGGTTTCCACTTGGACATTGAGCCATGGAGGGTAGCTCTTCCTTTAACCGTTTTGTTAACCCTTTCCATCCCCAGGGGGAGCTGGCAAAGCTGGGGGGGGCAGCAAAGGACTCTGGGAGTGCTGCCGCTGCTACCTAGGATACACTCAAACAGAAGCTTCCAGATGGTCACTGACCTTCAGACCACCATGGCGCACCAAGCTCTGTGGCAAACATCGTGGGGTCCTTCTGCCCCCACCATGATGCCATGGATTTTCCTGAACACCTATGTCATCGGAGGTAAGGCCTGACCCCACTCCTGGCTGCTCAGGGACAGTCCCTCCTCCCTCGCACCTCTCCCTCCTCCCTCTCAGGGCCCTCGCACACGCTCCTGTCCCAGCTGGGGATATGATCACCAGCGTGTGTTCATGTCTCTCTTTCAGGACCCACCAACCACCACCAAACACATGGGCAGCAGCAGCAGCCGTTATTTCCACCCTCGCGCTCGCCTGGGACGGCGCAGAGGTACGTCTGTGCTTGGGGCCTGCTCAGCAGGGTCCTGGGGGACTCTCTCCGGCCCCCAGCCTGACACATCTCCCTCTCCCCACTGCAGATCTTCAAATTTACCTATGAGACAGCTGATAAGACCGGCAATTTTCAAGCCTCAGGGGGACAGCCACAACACAGATGCTCCTGTCCCCATGGATGTGGACTGTGTCCCAGACTGTGACAGCTCTCCAGTCCCTATGGAGGTGGACACTGTCACAGTCTGTGACATCTCCGTGGACACAGATGTCATCATGGAAGAGGACACCATCTCGGGCAGTTCCATCTTGCTTAGCCCTGTGGCAGGGATGGGTAGAACATGAGAGGGGAGGAGGGTAGGGAGGGAGGGAGGGAGGGAGGGAGGGAGGGAGGGAGGGAGGGAGGGAGGGAGGGAAGGGTGTTGATTATGTACCATTGTTGATTGTTTTGTTCGTATATTCCATTAAAATCCATTTATTCAAAACCTTTCTGTGTCGGCATGGGATGGGCAGGGAGTGCAGGGGGCAGCAGGCAGCAAAGATCCACAGAGCCTTCCCTTGGGCTCTCCTCTGCCAGCTGACTGAATTATAGGAAGGTCCTCAAGACACAGAGAATGTAATGTGGATAAACCTCTTTGTCCTTATTAGGATTGTACCAACAAATATGTTGCCGTTCATCCTCACTGCCCGAGTCATGCAAACCTCCCAAAACACCCAAGCCGAGGACGTGCCCCCCACCACCTCCTCCCCAGCCTCCCCTTCCTCCTTGTGCTGCCACACACACACAGATGTGCTTTTTCAGAGGAACTCAGCATTCCTGCTGTCAAAGGTGCAAATGATCTTTTTAGAAAGTTGCCTGATTTCGGATGATTTTCTATTTGCAGTTGCCTTTCATTTTAGCAGAACAAACCCAACGGATGGGGTGGTCTCCCCTGACAAATGTCCCTATCTTGACACTGGTCCTCCCTGGCTCAGCTCCCAGGCTGTTATCCCTGATGATACCTGCATGGCCACAGCATCAAAACCACACACAAACGGGGGGAGAAAGAAGTATGGAAAAAAGCGAGCAAAAATGAGCAAAAGAAACGTAATCAGAGGAGCTATCACACAGCAGCTGCCTTCCAGACCAAGACCAAGAGACACGGAGGACACCAGTAAAAGGTCATTCCAGGAAAACCAAAGCCAACACCAGGGAGGCCCAGGACGCAAGGCCAGGCTGCGGGCTGCAAGCAGGGTGGGCAGGACGGGCTCCTCTGAGAGACACCCCGTGCTTGGCAAGGACCAAAGGGCACAGAGGGAAAGCTCCAACCAATCATGAAAAAGCACTGCACAGATAAGGATTTTATTCTTTCCCCTCCAAATCATTGATAATTGCCTAATATTATAGAAATTCCCTGTTCACCAGCAACAGGAGTGAGCCACCTCTGCCTGCCCCTGCCAAAGGGCACAGCTGGGAGCCCTTGGGGCAGGAGGTGCTAGATCCAGTGTGGTTTGGGTGTTTTTTCCCTTTCTACCTGTTTAAAACATACGGGAGCTTTAAAGATGCGAGTTGGGCAGAAGCCTTGCCTTTTCAAGGAGTGCAGAACGGAAAGTGTCCTGGTCAGGCCAGCAGTGCTGCTGAAAAGCAGGACCATGCATGAAGCTCTGGCTATCTGACCATGGCTCCAGTAAAGTGAAGGTACTGTAGGGGGCACCAGGCATCATAGGTCCACGGAGGCTTCCCTTGGGCTCTCCTCTGCCAGCTGACTGAATGGGATGCAGGAGGAGCTTATCCTCTGCCCCAGCCCCGTGCAGCTGCTTCCCTTTGGAGAGGTTAGGCATGGGGAGAGAAGGTGCTGCACTAACATCTGCGAAAGCCTCAGCAGGGTTTTGTGCTGCTCCTCATTTACAGCAGCGTTTGGCTGGCTGCTACGAGAGCGGTTCCGGCTCTGGCCATGTAGCTGGTTTGCTGTCCAGGCATGTCATCGTGTGGGAAGGGGCTCAGGTTATGCAAAATCTCCTCTGGCACCACTACAAGAGGTTATAAAATATTTCTAGCACCAGCGAGCCATGCAAGGCCGGCATCTGCCATGACACAGGCATTTCTCTTGCCAAAGAGAGGAAGAAACCAGCACTTTAGAACTGCAAAGCCTGCCAAGGGCTGCTGTCAGGGCATGGTGCTATCAGGCAAGTGCTGCCCAACTTCATGTCTTGTCCACATTTTTAAACTGGCCTTAAATTCCACGTGGAGGCAGCGGTTTGGGTTTAAGCCATGTCACTGACCCCTCAGACAGAAGCGGCCAGGAGCATCTCCCAGAGGCACAGCAGCATCAGGCTAAGGGCATGCAGCAGCCCGTGCTTGTGGAGCTATAGGGGTACCCAAATAACCACATCAAAACCTCTTGAGTCCTCTGGAGAGCCACAGGGTTTGCTTGAAGAGGTAAATACTGCCTACGGTGAGGGGGAGCGGCAGAGCTGAGTTCCACAAGTGGAAGAAGCTACTTTCAGCATTGACACAGACTCTGCCTTTCCACAATACACCACCCCCCTGTCAGGTGTGGGACACAGACACCAGCCACAGCCACAAAACTCCTCGTGCCAATTATTTTTTCCTAGCTAATGAAACAACCTCCCAGCTAACACACCGCATCCCCCAAACCAGCTGCTGGGCAATGACATTGCTCCCCTGGCAGGCACATGGTTAGAGCCAGGTTCTAACTTTGAGCCGTCCCCCGCAGTAGACCAGGTAATTCCCTGCCTTTGAAAGGGAATTTTGCCTCTATTCCCCCTCTCCTCTGCAGCAGGTAGGGCTGCACAGGCTCAGGCTTTCCTTCCAAGCACCGGCAAATGCTTTGTGTCAGAAAACCCAGCATCCCCTGGAGCCTCATCCTTCAACACCAAATTTTGTTCCTCGCCCGAGGTCTCATTGCACTCACTGCTGCCCTGTTAGAAGTCCCGGGTTGCAGGCGGCCGCATGAATTCTCCTACCCAGACCTGTAAAGTAAATGCTTTGCATAAAGCTGGTGCTTGCACTGCCAACAGAACCTGCTGATGGGGACTCAGTCCCTGATAGCTCCCACCGGCAGCGGCAGCTGCCACCATGCCCTCAGTCGTCATTTGGCTGGGGACCATGCTCTCTGCCCGTGCTGTGGGATGCTGCCTTTCTAAGTGTCAGGGCTCGAGCTGTTGGGGAGCAAAGGTCCTTGATTTGTTGTTCTGGCAGTTGCAGCAGAGCCGCAGCACTTCTTTCTTCCTGCGGGAGTTTCCACTTGAGATACTGGACTGTTTAAGATGAGCTGGGGCTGAGCTGGCTGCAGATCACTGTGACAGAAAAGGCTCAGCTCTCCCTCAGGAACAATTTTGGGTCAGAAAAAGTTGTGATAGAGCACACGAGCGCCGCAGTCAGATCCTTCCAGCTTCTCCCTCGCTGTCGGTGACCTGTGGGGTGCTCAGAGACAGAGATGCTCCAAACCCCCGCGTAGGAAACAATGGCAATTTGCAATATTTGTGTTTGGGCTCTTGCAGGAGCGGCTGGCACACCTCACCCCTCACCCATCCTTTCAAGCAGCCTCCGCCAGCCAACACTCTCTTCTCTCTTGCAGCCTGCTGGGAGAATGGCACCGATTTGATCCCACTGTTCTTGAGTCTCTTGACGAACATTATTTCCAAATTACAGCCCTGGGAAAGATTTCACCAGCACCAGCAGGAACGGAGGGGAAGGAGGAGGAGATTGTGAGCCCGGCCCCGTGCAACTGTGAATGTGAAAGGGGGAAAGAGCTCATGGTGGGGTTAAACCTGGCACCTGCATCGGGTGAGGAACTGTGAGCGCTGAATTTGGGGGACTGAGAAAGCTGCCAGGCAGGGAGCATGTCTGTGGGCTTCATGGACTCTCTTCCCTGAAAATATGTTCTGTAGTATCTGAAAGCCTGAATAGTCTCAACTGATGTATGAAAGGGCCATGTCTGCTTAATGAGCAGAGGGAGCCACAATCCCTTGGGCAAAAGCATTCCCCTCCCCACCCAGTGAAAACCTCACTGCCGCCCATAGCAGCCCTGCGTCCCCTTGGGTTTATTTAGGAGGATGCTCCTTTGCACACCCCGTCCACCCCTCAAAAGAACTGACCAGTGGCGACAGAGCCAGCCCCGGGAAGGCACCAGGGGATATTGTCACTTCCCGATGCACAAAGCACAGCAGATGCCCATCAGACCCAGTCCTGCTCTGACACCAGCATCAAGCCAGGCACTGTGCACCACGGAAAGGCATCGAAGTAATTAGACAAGTGGGAAATGTGTTTTGAAGGTGATGGGGGCTCACATTGCTCTGGTCAGCAATCACCCAGCAAAGCTTCTGCCCAGCCTGGAGCCCAAGGCCATCCTTTTGGTGGTCTTTGGTGGTCTTTCCCAACCACGTGATTCTGTGATTCTGAGACTCCGGCCTTGACCCAGCTGGTGTTTTCTCTGGCAGTATAGGGAAAGCTTCCAAAAGGCACACCAGCCCACATGTGCCAGGTTTTTCTCTGGACACCATCCCTCCCGACCAGTGTACAAAGTCACCAGCCAGCTCAGTGTCACCCACGACTTGCTGAGGGTGCACTCGATCCCACTGTGCATGTCACGGGTGCAAAGCTGAAATAGGATGGGTGGCAGGATAAACCTTTGAGGGGCAGCGCTTTTTAGTGGTTTCCACTTGGACATTGAGCCATGGAGGGTAGCTCTTCCTTTAACCGTTTTGTTAACCCTTTCCATCCCCAGGGGGAGCTGGCAAAGCTGGGGGGGGCAGCAAAGGACTCTGGGAGTGCTGCCGCTGCTACCTAGGATACGCTCAAACAGAAGCTTCCAGATGGTCACTGACCTTCAGACCACCATGGCGCACCAAGCTCTATGGCAAACATCGTGGGGTCCTTCTGCCCCCACCATGATGCCATGGATTTTCCTGAACCCCTATGTGATCGGAGGTAAGGCTTGACCCCACTCCTGGCTGCTCAGGGACAGTCCCTCCTCCCTCGCACCTCTCCCTCCTCCCTCTCAGGGCCCTCGCACACGCTCCTGTCCCAGCTGGGGATATGATCACCAGCGTGTGTTCATGTCTCTCTTTCAGGACCCACCAACCACCACCAAACACCTGGGCAGCAGCAGCAGCCGTTATTTCCACCCTCGCGCTCGCCTGGGACGGCGCAGAGGTACGTCTGTGCTTGGGGCCTGCTCAGCAGGGTCCTGGGGGACTCTCTCCGGCCCCCAGCCTGACACATCTGCCTCTCCCCCCTGCAGATCTTCAAATTTACCTGCGAAACAGCTGATAAGACCAGCACGTTTCAAGCCTCAGGGGGACAGCCATAGCACAGATGCTCCTGTCCCCATGGATGTGGACTGTGTCCCAGACTGTGACAGCTCTCCAGTCCCTATGGAGGTGGACACTGTCACAGTCTGTGACATCTCTGTGGACACAGATGTCATCATGGAAGAGGACACCATCTCTAGCTCTTCCATCATGCTTAGCCCTGTGGCAGGGATGGGTAGAACATGAGAGGGGAGGAGGGGAGGGAGGAAGGTAGGGAGGGAAGGAGGGAGGAAAGGAGGGAGAGAGGGAGGGAGGGAGGGAGGGAGGGAGGGAGGGAGAAAGGGAGGGTGGGAGGGATTGAGGGAGGGAGGGAGGGAGGGAGGGAGGGAGGGAGGGCGGGAGGGAGGGAGGGAGGGAGGGAGGGAGGGAAGGGTGTTGATTATGTACCATTGCTGATTGTTCTGTTCGGATTTTCCATTAAAAGCCATTTATTCAAAACCTTTCTGTGTCGGCATGGGATGGGCAGGGAGTGCAGGGGGCAGCAGGCAGCAAAGATCCACAGAGCCTTCCCTTGGGCTCTCCTCTGCCAGCTGGCTGAAATATGGGAAGGTCTTCAAGACACAGAGAATGTAATGTGGATAAACCTCTTTGTCCTTATTAGGATTTTACCAACAAATATGTTGCCGTTCATCCTCACTGCCCGAGTCATGCAAACCTCCCAAAATACTCAAGCCGAGGACGTGCCCCCCACCACCTCCTCCCCAGCCTCCCCTTCCTCCTCGTGCTGCCACACACACACAGATGTGCTTTTTCAGAGGAACTCACCATTCCTGCTGTCAAAGGTGCAAATGATCTTTTTAGAAAGTTGCCTGATTTCGGATGATTTTCTATTTGCAGTTGCCTCTCATTTTAGCAGAACAAACCCAACAGATGGGGTGGTCTCCCCTGACAAATGTCCCTATCTTGACACTGGTCCTCCCTGGCTCAGCTCCCAGGCTGTTATCCCTGATGATATCTGCATGGCCACAGCATCAAAACCACACACAAACGGGGGGAGAAAGAAGTATGGAAAAAAGTGAGCAAAAATGAGCAAAAGAAACGTAATCCGAGGAGCTATCACACAGCAGCTGCCTTCCAGACCAAGACCAAGAGACACGGGGGACACCAGTAAAAGTTCATTCCAGGAAAACCAAAGCCAACACCAGGGAGGCCCAGGACGCACGGCCAGGCTGCGGGCTGCAGGCAGGGTGGGCAGGATGGGCTCCTCTGAGAGACACCCCGTGCTTGGCAAGGACCAAAGGGCACAGAAGGAAAGCTCCAACCAATCATGAAAAAGCACTGCACAGATAAGGATTTTATTCTTTCCCCTCCAAATCATTGATAATTGCCTAATATTATAGAAATTCCCTGTTCACCAGCAACAGGAGTGAGCCACCTCTGCCTGCCCCTGCCAAAGGGCACAGCTGGGAGCCCTTGGGGCAGGAGGTGCTAGATCCAGTGTGGTTTGGGTGTTTTTTCCCTTTCTACCTGTTTAAAACATACGGGAGCTTTAAAGATGCGAGTTGGGCAGACGCCTTGCCTTTTCAAGGAGTGCAGAACGGAAAGTGTCCTGGTCAGGCCAGCAGTGCTGCTGAAAAGCAGGACCATGCATGAAGCTCTGGCTATCTGACCATGGCTCCAGTAAAGTGAAGGTACTGTAGGGAGCACCAGGCATCATAGGTCCACGGAGGCTTCCCTTGGGCTCTCCTCTGCCAGCTGACTGAATGGGATGCAGGAGGAGCTTATCCTCTGCCTCAGCCCCGTGCAGCTGTTTCCCTTTGGAGAGGTTAGGCATGGGGAGAGAAGGTGCTGCACTAACATCTGCGAAAGCCTCAGCAGGGTTTTGTGCTGCTCCTCATTTACAGCAGCGTTTGGCTGGCTGCTACGAGAGCGGTTCCGGCTCTGGCCATGTAGCTGGTTTGCTGTCCAGGCATGTCATCGTGTGGGAAGGGGCTCAGGTTATGCAAAATCTCCTCTGGCACCACTACAAGAGGTTATAAAATATTTCTAGCACCAGCGAGCCATGCAAGGCCGGCATCTGCCATGACACAGGCATTTCTCTTGCCAAAGAGAGGAAGAAACCAGCACTTTAGAACTGCAAAGCCTGCCAAGGGCTGCTGTCAGGGCATGGTGCTATCAGGCAAGTGCTGCCCAACTTCATGTCTTGTCCACATTTTTAAACTGGCCTCAAATTCCACGTGGAGGCAGCGGTTTGGGTTTAAGTCATGTCACTGACCCCTCAGACAGAAGCGGCCAGGAGCATCTCCCGGAGGCACAGCAGCATCAGGCTAAGGGCATGCAGCAGCCCGAGGGGTACCCAAATAACCACATCAAAACCTCTTGAGTCCTCTGGAAAGCCCCAGGGTTTGCTTGAAGGGGTAAATACTGCCTACGGTGAGGGGGAGCGGCAGAGCTGAGTTCCACAAGTGGAAGAAGCTACTTTCAGCATTGACACAGACTCTGCCTTTCCACAATACACCACCCCCCTGTCAGGTGTGGGACACAAACACCAGCCACAGCCACAAAACTCCTCGTGCCAATTATTTTTTCCTAGCTAATGAAACAACCTCCCAGCTCACGCACCGCATCCCCCAAACCAGCTGCTGGGCAATGACATTGCTCCCCTGGCAGGCACATGGTTTGAGCCAGGTTCTAACTTTGAGCCGTCCCCCTCAGTAGACCAGGTAATTCCCTGCCTTTGAAAGGGAATTTTGCCTCTATTCCCCCTCTCCTCTGCAGCAGGCAGGGCTGCACAGGCTCAGGCTTTCCTTCCAAGCACCGGCAAATGCTTTGTGTCAGAAAACCCAGCATCCCCTGGAGCCTCATCCTTCAACACCAAATTTTGTTCCTCGCCCGAGGTCTCATTGCACTCACTGCTGCCCTGTTAGAAGTCCCGGGTTGCAGGCGGCCGCATGAATTCTCCTACCCAGACCTGTAAAGTAAATGCTTTGCATAAAGCTGGTGCTTGCACTGCCAACAGAACCTGCTGATGGGGGACTCAGTCCCTGATAGCTCCCACCGGCAGCGGCAGCTGCCACCATGCCCTCAGTCGTCATTTGGCTGGGGACCATGCTCTCTGCCCGTGCTTTGGGATGCTGCCTTTCTAAGTGTCAGGGCTCGAGCTGTTGGGGAGCAAAGGTCCTTGATTTGTTGTTCTGGCAGTTGCAGCAGAGCCGCAGCACTTCTTTCTTCCTGCGGGAGTTTCCACTTGAGATACTGGACTGTTTAAGATGAGCTGGGGCTGAGCTGGCTGCAGATCACTGTGACAGAAAAGGCTCAGCTCTCCCTCAGGAACAATTTTGGGTCAGAAAAAGTTGTGATAGAGCACACGAGCGCCGCAGTCAGATCCTTCCAGCCTCTCCCTCGCTGTCGGTGACCTGTGGGGTGCTCAGAGACAGAGATGCTCCAAACCCCCGCGTAGAAAACAATGGCAATTTGCAATATTTGTGTTTGGGCTCTTGCAGGAGCGGCTGGCACACCTCACCCCTCACCCGTCCTTTCAAGCAGCCTCCGCCAGCCAACACTCTCTTCTCTCTTGCAGCCTGCTGGGAGAATGGCACCGATTTGATCCCACTGTTCTTGAGTCTCCTGACGAACATTATTTCCAAATTACAGCCCTGGGAAAGATTTCACCAGCACCAGCAGGAACGGAGGGGAAGGAGGAGGAGATTGTGAGCCCGGCCCCGCGCAACTGTGAATGTGAAAGGGGGAAAGAGCTCATGGTGGGGTTAAACCTGGCACCTGCATCGGGTGAGGAACTGTGAGCGCTGAATTTGGGGGACTGAGAAAGCTGCCAGGCAGGGAGCATGTCTGTGGGCTTCATGGACTCTCTTCCCTGAAAATATGTTCTGTAGTATCTGAAAGCCTGAATAGTCTCAACTGATGTATGAAAGGGCCATGTCTGCTTAATGAGCAGAGGGAGCCACAATCCCTTGGGCAAAAGCATTCCCCTCCCCACCCAGTGAAAACCTCACTGCCGCCCATAGCAGCCCTGCGTCCCCTTGGGTTTATTTAGGAGGATGCTCCTTTGCACACCCCGTCCACCCCTCAAAAGAACTGACCAGTGGCGACAGAGCCAGCCCCGGGAAGGCACCAGGGGATATTGTCACTTCCCGATGCACAAAGCACAGCAGATGCCCATCAGACCCAGTCCTGCTCTGACACCAGCATCAAGCCAGGCACTGTGCACCACGGAAAGGCATCGAAGTAATTAGACAAGTGGGAAATGTGTTTTGAAGGTGATGGGGGCTCACATTGCTCTGGTCAGCAATCACCCAGCAAAGCTTCTGCCCAGCCTGGAGCCCAAGGCCATCCTTTTGGTGGTCTTTGGTGGTCTTTCCCAACCACGTGATTCTGTGATTCTGAGACTCCGGCCTTGACCCAGCTGGTGTTTTCTCTGGCAGTATAGGGAAAGCTTCCAAAAGGCACACCAGCCCACATGTGCCAGGTTTTTCTCTGGACACCATCCCTCCCGACCAGTGTACAAAGTCACCAGCCAGCTCAGTGTCACCCACGACTTGCTGAGGGTGCACTCGATCCCACTGTGCATGTCACGGGTGCAAATCTGAAATAGGATGGGTGGCAGGATGAACCTTTGAGGGGCAGCGCTTTTTAGTGGTTTCCACTTGGACATTGAGCCATGGAGGGTAGCTCTTCCTTTAACTGTTTTGTTAACCCTTTCCATCCCCAGGGGGAGCTGGCAAAGCTGGTGGGGGGGCAGCAAAGGACTCTGGGAGTGCTGCCGCTGCTACCTAGGATACGCTCAAACAGAAGCTTCCAGATGGTCACTGACCCCCGACACACCATGGCGCACCAAGCTCTATGGCAAACATCGTGGGGTCCTTCTGCCCCCACCATGATGCCATGGATTTTCCTGAACCCCTATGTGATCGGAGGTAAGGCCTGACCCCACTCCTGGCTGCTCAGGGACAGTCCCTCCTCCCTCGCACCTCTCCCTCCTCCCTCTCAGGGCCCTCGCACACGCTCCTGTCCCAGCTGGGGATATGATCACCAGCGTGTGTTCATGTCTCTCTTTCAGGACCCACCAACCGCCACCAAACACCTGGGCAGCAGCAGCAGCCGTTATTTACACCCTCGCGCTCGCCTGCGACGGCGCAGAGGTACGTCTGTACTTGGGGCCTGCTCAGCAGGGTCCTGGGGGACTCTCTCCGGCCCCCAGCCTGACACATCTGCCTCTCCCCCCTGCAGATCTTCAAATTTACCTATGAGACAACTGATAAGACCAGCAATTTTCAATCCTCAGGGGGACAGCCACAGCACAGATTCTCCTGTCCCCATGGATGTGGACTGTGTCCCAGACTGTGACAGCTCTCCAGTCCCTATGGAGGTGGACACTGTCACAGTCTGTGACATCTCCGTGGACACAGATGTCATTATGGAAGAGGACACCATCTCGGGCAGTTCCATCTTGCTTAGCGCTGTTGCAGGGATGGGTAGAACATGAGAGGGGAGGAGGGGAGGGAGGGTGGGAGGGTGGGAGGGAGGGAGGGAGAGAGGGAGGGAAGGAGGGAGGGAGGGAAGGGTGTTGATTATGTACCATTGTTGATTGTTTTGTTCGGATTTTCCATTAAAAGCCATTTATTCAAAACCTTTCTGTGTCGGCATGGGATGGGCAGGGAGTGCAGGGGGCAGCAGGCAGCAAAGATCCACAGAGCCTTCCCTTGGGCTCTCCTCTGCCAGCTGACTGAAATATGGGAAGGTCTTCAAGACACAGAGAATGTAATGTGGATAAACCTCTTTGTCCTTATTAGGATTTTACCAACAAATATGTTGCCGTTCATCCTCACTGCCCGAGTCATGCAAACCTCCCAAAATACCCAAGCCGAGGACGTGCCCCCCACCACCTCCTCCCCAGCCTCCCCTTCTTCCTTGTGCTGCCACACACACACAGATGTGCTTTTTCAGAGGAACTCACCGTTCCTGCTGTCAAAGGTGCAAATGATCTTTTTAGAAAGTTGCCTGATTTCGGATGATTTTCTATTTGCAGTTGCCTCTCATTTTAGCAGAACAAACCCAACGGATGGGGTGGTCTCCCCTGACAAATGTCCCAATCTTGACACTGGTCCTCCCTGGCTCAGCTCCCAGGCTGTTATCCCTGATGATACCTGCATGGCCACAGCATCAAAACCCCACACAAACGGGGAGAGAAAGAAGTATGGAAAAAAGTGAGCAAAAAGGACAAAAGAAACGTAATCAGAGGAGCTATCACACAGCAGCTGCCTTCCAGACCAAGACCAAGAGACACGGAGGACACCAGTAAAAGGCCATTCCACGAAAACCAAACACAACACCCAGTGAAAACCTCACTGCCGCCCATAGCAGCCCTGTGTCCCCTTGGGTTTATTTAGGAGGATGCTCCTTTGCACACCCCGTCCACCCCTCAAAAGAACTGACCAGTGGCGACAGAGCCAGCCCCGGGAAGGCACCAGGGGATATTGTCTCTTCCCGATGCCCAAAGCACAGCAGATGCCCATCAGACCCAGTCCTGCTCTGACACCAGCATCAAGCCAGGCACTGTGCACCACGGAAAGGCATCGAAGTAATTAGACAAGTGGGAAATGTGTTTTGAAGGTGATGGGGGCTCACATTGCTCTGGTCAGCAATCACCCAGCAAAGCTTCTGCCCAGCCTGGAGCCCATGGCCATCCTTTTGGTGGTCTTTGGTGGTCTTTCCCAACCGCGTGATTCTGTGATTCTGAGACTCCGGCCTTGACCCAGCTGGTGTTTTCTCTGGCAGTATAGGGAAAGCTCCAAAAGGCACACCAGCCCACATGTGCCAGGTTTTTCTCTGGACACCATCCCTCCCGACCAGTGTACAAAGTCACCAGCCAGCTCAGTGTCACCCACGACTTGCTGAGGGTGCACTCGATCCCACTGTGCATGTCACGGGTGCAAAGCTGAAATAGGATGGGTGGCAGGATGAACCTTTGAGGGGCAGCGCTTTTTAGTGGTTTCCACCTGGACATTGAGCCATGGAGGGTAGCCCTTCCTTTAACCTTTCTTTTAACCCTTTCCATCCCCAGGGGGAGCTGGCAAAGCTGGGGGGGGGCAGCAAAGGACTCTGGGAGTGCTGCCGCTGCTACCTAGGATACGCTCAAACAGAAGCTTCCAGATGGTCACTGACCTTCAAAGCACCATGGCGCACCAAGCTCTGTGGCAAACATCGTGGGGTCCTTCTGCCCCCACCATGATGCCATGGATTTTCCTGAACCCCTATGTGATCGGAGGTAAGGCCTGACCCCACTCCTGGCTGCTCAGGGACAGTCCCTCCTCCCTCGCACCTCTCCCTCCTCCCTCTCAGGGCCCTCGCACACGCTCCTGTCCCAGCTGGGGATATGATCACCAGCGTGTGTTCATGTCTCTCTTTCAGGACCCACCAACCGCCACCAAACACATGGGCAGCAGCAGCAGCCGTTATTTCCACCCTCGCGCTCGCCTGCGACGGCGCAGAGGTACGTCTGTGCTTGGGGCCTGCTCAGCAGGGTCCTGGGGGACTCTCTCCAGCCCCCAGCCTGACACATCTCCCTCTCTCCACTGCAGATCTTCAAATTTACCTATGCGACAACTGATAAGACCAGCAATTTTCAAGCCTCAGGGGGACAGCCACAGCACAGATGCTCCTGTCCCCATGGATGTGGACTGTGTCCCAGACTGTGACAGCTCTCCAGTCCCTATGGAGGTGGACACTGTCACAGTCTGTGACATCTCCGTGGACACAGATGTCATCATGGAAGAGGACACCATCTCGGGCAGTTCCATCTTGCTTAGCCCTGTGGCAGGGATGGGTAGAACATGAGAGGGGAGGAGGGTAGGGAGGGAGGGAGGGAGGGAGGGAGGGAGGGAGGGAGGGAGGGAGGGAGGGAGGGAGGGAGAGAGGGAGGGAAGGAGGGAGGAAGGGAAGGGTGTTGATTATGTACCATTGTTGATTGTTTTGTTCATATATTCCATTAAAAGCCATTTATTCAAAACCTTTCTGTGTCGGCATGGGATGGGCAGGGAGTGCAGGGGGCAGCAGGCAGCAAAGATCCACAGAGCCCTCCCTTGGGCTCTCCTCTGCCAGCTGACTCAAATATGGGAAGGTCTTCAAGACACAGAGAATGTAACGTGGATAAACCTCTTTGTCCTTATTAGGATTTTACCAACAAATATGTTGCCGTTCATCCTCACTACCCGAGTCATGCAAACCTCCCAAAATACCCAAGCCGAGGACGTGCCCCCCACCACCTCCTCCCCAGCCTCCCCTTCCTCCTTGTGCTGCCACACACACACAGATGTGCTTTTTCAGAGGAACTCACCATTCCTGCTGTCAAAGGTGCAAATGATCTTTTTAGAAAGTTGCCTGATTTCGGATGATTTTCTATTTGCAGTTGCCTCTCATTTTAGCAGAACAAACCCAACAGATGGGGTGGTCTCCCCTGACAAATGTCCCAATCTTGACACTGGTCCTCCCTGGCTCAGCTCCCAGGCTGTTATCCCTGATGATACCTGCATGGCCACAGCATCAAAACCACACACAAACGGGGGGAGAAAGAAGTATGGAAAAAAGTGAGCAAAAATGAGCAAAAGAAACGTAATCAGAGGAGCTATCACACAGCAGCTGCCTTCCAGACCAAGACCAAGAGACACGGAGGACACCAGTAAAAGGTCATTCCAGGAAAACCAAAGCCAACACCAGGGAGACCCAGCACGCAAGGCCAGGCTGCGGGCTGCAGGCAGGGTGGGCAGGACGGGCTCCTCTGAGAGACACCCCGTGCTTGGCAAGGACCAAAGGGCACAGAGGGAAAGCTCCAACCAATCATGAAAAAGCACTGCACAGATAAGGATTTTATTCTTTCCCCTCCAAATCATTGATAATTGCCTAATATTATAGAAATTCCCTGTTCACCAGCAACAGGAGTGAGCCACCTCTGCCTGCCCCTGCCAAAGGGCACAGCTGGGAGCCCCTGAGGCAGGAGGTGCTAGATCCAGTGTGGTTTGGGTGTTTTTTCCCTTTCTACCTATTTAAAACATACGGGAGCTTTAAAGATGCGAGTTGGGCAGAAGCCTTGCCTTTTCAAGGAGTGCAGAACGGAAAGTGTCCTGGTCAGGCCAGCAGTGCTGCTGAAAAGCAGGACCATGCATGAAGCTCTGGCTATCTGACCATGGCTCCAGTAAAGTGAAGGTACTGTAGGGGGCACCAGGCATCATAGGTCCACGGAGGCTTCCCTTGGGCTCTCCTCTGCCAGCTGACTGAATGGGATGCAGGAGGAGCTTATCCTCTGCCTCAGCCCCGTGCAGCTGTTTCCCTTTGGAGAGGTTAGGCATGGGGAGAGAAGGTGCTGCACTAACATCTGCGAAAGCCTCAGCAGGGTTTTGTGCTGCTCCTCATTTACAGCAGCGTTTGGCTGGCTGCTGCGAGAGCGGTTCCGGCTCTGCCCATGTCGCTGGTTTGCTGTCCAGGCATGTCATCGTGTGGGAAGGGGCTCAGGTTATGCAAAATCTCCTCTGGCACCACTACAAGAGGTTATAAAATATTTCTAGCACCAGCGAGCCATGCAAGGCCGGCATCTGCCATGACAGAGGCAATTCTCTTGCCAAAGAGAGGAAGAAACCAGCACTTTAGAACTGCAAAGCCTGCCAAGGGCTGCTGTCAGGGCATGGTACTATCAGGCAAGTGCTGCCCAACTTCATGTCTTGTCCACATTTTTATACTGGCCTCAAATTCCACGTGGAGGCAGCGGTTTCGGTTTAAGCCATGTCACTGACCCCTCGGACAGAAGCGGCCAGGAGCATCTTCCGGAGGCACAGCAGCATCAGGCTAAGGGCATGCAGCAGCCCGAGGGGTACCCAAATAACCACATCAAAACCTCTTGAGTCCTCTGGAAAGCCCCAGGGTTTGCTTGAAGGGGTAAATACTGCCTACGGTGAGGGGGAGCGGCAGAGCTGAGTTCCACAAGTGGAAGGAGCTACTTTCAGCATTGACACAGACTCTGCCTTTCCACAATACACCACCCCCCTGACAGGTGTGGGACACAAACACCAGCCACAGCCACAAAACTCCTCGTGCCAATTATTTTTTCCTAGCTAATGAAACAACCTCCCAGCTAACGCACCGCATCCCCCAAACCAGCTGCTGGGCAATGACATTGCTCCCCTGGCAGGCACATGGTTTGAGCCAGGTTCTAACTTTGAGCCGTCCCCCTCAGTAGACCAGGTAATTCCCTGCCTTTGAAAGGGAATTTTGCCTCTATTCCCCCTCTCCTCTGCAGCAGGCAGGGCTGCACAGGCTCAGGCTTTCCTTCCAAGCACCGGCAAATGCTTTGTGTCAGAAAACCCAGCATCCCCTGGAGCCTCATCCTTCAACACCAAATTTTGTTCCTCGCCCGAGGTCTCATTGCACTCACTGCTGCCCTGTTAGAAGTCCCGGGTTGCAGGCGGCCGCATGAATTCTCCTACCCAGACCTGTAAAGTAAATGCTTTGCATAAAGCTGGTGCTTGCACTGCCAACAGAATCTGCTGATGGGGACTCAGTCCCTGATAGCTCCCACCGGCAGCGGCAGCTGCCACCATGCCCTCAGTCGTCATTTGGCTGGGGACCATGCTCTCTGCCCGTGCTGTGGGATGCTGCCTTTCTAAGTGTCAGGGCTCGAGCTGTTGGGGAGCAAAGGTCCTTGATTTGTTGTTCTGGCAGTTGCAGCAGAGCCGCAGCACTTCTTTCTTCCTGCGGGAGTTTCCACTTGAGATACTGGACTGTTTAAGATGAGCTGGGGCTGAGCTGGCTGCAGATCACTGTGACAGAAAAGGCTCAGCTCTCCCTCAGGAACAATTTTGGGTCAGAAAAAGTTGTGATAGAGCACACGAGCGCCGCAGTCAGATCCTTCCAGCCTCTCCCTCGCTGTCAGTGACCTGTGGGGTGCTCAGAGACAGAGATGCTCCAAACCACCACGTAGGAAACAATGGCAATTTGCAATATTTGTGTTTGGGCTCTTGCAGGAGCGGCTGGCACACCTCACCCCTCACCCGTCTTTTCAAGCAGCCTCCGCCAGCTAACACTCTCTTCTCTCTTGCAGCCTGCTGGGAGAATGGCACCGATTTGATCCCACTGTTCTTGAGTCTCTTGACGAACATTATTTCCAAATTACAGCCCTGGGAAAGATTTCACCAGCACCAGCAGGAACGGAGGGGAAGAAGGAGGAGATTGTGAGCCCGGCCCCGTGCAACTGTGAATGTGAAAGGGGGAAAGAGCTCATGGTGGGGTTAAACCTGGCACCTGCATCGGGTGAGGTATTGTGAGCGCTGAATTTGGGGGACTGAGAAAGCTGCCAGGCAGGGAGCATGTCTGTGGGCTTCATGGACTCTCTTCCCTGAAAATATGTTCTGTAGTATCTGAAAGCCTGAATAGTCTCAACTGATGTATGAAAGGGCCATGTCTGCTTAATGAGCAGAGGGAGCCACAATCCCTTGGGCAAAAGCATTCCCCTCCCCACCCAGTGAAAACCTCACTGCCGCCCATAGCAGCCCTGCGTCCCCTTGGGTTTATTTAGGAGGATGCTCCTTTGCACACCCCGTCCACCCCTCAAAAGAACTGACCAGTGGCGACAGAGCCAGCCCCGGGAAGGCACCAGGGGATATTGTCACTTCCCGATGCACAAAGCACAGCAGATGCCCATCAGACCCAGTCCTGCTCTGACACCAGCATCAAGCCAGGCACTGTGCACCACAGAAAGGCATCAAAGTAATTAGACAAGTGGGAAATGTGTTTTGAAGGTGATGGGGGCTCACATTGCTCTGGTCAGCAATCACCCAGCAAAGCTTCTGCCCAGCCTGGAGCCCATGGCCATCCTTTTGGTGGTCTTTGGTGGTCTTTCCCAACCACGTGATTCTGTGATTCTGAGACTCCGGCCTTGACCCAGCTGGTGTTTTCTCTGGCAGTATAGGGAAAGCTTCCAAAAGGCACACCAGCCCACATGTGCCAGGTTTTTCTCTGGACACCATCCCTCCCGACCAGTGTACAAAGTCACCAGCCAGCTCAGTGTCACCCATGACTTGCTGAGGGTGCACTCGATCCCACTGTGCATGTCACAGGTGCAAATCTGAAATAGGATGGGTGGCAGGATGAACCTTTGAGGGGCAGCGCTTTTTAGTGGTTTCCACTTGGACATTGAGCCATGGAGGGTAGCTCTTCCTTTAACCTTTCTGTTAACCCTTTCCATCCCCAGGGGGAGCTGGCAAAGCTGGTGGGGGCAGCAAAGGACTCTGGGAGTGCTGCCGCTGCTACCTAGGATACGCTCAAACAGAAGCTTCCAGATGGTCACTGACCTTCAAAGCACCATGGCGCACCAAGCTCTATGGCAATCATCGTGGGGTCCTTCTGCCCCCATCATGATGCCATGGATTTTCCTGAACCCCTATGTGATCGGAGGTAAGGCCTGACCCCACTCCTGGCTGCTCAGGGACAGTCCCTCCTCCCTCGCACCTCTCCCTCCTCCCTCTCAGGGCCCTCGCACACGCTCCTGTCCCAGCTGGGGATATGATCACCAGCGTGTGTTCATGTCTCTCTTTCAGGACCCACCAACCACCACCAAACACATGGGCAGCAGCAGCAGCCTTTATTTCCACCCTCGCGCTCGCCTGGGACGGCGCAGAGGTACGTCTGTGCTTGGGGCCTGCTCAGCAGGGTCCTGGGGGACTCTCTCCGGCCCCCAGCCTGACACATCTGCCTCTCCCCCCTGCAGATCTTCAAATTTACCTATGAGACAGCTGATAAGACCAGCAATTTTCAAGCCTCAGGGGGACAGCCACAACACAGATGCTCCTGTCCCCATGGATGTGGACTGTGTCCCAGACTGTGACAGCTCTCCAGTCCCTATGGAGGTGGACACTGTCACAGTCTGTGACATCTCTGTGGACACAGATGTCATCATGGAAGAGGACACCATATCGGGCAGTTCCATCTTGCTTAGCCCTGTGGCAGGGATGGGTAGAACATGAGAGGGGAGGAGGGTAGGGAGGGAGGGAGGGAGGGAGGGAGAGAGAGAGGGAAGGAGGGAGGGAGGGAGGGAGGGAGGGAGGAAGGGAGGGAGAGAGGGAGGGAGGGAGGGAGGGAGGGAGGGAAGGGTGTTGATTATGTACCATTGCTGATTGTTCTGTTTGGATTTTCCATTAAAAGCCATTTATTCAAAACCTTTCTGTGTCGGCATGGGATGGGCAGGGAGTGCAGGGGGCAGCAGGCAGCAAAGATCCACAGAGCCTTCCCTTGGGCTCTCCTCTGCCAGCTGACTGAATTATAGGAAGGTCCTCAAGACACAGAGAATGTAATGTGGATAAACCTCTTTGTCCTTATTAGGATTTTACCAACAAATATGTTGCCGTTCATCCTCACTGCCCAAGTCATGCAAACCTCCCAAAATACTCAAGCCGAGGACGTGCCCCCCACCACCTCCTCCCCAGCCTCCCCTTCTTCCTCGTGCTGCCACACACACACAGATGTGCTTTTTCAGAGGAACTCACCATTCCTGCTGTCAGAGGTGCAAATGATCTTTTTAGAAAGTCGCCTGATTTCGGATGATTTTCTATTTGCCTCTCATTTTAGCAGAACAAACCCAACAGATGGGGTGGTCTCTCCTGACAAATCTCCCTATCTTGACACTGGTCCTCCCTGGCTCAGCTCCCAGGCTGTTATCCCTGATGATACCTGCATGGCCACAGCATCAAAACCACACACAAACGGGGGGAGAAAGAAGTATGGAAAAAAGTGAGCAAAAATGAGCAAAAGAAACGTAATCAGAGGAGCTATCACACAGCAGCTGCCTTCCAGACCAAGACCAAGAGACACGGAGGTTAGGCATGGGAAGAGAAGGTGCTGCACTAACATCTGCGAAAGCTTCAGCAGGGTTTTGTGCTGCTCCTCATTTACAGCAGCGTTTGGCTGGCTGCTACGAGAGCGGTTCCGGCTCTGCCCATGTAGCTGGTTTGCTGTCCAGGCATGTCATCGTGTGGGAAGGGGCTCAGGTTATGCAAAATCTCCTCTGGCACCACTACAAGAGGTTATAAAATATTTCTAGCACCAGCGAGCCATGCAAGGCCGGCATCTGCCATGACACAGGCATTTCTCTTGCCAAAGAGAGGAAGAAACCAGCACTTTAGAACTGCAAAGCCTGCCAAGGGCTGCTGTCAGGGCATGGTACTATCAGGCAAGTGCTGCTCAACTTCATGTCTTGTCCACATTTTTATACTGGCCTCAAATTCCACGTGGAGGCAGCGGTTTGGGTTTAAGCCATGTCACTGACCCCTCAGACAGAAGCGGCCAGGAGCATCTCCCAGAGGCACAGCAGCATCAGGCTAAGGGCATGCAGCAGCCCGTGCTTGTGGAGCTATAGGGGTACCCAAATAACCACATCAAAACCTCTTGAGTCCTCTGGAAAGCCCCAGGGTTTGCTTGAAGAGGTAAATACTGCCTACGGTGAGGGGGAGCGGCAGAGCTGAGTTCCACAAGTGGAAGGAGCTACTTTCAGCATTGACACAGACTCTGCCTTTCCACAATACACCACCCCCCTGTCAGGTGTGGGACACAGACACCAGCCACAGCCACAAAACTCCTCGTGCCAATTATTTTTTCCTAGCTAATGAAACAACCTCCCAGCTAACGCACCGCATCCCCCAAACCAGCTGCTGGGCAATGACATTGCTCCCCTGGCAGGCACATGGTTTGAGCCAGGTTCTAACTTTGAGCCATCCCCCTCAGTAGACCAGGTAATTCCCTGCCTTTGAAAGGCAATAAATTTGGATACAGGCTGTCTTTTAGTTATAGACCTAACAAAGAGTTTGGGCGGATAATTTATAAAGGATGGTAATAAAACAGACTGCACAGTTTAGATCTTAATAAACCCCCAATGCCTTGTGTCTGATTTTATAGGCAATTTTTATTAAATTGGTACCTTTGTACCAAAAAGGTCTGACAGGATTTTACAGCTGAGGGCTCTCCTGAGCACATGTGTGTGTTTCAAAGTGGATCAGGGCATTTAGCATCTGAGAGTGGAGGGAAACACATCCTTCCATCCTCTTCCCAGGGGTCAGGGATGGATGGAGCAGTGGGGAGAGGTGCTGTGCCACGACAATGGTGCTTGATGCCCCTGGATGCCAGCCAGCCAGCGGCACAGCCTGGCATCGTGTGTGTGGGACAGCTGGTGCCTGAAAGCACTGGCAATTTGAAACGGTTTGCTAACGAATTTCATTCCAAGCCATGATTAGCAGTGCACATCCTGTGCATTCCTCCACACCAGGCTAACCATGCCACATCAAAGAATATAACCAAAAATTGAAGAGCAGTGTCCTGGGCTGTGTTTTGTAGCTGTGACAGAGACTCCCTCGCTGGAGTGAGCGTGGGGACACGCGGGCATGGGACAAGACCATGACAGCCGCTGGCCATGCTGCAGCTGGGAACCCTTTGGGGACACCCCCAGCAGCAGCTGTGCCTTCACTGCCTACCCTGGTCTCTCCCTTCAAGGGAGCAATGTCTGGGTGAGAGCAGCAGGTCACAACACAGTGCCACTTCCTATCCACACTTCATGCACCCACAGGTTTACCTGCTACTAATTATCAAAATGATTTGCATCTTTGCTAGAACTCAGCAAAACTCCCCTTCACGAGCCAACTGCTACCCAGTTTTTCCTTGCTTGTTAAATTAATTGCTTGGGGAGATCTCCCACCAGGAACGGCCATGGGGTTTGCACTGTTTTTCTCAGAGAGCCTTCATCCTGATGAGGTGCCAGTTGGGGAGGATGGGGCAGCCGTGCATGTGCACACAGGGTCAGTTAAAGGTCCTCTGGGGTTTTAGCTGGGAGGTTGTACCATCTTCTGGAGCTTTGCTAACAAAATAAACCAACAGAGTGAGACGTGAAGGAGGGCTGCTTCGGGTGCGTGGTGTCACTCCTACAAACGACTCCCAGCATGGGTAAGTCTGGTCCCTAACTCATCATCCTGGGCTCATTTTCCTGTGTTCATTAGAAATGCAAATATGGGTTTTAAAATAGTCACTAACCACATCAGTGGTAAATATTTAACACAGGAACCTTGTGCTTTCTCTTCCCTCTGCTGCCCTGGGTGTGTGCGCAGAGGAGCTGAGCTGGCAGGAGAAGGAGCAGGTTCACACACGTCTTGATGGGTCATTCCAGTCTCTGTATTAAAGTGTATTTGTATCTGATTTATTCATGCCCAGCACCAGCCGTGTTGCTGGCCCTTGCCCAGTGCTGTGTGTTGGATGTTTCCATCACAGTGGGGTTTTGGAAAGATGTGGTGCTCACAGGGGAGGTCAGATTCTCCAGGGCTGTGTTTGGGATGCAACATGAGGAGTTTCCTCAAAAACCTGCTCCCATGAACACGTGCCAACCACCCAAACCCAGAGCCCGGCTGACAGGGGACTGCAGCAGGAATTAGAACTGGTGTGCCTGAGATCTGAGGAGGCCACGGCCTGGAAATAGCTTTTAATGGATGGAGACAGTCCTGAAAAGCCCCTTGCAGACCTTGCCCGCTCTACATCTCTCTGACTTCCTACCCCACAGCTGCCAGCTAATTCAGGCCAGAGCTCTGGCTTTGTTTCACTCTCCAACTTCTCTCTCCCAGTGGTACAGAACAGCTCCACGTTCAAACTGCTGGTGCTGATGGGTGATAGGGAAAGCCACCTTTCCCTATCACCTTTCCCATGGAAGCAGTGCAGAAACAGGGATAAAAATGATCAAATTAGATCAGGAGGCTGAGAGAGCAATGCTATGCCCAGAGCTGGTTTGGTTAACGAGGCAATTAGCACACCCAGGGAAGCAGGGGAGGGAAAGCTGTCCAAAGGGGGTTGGGTCTCAGAGACTCCTGGGGGACTCTTTCAGAGAAGTTATGATGTCTGCAGGAATTCAGACCTTCCCCAAATTGGTGACAGTTGCTCCTCCGCTTGCCTGGGTGCTTCCTGTGCCCAGTCAGAGTGGGATGCTGAGCGATGCTCAGGCAGGATAACCAGATTTGCCTTTCCTTCCTCAACCCAAGGCATTAACCCCATCACTGCTGCCTGCTGGAAGGCACAGCCAGCATCCTGCTCCCTTGCACTGCGGGGTTAAAAAAAAGAAAAAAAAGAAGAAAAAGAAAAAAAAAGGGTAGAGAAAGAAAACCTCATTGTGTTGCCATAGCAGCCTTGGGGATTATTGAGACTGATAGCATTTGTAAAAATTCAACAAAGGGGAGAGGATCTCTTGGAAAGGGGAGCAGATGTAGCGTTGCGTGCCATATGCCACGGGGGGAAAGAATCTATTGGGAAAGGCGCCATGGTCGGAATGAAAGGCTCACCCCATTGTGTGCTGGAAAATGTCACTTTCCCCAGATTACAGGGTACAGCTATACAGCAGGGAAAATTACCTTCACATATATAATTGCTGAAAGACATTCTCAGCAAAGAGCCGAGTGGCTGCTGCAGGAAGGTGGGCTTTTCTCCCCCCCCAGAACTTGATGAACCGCCATGTGATACAAAGAAAAGGTTGTTAACATTAAAAATTAATTAACCCTCACACGCAGCTTAATGGAACTTACTACCAAGAAATCCTGCCTGCACAATAGATGAATTACAAGGGTCTCTGCAAGAAGGGTGAGTAATAGTGTCCTTGGAAAGCCGCTGGCTTTATACCCCAAGCTGCTGCTGCAGCAACCACTGGAATAATGACAGGGCTGTGGGCATGGAGGAGCTGTCCCATCGCTCCTGACAAGCACAGCTGGATGCTCCCTGCATCTCCTGCTAAGAGCAGGAGCCCAGAAAGGCATGCAAGGACTGAGCCCACTGGTACTTGGAGGGTGGAAGAAGGATGCCGAGGGGCAGCTGTGGTTCTCGGGGAGGGTCTCCTCTTCCTCTGAAGTGACGGCGATGAAGAAAGCCCTGGGCAGCTCTTGCAGCTCCCTGCCGCTGGCATTTCCCACTGGCAGCTTCAGGGGGCAAAGATTCCTCCTTTATATAAAATCTCTCCTTGCTGGTGTTTGCTGGAGGGTGGCCAGGTGGTTGAGCTCCTGCCTGGCTCTTCATTGCTTAGGGAAAGGGAGACTGTCATAACTCATAACAGTATTTTTTTTTAAAGGGTTAAAAATTGTTAGTACTCAGGGTTTTTGTTTTGTTTTGTTTTTTGAACAGGAGGCCATTCCCTGGGGTAAATGGGAAACGGCAGCAGTGGGGGGAACATGCTGGTTTTCTGCCGTGGCTGCCGGTGAGTGCAGGGGTGCCTGTCCCACTGCTGCTGGCGGCCAGGTTTGTCTTCCCCGTGCCTCCAGCAAGCCCTGGCATTACCCTGGCACTGCTGTTTGCAGGGAATTGGGCTTTTCTTCTCTCTGCTTTCGAGGGAAACATCATTTCTGCCTGCTGGGAGTCTTAATGACAGCTCACACTTTAGCGCCTAACGTTGGTGCGGTCGCAGCCATTCTGCCCCTGCATCCAGGGGTGTGTTGCAGTTTTGTGTAGCTGTGCTGCTTCAGCGGCTTTTGTAAGCCGCAGTTACAGCTTTCTGCATGCCCCATATTTTGAAAACATGGTCAGTTCAAGGCCAAATTTGAGACTGGGCCTATCAGATCTGGTCATAGCACCTCTGTGAATCACATATAGGAGAAAAAAAACTGCTGGCAGGCGTACTTTGCCACCCGAGCGGGAGGGAGAAGATAGAACAAGCTGCACAGACACCAAGGCCAGGCCTGCAGTAGGGAGGGGGTGAAGAATGCGAAAAGAGTTTCCTCTGCAGCTTGTGGCAAGGACCATGGTGAAACGGGTGTCCCCCCCAAAGCCCATGGATGAGGACGGGGAGCAGAGACATCTATGCCCTGTGAAGATTGATCCATGCCTCAGCAGGTTTACCGGGGGACTTGTGACTTTGTGGGGGACCAGGCCGGGGGTCTGGACCCAGATGTCAGCACCCTATGGAGGGGAGTCCTGCTGAGAGGCCTGTGATGAGGAGAGGGCTCCCCGATAGAGAGAACTCACGCTGCAGAAGTTTGTGGACACGACTCTCGCGTGGGTAGGACCCCACAACCCCGCAGGGGAAGTAGGTGTGTTTGTGGACTGCCCCCCCACCCCCACCCCGCCCCAGCTGAGATGGAAGCCAACTCGGGAGGAACAGACTGAAAGTCCCCACTCCCCATTCCCTGCCCCTCCCTGTGCTGCAAGGGGAGGGAAGAAGGGAGCAGCTCTATTATTAAAGTCAAGAGTAGGAAGATGCAAGGGGTGGGGCAAAGTGGAAGTGTTTAGATCTTGGGAAGAAAAGCAGCTTGTGAGGAATCGCTGGAACCCCACTGCCCATTCCCTGCCCCTCCCTGTGCCATGTTGGGGGGGAAGATGGGAGTAAAATCGTGATGGGTTTTAAGTGTGCTAAGAAGGGGAGGGGTGGGGGGAGGTGGTTTAAGACCTGGCTGCTTCTTTTCTTGTTCCAGTTCACCGGGTGTATTAGTTGTAGTAGAAATAAATCACTTTATTCTGTGCTGAGTCTGTTTTGCCCATTTCACTGAGTGGAGAGCAATCCCTCTGTCCTTATCTCAGGTCCTAAGCCTCCTAATATCTATTTTCTCCCCTTTTCGGCTGAAAGGGGGAGTGAGCGAGCAGCTTGGTGTGTATTTGGCCTTTAGCTAGGGCCAAAACCACCACAGGGTGCAACAATCAGCCCCTCAGTTATTCAACCCCAACACAAATACCTGAAGTCCCACCGGCAAGATAAATACAGGGGTGAAGCCGCAGAGCCTTATCAGCCGGTGCTGCCGAGCCGTGCTGCACGGTCCCTCTGCATCACATCTGCCACACCCCAGGGTCCTTTGCTCCTAAACTGAGCCCTCTGGTTCCCTACTGTCCCAGCAAATCCCCCCATTCCCAGGCGTGCAATGAGACTTCCCCGGGTAAGCGAGGAATCGTGAGCGGAGCCCGTTGGGAAGTGCCCCATGCGCGGTGCCAGGGATACAAAGGAGTTTGGCTGGAAAATCACTAGCTGTGCTGACATTCCCAGTCACCACAGGAACACACCCTGTACGCCATCGATCGCTTTGCCCTACACCTGTATTTGCAGGGATAGGTAGCTGTAACCCAGCCTGCGCAGGCCATTGCAAAGCACCATAAATCATTTGGGCCTTCGAAGAGACAAAGGGTAGAAGTTCTCTTGCTGCAAGGACCAGCCTGAGGACCCTGGGCAGTGGAGGGTCCTGCTACACCAGGTGCCACCAGCACCCCACAGGTCCCCTCCTGCCCCTGCATGGAGGAGCAACCTGGGATCCCCTGGGGCTGGCAGGCAGCTGGAGTGGAGGTGATGGGACCCTGCACCACATGCCAGCACATCCACAGGCTCAGACCTGCACGTCTGGGGCTTTGCAGGAGCTTCTCCTCTGCTGTGAGCCACCAAAACCCCAGTTTCCCTTCTCTACTCCCACTACTGCAAACCTACCAAAAAACGGTGATTTGGGCTGAAGAAAATGCAATAAAAGAACTGCTTTAGTTCGCACAGGCACCAAACCCAGCACAATTGCACTGTGCTCACCCCTGGTACCCTCTCCTGGCATTTCTTTCATAGTGATGATTTTTGATTTTGCCTGGATAATGTCCCCAAATACAGTGCCAGCTCAGGCAGTGCTCCCACCATGTCCTTCAGACAGCCAGACCCTGAACCAAGGTGAAGCTGTGAGGAAACTTGGGGCAGCCCTGGCAGAGGCCGGTGTGTGGGAATGAATAAAAGATAAATCCCCTCCTCGGTGGGGGAAGCATGAGCAGGACCGGCAGGAGGTGGAAAACTTGGGAATGAGCAGCAGGACACGCCCAGGGAAACAATCACAGTCACTAAATGGAAACCTTTTTCCTGCAGCAAAACGTGCTGCTCATCCACCTCAGCTGCTCAGCCCTGTGTTTCCACACATCCGTCCCCAGGGATGCAGGGTGATGGCAGCATCACAGGGCTGATGGGTCCTGGCACAGCAGCCCCTGCAGCCTGGGACCCACAAATGCCACCAGCACTCCTTTCCTTCCAGGGGGACGTCTGCAGACACGTGGGGTGCCTTAGGGAAGCCCCCAGCATCTGGGCAGGAGGGGGGGATGCTGGGCAGCTGTAGGTGGGCTGTCACATCCTGCCAGGCACTGGGAAGAGATCGAACCGAATCAAATCAATGCAGTGCAGTGATGCTGGGAGCTGAGGCCAAATAAAATTACTGCAGCATTTTCTGGAAATGGGGACCTTGCAAGGAGAGGGGGTTAAGCTGAGAATAATTGTGTGGCTTGTCCCAAAAAAGAAACATGGGTCATCTTCTGCAGAGATGCAGAGGGAGAGACTGGAGCTGTTCCCCTGGCCCTTGTAAAGCTTTAAACAAGTGGAAGATCCTCAGGGAATACTTTCTTTGGTGGGGTTTAGGGCTTTTTTTCCTGCTTGGGAGCCAGCTATGCACGTACCACTTCCTCAAGGGCTTTTGAGCTACTTCCACGCACTCATCCATAAACAGGGGTACCAAAATGCCTACCTTTAGCAAGTGTCCTCACTGGCAGCGCTCTGCAGTGCTTTTTGCTGCTTCCCAGGTCTGTGAAAAGTGATCGAGGAAAAACAGTAGCGTTACAGGCCAGGAAACTTCTGGGGACGCCATGCTGACAGCATTCAGCCTCACACCAGTGGTGATTGCTGTGAGGCACTGGGGTCCTGGTGGGAGGCTGAGGGGCAACTGGCACCCATTGCTTTTACCTGTAGCAAAGTGTTTGGGTGGTAGGACATGATTAGGAAAACAACATAGCTACAGCTCTGATGGGGACAGGGGGCATCATCAAGGAGCCTGTCACCCCTCGCTTGCTGCTGCCACTGTAATTTAAATAAGTAAATACATGGCAGTGGTCATGTAATTATAGGAAATGAAGACACGAGCTAAGCCAGAGCAGTGGGAGTAAGTGGGCCGAAGCAGAGAGCAGAGAGCAGTGATGGGGAAGTTTGTCGGAGCGGGGGATGCCAGCCTGGCTCCCTGCCAGCCTGTGCAGGGCTTGGTCCCCCCTGGCTGCAGGATGAGACCCCAGCCATGGCACCAGCATGGGACCGAGCAGCTGTCAGAGCCAGGTGACTTGGTGATGGTGCCACGTGCGGAAGGGAAGGCAGGATGTGGCTGATGGCACGGCGGGGGGAAAGGAAATGAGATATGCCAAACCAGCAGGCATGGAGCCCTGGGGTGCTGGGCAAGGGGATCTCCCCAACACCAGGCCATGTGCTTGGGTAACCCAAGGCCAGGGGAGAGATACTTAACCAGCCCCCACATCCATCAGGGCAATAGACCACACCCTCACGCCCTGGCTGAGATCAGCAGCAATGCTGCCAGCCTGGAGGCCAGCAAAAGTTACCTTGTCTGCACTTCCCGAAGTGAAAAAGTTGCTTTATTAAATTACCAGCTTGTGACAAATGTAGATCACGTTCCTCTGGAGAGGAGAGAGTGTCATAAAATTTGGGCTCATTTTCACAAGATTCCTGCAGTGAGTAGAAATCACTCACAGGTTACTCAACATCTTGGGCAGTTCTGCAACTTAAGCGACAAAACTCCCCCTCACCCTGAGGGTTTTCAGTAAACTTGTGATGAAGCCAGCTATGCTAATGTGGGGGGGTTTGTAAGGGACCAAAGCAACACAGCAACTGTGCTGCCTGGAAGCTGCTAGTCATCTGCACAGGACATCTCTCAGTGCTCACCTTGTTTTCTCCTGAAATATTTTTTTTCTCCTCAAATATAACTTTAAAAAAAACCCAAACTCAAATCACAGAAAGGAATTAAAATTTTATCAGCTATGGCAAACTATGGCAATTCTTAATGCATGTTCAATGCAGCAAATTCGGCATCTGATGATGCTCTTCCATGTAACATGCAAAGGGGACAGGGTGCTGACCGGTCCCCGGGAGCAAGTGTGGGCTGAGCAGCAGCATGGGAGGGAGGGAGGTTGGGTGGGCACGTGGATGGGGCTGCCAGAACTGAAACACAGCAAAGACCTCAGAAATCCCTAGAAAACTCAGGAATCCCACCCCACCCCACCTCTGCCCCCGACTGGCTGCAGCCCCCTGGTTTCTACCTGCCAGCCATGGTGCTGAATGCTGCCGGGGCTGGAAGCTGTGGGCACAGCCCCCCTGCCCTGCCTTGGATTGGGTATTTGCCTCCCAGCCCCATATGTCTCCAAACTGCACAGTTTATCCCTGCTGAGGTGCCAGGCCATGTAGGGTGAAGTGCTCTGCAGGCTGCCCAGGAGGGACTGGAAATGGCAACGATGTGCTCAGTGAGATTCATACACAGACATCTCCAAAATCCCTTCTGAAGGGGAGGCTGCTGAGCATCACAGGTTATAACCCATGGCACCCCCCAACATCCCAGTATCCGTGGGAGTTTTACCCTCTTTGCAGCTAGTAGAGGAGCTCAAATGTCCCTGTTGGGTTTGAGCCTGGTTCCCCTCACCCTGAGGGACACAGCTGTCTCTGTGGCAGCATTTTTCCCCGGGAAATTGCACCAGGGATGGACAAACCCCCTCCTGCTCCTCAGCAGATGATGTTTTCTCCAGGCTCCATAGAGCTGTGCTGCTAACCAGAGTGGAGACCAGGGCAAGGTTGGGGGGTGAGTCCCTGCCAGGCAGGGGGTGAAGTGAAGCTGGCCGTGCCTCCACACCGCATGTGATGTGTTGGATAAATGATGGGACATGTCCTTATGAAATAAACCCTGCGGAGGAAAGCTGTACAGCAAAGCTGCTAGCAATACAGGAGCTATGAGAAGAGAAATTTGCCCTTCAGAGAAAGATCACCTTGCAAATATGCTGTGTGCCTGCCATGGAGAGAACAGAAACTACGTGCCCCCTGTTCTCCCACCTATCCAGCCCTTTCATCAAACTCCAAGGTTTCCCATGGGCTGGGCAAGAATCATAATTTATCCACTCGTTGCCAAGTTCAGCTGAGGGTGGGCAGGAGCTGCCTGCAATTAACACTTGTGACTATTTTTATAGCGGGATCCAGGTGGAGTTTTTGGAAGTCCCCAGACAGAGGCTCAGGCGGGGACTGCGGTGAGCATGGATTTGGGAAGCCCTGAGCTGGAGGCTTCTCCTGCCTTTCATCTCCCCCTGATTCTTACTGAATTTGGGAGAGCTGCAGAGCAAAGCAGACAGTTACAGCAGTAAAGGGACTCAGGGCTCCCTTTCTCTGGTCTCAGCACAACCCTTGGTGCTGAAAAGCCAGGACTAAATGTGCCCCTTGAACCCTGCCAGAAGCATGGCCAAGGCTGCTTCTGTCCTCTGCCATCATCAGGATAGAGCAGCCTGTGGCTCCAAGTCATTTCAGGCTGAAAATTTGTCCAAACAAGCTCCCTGATGAGTTGGGTAGCTGATAAAATGCTGTGTGGCTTCATTGAGCCCCACAGCATTACTCTGGGTCTCTGTAGCCCAGGACATACTGCCCATTACAGATGTCTTCTTGTGACAGGTCCATTTCTCTGTGGTCTGAGATACCAGACCGTTTCTGCAAGCAGAAACAACAGTCTGGACTTGAATGCTCTTGAACTTTGAAGTTTGGAGTTGAATATATGTTTGCCATCCAGAGGACATCTCCGCTGGTACCCAAGTCTGCTGGTGTCACCTGGGATATGGTCAGCACGAAACCTGCGGTGACATCCAGTGCTACTGCCCAGGATGTGAAGCACAGTAGTGTTAGCTAATTCCAGGCATGAACCAGCTCTCGATGGCAGGTCATGGTCATCTTCTGGGGCTCTTCATAGCCATGACAATGTCACTTTTTGCTTCATAAAGCTCTGCAGAGCTGACGATCACGCAGCCTTGCCCCACAGAGAGCCATGCTCCTCCCAGCAGATGTTAGTCACAAAGATTGTGGTATAAAAGGTTGTGGAGTTTTTGGTGTAAGGCCAAGAAAAGCTGCTTTGCCAGTTGATAGAGGTAGGATTGACACCCTATGGAATGGGACGAAGGTCTGGGGGCCACTGCGGGCATTGCAGGACAGCTGCAGATGCTGGCCTCCAACAGATTTAATTTGAGGGAAGGAGGGGCTATTCTGGTGTCTGTGGCAGTGTTTCACCCCCCTTTGGTGGCAAGAAGGGGCTTGCTCTCCTGCTTCAGCAGGTTTGTTCCCTGGAAGCTGCAATTCAAGGCTTCTGCTCTTTAAGCTGCTCGGGAGAACGGGTATAATTAGTAACAAGGCACACGCGTTGGGAACATGCAATTATCACCCATCGGGTTATCATTTATATCTTATCCTTCTGCACAAAGTAATTAATAGAGTAAAAACTTATTTATACCTAAGTGCCTAGAAGGCAAGGTTAGCTCTGCAGCAGTGATGAAACCCAGCTAAACCACCAAGGACAGAGGCTGGAAACCCAGCATGGACAAGGAGAGGCAGATTCTCATAGGAATTCTGGATGAAACCGGGGTTCTGGGCACCTTAATGTGGAGAAGCAGTGCAGGAGAGCATGGGAGAGGTGCCTGGCCAGTCCCTGCTCTGCTTCTGCTGGGCTTTGCTCCCACAGGTACCTGCCCCCTGCTGAGGTTTTGGGCAATAGGACATCGAGACTTGTTAAAGAGTAATTTGTCCTGTCTGGTAGCCACTTTTCCTTGTCTCTTGGCCACGAGCCTGGATTAAGGAAGGCAAAAGCTGGAGCATCGTCGGACTCCCAGCAGCCACCAGCAAGGTGGGGTAGAGCAAAGCGTGGGGCAGCTGAGACAGGGAAATTCAGGCAGCCACCAGTGGTGCTCGGGAAGGGACAGGAGACCAGCTCTCAGCTTGAAACACAGTCACACCTATGACCATGTAACATTCTGAGCAAATCAGCAGGGCCTCTTTCTCCTGTGGGTGCACGAGCAGTTCAGAGCCGCAGCTCAATTGAGTTTTCAACTCCTCAGCCCTGTCCTGCAGCTGGTCCCCACCGACACGCACAGCAGTGCCAGTCTGATGTGCACACTGAGGCCAGTGCAAACTCCTGCCAGGTCACAGAAACAGGGAACTATAAACCCTCAGTGCTCTGGAAAGGTTGGAGCATGTCCAGAGAGCACTGGGACAAGGTTTCTTTGTCCTGATCCTGATGTGTCTGGAGCTGTACAACCTCTGGGACCAAGGCTGAAGGTAGCAGGGATGAAGGCAGTCTGTCCCCTGCCAAGATCCCCCTCAGTGGCTGCTTGGAGGCAGATTCTGCTTGCCTTGGCTGTTTCCATGGCAATTCGCTTGGGAGCACCACAGTGAAGGGAGCATCTGCACGAGATGTGCCTGACAACAGCATGGGCTACAGGGATGGATGCAGGGCAGCAGGGACACCCCCCACTCCAGGGTGGCAGGGACACCCCAGCTCACACTGGGCTGGATTCTCCTTTATGCATCTTGCCTGGACATTAAGGAGCTGTTTAACCAGTATGACAACAGCAGCATGGGCACCAAAAGAGCTGAGTTTTCATCGCTGTTACTATCCATCTCATCCAACGCAAAAACCTGGATGCTCAGAGAGTCTGGAGCAGCTGAGACACAACCAAGGATGTGCAGAGCCTCTCAGAGCAGCTCGGGCTCCTGGTGGGTGACAGGGTGGCCATGAGCCAGCAGTGTGTCCTGGTGGGTAAAAGAGCCAATGGGATCCTGTGGGGCATCAAGAGGAGTGTGGCCAGCAGGTCAAAGGAGGTGATCCTCTCCCTCTGCTGTGCCCTGCTCAGGCCCCACCTGGAGTATTGTGTCCAGTTCTGGGCTCCCTGGGATAAGAAAGACAGGGATCTCCTGGAGGGAGTCCAGAGGAGGCTACAAAGGTGATTAAAGGCCTGGAGCATCTCCCCTGTGAGGAAAGACTGAGTGAGCTGGGGCTGTTCAGTCTGCAGAGAAGCCTGAGAGGGGATCTGATCAATGGTTATCAGTATCTGAAGTGTGGGACACAGGGGGAAATGGCCAGCCTCTTCTCAGTGTCTGTGGGGACAGGACAAGGGGCAATGGCCTCAAGTTGGAGCACAGGGAGTTCTGCACCAATCTCGGGAAGAACTTCTTCCTGGTGAGGGTGAGGGAGCCCTGGGACAGGCTGCCCAGGGGGTGTGGAGTCTCCTTCTCTGGAGACATTCCAGCCCTGTCTGGACACCGACCTGTATGACCTGTCCTTGGGACCCTGCTTTGGCAGGGAGGTTGGACCTGATGGTCTTTGGGGGCCCCTTCCAGCCCCAATGATTCTGTGACTCTGAGTAGGATGTCTGTCAGTTCTGCAAACAGGTTCGAGTCTACTTGAGCTAAGGAAATAAAACCTCTGTAGGAGGTTTGGTGGCCAGAGTTGGCACAAGAGACCTTCAGCTGAGTCACACCAAGCTGAAGGTGTTTGCAACAGCCCCATCGAAAATGGGAAGGCAGAGGGGTATTCCATTGGCATGCAAAATAAAGCTGTACTGGGAAACAAACCTCAACAGAAGAAGCTGTGTTTTACACCACTGTACCCAGCAGCACCGCTGCCGAGAGGGGAACAGAGCTTGAGCCTTCACCCAGAATGTACTTACATGAGTAGCAGTTCCAAGAGGTGGGGGCTCTGAAGGCAATTTGGGAAGCAGTGGAGGCATGTGAGTGTGCCTGTGCCTCCTCTCCAGCATCTCGAGCCCCCTGGCACGGACCTTTGCCAATCCTGACTGCAGGATCCTGCAAAACAAGGGACAGAACTGTGTCAGTGCTGAGGCAGCTGGCACCGGGCAGGCTGACAGGGTGACCTGGGAGACATCACAGATCCCATGCAGGTGGTGGGTCCCCCCCACATCCCAGCATCCCCATCCCCTGCCTCTCCAGCCACCACCTGCTGCTGCAGTTTCCTGGGACAGGATGGATGCAGTCAGGTCACTGGGGAGCCTGAGGCCCAGTTTCTGCTGCCAGATCTGAGCTGAGCATTTCACACCTGGAGAAAAAAAACCCTTCCTGGGAATGAGAAAGCAGCAAGAGAAATCACTCACTGGAGGCACCCTGGTGCCACGTCCCCATGATGAGTCTTTCTGTACTGACAGGTGTGTGTGGCACACAGAGATGGTCCAAAGCCCTACACTGGGGCTGAATTCCTGTGGGAGGAGCCCATGGGACAGCCCTTGTGCAAAGGGAGCTCAGGACCTGCTGACAGTCTCCACAGCTCGGGTCAGGCAGCTGGGCAATAGCTGGGCTTTGCTGCTTTTGTTTTTCTTCATGGCACAGCTTCTATTCAGAACAATTGCCAAGAACCCTTGGACAGTCCCTCACCCTCCAAGAAAGAATGGATTTTTTATGGATGGGGAGGATTACTGCCCTTTGCAGCGCTGTGAACACTCAGGTGTCGCTGCTGATGTCAGCACAGATCAAACAGGCATGCCCATCTGCCATGAGTCTGCCCTGGCATAACTGGCATAATGCAGGCTGTGGTGTTAAACTGATGAGCAGATGTAGGAGCATCCTCATCCTCTGCATCCTCACTCACAATTGCTCCCCAGCCTGGTCCATCATGGCCCACAGGGCTCATTGGTACCCATGGTGGCTCTCAGTTGTTGCCTCACCCCATGGCAGCGTGACCTCATGCACAAGTACACCTCACCTGGGCTCTCCTAAAGGTGGCTGTAATGAATCAGGGGATTCCTTCTCCCTTCAGGCAACAGGAAGACTTGGGGAGGCCTCATGAAATGCATCAAGCTCATTCTGCAGGGAGAGATGAGCATCAGGCGGTGCAAGAAGGATGTGCCAAACACCAGCACTGAAATTCCTGTTTTAAAATCTTTCCAGCACCATAAAGATGGGGAATTTCACAGCAGAGTCTCAGGGATCCTGGCTGGTGATGGATCTGGTGCAGAGACACAGCTGCCCCCACTCCCCCTTCCCTCCTCCCACTCCGTGAGGGCTCAGTCAGGAAGGATGAGGCACTGGAAGCCATGCTCCATGCAGTTCCTTGCCCTGGGCTGAGCACTGCTCAACAGTGCTGCTGGCCATGGGAGGTGGTTGTCAGCAGCTGCTCTTCACTACTGCTTCCAGAAATCACATCATAAAATAGAGCACAAGGGGCTGTCATAAAAAAAGAGTCCAGAGAGCCATCAGAGTGCTGCTCTGCCAACAAAGGCCACGTAGGCCAGTCACTGGGGGGACTCATGCTGCTGGAGCTCGGTGCTGGGGTCTCTGCTGCACACTGGGGAGCCCCGAGGAGCTGCTGCGGGTGATGTTCCACCCTGTTACTGGCAGAAGCCGGCCCAGAGACTTGGTGTGTACCAGCATCACTGGAGATGGATCGGGGCTCTGATGTCCTGATGTGGCTGGCGGAGCATCCCTGTTGCCAGTGCAGGGCTGGTTACCCTGCTCTGGCTGCATGGGGGGGGTGGAATCTGGGTACTGAGGGCAACCCCTGTAAAACTGGTGCATCCCCCATCCCTATGGCTGCTGGTGTGAGGAGCCTGGGTGCCACACTCACCATCAGCCTTCTCCAGGTGCTGGGTGCTGGATCCGCTCCCACCGTGTCCTCACTTCCCACGAGCGCTTCTGTGAGCGAGTGTTTTGGCAGGGCTGTGCATGGACATGGCAACTTTTCAGACAATGCTGCACAGCATTACCATTTTTTGCTTCATAATCACAAAGATTCCCCCTGAAACCACTGGAAAAGTGTTACATGAAGCCAGCTACAGATGGAAAGCAAGAGACCATCATCATTTCCATTCAGGTTCATCCTCCAACAATGAGGGAAAAGAAAAGAAGCATCTCCTCCTCCCTATGCCCTGGGATGAGGCCCTTTGGACACGGGATTTCCCCTTTCTGGCCCAAAACACCAGCCCTGACCACCTGCCCAGGGAGCCTTGATGCCATGCTTGGGTCCTGCATCCCTTGCAGAGGGAAAAAAAACCCCAAAGGTTCCCCCAGAGACCCACCTTTCCCGAGCCATGGTGAAAGGGTGACACATGTCTCCAATCTCTGGCTGCAGGTCACAGCTGGCATGCTGTTGGTGAGTTCAGCTGTGCTCAGCTGGGCACAGGCAGTGAGAGCTCCGGCCCCAGAAGGAAATTAGTCCCCAGCACTGGAGCACTCCTCCTGGGATGTGCCCCAGCATCCAGCTCCAGCAGCACTGTGGCTTTTCCAAAGGCCATGTTTTTCAGGAGCAGGTCTTGGAGAACCAGAAAAAGCCCCAGGCTCTGAGAGGCTGGAGGCCCCAGTGCCCCACACTGTCCCTTGACATATCAGACTGGCTTTTTTTCCAAAAAACCCTCCTGTTTTTTCTCCAGAAAATAAAAGAAAGCAAGAAAAAAAAAATCTGTTAAAACAACTCTTTGTGATTGCATTGGGGAAACAAGGTGCAGGCAGCGCTCGCTCCGCCAGCCCACCACATCGCTGTGGATGGCACCATCACTCAGCGTGTAATTAACCTCATGCTAATGAAGCATGCTACAGCAGAGGTAGTGCCAGTGGGTGGCCCTCTCTCTGCCCAAGTTTTCATCCTACCACAATGGGTTTCTTTCTTCAGCCTTGCTTCAGAGGAGGCGTTGGAGCCAGTGGTGGTGGTGCAGAGGCCTGTGTGGAGCTGGCTGCGGCCTGGTGTGTGACACAGGGAGAGGCAGAGCTCAGAAGAGAAATCTGGTGGTGTAAAGGAAGATCTCTGACTTCTTAAACCAGAGCATGGCCACCATCTGAGAAACTCACGTCTGGCATGGAGGGCCTCAGAGGAGGCCTTGGGTGGAAGGTCAGATAGCCTGTGCCCCAGAAACCAGCAGCATGGGACAGGCTCTGGGCAAACACCAGGAAGAGCCGGTGCGGGAGAGGCACCACAGCAGAGAAGCCTGCAAGCGTCTGCTCCCCAGGTGACAGGATGTCAGCAAGGAAGACAACCTGCTCAGGCACGTACAGCCTCGGGTTTAGGTTCCCAGATCCCCATGCTTCATTTGTGGGTTCATGTTGGGGTTCATTGCGCTCTCTGACCGCATCAGTGCAAGGAGTCATACAAGAGGGTGTTGTGCCAGTCATGCCCCCTCCCTCTGCCTTCCCCACAGCTGCTGACTGCCTCAGGCACCCGGCTTTGAACAGAAAAGCAACACCCCCAAGCCGGGGGCAGGGATGACCCCAACCACAGAATCACACAGAGCGTTAGGCGTTGGAAGGGACCTCGAAAGCTCATCTAGTCCAACCCCCCCTGCCAGAGCAGGATCACCCAGACTAAATCACACAGGAACACATCCAGGTGGGGTCTGAATGTCTCCAGAGAAGTAGACTCCACAGCCTCTCTGGGCAGCCTGTCCCAGGGGTCCCTCACCCTCACAGGGAAAAAGTTTCACCTTACATTCACATGGAACCTCCTGTGCTCCAGCTCCCACCCACTGCCCCTTGTCCTCTCACTGCCAACCCTGAGCAGAGCCTGGCTCCATCCTCCTGACTCGCACCCTTTACATATTTATAAAGATTAATGAGGTCACACCTCAGCCTCCTCTTCTCCAAGCTAAAGAGGCCCAGCTCCCTCAGCCTCTCCTCATCAGGAAGGGGTTCCACTCCCTTCATTATCTTGGTGGCCCTGTGCTGGGCTCTTTCAAGGAGTTCTGTGTCCTTCTTGAGCTGAGGGGCCCAGAACTAGACACAGTATCCCAGGTGGGGTCTCACCAGGGAGGAGGAGAAGGGGAGAAGGACTTCTCTTGATCACCTTTCTGATACATCCCAGGATGTCATCGGCCTTCTTAGCCACGAGGGCACAGTGCTGGTCATGGTCACCCTGCTGTCCCCCAGGACCCCCAGGTCCCTCTCCCCTACACTGCTCTCCAACAGGTCTGGCCCCAACCTATACTGGTACCTGGAGCTGTTCTTCCCCAGACTTGCCCTTGTTGTATTACATTAAACTTCTCCCTGTCCATCTCTCCAGCCTGTCCAAGTCTTCCTGAATGGCAGCACAGTGCTCTGGGGTGCCAGCCACCCCTCCCAGTTTTGTGTCTTCAGCAAACTTGCTGACTGTGTGCTCTGTGCACTCATCCAAGTCACTGATGAGTATGTTGGACAGCACTGGTCCCAGTAGGGAGCCCTGAGGGACTCCATGCAAGACACTGCACAGTGGCTACTCTCACACCGAGTCTGATGCCAGTTGTTTGTGGGCACTGAGTGCTGCAGGGTCGCTTTGAATGCCTCCTCTGAGACGAGCGATGTCTTCTGGCCACCAGCCATGGCAGGTGGGGATGATGTACAGGTGGCAGAGGTGCCAGTCCCTGTGGGTTCTGCTGCTTTGCAGCATGAGCTCAGCGCAGGGCGAGCTGCAAACTGCTGCGTAAAATCCTCTTCCTATTCACAGCGCTGCTGGGGAGCTTATTAGTCTGGTTTCCCCTGGAACAGAGCCCTGGTACAGCCTGCGGGCTGCGGCGTGCACTTCTACGAGTGAGTAGGGAGTAAATGACTTGCTGATGCTCCTGCTGAGCATCATCTTCCCCATCCTTCAGTGCAATCTGTATTTTTCCTATGTGGAAACTGGGGCACAGTGATGAGCGAGAGCTGAGCAGGATGAAGGAAGGAGAAGCAGAACCCGATGATGTGCCTGGGACAGGCTGCTGCTCCCAACGGTCCAGAAACACTTGGCAAATGAATCCGGAGGGAGAGGAAAGCCTGTCAGGTCTGGGGTTTAGTGGCCCTGTTTTCTGAGCTGTGCTGGGATCGCTCTGACCCCAGAGAAACTGTTCCCCCCCTCAGCCAAGGCACCTGCTGCCCAGCCCCACCCCTGCCTGCTGCCAATCTGAGCGCAGGCAGCGCCTCTGGATCAGTGCTTGGGAACCACATGGGTCAGGCACATGTCCCACGTGCCCAGGGCAGAGCACCCCATCGCAAGGAGGATGCGCTGGGGTTTGGTACCCAGCCACCACCTCCACTTCTGCATCCTCTGCTCTGACCAACACATCCCTGTAAAAACCACTGGGAAAGGAAATATTTTGGAGTAACATTTTTGGAAGCAGCTGCAGGGGAGGCATCACTGGGTGAGCAAGGCAAGAATATGGCCACAGCACACTGCTGCTTCCCTCCTGGCCAACAGCACCGAGAGCTGCTGCTCTGAGACGAGTCCCCAAAGCTGGTGGCTGCAAATGCCAGGGCAAAAGCCAAGCAACACTTGGAGCTGGCAGCTTTGCATCTGGCTTCTACTAGGAAGGAAGTAATTAATTGGAATAATCACACGAGAGCAGCAGCATGCTCAGGAGTTGAACAACTTTTATGAACCCCAGTGTGCTGGGCCGGAGAGTAAACGTCTGCCTTCATTAGGAGCAGGAGCAGCAAAAACCAGATGGATGCAAAAAAGGTCTGTAGAAGGAGAGATGGAGGCTCCAGGCAGAGCTTGGGGAGTTTCCCTCCACAACAGACACTGGGCTGATTACTCAGCAGAGATTAAATAATTTAGCAGTGGCTTGGCAGGGAAGCAGCACTGTAATTTTCTAAACCTTGCCCAAAGCCTTTCCCCTCACAGAGTGGTGATAAACTGCCCCAGCTACCAGTGTAGGGAGAGGATCAAAGCACTAAGAGCAAGATAAGGTAGGTAGAAGTTCCCCTGCAGGGATTGCTGGCCATGCCCATTGCCATGACCCCCAAAACAGAGTGGGACCAGTCCTGCTACCAGTTACCACTGCTCATGGGCTCAAACACTGGCCCATCATGGTTGTAGCAGGAAACGAATTAATTCAAAGTCTTACCAGGAGCGGGGATGCTTTGGGTGATACCTATAGCATGAAGGAAAGGAAAAGTCAGCTCTGAGGCACTGCAGGCTGAAGGAATTAGCAAAATACCATATGTACCAGAGTCTTATTTCCTCCCCAACACGGAGGCAGACCCCTGTGTGGTCACAGAACTCATCCACGCCCGGGTGACGTCTGCCACGTCCATGAGGGAGCTGGAAAACCCTTAGAGATTGAAAGGGAAGCACTTAAAGCTTTCCCAGGAGCTTGCAGGAGGGGCTCAGGCACCCCTGTCCCTCAATGACAGCCACACCGGGAGGCGGGCACACTCCCACATGCCACCCCGACATGGGGTGCCAGCAGTGGGACCGAGGCTCCTGTGTCAGGGGCACCGAGCCTTTCGAGGACAAGCAGGCAGCACTCTGACTCATCAAGCTTGAGTACAGGACTCGAAAATGAACATTAAAGGCATTTAAGTTTTAATTTTTTATGGTGCCTGACAGTTTAATTAAAGCTGTGCTTGAGCAGGAAGGGCTAGAGCTGTTGTTGCTGTGGTTGCTCTGCCCTGGCAGATGCTCGTGGTTGTGTTTCACCCACCAGGTTTGGTAGAGAAGCGGGATGGCCTCTGGAGCACAGCCCTTTCCTCTTTGTTTTAATCAAAATACTCAGAGTACCTCTGTATTGGGTTGATTTTCTAAGCAAAAAGGAATGAAGAAGCTCCCCCAGGCTCCATCGACTCCAAGATACCAGATCTGACAGGCCACTAAACCCCTTTCACACGTACAGACAGCATTGCACGTGGCACAGCCCCACCCCAGCCTTCCTCCAGCTTCCTCTGGGAAATGAGAGGAAAAGGCAGCCCACGCAGAGGGGCAGCTGCAGTCACAGGTGAATGGGTGGCACCAAACCTGAGCGGGATCTCCTTTGGCTGCCCTGAGTCCTGCTCCTGGCAGTGTGGTGCCAGCCCAGATGAGTGGGTACCACAGGCGAGGCTGCTCCAAACCCTGCATGCCTGGGTACAGCCGAGCCCCAGCTGATGGGGACCCCTTCAACCTCGCTGCAGCCCAAACCAGTGGTTACTGGTAGAACTTGACTCCTGATGCAGCAGCTGCTGGTCAGGTTCCCCCCCCTCAGTTTGCTTTTCACAGGAGTCCTGCTCTCAGCCAGTTGCTAAAACCAGGCATAAAAGCAGACTTAATTACGTTAGCAAATGGCTCCCAGGAAATAATTGCCTCTTTTATGGAAGTGACCTCATTAGGCACCATTAAATTGGGCACTAACGGAGACATCTGGTGTCTCTGACATCACTGCACCAGCAAGGGATGGGATGCGACCACGTTCGCGCTGTTATTCCCAGGGCTCAGCCGTGGGTTATTTTCCTGTCCCTGCATGGTCTGATGTTGACACGTGTGGCCAAAAGGCCCAGGAGTGCCCAGTGCAGGACTGTGAGGGTCTGTGCCAGGAGAACACGGGGCTGCTTCCTGCTCCAGGAGACCATGAGTTCGCGCAGAGCTGCAGCACGGTGGCTTCAGCGGAAAGAAGATGGGAAAAAAGCACTGATGAAATGCTGAAGGAGTCAGGGTCCCTGGGCTGAAAACACATCTGGATCAATAACCAGGCAGCACAGCCTAAATAGAGATAATTAATTACCTCTTACTGCATTATTTAGTATTCTAATGATTTGTAGTTTTCTATAATGGTTCATAATTCTCTGCTTGCTCCCTCTGCAGCTCTGCACCCTTGGTGCCAAATGAACATCCAACCCTGGGCAAACATCTCACCAGGGACAACTAGTCCTCCAGAGGAGCTGGGAAAGCTCTTTGGTGCCCAGCATGCCAGCAGGCCATCCTGTTTCTGGTGGGGTGAATGATCAGCCCCCTTTTTTGGGCAGTAACTGCTGATAGTGCACATCCAAGCTGGACGATGTGCACTGGGCTGCGCTGCTGATCTTATAGAGGTCAAGAGCATGGATGTAACTGGGGGCCAGGAAGTGCATGGGCATCTTGCTCAGAGAAATTCTGAATTTACAGAAAAGCTGATACCTGTGTAGCTGAAGGGGGGTATGTGGTCTGTGGGGTGAGCCGGGGGCTCATCCTTAGCTGGAGGCAGGAAGCAGCAGCAACAGCAAATCGAGGGGCTTTCTGTGTAAACTCAGCGTCTCGCTGCCAGCTCCCACGGCAGCTCAGTGACCTGCAGGAAGCCAAGGTGGAAATTAGAGAGCAGGAGTGCCTGCGCTAAGCGTGAGCATGCAGAAACAAAGCTGGAAGGTGACTCTTGCTTTTCCCCATCTCCCATTGCTGGTGCTGAGATAAGCTGTGATTATATTTTATCAGAGAAAACTGGCAATATTTGCTGTATTATCTGCCTGGCAGCTGCTGTGAGCAGTCCCCTGGGCTGGAAACGCTCTGCTTTCTTAACAGAACAAATGTAATTTACTGTGTCCGCTGCCAGGTATGGCCGCAGTGCTGCACGCAGCGACACGCTGGTTGCCTTGTGCCATGATGAATCTCTGCCCAGCTCCCAGGGAGGCTGATGTTTGCTGTTCCCTGGCTTGGAGCCACTCGGGGCTGCAGGGACACCTCTATGTCACCCACCCACAGCAGGCCCCAGCTGGCCCCTGCCCACCAAACTCTGCACGGGGCACACGGTGAGCAGCTCTTGAACTGGGGGCGGCCAAATCCAGGGTGCCCTGAGCTCAGGCTGCCCTGGCACCCACTGCAGTCAGGCAGCCTGCAAGGTCTTCCCCATCTGGCTGGTCACTCCACACCTAAAAAGCCACTTTGAAGTTCAGATGCAAGGGGAAAAGCTTTCCCTAGCCAGGAATAACCTGGGGGATTTAACTGTTATTCTATGCTCTTTGCCCTCCTGTGGTACCCAAACCACAGCGGGGAGCCGGGTGCCTAGAAGAGGTGCCGCACGGCCCCGCACCCGCACGGCCAACCAAGCAAAGGGTGCTGTGATCTCCCAGCAGGCCTAAAGCTGGCTTATTCCCGGGCAGGGTGGCAGAGGAAGGGTCGCGGGCCCGAAAGCCGGCGCTGGTTTTCCCGGTGAGCTCCACGTGGGTGCAGGCAGGCGGGCAGGCACTCGGCAGAGCTGCGAGCTGTTGCCATCTAGAGGCTTTGGAGAAACTGGTGTCCTCAGCCCCACCAACACAGCCCAAGCTGAGAAGCACCGGGCCAGGGTGACACAGGGTGGCTCCGTCCAAGGCTGGGGGTGGCTGTGACGCCCCGCAAAACCCGTCCCGGGGGTTCACTGAGCTGAGCTCTGTCCCCCAGCGCTGCAGCAGCTGGGATGAGGCGAGGAGGCTGCGCTGGCAGCAAAGTCTGTCCCTGCTCTGATGGGGAAAGAGAGGATCAAAAATCCCGGCTGGGTTCAACAGCTGCAAAGGGCTGGAGGGAGATACTCCAAAAAGCATCGTGTTGTGAAGATGGATCCCCCACAGCGCATCATCTCAGTGTCACATCTTTGTGACACTGGGCAAACCTGTGTGCACCCTCCAGCAGCGTCCTGCCTGGCCTCCTGCTCTCAGGTTGTGCTGTGGTCAGTGAGAGAATGGGGTGGGGAGGAAGTGGGGGGCTTAATTTATCTCTTTTTAAAAGGTTCATTGCATTTTAGATTTCCTTTATTCTTTCAGACTGCTCTCCTGGGACAGTGGTGTGCTTCATGCCCTCTTCAGACCAGTATTTTGCAGCCACATAAGACCTGGCTGTGTTCAGAAGCCCAAATTAATCTAACAAGGGTCCCAGCAAGGCTTGGGAGTCATGTCTGCCTTGTTGCACCTGCATTTCCCTACCAACCTGTTTATCTCCTGTGTACTGTCCATCACTGGTGTCAAAATCCAGCTCGCAGCACAGAGCAAACACCACCAGTGCCCTTCAGCTGCTGAATGAGACCTGCCTCGCATTCACTGTGTCTATAAAACAGAAAATACTTGGTTCTTTAAGCACTGGTGTCAAGGAAACTCAGCTGTGGGCCATGAGCTGCCAGTGGAAACACCCTGGCAAACCCAGCTGCTGCTGAGGAACTTCAGTGTTTCGGTGTGCACTCTGTGGAACAAACACCACTTCCTAAATCCCCAACGCGGGCTCCAGTGAGCGCTCTGCCTTGGAGCACCAGAGCATCTCCTTCCACAGTACTTACCCAGCAAAGCACCAGTTGCTGCAAGCTGGGATGAGGTTTGTGTGGCTGCTGTCTCTGTCCGAAGGGACTTGGGGACCTGTCATAGGGCGAGAAAAACAGAAGTGCTGAGGGAGGACTTATGGCTTGCAGGGGAACCCCAAATGGGAAGCTGGAAAATTGGAAATTTGGGCATTTTTAGAAATACAGCAAAGCTGGATGAAAGGGGGGGGGGGGGGAGGTTCAGGAGAGGAGCAGAACTGATGCGAAGCCTGGGGAATACCTACATGCAGAAGATCAGATGGCCCCTGTTAACCATCTTATTAATTAGCCAGGACCCCCTCATTTGGGAAGCCCAGCTGCTTTTTATATCATGTCCCACAAGGCTGGGGAATTCCTTCTAAACAATGCTTTCCTGTGAAAATCAGGAGGGCAATGAAGAGGCATCTTTCCAGGCAAATCTGGTCTCAGCGTGCTGCTGCCTTGGAGGCTTCAGGAAACTTTACAAGGGAAACTTAAGCTCGGCAGCAAAGTTTGGGGTTGGGCTTAAAAGCCACCATAATTTAAAAAAATAAAGACAATTTTAGCACAGCTCTGTGCCTCAAAGACAAACATTGCTTGTTTTCCCCAATAGCCTTGATGCAGAGGGGAAAAAAGAAGATGGGAGTGTGAATTTAGCCGTGAAAGCTGCTCAAATGCTGTGCTGGAGGCTTATTTTCTTTCAGCACAGTGGGATAACTGAAATGGCCCGATTAAAGCAAAGCCCAACGTGTGTGCATGCACACAGAGCACCAGTGGGACGTTTAACCCAGAGTCCTGGAATCTGTCCCTGCCCTCCCCAAACATGCAGTTTAATTCCTCCCTTCCATCACATTAAAAAACCCGCCCCAAAACAAGGCACAGTAGGCGCACACAGGCATCCCCAGGTGCACCTCCAGCACAACCACCACAGCACCGCAGAGCTGGGGGTACCTTGGGGGGACCTGTGCTGATGGACGGACACTGGAAAACACACCCTTTTGCTGGGGCAATGCCTGAAAGCTGGCTAACACCTGCTGACACACCTGTCCTGCACAGGAGCCCAGTGACCAGCCCTTTGTGCCAGGACAGCAAGGAGGACAGCAGAGCATCTCCTTGGCAATGCCTTATTCAGGCAGCGTGTGGCCCCAGCGTCCCAAACCCCTGGCTTTGAACCATAACAAATAAATACATGTCTCAGCATTGAAGCCTTTCCCCACACATGAGGCACAGTTGGCTCATCCCCTCCATAAAGTGCTTTCCCCCACCTCCACTCCCCCTCCGCAGCGGGCTCAGGGGGTGTTTTTTGAAGCCTCAGCAGCAGCATTTGAGGGTTAAACCACCGAAGTGCCGCACACAAGCGGAGGTGGCAGGGCACGGCACAGCACGGCACGGCTGCACCAGGCAGCCTCCCTGCACCAGGCACTTATAATTAAGCAGCAATTTAGGTTTCATTATCTCAAATAGACTCAATAGCCCAAATTTGGTTTTCAGACTGGTAACAGTGGGGTGTCACTCAGCAGGTTCATTTGGGACTGTACAGGGGCAGAGCAGACTATACCCTGCCCCCGGCTTCCCATGTCTGCACAAGTGACCTAAAACCATTCTGACTCTCCAGGTTGAATCTGGGTTTATTTGCAGCTCGTGGCTACGCCGGCTGCTGCATCTTTCATTCCTGTTGCTTCCTCAGTCAGCTTTAACCTCCTCATTTTCCACTCACGGGTAATTTGCAGTTGGCACTAATGCAATTACGTTGCAATTATTTCCTCCCAGAGTTAAGACGCAAACGGCTACGGGTGTTCTCAATTTCCTGGAAAATCTCTGGCATCACCGTATAGAAATCCCTACCCTGGAGCAACGGCAGGGGGGGCACCGGGGAGAGCCCGGGGCAGGGTGTAAGCTGCCGCGTGGTGCAAAGGCTTGGGGCTCAGTGGGGACAGAATCCCACTCGCAAAGGCAGCGAGAGCATGGAAGGGTTTCCTCCCTCAGCTGGCAAGAGGGTGCAAACCACGGATTTATAGACTGGGGGGACAGAGGAGGAGGGGTGGCTGCTTGAGGACAGGCACAGTGCAAGTGGTGAAGAGTTTGGGAGTCTGCAAAGCAAGCTGAAGGAGGAGGAGGGTGTCTTGTGTGTGATTTGAGTTAGACAAGCTGCTCTGGAGGGGGTTGTGTCCTCCCAAGCGCCAGCTGCACCAGCCTTTCGTGTCTGTCCCACACACCCCGGCTCTGCGAGCACTCACCTTTCATCATAACGCAGAGCTCACCGAGCTACCAGTCAGAGAGCAGGACCAGCGAATATACCAGTCGTCTTCTCCTCTTGGTCTTTCCTTCTGGTTCACGGCTCTGAAACACGCTGCGAGCCTTCCAGCCCTGGCAGGCCGCAGCACCTGTGGTGGGCAGTGGTCAGCAAGGGGCTGAAGCTGAGGTTCTCCTCCATGGTGATGGGACTTGCTGAGGGTCCTCAAACCCACCAGAAACTCCCTCTTCAAATGGGACTGGGGAATCCCTCACTTGGGCACCCTGCTGCCCTCCCTGCTTCACTCCTTGAGACAGAGAGGGGCCTTTTACCTCCCCTGTTACAGCGTGGCAACACTTCCCTACCTAAATCCCCTCTCTGCAGGCAGAGCAGTAACCTTCCCAAGCAACTAATCTGGACATGAAGGCTTTCTCTCCCAGCCTCTTTGGGACCAGAACATCAGCTCCTTGGCCTGACTCCAGCCGGAGGATCCCACCTTTCCTCGCCACCTCAGGACTTGCGTGGGAGCTGCCTGAGGGCAAGTGGCTTGAGATGTGACTGGCACAGTTGGAAACATGGGCAAGAGGCCCTGAAAAGTCTTACTCTCACCAACCCACTGCTGCTCTTACCCCACGTTTTTAACTCTCTGCAGCCAAGTTAGGCGTGATGCAGACTTGTGAGGAGGAAGATCTGCCTCGAGAGAAGGGCTGGAAGACTTAATTAGCTGCCTGCTGGCACTTAGCAATTACTGCTGTATGGCACGGCCCAATTACGGTACTATTAACTGCAGTTCTCTGGAAATTCGGTGATTAATAATACTAATAATTCTACTGACCTCAAAGTAATTGCATAACATTAAAGGAGAAAACTGTTTCTAATTAAGCAATTCCCAGTCCTTCTGTTTCCTCTTTTTCTGAGTCTCTGGTGCCCTCTTGGCTGTCCTGGCCTGGCTAGGCAGACAGGACCTGGGCAGAAATTGCTTGTGTCCCACTCACCCCCCTCCCAGAAGTGGCATTCCTGGAACTCCTCAGCATTTAAAATCACCCAAGCCTGTGCTAACCACAGCCCTGCACTCCATGAACGACTTCTGGTGGGAAGTCTGTTCCACTGCCCAACCCAGGCCCCTGGAAGGAGACCCACCAGACTCCCCTGGCCCCCAGGGGTGTCACAGCGGGTTGGAAAGGAACCGTGATGCTCAGACACCGGCTCCCTCACGCTTGCTCAGCACCCAGCTCTTCCCATCGACTTCACCTCAGGGCTGAATCACAAGGGTAACTGTTTCCCTCTGGGAAAGTTCTTGAGGATGATGAAAGGGTCCAGACTGTTCTCGGCTTTGTGTGGAGAAGGGGATAGGAAGATAAAAGGCTATCTGCAAATAAAACCCACCACAAACTGACCTACTGTATTTCCACAGGCTTTCCCAGAGCAGGAGGGGCTGAAGGGATGTATTCCCGGAGCACAGCCCATGCCAGAAGATGCCCCTTTGATGCTGGTTTGCTCTAGGAAGAAAATACTTGTGGTTTCTTCTTTTTGCTGCTGCAGACACTGTTGGGGCTGGGGTCTGGGCTGGGACAGTCATGCAGTGACCAGAAACACAGCTCAGGAGCTGCTGGGAGCTTCATGCTGGAGCATTCGCAAGCAGGGAATAGCAGGAGTGCTCCTCTCCCCAATCCAGGAAGGGCCTCTCCCTGTGGGGTGGTCACAGACATTCCAAACCCCTTCAAACAAGGAAAGAGGAGCCCACAGTGTCTGGAGGTGAAGAGTGGGCTGGGTCCCTTTGGGGGTGCTGCGGTGTAGCATCATTGCTGCCTGGCTGGGCTCTGACGCAGCCCCGGGCAGCCCCAGCACGCGGCTTCCTCCTGCCAACCTCCCAAAATGGTAATTAAGTAAAAAATGATGCTGGTGCTCATGATCAGAACATGATGCTTTTCAACATGAGAAACAAAAGGAAGCAGCTCAGCCCCAGAGGCTGCGCTGGGTGCTTGGACCAATGTTGCATGCAGCCCAAAGCAGAGCCTGGCTGAGCTCCGTTAACACTGAAACCTAATGAGGACAAAAGCTGTGTGCTGCTAAGCACCTGGCTCTGGCCCTGCGGCTCAGCAAGGGTCATGCTCAGCACATGAAGAGCCACAACAGCCCCATCTCCTTCGGCAGGAGGCAAGTCCTTGTCCCATCTTCCTGTCCTTCAGCCCATCAGTGAGGGAAAAGCAAAGGAAACACCAAAACACTGAACTGAAACTCTGCAGACGGGTGGGTTTCCTTATTTTCCAGTTTTAAAATGCAGCAACAGAAAACAGAAAGGTGGAGAAATGATAGAGTTCCAAGGCCACCATTTATGTTAAAAAAAATAACTAGGGAGGAAAAGACAATGCCGTGTTGTGCAACAAGGTTCTCCAAAGCACCAGCCTTCACACAGTGTCCGTGTTTACACATATGTGTATAAATATGGATCCTTACATACACAAGGCATTACATTTCAAAGGCCAGTGCTCCTCTTGGCAAGGGATGAGTGACAATTTGCCTCTAAAGTTTACCTCCAAAATACAAAGTGAAGATGACTTTGTTCCAACATGTCACCATATCCAGGTATTGCTTCAAAGGCACCTTACGATGTGGGTCATTTGCTGCCACCCTGCTTTACTCTGTCTTAGAGAATTCAGAAATGGGTCTGGAATCCATGAAATGCTGCAATTCTCTTTGCCTTGGGGAGCAGAAGGGTGGCAGAGAGCTCTTTCCTGCGGTGCTAGGGAATCTTGCTTTGCTTTGTAGGTATTTAAAAGCAATGGTGGGCAATGCTTCACCATAAATCAACCCAACTGTACTCACAATGCACTGCATTAGCTTCCAGACACCTTCCAGCCACTCAGGGAGCTGCGGGGCCATCAGGGAAACAACGGAGTGCTCAACACTGCACGCAGCAAGGATCTGGACCAAGAGGATGAGCCAATTGAGAGGAAAAATGAAACCAAAACATCTTTTAAATCCTTTTCTCCTCTCTTAAGCCCTGAATCTTGGCATGCTGAGTAGCGAGAGATGGGTTTGGGGGACATGTCGTTGCCATTCCCATGTCCAACAGACACAGGTGGTGCGGCAAGTTCTGCCACCTGGAAGGGACAGCCCTGGAGTCGGGAGTTAAACACAGTTCCAAGGGAAGGGGACCCAAAACCCCCAAGTTATCCCTGCACAGCTTCTCGCTGCTCCCCACAGAGCCGTGTCTGGAGCCTCATAGGCTGTTGGTGGGGGTTTTGCCCCAGCCTCCTCTCCTGGTGGGCAGACAGGCTAACCCCCGCTCACCAGCCCCTCGTGCTACCCAAATGCCCATTTGCAGATGGGCCACAGTTGTTTTATTAAATAAGCCAGCTATTAGCAAGCTCCTGTAGCTGTGTTTTGGGCTCTGTCTTTTGTTTAGCTGGGTTTGGGGGGTTCTTTGGGTCATTTTGTTTCTACTCTAGCATACCAGATTTACAGATACAACATCAAAAGGCCTGAAAGCACAGGAGATGAGTGGGCTAAACTGACTGGCCATCCCCAGATTTGCCAGGCTGGGTTTTATCACAGCACTGGCAGCCAGGGGAGGCTACAACCATGTTAACATCAGTTTCAGGAGTCAATGCATCAAGGCTGACTGCTTTCAAGGAGCTCCTCTGTACTCCTGGCTCCTTCCATCCAACAGCATGATGGGAAAGGGAAGGAGAACTGGGAGGCAAGGAAACGCACCAAAACCAGCTGAACAAAAAGCACACAGGTCTGGTAGAGACTGTGATGTAGAAAATACTCACAACTGCAGGTTGCTCTCCCCCCGTTACCCTTAGACATCTGAAAAACCTTCCAGATGTCAAAGGAGAGTTGAGTGGCACTGTCACCACCACTCCAAGTCATGGCAAGTGAGTGCTGTTAACATGATGACTGACGTGCCAGCAGTGTGGGGGGGGGGGGGAGGGAAAGGGTGCTTAATGGAAGAGACTGGAACCAACACTTGTTTTATCCTGCAAAATCTCCACCATGGAGCTGAAAAGATAAAGAGGGAGGCCAAGCAGCGGGGAGGACCAGGGAAGGTGAAGACTGGTTCTCCTTTGTCATCAGGGAGGTTTTCATACTAAGGAATCTTACTGCAAAACAAGCACATCAATGGGCAAACAACTGAAAACACAGGATCTGTTCTTTAAAAACACACAAAATACTTTATCACTAACTGCAAACATAACGATAGACATTTACAAGATATCTTAGTGCACATTTACACTGACTTTTTTGTTTTCTTTACTAGAATTAAAGCTGCCATAATCTTCAGAGACTTCAGCACTGCTTCAATAGCTGAAACAGCTCAGTCACAAATAACAAGATAAACTTGATGGTTTAAATAAAGAGAAAAAATAACCCACACAATTCACTTCATTATCAATTTCTATAGGAAAGATCATTCTCTTGACACATTTTCTTAGGCCATGAAATGGCAGCCTTTCAGTATTTTAAGTTATGTGCTGGTATTTTGGATGTTGAAGAGAAGCAGCTAACTGGTCACTTGTATCTCTGCATTTAAACATCAACCCTGCTGAAAGGGAAACTGGGTTGAAGCCATTTGCCCCCCAAAGCTCGTCTACAAACAGAAGAGATGCAAACAACAGGACAGGAGCCCTGACTGAGGCTCTCCCAAGGAGCAATCCCTGTTCCACAGCCAAAGCAAAAAGCCAGCTGCACCCCAGCTCTGGGAAACTACATTGCTCCAGAGTGGTCTCCAGTTATTTGGGCACCTCCACTTCTGATCCTGAGCAGAGCCCAAGCTGAATGAAACCAAGGGTTTGAATTGGTCAAGACTCAGGTTCTGCTCTAGGAGGGCAGGTGGTCACTGTTTTCTTCCATCTCAACAGTTCAGCACAGCCCTACGGGCACAGCTGGAGAGCACAGAGGGGTTTCAATGCTTCCAGAAGTCTTAAGGGATGATGTAGGTGGAAGTCAGACTCTAAAACCAACTTAGAGTAAGATCTTTTTCAAAAGAAATGTATTTTCTTCATAAATACAGTACAATTACATTTTACAATGTCTTTTTACTTTCTAGACATAAAAATGCTAGCTTTTAAAAAAGAGTTCCTATACAAATACATGAAGAGAGACCTTCCCTCCCACCCCCCACCCTCTCCCCACCCCGGAGTAAAACCGTCAGCCACAGAGCAAAGCAGCACAGTGAATCCAGGCTACCCTGTGCCAGCCTCCTCATCCCAGCGCTCTGCTTGGCCTGACTGCACCGAGTTTGTATGGCCAGCCTTTGATAAGCAGGGCAAAGCATATCATCTGGGCAGGGCTGCAGGGATTCACTGTACAGGTATCATGGCTCATGGGATGCGGCTGTTAAGACATCTCATGCACTGTCAGTCATTGCTGCGGCCTTCTGGAGCAGGAGGTGTCCTTGGAAATGGTTTTGGCCTAAAGCTCTGCAAATCCCCTCACTCAGGCAGCCTCAAAAATGAAGCGAAGCTCATGCCAGTTTTCAGCCTCTCTCTCTCTCTCCAAACTTGCCAACAGAGAGACCACGCGTAAGGAATTTCAGCCCCCTGACAGTACTTGCTGACCTCAGCCACCCTTTGCAGACCCCTGAGGAGCAACTCACAGATCCCCCATGAGACCACAGACCAAAACCTGCTGCTCTAGACCCCACGAGAGATGCCAGGTAGGAGCTTTTTGAGGTTACTAATGACATTGGGCCAGACGGAACAAAAGCCTCGAGATCTCTGGCAGCTCCCTGAACCATGAAATCCCAGAGGGAAGGACTTGTGAGCTTGGCCATTCTGTTAACAGTGAAAGGAAAAAAGAAAAATAACTACACTTGAATGTCTTGGTTTGCTCTACAAAGAAGAATATGTGGCTTTCTTTATAAAAGCTACAATTCTGCTTCTAATACCCGAGTTTAAGAAAAACTCTTAGTCTAAAATTTTGGTTTGCAAAGAAGGTCATTGCAATCATCGTGTTAGAAATCACTTTCTACTAGAAATAAGCTCTACAGAAGGAAAAGAAACTAAGTGTGCAGTTTGTCTCCTTAAAGCAGTTTCTGTTTAAAAACAAAATAAAAATCTGTACAGAGACCAAAGACTATAGTACACATCTTCCTCAAAGCTAGCAGCTCTTTTACATTCACATCAGGATGGCTCTGAGGAAGCTCGAGGGAAACAATACATTCCTGATGGCTCCTAGCTTGTCAGCACAGGAAGATGACCTCAAACCTCCATGTCAAAAGTTTTAGGGGTTTTGCTTTTGGAAGAAATCAAACTAGGGCAAAGAATCTGACCTAAGCAATGTAAAACCACACTGTCTTCTCCCAAATTTACCTCCATGGGCACAGAACTATTAAGGCTCCTGCAATCCTGAAGGCTTGGATTGTCAGAGACCGCCTGACTTCCATTTCTGGAGGAGACAGTTGCTGTCCATAATCTGTATTTTCTTCACAGAAAGCTATTATGTCTTCTTTTTCTTTGCAAAAACAGATAACAGAGGCATTCAGTTTGAAAACAATGAGCTGCAAGGAAGATAAATTATTTTTACCTAGTCCAGCTGAACAGCCAGTATCGATTGGGGAAAATCAGTTTTCTAAAGCAGGCATTATCTGCAAAGCATCCAAATTTTCCTAGACATTTTAGAATTCATGTGAATCAAGTGAGTTGTTTATCTACAGCCCAACAGTTGCAAAACACCTTTCCTACTGCTGAGAAGTACTTGCAAAGATAGAATATATTTTTCCCGGTGTTAAGAAGAAAAGCACTCAAACATCTCTCCCCCCTCTCACCCACTCAGTTTGATCTCCCTCACTGCTCAGTCTCAGCTCAAACCACTAAACACTATATTGAAAATTATGATGAAATGGAAGAAAGATGGACACCTTGAGCTAATGAGAAAAGCTTCTCCTGCGCTTTTCAACAACTGCAGAGGAGGAAATCACTTCAAATCATCCACAGTGGGCATTACTTCACATAATGGGATGGAATTAAGCCAAGAGAAAGCAATGTAAGACATTCCCAGGGATGAGAACGAAGAGGCTGTGAACAATATGCCTACAAAAAGGTGGGGAACTAATTCAGACAGATTATTACACTACACTTAGGGAAGGCTTTACCTCACTGTCTGGAAAGATGATGTCCAATCTGGCAGAGAACAGCCCCAGAAAGGCAGGCTATTTAGACTCCATTCATACCTTACCATACACATTTTGCCATCTCTAACTTCTGTGGGTCTAGGAATACAGCCTGAGGAACAAGGCAGATCTGCTAGAAAAAGATGGGAAGTGTTTTATTTGTTTTTTAAGTGATTATCACTAGAAGACAGGCATCTTGGCTGTTGAAGCTCATGGCTGAGCTTCAGGCACTCGCCCATGCAGCAGATGGAAGGCACCTCCTTTCACCTCCCAACCTGCTGTTGTGACATTCATGTTGGATCTGTTGATCTAGTAAGGCCATTTCAATGGGACACTGTATCAGTAGTGGCCACTGAGTAGGAACTGAGGACAGTCACTGACTGGTTGATGATTAATTGCTGAGTTTCCTTATTTCTGGGATGAAGTGATCTGAAATTAAAATCTGGCTACTCTAATGATGCACAGAAAGCTGTGTCAGCCAGGTTCCCAACATAAGGCCACTGGCTAATTAAGTATTTTAACATTCAAATAAAAAGAGTTTTTAATAGAAATTAATGAAGGTGTTTTAATAAAATGCAAAGACAGTAACAAAAATTACTCCTGTACTTCTATCGGTCTTAGAATCTCCTTACAGCATCCTCAACCAAAGCACTGCTGCAGCTGTGCTAGTTCCCAAAAATCCCAAAAAGAACCTGATGACTTCAATGTGTAACTTTCCTCTGAGACTCTCTTTAACCCTCTCCCTCCAGTTAGGTGAAGAAAAAAGGTATTTTGGAAGGGGAGAATTTGCCATCTGAAACTTTACACAGAGCTTCTCTTTACAGCTCTACCACTGAGGCATTGCTGTATGAAAAAGACTCTAGTATCTCCAAAAAGGAAGGACACACAGAGTAGAAGGGCATTTGAAATACAGAAAAATCTGCTACAGAGAAAGAACTTCACAGATACAGAAGAATAAAAGCAAGAGGGCTTGCATCATGGTTAATTTGGAACAGTTCTGCTAAAGCCAATGGAATGACAATGGCAGAAATCTGATCTAATTGATCAGGACTGAGCTGTAAACTCTTCTTTTGCAATTTCCCTAAAACACAAATGCAATATATTATTTACTATCCACTGTATTGAAAAAGTACTGAAGTATAAAAGCCTGGCAAATCTTTCCACAAACTAACGTTGTGAAATGCGACATTAATCACCGGAGTCATGTTTTTAATACAGAAATAACACAGGTTGGGGAGTTAAAAGAAAAAAAAGAAAAAAACCCCGACTGTTACCACGCTGAAAATGGAAATCTTTCCAGTCTGTGAACATGAAAAACCTATTTTGAGTTCTTACACTGAAAAAGAAAGCTTAGAGAGAAATCTCCCTTGATCACAACTCAAATTTGTAAGAGTTTCTCAGAATACCTGTAATATGGAACTGTTAAGTGATGCTCACAACTGAATCCCTGATCCTGATCGCTGTAAGGTCATTATGCCCACCCTACCATGGGTGCTAGACGTTACCAGCTGTGAGGGCAGGTACTCCCAGTTAAGAGACTACAGACACTGAAATGAAGTATCAGATGTAGTGTGCCTAAGTTCTCAGGGGTTTTCTCCAGGTGCTACCAGATCCAGTATTTAAAAAATAAAGGGGGAACTTTCAAAGAACAAGTGTTACGGGTTTTTTATAATTTAGAACAAATTATAAATTAACCTGTCCATACTTTTGAGACATAATATACAAGAGCAAACAGCTAAGTGGTTTTTTATTACTCAGGTACTACAATTTTTTCCCAATAAAAATTGTCTTTTAAAAATTTCTTGCTACTGTATTCCAGCTCAGATCCTGGTACAGCCTTTCAGATGAGGTATTCTACCATCTCTCCATCTGGGAGGTCCTGCCCCATGGCCTGAACAGGGGCTTTTCTTTCAAGAGTGCTGGAGTGGAAGAGCGGCCCATCTACATGACAAGGATAAACAAGAGACAGAATCAAAGCTCTAACTTCAATGAGGTTAGAAAAATTACAATGTTTTAAAAGTCATCTTCTATCACTGGCTAAAAGACAGGTAACAACTCATTATTTTATTTTTTAAAAAATCAATTCCTCTACGTAGCCAGACAAATGAAGATGTTTTATCAAATTCCCTTTTGAGCATCTCCCACTGACACACGATGGCACAGAACTGGAGCGACTGCATTTAAACCAATGTAGCTGAGTGCAGACTTTCAGCACAAAACCCGCTCCCCTGTCTCCCTCGATACCCATTAGAGTGCATAGCACGGGCAAGATGCACAGCAGACCAGCCAAATCCACTCTTCCATAAAGAACAACATAATTGTAACGTGTCTGTAAGTAGAAGAGGCAAGGTTGTGTAATCTGCATTGATTTGGCAGAGTGGGCTGGAAAATGAGCAGCTCTTGCCAGCTCGGAGCTCTGTGGGAAGCAAACTCAGCTTCCGCGACAGTCACTGTCAGTCAACTGGATCCCCTTGCGCCAACGCTAACACGGCCTCGCAGCTGGGACAGCACATTAAGGAGGCAGCTTTACCACGAGAGTCACCCTTCCTCCTTCTCCCTCCCCCTACCTGGGTTCTCTTTGCTGTGAATATCCGTTTCTACAGCCCATTTTCAGGCACTGCTGAAGCCCTGCACTGTGAGCCCTGCTGCTCAGAATTCCCTTCAGAGCAGACACTGACTCAGGGACTACCCTGGGATTTGCAAGTCCCCAATTCGCTCATGTTCTTAAATCTTGCCATCACTCTCTACCCAGCGTGTCCATGCATATGCCACTACTCTTTGGGCTTTTTTTTTTACCTTTACAGCATTTAAGACCCCCCAGAAACACTGTCAAGCTGCCTCTAAGAGGCATCTGTCCTCACAAAATCTAGCCCCAGTTTTCCTGAATGGAAAAAGGGACAGCAGGGCCTGCCCCAGGAGCAGAACTGATGGTGAGTCAGTGGCAGGGACCCCTCTGGGAGGGCAGCTGAGCTTTGTTACCTGTTTTGTCTGCACTGTAGGCCAGGCTGGCACTGGGGAGTCGTCCCGGTGTGGAAGCTGCAGTGGAAGGGGCAGCTTTGCTCTGTTCATTCCCCCGGTCAGTCTGGGTGCTGCAGTCTCTGCTGCCTGTTTTCGAGTGGGCTGACAGCAACGGTGTGGAAGGAAGGACAGGAGAGGGGGTGGAAGGAATGGATTCGGAGCGATACTCTGTTCCCAGCAGAACACCTTTTCGAAGAAAGGGAACAAAGTGTCACAAACCCAGAATACTAACTGGTATCAGTTCTGCACCCCTCTGTAGGGCTCACTCTAAGATCTGGAACACACTCTGTGCTTCGGTGGACAGCACTGATTTACCTTTCTACAGCACCTTCCACCACTGGGTGCTGAAGTACTTGAAAAAAAGGGAAAAAAAATCTCCTAAGATTTGCTCTGTTACAACTCATTTTCTCTGAACACCAGTATAGAGCCATTCCAGACAGGCATCGTGCCAGTGCAGGCACAACACTGCAGGACAGCAAGCCTTGTCAGTACTTCTGCTCCTGTTCAAAGAGACTTCACACCTTCAGACAGCTGTAACCACCTAGCTGAAAGCCAGCACTTGGCAACTCTGTATCTCAAAGACCCCTGAAGCCCGATACCAAATTGGGTATATACTTTAAGGTACCAAATATTTTTTTACATATTTTAATGACAGAACATGGCCATCAGAAGTCAATCTCCCCAAAGCAATTAAAACAAGCAGTTGTACCAAATTTGTGCCATCTTGCTTGCAGTCAGCTTTACAGCATGTTAGGCCAGCTGATCTGCCTGCTGAACACACCTTCTTTCTGCTGCTTCTGCTTTTCCTCTAAGCAGTGATTCGTGTTGCCGAATTGCTATTGTTACTCTAAAATTACCTAGGCTGCCTTTCCAGCTCTTGTCCTCCCTCTTCTCCTCCAGGATGGGAGTGCTGCTCAGTGTTGATGAATGGGACAGCAACCCAGAGCCAGCGTTGGATATTGACATCAGTGACTTGGCGGGTCTCATTGAGGAGAGCTGGTCTGTCTTACTGGGCTCCTTCCGGGAGCGCTGCTGCAGGACTTTGATCATGGCATCCTTCTCAATGATCTGAGCATGCAGAGTCTTAATCCTTTGTGAGAAATACAAAGAAGAACAATGTACTTGTGCTCCTGTCTCCTTGGAATGAGGCCTCGGTGCCCCCATGGCCTTGAGCAGGATCCCCTTCAGCATTTGGGAGCAAAGAGAGGATGCAAGTGAGCTTATGGCCCTGAATCCTGACCGATAACTGGACCACCAAAGCTGTTCATGCATGAAACCTCCTTTACACATGCAGGTGTTCTCTTAGAACACCCCTGAGATGCCTACGCACCTTTGGCTGCTGGAAACTGCTCTAAACAGCCACAGAAGGGGCTTTGAGACAAACCTGAGGGTTTTGGGCAGGATGTAAGACAAACAGAAAGAAGAGGATTAACACGCTTTGGGGACTCTGCACTGGACCTAACCCCGGGAAAACAGTTCTGTGAGACTTTTGAGAGGTGGCTGGAGCCTGGGGATTGATGAAGATGCCCAGAGGAGAGAAGAGTTACAAGCTAGATGCAAAAAATCTACAAGGCTTTTTTGCATTAGCTCTCAGGATTGAGACAGGTTTGGGATTGCTACGTAGATAATTCCTTGGCCAAATGAGCATCTGGCATCCTACATTGTTACTACTGGTGAAGGCACAAGAATTTCTGGTTCTGAGGCGTCTACCCAGACAATGAATTTAAAATCCCTACCCTAAAGAAGCCAGATAGGACCAAACCGGATTTTACCTTCCCTCCATGTCGAGACACCTCCTGTTGGCAAGCAGGATCTCTTCTTCCTCCTTCTGGATGCGAGCTTCCAGCGAGGTGTCGTAGCTAGGGTTCGGCGAGTGGCTGATCACTGTAGTGTCCCTGAGAACAAGCAGTAGAGCAGATGAAGGACCAGCTAAGTTTGCTGCTTTCCTCCTAGTGACACAAAATTACTGCTCAAAAGAAACAAACAAGAATATCTACTTTTCTTTTTTTTTTTGAGTTTGGGCTGGCTCAGTGTCTCCCAAAGTCCAACTCCCATGCCTAATGAAAGGAGGATTACAAAGACAGGATTACACAGGTCATCACAACGCTAGTCAATCTACTGTCTATCCCAGGTCAATCATTCATCTGATTCACTGTCCTATTGTAAACTGATCGATGAGGCAAATCCAAGAGCGTGGGGAAGGGGAAGGACAGTACAGAACACCAGCTACTTTTCTTCAATTAAAAGAGTGCAAATTTTGCATCACACAAAGTTTCTGCCCTTCCCCTTTCAACAATATCCCACAGGAACCTGAGTATCAAGGGAACTAAGCGTGGAAGTTTCTCAGTCCTAAGCAGCTTGGTCCAAAAAACTTGAGAGCTGACAATGGTTTTTGAACAAATCCACACAGAGCCTGATGATGTTGGCACTGCAATAGTTGCTCAGTCTATTAACCAAAATGTAGTATTTCGTTCTACTTGATGATGCTCAGTCAGAATAAAGTCACTGTGCTATGCTCTGCATCACTGTACGACTCATACCATTACAGACACAGCCATGTATTAATATAATCAGAAAAAACCAAGCACATTAAATATTTTGAGTTACCAAGAGCTGCAGTTCACTGTAATAAGAAATCTGTTCTCTCAGACCCAGCAGGTCTAAGAACTGCCTGCTAATATACTATTCACTCTGCAGAAGTTCAGATCAGGAACAGCAAAGCACCAAGGTAAAGGGCATAAGAAGGTCATTCATCAAAGGATCCTAACCTGACCCATTGAGAGGTAGGTCAGGCCCACTGAGGCCTCCCTACTGAGACCCTATCCTGCCTGTGCTGTAAAGCATCCTTCCTGCAACCTCAACTTCTGAAGGGATGCTACTTTCCACTACCAATGAAAAGGGAAAGAAATTTGTACAAGCATAGAGAAGCCGCTGAAATGAGTGTAATCCCTCACAGCCTGGCTTTTTGAAGGAGACACTATAGGTGCCAACTGCATACAACTTGCAGATGTATTGACACTAATGGAATGCTCTCTTCTAGTGGAGAAGCAGCTATAAGGAAATGGAAGAATAGAAAGTGACTCTTTCCTCAACTGGAAGGCATTTTTGTTCATTGAACAAAACCTGCACAGGCCAAACACTTCCCGTCATTCCATGATAAACCATAGACCTGCTTATCAGCACACTGAAAATGTAACATGGCCTTTAAGGACAAGAAGCGGCAGGAGCCTTTGAAGAATCTCTGGGGAGGAGGAAAACAGTGCACAAGAAGCATCAATACCCTAAAATAACCCTGCTTTTGGAGCAAGATAAGATAAGTCTTTAAACGTTAACACAGCAGATCTGCAACTTTACCCCTGTAATTCTAGTATGATCTTACCAGCTAGCAAGGCAGCTGTGATAGCATCCCTACATGAATCTGGTTCATGAAACAATCTAAGATAAAATCTGCCATTGAGAACCAGGAACTAGTGAGCAATGAAATTCTATGTAAGCAGGATCTAACGCTAAGGAGCTGCACTCCAATACCAGCTCTTGTTTACCAACTAGCTGAAGCACTTGGGCCTATTTACAGACGTAACAAGTGTTACTGTACAGCTGTCTTGGAATGTGAGGTTCTTACCAAATTTCAGACAGCCCTCCCTTCCCACCCCCACAAGTGGTGCTCTTCATATGCAGCAGAATGTTTTGAGCAGAATTTCCTAGTAGATTTTTCTGGTTAGTAACCATGTTAAGGACAATACCACAAAGCAATCTGCAAAAACAGTCTGGAGAACAAGTAAGCCATTCAGGGTGAATGATATGAATCACCAGGCTTACCCCATCTCACATGATTTCAGTGAGGACTGATTCCTGTTTAAAAAAATAAAACCCACTCATACATCTATTTTTGAATCAACAGCTTCTAGGAATGGCTCAGAACAATTCTGGTCTGGAAAATGGCTCCTGCATGTGGGGAATCTTCCCGTGGAAAAAAAGTTTCTCTAAGTGTTGGCACTTGCATTGATCCCAGGAAAAGCAGCCAAGTTCCACTTGCACACAGAAGTCTGAGAAGCCATTCAGTCATCAAGGAGAGGTATCACGGGAGGGTGGTATGACAACATTCCTTAGTGGGAAACATGACATTCAACTGGAAAAAGAAAATAATCCCTGTGCTATGAAGTGTCTCATTTACCTCTGAGCAGCCACAGTTGCAGCTGCATCCAAAGCAAACTGTCTCATCACACTCTCCTCCAGGTATTTCTGTTCCCACTTGGTCATGTCAGCTTCCAGAGCAAGAATCCTTTCCTCCTTCTCGCGCAGGAGCTCCATGAGCGCTGTGGCATTGTACTCCGAGACGTTGGCAGCCTGAGATGTACCCTGGCGCTGGGTTACAAAAGCAGGGATGGGGAAAAAGGGAAAAAGAATTTATTTTGCTGGTTTTGGTTTACCCTTTTAAATGCAAAAGCTTTTCAAAGAGTTTCTTTTCAGGACAGCTATTAATGAATTTTATATAAAATCTCCAACTGTGAACAGTATTTTTAAAATAGTATCAGAATAAATATAAGCAGGTTACTTAACAACATAAACCATCTAGCTATACAGATGTGTCTGAATCTTGTCATGTGATCCCCTAGGGCTCTCTTATCTAAGCATTGTAGTTGGAATGGAAGAATTAAATCAAGTAAACCCAATAAAAGCACCAGCAAACCCAAGATTCCAGCTACCAAAAGAGAAATTTGCTAATTTTACAAGATGGAAAAAACCCAGTGCCCTTATTTTATGTGTGGTGTACAGTGCACAACCTTACAAGAAAACTAGGACAGCAGAGGGACACAGTGGGTACCTGCTGCATTCGGAGAGATTCTAGTTCTCTCTCCAGCCGAGTCCGCAGCCTATGTTCCAGCTGTTCCCGTTTCTCACATGCTGCCTGCAGCTGAACCAAGGCCTGCTGCATCTTCTCCACCTTCTCAACATAGACCTGCTTCTTTTTGAGCTGAAACAAAGAAAAAAAAAACCCCAATGTAAGTTAAATTACAAGAACAAGTGAGTGAACTTCTGGCCTGGTACACATCACAGAGCACAGAAACACCAGCCAGGGTGGACTTGTCCAGGTGATGCTGTCAGCGTGCCTCAGACTCCTACTCTGGACTCAACACTTAGGATGTTACAGATCCTTCCCACCTCTGCTTTCCTACTCGGTGCATTTGTTCTTTTTATTTCAGTGACCCCATGGTAATGATGGGGAAACTGAGGCAATTCTCTGTTATAAAGGGTTGAGAGCCACGATGGGTTAGAAATGGCAGCTGGGTTCATAACAGAGAGCATTAAGTGCCTTGACACGTCACCAAGGTAACTGTGGCAAGCACAGGGGTTCATATGGTCCACATGTTGGGAACAGTTTTCAGTGCTGCCCTGGAAATTGCTGGCAATGTTTTCATGAGATTAAGCAGGAACTGCACCAAAAACTGCAGGATCCTTTTCCAGGCCCATAACAGTGAAAGAACGACCAGGATCAAAGCACACACCAGACATGGATGTGCTCTCTCCACGCTGCAGCCAGGTCTATTCTCACAAGCCTGGACTTTAGTCCCGGTCATCTCGGCCCAGTGACACCTGAGAGGTCCTGCTCCGTTCCTGTCCCCTGCCCTTTGGCTTCCTTCCTGCAAACCAAGCTGCTATCCTGCCTCTCAGCAAGCAAGGCTTGCGAAGATCCCCAACATCTGAGCAAGGTTAATCCACAGATCAGGCAGAAGAAAATCAAACTAAAATACAATGATGATGTTGATGATTAAAAAATTCAGCATAAAACACATCCAGGGCCCAACTCTATTCTAATATATTGAATACTGCTCACCTATAGACATAATTTTCCACTAAGGTAAAGATTACCACAATTAGCTGTCCTTCCATGGCAAATCTGTGGTGCTGCCTTTTCAGCTATGATTGTCATAAACCCTGACAGACAAAACAGCAGGAAGAAGGCAAGTGTTCCCAATAGTCACTGCCGAAGTCCAGAGAAGCACAGTGATGCAAAACACAGACTCCCTTAGGCAAGTTCAAAGAGCCACTCTACAGCTTCATGGAAGAAAAGTCCGCTGAGGGATATCAAAGACAAAAGACACCACTTTTGGCTCAGGAAGTCCTTCTTGGAAGTGGAAAGTATTCTGGGAAAGCATTGCTATTTGTTGGCCCCTGTCTGATAGTGTTCCCTAAGAATCTGCTCTAGGTTTTGGCAGGGACAGGATACTAAGCTTGTCAGTCTTTGATGTGAACAACATGAGCTGCTCTTACATCACACCTTCCTTCTGACAAGGTCTGATCGTGGGTTTCTTCTAAAATTTTCCCTTTTCATGCTCCCATTCCTTGAGGCAATCTGGAGACTGCAACTGCAGAGAGAGAAATCTCCAAACACTATTAATTCCAGACATGGCATCCTTTTCTTCTCTTCATAAAGTCAGCAGGCATCTAATCTCACAGCACAAATGTAGCTGCCCTAGAGGATTTTCCCCAAACAAGTATTTTATAATAAAAGTTACAATAAATAGTAATCCAGCCAAAGGCCTTCCCACCACTGCATGTACAGTAGAAAGGTATTTTTATTCTTTGATTGCTCAAGACTTCAAGCCTGTTTGGAATGGGAGGGACAAGAACATTTTAATTTAATATTCCACCACTGCTCTGCAGAAAATTAGTAAATATGTTATACTTAATAGATCTTTTCATTTCAAATCATAGCACTTAATAACACTGATTTAAGCTTTCTCTGGCTCAAATAAAGTGAATGCTAACGCACTGGTTTATATTCACACTTAGATTAACAGCAGCTCACAGTAGCTTTGTAACTAGCCAAAAATGATCCATCTATGAGTCAGGAGCGGAACCTAGGAACGAAGAGCACCCAGTGCCTTGGCTTTGCATGAGAGCTTGCTGACCTGGACACATGCAGGGAACCACCTAATAAACTCCCCAACAGTGAAGTATCATGCATCAGCTGAGTAATAACTGCGTGAAAACCAGCTCTCTTCCCCACTCTGCTCCATAGAAAATTCAGGAAGGAAGGATGGACAGCTGGTCTCTTATTAATACCACAAAGCATTTAAAGTTGTGAAAAGCTTTTTGACACACAGGTAGAATTCTCCTTGTAAAAAGGCAGCCACTGACAGCATTCAGAAGTTTCATAATTAATAAACCTGAGTATGCAGATGTGAGGATTAATGCTCTGGCAAGCAGTCAAAGAATGCCAAGAGCCCAGCCAAAAAATGAATTAGGACACAGAAATTCCACTGAAACATTCACTTTGAAAGCGCTCCCATCAGCCCAACCTGCAGGTGAAACGTTGCGACACAAGCTGTTGCCCAACTCACCAGCACTGCCTGCACATGCCTAACTCATGCACCAGACCTAAAGTACAGGCACAGCTCGTTGAGTGGCTTTTCAGAAAGACAACTTCTCCTTTTTGTTTTCCCAATCACAAAACACACTTTTATCTTCCAGCATCAGGAAGAATTAGGAATGTTAGAAAACTTGGGGGCTGTGCATTTTTTGTAATGGCTCAAACCCAGAATTAATTCAGGAATCCTTCACGTTATTTTGGGGGTTTTGGAACACAGATGTTCAGTATGGATGTGCTCCAGACAACTGAGCTTTCCTAAGGGGTCTGTTGACATAATTACCCTTTATATATAAGCCTGTTTCACTTCATGCACTAACTGCACTCAGACAACCCACTGCACGTCCTGGCAGTGCCATTCATCCCAAGCTCTGCCATCTCTGCTACTGTGAATATCTGTGAGGAGCAATTTAACTTCTGTGGCCCAGGATTCTCCAGGAGAGGTAGTAGAGTGAAGCCTCATTTTTATGTTTTTTTTTTTTAAATATTTCTGACTTGATGTGTCCTCTCAGTATAAAGAGGATCAGGGATAATTCTTCCAAGCACACAGGGACTTGATTACCATAAATTGAGACTATGATCATGTTTTCCTAAGACAGGAATTGGAAACAGAGCTTCCTGAGTATTGCCAGGGTGTTACAGACATAAGTGAGATAGGAGGAAGAAAAAAGGCAGCATGATGAGGCTTGTCCTTGGTCACTTGCCATGGATTCCCCACCCTCTCTCTCCCAGCAAAGAATCAAAACTGGCTGCTGAGGGCCAAGGGCCACAGTAACATCTCCTGGGGGAGATGGCATCAAAGGACGCTGGCATTCTCTCCTCTGCAACATGCCTTGCAATGAGCACATGTTCCAGATAAGAGTTCATTCCTGAAGCTTCCTAAGGACACAGTCACTCCCTTGGGTATATAATTTTAAATAAATCTGACAAGATAGTAATTTTCCTTTTGATGGTACTGCATTTAACTAAGAAGCAAGCTCATGCTCACATAATGTATTGTAACTGTTTTGCCTTGAAGGGTGCTCTGAAAATGCAGAGCATTTTACTCATAATATCATCTTTATTATAATAAACACCTCTTTAAGAGGGTAAGATCTCAAATAACCTCAGTGCACAGCTGAAAGCACAGCAGAGCACTTCAGCATGACTGCTCCAACTTCCAACGTTACCTACAGCACATGGCACAACTTTCATCGTGTGCCTATCTTCTCCAGGTCCACCCCTGAGTGCTTTGGAAAATGTCCCAACCAGGTCTCAGAGGTCAGGCTTTAACTCAATCAACAAGATTTTCTAATTAAACCATTTTAAACAGGAGCAGACACTCTCCAGTTCACATCCACTGTGATGTTTATGTAAACTCTGCAACATGAAAAATAAAGGCTGCCAGGATTGACTTGGGACTCTGCAGAATCTGAGTACCCAACTGTGCAAAGCGATGCAGGGAACACCCCTGCAAGATTCTCTGGTATCCTGATCAAGTACTTATGTCTTCATTTTATTTCCTCTATCCCTTGTCAAGATTTCTTTCTGCAGTCCAGAGCCAGCTGGGAGAAGCAGGATACGCTTGGGATTCAGAGGCTTCATTGCTCACAAGAGGCTGGCTGACCTCAAGAGCAATCTGTTTCCAAGTTAGTCAGAAAGATTTACTGCCTGAAAATCTCTGCACACCGATAGCCCCAAACTGCAGGGCTTCCAGCAATGGAAATGAATCAACAGCTCTAAACATACAGGAATGAAGCGATTGAACACAGTCACTAAACCCAGAAAATCTAAACTACTTCTCAGAATCTTTTTGCAGGAGAAAAGACTCCCCAGGACACTGTAATGCCTGGCAGTGGGCAACTCGCTGGCTTCTCTGCCGTAGAGAGCGTTCGCACATTCTGAAGTCAATGGCTGAGGGAAGACAAAGCATTCCTGTCAGAAAGAGGGACCTTTGGTTATTACTAACTGGGACCTCTGGGTATTCCTACAGCTGCCTGTCAGAAAAAGGATTAACATTTGAAGAGACAAACAATCCTGTTCCTTCACTGGACTTAGGCTTCTCTGCAAAGTCTTCAGCAAACCATGCAATCTCTTTCAGGGTCCCAGGTCCTCGTAGCAGAGAGGCTCTGAGAGGGGCAGGGAGGTTTCATGCACACAGCACACAGAGCCAGGGCATGGAGGAAGGAGGAGGAACTTTAGCTCTCAGGTCACTAGAAGCAAGGGAGGTAGAGGCTGTACCATCCTCGTGCCTGGAGCTGCCTCTGCAGGACAAGCAGTCCTGGACATAGTAGGTGAGGGGGAAGGAAGGGTCTTCTTTTGTTAAGAGATTCGTCGCTCCCAGAAGCGTTACTCAGCAAAGAGTTTTTCTAGGGAAGAAGAGAAGACTTCCTGCATAGCTAGCAGTGATTCAGGAATCCTCCCAGGCGCTTTGACAAAGGCAGCCATCACCCTCTTCATCTTGGACAGCTCCTATTTCAGCAAATTGGTAACACTCGTCAGCATCTGCTTGTCTCCCACCCACTATTTCTGATGTCTTCAAAGTCCTTTGTTTAATATATTCAGGGTGTTTTCATTACATTCTGGGTTTATCCTAAAGCTGAATCCATTCAGATGCAGCTGAAAATGTGTTTCCCCACAAGAATTTGCCTGCTATGGCAGAAATGTAGTTTAAAAAAAAAGACAGCAAGCACGTTTCAACCACCTCTCCCTCTCACAGTTGGAATATATTTCTCCAGATGCCTTTGAACCCTCAGTTTGTTTGAATTCAGGCCCAATAAGGCGCCACTGTCCTCAGCAAGAAATCATGCTGAAACAATTTAGTAACACTATCCTCTTGCTGGGGAATAGTGTTTGTTGCATGGGAATGTCATAATGTCGTCTCTCTGTTTGTTTGTCTTAAAGTAAGTTATAACTCTCAAAGCCACCTCTGGAAAATTACTAACAGGCAGAACACCAGAGGTAGCAACGCAGCAATAAAGAGCCAGTCGTGTGGTGCTACAAGAATGCAGGTCACTAAAGACACACCGACGTGGCAGTTTCAGGGAATAGAGGGAGTTTCCTGTCCTCTCCACCCCACTCATCCATGAACGACACACCAACCAAAAAGCGTCCCTTGAAAAGCAGCTCTGTCCTGAAAGGAGTAGTTATGTAGCTCTGAGGCTCTAAGAATTTAAGTGAGACAAAGCTATGGAGACTAGGAATATCTTTTAATAGACCCAGAGAAGTGACTGGAAAAAAACCAGATGAGGCATCAGGCACACAAATGCTCCTCTGGGTCTCTTCCCTACAAGCCAGAGCTCTGGTTGCACAGCGTATGAAGTACAATAGATGTAATTTGGAAAAGAACATTTCTACATTTCCCCACAGACAGAACCCTCAGTGTTACCAGAAATAACGTGCTGTTTCTCTCCACAATAGCCAAGTGGGAAATTAATATAATATCTTAGCTCTGATATCTGGTCTATGTTGAATTCTGATGGCTGAAAGATCTTACAGCTTCTAAATATAAGCCACTCTCAGAAAAGATAATTCATTCAAACTTATTTCCTTCCCACAGCCCCTAGTTTGCACCCATTGGAGAGGATGTCTTGCTTCTCTTTCCATTGCAAGGTGTGTGCATGAGGATGGCAGAGAGTAGACATTGATATCCTCTTAGTGGTGGTCACTATTTTTCAAAGCTGTCTCCTTAAGGCGCTCATTAAAACAGTGGCTTGTAAAGGGGTGGAACAAAGGAGTGCAAGCTACACTGCTATAGAAAAACCCACAGCTTTTTTGTAAGTTGAAGTGTGGTCTCCCATAGCATGAATTAACCAGCATAAGCAGAAATGACCACGTGCAAGAAAGGTCCTAGAAATTCCTTTAAAAACAAAGTATAAAACCAGTAGCAATTGTACCCTCCACATCCAGCAGTTGTGGTTAGATAAAGTATTTGGCATCAAACTCTCTCCTGCAATATTACAAGCCTGGGAAGGACTCAGAGTAGGCCAGCCAGCGCTTACCCAGAGTCTTAGGCTGGTCCTTTCTGCAGACCCAGCAGCGCCTTCAGGCCAGAGCAAGGCACAGCTTAACCATCTGCTCTCAAGGTGTGCGTTGGCAGGTGCTGGTGAAAGCACAGCTCACCATCAGCAGGCAACTGCCAGCCACCCACCTGCTGCAGGCTGCAGCCATTCAGCTGGTTATATGGAAATGAAACCCCTCAAGGCTGCAAAAGGAGAATTCTTCATTGCTTTAGCTGCAAATATTATCACTAACAATTTTGGACTGTGACTTATGTTTTGAAGGCAAAATGTATTTTACCCAAATGTATTCAATTTATCTCAAATTTATTGCATGTAATGAAAATAATCTGAAGTATAAAAACCAGACTTCACCAGAAACTACTTTCACAAGCTGCTGACTTATGCATAACTGTGGAACATCTACTAAAGGGAAGAATGCAAATGAGGAAGTGAAAATAGGGATTAATTACTGGGTATCTTTATGTACAGTAGAGAAGTAGTAAAGTTTAAATATTACACATAAAACATACAAACTTCACAAGCCTGTAGACATATGGTAGTTCGCTTTCCATACCCATGATCACTCACCCTTTTTAGCGCTTCGCAGAAATAAACTCCACACTACCTGAAACTTTAATGGCAGCTTGTTCTAAACTTGAAGAGTCATTTCCCCCTGCTAACAGGTCAGGGAAAGTATTCTGTGAAAGTCTACTTCTGCTTCCAACTGCTTCACACTGCACTGAGGTACCTCCAGTATCATTCCTTTCTCCAGCACATTTAGCATCCCTTTACGTCTCCCTTCCCTCCAACTGGGATGCTAGAAAGCAATATAAAAGCCTTCAAAGGTCCACAGGAGTAGATGAGTATCTACATCTCACAGATGGGTGCTTCCATCCCAACTGGCAATATGGGCAAGAGATTTTTAAAGGAATGTGGAAGTTCCAATTCCAGTGTAATCTTTAAATCCACCTCTAGTGACAGACGGCCTATAGCCTGCATTAGAACGGAAATAGGCTTTTTATGAAGGCTCTGGTGAATGTAAGGCAGGGGAACTCTGCTTAATAGGAAGTTAAAACGGAAGGCAGGGGGGTGGGGGGAGCTGAAAACTTACATTACAGGATGCAACAACTGAAATATGCACACCCCCCTCAGGCCCTGAGCCAGAGTGGCTGCCAAACCTTAGTGTAATAAACTCCACCCTCTTCTGCAGCACTAGTTTGGAAATTCCTGACAATTACAGGGACTAGTAACTCAGATCAAGCTGACAGGAATAAAAGAAATAATTATCAAATTGTTCATATTATCTTGGTCACTGAATGTCACTAACTCAGGCTGACATTTACAGTCCCTTCCAAATGGTGCCCTGAGCACCGAACAGCTTGCTCAGCTCCCTCTCGGAAAGTTACTAAACAGCTTGGGGATTTGAGAAGTCCCCACAACTTAACACTAATGAGGCAACAAATGCTCTGTAATCCTAAGTATTTCATTAAAAAGTGCTTTGGGAAACCTGCAAAAGTGACTCTTTACTCCTTCTGTTTCCCTTTTTCCCCTCCTCACCTCTAAGAAAAAGCAGAGTTAATTCCTGCTCTCTCACCAAGACGCTTCCATATTTATCTACAACAGGAAGGGTGGCACTTCCTACGCACCCTGGGATTCGAGCAAAGGTTGGATGCAAATGACCACAAGCCCTCATGCAATCAAGAGAAGGGCATTTTGCTCTGTATCACCCACCATATGTCTGGGGTTTTAAGCTGCCATGCAATCTAGCCCAGAGTTACTTACCTATTTTACTATTCTACCTAAGCAGAAATATTTTGCAACAGCACTGAACCCAATTCTTCTAGCAAAATGAGAGAGGTCTTTTGAAAAGAAAACATACAATTATTACCACCCCTAAAGGCTTCAACCTTACTGTGAGGGAGCCAATCTGCGTGCCTACACAGAGAGTCAAGCCAGCCAAGCGCTCTGTGTGATGGTCCCAGCTGATCACAGCATCTCTACACAGTTTGACTCCAAACATCTGAATAGTTTTAGGGAAGCCCCAGGATGTCCTGTGTGCTTAAAGTTAGCCACACATCAGCCTATCAGTGCAATAAGGTGACAAAATCTGAATGAAAGCCAAAGAGCTCCAATCCATTGCCGGATCAAATGACAGAATCGTTTTAGAGCCAAAGAGAATCACGCCATGTTTAAATTGCCCTATAACCTAACACTCCACATCCCTCTGAGCAACAAGGATGCAAGTCAGCCTTCCCAAGGGATGCTGTGCTTTTAGCCCTATCAATGAACTTGTCAGCTGTGTGCAAGGCTGAAGGTGGATGGTGATATGTAAGCACTGCTACGACCCCGTTGTTATTCTGTTGTTATTATAATGTGTACTGCACAGAACCCAGTTCCCCAGCCTGGAGATGCTCAGTGCTGTACAAGTGAAAGATCCCTGCCCTCAAAGCTCACAGATGGGACCGGACACAACAGGCAGAAACACACATGTACCAAGGAGTCTCTGGGGTAGCATGAACTGTGTGGCCGAGACCCTGCCAACCATGTTGTGAGCATCACAGTGAGGGATGCTTCAAAGTGGCCTTGCCAGTGAAAGGTAAGGTGAAGTAAAGGTGAAGACAGTCCAGGAGAAAGCCTGAAAGTGCTTGTTTGGGGTGTGGAGGAAGGGGTGGTTGGAAATTGAGAAGGACAGAGGTAGAAGACATCCACTCAGCAACAAGGAGAGGAGAGAAACGGGATTCGGTAAACCATGAGTGAACTGGAAAGCAGAGGAACTGCCTGAATTTGATGTAGCGGAGAAAGGAAAGCGAGGTGGAGCACTGAGGAGAAAGGCTGATAAGGTATGAAGGCAGGTAACTCAGCAACAACTTCCTGAACGAGCAGAGAAAATCCAGGAGGGGACAGACTGAGGGCTTCCATGAAGCTGAAGAGATTCAAAGTACCGTGAAGGGGAAAAATTAAGGACACCATAGAAAGAAACAAGGGAGGTTCAGGGGAAGGGCTACTGAGGCAAATACAGAGCTTAGAGAAAAGCAGGCAAAAACTAAGAAGGTGGCTACATCTGTACCAGGGAGAGGAGGAAGGTAGGCAAGATAAGACAGGAAGAAGTTCACTTTGTATTTATCATTTCTCATGTCTTGGCACAATGGGATCCTGACCGGAGAGAGGAGTAGGAAGAGACAATGGGGAGGTTTGAGGAATGTCTCCGAAGCCAGCAAGATGCAGGTGGATATGGGCGCTGTGCTCAACTGAGGGTGCTGGTGAGTGCTAGTAGGCACGAAGATGGCGGAACTGGAGGAGTAGAGAACAAATCTGCAGTGGAGGAAGTGTGCTTCATCAGGAGATTTCCTCCAAAGGCTCTCAATGGAGGAAGAGTAGGAGTAAAGGAAGCAGAGGCTGGGACTGGGAAACGGAGCCTTCGATAGGAAAGAAGTAGGCGGGAGGAAAGAGGACGGACACTGTGACGCAGAAAGGCAGCGAGTTGAGAGGCATGCGTGAGTGGCAGGGACAAGGCTACAAAAGAACCTGCTAGGAAAGCTGTCCAGCTAAGCAGCTCAAGTGATTATCCCCTCTTGGGAGGAAAAGGAGAGAAAACAACTGAGGTCATACCCAGCTTATTACCAATGCTGAGCACATGCAGTGATCTGCACTGTGCACCATGATACCCTGGTGTAAGTGGAACACCTGGCAAGGGAACAAGCTGCATTCATTTGATATTAGTTAAAAGTCCATCCAGATCTGAATTTCTGCCAAGTTCAGGAGGTTACCAGGGCTGGGATTTCAGTTCCAGCACACTTTTATCAGTTGAAACAAAAAGAAAACTAAACATGGCTGCTTAGATGAAAGCCCTTCCAAGGAAATACAGTTCAGTGGTTTAGCTAACCAACACAAAGCTGAGCTGACATCAGCACCCAGATTTCCTTATAATTCGTACAAGACAAATTCATTCCCACAGTCACTTTTACTGGAACCCAAGCTACCCTAATTTCTCCCTCTCAGCATCCTTACCTCCTCCTCCAGTTTCACCACCTTGGCCTGAGCATTGTTCAAGGCCTGGTCTCGGATCTCAATGTGTCTCCGCTGGTCCTCGTTGGTGGAGCGTGCGGCAGCCAATTCTATTTCCAGTTTCTCTTTTTCCCTCTGTGTTTCCTTGTCTACCAAAAGAAAGGTAGAGTTATCAATGGGCAGCAGTTGTCTCTACTCAGGTTCCAGGCGGGGAAGGAAAGATTGTACTGGAGCTTCTCTCAAGAGAGAGAATGCAGATCTAGTGCTGAGGGGCAGAAGTACACAGATTTCAAGGAGGAGAAGGACTTGTACCCCTGAAAAACCACCATGGTACCTTCAAGTACCAATGTGCTGCAGTGCTAGTGAGAAGGACCAGAACACGCATCGCTCAGTACAGTTAGGTAATTTGCTCTGATTATCCAGATGGTTAGTGAAATTTGGCTTTCAGCAGTGAAAAACAAACTGGCTAATTTTAATATCCCAGGCTGGGGAAAGGAGATGGCAGGCTTCTGTGCCTGAAAAACTTGTGCTCCTTTTTTTCACACTGACCCTACAAACAGGAAGGCTGTTCTGCCTGGGGCAGCTGTCCTCCTTCTCAGATAAGTACCCAGCTGTCCCACTTCACTGGTAGTGCCATCAGCAGAGTTAGAAAACCAGTGAGCAGTGAGAACTCAGTCTTTCTCTGCTACCCTTAAAAATTACCCCCTGGGACAGAATTGAGGCACATATATCCGTTCTGTCACTGCTCAAAGCAGACCTGCACTTCAAGAAAGCTTTTTGCCCAGCACTGAAAGTTCAAATCTGATGCTTTAAAACCACCAGTCCTCTTCATCTGCTCTTCAGAAAGACCTGGACCTAGTGGGAGCAACATCAGGAGCAGGGCAACTACCTTCATAAAAAATTAATAGGATAAAATAATTGGGGACTGGAGAAATTATCACATGGGGGTGTGAAGCAAAGCCACAACACAGAGCTGATGTCCTCAGAATATGTTGTCATTCCCAGCTCAAGCCAGCCAGCTACAATGATAACATTAACACGCTCACTGGATACATAACCACAGAATACTCCCTGGAGTGATCTACACCCAGCATTGATGACACCGGAGAAACTGCATTCCAGAAACCAATATGCCACGACAAAGGAATGAGGACAAGGAGTGGAAGGCTTGAAAAACAGGAACTAGATCCTGGGTGTTAGGATAGGCTGCATATGGAGTACACAGGCCCGTTTGTGCAAGCATGTGCATAACTATATTTACAGGACCACAATTATTCCCTTTCTTCTGCCAGCAGAGAGCTAGGAGCAAAGCTTTAGCAACGTGGAGTAGCTCAAGGTTCCCTTCTGCTAGGGAACCAATGCAGCCCACACACAGGTTGCAAAACAAACCTGTCCACCAACAGCACCCAGAACTCTGCAGAGCAAACCCTGACTAAGTCAGAGCTAGCCTGTCACAAAAGGCACCAAGACAAAAGCTACTGTCACCACTTGCCTATTCTTTTCTCCAATTCAACCATCCCAGTGTTTCTCCTCCACCCAGGAAATGAGCTGCTGACAGTGTCGGCATGCTAAAGCGTATTGCAGAAAACGGGCAGAGATGAGGCAGGATGGCATTACGCCAGCAAGGATCAATCAGTGCCAGCAGTCTGTCTGTTAATCTGCAAGTACTTGCAAGAAAGGCTCTGGAGGTTTTGTTCCAGAATTTTCCCCAAAGGAGTACTGCTTCGCTTGACAAGTGCCCAAACACCGGGGCCTGTAAAATATTTAATATAAAATATATAAAATATAGCACTATGGTTTCCATGTTCATCCAAAAGGAGAAATTGAATGTATGGCCTTGGAACTTCGACCTTCCCACCTCTCCCAATGAACCTGGGAGCCTCAAAGTCCACCCAACCAGTCTGAATGCAAGCCTAAACTCACAGACTTCCCACTGCCACAGAGTTCTGAATTTACACCCAACAACCATCTGCTTGCAGCGTAGGCCACAAGGAATAAGCTAAAGACAACACAAGAGGGGGATACCAGCATTTCTCACAGTAGAAGCAGCATGTATTACACCACAGAAAATCTCTATTTTGCAATTTTATTGCATTACCTTTTTATACAACAACTGGAGAAAAGTGAGCATTGTCAGAGGGGTGGAGTACACCACGGGATGAGAGAGAAGTTGGCTCAGCGCCGCTGGCCTCAAGACATTTCAGTACAAAGGAAAAGAAGCCTTTCCCACCCGTCATCTTGGTTTGCCTTGTGATAAATCCACTGCTGCGGACAGAATTCATGACCCTTGCACAGCCCAGCGTGCTGCAGGCAGTGCTCATCCCCTTCAGCTTTGCTGAACTGGACAGGGCGGTGGCAAATTAAAGAGGAAAGAGATAGGAGACTACCAGGTTCCAGTCCCACCAGCCTTAACTCATACCAAGACACCTGTCAGCCTGGAAAGCTTTCCAAAGCTTTCAAGGGACAAAAGAGATGGACAAATTATCCATTATGGGGTAAAAACTAATTTTACAGTTTAACTGCAAACCATGTTTGCTCCAAACTGTGTAATAAATGCCATCAGAAGGATTTCACATACTGACAGAAAAGAAATTCTTGAACCCTTCCTCCTTTCTCTGCTGCCAGTTTTGAACTGTCACTGCCCTGCTTTCCACCTCAGCAGAAAACCAACCGATGTGAACCACGCTCACCTGCTGCATTGTTACCCTTCCCAGGGTGACCAGAGAGTTGCTACTGACCCGTAACAGTTGTGTAACTCACTTTGTGCAAAGAGTTGAGAGATGGTTTTCCGATTGTCTTCAGACCCCTCAAATTCCTTCTCTGCAAGCTGCTTGTTGGCTGTCTCCATACGTTCTGCAAAAGTTTTTCAACAAAAGGAACACTAAATAATTGAAAACTTCTAAGCATTAAGTCACATCTGGTCAGGACATTTCTAATGCAAGCTAGGGCAACAATCTCCTAGTTCTATACAGCCAGAAGTAAAAAGCCTATCAGAAGCCAGGACTCACTTTTGAAATGTTTCTAATTAAGTCTTTGAGAAAATACTCTCAATGAGACAAAAGAGGTTAAATAGAGTTCAAAAAAATTACTTCAAATAATTATAATGCCTAAGTTGGAGGGGTTTTATTTTCACAAATGCTAAGGCACCATATTTTTTCCACCCAAATAAATCCCACCATGCAACTCAAAGATTCCCTTATAATTCTCCACTAAACTTTGACAGTTAGAAGACTAAATCACTGTTGTCCAACTACCTGACTTTCGGGAAAAGTGTAAAACCCTAAGGACTACCCAGCAGTTCTGCTGCTGCAGGCTGTGAGAAACATCTATCAGTCTATGAAAGTCAGAAGGAAATGTTTATGCTGTGTTTCATTATGAATAAGGTTATTTAATGCAGGCCTTTGTGTACCGTCCTTCTCGATAGCGCTGGCCACTGTATGGCCTCACTTCTTGGACACAAAACTATTTGTGGGAACACAGTCTTAGGAGGACACTAGGGGCAGGGAGGGCAGATGACATGTACAACAACCAGAAGGCTTTCATAAAAAAAAAACCCAACAACCTGCCATTTAAGAAACCTGATTGTACACCTTTAAATATCTCAAATTGCAAATGTTTTTTCTCCTTTTGAGCTAAGGCTTAAACTTTGACCCACATTAAGGTCAAATACCATCAGCATCACTCCCCACTGCCAGCCATCATCCTGCCTCGGCCTATTTGCAAGAACCAGACACTAATAACATCTCACTCTGGAAAAGGAGCAGAGATCAAAAAAACCAGATGCCTACATTGATAAGGAATGACAAAACCTTCAGGAAGAACAGACAGTCTGCAGTCTGTATGTCCGTGCAGAAGGGTCAGTGGACAGGAAATAAAGTGAACATGCCTGGTGTGGGATCAGGCAGTCAGCAAAACCTCTTTCCATTTGTATAAACTGAACAAATTGTACAAATTGTGTCTAGGATATAAGACAAGAGAGGATTCAAGCCATGCATCTGGTTTATGGTATTTGGCTTATCACGTGTTGCTTTCAATGAGAAACAGGCTGGAAATGAAGGACTACAGCCCTCTCCTAAAACTGCCTGTTCCCTACTCCCAGCAAGCGCTGAAGATCTCAGACTACTGAAGGTACCCAAGTATCCTGTCACCTTCTAGTTGTGTCAACAGAATTCTGCAGCAAAACACTGTACTGCCAGGGAAGTAAAATTTAAAAAAAAAAAAAGAACAGAAGTTGGACTTCATTCACCTCTTAGATCCCTGTTGAAATCATGAAGCCTACGAATTTCTCCTTCCAGCTTGTTTCTCATGGCCTTTTCCAGGGCATCCCTCTTAGAGGAAGATTTCTCCAGGTTTTTGTACGCCTCTGAAACTTGCTGAATTTCTGTTTCCAGCTGCAGTGGAAGTGAAAACAAGCCCTTACTATTTAATCACTAACAATTCTTTTCATTTGATCTCAGAAAGGAGATGACTTTCAAGTTTATTGAAAGAAACCTATGCCTATACATGAAGTCAAACAACAGAGCCTCCGGTCTGTGGCGGATCCTTCTGTATGAACACCACCAATAGCTGAAATGAAGACTGGACCCTCCATCCAGACTCCAGCTCTGTTCCCCTGTATGATCAGAGCATACACACATTAAGTTGAAGAACTGCCAATGTTGTCTCTTTTCCTATGACTGGGGCAGTTTGGCACAACTGTTTGTTTGGGCAAAAAACATTTATAGAAATAGCTAATGTGGTATCAAGTTGAGTAAGTAAAATAAAACAAGAAAGGCAGACAAAACTATGCTAAAAAAATGCTAGCAGCAGAGCCTGCCTTAGTGATGAACTCTTCAGATCCGTCATTGTTATGGTCCACAGCTCACAATAAAACCTCCTGATGCTCTACTTTTATACTTCACCAACTTAGTTGTGGTTTTAAATATTCAATTTACTAAATGGGGGGGAGGAAAGCATTTGCAGTATAATGTGTTTTATCATTCCTTCTTGCCTGCAGCATAAAGCTTCCCTGATTGCTCAGAACAGGAGGAGATTCACTTCTAACTCTCCTCCTCTCCAGGCCTGGTTTCCATTGCTATAGAAGTATGGACCCACTGACAGGAAACCCCACCAGCAGAGTCTACAGAAAGCCATTGATGAGGTGGTGGAGAGCAGTGCATTTTTATCCTTCTTTCACTGCCAGGCAGCTGTTAAGCTTTTCTCTGAAGTATTTATTGGCTTAGGAACCTTCCAAAAAAATACAACCAACCAAATATACGTCCCCAGAAAGAGGTAACATGGGGAATAATTAGTGCAGAAAGCTACACTGGTCACCAGAGCTCAAACAAGCGTTTTAACAAGCCACACACTTTTATGGTGCTGGAAACTGCTCAGTCCAAAGAGCATGGCAAGGCCCAGCGTCCTAAATTGCCAGCAGCATCAGCCTTTTCAGAGCTGCAAGGCGACAGCAAAGCTGCCCTGCACAGCTTTAAAGCACTGGTCATCAGGAAGTTCCTTCTGTGAGGCTGCAATGAAAATACCTTCCACACATGCACACTAACCATAGGTATCACCAGGATTCACTTCCTCTAACTGTTTCAGCGTCACTTACTCGACTTGCTTCACAAAGCCCAAAGTGGCAGAGAGCTCAATCCAAAACCAGACACTATGTTTTCATGGCAAGCCGTGTGGTATTGAGGGAGTGACAAAAGAAGTGTTAGTTTCAGTCCTGCAGCCCAAATGTCTTTAACGTAGCCATAGCAGCACTACTTGTCTTGCACACTGTCCTGCCAGCCAGTTCTGCCCTTGTGTCCTCGAGCGCCCACAGCCTCGTGCCATTCCAAACAAGCCCTTCCTGCAGTCTCTACAGCCTCTCAACTGCTGTGAAAACGAAGCCTGCTGCTATCCTGGACATAAGAACACTAGATTTAATTTAACCAAGCAAGCCAAACAGTTTCTTCAAGACAGCTGATGATGCTGATGCTCTTTTGAGCACAGTCAATATGCTGTTAAAATAAAGCTGAAGGCTCTGATTCTATCTTCTGATAAAGTTAAGGTGCTGCCCAAAGGGACAGGATACAGACTAATCAATCTGCATATAAAAGACACTACATTAGATAATCAATCACTCAAGCAAGGAATAAAAGAGTTGCAGAGTAGATGATTTAGTTATGGATGATACAAGACACAGGAGAGTGCCTGCTATCCAAAATCACCCACCTTCTGCAGCCGGGCTACTTTCTCATAACACCCATCCAGCTCCTGTCGTAGAGACCGGTTCTCTTCAGACAGGATTTCCACCATCTGCTGGGCCCTGGAAACTATGGCAAAAGGATCTACTTGCATCTGTTGATATGGGGAAGGTATCTGCTGAGCCCGGGTCATTACTGAATAGGAATCGCCTTGCTGCTGCTGTGGGCCTAAGAAGGGCTGGCACAGCCGGTACAAATCTCCCTGGTGGACTTGGTTGGACAAGAACGGCTGCTGGGTCCGAGGCAGGATGCCAGGGTCTCCCTGGCTTGGAGTCAGAGGTTGCTGATGCTGGGAAGGGGACAGCCTGGATGGTGGCGGAGACTGAAGCAAAGTCAAAGATCCCAAGGACGTCAAGGAAGAAGTTGGGCTGTGGTGGTGAGGTGGTCTCTGTTGTAACTGCAGCTGCACATCTGGGTTCTGCCTGGAAAACAGAGAGCAGAAACTCTGTCAAAGTCATGCAGAAGACTGTGCACAAGCCCAGTGACAAAGTGTGGGATGACCTGTGTAGCTTCTGTGCACAAGTCTTCCCACACAAAAGGGTTCATATGTGAGGCTCTCCTCATTTCTCTAAGTTTGTTTTTTAAAAATGCAGCAAAATCAAATCATTATCAGAAAATATATTCTAAGTGCATGAAAGTCATTCCTCTTGAGTTCATTTTGTACAGAAACGCTACAAAAAATTCCATCCACAACTACTGACTGAAACTATTTTTGTAACTTTTCTCCACACTTTGTGGGTAACACAGCTGAACCAAGGACTGTGAGGAATGGGCTCTTTTGTTCTGCCCTGAAATGTGCCATCTCTCATGGAGAAAACCATGACTTTTCCTCTGCAATTCAGGATACAGAGTTAAAGGGATTGGCTACGCTCTGTGCCAGCAGCAGTGATTTGAGCTTTCTGAAATATCAACCAACAAGCTCCAACCTGGTCAAATGAGACAGTGAAAGGATCTGAAAACCAACCTAAGAATCAGGTTTTGATTCAGAACCACTCTAAGCCCTATCTAGTACGTATGTTTACTGCTCCTAACAATAACATTTATAGGACATCAAAGACAGATCTAGCAATCTGCCACGTGCTTTACTCTATCACAGAACTAAGTGAGCTACACTAGTTCACGTTTTCCAGGCCCTGGAGATCCCAGCTCAACTTCTGCTGCATTAGCCAAGTAAGAAATCTTTCTTAGATGATTGTGCAGATTTATCATGCTTGGATGACCTCAGGAGGCACGTTTTGCTTCCTCCTCCAAAGACATTCAACCTTTAACATCTTTGGATGTTCTTTATTCTAACAGTTGAAGGCACTCCTTCTCCATGCTGCAGCCAGCCTCTCCTTAAGCACAGACCTCGGTGCGATGCAGACCCAGTCTGGCAGCTCAACATGTTCTGAAGCACTCCTATTCTTCTGATAAAACTTCCCACCCTGTGGGATGCAGTTCAACCCTGCAGCTGGAAAAGCACATACTGTTGTTCCACCTGGCCATAGCTTCTACAGAATGCCCCCATGGTTGTCTGTGTTCACAGGAAGGACCTGACGCACTTGCTTTGCCGAGCAGTGTAGGGGTGTTGGATGGTACAAGCCAGCCCTCAGCGCAGGTCTCCCACCACACCAGAAGCAGTAGTGGCATGTCAGGTGACAACAGCAAGCAGGAAGCTGAACTGGGAACTAAAGGGTTATACAACGGGCTTCTCAGCTGCTGTGCAAACACAGCATCATCCTTCCTGTTCTCTGCAGAAAGAATGCATCGACTCTTCATACCGCCCGAAGAGGAAACGTCTGCATTACTCACATCTGGCTGGCAGCATGCAGGAGTTCTACATTCTCAGCCCAGCGAAGGGATCACTATTTCATTATTATGCATCTTAGGTCTCATTTTCCCTGATCTCCAGCAGAGAAGGTGCAGGGAAAACTCCAAGCTGATGCTCACATTCCTTACTGGGGAAACAAATCTAGCCTTTGTCATGCAGGAAAAAACCAATAATTACTGCTCTAGTTACTGTTTCTCTTCTCCTCACACTCAGGTGACTGTGGTCCCTGCCAGCAACACCATTTCAAGAGCTGTGTCTCCCCAGAAATGATCATACGCAGCATGAGGATCTCAGGGGTCATGCAGAAGAGAGCTGTTCAATTAATTTTCTCAGGAACATTCAGTATAGTAGCAGCAATTTCATTCTTCCCCTCCTGGGAGGCCAGCTCTACTTATTATTGCATTTATTTCACTACCTTTATTTGCCAGTTCTCCTAAGGAATAGCGAGGCAAAACCACCACATGCCATGCTGAAGGTGATCTGGTTTGTCTCGGGTGGTTTCCAGCTCTTTTCTTAGCTGACCCAGTTATGTGCAGAGTCAAAACTTTGCACCTTCTGAAACTCCTTGTCTCCTTGAACTTATTCCTTACCTAGCATCACACACCTCTGGTTTGGTGTTATAATCAATTAGGGAAGAATCTTGCTGTGACATTTAATCTATGATGACCTACAGAGGTTTGATCAAGAGATATGTTGTCAGTCTGCCTCAGGGATGCAAAAAACACACCTTCCCAATGTTGAACCTAGGAAATGCTCTCTTCCAGTCTGAAAACAACCTGAAGCAGCTAGTCAGAAAGACTGACTCTGCTGATCTCAGTGTGTTAATATTACAAGCCTAAATGAGGACTATTTAGATGCCAACATTAACAACTGGAGCCATTGCACTACAGGCACCTCGTTACTCGGCCGTTAGAGATGCAGGGGCAGAATCCTGCCATTCCTGCAGGACCCAGCGCTAATGAAAGGCACGCAAAGATGGCCAAGAGACACAACAGTGGCTGCTTGACTCTGAGGGGACAGTCTCTGCACTGACTTGCTAGTAAAGACATGTTTTTAAAAACGTACTGAAAAGAACAGCTCGAGGAAATCATGGCTGAGGACTTCTAAACAAGACAGATTTCCAAGACTTCCAGCACCTTGGCACTCACATCCGAAGCCTCTCATAATCTGGAAATTACAGACATCTCGTGGGTTTGAGCTAAAACACAAGAGCTGGGAACCTCTCATTTGGTGGCATTAGAGCTTCCAAAATGTCTCAAGTACATTTATATTCCCAGCAAAAGGACATAACAAAACTGCAGTAACACATCCTATCTTAAATAATTTTAAAAATCCTAGTCACAACTAGATCTTTTAAGATCTTTTGTGTGTAAAAGTTTCTATACCATCCAAGAACTTTCTAGCATCCCCACTACTTTCAATTTTGTCTTTATAAAATACTTTATATATTTATGGATTCAAAATACCTGGCTTTGAAATCCATCAGATTAGCATGAGTGTTGCAGAATTTATTCCTCTGGTAAACCACTTGTGGACTGAGAGGTTCAGAAAGGTAAATGAACACAACTGGACTTCTCAAGATTTTTGGGCCAGAGAGCAAAGTGTTAAGGTACAAATCCCTATTGGGGGCACTGAACAGAACTGACAGAGCTGTAGGAAATACTTCCCTCCATGAGAGGCCCAGTCCTTGAGTAACCCTGCAGTAGTAATCAAAATTATAGCCCAACTAACTGCTTCATGCAAAAATGCAGAAAAACTCTCAAAATACATGGAAAACAAAATTACACAATCTCCTTCCATTTGCCTGAGTGTCAAAAAGACCTGAAAACCCCAAACGCAGGAGAAAACCTCAGAGCAATAATTCCCACAACTGTTTTAAGTTTGAACACATAACTTTAAGCACCACTTCATTTCAAAGCGTGTATCACACCAGAATCTCTGCTTCCTTTACAGTCCCTGGCACGGATCGGAGAAACACAGCACGCAGGCCAAGTACAAACCTGGATTTATGGCTCTGCAACTACAAGGGTCACATTGGCTTTTAAGCCACGAAGACAGAGATATGGGGTAAGGGCCATTTTTCAAGCAAACCTAGCTAGCCGTGAGGAGTCCTGAGGCTGCCAGGATTGCAAACATCAAGTCACGCAGAAGAGCTGCGGGTAAAGCAACAAAGTGGGGAGGGCTGAAGAATGAAGAGATCAGGAAAGGTCTCTGGCTCGTTAAAATTTTTTCTGCCTTCCCAGCTTCTCCTGCCTGTTCCGTGTTCAAGAAGCTACAGCTCCCCTCTCTGCCACAGCCCTGCTGCAGAAAGGGGGAAACGCTGACTGCAGGAGGGAGCAGACTCCACTTGATCAGACAGCCGAAATCAAACCCATGCATTTTTGTTCTGCTTCCTAGTCATACCTGATTATCCCCCACTTTGATGCTGCTCAGGGGAACGAAATGCACAGATGTGATTTACTAATTACGGGACAAACTCTGCAGACCTCCCTTCTCAAAAAGTTTCTGTGAAGTCAATGGGATTAATCACCACAGCAGGAGCTCAGTCACTTGGGCTCCGAACAGAGGATGGCGCTTGAATCAGAAAGACAGGGAGCTTCCTTTGCATCCCAGACTGCATCCACATCAGCCCTGTCTCCCTGTCTCTCGCTGTCCTGCCACAGGAGACCTTGCAACGCCACGGGACACCGAACCCAAGGCACCCATCTCCTCCTCTTAGACCTGAAGGTTTGTTTTCATCATCAATGTTAAAGTGCACTTGAAATATTAGGGAGAGAGTTTGGATTTTGGAGCTCCACACGCAGCCAGCACTGTTCTGAGCTTTCTGTAGAATTCCCAAACAGCAGCACCGATGCCTCTGGCATGCCCAGGATTTATATTAAACCAGCATCATTACCAACACATAGATGTGTTCCCAAACTTACACCGCCCAAGAGCAGGTGAGGCAAACTGTTTGCAGACTGGTTTAAACTTACCACACAGCCCATTCCTTTCCCAGACCGGGGAGGGTGAAGCATGAGAATGCTGTGAATTCCCCAATGTTTATCTTGCTCAACGAGTTTTATTTAACCGCATCGTTAGGTCACCCTCAAATTCCCCTGAACAATGAGGGGAAAAACCCGCAGTAAAGGGTGTGGCTTCACGAGCAGAAAGCAGGGGATTTGTTTCTTTGACGAAGGGTTCAAAAAATGCACACATTTACCAACCCAAATGAATCCTGATAAACGCAGGGATGCTGTGCAGGAAACTGGAGTCTCCAAAAATACCTGATTCCTCCAGGCACTCGCTAGCACAGCCTGGTGTGAGGCAACACACTCTGGAAAGTTGTGTGTCTTTAAAATCCTCGCACCATTACCCAGCTGCACCTTTAGGAACACAGAAGGTTTCTTGTCTACATGACAGTTTCTCTTAAAGTGTGTGGGAGAGGGAGGGGAATAGAGGACTTGCTCCCTTCCTTTGCTGTGCTGCTCTGTAATTTATGGATTAGTCTTGCAATTGTTCCACTGCTTCAGCATTTGCTTGCAAAGGAAACCTCTTCTCTGTGCAGCTATTTAGGTTAAAAAGTAACCTCATTAGATTCCCAATGCTTTGAAGACAAATTTCAGTTGCTTCCCCTACTGGAAACCTTGCCAGCTGAACCTTTCTCCTCCCCCCTCCCTCCCCCCCCCATGTTCTTTCAAAGCAGCCAGGATCCATCCAATACAGACAAAAATCACCCTGTCTAGAGGAGCTGGCTGTTGGCGTGATTTCAAATACCTCTCCCTTAAACAGCAAGCAAGCTACATCTCCGATTCAGAGTATATAATATTACGGGTATTTCTGAGGCAGCATAACCATTAAGGATCTGTTTCCCTTTCCTGTGTGCACAGATTCAAGCCCTTTGAATTTTCAAAAACATTTGCAACAAGCTTCTACAATCATTACCCCCCCTAAACCCCTTACTTCCCCTTTTCCTGGCCTCTTTATTATTTATTTAGCCAGATCAAAGGGCCTTTTCATCAGGCTTGTATGCTGCTGAAGTCATTTCAGATCACAAACAATGGTGGACAAACTCTGAAAATAGCTCCCCATAAGACTAGGAAGGTTCTGAGCAGACTCAAATTCCCCAAAGCTCAGACTCCCTTCCCAACTACAGACTGGTTTCTTCTTCATGCTCCCCTCAAAACACAACACAGTATGAGGAAACACAAATGCACCAAGCCCTCACCATTTATTTATGTAATAACATCCCCATCTTTCACCCTTTTAGCTACAAAATTATGCCAAAATCATTATACCAAACCCCACCTGCTCCTGAACAGAGACGAGAAGGTAAGGAAACAGGGAAAGCCATCTTTTTAACCCACTTGAATAGAACTTCATCTTCACCCACACAGACATCAGTGTTTAGCTCAAGCCAAATCTAGCTCCTCATGTAAAGGAAACCCAAACAGCCTGAGATTTCAAATGCTGCAAGGAAAATTAGCAAAAGCTAAACAAGCAAGGTACAAAGCATGCTCCATTTTCCACTCCTGCATGTTTGTCCACTGAAAATCCGAAGAGCTCTAAAGGAAACTCAGGCAATTTTTGTTACTTGCACCATTACTGCTTTCATTCCCTTTTTCCTGTCCTATACAGCATTTAGGTGCAGTTTAAACCTAAAAAAAATTTTTAAATCTTTTATCTGGGCAGATATAATTAAACAACAGCTTAAGTCTTGTAGTAAGTAACTGCAAGTTTGTATAGTGAATCACATTATCACTTTGGATTTTCCTTTCCTCAGGCTCTGGAGCCTCAGCATTAAACTTCCCCCTGCCATAAAATCAAGCTGGGTTGTTGTGGTTATTTTTTTTTCTTTAATAAAAGAGTCAGGCCTCCTTAGGTAAGGTAAGCTACTGAAAGAGGTTACAGATCTTCCAGGAACAGCCTGTAGCTGGACACATTCTGACATCGCACATTGTAAAGATGGAATTGTTGCTAAAGGAAAACCTGCCCCAGGAGTAAAGGGCAACAGACTGAGTTTTGTACTCTTTCCTTAGGTGGCTGCCACGGAGTTTGTTTTAAGAGCTTGCTTACCTGACTGACCCATACTCAGGGGGATGCTGATACCTCATCATAGGCCCATCAGATCTTCCCTGCTGGCTCATGCGATGATCGCTATAGAAATGTCCCGAGTCCTGAGGTTTGCAGTTCATAGATGGGGTGGACATGTTTTTGTATGGATACTCTGGAGGAGGACCCCGCTGCTCCATTCCTTTCATGTTGGGCTGGGAAGGGGGCTGCACGGAGTTCTTGTAGAACTCATTGGAGCCAGAATTTTTATAAGGGTCGCTGGACTGCTGAGGAGAAAGTGGAGAGAGGGGGGAAAGCGGTGCGCTTGTGACAGGTGCATGGGCCTTGACACCGCTGGTGGCCAAGGACAGCTGCATCAGCCTCTCGCTCAAGGAGCGGACATGGCCCTGCTTGAGGTCCTTCAGTCCTTCATCCTGGTGGACCTTCCCTGGGCTCACCCGCTGAACCGTGGGCCGTCCTTCAGTCCTCATCTTTTGGTTGGTGACTCCCGTTACATAAAACGCTGCCCCGACGCTAGCATGCGGCTGGCCCCTGAAATACTGCGACTGGACTTTGGCTTCCTCGTAGGTCGGGAGATCCTCACTGTTCTGAAGTCGCGGGGAGAGCTGCTTCTCCATGATGCTGTTGTCCACCTGTATCTCCTGGCCCTGGGGCTCCTGACGGGCAGCATGAGTCACAAGCTGGTGGTCCTGGGAGCTCAGCCCTTCGTTCTGAGATGCTGGACTCCCAGTGCTGTTGAAAGGGGGGGCATTTCCTGTGGCTTGCTGGTGTAAGGCAAGAAGGTTTCGGTTGTCATTTGGGTTTCCGTATCTGAGCTGCTCCTGCAGCAGGCGCTGTAAAACTGTCGTAGCTGCTTGCTCTTCTGAATTCCTCATCTCAAACTGTGGTGCCTTTTGGGTGGAATGTAAAAGCTGCCCTTGACCTAAGGAAAGGAGACACGGTTATTAGCGCCTGAGTGGATCAAGCAAGAGACATTTAAGAGCAATGGCTTGAAATACAGAAAAAAAGCAGGTTAGATTACCAAAGGTTCCCATAACAATGGGGGTCATTAAGGCCCTTGACCTAAGGAGGACTTGCATGCCAGGGGGCAAAGCCTGGAAAGGTGATGAAAGGTGACTTGCAAGTTTATAGGAATATCAATCGCCTGCAAGCTGTAGGGATGCATGCCAAATACCTCAGACAGCAAGGCTGCTTTCAGGCAGAAAGGAGAGCTGTAATTCACAGGAAGATGGTAAAAATGCCTAAAACCTGTTTGCTTTACACCTAAAACTACCAACAGTGAAATACACTTCCCGTGTTTTCAGGCAGACAAGGATTAAAGGGTGAAATCAGCATTTGTCAGTTTTATTGGGGGGGGGGGGGGGGGAAGAGTGGATAATATATGGTTCAAAGGAAATAAAGAAATCTTAGTTTAGATCATTTAAAGCAATTAACGAATACCTATTATCCAGCAGGTTTTCAGAGTTATGAAATGCTGAGTGAGATCAGCACCTAGCCTCCCTGCTGCATTAAACACTACATACTGGTGCAAGTTAGGACTCTCTAACTTCCTGATATACAAAGGCAACCAAATCCTGACACATCTAAATACTGTCAGCTGAATACATGCAAATGTAAGAGGAGGAAAAAGAGTTGTCTGAGCTAAGGAACAGAAAAAGACCTCTGAGTGCCAGGAAAAAACACTGTGTACCAATGAGAGAAACACAAAAGGCCAATGTCAAGCACATCCTAAGTACAGATTAAGTCGGTAACCAACAGTGATTACACTTCAGTCCGGTCTCTCAGTGGAGTCAGGAATTTGTCATGGAAACTCAAGTCCATTGGCCTTGCATGAGTGGAAATATCCAATGATACCTTTGAGACATTTAGCTAAAAGCAGAGCAACTTTGGAGCTAGAACAATTCAGAATTACTTGCTGGCTAAGCTGTGGCTCTGCACTGAGAGCAGAACACATAATGGTACTCCAGCATTTTATCCCTGCACCTTTTTTCTGTTTAACACTGGCCCTTAGCAAAAGGTAACTTGCTCCCAACAGCTTGTTCCATGGCAGAGGCAGGAACAGACTGCAGGACTGAAGAGATCTGATGGATCTGCTTTGTTCTGTGTCTCCACAATCGCCCATTTCCTCCCTCAGGCCAGCCTACAAGGGAAGTCTACCCCTGTAACACAAGGCCTAAATGGCATCAGACAGACAGAACCCCTCTGCTCATTAATGAAGAGAAAGTTCAACTACACCTCATTCCAGGCTGCCTGACTCTCCTGGGTTCGGCTAGGAATTCAGGCCCTGCTAACTGGCCCGGAACATGATTCCTTTGAAATCCTGTTTGAAGTGGCACGTACCTATTTCCTTCACTTTGACTTCCTTGGTAAGGAGGAGCAGATCTGCCACATGGGGGGACACACAGCCTTCCTCCTGCGAGTCCAAAATCTCCACTCAAAGATGGCTTCAGTCTTCTCTTCAGTAGGCCAGATCACTTGATACTCTCCTCACTTCCAAAATAATTCTGAGGAAAGCATTGAAAACATCATTTTAATCAGCAGATGAGACCCTAGAAATAATAAACCTTGGCCCATATTTCCGATTTTGCTTTTGTAGCTTTTTTTTTTCCACCCAGAGCCCAACAATTTTGATCTCTTTAGGATGAATGAACCCCCCTGTCCCTAGCAATCTATTCCAGCTGCTGCTTTAATCATGACAATTTCTGCTCCAAGATTAAATGTTGCCAAGTAACGCTCCGTCCCATCTGTGCCTCCAAGTGAAACAGTGATTAAAACCTGCTAATTCTTTAACTCCATTGTTTTATTTTTTGCTAAGAATGAAAGCTGTGGCGCAGATGATGATACCCTCTGCTTATGGCTCCTCTACCAGTGGTGCTGTATACTTCAGTCTGTGTCAGTAGAAATTCTTTGCTGAAAGGTGGTATCGTTAAATGCTTTTTAAACTTCAATGAATTATGCCTCAGAAACGACCGTGAGAATGATCAGTATAGGAATATTAGCTTTATTTTACAGACTGGGAAAGTGAGGGGAAGAAAAGGACACTGACAAACCATATGCCAGAAATATACTGCAGAGCACAGCTCTAATTCCCAAAACACACTTTAATTACGTTACTTTTTCCTTTCTGAATATAAAGCACTAAAAAAAAACAACCCCAACTTTAACCATTGAGGAGAACATTTTAAAAAATAGCATATATAGGCATGTTACTCAAGAAGCAGTTAGAAGGTGTCCTAAGGAAAAAAGTGAACAACCCAAAAGGAGAGGAGCATGCTTCTGCACTCAGTGTGCTTATACTTTTAGGGCAGGCAATTAAAACAGAACTAGTGAAAGTAAAAATATTCATTGAGATGTATAATTTAACTTAATTTCCTGGAATGTTGCAAAAAATAAAGCGAACAGATGTAGCAAAGGAATGCAGACATGGATACTTCTATCTCTGTCTTATTATGGCACACATCCACACCCAACAAAAATTATCTCAGATCTGCAAGTTAAATACTTGAGGTGTCAACAGCAATTTCAAGGCACATGAACAATACCTAACTGGGGAACAAGGCTGTGTTGTCTGATATGGTACTTCAAGATGGTGGTTGAAAAAAAAAAACAACCATCTAATGTCAAATTCTTAACTGGTGACTTAGCTCAAGAGGGATATATTGAAAACAGCTGCCAGCAAATATGCAGTAAAGAACCTTTAAACCAGGCATTAAAAGAACAGATAACTAGAGCGATTTGTAGCCTCTTTTCCCGACGTTGCACAACAGAAGGGAAGGATTTCTTGTCCCACTCACACCAGTATCATCACTGACTTTTTTTTCCCCCCCTTTTTCTTTTTAAAACAAAGTTCCCCTAAGCAATGCTTTTTATTAGAGCATAAAAAGGCTTTTATTATGCAATATGATGCTGCCTTTCCACCCAAAGATTTCTTTTGTCTCAAATGGAAAAATCTAAGGGGCGGTAAGTGTGTTTATTTTTTTATATGTACAAAGATACAACCCAGCTTGAGATTTTGCCTCTCTGCCTTAAAGATTTTCTCAACAGACAGATTCAATCTGTGCTTATTTAACTCCTTCAAACATTCAAGAAAGTAACTCTGTATGCAAGCATTTCACACACAGGGTTTCACTTCACAGCAACACAAGCTTATTCTGTTTATTGGATGAAGGGCACTGAAAGAATTCTCTGGGACTGAATACTACTAATTTTAGTGCGGGTGAAAACTAGGAATCATAGAATCCTAGAATGTATTGGGTTGGAAGGGACCTTTAAAGGTCATCAGCCTGGAAATCCAAAGCAAAAGGTGGCCTGAGATAAAATACGAAGATATTCTGGCCAAAAAATCCACTTTCTTTAAACACCAACTGTTAGAATTGAGCCTGTTTTTTCCAGTTCTGTCCCATTAGTTTTAATTAACAAAGACAATCTTGTGCAACTAACTTGGGTGGCAGCATTCCTGGAATCTGCTTTCTGAGCAAGCTGGAAACTCATGGCAGAACCAGGGAGTTAACTTTTTTATGCAACTGAACACAAAAATGAACAGTACAATTGGTACTGAAGCCCATGTGTTATTTATTTGGACACCAAATTCTATTTGTGTTCAGCTCTTCCAGCAATTTCAATTTTCAGCGTGCCAAAGACAGAAATTAGTGAGGTGCACTGGAAAAGTTGTCGTGATAGAGCTGGAAGGAAATTGGAATAGGTTCTTTAGACATTTTAAAGAGATTAATTTGAGGGTTTTGCCTAAATGTATTACGATGGATAGGGCTGATTTCAGACTACCAACTACCAAGACTCCAAAACTGTCCACCTTACAGATTGGATGGTGCACTCTTTATAACCACAAAGCCTAGAAGCGCTTTGCTTTTCAAGTGGAAAATTCAGTTGTAGACCAATTCTGTCCCAAGGAACCACTGTGAAGCAGATTTCCCAGCCGGAACCGATTTCGCAGTTGGTTCCCAAGCATCGTAATTCCATCATCTTACTACCTTACTCTAACCTGTATCCTGAAATTTTTCAGGGTGACTTTATACCTGTATGTTCTTGAGGTCTGGAACCAGTAGAATTAACGCAAGAATTGCTAATAGTGTTGCACAGAACCACGCTGAGATCGAGACTGGCCATCAAAGGGTAGGTAGCATAGGTGCTATTTAAGGAAGAAAAGACCTATGTTTGCAGGGCATTGTGTAAAAACTCAGCAGCTGAGGCTTCTGTCTTAAACATCATGTAATTATTCACAGGAACCTTGCCAGTCCCTCGTGAGGCAGAGCAACTAATGAAGAATTTAAAATTATAATAGTGCCAGGCTGTAAGGAACCAAAGCAGCACATTTCTGTGCAGCATGCAAATATTTTTCAGCATTATAAAAATAAACAAGCTTAGACAAGTGAGCTACTCACCACTGTTTGATGAGTGGCTATAATGCTATATAGCTCAATTAACCCGCATAGAGCAATAACAACCTCACAAGCAAAGAGAAGCATCTTTCTTTAGCTTGTGAAACTAAGAGGAATGCAAGAGTCCCTATGAGGACAGCCTGTGCATACTTGCCCAGAATTACTGCTTAGCCAAGAAGCTAATTAGCTTACGCATCAGGTGGGATGGGAACAGGTTCACCACCGCAACAGGGCTGGAGTACAGTTAAGCACTTTCAGTTTTACTACTAAATTTCGTGTCACATACACAAAATGATCCAGTCACAGCAACAGACTTAAAACTCAGGCAGTAAATTCTGGAAAGTAATTCTGTGTGTCTCTTAAAAGATGTGCCTGTGGTACTGCTTATCCCAGCTGGCAACAGATGATGAGATGCCATCAGGTAGATGGGAGTCTCGGGTTGTTCTTTTAGGTGCAGAATTAGCTCCAGATATACCTCCACACTGTAACAGAGGAGGGGAACACAGAACAGATAGCATAGAAAGGACTAGCTGTGAAGGCCCCGGGCCATCACAAAGACCAGCTCACAGGCTGAGACACTCACTGTTTAATAGCAATACATGCCTTTGCTGCAACACCCACACAAAACCCAGCAGGCTGATCACCAGATTCACTTAACATGAGTGTAAGACCACTGTGAACATGGCTATTCTGTACATGCACTCATGATGAAGTGGCTGGGAGCATCACACTCACAAGGGTGAGGTCACAAATTATCTCATGAATAGTGCTGGCTATTACTGAATGCTCTTCGTTACATTTCATCCCTAGTCAAGGATGAGGAAAGGAAAGAATACACACTGGGGTAGTCCTTGAGAATCAAGGTTCCCAACGTCTGGCACCAACACCCAGACCTGCAAGGCAGCACACAAGAAATCACAGAGTTGAGATAGCATTTTAGCACCTGCTCCTAACCAAAAGTGGGTTTCAGACTCCAACCATAAACACTTCCCCAGGTTTCATACAGCCATCCAGTCCTTGCTTGCCTAGATCTGCTGACTGTGGCTCAGGTGATCTTGGAGGGTGGCAAAGAGCAGGTGCATGGAGCAGTGCCAATATTACTCATCTTCATACCAGAAGGACAGAGTCACCGAGCAAACAAGAAAAACTTCCTTCTTTTAACTAAAAACAAGAACAATGTCACCCGGAGGGGTGCAAATAATATACATACCCATTATATTAGATCATCAGACAATTATAGCAAGAGGCCACGAGAACACCCAAAGACTGACCATGGTTCTAACAACAGTCTGGTCCAAACTGAGTCCACCTTCAGCCATGACCAGACTGCCTCGCCGGGAGCCACTAACCATTCTCCTCAAATGCTCACAGCCTTGGGATTCAGGCACAGAACAGCACCAGAAAGCCTGGCAGCCCCAAAGAAAAAACAGCAAGTTGCTCGGCTGGGCTTGAGATAAATCAATCAAGACATCAAAAAAGGAAGACCCCCACTAAACAACATCTCTAAGGAAAAAAACTGTAAAGATCTCACTTGACCTTTGAATTACAGCTTCCTCGCTATAAAGCATCAATTTCTTCACAGGGAAGTACCTATAATCTTAACCAACATAATTTAGGTTTTATATTACAAAGGGAAAAAAAAAAGAAGAATAAACACAGAGCCTGGTATAAATAGGAATGCTTCATGGCTTTTAAGCACTGTGATAAGAACACTATGGAATTTCAAGCTCCTCCACAAAATTTCAAAAGCCAGAGGGGGAGGAAGATTTATTCTGAATATATTGGTGCAATGGCAAAACCAGTCTAGGTAGTTTTGTCCAGCTGTTTTTACTGGGAATCCTTCTACAGGAATATATCACACCATTCAGTTATTTGAACTGTTACGCAGCACGACGTGGTGCGACTCACATGTCTGCAGACAGCCCTTTAATGGCACATACTGCAATTTCTGCCTATTTAATGAAACACTAATTCCAGGCAATGGGAGCTCTGCTACTGACTTGACAAAGGCCAAGATCTCACCTTTTAGATGTCTTCTTGATAAAACCAGATCAAGCTTACACAGGTTTAGTCACATCAGGTCTCATTTCGGAGGACTGCCTCCCAGCATATACCAAGCAAGATTCATCTGCTCCCAACCTCACAGATCTCCCTTAATTATCCTTGTCGAATCAGGGAATTGTCGTAAACTCAAGCCACAATTTTAATTTGACATCAAGTTTTGTTTTGTCTTTTAAGAACACTCCACTTCTTGCTGCTGCTAGCACTCAGGCAGCGCCCTGCGTCTGTCGTCAGCAGCCCCTGTCCCACAACTATCCCAAGTATGCCTCAGCACCATTTTCATTGCATTGTGTGGTTTCTCCATTCCTTCACTGATTTAGTCCAGGCCTCTCCTCGGGGCTCTGAGATAATGAAAACCATGTGAGAGCAAAATGTAATCTTCAAACACGCAAACCAGTTTCATGTGCATTATCAGAAGGGAGCAAAATGTTGACAGTGCATCATTTGTCCCTAACGATAGGATCAGGCTGGTTTAATTGCTGGTGAGATAAAAAAAGATTAGAATCACCATCTACACTAAAAATAAAGTCAAAATTCAAACCTAAAAGCTGAAGTCCTGAAAAGAAAGGAAACGCCCTCCCCAAACAGATATATCCATTTTATGCTACCTTAAGGTAGTTTTTTCTCCTGTGTCAGTTGTTGCATGCAGAAAATTTGTTTCCTAAATTGACACAAACAAAGACTGCAGGTGGAGAAGGGTGTAGAGAAGAAAACAACCATTATGGCCTAACTTTAGCATGGAATTTTCTGGCTTTTTCTAGCATTACCACAATTTAAACTATTTTAAGCCCCCATATGGAGAGGCTCTTCTTATTTCACAACGTGGTTTTACAGAATTTAATGGGACTAGTCAGAAAACACAAAAAACAAGCAGACATGGGTGCTCCTTTTTTCCAAAGAACTTTTTTTTTTCCCCCGTTTACAAATAGAAACAGTTAAAATACAGTTAACTGACAGTTGTCAGTCAGCCTAACAGCTGGCAATGCTTGCTCTGAGACACCGGCACTCAAGGAAGGGAACAAACCTATGGCAGCACTGGGACGGTAGCACAAAGTGAGTCGATCAGCAGATCTCAAGGAGTAACACAGGTTACAAAGATGTATCTGCCTTTAAAAAAAAAAAAAAACAAAAACAAACAACAAAAGATCCAGATCACCAAATTTTTAGAAAACAAGGATGTTATAAAAGAACACCACCAAAACCACTTTTATCATAACCACCTGGATTTTTCATGTGCACCTTGTAAAAACCTTTAATTACTTGTAAGATGATTAATTAAGCCTCACCACCACACGGGGAGGAAGATCTTACTACATTCATTTCAGTGCAGTGTTGATTGGCTAAGTCTTGGCCTACATGTATGTTTTTGTTGCCACAACTATGTCACTCGGGGAATTGATTTCTTTCAATCTAACTATTCCAGCAACCACTCTAAAGCAGATGCAGTCAGGCTAGGAAATAATTGCTTTTAGGTATATTACTTAGGAAACCTTGTGTAAATCATACCAGCAAAACTTCTTCCTTGCTAAAGGGAACTTCATCTCTACTAGAATGATCTTCCACAGTAACTGAAGCAGCAAATATTTTAAACATAGACCCTGCTGAAATGGTTTGGATCGAGGATGTAGGCATCCCAGAACTTGTGCAAGCAGAAAGCAGGGGAACCTTCTGAGTATTTCTACACCTGAGAAGATACTTCTGCAATTTATCCCAAGCAGCTGCAGAAACAAAGAGGTTAGAGTCCCACAATGTTCCCCTAATGAAAGAAATCTTCCTGTTCATGTTTCGATGGGGTGCAGTCAGCAACTAATAACACACCCTGCTCTTCTACCACTTCAGCAGCGAGATGTGCTGCATTTTATTGTCACTGAACACGCGGAAAATACAGGGAACACACTGCTCCTCAAGCACAAATCCAAAATAATTACCCTTGCCCCAGCTCTCGTTCGGAGCGGTGCTCACAGCCGGAAATACGTTGAGCTCTCTCCACCGCCCGGGAACAGGGAAGGGATGTGGTCGCTTGGGCCTCACTGGGTCTGGAAAACCTGCCATCCCGTGTCTCGCAAGGCAGCGCACAGCTGAAGGGCTCCCACAGAGCCGCCTGCCTCCCATAAGCACCATCTCGGGCCCTGATCTCTGTTTCAGCCTTTTGAGATTGCTCCACAGAAACATCCCTTCAAAATGCCACCCGAGGTGTTTGGGATGGGGCCAGTGGCCTCCCATACAAATTTTCCTTTCCCTACTTGCCCAAAGAGGAATGCACGGGTCTTTGTGCAGGTGGTAAGTCTACTCTTACTCCACGGGTGCAAGGATTTTTTATTCCTTTTTCTTTTTCTCCACAAGCAATCCCAACTCAGCCACAGCAGAAGCTGGCTTGTTTCATGTAACAGTGGGGGACTCTTTCCTGCTAGCTCTCCACATTTCCCCAGTCTCACCCCCAAGAAAGGCTGGAACAGACTACATAATTGCTCTCACTCTCTCCAACTTTTCTCATTCTGCAGCAAAAAGTGTTTCAAATTCATTTTTAGCGAATACCAGCATTCAGCTGTGATGATTTCAGCAAACAACAGATTACCAATTCCTTGTGCACCTCCATAGGCTATCTTACACCACTTTTATGTTCTGTGTCTCCAGAAATAGGCAGGAGGTTTCAGCTTTGTTTCTTCTCAAGCAGACAATGGGAACACTAGGAGGATAGGTTTTCCCACCCTGTTTTTCCCAAGCCCCACAACAAGATGGGCTAGCCCCAGTATGAAGCAATAAAATTTGTTTCAGCTGGACATGGAACCACCCAAATTGGAACAGCAGGAAAATCCCACCAAACTCTGAAGTGAACAAAGTCACTGAAATGTGGAATTACTTTCCTTGAGGTTCACAGTAAATAACCCTAAGAGATTAAGTAATGCTTTTAAAAAACAAATTGTGTAAAGACACAACGCATTTTGAAGCAAACAAACATTACTGCCATACAACTCTCAAACGAGGTCTTACAAATGTTAATTAATTCATTAAGCAAAAATTTAAATTGTCTTGATAGACATTCATACAAGAGAACTGCTCAACAGCATCCTGGCCTACAATTGGACACTAAGTGTTTTGGTAATACAAATTATAGCAAGGCATTTAAAAACCAGTTTTATCAGATCAGTGAACTTTTTAATGGTTAAACAAAGTTTTGGTTCTATCGCCTAAGCTATGACCTTACATAATCCTATAGTAGTGACCAAGGAAAATGACCAAAGAGCTCTCCAAACTCCTAAAGATTTTCAAATATTTAGTGTTTAAAAAACCAAAAGGTTATTTTAAGCTTAGACACAGCCAAATAAGACAACAGTTGTTCTGAGAAAGGATGAGAAAGTAAAATAGCAGCAAGTCTGAATGGCAGTATTTATCTCTGAACCCCTTCTGCAGGAGCAAGAACGCAGCCTGTGTGCCAGCAAAGTATGAGACGATTCAGCTCTTCGGAGCAGGAGAACATGCTCCCTTTCCCAGCACTAAGCTAGCAACAGGGGAGCTGCTCACAGCAAAGCATGACGCACTGAACAACCATCGTGGAGGATGATCACACCACATGATCCCCAGGCATGACAGGAGACTAGTTCTACCTTCACTTAAGCTAAGTACCTCACATAGCCACTGCTCTCCTAAGGCATGATTTTAAGGTTTTGACAAGGCTTGTTTCCACAGACCTTTTTATTTTGTTCACGACTTTTTCCTTTCCATTCCTATTTCTCTCCACTGGCTTAGCCCAATATTCATTCACCTATTCCTGTTCACTCACTAACCTCCTGCTTACATCAAACATCTCGTTTGCCCTATACACAGGAAAGTTTTACATATATTCTTAGTTTGAAAATTACATATCAAAGCGTCATTGTATCCAGTTCTGGGCTATTGTATCCAGTTCTCAGCTGGGATCTCCTGGAGAGAGTCCAGCCAAGAGTTACAAAGGTGATTAAAGGCCTGGAGCATTTCCCCTACAAGGACAGGCTGAGTGACCTGGGGCTGTTCAGCCCTGGAGAAGAGAAGCCTGAGAGGGGATCTGATCAATGGTTATCACTCTGAAGAGTGGGACACAGGGGACATGGGCAGCCTCTTCTCAGTGTCTGTGGGGACAGGACAAGGGGCAATGGCCTCAAGTTGGAGCATGGGGAGTTCTGCACCAATCTGGGGAAGAACTTCTTCCTGGTGAGGGAGCCCTGGGACAGGCTGCCCAGGTGGGTGTGGAGTCTCCTTCTCTGGAGAGATTCCAGCCCCGTCTGGAGGCCGATCTGTGTGACCTGTCCTAGGGCCCCTGCTTTGGCAGGGGGTTGAACCCAATGAGCTCTGGGGGTCCCTTCCAACCCCTACAATCATGTGATTCTGTCTAAGTAAACACAAATCTCATCAACCCTAAGGAACTTTCAATTACAGGCATAGCAGGCAAGCAAGACAAATACTGCATCGCATATTTTAAAATTAATTGCTCCTAGGAGCTCCTTTACATTATTATTCCCCAAAGTTGTTGAGATGTTTTTTTCTGTCTTGAAGATTACATTTCAAGGCTACCCCAGAGAGCCAAGTAACGCACAAGATTTAGACATCTGATGACTTTAGAGTTCCCCATACAGCACAGCATTTTCACACGGATACAATTGTAGCATCAGATCTGGTCAAACCATGAACCAAATACTTCTGCAAAAGCTGAAGGTATGGCCATAGCATGGAGGCTGCAGGATGCAATTTGTCCTGCGGCCGGCACTGCATTCCAGAACTGCTTGGGAATACACTCTCTCCTGTCTAAAAAGGTTTAACAAATGAGAAGCTCCTGCAGCCAAATTGGACTCATAGGGCAGCTATGTGCCTGTTGTTTCATAAAGACAATGATTTAAAGCTTACAATAGGATGATGCCATATATGGGGCACACACAGAGAGAAGATCAGGCACAAGAAGTAGAAGAAAGTCTAATCTAGTAACTACTCACCAGAAAGTAAGGCAAGCAAAGAACTCCTGAAAGCAGAAAATGAGCTTACAGACATCAGTTGTGGCCCAGATTCAACACAATGGGCTAAATCATTTCAACAAATCCCCTCGTGCTTCCTGAAACATTATACCCCAGCAATAGGCAATTTGGAACACTTCTATGAAGAACCAAGAGGTCCAAGTTTTCTCTTGTGTTTCAGCAGACAGAAAGAGCCTTCAACCTTACTGCCAATCACCAAGAATGGCCATTCTCACACCATTAGAAACATTTGGTCTCCATGGAAGGGGGATACCTAGCAGCAAACACTGGCAACCAAGGACATTCCACTCCCACTATATTGTCCACATTAGCAAGTTGAAAAAACATAATCCATAAGGCTGTTTTGATTAGGAAACCTTTGAGGAGGCCTCTTCAAAAGTAAGTGGCTGAAAACACCTTGAAATATGCACGACAGTTAGATGGGCAGAAAACACACATCTTTATTCTGAAACCATTTATACTTCACCCCAAAGTGGGAACATCTAATAATCCGAGAACCTTTTGCCAAGAACAAAGTCATAGCTTTCATTGAAATTCAGAACAGAACCTAACACACACCATATTCTGCACTGAACAGAGAATCTCATAATTTACAGGTGTTGGAGCCAAGTTTTAGTTTAATACAAAGTTGTAACATGTAAGAACTTTCTTACATAGCTCTTTGTCTGTCCATCGGGTCACAGCTCTGCAGCTCTTTAAAAGCTGTCAGTAAGAACGGAGCAAGAACGGCTGCTCCAAGAGAGGCATAAACAGATCAATTCACTCACAGCTACAAGTATTCATACATTAACCTACACTTGGACTGCTGCTAGTTCTAGAATTCAAATCTTATCTCTGTATACACATTAAAACAGCAGCAATCTAAACCTCTGATTTACTTGACTTAAGGAAAAAATAAAAGCCTTTAATGCACTGAAATTTTATGTCAGTTCTTCATTTACTGTAGTGATAGGGAGCCCTTGCCATGGATTAAGACACCGCTGTGCTGGGTGCTATGCAGAGTTCAATGGTGCAAGTTATTTCATTAAAAAAACCACCATCACTACCCTCACCCCCCAAAAAACACCCAAAACACAACACATCACACTGAGCTGGAGACAAAAAGGGGGCATAGAAGAGGGAGAAGTGTTTATCTTTTGAGAACTTGAGGGTTGCACATTGATTTCTCTCTCATGGCCAGGAAACTGTGGCAGTAAAGCAATGCAACCTGATTTCTACATAAACAAAAAGATTGGTCGCTCTGCTGATGAAAGACTGGATGAGGAGAACAAGAGAACTATTAAATTATCTACACTTCTGGGATTCTTGCTATTCTTTTGCAAAGTGAATGGCTTATGCTAATCAGGCAGCATCTGAAATACACCATTCAAGCCTTCTTGTACAAATATAGTTCTTATTTATCCAGAAAGATCCCCACCAGCTGGCAATGTTTGCATACAATGTTAAACCCAACTTCAAGAGCCCATGCATTATGAGTCATTTTACATTTAAAAACATTAGTTCTCTTAGCTGTTCTTGAAGATAGCGTATCCCATGAGAAGAACTTTAGTGGAATTCAACAATAATATACAATGTTAGCATCCTACTTCCTCTAGAACAAAGAAATTACAAGTTTTCTGTTGTGTGGTGTTTTGGTTTTGGGTTTTATTTTTCTCCTAACAGTGCTTTGTCTACAGAACATCTTTGGAGAAGGGACAAAAGGATTTGCACTGATCCCTTCTATATGAATCAAATATTTATGCTATACCCTCTTAAGCACTTTCATCTAGTAACCTATGGAATGTGATCTCCTGACCTTAACACTCAAGCATGTCTAAATCAGCTGCCCTTTGAGCTGTATTACAGACTACAGAGAATTTTTATACATTTCTATTACAGGCATATGAAAACCTTGTGGCCCAGCCATGGCACTCTGTGCTACAAAGCATAAATTAAGTCCAAAATTGCTCAAGCGTGCTTCAGAAAAGAGCAATAATGGGATTCTCCCATGTTTATGGCACAATCTCATGTCATGTGTCAGCATAAACAGGTAGAATGATGAACCATGCTATCAGACTATTAACCAGCCATCACAATTTACATGTATTATGCCAAACAACAGCACAATTCCAAGCTGCCTGCCAAACTGCAATTCCATGTCCCACCATATGGCCCGTTCAGTCTACTCCACACTGCCCAGCTTCCCTGCTGTCTCCATCCTCCTCGCTGGGACAGGCAGTGCTGCCTGAAAACCACCTCCAGAATCAGAAAGACAAGGGACTTAGGGGAAAAGCAGGCTCCCCTTTCCTTCCTCCTGGAAATCCTACCCTTTCCTCAAGAAAGCACTGGTGCAGAAACAAATCATCCTGTGCAGTGTTTGTGGCTCCTAGGAATGTTTTATGGACAGAGGTTACATTGCAAGTAACTATCCTGGAAAAAAAGAGGGAGACCAGATGAACCTGCAGTGTCAACTGTGGGACAACTTTTTCCAGGGACGGCTCATGACCCTGCTCCTAGGAACAGCAGTCACTGAAGTCACCTCGGTGAAAGTCTGACCCCAGAGATTTAGCAGGGTCATGGTCTTGATGGCAGGGTTCATATTTTTATATCAGCCCTGAAAAAATGGTGTGATGCTGCCCATCACTCTCATGCAGGAGCAGCACAAGGTTGAAGGACAAGCTCAAGATGTTTCTTGTGTTCCCACCCTGATTAGGCAGGAAGGCTCAGTCCCCAGAAATAGTCAAGGGTAGCAGAAAAAGTGAGACAGCAGCTAAAACCTACACCATGTCTTCTCCCTCGGGATGGATCCTGGTCACTCACCTGCTCCAGTCCCTGCACAGGGTGCCTGGCTGACAGTTACACCTCAGCAGAGACTGGGGCACCCTCAGTTCAGAGCACACTGACTTGCTGCTTCCTCCCTTCTCCATTCTCCCACTCCAAGGGAGGTACAGGACATGTTTTCAACTTCCCCTTCCCCTCCTGTCGTCTTCCACCCCCACCCCCCTCCCCAAATCCCTCCAGGGGAGAGGAAGGGGGGGGGGGTAGGAAAAAAAAAAGAGACAGAGAGACCACAACAGAGCAGTATTTAGCATTTCCTGTATCATCTACAGGAAAAACCCACGCAGCAGGGAAGAGCATGATGTCAAGGCTGGTTTCACCACATAAACAGCCAAATCTTCCTGCTGAGGGATGCTGTGTGTTTCCACAGGGAATGATACAATCCTCCCCGCAAAGAAGAGTCCTGCTACCAGCCACACCAAACTCCCCAGGTCCTCCCCCTGCACAAAAGACTGGTAGAAATGGAAACTCTGGATGTGTGAAACAGATATATGGGTGCAGAGCTGGTGGAGAGAAGGAAAAATCAAGAATTCACAGTGGTATTACCACTTGTAAACCAGCACACACTCAGCACTTGGCCCCTAGAGAAAGGGGTACACTACAAAATACGTTTCCCTGCACAGAGACTGGGCCTCCATCCAGTTACGATGTGCTTATGTCCCTGCTGGATTTTGGTCTTACTTTTAAAAAACTCCTAAAACAAAGAAAACTTACCCTAACACTCAGGCTATACTGTGCCAAGCATGTTCAATAATCTGTTAAGGCGTGTTAATTATGGGTTCACTACTTTCATACCTCATGACACAGTAGTAAAGCACTTAATGTAAAACAAATTCCAACCTGAAACAAGGAATCACAACAGCTTGGCGGAGCCGCCTGCACATATGCACATACATAAACACACATACGTGCTTCTCTGTGGAGCATGACGAGCAAAGACAATCCTGACACGTGGATTACAAGCACAATGACTGCGATTACTTTCTCAAGAGCACCGCAAGAAACACGGCTCCTTTCAAATGCAGCCCGACACAACTCACTTCAGCAGCTTCCACAGAATCTTCCTTCAAGCACACACAAGTACATCACTATTACTATTTCACTGCCAGTGGTGAAAGTAGATGAGTGCACTTTTTGCCAGAATTTTGCAAGATGAAGAGGAATCTTTACAGGAGAGAGAAGTGATGGGCAAAAGGTGACAGAGAAAAGAGCCAGAATTAACTTCCAGGTTCAGGCTGCAAGAATGAATGCCGAGTCCCTCGCACCATAAGCACATCTCTTACCTACTGATCTGCTGAAGACAAAAGGGTTTTCTTCTCAGAAACTGGACACTTGTAGCTCGTCGGGTCAGTCACACAAAGCTTCCCTGCTGCCAAAAGTATTTTTTCCCCTCGGGTTTTTGTTGTTGTTGTTTGTTTTTTTACCCCAGAGAGTAAAGGGCAGAATAGTGGATTCCACAGGGGCAAAGGGTGGAATTCGAGACTCGACAGGCAAACTGCAGGGCTTTCTCTAAAAGATGTTGTATTTCAAGGCGCTTTCACTTGCAAATCCTTCTTCATCCTCTGTGTCAGTAAAACTGGAGGGGGGGTGTTAAACTTTTTTAGCTGCAGAAATAAACCGGACTCCACAGAAAGGGGAACGTGATATCAACTAGAATTGTGGCTCCACTTTTTCTTTTATTAAATATGCTTTCAGACAGGCAATCAAGACAGATGGGTAAAAATCCAACAGACAGGACCTGCCCGCAGCCCTTGGAAGGAGGATAGCGGTATCTCAAGAATGGCAGAATAAACAAAAAGAAGGGGAAGTCTGCGTCCCGGTGGAGGTGGCCCGGCGCAGGCTCCGCTGTCAGCGGCAGCGCCTCCCGGGGCACTCGCAGCACCCGCGGCCCCGACAGGGAAGGGCGGCCCGCAGCATCGCGGCCAAAGGAGGCTGCTCCGCGCCGTTCCGCGCTTCCTTCTCCGCGGTTACCTGTGCGCAGCGGGGCGAAGCGAGCACGGAGGAGCCGCAGGGCCGGACGCGAGGCTGGGGCGGCAGCGTCCCCCGGCACACACTCTCCGCGGCAGCGGGCTCACACCGGCGCGCACACGACAGCGGCAAAGGGCCCGACAGCTCCGCTCCCTCCTCCGCCTCCTTCCGCCTCACTCTGCGGCGCGGGCGCCCCGCGGGCCGGCGCTCCGCCAGGGCGGGCAGGAAGCGGCCCGCCGGCCCCGCCCGGAGACCGCCCCCCGCCGCCGGCCCCGGCCCCGCCCCCGCCCGTCCCTCCGCCGCCGGCGCGGGGCTGCCCCGGCCGCTATTGTGCGCGGGGCGGCAGGTCCAGTCCCGGGAGAGCAGCGCTCGCCGCGCCCCGCGGGAGCCGGCGCCTTCGCAGAGCCGCCGGCGGCGGTGATCGCCGCCGCTCTGCCGGCAGGAACGAGCCGTCGGCGCACTTGGGAAGCGGCGAAGCTCCGAGCGGCACGCAGGCACGGCCGCGGCCCGGCTCAGGCACGGAGCGCATCCTCGGCCGAACCTGCCCGTGCCGCGGCACCGCGGGGCTCCGGCCGCGCTACCTGTTAACGTGCGTGTGAGCACTCAGCCCGGCACAGAGGGGCTGCTGAGGCTGGGTGCTCCCTCACGCCCCGAAAGCCTTCGCAGGAGTTAGCGCCCAGGTCTCAAAACCATTCCGCTGAGTCAAACAGGTTTATAGTACTGTACACTGCCCGAGGATCTGACTCGCCTGCTTTTTTTCTGGTCAGATGCTGAAAATAATTGAAAGCGTGTCAAGAACTGATCATGCATCTAAGCAGGATGTGAAAGGAGTTCCCTACATACAGTGCTCTGCTTCAAACTAAATACACATCCAGTAGTCTTACAAGGCTGTGTATCTCAACATTAAACACCCCACAACCTCTACTACCCTGATGAAGCTGGACCGAATGGTTCATGTGGAAAGCAGAGATGGAAGACTTCAGTCTTTTCCTCAAATGCAACCATGATTTTGCTGTGGTTTATCATTTTACTGCATGATAAAAGATGGTAGCCACATTTAGAGGTGGCTTTGGCACCATGGAATCATGCTGTAGAATTTCAACTTGAAAAAACAGTTTGGCTTTGACCATGCAACAACCTCTAAAGAAAAGCACGAACATTATCACCTTTGTGCACGTCTTCCCATGCAGCCTGTCAAAGGATCCCAAAATGATAAAGCTGTTCTCCCTGTATTGCAGATCTCTGTGTCAGGCAAAGCTCTTGTTCTGAAATGGGGTGAGCAACTTCAGCCTGTAATCAGGGCAAATCCCCAGTCTAAAAAAAGCGGGAGATAACAAACTGGTCCTTCAATAGGTACCCACTTGTGTACAAACAATGGTACCCTGCCTTTCTCACAATCCACCTCCACCTCTGGCTTTTGCATACAATGCACCCAAATCCCCCCCCATGAGGTCACTCCCCTCCCTGAGCTCCAGGCTCCCTTTCACTATCTTCTAGTTTCAAGAAAGAGCAACAAAAAACGGAAAGAAGTTGTCACAGTGTGTCTGCAGCTGGCTTAGCACCTGAGCATGCAAAGCAGGACCATGAAGCAGTCCCATGAAGCAGGCCGGGTTTGGTGAGGTTTGGCCATGACATCAGTTTCCAAAAGTACTAAATGTGCAAAACCCAGCTGCATGTCAAACCCTTGCAGCACAACCTTGGCCTACGGGAAGGACTTCACCGGGGGTCTTAATGTGCAAAGAGGTAACAGTAACATGGTTCAGCCATTTACCTTTGAATCTTTGCTAACATTCCCCTCTTAATATTAAAAAAGAAAGATCTGGAAAAAAAAAATTCCAGGAAGTCCAAGTTCAGAAACCTCAAACGCAGGGTATAGAAGCATCTATTTTTTTTCTCCCCCCATAGCTGACATTCATTCACTGGAACATTTCAGTGGAACAAATGTAGAAACACATGTAAACAGTTCATTAACATCCCATAACCTTACAATTTGCGAACGCAAGAAAAAGACCACGCAGAACAAGCTAATGAAGCACATATTTGCTAGATGCCGTGGGGTGGAGTTTTAAGGGAAATATATAGCTACAGCAAGTTAAAAGAGTTATAAACTATGCTTCAATCACACATCCTGTGTCCCTCCCACATGCTAAAAGAAAATAGTGAGGAGTAAAGAGAGAAGGTAGAGTCATCAGGAAAGTAAAAACATTACTTAATGTAGACACTGAAAAGCAGCTAGCCTTGCCCGAGGCATATAAACCTCAACTCATCTGCCACTGTTTATTCTAAAGAGCACTAGCCCTGCTCATGTTTAGCCCGCGCAATTGGAGATAACAGCTTTATCGGAACTGGAAAAGAACAAAGACAATGAAATCCACATTCTCTTCCTTAAAATATTCTCGCCCTGCATCCTCCCTCCATCCAGCTCCCTGCCCAGCCCAGTCCTCAGGAGCCACAGCTCACATCTGAACGGCTGCCAGCGGAGGAAGCGAGCAGTTTCCATACACACATCATGCCACAATGTGGGAATTCAGGAAACAACATAAGAAAAGGGTTCCTAGTAACTGTTCCAGTGCACTCGGGCCAATTTATGCAATCATACAAAGGTCACAGTAGATGTGTTAAAAAGCACAAAAGATAAATGCCACAACAGCAACTAGTTCAAAGTAAGAAAATAAATCTTGGGCTTACGAAGTGTTTGGATGACCTGGAATTGCTCCACCTACAATTTTTTAAGAGGTTGTCCTTCACATTCTTTGAGATTCCTCCATCTTAAAGTTCCGCCCTCCAGGAATTGCTGTAACTCCACCGTCCTTTGTCCACAGCAGCTGGAGCTCAGGGAGCTGCTGATATCATCCCTCCTGTACAGAGAGAAATCACCGCCTAGTGCTGTGTGCATTCAGGGTGGCTGAGAGAAGTATAAATTAATTTCTGTGGATCTCTGATCTCATGCCAGTTTTACCGAGCTTTTCTTTTTGTGCATAAAAATAAACTGCTAACTGTGCTCAGAAGTGCCATTTAGCTCTTGGGACCAGCCAGTACATATCATCCCTCCTTCCCCCCACAAAGGGGGGGGGGTGTTCTTTGTCTACTCTGTAAATACGCTGTTGGGTAAAATAACTAAACAAACCATAATGCAAGCAGCAGTAAAAAAGACTATCAGGAGGAGCTTGGGCCAAGCTTAGGTGAGCAGGAGCAAGGAATAGGCAATTCTGAAAAGGGAGATCATCTTTCTTGCCACAGGAGCAAAAGTCAGTTTGATAAGATATATTAATTAAAGGAAGGGAGTGAACAAATGCATTAGGGGATACAGATCAAAACAAGGTTACAAGATTTCAAAACTGTGGAAGAACCACAAGAAATGTGTGGAGAAGGTACCAAGGTGTAGAAGGTCTAAGTGGTTTGTCCAAAGTCACACTAGGAGTTCATTCTGGGCCTGTAGCGTCTGAGAGGCCATGGGACGTGCTTTGCTGTCCGTGCATATGGTCAACCTGGACATACAGCACTTCAGCTTGTGCTGCCATGTTACCACCTGGGCCTTCGCGGAGGCCATGGCCATGGTCAAGTTGTAGTTAGAGGATTTAATGTTGCTGCTACATCCAGCCCCAAGCTGTAACAAACCCTGAAAGGCTCCCTCAGGTCCTGCCACTGTGTATAGCTAGAGACCAGCTACAATTTCTGATGAGGAAAAAAAAATAATCAATCTAATGGACATGAGAATGAGGCATGAATTTTATGCAAAAGCAGTTCTCATTCATCTCATTCATAAGCAGATGGTAATGATAGGCATTCACAGACCAACGCCACCAGAAATTACTGCTGTGACACTTGACATGTGTGGAATCACAAGAGAAATTCTACAAGAGCAGGAATAGTTACACACTATGTATCCCTGTCCTTCACTAAGCAATTGCTGTGACTTTTACACAAGTTTATTATTCCGTATAATAAAACTCAATGACACGTAGCTGCTGGGAGAGAAGTAATCGCTAAAGAGGCTTTTGCACAGCCAACTTCATGTCCTGTCTATGTGGTGACACTGTAACGTGGCTCCTCCTTGTGTAAGGTTCTGTACGCTACCGTGTGTGAATATTTTTGAAAGTATGTTGGTCTGGGTAGTACCTCTGATGGAGAATAATTAAAGTTCAGCATGGTTTCTTGGGTGAAGAAAGGGCCTTCACAGGAAGGGGGAGAAAAGGCACAGCTTACCCCTGTGAAATGCAATATAGAAGTCAGCAGCGATGTGTCACCCATGACTTGATTGATCAGGTACCACCTGTAAAGAGAATTATGCTAACTGCTGAACCTTGGCCCCTTTTTATGCAGAATTTTAGAAGAAAATGTGTAACTAGAAGGGTGACAGCTGCCAACTGCAGAAAAACAAACTCAATGCTTCAGTTTTGCCCTGAACACATTCACATCCCAGTCTCCTAGACTTAAATGTCGTTTTGGCAAAATAAGGGCAGCAAGGTTAGTCTGGACAGACAGATTTCCTTACAAGACAAGGTTCTTCTCCCCAGAAAGGACCTATAAGCCTTTAACTGATGGATGCTGTATGTTAACAATCTTGGTGTATGAAAAGTGACTATCTCCCACATTTCTCTGCACTTGCCTCTCATGCCTTTTAAAAACAGAGGTCTTTTCAAAATCCACTGAAACTAATTAAAAGATTCCTTCATCTTTCAATGGATTAGGATCAGAGCAAACTGTAAGAGAAGGCACGAAGGCCCTGCACTTCCACAGTCTTTGCCTGCCATGACTAAAGAATGTATGAAGTGAAAAGAGAGCAGGTACTGCAGAAAAATGCGAGATTTGATAATCCTGATTTTTCAATGACCATAAAATTCGGCAGGGGAAAACCACATCTGATTTGAAACCAAAAAGCCTAACCTCTTCAATGTCTCCAAGACTTCCAGTGGTGCAGCTGTACTGAGCAACACCATGGGGATGGGGAGAGGGGTGTTTTTTGATTTAAAGCTTTTGCAACTTGCTCTTAATATTGCTCAGAACTCAGAAATCAGACTCGGAACTGAACGAGGCAAAACCAAAAGTTATCTCTGGTTGGAAGCAACCAAAGTATGGTGAAACAGTGCCATATACATGCCAGGGATCTACTAATTGTAGGAGCAGGGCTGTCTTTCCCCACTACCTAGAAGCTGTATTGTAAGCAGATTACTTTGAACATGAAATTAAAGAAGAAATTAAATGAAAGGAGAAATAATGTAATGTATTAAAAAAGTCAAATGCATTGGAACAAATCACATGAAATGCTGTTAAATAATTGCTTCAAAAGGTGGCAATTACAATTTTTCTGAGCACATAGTTGTGCTCCTAAAAACCCAGTCTTTCTCTTGTAGTAAGCTACAAAAAGATTGATCATTATAGACAGCAAGGTATCAAGTAACAGATAACCAATTAACGTTTCATTTTCACAGGAAAGAAAAACTAACATAGAACTGTGAAACAAGTCTGATTAGATCTCTCCATCAGTTTCAGAAGCTGCTGCCACATGCTGGAAGAGCACCAGCACTCTCTGCTGGTGACCCTTGTTCAATTGTTATCTAGGGGGAAAGGAGGAATGAAAATGCAGTGGAGTTTTCACATGGAATGTAATTTTTGTTCTAAATGGATTATTAATTAGATCTTTATCGATTTAGCGAATGTCAACTCTAAGAGCATGTTTCTGGAAATAATACAGTTATTCCAAAGAAGTGTTTTTACTTTAGGCAATCATCATTCACTGAAAGAAATGTCACTGTTGCAAATAAACATCTGATGTTTAATGTGCCTCTCTTCAGAAAACACTTCTGCTGTGCTGCAGCACAAAGACAAGCTGGTGTGAGAAGCTCCCATGGTGCCAAATCCCTTGGCTCCACCCTGACTTTCCATCAATTTTAGAACTATGCCAAGAAAAACAGTTCTTCTTAAAAAAGGCCTAGCATAGCACCAACATCTTCCCCTAAGGCAGTCACGGTGGAAATGCTACTAAGCTTTAATGAAAGCAAACCTGCTCCCAGTCCTGTCTCTGTTACACCCTTTGCCAGGGAGCTGGAAAAGCTTTCAGTCCCTCTCCCCAGCATGCACCCGAGCCTGGCCCACACCCCTCCTGGATTACTTTACCCATCTGAGCCAGAGGCTGCACAGGGACAAACAGATCAGGAGCAAAAAAAAAAATTTAAAAAAATACAAAGCCAAGGACCTAAGTGACAGCTGTCCTAGTTTCCAAACCACGCACAGACCAAGCATCAGTACGAAGGGTTAAAGCCTGGCAAAATGAATCCATGTGCAGCTCATGGAAGTGTGGGAAACAAAAGAGACAATGTGAGTTAAGGACAGAGTATTCATTAGCAATGGGCTCAAGTTTCTTGGCTTTTGCCGGTCTGCTTCCCAACGGCCATTTTTCAAGGTAGCTCTTTGTTCTTTACTTTTGAACATAGTCCTGGAAAGACATTATACTCCTTAGCTCATGAAATAAAGCTCGGTACATGTTGAACTGCTTCAAATAAATTGTATTTTTAATTTCTGGGGGGCAAAAGGGGAGAACAATGTCAGAGATGGGTTTTTTCTGCTGAAACACAGTGGGCTTTGGATCAGAGCTTTATATGGCATATCTCAGAGCCCTCTGGTAGGTCTGTGCCCCTCTACCACACAGGAGACATCCTGAGCAAGATGGAAAATCCCCGGGTGCACAGGGGCAACATTTTGAAAGCAGGTCCATATCTGGTAGGAGATAAATACCACCTTAGGATTTGCTTTGTAAGGTCCTTACCTATCAGTAGAGTCTTAAAAATCTGACCATTCCTCATTCCTTCCTCAGAAAAATCTGCATTTTGGCAATCCTGGGGCTTAGAAAGGAACTGATTTGCTGCTCAGTCAAGAAAAAGCAACTAGGATGGAATTCTGGAAAAATCAAGTAAGATCACGGATCAGAATTGAAATCCAGGGTCTATTTCCCTGCTGTTGGTAGGTATCTGTATATTAAGTGCAGGAAGATACACAGCATTTTACTTTGAGCATTTTACTTTATGAAGTAAAAAATGGGTAGAACTGCTTCTGAATTAGAGAAAAAGCTAAGAGCCCTAAAAGGAACAGACACAGTGGTAACAATAAATGAATGTTAGCACAGTCATTAAGTCAAAGGCAGAAATAATTGCTCTAGTGTATTCTGATCCTAAAAACCCCTCAACTTCATAAGACCTTCACATCTGCAGAGAGTCACAATAAACTTTTTAAGCATTCGGGGATCACCAACACTTGGCTGAGTGCAACACAGTGACAGCCAAATGTCAAGCACTGTACTCTTGACCACTGAGCAAGAAGAGGGATTCCTGCCTAGGAATCAGAGCAAGTTTCCCAACTATACAAAAGACCAGAAGGTTTCAAACTTGAAGTTTTCTATTTTTCAAGGAAGTTAACATTTTGGACATGACAGCAAGAGATCACTGATCTACAAGGGATGAGAAGATGCTAAAAGCCTTGAGAACTTGAGTAACAACAGGAAATTAACATGATTACTCTTTTTAATATTATTAACTATACGTGCCAGACTGCCCTTAAATATTCTCTTCCCACATTCATATCCACACCTTTACCTTCGTGCCATATGAATTCTGTATTTAGCTCTGTCCCTTGATCATTAATGCAGACTCCTAAGCTTCAGACTTCAAAGAAATGCACGCGTAAGAGTCACAGGCACAGGACTGGAACAGTGTCAAAGTCTCCCTGTGCAGGAACCTCAATCTTCTGTTTGACTTCACTATACAAATATCTCATTCTATCAAGACTAGGAAATTCAATGATTTATGTAGGACTTCCCACAGATTATGTTAATAAGGGAACCCAACAGTGCCTCATCTCCTTCTGCCTTCCAAACACTGTGAAATGAAAGGAAATGGGAATGTCTCCTGGGGTAAGGGAAAGACGTGAGCGCTCTACAAATGTGCAAGGGAAGAAACCAAAGGCTTCATTGTGTGGATATGCGCTTCTCCAGGAACACTCTTCCCTTCTCCTCCCTCCCACAAGTGGCATATGACAATGATCTTAGGGAAACTTGGTTCAGTTGCAAAGCCTCACCCACACCACACCGACCATCACCTAGGACAGTGTTTTAGCGCTCTTCCTGCTTTTTCTTCTATATTTATCCTTCCTTTATCCCTGACCCCTTTTGCCTGTTCTCACCCTCCCTCTTTTTGCTGCTCAAAATGTCTGCATTTGCTGCTTCCTTATTTCTGCAGGTTCCCTTCTGTCATTTGTAGCACACTGCCAGTACCCCCAGCATTACTCAGGGCTCCAGTCGTTGTCTTACTACTCAGAGCTTCAAGTGTACAAGACTGAATCAGAGTTTAATACAACACATATGAAGAAATCACAGCACAGATACATCAAGATATAGGTCTCTCCAAGACCCTAAGGGACTCAGGGCCTCATTTTAATGTAACTCCCTTTGAGTTACATTTGAAAATGACACCAACGTTCCCTGGCCAAGATCAAGCCTCATCAAGAGACAGAAGGGCAGCCAGGCCTTTCTCGTGTATCGCCGGCTTTCGAGGAAATTACCCAACACCCAAATAATGCAGGCACAGTTTCTCCAGTGGTAAGAAAGCTGCTCCAAGCCATCAGATTCAGGCATTTTCATCCACAAGCTGGTCTGCGCCTGCTCCAAGGTAGGCATTATGATGGCACGGTGTGAGAAGCTGTTGTAAATATACATGCTCCAAAGCGCTTCCATCAGCTTTATGATCCCTCATAAAATGTTGGATTAAAGTGATAGAATTGATGGTGTTACAGAGCAATGATTTACTTAGTGAGAAGGCAAACTGTAAAGCCAAACTCAGACATTTCTCTGCCTTTGGAGAACGGGGCAATCAGGTCACTGCTGAACATCGTGCAAACACAAATTGGAGCAAACACATTCCCACAGAATAAGTAATATGTGGCAGCAGGTATTTGGAATGAGAACAAGGATTTCATCCACACAGCTCTACTGCTGAATTATGTAGATAAACAGCGGTGCTGAGATAAGTCAGCTTCCAGCAGGGACATGCAGGTGTCAGGATTCACATCCCTGGTTTATCATTAGCAACCTAGAGCCTAAACTCCCAAACATGAAAGTTCATGTCTGAATTTGATAACATTTGACAAGGTGTTCAGAATTCTGACCCCAAAACTTGCTCTATCTGGGTCACATATGAACTGTCCAGCCCAAAACCTTCTTCGTATCTTCTAGGCTCCAGCTTGGGCAATGCTTCTAATTTCCAGTAACTATTTCTGCTAAAAAACCTAAATTAGTTCTATTGCTCAATTCAGGCCACACATTTTGCTAAGCTTCCGAACACACGCCCTTTAGTCAAATGACAAGATAACGGACTCTGATAGGAGAACACTCTCCAGACAGCCTTTGGTCACTGAAACTCCCTGACCCTCTCCCTCCCTTGGGTTCCGCACAGGCACGTGGAAGTACCTGCTGCTGAGGCAGGCAGGTCAGGAGAGTGAAGATTTGTAGGTTAATGGGATGCTGTTCTGATCAGCGAGATTAGGTTACAAAGCCGTCCCTTTGAAGACTGGCTTCTTCAGTGTGGCACTCTGGTTTACAACTGTGGATTTCTCTTAATTAGATTGTACTCTTAATTATTTATGACCGGTATTATCTGCAGAAGCTGTCCAACACCTACACCTTAATAAGGATAATTGGAATAACCATATTTTTTCCTCTTTTGCAAAGCACCTTGAGCCTCACAGATGAAAAACGCTACGACAGGATTAGATGCGTAATGAAAAAATCATCATTCAAAGTTAAAGAAAAATGAAAAGTGAACTAAAATAGAATTTTCTATTTTACACTTTACTATGGATGAATTGGGGATCATTTATCAGAGGTGGCACTCAGAAAATTTCTACCTGAAAACTGAATGGGGATCTTCTTTATGCATCTCATGATGGGGGATTCCAGGTGAGGATGTCAAAGGCCAGAGCCTGGGCCTGAACGCCATGAGAAATCAGAACAGCCAGCCAGGAGCCTGTGCTATGGAAGTGCTGGGCTATCCTACCACATGCTGGTAGTTCTTGGCTATGTACAGCATCACACAAAAGCAAGAGCTGGTTAAGGTCACTCAAGTTCCTGCATCCACCACAGCTCCTCCACCCTAAAGACATGGCTTTCCAGTCCTCACCTTCCTCAAAAATTCTACTGGAATTGAGACAGAAGGCATTCATGCTTCTGCTTCAACCATGTGGTAAATCTCACAGTGAATATTTATGGGCCTCCCTGAATCAATCTGCTAATGAAAGGCATAATCTTTCAACCTGAGGTCTGATCATGAAGTAGTAGCGGGAATGGCTAAACCCTGAGCCTCAAGGGGCAGGTGGGATCCTCAGTCCCGGCAAAGATGCAAACCCAAAGCTTTTAACTCTTTGAGGGCTATCACCTGCAGACTGGCATTTTGATCTGAGATGAAAGCAGGAGGAATTGGAGTCAGTTCTGCTGAACTCAGAGGGACAGGGACTCTGGAGGGAAAAGGAAGGCATGGCAGACACCATCTCTTGCAGCTGTGGCAGGACCAGAGGCCCTGGATCTCCTCTGCAGGACTGCAGGTAGCAAAACACCCCCTTGTACCACTTAGACTTCAAAATGGACCTGGGAAAGCTCTCCTTCGCACTAACTCCTCTGTCCCCACCACAACACACATCAAGCAGTCCCCATGCAAGCCCTCACTGCCTTCTCCTCATCCCGCTGCTTCCCCATGGCGAGGCTTCCAGAGCCCACCAGGGGTGCCTACGGCGACCCCTAAATACCGGACATGGTTCCGGGGCTTGCGGGCTGAGCCACAGAACTGCTCCACACCCGCCCACCTCGCCCAGGGAAGGAGATGGTGGTGTCCGTAAGGGAGCTCCTTCCCCAGGCTCTGAGGGGGAAGAGGCGTGGGGGAGCCGCCTCAGGGAAGCGGTGGGGCCGTGCAGCCCCGTCCCGGGAGGTCCAAACAGGGAACAGCGTGGGGGTACGCCGGGGGTACCTCAGGATGAAGGCGGGGGGCGCAGGCAGGACCAGGGCGCCAGGGGAGGGCCGGGGCGACCGTGGCCGTTAGGCGGGAGCCGGCGCCGCACGCCGCCGCCTCAGCAGCTCCTCCGGCGGGGAAGCCCCCGCGCCGGTCCCCGCTGCACCTGCCCCCGAGCCCGGCATCCCGGCCCGGCAGGGCGGCCGCGGGCCCCCTTTCTCGTCGCGGGGGGCCGGCAGAGCAGCAGCCAGCCGCGCTCCCCTCAGGCAGCCGGCCTCGCAGCGGCGGCCCGAACCTTCCCCCTCCACTCCCGCTCCTTACCCGGCGGGCGCCTGCCCCAGCGACCGCCCGCTCATCCATCTTGCTCCTCTTCCCTCCGAGGTGACAAAGCCGGCATGGCAATGAGAGACACCGAGGAGCTCTGGGAAGTGCCTACCCCAGATTCAGTTATTAACTTTCACCAGGCGACTGCAACTACGGCACCCGGCATCCCCTGCTGGGCCAGCGCCTGCAAAGGCGGCCGGGAAGTGTAGTCCTCCCGCCTCGCCGCCGCCTCACAGCCCGAGTGCTGAGCGGGAACACAACCCTCGCTGCCCGGCCCAGGGTCGGAAGGCAGCTCTCTGTAACCTCCTTTAGGTTTCCACATCCTGGCTGATGGAGGAGAGGTGGCCCAGGCAGGTGCTCCATGAAGGCAGCTGCTCTTCAATAGGCCTGGAACACACAGACACCCGGGGGCTAAAGGCACAAAAGTCCAATATGAAATACCATCTGGGCTGTGAAGCATACCGAGGTGGTAGGGATCAAGTGGAGCACACAGAAAATGAGAGGATGGATGTGTTTGTCCTCCAAGAGAGGGAACTGTCTTCCCCATCCTCATGGTGTCACTCACAAAATGGCTGCTGCCCACAGGAGGCCACTCCTTGGAAAGGCAGAGCAGCAGCAAAAGTTTTGATGTTTTAGTGTTTTTACCACAGCTGGCCTCCTGGCCAGCCAGATCTGCAAATATGAAAGATGCTCTGGCCCCTCTGTGCCACATCAGCATTGATATCCTTGCACACTGAGCACCAATGGGGGTGCCATTTTTACTACTGAGTAACTTTTTTAAGTACCATTTTTTGCACATTTTACAATGCAGAAATGTTTTATCTGCCTCATGTAGTTAACAGTAGATTGTAAATTATGCAGGGGGACAACATCCATTTTTCTGTACAGTGTCTCTCCTGTCTTGTTGTACAAGGTCTGCTCCCTTGAGCACCCAGACCTGAACATTGCCTTAGTTAAAACAAGCCATGTGAAAACAAAAGGAGTTTTTAGTTGGGAGTAACAAGCATTCGAAGTCAGGTACAAAAATGTTTTCAAGCACAGACCTCTGTGTTCATGGAGCATCACTAGACCTTGTCCTATTTACATAGTTTTGGTTTGTGGCCTTTGATGAAAAAGGGAAAAAAAAACCCAGCAGAGGTAGGGACTGCACACCAACCTCTCACTGTCAACACCACGAAGGGAGCTATGGAGGGAAAGGCTGCTTTTGCTCCATGGGAATGCAGAACACAAGCATGTAAGAATGACACTAAAATAGGCTGTGCCACCAGAACACTGTGTTTACCAGAGCCAGACAAGAAGGATCTGTAATAAAACGTGGTGGAATGTTTGTTTTTGTAGCACTGGATTTCCAAAATCCATAGTCTTTTTGTGGCCAACAAGCTTACTCCTTTCTTTGCTTCGTTACTACAGCTGTCGGAGGTCTGCACCCCTGCCTGGAAAACATGAGCAACAGCAAGAAAGCAATCCTAGCAAAAATCCACATCATTCATACGTAATCAGACAATGCTTGGGAGATTTACAAAGGAGGGGAGGAGGAGAAAACCACAGCGCAGCAGTCATTTGCATGATTCCTGGATTCTTTCCTTTGCAATAGTCACTTTTAGCTTTAAAATGCAACAAGTATCAATTTCATATGCAGCTTTACACACACTTCAGTGTTACTGGGTTTTAATTCACATCCCACCATGACTGAGCAAAATTTGGCAAACAGGCTGTGTCTGTTTATAATACATGCTTTCATTTTGGTTTAGTAATGTAATACACATACATACAAATTAACTTAAAAGCGTACTGTGTTGTGGCTTACTGCTTACCTCAGAGATTCTCTCCATGGTTTGCCCTGGCTGCTTTACACTAAAAGACTCCTGGGAAGCACCCTAACACTGCTGCTGGGAATTCACTAGGAATAAAAACAGGCAATTGCTGCTTTATACTGCTTGACTTTTCTCTGATACAGCAGGATGATACACAACCAGTTCAGCTGGAGCATGACCGCTTATGGTTCTTACAAGCAGAACCATCACTGTTTACATCATCCAAAACACACCTCTGGATGCTTGGAAGCCAGTCTGGGTTTGGAGTGGTCCTGGGTTTGGTTTAGAGCCACTCTGTGCTCACTTCTAGGCTCTGCAACAAGCATAGAAGCCAACACACAAGTCAAAATGGAAATCCTAACTTTATACATATGCATGGTGTTCGTGGTTCTCCACCAACAGTGCTTGCAGTTGTGATGCACTTAAGCCACACACACAAACCTAATTGTCCAGCTGTGTAGTTTTACTAGTTTCAGTGCTTTTTTAGGACCAAAAACTTGAGCAAAGGCACACTGCAGTTGTTTGCTTGGGACTCAGTCTTTACCTGCCTCTAGCTTCAAAGTTTCCACTGTATTCATATTAGAGACATAGAGAACGAGAGGAGTTCTCTACATGAGAAGCACTTTCAAATTTGCTCTTCTTTTTACTAGACTTGTACATTCAAAATTTCATGTTACTTTATTACTTGATGGCATGGAATTTTTAATAGCACATCTGCAAAAATTTACTTCCTTACCAACAAAATTCACTTTGGTGACTGGCTGCTTAGAGATCCATGGGACAAAAAATGAAGGATAGTTACAAATGTAATTAGTGCAAAAAGGAAAATGTCTCTGACTCCTGCTGCTAGGAAATGTTAATGTAAACCATTCTAAAATTCTGAAAGAAGGACCATATACAAACTGGGAGCACTTTAAATATGTTTATTCAGCAGCTATTACAATCAGCCTCCAAAAAACTGGAGTCCTCTCTTGTTTCTGAACCGTGTCATGTGATGAAAATGCCTGCTAAGAACATTGAAGCTATAGGGTGCACTCCTTTCTGAGAAACAGACATGTCTAACAGGGATTAATCTCTTTGAAAAGGCAAAATATAAATATATACACTCTAAATTCACAACAACAGTTGAAACTCACTAGGTTAATTCAAGTGGGAGAACAGTGGACAAATCCACATCATGAAAACTGCAGTTGTAAAATCTCTCTGCTGTCTTCTCTTCAAACCCTGTCCAGTTTTGGTTTCTATTCTGTGGTCTGCCTATCGCAGAGCTGAAATACAGAAGCGCTGAAGTGTTGAATCTCAGTGGGTGTGCACAGGACCGGGAAGTGGGACGGTAGTCTTGTTCTCTACACATTGCTCAAGGCATCCACACCAGGAAGAACCTTACCTGTTAGTAGTTAAAAAAAAAAAAAAAATCGTCACCAATAGAGTTAAGAACCCCTCTGCCCTCAAACAGCTACGTTTTACACTTGTAACTGCACCATTTAAAAAAGAAAGTCAGAATTATAGGTTCAAACTGGCAGAGCTTGGCTCTAAATACACTCCTGCTGATGACGAGTGTGTTAAAAGCATATGGGTTACATTTAAGCTGTTCCACACAGTACGTACTTTTTAGGGCTGTAGCAAGTATCCAGAGCACAGCTGCGCTCGTGTGTCAGCAGATTCTAAACGTACCACAGTCATCAATTCTCAGTTAACAGTAACGGCAAATTTCTATCCAAGTCTCTGCTCAGGTCAGATCCAAACACCAAAAGATCTTTTTCCATGAAGTTTGATGGCAAACAGATATTTGAGTGGATCTAGGGAGCTGCTGCATACTTTTGTCAATCCCTCGTGGCGCATAAATTGAATTTTGGAATGTGTGGTGGAAATTTGAAGAATGAATTAAGAAAAAGCAGCAAAGCCTCCTAACAAGTCTCAAGTGTTTTACTGTGACTGAAACACCCAGATCTAGATATTTACAAGCCTCATTCCAACTGATGGAAGCAAGGAATACCTTTGAGTGCTATTATTAAAATGCAGTGTTTTTTGTAAAGCATTTTGTCCTAGTTAAATAATGAAGAGAGACCATTCTGGTTTAGGTAGGTTTTCTGTTTTTTCTTCCTTCAGAAAACCTACCTTCTAATGCTCAAGCTGTGTGGCAGTACTGAATTTTAACACTGTTGACAACTCACTAGTTTTGCTGGGTTTCTTTGGACTTTTTTTTTTTTACATCTTCAGAAGCTTTTCTAATTAGCTAGACTTCCGTTACATTTAAAAGATCACACACAAACCCACATTTTGTGCCAAAACTTAGACAAGTTTGTCCTTCTGAATAGATCAGTTGCACAGGGTTTCCTTCTAGCCATTTGCATTCTTTCCCTTTACCATCACTCCCTAGGCAACAGAAACAAAAGCTCTGTCTCGCATGGAACTGCTGGAAACCCACAGCTGCAACGCAGTTTATTGCAGTTTCTCTTCCACGGAGAAGTTGACAGCATTAGATAATTTACACATATTGGGAAACAGCTAATTACCAGAGGAAATGAAAACTCATTTAGAGTACAATGCAACTCATTAGAAGCAGCCTGTAAATTCTCACCATTTTGAATCCCAAGCATGCTCGTGCAGGTCCCTAAGCGGTCACCAGAGGGCTCCCCAAAACCAGGGAATATGAAACATCACCTGGAAAGGCGACTTCGGCCATAAACTGGAGACTATTCTGATGAGGTTTCCCTAATAGAAACTGGGCATTTAAAGAGTCTGGTTCACATGTCTCAGGGGATCAATCATCTAGAAAACAGCCCGCTCTCAAGGCCACTTCATTTTCTATTCCAGCGTTCCAGGAGCAGCAGGCTGTGCTGTTTGCATCAATACTCCATTTTCTTTCCTCTCCTCCTCTAGGAGGACTACAGAAGGACAATGCAGAGCTCATTGGTGGAACAGAAAAAGATAAATTCCTTCTGTTGTTGTGCATTCTGGAATATCATCAGATGGAAAGCACCCAGAATGACCCGATTCGCTCAGAGAAGTTAAAAAGAGAACAGTTACCCTCTAGCAGTTCCAGGCTGGCACCACCACCCGTGCTGACGTGGCTCACTTTATCCTCAGTGTTCCACTTTGCACAGCAAGTAGCTGTATCTCCACCACCTGCAGCACAAAGTCAATGTGTCACAGAAGAAATTCAGATTTTGTTCAGCTGAAGTGCCACAGCCCTGCGAAGGGCCAGCCCTGCTCCCTCCCAAATACCTGGCGTTCATACATATGACAGTTGCATTCAGCAAGTCAAGAACTAACATGCAGTTACTTACCAATGATGGTGATGCTGCCCTTTCCAGTTACTTCCACCACTTTGTCCATCAGGGCTTTGGTTCCTTTGGCAAACTTGTCCCACTCAAAGACACCAACTGGACCATTCCACACAATTTGCTTGGCCCTTCCCACAACTTCAACAAACTTCTTCACACTTTCAGGGCCGCAGTCCAAGCCCTAAGAGAAGCCACAGACACACTCACTGCCCACCCTCATCTCAAATCACCAGCGTTTAGCTAGGATCATCGGGCAGCTCTGCATATGAAGGAAGGGTTTCTCTGTATACACTGAACACTGGGCAACAGAGAGATCTGCCAGCAGCTGCTGTGATAGGATGGAGTCTGGTGTGGTACTGATCTGCCTAGTTATTTTTAAATCAATGCCAGAGGCTTGAAGCCTTGTTGCTGACTCTACTTAAATTCCCATTAAAAAAAAAAAAAAAAAAAAGATTTCTACTGCATTCAGATTTGAAGGTTTTAGAAGAATGTTGCTGTTTTAATCCAAATCTTACAAAAGCTACTTTAGACTTAAAATTTCGTGACAGACCACAGGGGCTTCAGTTTCATTAAACCATTAAAAAACTCTAGGCAGCTTGACTGCCTTAAGAAAGGTTTGCAAAGGATCACAATTACTCTCCCTGCTCCTTTAAGAGGTGCCCTTCCTACCCCACTGAAGCTCTTCCTTTATCCCTTGCCTATTAAAACCTACCATCCATCCAGCAGGAATGCCCGAAGCCACGGTGGCTTCCCCAGTCTGTGCATGCTCATCAAATTTGTCCGCAGTGACGAAGTCAACAGGCAGAGTAATCTTCACACCGTTCTTCTCTGCCTTGGCCATCAGGTCCTTGACAATTTTTGATCCCTCTTCATCAAATAGAGAGTTGCCAATCTAGAGAAATTATTTGGGAAAAGTGAGAAGAGACCAGCAGCAGTCAAACTGAGCAGTCCTACAGCAACTCTGGAAGGAGCTTTTTCTTAAAGCACCTAGCTAGACACAGGCAGTGACAGCAACTTCTTAATACCAGAATACATGAGAGACATTCTGACCATATTCCTTGTTAGGAGCAGACATGGAATTTCTCTTTTCATACCTCCATGTTGTTGATCACTTTGAGGAAGGTGAACGCCATTCCACCACCAATGATCATCTCATTGACCTTATCCAACATGTTACTGATCAGCTGGATCTTATCCTGAACTTTGGCTCTGGCAAGAGAGAGAAGAGGAAAAAGAATGAATAACATGGCCACTGCCCACAGTGCCTCAGACAGAACTTGCTCTCTAGTAGTTCTTAGCTAAGATGGCATGAAGCCTTACAAGGACATCTTGGACTGAAGCAGATTTAATAACTGCTGTTCAGTACTGGCAGTATCACAATTGTTGCATGTCAAAGACACTGAGAGAATGATCCAGCAAAGGAGTTGTTGGGTGTGGGCAGAAAGGCCATTTGCCCACTTAGCAGGCCAGCATTAAAATCAACTTGTAAGAGCATTGTTCACCCCTCTAGTTTCTTCTGTTTAAATATAAACCTCGTTTGCCCCTTCAGAGCCTGATTTCCCGACTGTCCAGCAAGGCAGAACAGTGATCAGAGCACTGCCATTCACCCCCACTGCCCAACCTCAAATCCTCTGTACCACCTGCCACGTGCCCAGCTCCTGTAACCTGTCCAGATCTAGCACCACAGCACGCTCACTGTACAACTTCAAACTGCAAGAATGATCTGTGATACAGAACTACCCTGCCCAAAAGAGACAACTGCTTCTGGCACAAGGTGCAAATGATAATGGAACAACAATGCCAAAACTACTTTATACAGGAATGGCAGAGGAGAAAGTAAATAGGCAGAAGTCCTCTGTCTTTCCACTTGAATGCCATGCATGGCATTTCTGTTGTTACCTAGAAGCTTCATAGAAGACCTTAGGAAAAAACTCTGAGCTAAGCCTAGGCTGGCACTCGGCACTGTAATCTTAGTTTGACCATGCCCTGCTTGGTGACATCAGACAAGAATGTTTCCTCTTCTTCCTTTAGTTTCCTTATCTCTGAAACAGAGATAATTATATGAATTTCATTGATAAAATGCTTTCAGACCTAACCATAAGAATTAGGTATTGCCCCTACAAACCCAACCTTACTGACCATGGAGAGCTCTGGTATGAACCTGCTGCCAATCACAGTTTACGCCACAAAGTTGATAAATCACAGAATGGTCTGGGTTGGAAGGGACCCCAAGGATCACAGAGCTCCAACCCCCTGCCACAGGCAGGGCCACCAACCTCCAGGCCTGGAGCTACGCAAGGTTGCCCAGGGCCCCATCCAACCTGGCCTTGAACACTTCCAGGGATGGGGCGTCCAACCCCTCTCTGGGCAGCCCGTTCCAGTCCCTCACCACTCTCTCTGTAAAGAACTTCCACCTAACATACAATCTAAACCTTCCCTCCTTCAGCTTCACTCCATCCCCCTTGTCCTGCCATTATCTACCCTTTTAAAAAGTTGATTTCTCTCTTGCTTCTCTGCTCCCTTCAGGTACTGGAAGGCTGCAATGAGGTCCCCCCGCAGCCTTCTCTTCTCCAGGCTGAACAAGCCCAGCTCCCTCAGCCTCTCTTTGTAGGGCAGGTGCTCCAGCCCTCTAATCACCTTTGTGGCCTCATCTGAACCCTCTTCAACATTTCCACATATTTCTTGTATTGGGGCCCCAGATCTGGACACAGAGCAGGACAATCCCCTCCCTGTCCCTGCTGCCACCCCTCTTCTGATGGAGCCCAGGATCCCATCACTCCTCCGAGCTGCAAGAGCCACTGCTGGCTCATGTTAAGTTTCTCATCCACCAGAACCCCAGGTCCTTCTCAGCAGGGCTGCTCCCCAGGAGCTCTTCTCCCAGTCTGTGTGCATGTCTGGGGTTCCTCATTAGGTTCACATGGGGCCACCTTTCCAGCCTGTCAAGATCCCTCAGGATGGCTTCCTTTCCTTCTGTTGTGTCACCCACACCACTCAGCTTGGTGTCATGCTGCTACACTGTGGAAACTGTACTGGCAGAGAAATGTTGATGGGATGGGACAGAGCCACAGCAAGATGGGCCCTATGGGAGCCATCCTGCCACAAGCAGCTCAATGGAAACGGAGACATGAGAAGGCAAATCAGATTTCTATTTCTTTCCCTCCCATATACCCTGCTGCTGGCACTTTCTTTGCCAACACATTTCATTTAACTAACTTTTTCCTGTTAGTACAGATGTTCTCACCTCACCTTCTAGCCCGTTTTTGTTACATAAAAGCAGCAGCAAACCTGCAGCTGAACCACATGCAGCTTCAAAGTGTAACTTCCCTCTGGTACAAGAGGGATTGCTCAACTTGCCATCCCACCTAGGAACCAGCTGAACTGCCAGTGGAACAGTGATGTTTTCAAATAGGTAAGTATGTTTTCTGGTTCCAAACCGCTCTCAGAGCTCCTCCTGCAACTCGCGAAGACACAGCTGTCATTCATCGGTCCCTGGCCACACAGGGGGTTCAATATCAAGCTCCTAGTCTGGGACATGCACCTCTCAAAGAAGGCTATTTCGTTCCCCCTGGCTTCACACCACTTCCAGGCTTTCCTAACAGGCCTGATATTTTAACATTTCAGCACCCTGGCCGCTGCTCTAACTCAAACATCTGATGAGGCAAACTGACAAACTTTCCCTTTCCCTGCAAGTTCCATCACAGGCCATGAGGAGCATATTGCACTTATTGCTGGGTCACTGTGGCTGTAAACCTTGGGAGGGTACTCAGAAAGAGGAAAAAGCACTGCTCAGTGTAACCATGGTCATAGAAAAAGCTTAAAATTTTAAGCAAGAACTGAATACTACTTCTTAAACGCACATTTATGGGTTTAATAAGCCACAATCTAGCAAGAACATGATAATGTTAATGTGTCCAAGCTTTGTGTTACTTAGCAAAGTATTTTAATTGACCTGATGAACTGAAATACATTGTCACAGAACTACAGTGCTAAACTGGGAACACACATGACAAAAACCAACGGCAATGGGAAATTATTTCTGCACAGGAGCAGCCACTTGGATTTGCACCTACAGATTTCTTTGCACACTAGCTGCCATGAAAAGCAGAGGCCCAGCCAGCTACAGTAGGTCACTGTTGCATAACAACAGATCGTGTCAACTTACAGAGTGCTGAGCCTGCGGGATGCCTGTACTCTGAACTGTGGAGGAAAGGTCACTGACAGTGTTTCAGGGCCATCATGTGTATCTAACAGCTCTTCTGGTTCATCTGTACAACCAACTGCTGTGGACTAGCCCAGACCCTGATACCACGGGAGCGGACGTGGAGAGAGCTTCTCCTCCTTATAGAGGTCTTGGGACTTACTGACAAACTGGAACCATGGGTTCAGTTAAAAAGAAAGCACTGATCAGAATCAAGCCAAAATTGCTTTTTGATTTTACAGAGGAGTTACAGAGAAATACAGTCAATACATTCTTGAGTCTTACCCTCCAAGAATTGCCAAGAAGGGCCTCTCCGGACTCTCTAGGGCCTTAGCAAAATAATCCAGTTCCTTCTTCATCAGGAAGCCAGCCGCCTTCTGAGGCAGATTGACACCTACCATGGAGCTGCAGAATAAAGGAAGAGTGAGGAAATGAACAGATTTCTAGCAGTACGGGTCCGGACACTCCTGTGTCTCACAGCATTGTAAAGGTGATCCCTTAGTTGGCTGCAGCAATAAGAATAGCTACTACATGCCTGAAAACAAGCACAGGATTTTTGTTTTCCTAGTTTGGCAAGATGGCTGTGCCTGCTTACTTTCTCAGACTGCTTGTACCAGCATACTGATACATATGACATTGACAGTGCTAACTAGTGATCCAGAACACTGATGGACAAACAAGCACAGCAAGAGCAGAGATGTCTTTTTCCAGTAGTGCTGGATTATGAAATCAAGCTCAAAGAGGACAACCTGAGTTTCCAAGTACATACATCTAAACACACTCTGTGAGAATAATCAATCTGGAGCAATCAGTTTTTCTGGAAAAGAGGTCTGCTGTAGTTGCAGACAATTTTTAAGTCCTAAGCAAGTAAGTTTTTTTATCTTCAAAGCCTAAAATGTCAGTTCAAGTCTTCAGAGTTTCAGCTGTGTCTTGTCCCCAGAGGCAAGCTTGAAAGAGCATACACAATTGACAACTACCTCCACTAAATCCATTATGCAGGAACAAATACAGCAGAGTGAAAATGGGATAAACCCAGAAGGAAGTTAACACTCCTTGAGGGCAAAGCTGTGTTTCCACAACAGTTAGCTCCGCCTGTGGAAGGGAAACGGATACACACCTGTGAGCTCGGTGGGCAGTTCCAAAAGCATCATTGACATAGACATCTCCCAGTTTAGAAAGAGAGGCTCTGAAAGCCTCCACTTTCCCAGAATCAGCCTTGATCTAAGAAGAGAAAAAAAGGTCAAGCTGGTGCAATTCAGGTACAGAGAGTTGATTCTGAAACTAAAAAAGTTGGCAACTTGACTGGTAAACCCAAAGCAAAGAACGGTCAGCTGGAGAAACTCATCAGTTCATCCTGTGGGTCACTATTTCATATGTTCTTTCCCAGTCCAGTAGGAGCATCAAAAAGGTTTAAATGGTTTCAACTCAACGTTAAACCCCCTGGGACTGTTATTACAGGCCTAAGGACTGTTACCATTTCAAGTTTCTTGTCTGCCAATGGAGCAGGAGGAAACTACAGCACCACCAACCTTTCAGTCTCTCATTTCCAGCTTTGTGCAGTGAACAAAAGTGAGGCATTGCTTACAGAGACAAGCAGTGCTGAGACAAGAACTCACGCTCTCTTACTGAGCAAATCAAGCGCAGTCTCCAAGCACTACAGGTAAAAGGATTGATTTAGCGACTGCACTGAGGATTAACTTATAAATAGCCTGCACTCTACAACAGGCCACAGTGAAAGCAGCCAACATGGGAAAGCCAGAGATAAGCTTAGCACATACTGGGCAAGAACAGATGTATTGGTGTTAAAAGACTTTTTCTCCATCCTTCACGCGCCCTGGAGCTTGGATGAAGCTCCTGTAGTTCAGCAGAGCTCACCTCAACAGTAGTGACTGCTCAGACCTACTTCACAGCCACTTGCTCCTAAAGACCTGGCAGTCAAGTGATCACTTCTCCCAAGTGCTTTACCAGCTCACCCTTGCAAGTGAGGACTCCACCAGCACCCAGGCATCACAACATGGGAGTGATGCAGGAGGGTACTCCAAGACATGGCTGCTGGGTTCAGCACAGCTTGGGTGCATACACCCAGCTAAATAAGCTGAGAATTAACAGAAACACACTAAACCAAGGGACTGTTTCCCAAAGCAAATTTAATTCTTGCCCCACTCTCCTCCCTGCCACCATATTCTACATTAGCTTTCAGCTCTAGCAGTGAGTAACTCGAGGTTTGCTCAGTTTCTCATTGCCATCTCCAAAGGCTTACTAGTGCCCTGGGCTATGTTTCTAAACTACAGGAGTCCCAGGTCAGCCCTTAAAGGGCACCATGCGATGTCAGCATTCCACTCCATGAACTGCATCTGAAAGGAGCCAAGGCCTGTGTGAACTCAGCAGGGTCACCATCGCTAAGAAAAGCAGCTGTCTGTAGCAAGCATTCTTCCTGACCTTCAAGGAAATGTCAGAGGTGCAAGGCAGCCTGGTTCTAGACGACAACTCCTGAGAGCAGATAGGCTTATAAAAGGGTTTGATACATCTCAGTACTTCAAAATATTTAAGCATTATATTAAAACATTACTCAGATAACCAAGGAAGAAGTGTCAGTTTGTTGTCACTGGGGCCATAAGATTATCTCCAACATTTTTTGGTTTACACATAAAGTCAAATAAGCAGCAATCAGTTTCCTGCTCTTTTTCCTTCTTTTACAGACTATGCCACCTTCAGCAGTCACTTATATCCTTTCACTTAAGCTGCTTCATCTTGGAAATTCACCATGCTTGACTCACACTTCTGTACAGCATGGTACAAGTGATCAGAGAGGTGAAGAACTCTGACATCCTTCTGAAAGTAAACTCATAAACCAAATTTTAGACAGGCTGCTGGCTCCTTGTCAATGTGCAGCATAACCTAGAGCAGGCACACAGAAAAGCTAGATAGGAAGTTTCACCTTGTTCCCTGAAGCATCCTTCCCTTTCCCTTCTTCTTCTACGTGGAATCGGAGGTTCTCTAGCAGGATGATGGAGCCAGCTGCAGGATTAGCACAGGCTGCCTCCACCTCAGGACCAACACAGTCCTTCAGGAATAAGACCTCCCTGCAACATAAGATATACACTGTTATCCCACCTTTCAGAAAGCAAAGTATCCAGGTCCACTGACAGGGCCTGATGTATGCTGGACTGCTCTTCTACTTCACCTGCCCATCAGTGCTTTAAGCTCCACAGCTACTGGGGCCAAGGAGAACTTTTCAGGCATAGGAACACCATCTGGGCGACCCAGGTGACTCATCAAAACCACTGACTTGGCTCCATGATCCAAACAGTGTTTGATTGTAGGAACAGCTGCCTTGATTCTGCAATGGCAGAGAAGAACAATTTAGAAAGGATTGAAGCAGAATTTACCAGGCAAGCAGGCTTCATGACTGCTTACACAAGAGCCCTGAGAGCTGCCCCTCAAAAATGACAAGAGAAATGGAGTACAAGAGCTAGGCAGAACGATTACTTGAGAAGTCCACCCCACCTCCCATGTTCACACAGTTCAGCCTACCTCTTATCAAAGGACATTTTGACACCACCATTTCTAAACCCCTGCCTTTGTGTGCTGCACTAACATCACCCAACAGGTTAACAACTGCAGGGGAACCAGGGGGCAGGTCTTCTGGATACTACAGACAGATAAAGCAACTTTTCACTTACAACCAAAGGGAGGTGGATGTGAAGTGGTCATAACCCTTCAACTGTATTTATAGCATGAAGTTCAGGCTCTGTACAACTGAGAGACTTTTTCTGTATGCTTCCCACAGCCGCTACGGTGAGAAGCAACCCCCTAATTACTGTAGCTTGCCAATACCTGCAGGGGGTTTAATTAACAATGGACCTTCTCTGAGACACCTTTCATATTCTGGTATGAGCAATGACAGCTTATTCAAAGTAGCATTCCTGGTACTGCTAGCAGAACTGGAATAAGTCAGAGAAAATGGACTTTGAGCCTTCCATCTGGGTTGGGAACTATGACTCACCTTTGATTGTTGGTTATTTTGTGATCCTTCATTGGAACATTGAAGTCAACCCTAAAAAAAAAAAAAAAGGTAATAAAATTAAATACTCCACAGATTTTTTTTTTTACCAAGAGGGAGGGAACCTGCTGGTAAAAGTGCTGGGGAGAAAAGCAGTGTTACAATTAGAGTAAGATATTAGCTCTGCCTTGTACACAACTTCTCTTTTGAAACCAGTATGCTGTTAGCCATTTCGGCTTGTAATAACAGAATACAAACGGAGAGCAAACACCTGACAGAAGGGCTCAGGTAAGCTATGCCACCGACGCATCCTAATGCTCACAACTGCAGTAGAAAACGATGCTGAAGCAGGAACAGAGATGGAACGAGCTTCCTGCAGCCCTTTCACTTTAAGCTACGAGCTCTCAGACCACTGACCGGGAGCTTTCAAGGGAAAGGAAGGGAATAACGAAAAGTGACACTGTGTTCACTAATGAGGCCTCAAAACACTCCACTGGCCGACTGCAGCGAGCAGGTGGGCTCAAGGCAGCTGCTCAGCCATTGCCCACAACTCCAAATTTCTGCTCTCTGCAGGAGAGCGCTGTGGCTTATGGATTCCCACAGGAAGACCTGAGGCAGATCTGGATGTCGCCTCCCTGCTCCTGGCAGAGGAAGGGATGGAAGGGAGGAGTTTCATCAGCCGCTCTCACTAGCGTACCCTGTGCCCATGTGCTGAGTAGCAGCAGGAAGCTGCGTTGCGTAAGCGCCAAGGCAGAAATTACTCACAGGCTGGGGGAGGGAGCATCCAACCGGCTGCAACAGGGTACCGAAGGCAAAGGGAAAGTGTTACCTTTCACCGTTCGCTACGGCTACTACAGAACCGAAGTCGGGGAGTTGCTCAGCTCCTGGTAGCCTGCTCAGCACCAGAAAGAGATGGAAAGAACAAAAGCTGCCAGCTAAACAGGGGTAGCCGAGCAGAAAGAAACCGAATCGGCAGCCCTGCAGCAGAGGGGACTAATTCTAGAAAAGGCAAAGAAAGGCACTATTATCATGCCATTATTCTAAAGTGAGAGAGTAAAAGAACAGTGATTTACTGAGCCATCAGAACTACAAAAGACCCAGCTAACCCTTCCCCCCCCGCCCCCCCTGCTGCACGACATGTGAAACCTGAGCTCCCCTTAAACCCTTTCTCCTCTCCATTCCCAGCTTCCCTCGAAGCTTCAGTTTTGGAACTGGAAGATAAGCAGGGTAACGAGGATGCCAAAATTATGGCGAATGCAAGACTTAAAGAAAAAAAAAAGTATCGATTTTAGTAGCAGCGAGAGCACGTGGCGAGTCCTCTCAGGGAGAGGAGATGCAGGCGGAAACAAAGATGGGCACCTCGTGTGATGCTTCGCTCAGAGAACTGAAGGCAGGTCACCAGAGGCCACCAGAGACCAGGAGCTGGCCACCCCTTCCTCTGCCAACGTAGGCTGTAAAGCAACTCAGGAGAGGGAAAAACAGATGGAGGAAAATAATCAGTTGTTACAGAGATCTTTTGTTGTACCAGATTTAGGAAGCAGATGCAAATCCTGAGCTAGCTTCTTCAGTATTCGGTACTGGGGCCAGTTTTGGTGATCGCATTTCTAGGGAACTACTTCGAAAGAAGGCAAGAGGGAGAGGCAGCGTAAGGAAAAGTCGTCTGGCACAGGCTGCAGGAACAGAAGTTGTAGCTGGGTTACACCTGCCTACCCACAGACACGTACCCGTCATTTTACGGTGACCTTGGCCAAAGAATTCCACAGGGAAAGTATTTTGAGCAGGATGTATCACGATGCAGCTCAGTGCCCTTATCTCCCAGCACCTGGCAGCGATTCCACGCTAGGCTTACAGCAGACCTCGATGTTTATAAACTATAAGGTCCTATTTTAGGGATTTGGATGCTGAACCCATTAATTTCACTCCTACTGCGAAAAGCAGAATTAATTTTACTTGCGTGGCTGACCAGAGCCGTATTTTCCCTTTTTTATTGCGATGCTTTCTGGGTTTGTAGGAAGGAAAAAGGGAACTGGGGAGCGAAACGTATTTCTCCTGTACTGCCGAATAAACCACGGCATCCCGGCTGGCCTCCCCCTCCAACAGCCCGCGGATGATCCGTGCGGCGGCAGTGGCTGCCCATCCCCGGGCAGGGGATGCTGGACACCGTCCATCTCAGCCCTGCCAGGGCCGAGCGAGGCCTGAGCTTACACGCCTCCCCGTCAATCACAGCGCTCCCCACACGGAGCCAGACACGTTTCTCTGATGGGGAACTGGGGATGCAAGGAGCCTTTCCGGCAGCAGGCGTATGAAGGGAAGAAACCGGAACCAAAACGCCACCGAAAATCACTTGCCGGGCTCAGAGAGGGACCTGCCCAGCGCAGAGAGGTCTTGCTGCTGCCCGCGCAAAGCGGAAACCCAGCCGCTCCCCGGCGGCGGGCAGCCCGCCGAACCCCGCCACCCGCCCGCGCCCTGCCCGGACCCAGCGGGGAGGGCGGGGCAGGACACCCGCCGCGGCCTGGGAGGCCGCAAGCGGCTCCGCAGCCTCCTCCGCCCCCGGGAGATGCACCTCGCACCCCGTTCCCGCACGGCACACGCGCATCCCGCTGCCTCCCGCCCTCCGCGCGGGGCCCGGCAGGCGCTGCGGGCCGCTCGCGAGGCAAGGGCACCGGGAGCGGCGGCCCCGGGCACTGCTGCCGCCGGGCTGGGCTGGGCTGGGCCGTTCCCCCCCTCACCGCACGGCTGCAACGCGTGCGTCGAACCCCGGCTCCGCACCTCATGACGACTCGCTTGCCCTTCACGTCCACCTTGTCGAGGGTGAGCTTGTTGGAGAGAGACATGTCTGCTACCGGCACAGCACAACCTGACGCACCACTCTGCTCCGCCGCCGACCGCGCTCTGCCGCAGCGGCCGCCAGCGCCGCCGGCACCCGGCGCGCCCCGCCTCCGCCCGCCACCGATTGGGCCGCGCTGACCGCCGAGCCTCGCTACTGGCCGGGCCTCCTGCCCGTCGGCGGGTCCCCCGCCCCCGCAGGAGGCCGGGCTGCGGCGGGAGGCCCGGTCACGTCCCGCACGCAGCCTCCCGCCGCCGGGTTCGGTCGGCGGCGCTGGAGCCTTATGGCCGGTTCTGGGGTGTCTGGGTGCTACAGGCTTTCTTCGCGCACCGCAAGCCCCGAGAGGCAGGCGGAGTTTATAAACGAGTTTATAAATACGGTTGGCCGGAGAGCTGAAGCGGTAATCGCGGCGTGCCCCACGCTTCTGCTGGGACGCTCAGGTGACGCCCCGCTGGCCTCCCAGCCTCCTTACTCCGGCTCCTGGAAGCGAGCCCTTGTGTTCCCTCTTGAAGCACTTGATCGGGTTCCACTGACACAGACCCGCTCCCCCGTCTCTAACATCCACAATGGCTGCAAATTGGAGCCCAGGAAGTTCCACACCAACATGCGGAGGAACTTTTCCCCAGTGAGGGTGCCAGAGCCCTGGGACAGGCTGTCCAGGGAGGTGGTGGAGTCTCCTTCTCTGGAGAGATTCCAGCCCCATCTGGACGCCTGTCTGTGCAGTATGAGCTGGGGAGCTGCTTCGGCAGGGGGGTTGGACCCCATGATCTCTGGAGGTCCCTTCCAACCCCTACAGCTCTGTGATTCTGGGATTGGGCCTCCCCGGGGGTTGGCTGTGTACATGTGGTTCAGTGGGATCTGGCCACAGCTGGCACCAGGGCACAGGGCTGGCACCTCACCAAAAGGACGAGTCCCAGGGTCTTTTTAAAGGACCTAAGTGGATAGATCCATCTTCTCAAGACAGCTGGAGAAAAACCACCCACTGAGAGGGGTCAGTGCACCCTGAGAAGCCTACGATTCCGAACACGTGCTGTGTGACACACAATGTAAAGAGGCATGGGGCCATATGAAAGAGGAGCTCACAGCCCTTTGTCTTTTACCCACAGGGCAGCTAGGCCTTTCTGCTTGCTGGTGAGTCTCTTATCACACTTGCTGCATACACAGGCGCTGCTGAGAAAATGGTGATGGCAAGCTGCACACCCAGCAGAATTGGTTCTCTGCTGACAGCAAGGCCAGGCTCAGAGGAACAGCCTACAGTGGGAAAGAACTTAGAAGAAACAAAATACAAAGATATGTAGTGAGCCAAACTCCTTGCTCAGACAGATGAAAACATCCAGCCTGGGGCAGGAGAGCGGGAGCTTCCTCCTGCAGGACTTGTCAGAAACCTCCAGGACAGGCTGGAGGCATCAGTTCAACCGGGTCATGCAGCAATGCAACAGTGATAAAACCTTAAAGAATGCAATGGGAACAACTAACATGTGATGTAAAACCATGATGGTGGCCTGCTAGGATGGAGAAAGCCAGGCAAACACCACCTTAGGTTGTCAGTGTGGGTCACCATAGTTCATCATCTACAGCTATAAATCATACAATCGCAGTTCAAATGAAATTAGGTTCAGTAATGGTCTCACTGTTGACTGCAGAGTAGATCTGGAGTGTACCCAGTGGTCCCTCCTGTGCATTAGTAGAGCAAGCCCTGAACTTCCAACAGCCAGCAGAGTCCTTGTAAACCAGAGGAGCTGGCACGATCACCAGTGAGCAGGGATGTCTGGCAGAATCAATGCTAGTACAACATTCACCAAGGCCCAAGTGTCAAGTCCTAAATCAGTCCTAAATTCAGCCTTTCCAGAATCAGGGAGGACTCCAGTTTTGCATCCTCTTTCAGGGTTTCTTCAGCGAAGGAGCTCTCCTAAGGGTGGGGAGAACCCGCACACAAGTACAACCGATGGCAGGTGAATGAATACTCATGTTAAAGAAACTCTGAGTAAGAAGATAAGCAAGGAGTACTCCAGGTCCACAGGAGCTGTAACTATTTAACTGTCCTGAAATTCCTCTATTTCCTCTCCCCATTCTACTTCATGCTGTGCTGCTTTCTTCAAAGGCACCGGTTGCATTCCTTGCTGCTGACTCAGAAGACACCTCTTCCCAGCTGCAGTCCTCAAGCGCATCCTTGACACCTATTCCTTTCTCTGGTAAATGGATCTGTTCATTAGTACAAGGGTTTATTTTAAAAAGCTTGGCACCAACACAGTAACTGCAGCATTAGTGCAAGATGGGCAGTAGTTCAATACCACAGCAGACTGGGACCAGGGCACAGCAGCACACTTGTTAATCCCCAGTTAGCAGAGAGCATTCTGGAGTAAAGGACTAAGCAGGCCATAAATAAAAACAAACGACCCTCTATACAATGGAATCAACTCCACTACAACCCCCTACACCTAGTAGATTAGTAGAGTATCATGAGAAATCTGGAGTCACCTGAAATGAGAGGCATAGCACAGTTAGTTACAGAGACTGTTTGGGGCTGAACTGCGGCCACAGTTCACAAGGCGTACGCTGGGTTTATGCGTGCTTGCTTTCTCTCCAATTTTGTTGGTGAAGAACATGAGGAAGGACGTTATGGGAGAACTTCCAGCGGCAGAACGTCATTCCAGATGGGATATGGCCAGGGCACCACAATTTGTGAGTTATAACGAAGTTACAAAGAAAGGGGAAGGATTACAGGAATGTGTTCAAGACTCAAAGCTCATTTCCACGCTTGAGTCACCTTTCTGTCCTTCCCTCTTGTGAAATATTTAGAATATACTGCAAATATTTAAAGAAAAAAGCCCGTGCAAACAGTCCCAAACCTGTACTTTTAAATTAACCAGCACAACAAAGCCAGGAGGGCAAAGGGCTGGTAATGAAAAAAACCAAGGATCCCACGTTGGACCTGGGACTGTGCTGGGAAGGAATTTCTAGGAACAGGAAGCAGAAGCTGTACTTCAGCCCTTGCCTGCATGATCCTTCCTGCTTCACTGAGCCAAAAGGAACGGGATCGTGGCAAGCTGAGACAGAGCACGGGCTGCGGTGCACTGCCCTGCATGTTGCTGTGACTCAGGCTGACGGGCTGTGCTTTGGAGACCCATCATCCACATCTGGGGCTGGAGCGCATGAGCTGGGCTGCAGACACTTCCTGTGCTTACAAGCACCCTCTGCATTTTTCGCTTCTGCCTAAAAAGGAGCATCAGCACCACTTTCAGGTGGTGGTTTCTCCTGGCAGTACTGCAGTATTCAAGCCCAGGTACGTTCAGGAAAGATGAAAGAGCATTTAGGAGAAAGAGAGAGGGGGGGAAAAATTCTGGAAGGAGACTCAGATAAAGCCCCCAAATACTGGCTCTCAACCTTATGTACCTAGATTTCAGAAACAGGGCATTGCTGCACGAGTCTAGAGCAAGGCCATTAATATTAAAGGCTTTTGCACATGTATCGTGTTTCCCCATGGGGTTCTAACACCACGGTTTAAAAATAAGATAAAAAAATATATATATATATTTAAACTCTCTTGAATTAATTTCTAACATGGATTTTCTTGGGCGATACAAGCTGATGGAGTTTGGGGCACATATTTTGACATTCAATACATTGTTCTGTGCACTGAACACACGGTGAGTCCCCGGGGTCTAACTGGGGACTTGGATCCATTCCTTGGGGGGATGGATCTTCCTTGGGGGAATGGATTAAAGCTAAAGGAGGGGAGGCTTAGAGGAACAGGCTGCCCAGAGAGGGGGTGGGTGCCCCATCCCTGGAGGTGTTCAAGGCCAGGTTGGATGTGGCCTTGGGAAACCTTGCATAGCTCCAGGCCTGGAGCCTGGTGGCCCTGTCTGTGGCAGGGGGGTTGGAGCTCTGTGATCCTTGGGGTCACTTCCAACCCCGAGTGACCTTGGGGTCACTTCCAACCCAGACCAGTCTGTGATTCTATGTGTTTAGTGGGATAAAAAAAAATAACTCTGACCTCCTCAGCAGTTTTCATTCCTGAGCTTTCATTCACAGTGGGCTGCTCTGCCGGCAGCAGAGCTCTGGTACCAAGGGCAATGCCAAATCTGGAACCAAAGCCTGAGCTTTAGGGCTGGCCAGACCTTTCTGCAGAGATGCTTTCAAAAAAAAGAGAGCTCTTAAAGGAAGCTAATGTAGCCATCCTACAATGAGAACAAGGAGGGAGTGGTTAAAGAAGCAATCCCTGCAGGAATTGTGTGCTGGTGACACAGCTTCCATCAGGCCCCAGACCAACAGCCAAAGGGAGTGCCAGGCTGCTGGAACACGGCAGCTCCCACTGGTGCTGCTGGGATGCCAGACAGGACAATGAGTTTTAGAGTAATGTGAGGGCTGCAGCTGGCCTGTGCAGCACAGCCCAAGCCTGCAGCACGAGGGGTTTTCCTGACGCGCAGCACTCAGCCTGATGTAAGGCAGCTATCAGGTGTTCCTGGAGAAAAGGTGCAGTGTTACACACACACACACACACACACACACACACACACACACACACCCACCCACCACACACACACACACACCCCCCCCACACACACACACACACTGTGTTTTGAAGTTGGGATGGGAGCAGTGCTGAGAACACAAGGATGTTTCCAGTTGTTGCCAAGTAATCAAGGACTTTTCAGTTGTTCATATTTCCCAGCTAACAAGAAGGGAGGGAACACAGCCAGGACAGGTGGCCCGAGCTGGCCAAAGGGGGTATTCCGTGCCAATTTGTCATGCTCAGTATAAAAGGGGTGCTGGTGTGGGGAGGAGCAAGGAGCTCCAGGACCTGCAGTTTTGGGAACAGTCGGGTGTCAGGACAGCTCTGAGCTGTGCAGTTCAGTGAGAAACTGCTTTGTGTGCCACCAGTTTAATGTATTTTTGTATAAAGTCCTGTTATTATATATCTCTTTCAGCTATTCCAGTAAACTCTCCTTATCCCAGCCCTCTAAGTTTTGGTTGCTTGGGTTTTCTTCTCCCTCCCTTTCCCCCTTTTCCTCCCCTCAACTTCCCCCACCCTCCCCTTTTAAAGAACAAGCAGCTGTGTGGTGCTTGGCTTCCAGCTGGGGCAAAACCACACCACCTGGGCTGCATCCCCAGGAGTGTGGCCAGCAGATCAAGAGAGGGGATTCTGTGCCTCTGCTCTGCTCTGGGAAGACCTTACCTGCAGTGCTGTGTCCAGCTTTGGAGCCCTCAGCACAAGGACATGGACCTGTTGGAGCGTGTCCAGAGGAGCCAGAAACATGATCCTGGGGCTGGAGTACCTCTGCTTTGTAGCCAGGCTGAGAAAGTTGGGCTGGTTCAGCCTGGTGAAGAGAAGGCTCCAGGGAACCTTACAGCCCCTTCCAGTCCCTGAAAGGTGCCTGTAGGAAAGCTGGGGAAGAACTGGTCCTGAGGCTATGGAGCGACAGGACGAGGGGATGATAGGATTACACTAGAAAATGGGATATTCAGATTGGGTATTAGGGAAAAGTTCTTCACTCTGAGGATGGTGGATCCCTGGCACAGATTGCCCAGAGAGGTGGTGGAGGCCCATCTCTGAAGACACTCGAGGTCAGGCTCAATGGGGCTCTGAGGGACCTGATCAGATGTCCCTGCTCACTGCAGGGTGGAACTAGGTGGCCTTTGAAGGTCCCTTCCAGCCCAACACATTCTATGATTCTGTTTCAGAGCAGGTTCTGGGGTTTTTTTAAATGAAAATAAGAAAAAACAGCTCAAAGGAGCCCTGGAAGGTTCAGTTTACTAAAATGCTGGAGATGCTTCCAGAAACCTCAAAAGCCCTTTCCAGGCTTTGCACCTTTTTCTACCCCAACAAACCCCAGCTAAAAGCCCCTGGGGATGTGCTGGCCAGAGAGGCTGAGCTGTTCCTGTCCTGCTGCGGGACAGGCAGCAGTGTCACAGCCCAGTGTGCGGCGTGTGGCCCAACGCAGCACAACACGGAGCCGCTGCAGGACTTGGGAAGTCACGGACAGACAGACTGACAGGGGAGCACAGCATGAGATTCAGAGGAGCCTTCAGTGTTACATCTTTATTATCCACCTGGTACCTGCCATTCTGAGGAGGGAGGCACCCTCTCAGGAAGTAGGAGATGGGACACTACATGTGTCCAGATGTAAAGAAATGTAACAGCACTACAGTAACATTCTGCAACAGCGTTCACTTCCCCATTGTGTAAAAATCCCCCAAACCTCAAGTTTAAAACAATGTTGGAGCTTCTAAATAAAACCAGTAAACATAGTATTTAATAAATAAAAAACGCTGCCTTGCTTCCACTGTGTTTTCTCAGCTTCACAGTCTGTTTTGTATAAAATTTCAAGTGTCTATGCTTATAGAAGTTTATTGGTTAAGAGTCAAAGAACAATTCTTAAAGCCTCAAGCACAGGGAATTTGTTTCTTAAATAGAGCACAGGTTTTATAAATAGCTAGGTACAGAAAAACAATACAATAGAGAGACCAGTAATACAATTCCATTTGCAACTGTGTGTTTCCAAGTGATATTTTAAATTCCTGAATCCAAACTCCCTCCAACAGGAATGACATATTTACATATTCAAACATTGCCATTTGGGAAAACATTTGGCTCCCACATTCTTCCATGTGCACTGTACATTCAAACAGAAAAATATTTTGGTTCTCCAACATAAAGCACCATATAGAGTATTTTAATCTCAAGATAACCTCTGGAAGTATCACACCTTGGACAGACAACTGATTTCCAAAGATGTGGACTCTGACTTTCTTCATCAGCTACATAGCGCTCTCGAGTGTTTGGTCCACTGGCTGTACTGGGGGCAGCTACAGGCCAATCCCTTCCAGCGGCGCTCTCCTGTTCCTTATTCCCCACTAACCATCTCTAAGCCTTGTTAAGTATCCTGGTTTGGAAAAGGAGCCTAGATTTGCTGTAGGCAGGAGAAATGGTGGGTTTGATAGAAATAGGAAAAGTGTAGAGACACATCTGTACCAGGGAGGAGTTGGTGATAAAGCCAGCACTGTAAGCATCCACCCTACGTACAGCTCGGGTGACAAGACACTGAAGCCAAAGTGCTTTAAAAATCCATCTGGAAATAATTTAACAAGTTCTTAATTCTGCTTTACCTACCAACCAGGAATTTAACCCTGAATTAGGACTCTATTTCCTGCAGTGAGAGCATGATGTCAACATTCATGCACTACATACACCGCAACCAGGGCTGGGTCAGCACCTGCAGAACTCCCCCCCGAAAGCAGCTGGGATCTGGTTCCACCGTACAACCCAGCAGCCATCAGCACTGTCCAGACCAGACACACATAGGAACAATCCTTCCACCCATGGGATGATTGTGCTGAGAACAACACTGAGCAGGAGTGTGGATAAACAAGGAAACGATGGGAAGAGCTGGTGTGGTAGTGAAGCACTGAACACCTCATCATGCAACCAGAGGGGATTGAGGGGGCTGCCTGCTCTGAGAGGGTAAGCTGTGCTGCTACAGCCCTACACCTTAGCACTGGCTCTGCAGTAACGTATCTCAGTGCTTCTTAACACGGCAACTACACACAGCACTACAACCTGAATACAAAAACAGTATCTCTATGTGAGCATAGGTTAAGAACCTAAACCCTGCAGCAGAAAAGCTTTGTTTCGTCAACTGGTGGCAGCAACGTATTGTTCTCCTCGCTGCAATTTAACTAGTACTGGTGTACCACGGCTGTACTCCATAGTGCAGATTGTTTCTATACACCGGTTTCGCTGGTAGCTCTCAGGTAGAACACAGACGCTATTAACACTTATGACTATGTACATACACAATCTCGGCACTGACACTGGACTTCCAGTCAGGAACCAGAACGTTAGAGATCTCTTTATGTATTCCAAACTGGTTGTTTCTCCTCTACAATCAGAGACTCGAGCTATGCATTTTCTCCATGGACTTTAGTAACATAATTCAACGCTATCGAGCCAAGTATTGGCTTCAGATTGCTGTCTCAAGCCAGGGGCACTGAAGAACAATGTTTATGAAGTATCATTATCAAGAAACAGGTAGCTAGCTTTATTTCTCACTGAGACTGTGTTTTTAGTATTAATGATTTAATGACCAAGCCCTTCCTTGTAATAATTCAGTTTGGTAGCAAAGACTGGAGCCGAACACCCCAAGCAAAGGAGGTCTGATCAATCCATGGAGCAGGTAAGTTCTGTGACAGTGCTCGGTATCTGTAAAGCCTGCACTGGACAGACTGGGAAGGTGAGCGATGTGAAACTAGGCCGAGCTGTTCTGGCTCATTTAAGGAATGCCAGCAGGTACAGGCAGTGAGCACTAACAACATCACTGCCTCAAGAGATGAACATTCCTGCTAATCTTACATCACATCCAGATGTTGCAGGAGTTTTGGTTTAGGAGAGGTTGGGAATGAGCAAGCCTCCCAACCTGCTCTACCTTCAAAGGATCACAGTAGGAGCATACTAGGGTGTGGACACGGAGAGTTACGTGTAGGTGTGACATCAGGAAGCAAACCCAACGCCTCTCGATCATCTCAGCCTCACAGGAATTCAGATCACAACCGGTGAGGTGATGTGAAGCCAGGAGTGGAACTAGCCAAAGCCAGAAGTTGTAAAGAGAAGGATTCCAGAGGAACCATCTCCAGTAGAAGGCAAGCTGTGGGAACACGGGGCCTGGGAATTGCTGGAGTAAGGCACGTCTACCTGCAAATGCAGATCAGTGATTCACTGTCTTTTAGCACAGTACTGAGCTTGACTTTGCATAACGTGGCCTGTTGTGAGGCTGGGAAATAAATTTCTGGGTCCTTAGTTTCCTTAATTGTACTGTGACGTTTTGGCAAACAGAGCTATAGGGCAAGCTTCAGGGAAGGACACCGCAGCCCCATCTGCATCGCCAGCCCCTAACACCCCAGGCTTTTTGGTAGTTCTAGTTCAAAATAAAACAAAGCTACAAAAAGAAACCCTGGGAGAGTCAATGCCAGAACAAGCTTTCTGTGTTACAGAAGAAACATGTCCCAGAAGGCTCACGAAACGACCAGTACTAGCACAGACTCTTGCCTGGTTTGGTTGGCTTTTCAGATTGCTTCAGGTTGTTTTATCTGCTGCTTCACAGGGGTGGGAGAGAAAGGATGAGTCTTTCATAATGCTGTGTCATCATCTTCTCCAAAACCTCCCACCAGAAGCGAATGCTTATCTGGTTCATTAAGAACAATGCTGTTTACTGAACGCTTGTCCGAAAAGAGAGAGTTTATTGAGGCTCTACTGTAATTGATGATTCGATCCATCAAGCTCAGTTTGGGGGAGCCTGTCCCAGTCTCATCAATCCCAACGTAGACACTGATTTCTGATGGGCTCTTGTGCTTCATTTGGCCACAGGCCCGGAACTCGAGTTTCTCAGCACTTGGTTTCTGGTACCTAAGGAAGGAAAACAAAGATGCTCAGAGGGCTGGAGCACCTCCCCTCTGAAGAGAGGCTGAGGGAGCTGGGCTGGTTCACCCTGGAAAAGAGAAGGCTGCAGGGGGAACCTCATTGCAGCCTGCCAGTACCTGAAGGGAGCAGAGAAACAGGAGGGGAATCAGCTTGTTAAAGGGTAGACAATGGCAGGACAAGGGGGATGGAGTGAAGCTGAAGGAGGGAAGGTTTAGATATTAGGGGGAAGTTCTTTACAGATAGAGTGGTGAGGGGCTGGAACAGGCTGCCCAGAGAGGAGTGCAGCATGAGCTACATGAGTACTCTGCAGTATGAGCTGGGGAGCTGCTTTGGCAGGGGGGTTGGACCCCATGATCTCTCGAGGTCCCTTCCAACCCCTACAACTCTGTGATTCTGTGAGTGGATGCCCCATCCCTGGAGGTGTTCAAGGCCAGGTTGGATGGGGTCCTGGGCAACCTTGTGTAGCTCCAGGCCTGGAGGTTGGTGGTCCTGCCTGTGGCAGGGGTTGGAGCTCTCTGATCCTTGATGTCCCTTCCAACCCAGACCATTCTATGATTCTGTATGACATTTATAATCCGATTGACAACATGCAACTAAGGCTTCCAATTTTGCAAGGCCACCACGTAACCAGAAGAAAAGAGACAGCTGACAGTGGCATCACTCAGTATTTAACTTCTTCAGTGGTGCTGGTGTTTGCAGAACACATTGGCAAAACGAACCTACTGAGAGCAGACAACTCTCACTCTCCTGTACCGACCCTTCTACTCCCATTCTTCTGAACCCTCAGGCATTACCCAATGCTGGCTCCCAACAACACGCCTCAGTGCCAGTGTGGTGTCTGCAGCTGTGCCCTTTGACCTTATCACCACCTACAACTACCTGAAGGGAGGCTGTAGAGAGGTGGGTGATGGTCTCTTCAGCCGAGTAACAGGAGATGGGACAAGGGGAAATGGGCTCAAGCTGTGCCAAGGCAGAGTCAGTTCAGATGTGAGGGAAAAATTTTTTACTGAAAGAGTTGTCAGGGCCTGGCACAGGCTGCCCAGGGAGGGGCTGAGTCACTGCCCTGGGTGTGTTTAAAAAATGGGTACATCAGGTGCTCAGGGATCTGGTTTAGCACAGGATGGGAATGGTTGGACTTGATGATCTTAAAGGTCTTTTCCAACCCTGTGATTCTTTCAGTGCCCAGTACGTCCTGACAAGGACGTAGAGGCCACCATGGCACTTTCTGTTCCCATTTGTTCATTTCTCCTCAGTGTTGGAAGCGCTTTGGACCAGCTGACTCCTGCAAGAGCAAAACCAACGGCTGCTGACCACAGGCCTGTCTGAGCCCTTCTTCAAACCACCTGGAAGCCTGTCACTCAGTTAAAAGGTCTGAGCTTCAAATCCAAATTATGAGCCACAAAATTGTTCGTACTTACATCTTCAACATCAAGGAAGAAAGCACAACGGAAACAGAGGAGGCAGCCATTGCTGCAGATCCCATCCAGGGCTGCAGCACCAGGCCGATGGGCAGGAACACACCTAGGAAGAGAAAGCAGCACGATGCTCAGAGCAGGAACAGAGCACTCCTCACACACTGACACGTACAATTCCACATGGACGGTCTCATTTTAGCTGCATTCCAGTCTGTTAATAAATGGGATTTTAGTCAGTGCTGGAACACAGCTATTTATGTAGGAAGTATTTGTTGTCTCCCTCAGCTAGACCCTACAGCTGCCTACTGCTGGATGTGTCACTGCAGTGGTCTGTAAAGCAGAGGTGGCCAGGTCCTGCCCACCTCGCTGCCACCTGCTTCTTTGCAGGATCCGGCTCTTTCAATAGGCCTCCTATGATGGAGTCACTCTGAGGTGCTGAGCATCTCCTGAGGAGGATGGCTCCCAAATACACCACTGCACACGCCCAGGCAGACAGCTCCTCACTTCTTATAGGAGAAAAGAAAGGTGACTGATACTCTTCTACACAACAGTGCATCAACACAATCTTCTACTCACTGAGCCCAATCTTACTACTGCATGGAAACATTCACATACCTGCAGCTATGGGAACTCCAATGAGATTATAAATTAGAGCAAAGACGAAGTTGATCCGGATCCTTTTCACAGTTTTCCTTGATAAATCTATACTTGCTACCACATCCATCAAGTCATCCTGCAAGACAGTATGTTTATTGGAGAAGGCACAGGACAAAAGCATACATGTAATGTCATCATGCTCCTATTTAACAGATGGAAACAACTACAAGTAGTAACTATTCTGTAGGCTACTCTAGTTTCTCTGCACAGAGCCCATACAATTGATGCTAGTCTTATTCCAGATGTCACTGTAACCCAAGTAACACCCACAGCACCACAGAGTACAGCTCTAGATGCTAACCACAACTTTGGTCCAGCTGGTGTTGGTATGTGGGAAGAGGTGACAACCTTGGGGGTAGTATGGAAAGTTACTGAAACACAGTTTATGTTTGCCAAAGCTCAGCTCACCTTTTGTGCCTTTGCCCAATCTGAAACTTTAACTGCCCCAAAATCTGTAGCACTCAGAAGCCAGGAAAGTTTCCTTCCTAGGATAATTACACTGAACACAGTGATGACCTTTTCTCCACTCCAGTTCTTCTGGCTTATGAAGGCTGCACAACCCAGCACCAGTCCAAGCCATTCAAGGACATCTGAGGCCTTCTAACCAGTCATATCATCTCACTTTAATGAAGCACCCTTATTTCTTACCTTAATTAGAACCACATCAGCTGCCTCAATGGCTACATCAGTACCCTTGCCAATAGCAATTCCCACGTTGGCCATGGCAAGAGCCGGGGAGTCATTGATACCATCTCCAACCATGGCCACCCGTTTTCCTTCGTCTTGCAGCTGTTTCACTTTGGCTACTTTGTGGGAGGGAAGAACCTCTGCGAACACTTTGGTGATGCCAACCTAAAGAGCGAGAAAGCACAGAGCTGTCTTGCAGCTTTGCAGTAGGCATCATGGCTTTTGCCTCTACTAATGTGACTAGGAAGAGAGGATGAAACCCACGCTATCACTCGTGGGCTAAAGACCAAGCCTACCTGATCCATTATCAAGATCGCTCCGAATTCAACCTTGAGGCTGTTTCCACTCAAAAAGGCTTCTTTGGCTCCCCCCTTACTCTGAGTTTCTTTAACTTACCGTTTTTCACAACAGCCATGAACACAAGCCTGTGACACAACACACTTCCTGGAAGCAGGCTGCAAACCTAAGCACACATGTAGCAGCCTACCTGAGAGGCAATAGACCTTGCTGTCTTGCTGTTGTCCCCAGTCATGAGCACAACCTCTAATCCCATACTCTTCAAAGTGTAGACTGCCAGCTCAGCTTCTGGCTTCACAGTATCCGCAATAGCTATCAACCCACAGAGCACTCCTATGAGACCAGAAGATAAGAATGTGTTTGTTACAAAGGTCTTTATTGCTTTAGGAAAAAAACCCAAACAAGCCAATAACAAACTTTTTTCCCCAGTAAGACCAATTCCAGAAGCAGTATTACTGCCAGTAAAAAGCAGAATGAGAACTGGTATCGGGGCGGTGATGTTTAAGGCAATGCAGAACATGGACTGTCCAACAACAAAACCATTCCTTCTTCCTCCTGCTCTGACACCTTTGCACAATGTCCAACTCTCCTGACAGCTAAAAAAGGCAGGAAGTGTTCCAAAGCTAGCAAACCATCTCTTCATCCCATTATTTTGCCTGGTAAAACTGCTATGACTTCACTATTTGTTACTTTCTATTTAAATTGTGACAAATCAGGCTCTGAATTAAAAAAAGACAGCACTGAACTTACCATCAACAGCTGCTAGAACTGCTGTGCGACCTCGGCGCTCATGTTCCATCATGGCTTTATCTACCTCATTTTTAACAAGGAGGCCATTCCTATTCATCCACTCCCGGTTCCCAATGAGAACAGAGTATTTCTGAGAAGTCACAGCAGCTGAGGGAAGAAAGCACAGCCCTGCTGTTGTGTGGCTAGCCAGGAAACTTCCCTTCAGCTAACCCTATCCCAGTTCTCCCAGTGCACACTGAAATCCAATTACAGAGAATCCAAAGTTTGCCTCTATACTTTCTGCCCTACACAAGAGACACTGACATTTCTTCAGAGAATCACAGATCAAAGCACAGTAAAGGACCAGGTCCCTTTCCCAGTCCTTCTAAGGTAGACGCCTAAGAGAGCTCAATGATCTAATAATGACCTGTTCTTGACTGGAAAACCATGCAAACCTGGGATGAAGAAAGTAAAAACAGAGCACCAAGACAATTCCTATGTGATTTTCCAGCCCCATATCCAACAGGTAATTACAAATTGCGTTTCATCAAGATGTCCAGAGTGATGTGTGAGCATCAATTAAATGACTAAGTATTTCACACATGCCCAGTTCTGCAGGGCAGAAAGAATCGACCTAGTTCTTAAGGAGCCTAAAGATAGAAGAGCAAAATGTATCCATTTACTTCTACAAACCAGAATTAGCTTACTTGGTAGTTCAGCATCAATTATCAGAGGAGGCTGCGCCGATTCATCTGTACTTTCCTCAATTTTCACCAGTGCCACATTTTTTAGATTGTTTTCTTCAACCATTTTGTTTTCCCTGTAGAGCAATGCTTCAATATTGGTGACTTTACAACTAATGCCACAGCCTGGGACTACCTGAAAATCTGTGCATGTCCCAAGGGTTTCCGAGTCCAGTTCCTAAAGAAAAAGGATGCAAACTGAGAATTTTTAAAAACATTTAAAACAATGTCATATTTACAAACTCCAAAGAGTAAAGTACACCCAAACTAACTCTATCAGGAGCAGAGAAATATTCAAGCAATCACCAAAACATGAGTTTAGCATCTGATGCAGGTAGTATGGTCTGGAGTCAGTTATGTGGCTCCACAGTTTCCAGCGTTCCCCATTGAATATATCGGTTACTTTCTAAATAACACAAGACCAGAGTGTGCAGAAACAACATACCTTTTTGCAGTACTTTGTTATTGCTACTCCAAGAGGATGCTCACTGTTACCCTCTGCAGTCCCCACTATCGCCAGCATTTTATTATGTGCTAGTTGGGTACTCTCCACCAGCATCTTCACCTGCATCACTTCTGGAGTCCCGTGAGTGATAGTCCCTGTTTTGTCAAATACGACCACCTTGACCTGCAGCAAACCAGGAAGACTTCATGTAGTGGACAGAGTTCTAATGTGCAGCTCCCTCAGAAAGCACCAGCCCCACAGGTACCGATCAGACATCGCTTACTTACACATACTGACATACATGTAACAATCTGCTCAGGCAGCAGCTGGCAAAACACCACCGAGACCAGCCCTTAAAGCTCTCATACCAAGGACCCGCATTCCTTACCTTGTGTGCCATCTCCAGCGGCTCTCCTCCTTTGATCAGGATGCCATTCTGAGCTCCTACTCCAGTGCCAACCATCACTGCTGTCGGGGTGGCTAATCCCAGGGAGCAGGGGCACGCAATGCACAGGACTGTGATAGAGGCTTGGAAAGCAAAGCGGATTATCACCTCGGCTGCAGAAATGCTCTTGTTGTAACCCTGGGGACAGAAGCGTGGTTTAGTAGTAGAAGATACTGGGCAGAAACAAGGCATTCCACTGCACATTGCCTTTGACATTAAAGAAGTCTGCAGATGTATCAGCTCAAGTATTAATATTACAAAGTCAAGCACAGGCAAATGATCCAGGAGCTAAGAATAATGACTAATTAACATGTGACTAAGTTCTTTTCTACACCACATATACCTACGATCGATTATAGGATGTGTTCCAAACTAAGGTACTACCTGCTCTAACTCTCTCTCGCTGTAAGGTACTAAAGATACTCTACCCACAATATAGACAATAATGAAGAACGATGATATGAAGAATGTCTTCCTGGAAAGTGATAAATTCTAATCAGAAATAGCCATGAACCAAGAACCGTGTGAGCTAAGCAGCCCTAAGGTACAAGTTAGGATCCTGACCCTCCTCTGGCAACCACAGTGAAGATGAACTCCACTGATTTCAAAGCTGAATTTACACAAAGCTATGCTAACAAACTGAGACTGAGAACTGGAGCTTGTGACACAAGGGACTTATTCTCCTCACAAAAGAGGAACAGAAATTAGGAATTTTTTATGTTCAGTATTTACTTTTTGTTAAAAATGTATTGCAGTATTACCTTTCAGGAGTTGATTCTCTTTAAATATAAATGTGGGGTTAATATGGTATAAAAATAGATATAATTTGAAAAATATAACAGTATAATTTATAGGCAGTACCTGCCTGCAAGGATCATTCAGAAAGGGAACCATCACAGTCTCAGAGACTTGTAGGCTAACTATTTTTAAATATTTCAGAAAGTGTTTACAGAGATTTACTTACCAGAAAGTATTTTTCTACTATTTCAAAATCCACAAATCCAATTATAATCCAGGCAAACAGGGTAACCACAGAGACAGCCACAATACAGGGAACGAAGTAGCCACTAAGTTTGTCAGCAAATTGCTGGATAGGAGCCTAGAAAAGAGAAACACGTCAGCTCCAGCACCATTATGCTTACTCTCTTCTGTGCCTTCAGACATGAGTACAATCACATGGATACAATCACAGCTCCTGGCTGCAGTACATTTGGCATACCACACTTCATAATGACAGTTACTTAATAAGATGATGAGACTTCAGGACAGTAGACATTGTTAAAGTCCTTATTCAGCAAGACACTTAATTATGCAACTGCAATTCAAGTCTAAACAACCTTAACCACTCTTCAAATGGTCTGGTAAGCTGATGTCTAACCTGTAAGACAAAAGCCAAATGCTTAATTGGACCATACTGTACCTTTGAGGTCTGGGCCTCCTCCACAAGTTTAACAATCTGGGAAAGAGTTGTATCAGCTCCGACATGGGTTGCTGAAATCAGCAGTGATCCGTTCTGATTAATAGAGCCTGCAATAACTGTATTGCCAGGTTTTTTAGTCACAGGCATCGCTTCACCTATGGAAAGGTCAACAACAGATAACTGAGGTCTATTTCTCAGCAGCATTTTAATTTCAACTCCTAAACACACATGTAGAAGAGTGAGGACAGGGCCAGCTTCAACCTCTACTCTTCAGATTGGTTTAAAGTAAAACATTTTTACCCCTGCAAAGAGCAAAGGCTTACCTGTGATAAGAGATTCATCTACCATAGAATGTCCTTCAACCACATAACCATCCACTGGGAATTTGCCTCCTGGGATCACCTTGACAATGTCACCTCGTTGAACCAGCTCGACATCAACTTGCTCCTCACTAGAAAAATGTAGGGGTTTTAATAAGACTGTTAACTGAAGTTACCCAGGCAAAACGAGTTGTTAGTACACACAAAGCATGATCCCATTAGTTGATATTGTTAATGTATATAAAAATTCAGAAGAAAGGCTGTTTTAATTATTTGATCCTAATTTTATATACTTTCCAGTTGAGAAAAATCCACTAATTTTCTTACCACATCAAAAATTAGCAGGACTCCAGTAACACAAATCAAAGCATTATTCATTGTTCTGTATTTTAGTATTTCTGTCTGGCAAGTCTGCCAGCAAATCTGAAGTTATTTGCTCCACAGTTCTGTGGCAACATTACCAGTGAATTAAGCATGTTAACAAGAAAGGAACAACAGCAAAAGGAAACAACAAAGCAAGGTACCTTAAGAGAACGTTATCAGGGCCCAGGGTAACAACAGTGGCTTCAGTAGCTTGTAATGAAATTAATCTTGCCAGTGCTTCTGATGTTTTGCCCTGGAATAATAATTTCCATATTTTTCTGATTACATTATTGAAAAAAACCTGCTGGACAAATGCCAACAGTGTACGTTGCAATTTACTCCATTGAGACAATACTTTCTGCAAACAGACAGTAAGTCATTTAATGTATTTACTACTTTGGTTACCTGAAGATGACTTGACAGTGAGGAAGGTTAAAAGACCCTAACAAAGCTTTTCCATGGCATCTGTTTTTTTGTTAATGGAATGCAGCATTCTGAAATTATGCTTAGTGTCTTGCAGCTGGGAGCTATCAGGGGCTTTAATCTGCCTTACCTTTGCAACGTGCTCTAGCCACCGGCCCAACGAGATGAACACAAACAGCATAGGAGGCGTGTCAAAGAAAGTCACAGGGTTTACTTTTGCTTTCTCAGCCATTGCAACTAGGAGAATAACAAAGGAGTAGACGAAGGCAATGGAGGTTGCCAAAACAATGAGCACGTCCATGTTGGCTGTTTTGTGCTTCAGTGCTTTGTATGCCTGAATATAGAAGTGCCACCCTCCAAACACCTGCAACAAGAGCACCAGATGTATTACACACACGTTCGTAACACGCAGCAGCATTTCCCTAAGAGTGAGATGGCTTTATTCCTGTTATTTGCCTTCTCCATCTATTCCTGATCAAAATCCCACCAAGGGCTACAATCTCTACCCCAGGACTTGCAGGTCTTCTCACCTCTGTGCCGTTCCACCAGCTGCTCCCTGTGCCTACCTGTGCAGGCACTACTTATTTTGGCAACAGCAGAAGTATATAACATCAAAAGCATTTTGAATCAGCATAATTACAGTCTCTCTTCAAATTTCATTTCATCACCTTGCTTTCTGAGTGTTTAAGCCCAAGAAATTCTGAGTTGTAGTATTTCCACTTACCTGTACAGGGACGCAGAGTAAAAATGACAGAAAATTCATAACAGACAATCCTGGTAGGAGCTGGTATTCCAGGACCATTGAGGAGTGAAGGGCCTCCATTTCCTCACTGCTCATGTTGTGATGTGCGTGAGCATCTGAGAGTTGACTGTCCATGACCATCATGTAAATCATCAGTCCCATGACAGGAATACAGAAAACGAGACTCACAACAAATGACCTTTTCCACCTCAGATTGAAGAAACAGGAAAAAAAAAAAATATTTTGCAGCCAAGTGCTGGGTAACATTTTAGTTAGCAAGTCTGCACAGTTACAAAAAGGTAATTCTATTTTTCAATCAGCAGTAAAGACAAATCAAAAATGTTTGTAGAATCTAAATGCATTCAGGAACACTTACTGCCTGATCTCCTGCTTGTGATCCAGATGACTAGCAGACCGATCTTTTTTTACTAATGAAGTAGTGAAACCTAAATCCTAAGGAAAAAAGCACAATAATCAAAAAAAGAGAACAAATTATTTGTGTATTGGCAGATTATTGGGGGCACTAGCCTCACATCTGATTTACTTCATTAACATTTCTGATATGGTTTAGCGACCTCACAAAGAGAAAAGCAACCTGGTGTAGAAACCAACCTTCATACAACATTAAAATCCTGTTCTAAAAGGTGGCTTTTGAAAATGGTTCTTCCTGAAGCAGAGAAGTAGAGAAATTAGGGGAGAAAGTCAAGACACTTAATTCACACCTCTCCTCCTACAGCATTCCTGGACGTGCTTTATTCTTCTACAAACCTACAGCTGGTATCTTCAACTCCACCCCAGCCCGGCTTTCCAAGTGTTTGTTTTGAAACTCAGGCAAAGCCTTAACAGACACATGACCTGCAGAAACCTGCACTAAGCAGATGGAAGAGGCAGAATTCTTCCTTACATAGGAATTAAAGCCATTTCTGTTTCCAGGGTATGTAACTCTTTTAAGGACACTGGGTGTTTTATGAGGCTCGGTGCCTTCATGAACCTTACCTTTATCACTTGTATAACATCTCGAGGACCTATAATCTCAGGATCATATTTAATGTGTGCTTTGTTGGTTGCAAGAGCTACTGAGCAGTATAAAACACCATTAGTCTTCATGAGGGTGGATTCTATTTTGTGTACACACGAAGCACATGTCATTCCTCTCACCTGTAAGATAAAGGTTCCTTCCTGTTATCAAAACCACACGTTACTCAGCAAATGCACCTTCAAAAGCAGGAAAAGAAAAAGCACTTATTACTATCCTGAATTCCTTCCTATTTCTGGGGTTAGAAGCAGAGAGATGGACCTCTAGTTAAGGACTACAGAGGAAGCATAGCACAGAGACAAGATCATTGAGCTCTGCTAAAGCTCTACCAGCTTTTCAAGCTCAGAGCTGGGGAACACTGAGCTAGACTCAGCTATAACAACAAAAAAAAGGAAATAAAATTCATGCAATAGGCAGAGTACTCAAAAAAGCCACTGGAATATTTCTCTGACTTCAGTGCAGTAGTGAGCCAGCAGAGTCTATGAGCTCTAGTTTGTGGTACATCTCTGATATACTCTTTATTTTATGTAAATTAAGCTCTGGTACAGGACTAACACTTTAGGAAGTGGATGCTTATGCAAGTGCATCCAATAGATAAGAGTAACAAAGACAGGGGTGGCTGGCTATAATTCCTAGCTTACAACAAGTTCCAGAATTCCATCTCCATCGCCACAGTTTTCCATCACGGTGGCTCCAAATCCCAGTTCCCGTATGAGCTCTGCAATAGCTGCGGGGTGTATGACAGCAGGATTGTACCTCACTTCTGCCTTTCCTGCCATTAGGGCAACAAGTATCGAATGTATTCCTGGAAAACAAAATGTGTGAAAGCAGATCATGTTTAAGAAAAACGCTGGATTTATGGTAGTGTGACAGTGCAAGAGCAATTTATTGAAACTGAGAAAGCTATCGCATTGTAGGTACGTGTGAAGAAGACATCATCATTTCTAGAGCAGCACAGAATCACAGGATTGTAGGGGTAGGAAGGGACCTGATTGGGTCCAACCCCCCTGCCAAAGCAGGCTCCCTAGGACAGGTTGCACAGGTATGTGCCCAGATGGGTCTGGAATATCTCCAGAGAAGGAGATCCATGGACAAGCAACAAAAGCATCTGGGTGTAGGTGCGACACATGGAAGCGTTACTCCACACAAGCTGTACAAACATTCAATCCATGCCCTATGGAAAGAGGATCTATTTTAGAAGATCTTTTAAGTACAGTTCTGCCTATGTTTCTGATCTGCATTTACGATCTCTCAAAGCCTTTTCTTCAAGAGAGAACATGCATGAGAAAAGGCAGATGCAACGACGTGCAATCCTACTGTGCACCAAGTGGAAAGGATTTGATGAAAAAAATTAAATTCCAGTTTAACTTGCAACACACCCATCTTCATTAGAAAAATTAAACACAGTCTATGCTAGTGACTCTTCATTACATCATAGTCAGGCAGCTATTTCTTCCTGGAAACACAGTCATTGCACTGACAGAAGATAGACACGGTCATTCTGACCTGCAAAGCCAGAATTAACTTATGCTTCTTTAATCCACATTAACACTGTCCTCCTCTAACTTCTCCCTTCCTAGTAAGGCACATATGCTTCTGCCTTGAGGCTGCAGACCTGGTCACGTCCCTCCAGTAGAAAAGATTTGGTTTAATTTCAAAAGGATCCATATTTGACCCCTACACTCTCTTTGGAGCACTCCAAGTCCTGCTTTTGCCAGGGCAGTCCCTAGCTGGCATGCCCACAGAGCAGCAGGAATGACACTGGTTTTATCCTCTGAGCCACCAGTGAGCAGACAGTGTTGTCGCCCGTGAAACACACTGGCACAGTATTTCTCCTGCCAACCCACCCATTAAAAATGCTCTACAAAAGTTACATGGGTTCTCTAAAAGAAATGTGTGGGAATTAACAGGTCACAGACATGTATCTTACCGTCTTCTCTTCTCAAATTTCTCTCAATGTTGGCTACACATGAAGCACACGTCATTCCTGTGACCTGGACATAGCATTTGGATACAGCCTTGGTCTCTTGCCTAGCAAGGTGGGCTGGTGACGCTTTAGGGGGAGGCTCAGTTGTGCGAGATGCCAGCTGTTCTCCGGGTGAGGGCTGAGCTGCTGCCCCAACGAGCTCTGCCTTTGCTGAAAAGGAGACCACAATTCATGACATCATGAACAGCCACCACAATGAGGTATAAGCTAGTACTACACCAGCCATAAATACACGTTGCTGTAAATTTACACCAAAAATGGCAATTGCACATGTCAATCAGATTCGTTTGTCTGTCCATCAGTTAAGAGTAAGCAAAAGAAAGCACGACAAAGGTTGGGCCACTGATGTGTGTGCTGTGAGTGCGCGTCGTTCTCTTCTCTTGTTGTATTCGTCTATTCTGTTGCACCCCCTCTGTCCTCTTCAGGTTGTAAGCAAAACCTCTGCACTGCAACCTCAACTTGAAGCAGTTTGATTGACTCTGCTGAGGGCTCACAGGTAGATTGTGCTCTGTGGGGAAGGGAGGGGGTGAGCAGCTGGCTGGCGCTTAGCTGCCTACCAGGGTCCTCTCACCACTGCAACATTTTAACTTCCCCAGTGATGCCCACACTCTTCAGATTCTTGTCACTACTCAGTCGTGCCTGAGCCTGCTAAAACATCCCTTCACTAGTTACTCCACAGGAGCCAAGTCGCGCTATTGAGAAGCTTCAGCACAGCAATCCATCACATCCTTTGCAGGTAGCAGAGCTCCAATTCCAACCCAGGTGATTCTATGATTCTATATTCACACCACAAATATTATACAGTAGCAAACTGGAGCAACATTCAAACATCAGTATTTATCTGGAGATATAAGTAAGATATTTAATCCATTTTTAGTTAATTTGATTTATTAAAGGAAGTGCATACATGTTTAATTACCTCACTGACAATGAAGATGGAAAGCTTCTCTTGGCAAGCACAAAGCATGTCACTGCTAGATTTCACCTTGGTTGGTACCAAATCCTACACAGACCTGCACAAACCTTCTAAATTAAAAGTTTAGTATGTTGTTACCTGATAGAGATGCATCAAAGCCCATGTCCTCTATTGAGGACCGCAAGTCTTCTGGGCATGTCTGCAGAGGGTCGTATTCTATAGTTCCATTACGATTTACGAGGGAGACGAGAATGGACTTGACACCTGCCTTTCGGGATACAACTCCCTCAATGGACTGCACGCAGGAGTTGCAAGTCATTCCTTCAATGTTTATCACAACAACTTGAGTCAGGGGCTGGCTAGCATCATTCAAGGGCGGCCGAGGAGACTTCAGTGGAGATGCCAGTGTGGGGAAAAGTGCTACATTTTCATATTCGTCAGGAAGGCTGACTTTAAATGTCTCTGGAGACACTGCCTCAATGGCTTTTCTCAGCACGTCTGTGCTAATTAAGCTTGGGTTATAGTTTATGACAGCTGATTTCTTCTCTAACGAAACAACTACACTTGTTACTGATGGGAGTGCTGATATGGTACTCTGGATATTGAGGACACATGAACTGCAGTGCATGCCATCAATTCTGAAGACAACTGTATCAGTTGCGTTCGAGTTTTCTTTCAGTGCTGTCTCCAAGCCTTTGGTCTGAGCATTCCTCAGCCTTTCCAGGTCAACAGCACTGAGCTTCAGGGGTCTAGGCTGCTTTTTGAAAGATGCTGTGAAACCCGCAGCTTCGATCTGATGCTTTATTTCGTCTGCTGTAATCAAGTGAGGCTGGTAGACAACAACAGCTTCCTGATTGTCCAGGGACACTGAAAATTAATCAATAAAAATCAGCATGCATTCCCGCCCTCAGCATAGTAAGCACAGTGCCCTGAAAGCAACAGGTCTTGTCAAAGCTTCCCAAGAATGTATAAATGCACAGAATGTAACAGCAATGGAAAGGAGATATAGTTGGCTTGGTAAATATCAGACAACTTAGTTCTTCAACCATTTTTGTCTAGTACTACAAATCTTTTTCCGCTATTTTTTTGCTCTTTCTCCAGGACTTTAACAAATGGCATTACTATTTCTTGCTGAATTTCTCCTGTTATCAGCGGTGCATGGCAATATGTTTATGCCAAAGCTATTTACACAGGTAATTTTGCCTTGCTTTTCAGATACAATTATACATATGCCAATACTTTAAATTGAACAGAAAATACAGACTAATATTAGTTATGATACAAAGAGAGATATTTGGTATTAGAGATTTCTATAACTGGTGAAACATCACAGAACACGATGACTCCAGGCTCCCTACTGAAATACAAAGCAACCATTGAATGCTGGCAAACACATAACAGCAAAAGCTGCCCCACAATCTGGGGCCCTTTCTTCACTTCTAGTCCAAATTACGTGTGTAACCAAATGCCTGGTACCACAGAGGGTAACTGTCCCAGTAAGCTACCTAATCGAAACACAAGGTATCTCCACAAAGCCATCAGAGAACAGCATGGTCAACTCCAATTTATGTAAAAATGCACTAGGGTTTTACCTTTAATCCGCTGAATTCCTTGCAATTTGCCAATCTTTCCCTCAATGGTGCTGGTGCAGGAATGACAGGTCATACCCTCTACTTTGAGGCGCAGAAATACATTAGTTGCTTGAGACCAGCTGGACTCTTTACAAGTCCCAGGCATCACTTCTGGCGCAGAGGTACTTAAATCCACTCCTGGGACCACCTGCATAACCTGCCTGCCACTTATAATGGACGGCATGAAAGTCACCACTGCAGTTTTTTGATCAGAAGACATTTTAACATCCATGATACCTTTGGTTTTTAGTAATGTACTACAGATCTGTTTAGATGTTAGAGCTGACTGAGTAGGAATGGTAAGAAAAAGAGTGTCGGGTAAAACAGGTTGTGGGTTTGAATCAGGCAACGTAGCATCAAATCCCATGTCATATATTGCTTCCTGCAGTGTTTCTGGAGTCTGTAGTTTTGAGTCATATGTGATGACTGCATTCTTATCTTCTAGAGATACCTTGCAAGGGAAAAAAAAATAAATTGTCAAACTGTAATGTTAGGAGATGAGAACTCATACCCTACATGAGACTAGAAACAGCTTTTGCTTGCATTTATCAGTAGTACTTGTCCAGTGTGATTTTATCTGTCACCACTCACCTTGAGGTCTAAAGCCATACCAACAGCCACCATAAAGCAACTTCTGCTCATCTGTGCAACAACATGGCTAGAAAGAACAGGCTTCTTCCCCCTGCCCAATTTCACAATCCTTTACAAGCCTGCCTGGCCACTTTTACTTCTGACATCCAGACACCATCAACGCATTTAATGAAAAATCCAAACTCTTTTGAATTATGATGACTAACTTAATTCAATCCCAAAAGCAAAACTGTCCACAGAAAAAAATTCATTCTAATCACATGTACCATTCTGCAGTTAGTAGCCATCACCCTCAGGCTACAAGGATGGACAAAAACACTCTGAAAAAACCCACAGACCTCAGCAGCAGTGAAAGGAGCTCTGTACTTCCTGGCATCTGAGACACAGGCTGTTACCTTGCTACGGGCAATAAAGAGCATCAGACTCCACAGAACAAAAATCAGTTTCAAAATTTAATATCTAACAAAGATTTAAGATGTCTTTCCTCTCTCTGTATACTTTGGAGATCCAGAGCCGTCCTGATTTGGTACAAACCTTTCACATCAGATGGTACAAATATCCTCAATTTAATTTGTTTCCAACTGATGATACATCAAACACAATTACTGTGGTTTCCAAAAGGGAAAGCCAATGCCTGCCAGAGGCCCAACACATTATCATTCAATTCTATCTTTCCTCCGGGTAAAATACAACCTAAAGGCCACAGTCATGATCAAATTAGACCAGTTAAATGATTTTAAGAACCACCTTTCTTCATTTCTGTCCCAATTATGGGCTTTAGCAGAATTAGCAATGTGGACATTCAGTGGTGCAGTTGCAGCTGGAGGCAAAACAACCTAAATGCAGCCCTGTGTGTCTGTATTTGCCATCTCTCAATCACTTCCCTTGATGCCTTGACTCATAATCACTGAGCAAAACCCTGTGTGGTTTTCTTAATTTTTCTGAAACAACTAAAATGGAAGTTTTGATGTTGTAATGAAAATAATTACTAAATATGACCTCTCATAGCTCCTGATAGTCCTGTTCTACTCAGACTTTTGTAACATATTTTCTTGCCAAGAGTAGTTTTAGAAATAGCATTCAGCTTTGGGATATGGTATTTACCTTAAAACCTCACTACAAGACTCTTAATGCTGTTCTTTTAAAAACCTGCTCCATTCTGTCGGTGAAGACACTGTGGAATGCACACTGCCTTCGCTCAGCTTATCCTCTGCTATTGCAAGGCACCTGCACATGCTCAGAAATTAGCTGAAACGATAGAAACGTGGGTTGATGAGATTAAATCTTTTGCTAGAATAAGGCAGACAGGGAGGATTCTGAAGTTAGATTATTTGGGGGCATTCACTTCCAGGCTGTATTTAGCCTTCACTTGATTTCATGCTTGTGGATATCCAGTGATTTATCCGAGCATACCACGCCACAGACGTAAGCTGTGGTTATATCTCAATTTCTACAACATTCTGCTCAGCCCTCCAAGGTGCTGGCGTCAGAACACAGCCTTGTACAACGTTAAAGCTCATCTAAAGCTGAAGAAAGATTAAAAATGCAATATTTTGTAAATACTGCTGCCATTGACCAAAATTTCCATGTGCATACACCAACAGGTACCTCAGGCAAAAGGAAACTGTACTAAGTAGTACATCATTTGCCTCTGTACAGAACAGTGCACCACTGAGAGCCCTTCAGAATCAGCTAGAGGTAATGTTCCTAACATACCCTGCTCTGGGATGGAACATGCTCATTTAAGACATATCTGCTAAAATAAAAATTATCTTTGGTGAAACCATGAAGCTACAATTTCTTTAGAGTAAAACTAACCACTACGGACTGTTAACAGCTTGATTTCAGAACCTAGGGATTAAATCATTAAACTTGGCAATTTTCTGTTACTGCTACTGTTAGGGCTGTTCTTCCCAGCACAAATTAGGTCATAAAACTAATAGGAATCTTACAGCTTTTCAACTGCTGCCATTATTCCAACCACTGTAGAATCATGCATTGTGCAGGAATAATCAGCTCACCCTGGGATACTCTACAGTCCAGAATTCCGCCCATGACAGAAAAAATCCCAACAAGATACTGATGTCTCCATGGAGCTAAGAAAAGACTAAGTTAGAAGTCAAGTGAGATGAAGGAAGTCTGCTTTGAGGGCAAACCAAGTAGTTCAGTTAGCAGTTCAATACTACAGTCCTGCTGCTTTTCCGTTCCCTCATGGACAGTACAAAGGAAAGGAAACTCATACTGCTTGAAGAGCTGGCAAGACTTTCCTTCGTCCCCCGGATTACCTGCTACCACGACAGTGAACCTAGCACTCATTTTTCTCTTGCAGCAGAAGCACACTAACGCTCTTCTACCATCAGCTTCCCAGGAATCATACAGAATATACTCTTTTTCCACATATTTTCTGCCCTTGATGCATACTTTTATCACGGTTTCCTGTATAAGAACAAAGTCTTGTTAAGAAATGGCGCCAGTGTCACTTACTTTGATGCCATGGATACCATTCATCTTCCTGACATGCTGTTCGATGGTTTGAACACAGGAATTGCATGTCATCCCCTCCACGCTGATGACTACGGACTTTGCCTCCATTGTGAAGTTCTACTCAAGTTGTCTTGTTGCTGTTGGCCAAAACCAATTAAGACATTTGTTATTAAATCATTTCACAGGGATGGAAATCACAACAGGGATTCAACCCATGATGTACACAGTCACCCTTTAGTAGATTTCAAAAATCAGTGCAAAGCTGAACAGGAAGGAGAAACATAGATGTTTCTTCCTATGAATTTTCAAAAAAGGGAAAGTGCTCGGACATCTATTACTGGGTTTGTGTTACAAGAGAGATAATGCATTCTCATGCAGCAAGTTGTGATTCACTGGTGTATGAGATGGAACTACAGGGAGAAACAAGTGAGAAAGCCAGACACCAGCTCTCAGAGCAATAGAGGACGGCATGTAAGCCACAGCAGCACTGGTGATGCTCATGGTTTCCTGCATTCATATCTTGCAATATTCTATGCTAGCAAAAACAAGTGATACTGAAGTTAGGCCTAGGAAGCAAACCAAACATTTTCCACATCTCCTTCAGAAAAGTCGTAATTTCTGCTTCTCTGAACATTATCATTACTAATTCTGCTCACAAAAACAAGCGCAGAAACAAGTGACTGAACCTGAATTAATTTGTAGACATAATGGCCAACAAAAAGGTCTTATTTTGTCCAGTGCATAAACTGTTAAGTAAGAGAGGGGAAAAGAGGGGAAAAGAAATGATTTCCAGGTACTTTTTTTTAACCTTTTGAAAATTTGCATTATTTTTTCCAATGACAGAGAAGTTAGTGACCAGGAAAATGATCACAGGCAACTGCTTCATGCTTGGCCGCAGTGGAAGCAACAACAAACTTTGATGATTCACTGAACACCTGAAGTTAAGCATGTGCTTAACTTGTCATTAATTTTACCCTGGGGACTTACCTTGGAAAACTAAATTACATTAAGCATTAACGATGCTTAATAAAATTAATTTTCTTGCTCCTTAGTGACATTTCAGAGCTGTTCTCTGTTACAGAAGGTCTAAAAGTTTCTGGCTCTGCTTTGGCAGCCACGTAAGAGCACAAGGCTAGTTCATGATAAAAACAGGTTTATATCCCTGATGCACAAAACTAAAAGCTGAAGGTTAATCAACAAGACATAAAGACAGTATGAACCGCTGAATTAAGGAAGTTTCCAAAAGGTGAACCTCTTCCACTGACATGTGGAGAGGCTGAGCAGCGCTCCCAGATACCTGAGTCTGATCAGGCCCTTGAACAAGCTGTGATACTTGACTTTCCCGAAAGGCATCACTTGCTTACACTCAGGATGTACCACAGAGCACAAATCCTTCATCTTCCCATCCCACCCAGGGGTGAAGTTCGGAAGCTCAAGGGCTGCGAGTCCAACTCGAGGCTGCTGGCGGCTGCAGGCTGAGCATCAAAAGCCGCGTCCTGCTCTCATCCCATGTCTGGATGCAGATGTGGGTGCACACAGCATCAAACTGTCTCCTCTTTCTGTTCTCCAACTTTTAATTAAGAAATGCTACTGCATCTATATATATGCATCATTAGTTGCTGGTGGGGAAGGCAACAAAGATTTTTATTTGCTTTGTTGCAAGTTGCTAACAGTTTTTATACCTTTTTTTAAAAAGCCAGGCTTTTCTACAAGAGCATCTTGCTGCTGGATCTAAAGGTAGAAAATGAGGCACTTGTAAGAAGCGCCACCTCTTCCCATCAGTTACATTACACTATTGGCACCAAACTAAGAAACAGCATGTTCAGCATCTCAGCTTGCTGTACAGCCTGTCTGAGATTTCTGAAGACCAAACCGGCTGGATTTCCCAAGCTCCTGATGCTTTAAAGAGATCTTGTTCTCAAAACAACATACAGGGTTAATACACAGTGAATGTAAAGATACACACCACCTTTTTCCTTCCCTTACACAACAATTTAAAAGCTAAAACATGCAGTGTTCTGCCTCCCTACGTTCTATTTCATTTATACCACCCTGACTTCCTTACAAGTGCTTCCTGGCAGAAAGAATTTTGCTGAAGCATTTTTGTCTTAACTTCCTCCTCCTGACAACATTAAACTAAGAAAAATTCATTACTAAGCAGCCCCAAAAATTTTAAGCCAATAAATTATGACTAGATGCACACAAGAGGTGTACAGACATTGCCAATTTATTCCTACTTTCTTTATGTGCTCTCACATTTTAGCAAATTCTCATTAAAATGGATACAGAAATCAAAAGACCTGCACAAGGCTGCACACCAACTTGTGTATACTTCAGCGACAGCTTGAACTCAGGACATTCGCTTCCTCACACTTGCCATCCATTGCTATATGTTCATTTTCTCCCCCATTTTTATTTTATATATATATAAAATAATGCATGTATATGCATTAGTTCTAAAGAGAGAACTGCACTGTACAAGGAACACTTAGGGTTCTGGAAGAACACAGCTGAAACAATTAACAAATCTGAGACTTCTCTAATATCCAAGACACTTACTAGGTGAAAGCATGTATTTTATAAGCTGACACTGAAGATCTCAATTATTACCGCTGACTGCAAGGCAAATGTCTGTTTGCAATTCAAAGTTAGCATGTCACTAAAAGCACATGTCCATTGTAAGTTAGGGATCACGCCTTGTTTTAGAGAAGAATAATCGTTTTGCTCCACACCATGCACTGCTCCATCTATAAACCGTCTTCACCATCAATTAGTAAAGAATGTCATGATTTGAGGAGGCAAACAAATGTAAGCCCCCCACCCCCATTTAATCTAACAGCTATGTATTTAGAGTACCAGAAACCTAAAGGCTTCAATTCAGCTACTGCTGGTCTGGAATATGATATAAAGCGGATCTTCATTGTTCAAAGAGCCTTGGCTTCGATCACACTCTGTAAAAGCTTTTTGTCTTCCCTACTACACTGTTAACTGCTTAGTCCCTTTAGAATCTCCTGTTTTCTATTCTCCCTCATCACTTACACCTGTATCTTGCAGCACACAAGGCAGCAGTACTTCCTATGCAGATATTAACTCCATCCACGAAGCAGCAGAGCCCTAGAAATAACCTGGTGCTGCAGTAGCGCAGAACCAGGCACGACAGGCTGCATGTGCAGGAGCAAGCTCGGCCGCAGGACAGGAGCCATGCAAAGCACAATTAAAACCACATTTAGCAATCTATGTTAGTCCATGGATGGTGTTTTTCAGGTGCAGTTTTAGGCTTAACACTCAGTTTGTGTTTGAAACATTTCATTTCCTTGGAGGAAGTCAACTACTGTTTCTATTAAGTGAATGAAGCAACAGAGATGTAATCCCTACTTCCAACAGCAATTCCTTCATACAGAAAGCAAAAATCAAACAGTGATCAAGCACGAGGTAAGAAACCCAGTTTCATCTCACTCATCCCTTTTTCTTTACGTGCTAACAGCAGCCTTTGTAAGTGAAATACCTGAAGCAAGATTCAAATTTAAGTCAGTCACAACCTCACACTTCTACAAAGGGGGGAAAAAAAAAAAAAGAAAAAAAGAAAGAGTAATGTGAAGAGGAAGCTACAACACTGGTAGAAAGCCAGACTCTCACTTTACCCCAAGAAAACCCCGTTAGTGCTCTGAGCTAACCCATGCATCACGGCCTGACAAAGGGCTGTGCATCACAAGCACACTTTGTGCCCATTGTAGGACCTGTACGGATAAAGAACTGAGAACACACACGTTTCTGGCCAAGTGCAACTTCAGTTTTCACCAAAGGTTACTATATATAATTACCTTGAAAGGCTAGCTGCTGGAACTAAGTGGTCAAAACACAGGCGGGGAGCATGCTCGGACATCACACAAACACCAGCAATAGAATGTCAGACTTCACTACATCCTTTGGATTTTATTTGATTTCTAAACAGCTCAATCCTACTTTAGAGCTCACGTTCTTTATGGCAGCAAAAACGTAAATTACGTAATAGAATCACGAACTCTCCTGAGCTGGGAGGGACCCATAAGGCTCATCGAGTCCAACTCCTGGCTCCACAGAGGCCCAACCAGGTCAAAACTTGGCACTGAGCGCATTGTCCAGATGCTTCTTGCCCTCAGCCCAGATCAGGGCTGTGACCGCTTCTGTGGGAAGCCTGTGCCAGCACCTGACCCCCCTATCAGTAAAGAACCTCTTCCTGACACCAAGCCTAACCTTCCCCTGTCACAGCTTCACACTCAGGATCTGTTCCTGGTCCCCAAGAGAGGAGAGAGATCAGCGTTGCCCCTTCGCTCCCCTGGTCAGGAAACAGTCCACTGTGAGGTCTCCCCTCAGCCTCCTCCTCTCCAGGCTGAAGAAACCCAGGGACTTCAGCCCCTCCTTATAAACCTTCCCATCCAGACCCTTTCCCATCCTCAGTGCCTCCTCTAGACACTCTCCAATAGTTTTGTGTCCCCCTTGTGCTGTGGCAGCCAAAACTGCCCCCAGGTCTTGAGGTGAGGCCACCCCAGTGCAGTGCAGAGTGAGACAATCCCCTCCCTGGGCATGCTGCTGGCTCATGGGTGACCTGCTGTACACAAAGACCCCCAAATCCCTCTTAGCACAGCTGGCCTCATGTGTCTGATCCCCCAGGCTGGGTGCGCAGCCAGGGTTCCCCCTTCCTGGGGCAGAATCTGGCACTTGCCTTGTTAAACTTCACGCTGTTGGTGACTGCCCAGCTCTCTGATCTGTCCAGGTCTCGCTGCAAGACTTCCCCACCCTTAACAGAGTCAACAGCTCCTCCCAATTTGATTCTGTTATACTTAATATATTAAATGTAAAGAAGGCACCTGTCCCTAAAGACCCTGCAAAGCCCTATGACAAACAGCAAAGGACAGCACCGATGGAAAATGCCATGTCATCTCATCCTTGGCCTTACAGAAGTGCTGGAGGACAGGTTACAGGAGATCAGGTACAATACATAAGAACGAGGTTTTATTACGTTCATGGGCAAACAGACATTTGAACGTATGACTAGAGATAGGAGGTTTAATTACTGAGGGAGAAACTGCACATCTATAAAAACTATGCGACAGACAGCTATGTGACACTACGTAGGCTGTAATTCACGTTGCTCAAGTTTTCAGCATGTCTTGCTTGGTCAGCACGCTATGGAAATTGCTCTGAGGGACTTTATTTCTACACAGGCTGGGTAAAACAATAATACACACTGAAAACACTTCACTTCTAGCAAGAGTCCGAGAATACCTGAAACGAATTCTGAGCAAATCCTTTTACGTGTTTGGTCCTTTCACTACCCCTTCAAGTCAGATTTTTGGAGAATGTGAGTGTTCCCCCCTAAAAGAACCATACCAAACACCAGCAAGAGAATATGATTCATAACCCCTTGTTGTGTGAGCATACCAAGACCAACTGGAGCTCCTCATTCTCAAGCTTAGCCTCAAAACACAAGGCAGAACAATGCGGAATGCATTATACAAGTAAAAATAAGCAGACTAAACTGTACATGACACGCAATGCTAGCTTGTGCTTTCCTGGTTTGACCTGGGAAGAAAAAAAAAAAGCCTCAGGTCTTTTCTCCAGAACGAAATACATTATCATTATTAATTGCTAATCAAACTGTTTGTGCTCACACACTGCATCATAATACAAGCAACTAACTTCCCTGTTACCGAACTGTATGTTATCTGTTTTGTCTATTTCCACCCACAAAGAAAATACAATTTAGCAAGTACTGAGGTACTGAAGTGCAACCTGTGGCGATGGCAGAAGACATCTTAAAGAGCTTTAATGCTAATTATGTGCAATTTCCAGAGCATTGATACAGAGAGGCAATCTCGCTCATTTTAGGAAGCTTTTACCCCAAAGGGTCGGAATGGACTACTTGTCCCTTTTCCAGACTACCGACCCTATGTTTGTAATGAAGACACGAGGAACACGTACTTGCGCACAGCCATCACGGGCAGAACGCTAAAAGGATGCTCCAGCGCAGCGCAGATCCGAAGAGGAGGACGCGGGAGAAGCGGCGCGGTGCCTCTCGCGTTCCGCCTCGCCCCCCGGGCCGCCAACGGGGCCAGGGGCCCGCTCTCAGGTCCGGCCGTGAGCGCGCACTCACCGCCTGCCCGGGGCAACGCGGTGTCCAGCGGGATGTCGCGGACAAGCACAGCCCGGCGGGCTTCCGCTGCTCCTGCCCGCCTCTACCCGATCCGCCGACCCCGGCCCGGCGGCGCCCCGGGAGCGTGAGTCTGAGCCCCTGCCACCGGCGCTCGCCGGGCGCCGGGAAAACAAACCCGGTTCGGGGCGGGAGCGGCAGGAAATCCCGTTTCGGCTCCAGCTCCCGGGCCGGTCTGTTCCCAAAAGGCCGGGTCACCCCCCGGCGCGGTTCGTCTTCCAGCCAGGACGCGTAGACAACCCCAGGCCCTCAGAAGCGACGGACCTCCCCAGGGGCTGCCCAGAGGTGCCGAAGAGACCCGCAGCCCAAACGAAGCTGCCGTTCTCGGCCTCGGACCCTCCCTCGGCCTCGGGGCACTGAGGGACTGCCCGTTCCAGCCCCGCGCGTCAGGCAGAAGCGCGGCGGGACCTCCCCCCCTCCCGGGGGGACACGTAGCGCAGTCCGGCGCCGCGTCCCGCCGCCGCCGCTTTCACGCTTCCTGCGAGACGCGCCAGGCAAACCAACCCACTCACCCCCTGCCAGCCCGGAACGCCGCGAGGGCAGCTCCACCGGTGCGGGGCAGCAGCAGCGGGGCAGCCCCGAAGGAATCACGTACCGATCCCGTGCGCTCCGCGATCGAGGGGTAAGAGGGACGTGTGTGCCCCCCACCCCACCCCACCCCACCCCTCTGCGGTGGAGAGGCCAAGTCCCAGGCGGAGCGGAACGGCCGCACTCTCACTCACCCGAAGGCGCAGACGGCCTCTCCAGCCCGGGTCGCGCCTGGCACTTTGCCCTGCGCGAAGGCTCCGCCCCGCCGGGCGCGCTGTCACGTGACCAGGCGGCGCCCGTCCCGCTTCACGTGACGTACTCGGGCGGGACACGTGACGCAGAGGGACGCACTGACGCGCCCCGCAGAGCGGGGCAGTCGCCTCGACGCAGCCCCAAGCGGCGGTCGGAGGGGAAGGACCGCGCCGCCCGTCGAGCGGGCGCTCTCACTGCGGTCCCGGGAAAAGCAGCCGGCGGCGGTAACGCAGCCGCGCCGTGCAGCGAGGCTGTATCGCTCAGGGGCGCTCGGCGCTTCTCAGGCTTCCAGCGGCGCTCGCCCCTCACCCATTTCCTAACGCCTTCCGATGACGCGGAACTCGGGAGCAAAGCGGCGTTCCCGCCCGCCGCAGCGAAGGCGGCGCTGGCGCGGCCCCCACTTCCAGGGGGCATCGCGGACTCGGTCCGGCCTCAGCTCTGCGCGACCCTCCCCGGGGCTCAGAGGGAAGCAACTTGCTTGCAGAGGGATTCAGGACGTAAAAGCACCTCTCTGGGAAAAACCAAACACGGGGTGTCTTCAGAAAACACCCCCCTCGTCGTTAGAAGTGCAGCACTAGCCAGAGGTGAAGTGATGAGAGGGCGGTTTATTCCCCACTTCCTGGCTAAACGGACACCTATATGATGTGTTGAGTTTCTCCATCGCCCACGAGCGACCAGTGCAGGAACAGCCACGACTACCTAAAATACGATTTCATTATTCAGAGATTCTACACTATTTCTTACGCTTCAGCAGATGCTGAGCACTGAGGAAACTCAGAAGAGCCAGAGACATTTCTACGTGTTTATTAGACCAGGAATGCCACTGAACAAATGGCAATCAGGGAACAAATGCCATTACATGATAACTTTTTCAGGGAAAGCTTAGACCAGTTCATTACAAGTAGAGGCCGTTTACTCTCTCCATTCCTTTGGAGTAACCCTGCCAACAGGCGACAAGCCCCACTCAATTCCAACCTGTGTAAACACCTGCAGGAGGATAAACACCAAGATCATTAATTCTGAAATCAGAGCAACCATCTGATAGAGGCCTGTTTCTCTCATTTTCACTTTAGATTTTTTTTAGAATGCGACATCTCATTCATCTTCTAATAAAGCAAGCAGAATACATTTATACTGAGTAATATTTAAATACTTAAGTTTTCAATTTCAAAACACCTACTTCTGGAACTAAGAATGTGGAATGCATAACCCATTACCATATGGTTATTTCAATTGATACATTTTTCTGCTAAAAGCTATGCCTGTACAGCTTAGAAATCCCACATTAAATAGAGAACACTTGGGTTTCTACATTTTAAAGTCAAGCCACAGAGCAGCACAGAAATATGTGTAACAATTCAAAATATGAACTAACACAGCTATCATGTTACTATTTGCCTACATAAAAAGCTCCTAAATTCTGACCATGTAAGTTATTTCAAGCAAGAAAGCCCTTGTGAAGCTTGAAAGCTTACAGCTACAGTCAAAACAGAGCGGTGAGAAAAAGGATGACTTACGTATCCCCAGATAGTAGAAAAAACTACGGCTCCACCAAGGAGTACCAGGTTTCCATATTTATCATGGAAGTCGGGCTCGTATTTGCGATGAGCATGTCTTACTGTCGTATGCCGAATGCCACGAGCTAGTGCATGTCAGAAGAGAACCAGAAGTACAGAAATCAACTAACAGAGAAGTGTAAGCATAAAAGACTTGAAGAAAAGCTGAAAAAACCCTAGTATTTTGTACTTAGAGCTCTGGAATGATTCCAAAGCATAGGATATACAAAAAGCCTTGCATTTTGTTTTAGCTCTCCTGATTTCTCTCCAGAAAACTACTCCTTAAGTCTGATCCTAGTAAGCAAAATCCTCCAAGTTGTCTTTTTCATCAATAACTTTTCTTCAGGCCCTCAGTGTGGTAGCTCAGGTACACTCTTAAGCATTACTATTTATTTAATAAAATATTTTGTTTACTACTTATGTTTCAGATTTCTCTATATAAATATTGTTCATATGTGTACCAAATATAAGCATTTTCAGGATGGACCTGACCACCATCAGATTAAGGGGTTGAAGACACAGGGTATGGGTAAAACCTTTCTCATTCCTTCAAGATTTCTGAAGGGAGGGAGGCAGAGACAGAAATGGAAAAATCTGTAGGCCTTTGTGTGAGGTAAACAGAGAATGAAATACAGGAGGGTATCTTCAGATGACAGAATCTATGCTGTACATTATAAGTGTATGCTATAAAAGGCTGTCATGCTTATTAAGGAGGTCAGACGAAGAATTAAACCACCAGCTTCAGAACAGAGACTGTTCCGCAGTTGTGTACAAAGCATTGGATGAGGCGGTGACCCCAGCCGGAAGACAGACATTACTGAACTTTTAGTTTCAGGTCAATGGCTCGCATTCACCCAAACACAACTCAAGAAGATGACTGCAATACTGATAATGCTACAGTGTCTCCGTGCACTCTGTGAGGCTGCCCAAAACCGTGAATATCTACTGAGAGAAACACCGCTTAGCACGCTTATTTCAGGCATGTGCACCTCAGGCTAAGCACACCTGACGCAGGTTTGTGAGGAGGTGTTAGGGACAATTTTTTTACAGAGAGCAGTGAGGTGCTGGAACAGGCTGCCCAGAGAGGGGTGGATGCACCATCCCTGGGGGTGTTCAAGGCCAGGTTGGATGGGGCCCTGGGCAACCTTGTGTAGCTCCAGGCCTGGAGGTTGGTGTCCCTGCCTGTGGCAGGGTGTTGGAGCTCTGTGATCCTTGGGGTCCCTTCCAACCCAGACCAGCCTATGATTCTGTGAACTTTACCCTTGAGTTAAGGGCCGGTCATCGATGACACTTTGTCACCTCAGGCTACAAAGCCTCAATGTGCCTCTAGTTATTTATCAAGGCGGAAAGGAACTCAAGGTCAGCTCAAGTAAAAGCCGCTACGAGGTAAAACAGGCAGGGAAATTATTTTGAAAAAAAATAAAAACTTAAAGCAACAGCCGAAGAGCGACAAGAGAACCACCCGCGGCCCCTCAGCTTCCCTCACGACCCTGCCCGGGAACGAAAGGAGCCGAGGGATGATCAGGGACAGCCCCCACCGGGAAGGCAAGCAACCGGGGGAGACCCCAGAGGAAACCGCCTGCTCCCGAGAAACACCCCTCCCGCGTCCGTGCTCCCGAGAGCTCCCTCCCTGCTTACCGGTGAGCCCCAGCGCAGCCCTAGCCACAGGGAACATGCTGGCAAGCGGAGAGCAGCCCTACCCTTGCCGAGAAGTGAAGAACAAAATGGTCGCGCCGGAAGTGGCCGCCGAGCGGAGCCCTGTGGGTAATGCAGGCGCGCAGGGGCGGGGAGAGGTACCTGCGGCTGCGGAGGGTTGAGAGCGGGGAGCTCCGTAGCAGGAGCGAGGGGGAGAGACGAGGCTGCCCTCCGACTCCCGGGCTAAAGGAGCGCTGCCCATGAAAGGCCGGGCGAAACGGGGCGGGGAGGAGCGGCCGTGAGCAAAGCGCTAAGAACCTCGCAGCGGCGCTTGTAATCGCAGTGTCAGGATGGCCGAGTGGTCTAAGGCGCCAGACTCAAGGCGTTCCGCGCCTTCCCGTGGCGGGTTGGGTATTCTGGTCTCCGTATGGAGGCGTGGGTTCGAATCCCACTTCTGACACCACTTTTTTTTTTTCCTCTCCATTTTATCCCCCATTTCTTGCCGTGCGCAAATCCCTCCGACGAGGGATTTTACTGTGCAGAGATTTTACTGTGAAGGGAAACGGCAGGAGGGCTCGCGGCGCCAGACGCGATTCACCCCGCGTACGCTTCCCCGAATAAGGGGGAGCCGCAGCACAAGCACAGCACGCTTTGCTGGGGCGATCCCCCGAGCCCGGAGCCCCCACGCTGAGGCTCCCCCCAAGGCGGTTACAAGTCTAAGTCTGTTTTAACACACGATCCAGCAATACACCGGCGCGTATCAAGACAAGCAAGGCACGCCCTTGGCGAGCTATCGGTGAAGTTCCCCGGAGCTTTACTTCGGAGTCCTCTGCCGTTTCTGGGAGCTGGCGGGCGTGAGACCCGACTTCCCCCCCCCCCCCCCCCCCCCGCCTTCTCCTGGGGACCCCAGTGCGCCGCAACTATGCAGCCGTTTGCAACATCTGAAGAGCCGCAGCGCTGAGGAAAGCGCGGGCGCGTTGTCCGCGCTGGAGGGGGCTGCCGCAGCGGCGGGGCAGCCGCGACGCCACCCCAAAAGCGGTCACCGAGACCAGACGGGCCGATGTAGCCGGTGTCCCGTGTCCCCCAGGGGTCCCGTCCCACCTCAGCGCAGCGCGGCGCGGCACGGCACGACCCACCCTCCCTCAGCGCTCCGCCAATCGGGCGGCTCCAGCTTGCCTCGCTCCTATGGGCTAGCGGCACCCCGTGCAGAAGATGGGTTCAACGAATCAAAAGCCGGCGGCGAGCCGCGGGTAGGCGCTGCCGCCAATAGGAAGCGCTCGGGCGGGGCGACCGGTCGGTCGGTGTCCACCAATGAGCGCGAAGCGGCGGATAGGAGCGGACATGGCGGCGCTGCCGGTGTTGGCGCTGCTGCTGCTGGCGGCCTGGGGCGGGCCGAACGCCGCGGGGCAGAAGCGGAAGGAGGTGAGGTGTCGCCGGGTGCCGCCGCCCGCAGCCGCCGCTCTGCCCGGAGCGGGGACCGGGAGCGGGGACCGGGCCGTCCGCGGTGTGTTCCTGCGGGCGCCGGCCTGCGCCGAGGCCGTGCAGCTCCGCGGAGGCTGGGGCGGGGTAGGGCGCTGGGCCACACCTCGGGTCGCCCGCTGCTCCGCCCGGCCGGGGCCCGAGGGAGCTCTGCCGAGGCTCCCGCAGCGCTGTTCTCGGGTGTGTCAGGCGCTGGCGGAGCGCTGCCCGGCCGCGGGGGTGTGGAGGTGGCGGGGGGTGGCCTGGCTGACCGCGGCTGCCATCGGAGTGCTGCCGGCTGCCGCACGCGTGGCACTGGGCAGTCACAGGTTCTCTCGGGATACACCTGTGGCAGCTGTGAGACGGGGAGGAGTAGCTTGCAGTTTATCCTCAAGTGTTTGGGGAATCCTAGAACAAATTCATTTGGAAAAGACATCTGAGTCCAGCCCTGCTAGGTCCAACACCCGACTGTGTCACCAAGTACAGCATCTGCTCTTTTAAAGCCCCCAGGGATGGTGACTCCATCACCTCCCTGGGCAGCCTGGTCCCGTGCCTGGCAGCCCTTTCAGTACAGAAATGTCTGCTAATATCCAACGTAAACTTTGCCTGGCACCTCTTCAGGCTGTTTCCTCTTGCTCTGTTACTAGCTACGAGGGAGAAGATCCTGACCCCACCTCACTACAGCCACCCGTTAGGTAGTTGTAGAGAGCAGTGAGGTCTCCCCTCAGTCTCCTCCAGACTAAATAATCCCAGCTCCCTCAGCTGCTCCTCATAGGACTTGTCTTCTAAACTCTTTGCCAGCTTTGTAGCCCTTCTCTGGACGTGCTCAAGCATCTCAGTGCACTTCTGGTAGGGAGGACAAGGGTATTAATAAGGACTGGGGAAGTAATTTATGGCAAATGTAACATTTCGGGGGGGGGTTATAACTGCTTCTTTATGTAGTGAATAGAATTACTTGGCTCATTTTTAAAGAAGAGCTTAGTGTTGAGCACCCTTGAGTTCTCCAAATACATACTGAAGCAATTTTTTTTCCCTAGCAGTGCTGAAAATTAGATGTTGAGGTTGCTTTGATGGCACTTCCATCTCTCCTCTTGATTCTGTTTCTACCAAGATTTGAAACCCAAATGTGATGCTCAGTATCAAATAAATAACTGTGATTTGGGGCAGTTGGGACACCTGAGGGGAATCTTGCAATTAGCAATGTGAGAAACCACCAGAGCTGTTACTCTTCACCAGCAGGTGTAATGCTAAGTGCTCACAGGTGAAGTACTTAAAGTGTATTACTCAGTGGTTAAAGTAAATGAATAATAAGGTGACTGTGGAAAGGCTCTATGGATGCCTTCAAGGATGTTAATGCAGCATTGCAGCAGGTGGTCAGCGTTTTGACAAAATACAGTGCAGCTATTTGTTATGTCAGATACAGAAATTTTCAAGAGTGTATGGTGAGGCAAAAAAACCCCAAAGAAACCCAATGGTGTTTTTCTGACTTCATTTTCAGATGGTGTTATCAGAGAAAGTGAACCAGCTGATGGAATGGGCCAGTAAAAGATCCGTTATCCGGATGAACGGCGACAAATTTCGACGCCTTGTGAAGGCACCACCCAGAAATTACTCAGTGATTGTGATGTTCACTGCTCTTCAGCCTCACAGACAGTGTGTTGTGTGCAAGTACGGTCTTAATTTAGTCCTAAATTAGACCTTTAAAGTCACTGTATGTTTTGTGGGAAGTAAATTTTAAGAGACTGGGATAAAACTTTCATGGGTGTGGGAGGAATGCACAGGGGCATGTTATATTAGGGCTCCCTCTGAAATTAAACAGGTGGGAATGTATGTGTAATACGTATGTGAGAAAACAACATAGCCCTTAATTAATTATCTCCCTCCTAAAATAATTGCAGCTTTGTAGAAGCATTATTCGCACTGATAGGCTTCTGGAGAAAAACCAGGGTGAAAACTTGACTCTCCTGGCATGAGCTACTGTACAGCTGTTTGTAGAATGACTGCTGGCCGTGCAGTCTGAAGGTTGCTGTTAATTAATCTGTTGATTGGCACATATTTATTTACAGTTATAATATGCTGGATCCTTAACCACTTTATGGCTCTCATGTGTTAATCCAGAGGTGGTGGAGGTCTGTTAAGATTATTTTTATATGTAGTTTTTTTGAAGTTGATTGCTTTCCCATCCACTCACATAAAAAAGAGGGCACACACTCACTTTTGTGCTCTGAGGACTGGGAAGCTGTGAGCTGCTGGGTTCCATGTCATGTTTCTGTTAGAAATTGCCACTGCTTATGTTTGTGGTCTCAAGATCTGTCCTTAATTTAACATTAAAAAATAACTTAGGGGTATGTGGGATGACCCCATTAATGCAGTGGGTGGGTACAGCTCCCTCAACTGTTTTATACCTTGTTTTCTGGACAAATGTATGATACAGCATCTCACTTGGTGTGTTTTCCAGGCAAGCTGATGAGGAATACCAGATTCTGGCAAACTCCTGGCGATACTCCAGTGCATTTACCAATAAGATTTTCTTTGCTATGGTAGATTTTGATGAAGGCTCAGACGTATTTCAGATGGTAATGTCTGTCTTTTTCTCTTCTAACATTTTGCTTTTTAACTTGGGTTTTGGAGACTGAGGGCAAGAAGGTCAAGATTTATACAAAATTGAGTGTTTCAGTGAATAAATAGTTGAAAAGTTAAAAGCTGCCACTCTCAGAAGAGATGAGGAGCAAAGCAGAGGGCAGTGGCATGTTGGCAGTAACATTAACTGAACTGGATGAGGCAAAGGAGAGAACTGGCTTCTCTGACATCTCTTTTCTGAGGTTTTTCTCCTGTAATAACTTGTGGCATAGTTCTTAACAGAGTTAGTTTATGATAGGTGTAGGGGCAGGATAGAAAGCACCAATGTCATTAGGAACAGCTATTGTCATTTGTAGATTACTGGGAATGGCAGAGAGGAGGCTTTCAGTAGGGGTGATCTTCATTGTTTTGCTTTTCTATTAACATTGTGTAACCAGGTATTTTTTTCAATGTAAAAGAAGATCTTGTGTACCCTTGCAATTGTACATCATGCTTGTAGTTCATTATAGTTTTTAAAACACTAACTTTTAAAAAAAGAGATACTAATCTCTATTTAAAAGCTACACAATTTAGACTGGCATTTTATTAAATGGAAGCTTTTGGACTGGACAAGTGGAAGGGCATATCTTTTATTATTCTTGTTAAATTTTCCCATAATGTTATATCAAAAACTCATTCATCAAGCTATGGCCTTTATAGATTATTGTGTATATTCCTCTTTTGCAGATTTCTCTCCCAAAAGCAGTATTCAGAGAGGAAACTGATTCAAGAAAACCAAAATTATTTGGGAAAAACTGTTAGGAAAAGATAGAGTTCTGTTTTGTGAACAACTACTTACCTACTATAACTGTTCTGAATCTTTTGAATCAGTAGCTATAGATCTGAGTACTAACAAAGAATTTCCAGTCACTACAAAAAGCATGCTCTGTTTGGGGGATCCTTGGGTGGGGTGTTTGGGGTTTTTTTGGTGGTGTGGTGGTGGGTGTGTTTTTTAGACTCCCATACTGGGAAGTAACAATTATTTTCTGAGACACCCAGCACAGCCAGTGACAGAGCTAGAAAAAATTTGCTCCTCAATACCAAAAGGAGAAACCAGTATGGAGTATAAAGGGAAAATTGCAGGAACATACTGATGACTTTTATGAAATACAAGCCACTGTGTGTGTGTTTACTCTTTCTGAAGTCCTTGTCAACAAAATCCATTTATTGAGTATTCTGATGGATTTGGAGATGATGTTGCAAGATACAAATAGATTAGAATCCTGTACTAAACAGACCTTTCATGTTGCTACATCTTCTGTGACTCTTCCAAATGCAGCTAAACATGAATTCTGCTCCAACCTTCATTAACTTCCCTGCGAAGGGGAAGCCGAAGCGGGGGGACACGTACGAGCTCCAGGTCCGTGGCTTTGCAGCTGAGCAGCTTGCTCGTTGGGTGGCTGACAGAACTGATGTCAGTGTAAGTATGTACACACCTTACCTGTCTTCACCTCTGCAGCTCACCCTTATTAAGTGATTCCAGCTCTGACAGGTATCTTTGTTGTGTTCCATGGCTAACAATCTACTCTCAGATACCTTCAGTAGTTCTTGGGCATATGATGAGGGAGCTGGGCTGGTTCAGCCTGGAGAAGAGAAGGCTGCAGGGGAACCTCATTGCAGCCTTCCCATCCCTGAAGGGAGCAGAGAAACAGGAGGGGAATCAGCTTGTTCAAAGGGTAGATAATGGCAGGACAAGGGGGGATGGAGTGAAGCTGAAGGAGGGAAGGTTTAGATGAGATATTAGGGGGAAGTTCTTTACAGAGAGAGTGGTGAGGGGCTGGAACAGGCTGCCCAGAGAGGAGTGCAGCATGAGCTACATGAGTACTCTGCAGTATGAGCTGGGGAGCTGCTTTGGCAGGGGGGTTGGACCCGATGATCTCTTGAGGTCCCTTCCAACCCCTACAATTCTGTGAGTGGATGCCCCGTCCCTGGAGGTGTTCAAGGCCAGGTTGGATGGGGCCCTGGGCAACCTTGTGTAGCTCCAGGCCTGGAGGTTGGTGGTCCTGCCTGTGGCAGGGGGTTGGAGCTCTCTGATCCTTGATGTCCCTTCCAACCCAGACCATTCTATGATTCTATATGACTGTTTTTCAAGTTTCCTTACATTCTGTGTTCTAAGTTTTTGTGTAGTTCTGTATTTGGTAAGGTGAGAACTCCCTTCCTTCCTTCCTCCCTCTTCTGTTCCTCTGGAAGAAAAGCAGTCTTTAAATGATCAGGTAAACTAAATGTATGTAAAAAATGACAGTAACAGGGAAACAAGCTCTGCTTCCCCAGTCAGACCTCTTTCATAGAAATCTTTGGGATGTGAGTTGAGTATTTTTTTTCCACTCAAACACACTGTGGGCTTTGTTAGCAAGAGTGCAAATATAATGTATAATTCCATTGAGGTAAACTAACTTATGTATCCTCTGTTTAGATTCGTGTGATAAGGCCACCAAACTATGCTGGACCGCTGATGTTAGGACTGCTGCTGGCTGTCATTGGAGGCCTGGTATATTTGCGTGGAAGCAATCTGGATTTTCTGTATAACAAAACTGGCTGGGCTTTTGCTGCTTTGGTGAGCAATTGTAACTGTTGTCTGCCCATTACCCTGAATTTTGTAGAGATTCACACAGGGGGCTGGAGGTCAAACCCTGTGAGGAGCATCTGAGGGAGCTGGGGGTGTTCAGCCTGGAGAAGAGGAGGCTGAGGGGAGACCTTATCACTGCCTTACAGCTACCTGGCAGGAGGGTGCAGAGAGGTGGGCGATGGTCTCTTCAGCCAGGAGACAGGAGATGGGACAAGGGGAAATGGTCTCAAGCTGTGCCAGGGCAGGGTCAGCTCAGGTGTGAGGGGAGAGTTCTTCCCTGAAAGAGTTGTGGGGATGTGGAACAGGCTGCCCAGGGAGGGGGTTGAGTCACCAACCCTGGATGTGTTTAAAAAAATGGTAGATGAGGTGCTCAGGGATATGGTTTAGCACAGGACAGGAATGCTTGGACTTGATCTTAAAGGTCTTTTCCAACCCTGTGATTCTGTGAAAGAGTTTTTTATTTAAAGATGCTTAAACCTGGTAGATGAAAATGAGATGCATTGAGTCTTAGGTTTTGGTAGTCTGACAGTATTACTTGTTTTTTAGTCTTGGAGCTCAATTAATGCTTTATTTGTATAAAAGGCATCTAATAACTTGTATTGCAATACCAAGTTGATGATTGAATTTCACTCAATCTATGTTTTAATAGGAAATAAAAATAAATTGGGTAAAAACTAAAATTAATAAGTCCTTATTAAATAGTGTTTGTTTTTTCCTTTTCAGTGTTTTGTGTTAGCCATGACATCAGGCCAGATGTGGAACCACATCAGAGGTCCACCGTATGCTCATAAGAATCCTCATACAGGACAAGTGGTAAGTGTTTTCTTAGTTTCTGTTGGAAATTCTTATTTCCATAGAAGGCTGATACTAAAAAAGGCAAGTCAGAATGCCAGTGCTATTCTTGGCTTCTTTGTCAGTCAGTGAGTCTAACCTCTGCTGCAGTGATCAAAGCAAATTAGAGCTGTTGATTAGTTCAGAGTGAATCTGTCTTCTCTTAAGATATGCCTGTAAAAAGAGAGTTTTGTTTGGTGTGAAACAGAAGGAGTGTTAGAGCTCCAGTCAAGACTTAGATTTTCTTCCAATTAGCTTTATCCTTTTCTTGGCTCAAACAGAAGAAGAAATTCTGTTTGCAAACGTGCTTTGCTGCTAAGAAATCATAAAATACTGATCTTAATCCAAACTGAAGTGCTCTGTGTGGTACCAGCAGCCTTCGATGGAAAGTCATTCCTGCAGTCTTTTGTTCAGTGATGGGTTAATTCTGTAAGAATGTAAGAGCTCTTAATCAGGTGAGAAATACTAGTTAGTACCTAACAGCACCTTCAGTTTCAGTTAGAAGCTGCTCAAAGTGCTTTCCATGCAGCAAAGCATTAGACAGCTGTCCTGTACTCTGCTCTAAAAAGGATGTCGAGGTTCCAGAGGGTTACCGTAGAGTTGAGTTTTGTTGTGTTAATGCCTAGAGAGTTCAAGGTCTTTATGTGTGGGAAACTTTGCTCTAGTAACCACAGAAAGATAAGAAGGTTCTAAGGTAATTTCTAGAGCAAAGAGGGCAGCATACAGAGTAACAGAAACTATTTGCTACTGAGCTATTTGAGAGGGTTCCCTTTTTCTTCAGGGTCTAAGGTAAGCATTACTCTCATCCTTCCTATTGTCCCTCATCTAAAGGTTACATTATGGTGGAAGCATGATGATAGTGCTTTGTCACTTAGCTTCTGAGAGTAGGTTATTCTAAATTACCTGATCTCTTCCATTTCTCTGACTTCCTGTGTGTCTTTTAACCATTCCTGTTTGTTTTCATGTTTCCTTCTCTGCATTTGTTTACCTGTGGCGTTTGCGTTCCTCCTTTGTTATTGTATCTCTAGTGATGAAGAGACAGGACAGTTCTAAATTGCTAACAGCAAAAGAGGTTTTTGTGTCTAGTCTTGCAGGCTAAACAGTCCCATTGCTGAGTCTAGCAATTCCATGTTTAATCTGCTCTCTTAGCTTGTGCACTCATGTAGTGACTTCATATAAAAACATCTTTCTTCCAGGGTTTTGAGGTAAATTAATGTTGAGTGACCTTTAGACTTAAGAAACCTCATTATTGGGAAAAATTAGTTGAATTATGCTGCTTTGTATGTAACACAGAAACACTGTAAAAGTAGTCAGAATGTATTGAGAGTGTTGCATCTCTTCAGGTGCTTACACATCATGTAACATCACCTTTTCTGATGTACTCAGAAGGGAATTAGTTTGGTGCATTGTCCTCTCTGTGGTGGTCGGGTGGGTCAAGCCCTCTGTATTGTTTCGTAAGAAGTGGATGTAACATCCTCACCATGGTGATGCAGACCTTTCCATAAGGGATCCAGATATTGTATTCTTTCACAAATTTCAAGTTTTCTGAACTGAGCCACCTTACTAAGTGGGAGTTCTCATATTTTAAATGTTTTCTTAAAAATGCTTCCCTTTGTTTCTTCTGTTCACATCATTCCTAACCTAAGCCTTTCTGAGACTGAAGAAAGCTTCAGTGATACTAGTAGTGATGTTCCTTTTCCTGGCATGCCATGAAAAAGCCTTCAAATTCTTGGTTCTGGAGCAAAGTGAGTAGGGATGGCACACAGATTGAAGAGACTGCTAAGCTGAGGAACACCTTACATTCTCAGCCAGGGAATGGATCAGACATGGATCACAGTGGGTGCAGGAGGGCATAATTATGGTGCTTTTCCCTGCTGAACAGGGCATCTGGGCCACAAAGGTTGTAGCTGTACTTCTGCTTCCTATAATCTGATTGGTACTTTGGGCTGATTGTGCATGTTAATGAAAGAAGGATTTTTTTTGATGCTGATGCAGCTCCCCTCAAAAACCAAAGGCCAACAGATGAAATTGTTCATGCTCCAACTTCTGTCCTGTCTCCTGAAAGAGAAGTGCAAAATGCTGTTCCAAGCCCTGTAGCAGCTGTTAATGATGTCGAAGTTGACTCCAGTCTTTTCTGAATTCAGTTACTCTTTGTCTCTTGCAGAACTATATCCATGGAAGCAGCCAAGCCCAATTTGTGGCAGAAACACACATTGTTCTTCTGTTTAGTATCCTTCCTGCTGAGAAGCATGTGGTTGGTGACAATTTTTCTGTTAGCTTACACTGCTGCTTTTTCTAGGAGTACTTTGTCAGGGCTTGTAACTGTCACGTCATGCTGATGTGGAATCTTGTAGAGCCTTTCTGTGCTGACAGTTGTGCTTGTCCTATACCAGGGATATTTAATTTGAATGGAAAATATTTCCTGATTTTTTTTTTTTTAATCACCTTCTTCCTTGCTTAACAACTGAGCTGAGTGCAGCATTAAAGATGTGGGTCTTTGTGGAATCATAAGATTCTTCAGAATAGCTCCTGTTCCTCTGTGCATGTCTCTTACCTTTTCAGTCTCAGTTCTTGCTTTGGTGTAGAATTCCTTCTTCTGGTGCTGGTCTCTTACTCCTTGTTTACCTTCTTTACTTATCTTACTGCTCGTCCATGCTAACGATTCAGGGTTTTCTTCATGCCAATATTGCTACATCAGAAAAGACAAGTGGAAACTTGCAGGTTGAGAGCTTTTACCTTTCACATTTGTATATAAAAAAGTTTATTTGGGTCAAGAGTGCTCTAAAATTCAATGCAGTACTCTAAAACTCAATGTCCTTTTCTTCTCTTCCCACACTTATGTTTTTAATCTGTCATCTGTCTCTGATCATATCTGACTCAAGCTTTTCTTTCTTTTCCCATCACCTGTGTCAGCATGTACATTCTCTTATTCAGGGCTTTTTATTTTTTCAGTATTATCTTTTTTTCTTGCAGCTTCACAGTCCCAAGTTGTTTACATTTTATAGTACCCAGGTATTCAGAATAGCAGGTTTACTACAGGCACATCACTTCAAAGTACCTGTCATCTTTACTGCTTGACAATGATTAATAGGACTCTTCTATTGCAACAGCAATGTTCTTTACCAGTGACTTCTTTATCCTTTTCTCTTCTTGTTTTATCTGTCTAAAATCCAATTTCAGCAAGTGATATATTGTTTTTTGGTGATAATATAAAAAGCAACTGATGTTTAAATATGCTGGTGTTAAAAGAACTTTATTCATTATCAAAAAAATTTCTTTTGACTTAAAATACCCATTTGGAGGGGGACTTCTGATCTTTTTGTAACTATTACTGTTCTTCTGATGCATTCAGTCAAAGTCAACCTAGAAGCATTTTGTTGGTGGCTTTTTGTGTTACTGCTGTCTATCTCATTATGAAGCCAGTTTGCTGGAGGCAGCTTTAAGATGGCAGAAGTTGGCAAAGTTCCCCTAGGTTGATGTCCCTTTTCATTTCTGCATGCTGGAGGTAGACCCCATCTGAAATAGAAAGATTTCTTAATGGTCCTGGTGCAGTCACTGATAGGTATTTCACATTTTAGGAAGAGGATTGGGACTGAACATCTATAGTGAAATGGAATTAAGTCTTTAGGAAGTCTGTTGTCTTTTCCACTAGATCCACTATTTTGTCTTGCTAGGCTTCATGCTTTGCAAATGTTGAATTTTTGAAGTGTCTCTGCTTCCTGAGCTTTACAAGCTTTAATTTTTTTTTAAATCAAAATAGTAGAAAAGACTGAAATATTGCTACTTGAAAGGTATCCTGTGATTAAATATTACATGCATTTTACTTGCTCTTTTAACTGAGTAAAATGCATAAGTTGCATTCCTTTTGGGATTTTTCAGTGGCATGGAATGCTAGTAGGAATGGACCAAGCTTTCTGGGAAGGAACCTTGTTTCATTGCCACCTGAGATAAAAAATTGTATGTTTAACTGTGTACCAAGATCTTCTCTACCTTCCAGTTTAAAATATAAACTGTATATTTATTCTCTCTGACACTATGAATGCTGTTCTATTGCTTTCCCCCCTGCCCCCTGTAGTTCCTGGGCAGTCTTTAATTTTTCCAGTGAGTTTTAATGCCCCAGCTGAAGTTACAAGATTAGGAATGAGTATATTGTATTGAGTCTATTGCATTTTGTTGATTTAGCCTTAAACAGCGTCCATAGATGGTGGTGTTACTTTAGGAATGGTACTTCTCCATGAAGCTGCTACGTCTGATATGGATGTGGGGAAAAGAAAAAGTAAGTACTAATACTTCTGTGTTTAAGAGAAGGAATATGCAGTGGAGTTTTTTTTATACTGTTTAATATAAATGCTTTTGCACTGTGGATTTTTGTATGCTTCCTGTCTCTGAGCAGAACTGAACTGTTCAGGGTCTTTTGGCAGCATTTGGAGTTGCCTAGATAAACTCAAAGCCCCTGTGGGGAGATGGGGAGATACAGTGATGCTTTGCAGCTTTTTGCTAGTAAGGGAAAGAGGAGGCTTATTTTTGTCTTAAAGCAGTGGTAGAAAATTGATTTATAGTAGGAATTTGAAAGAAAAAGCATCATAGAATGCTTTGGGTTGGAAGGGACTTCAAAGTTCATTGAGTTCCAAACCCCTGCCATGGGCAGGGACACCCTCACTAGGCCAGGTTGCCCAGAGTTCCATCCAACCTGGCCTTCAACCCTGCCAGGGATCCAGGGGCTTCCACAGCCTCTCTGGGCACCCTGTGCCTGCCAGGGCCTCACACCCTCAGAGTAAAGAACTTCCTAATGTCCAACCTCGCCCTGCCCTCATTCAGCTTGAAGCCAGCACCCCATGTCCTGTCCCTGCACTCCCTGGTGACCAGTCCCATTAAGGATTGGTGGGCTGGCATTAGCCTTCTCTTCAGCTGAACAAGCCCAACTCTCACAGCCTGGCTTCATAGGAGAGGTGTTAATCTAGTTCTCAGTGACTGACCAGTCTGTAAATGTCACAGAATGCTGTCAAAAACCCCAGTCAGGAGTGTGGTTTTGCTACCTTGTTACCAGAACCTTATGCCGCTTCTCTTCCAGTTATGTGTATTGCTGGCATTGGCTTGGTGGTGGTGTTCTTCAGCTGGCTGCTGTCTGTCTTCAAGTCGAAATACCATGGTTACCCCTACAGGTATGTCATGTGCTGCTGCTGCTTCACAGCACCACACCTGGGTTGTGTGCTCATGAGTGAATATTTTCTGCTGGCTGGTTGTAATAATGCAACTGGAGGAATGAGCAAAGGGCCTGTTTTCTGAAATGGGTTTTGATGGGAAATGCTCTTTGGAAAAACGCTCCACTTGCTGCTCAAAGAGTAGCAATATTGGTCCATATACTCACCATAAATAATGGATTTTGCTGGATTTTGTGATTTTTTTTAAAAATTTTTTTTCAGTCTGGCCAAAGGAGAGATTGTGGTGTTCTCCTATTCATGTCACTTCATATTATAAAATATTTCTAATTTCATAGTGATTAGTGATACCTCAGCATATTTATTCTGAAAACAGGTGTCTTTTTAACAAGGAGGATGGCTGATGCTTTTAAGCTGCATGCATTTTGGGATTGTGTCTGTAAGTGGTCTTAATTGACCGCTTATATATAAAAAATATATTTAATATATAGATTGCTTTTTTTATATATAAAATAGAATCATAGAATGCTTTGGATTGTAAGGGACCTCAAAGATCATCTAGTTCCACTCCACCTCTTCCATGGGCAGGGACACCCTCCACTAGATCAGGGTGTGTGTGTATATATAAGTATACAATTGGTAGAGGTATCTTGTGTGACTTTACTAAGTTGTTTGCATTTTGAAGGAATAAATGCATGTTGAAGGACCAGTTTCTAACCATTTCAGTTTCTGCAGAGAGTTTAATTTATCTGGAATGCTAATCCCATAAGCAAATATTATTCCCTTTCTATGAAAAGTCAGTTCTTAATTTAAATTATCTCACTAGTAAAATCTGTTATTTCATAAAGACTCTTCTCAAGTCCAGAAGAGAGCTGAATGTATTCCCTTCTGGTAACTGGTCGGCTTTTATTCTGGTCTGTGCAATGGTCTCAGGTACTCTTGTTAACTTTTTGTTGCAGGTAAGACATGGTTGTCTTGGATTTTGAGTTACCAGAAGCCTCTTTTTTAAGTGACTTCTGCTTTCATTGTAGTTACATCATGCCCTGCTTCTCACTTTGGTTTTTTTCCTCAGCACTTAGGAAAGATAAGCAGAGTGTTGCACACTCCTGTTTCTTATAAAATTGATGAGAATGCTTGTTATTTTGTTCTTGCAGTTTCCTGATGAGCTAAAGGATTCTGAAATGGGTAACATCAGCAAAGGTGGCGACTCTGAAATTGTGTGTAATGGAACAGAAGAACTCGATCGGTGTGGTTCGTGCTACCTCTCTTTACACTGAATGAGATAGTTAAACACTGAACCAAAGAGGACGTGCAGTGCCTTAAATATAACAAGCAGTTTGCTCTGAAGGACACAGAGTATTAACATGCAATCTTTTTCATAAGCTTTACATCTTCTTAAATGGTTCTACTTCTAGTGAAATTCAGAACTTAATGCTTAGAACATTTCTGTAGACTAACTAGAAACCATACTTTAAATTCAATTGTCTAATCTGTTTTCTGCTTCTTTTCTCCTCAAATATTTAAAACTTTATTTCCTGTTTGTGCATAGCAGGTGACAGTAGCTCCTCTGTCATGCCTTTTCATGGTTGAGAAAACATCTTTGTGTACCTGGAAATCCTTTCCCTCAGTCTGTGACCCTTGGAGCATACTCTAAATTCCAAGGTGGAATGTGCATATCCCAGAGCTGTGTCTCATTTTTGAGAAGAGTACTCAAGAGCTGTGTGATGCCAGAGGTCATTTCACAGACAAAGGGAGAACTTTCAATGGGTAGAACTGAGTGATTAATTCAATTATTCATTAAACATGCTTGTTACCAAATGCTGAACCTGCAGCATTTGAGTTGGAAATGTTGGTTCAGAAACAAAACAAGAGTTTTATACTGACAAACACTCTCAGAACTACAAAGGTAACCAGCTATCTGTAGCATGAATTAAAGGTTGCTGACTGGCTTCCAAGGTACTGCTCAGGGCTCTGAGAAACCAACAGGTATCAGAGTTTTGGTCACCATCTAATTTCTTGTTTTCTCTGCTTGTTTTCTTCAAGTTTTTATCTGTGAGGAGGATATAGGAGAGAGCAAAGAGATCTAATCCCAGTATAAAGATTGTTACCCCAGTAAAGATTTGTTAGGCTTACAGCTGAATGCATGTGCTTGTTGCTCTCTTCTTTTTGTCTTTGTGAGATAAAAGAACACTTTGCCTTAAAGATTCTTGGGTGGAAGACACTGTGTCTCAGGCAGTTGTGTTCAGCACCTGTACTACAGGAAACCTTTGTAGCCTGACTCAGTAACTAGTGGGCTGTGCTGGCCCCAGAGGTTACTAATCAGGAAAATACAATGAGACTTTTGTCTCCTGCTTCTGCCTCTCCCTGTCTCAAGGGACTACAGAATTTGAATGCTTTAGATTGGATCTCAGAAAGGACTGTAACATTCAAAATAGAATGTTATTCTAGCAGTTTTTGCTAATTTAACATACATCTCAAGTGCCTTAACTTTACTAATTTACTTGTTTGATGTTTCAACTTTTTGAGATGCGTTTTTCAATGCCATACAGAATGACAAGCCTTAGTGGAATGGAGAAATTGTGTGCCTGAATGGATTTTTGGATGAGTTTCAATAAAATTTTTTAGTCTAATTCATGCTCCTGTGTCTCTTGAACTTTTCCACTAAACAAACCAAAGCTTTTTCTTCCACTATTCCTTCAATGTGTTAATAAAAATGTATCTGTGTAGTAAGTAACCTAAGTATAGCTGAGTACACTGGATTAGTAGCATGTATGTGCTTATGATGGAAACCACAGCCCCAAAACATCCCTACTAGAGATCTTCTTATTTAGCCAACTGATAGCATAAAGATGGCATGGTTTTTACTTGTCTTTGACAGCTGTCCTGAGCTGAAAATCTTGGCTTTGTGGAGCCCTAGGCAGATCCACTAATGTTTCTGGAGGTGGAACAAAGCTCTATAGGTTTACTTTGAACAACTCTGGACTGCTGTACCAGTTGCTTATTTTCCTGCCCTATTGGTACAGTGCTTCCAACGCACATTTAGGTTGGTTGTACTTCAGTCAGTAGCAACACAGGTGAAGGTGGCTTACAGCCTCACTCTAAAGAAGCAAGGTTGTATCTTAAACTCTCAGACTCGTTTCTAATTTTTCTGACGTGGTGCATATTTTACTCTGTAAGACACATCTAATCATGTATTGACTAATTTTAAACAGTTGCATCTCATGCTGCTGGGTGGTGGTGACAAGTTTGCCTCCTGATGTATTTCCTTATCTACAGAATTTTTTGTTTGTAAAGAGTTGTTGAGAAGTTGATTTTTCCTCTTTTTCCATGCTGAAAATAATGCTTACTCTTTCTAAGAAGTATCATAGTGGAGCAGAAGGAGTGCTTGCAAGGACCTATAGCAGATTTAGAGAGGATGCAGTTCTAGAAAGATTTGACTTTAGCTGCAGTTGGGAGGTAGTGGCCAGCTGTAAGTAGTACCAGAGTGATTCTTTGTGACTGTTGGCATGTGCATCTCATGAACCAATTACTGTAATGCAGTTCTGGACCAGTGGAACAAAGGTGGAAGAGTCACTGCATTTGAGAACCGGTATGCAAAATATGGGAGCTTGAGGCCATCTCCTTTGGAAGTGAGTCATTGAGAGGCTCAGGAGCACTGCAGAGGCTCACCTTTAGAGAGCACTTAGGGTAATAAAGAGGGAAATGGTACACTCTCTCTAGCTTAAAATGGACTTTGTGGTTTTGTTAATGTGGCTGGCCTCAAAAGATGCTGGATTTTCTGCTTCTGAGAAGTGGCTGTGGTGTATTAAAAAAATATTTTGGAATAACAGCTAGAAATAACTTGGGTAGCTCTCTGATGAGCTAAACCCAAGGCAAGACAGTAAACCTTACCGGATTAATCTGGGGTAATGGTTTGTGTTATCTACAGCTTGCTGGAAGCTCCCAGTTACAAACCATTCTAGTATTTGGCATGGAATGTCCTTGGTGGTGGTGCCTAGTAGTCCTTCCTGCAGTTAAATGCTTAGTAGAGATGCTTTGGAAGCACATGCTCTGCAGGGGCAGAACTGTGGAGTCCTCTGACCAGATGGGAAGTGTGCTCAGCTCTGCGTCAGCTGCGTGTGGCTTGGTGCTCCTGTGAAGAACCTTCAATTAGTCCTGTGGCTGAGAGTAGGTGTGTAATTAACATGAGGGTAAGAACAAGTTAAACCTTCTGGCAGGGAAGGGGATAGCCATTGGTGCCTGGGGAATAGGAGGTGACAGCTGCCTAGGGGCTTGAGGAGAACAATGGGGATGCTTTTCTGGTCACAGCTATTGGACATGTAACTGGATGTATAGCAAGGCTTGTTCTGAGAATTGTTTTTAAAAAAAAGTAACTGACTACTTAAAAATTTTTTTTAGGTGTTTTATTTCCAGCCTGTATTCCTGAAAAATCAAAGTAGAGGTTTTAGAAATACTGAAGAAAGTCAGTTGCTTACCTTCCTAAATGTTCGTAACGCCCAAATAAAATCAGATGCCTGAAACATTTATGCTTGTTTGGATAAGATGCTTGTGCCCTCAGATTGTGTTAGGTTGTCAGGGAGGTGTTTGAGTCACCATCCCTGGGTGTGTTTAAATAAAGGATGGATGAGGTGCTCAGGGATATGGTTTAGCACAGGACAGGAATGATTGGACTCGATCTTAAAGGTCTTTTTCAACTGTGTGATTCTGTCATGGCATCTTGCAGCCAGACTTTGACAAGAGAAAACAATGATGTTGTGTTCTGTTGTGGTTTATTAGCAATGGTTTCTGATAGTGTGTTTTAAAAATCACCCAGTCCATAGCAGAAAATCATTTATACTGAAATAATTTCTTTTTTTCCCAGAAGTTAAAATTTCTAAATGCTTTTTTCTGCAGTGAGAAATGGATGCTCACAAAGAGTTTGGAAAAGCAGTGGCACTGCGTTTCTGTAGTAGACCTTGATGTTCACTGCTTTCTCATGTTGAAATGGTTTAATTATCAAATACAAACAGTTACTCTGCTGGTTCCACACCAGCATGTTGAGCTTTATTAAGGGGAACAGCAAAAAAAAAAGGAACTATCTCAGGCACTTGATTTAGCCATCATTTGGGTTCAGTTTTTCTTCTTTTTTTCCTCTGGCAGAGTTTCACTGCACACAATCTATTCCTGTTAAAAGCTCAGCTCTTGACCATTCCTATAAAACAAATTTAAGGGTAATGTTTTATTGTTGTGAAAGGATTGTGCTACTTCTGTCGCAGGTAATCTAAAAAAGATGTATATGTACTTTGTATTTCTAGGTCAGGAGCATAGAAAGTTATTAAAATACCACCTTGTCAGTTGATAACTGTACGTGCCTTTCAGCTGCTTTTCTTAAAAGTAGGCTAATATCTGCTCAAGAAAACTACTGTCTTTATGATTTAAAAAAATGCAGTGATGAGGCTCTACAGTGGCCCTTGGGTTGTCCTGCAAACGGATCTTCTAAACATCATTCTTCCAGGTTTGTGGGAGCAGCCAGCAGTGGCTGTGAGTGCAGGGGAAACTTCACTCTGGGTGTGTTAGATGTGCAGAATGTTTCCCTGCAGATGCACACGGTACCTGCCCATGCACAGATTTCAGAGCGCTTCTACGATTGGTTTCTTGATAACCTCATGATAGCATCAGGTTTTGTCACCTGGAGTAATTTTTTGGAGATGGGAGCATTTCCTTTCTTCCTCTATCTTCACCCTTTCTAACAATAGGTTTGGGTTTTTTTTTCATGTGTCACTTCAGATACATATTACATATTGGAGGTGATTTCATTGGATTTTTAAACTGCTTTCAAAGGTCTTCCATCTTCTGAGGAAGTAGTACAAAAAAGATGCTTTAGAGTAAAAATAATTATGTAGGTCTTCTAGATCAAGAGGCTATTAGTCCATAAAGCAGAATATATCTCTTGAAAAGAAATGTTTTGTTCTTATTTTAGTCGTGCAATTGGAATGTTGATGCAGAGCTGAGAACAGGTAATGCATCTCTTCCTTCACCCGGCTCTATGCAATTTTTTGATGGAATTTGTAGTAGTCAGATAACAGGGGTTTATTTTTTCCCCTCTAAAATTTAGCTAGAAGGTGGTTTGCTCTTTTAAAACCATAGCATTGACCATGAGATAGCGTTTGTCGACAAAACTGTTATTAAACCTCCTGTTTGGTATTACTACAGTTCAGCAAATACAGGATGCTCTTCTTGTGTAAGAGGTTAAATTCGAAAGCAAATTCTGCCTAGACTGGTTTGTAGAACTTCCCTGGGATGTGTAAGCTTGTATCTCCTGAAGTGTAAATAATGCTATTAGTTCTGGTATGGTTGCTTTTGGAATGAAATAGATTTCCAAGAGTAGTTTGTGCTTAAGATGAGGCTTTTACTTAGCAATTTCTTTTTTTATTCTTGCCCTTCGCACACTGTGTCATGAAACCAGGTGAGTTGGTATTTTTTGTAGTTTCTGCAGAAAAAGATACAATTTTTAAAAACTGGTGATCTTTGTAGCATGTGAGTAATGTTTGTCAGCTGTTTCCAATTCAGTGCGGTACTGGACATGGTTTTGGTGTCTGTTTCGGTCACATGGGCAGATGGAAGTTGACATGAAACCTGAAAGCGGGTACCTTCTTTCCCTCTCAACAGGGATGTACTCCAACCCTCCTCTTTACGCTCAGGTTTTGACATCTCCAGGAGTGTAGAAGGAAGGAAGGTTCCTTTGGCGTGCTGAGACGAAGCTGCCAGCAACTTATTGCCTTATCTACAGAATTTTCAGTGTGTAAGGGAAGAAACAGTTCTATGGGAGCTGGGCTAAAGGGACAAGTTGACCTGTCCTAGGGACCTTGCTTTGGCAGGGGCTTGGACCCGATGATCTCTGGAGGCCCTTTCCAACCCCTGCGATTCTGTGACACTCGGGCTTGGGATGGGGCTGGGTGTGGTGCAACGCCTTCAGCCGGCGGAGTTCTCGGTGTAGCTCTCACTGCTCAGGTGTTGCTGCTGTCTTATTCCGTGCTTGGGAAACTCTGGGCTGCAGCTCATGTCCGTGCTCGTCCTGTGCCGCTCTGCGCTGATGGCTGATGCCCATGGGGGATGGATGAGGGTCACTCTGGGGCTGCACTCAGCGCCTGGCTGGCACGGCAGTGTCAGTCTTGTGTGGCTCCTGTGCCTGAGCTCGGTGCTGGGGGATCCGGGTGGCGGCACTGCCTGGAGCCGTGCTGCCCTCTGTCTGGCCGGTGCCACCGGGGCAGCCGTCGGCTGGAGCCCCCTGCTGGGCTAAGTAGTCAATGCACTTTGTTTTGAAATGATGTCACGGGACTGGGTGCGTGACGTCAGACCCCCGCCGGTGATGTAACTCTCCCTCCAGCCAATCGGAGCAGGGAACGTTGGGACGGTGACGTGAAGGACCCTAGCAACAGGCCCCGCCGGAGCCGCCCAATGAGAAAATCGCGGAGGGCGGCAGGGAGCCAATGGGAGCGGGCGAAGGAGGAAGGCGGCAGGAGGCAGGTCTCTCGCAGCCTCCCTCCGATAAGATGGCGGCGGAGCTTGCGATGGTGGCTGTAGCGGCTTTGTCTCCCTTCAGCGCCTGAGCCCGGTTCCGGCCCGGCCGGCCGCACCGAGCAGCGGCGGCGGAGACATGACCGCAGAGCCCGTGAGGTACGGCCCGGAGCTCGCACACGCAGGGAGGCGGGGAAGTGGCGGCCGCTGTTGGCGGGCGGCCTCCTCCGCTGCACCGCCTGGCCCGGCCTGGCCCGGCCCGGCGCCCCGCAGCGGGGGTGGGGCGGGGACAGGCCCGGGGCGGTGGTTGCTGGCAGGGGGCGGGATGGCGGCGGGAGGCCGGAGGGAGCCGTGTTGGGGGGAAGGAGGAGGAGGCGGCGGAGGCGGCCGGGCGCAGCCGGACGGCGACCGCTCCTCTCGCCGCGGCCTAGTCTCTGCCTGGCGCGTACGCCCCGCTTTCTTGCGCACGGCTGGTGCTGCGGCCGGGCGAGCAGGGCCGGGTTGGGTTGGGTTGGGTTGAGCTGGGCCGGCCCGGCGGGAAGCGGCGGGAAGGCCCGGAGGGGCGGGGCCGCCGTCGTCCGCCGCCGCCGTGTTCCCGCCTCAGGGTGCCGCGGAGATGTGCCCTCCGTTCGTCCGCCCCCGCCCCACGTGCTGGTGCCGTAGTAAAGTCTTTTCCTATCCCGCCGCTCCCCCGCGAAGGAGTGCAGGCATCTCCCGCTGCCCTTGTACCCTGCCGTGCGCGTTGATCCGAGCTGCTCCCGCTTCGCTGCGCAAAGTAAGCAAGCTGGCAAAACCCGGGGCAAAGTCAGCGTTACAGCTAGGCGCCATGTTAAACTATTAATAAATAGTTGGCTTCGCACGCCTTCGGCTTATCGGTATGGCGAAGGGTCTGGTCGGTACAGCGCATCAGCCGCGGACAGTCCGAGCGCCTGAGGCGCTGTCCGTGTCGTTCGGCCCTCACGGATGTCGCGCCTGTCTTCAGAATCAGTGTTAGAAAAGGGAAGCATCGCCATTCTGTTTCCAGGACCGAGCGCTGGATAAAGTTTTGTCCGTGGCCGTGTTAGTATCTTCACCACCCAGCTTCAGACTTGTTTTGAGCAGTTCGTGGTTGCTGTTCAGCTTCAGCCAAAAGTTGAAGGGTTGGATGGTTGTTTCCCTGCTCTTGCCTGGATCTCGAGGCCTTCGCGTTTCAGACGAAGTAATGCATATGTAACGTGCTTCTAGCAAAACAGAGCTGCACAAGATTATTGTTGTTATTGATGCTGATCACGTGCTACGTGTAAGTCGGGAGTATTGCCAATACACATTACTTGGTGCATGATTTCCCAGCAGTTAGTTTATTCTGTGATAGGAATTGTGCATCTCTTCCCGCTTTCTCCCCTCTGTGTTCTCAAAGTACTTTGACAGCTTAAACCACTTCTGTGTTCAATCGATTATCTTGTGTGTAGACTGAAATAATAATTAAGGGGCTTCCTCCTTTTTCTTTCCCAGCCCCTGAAAACCAAGGATAGCATTTGGGGTTTTGTTTGTTTGTTTGTTTTTATAGCAAAAAGATCTGCCTTACTAATATTTACTGAACGTTTAACAGTCATAGTTAGTATTACATATTCTGAAAAATTCTCTTCCATTCAGGCAGCTTTGCTGTAAATTTTACTGTGACTTGTGTTTTGTTCCCTTTTTTCCCTTGTTGTGCTCTGTCCCTTTTTTGAACTGCTTGTTCCTGGTCTACATTTGGAAGGTTTTATACTTAACCCTTTCCATGTTCTTATACTGTCAGTGGAACAGCTAGCGTTCCCGCTAAGGGACTTGCTTCAGTGGGTGCCTCTGTAGAAGAGGAGACAGAAGTGAAGCTGTTTCCTGTGTGATTTTTCAGATTTCCTGCATACAGAAAGGTGAATTGGATTATTTCAGATTATTTGTGATACTGAAGATCAAAAAATAGATACAAAATAGAGGTTGATGCAGCCTTCCGGTTGGATCTGTCCCACAAAATAAGCAGGCCCTGTAACCAGCTACTTTGAAGTAGATGGATTTATTTTTTGTTTTAATTGGTGCTCCAAGCTTTTCTTCTAATTAACTCAGCTCTTGTTCAGTCTGTATGGGGAGGGTGGAGGGGTTTTGTTTGGTTTTTTTTGTTTTGTTTTGTTTTTACAATTCTCATCCCATATAGAGCTCATCCTAAACAGTGTTTTTATTTTACAAGAACAGTTCCATGCCAGGAACTAGGCTGGATGTAGGGTGCCATGGTTTGAGGAACACAGTGAAGGGGCTTTCCCTTACTTCCTGGCAATTCAAGTTCGACTTAAAATTAGACTTGAGAGGGAAAAAAACCTCCACACATGCGCTCTCTTTGTTCCCATTTACCACAAGTCCTGTCAGCTGCCTGCATTTTTGCCACCCTACACAGTCACCTTAGACTTTCATTTCATCTGCTCTCTGAAGTTCTGCTCATGTAAGATGGGTACAGAAATAAAGCTAGGAGAGTGCTGTTAGAATTCTTTGGAAGATAAGCAGACAGTAAGATTTTTTTGGAAAATCTTTTCCCATGGTTCTGGAAGCTAGACTTAGTGTTTTGAAGGAAAATAATCAATCAATACTGGTCTGCTGGCTACGAGGCTTTAAACTTTAATTATAAGGAATACTCTTACTTAATATTAAGAACCTAGGAGTCTCCTATGTCCAGGATGGGATGTTTGGAATGCTAAAAAACATGATTAAAACTTCTAAGAAACTTAGGGAAAAAAACCAAAAACATCAGCTTCTGAAAATGTGTGTAAAGATGTTGCTACAGCTTTTTTTGAAGTGGAGGCATCTTTGTCATAGTGACATAACCTATTCCTACCCAGTCAGCTCATACATTGTAAAACTAAGCACAATAGAAAAAGACAAGCTTTGAATCTTAGTAACTTGAACTGTCCAGCAGTCAATACTAGATTATTGTAAGCTGTCAAAAATGAACTTCATTTTCTTTTTTTATCATTTCTACTTTTCAACTTTCAATATGAATTTTTGGTAAGTTAGTCTTAACATCTTTTTAAAATGACCTTTTTTGTTATATGCCAGGCGTGCCCCAGAGCCAATGTGTTTGCACCACTTGAGTGAAAGTCTCTGAGGGGAATTATGGTTGACTCTAACCATAACTGTGTCTGATGGGGTTTTGCATCAGGGTCTCTGTAGTGCTTGACTGAAGGTATTTCATTGTGAAATACTTTGGTGTGGCAAAAGGGTGTGTAATACAAATTCTACAGTAGGGTGGCCTTAATGTTGGGGAAATTCGAAATTCTTGGTTCCATTCTACATGAGCACTTTAACTCTACATGAAGGGAGTGGAAGTTAGTGCCTTTACTGGGACATACCACCCCAAAAGAGAATGTAAAAAATAATGCTAAAATGTTCACCATAAAAACAAATGCCTGCAGTCTGTGACAAAGTATATTTTTAATTGGATCACTAGATGTGTCGTTTGTAAGCAGGAAAGCCTAAGGATACATCTGAACCTCATGAAATCACATTTTGTATCACTAGAGCTCAGCCTGTGCCTGCCGGTGATTTGGAAAGATGAATCAGTTCACGGATAGGTCAGTGGCAGCTCGTTCCAGTGGTGAGTCAGGAGGGGAAAGAAGAAACTGTAGAAATTCAGTGGCAAATATAAGGGCAGACTTTCTGTTTACTTTTAAGTGAAGGTGAAGTCTCCTGATTTTCTAAAGGAAGCATGTAAAGCTTTCCTAATTTGTTACAACATCTAGACACCAAGGCAGTTGTCATTCAAGATGGATTGAATTTTTCTTTTTCCTTTGGAAAAGGAGTGAAACCTTAAAAAAATCAAGAACTTGATGACACAGGTTGTTGACCAGTGTCAACTTCAGTTGCTGTCTACACTGTTTATTTGCAAGTCTGAAAGCTGCGGAGTTGTAGACATTTCCATCTTAGTAGGTCCAGGCTTTAATAGGCTCAACTGCAGAAGCTTTGTTGGGTAAGTGCATCTTTCCATAGCAAACAACAACAACAAAAAAGACAAATTGAGGACCACAGTGTGGCAAACTGAGATGGCTTTTACTGTGTAAAATTAAAAGCTACACTGCAGATGGGTCACAACCTTTAAAACCTGTAGCCAAACTGACTGCAAATATCTGGGCGACTTGAAGGGACCTACTTGACTTTTTAGATGGAGTTTGCAGTGACTGATGTCTTGCTGAGAATCTGTGATAAACTCCAGGAAGTGGAAGGCAAATGAAGCAGAAGAGGAGGCAGTTTTAGAGGTGTATGATGCTATAGGATGTGGAGCTGTTCTTTCCTTCAAACAAAACACGTTTAAGCTTTGTGAGTACATCTTTACATGTCACGTGCGCTAGTTTGAGCTTCTTTTCCTCAATGGATACAGTAAAGTATTCAGGTTGTCATGGTTTTTCTCTCATAAAGGTGAAAATACTGTATTTAGATTTCCAAGTGGTCAACTTCAGTCAGTCTTTTTCAGTTTGCAGATTATTTTCTTATTGAAGTTCCGGACTTCTGTGTGGCATCAGGCCAACTGAACAATGAGATTGTTTGTTTTAGCTGCTTGGTTTTCTTTTTTTTTTTTTTTTTTAAGCTCCCACTAAAGAAACAGGTTAAAAAACAAATTTTCATTTTTTTTTAATGAAGCATGGTAACTCAGCCAAATCCTCATATGGTTGTTTGGATACCATCTCAAAAGAAACTGTATAATCTTCCTTGAAAAGAATAAAGGGTCTCTTAGTGACTGCACCATTGCTTTCTCATTCCCCTTGTGTGTCTGGAGGAAAATTATTTTGTTTATTTTCTGAACCTGTTATGCTGTACTTCAGCTCCAGAGTTACTCCATATCATCGAGGGTCTTAAGCTATACCAGGTATCACTTGATTAGGCCCCTGTGGATTTAAAGCTGGTTCTAAACAAAGTAAAAGAGCAAAACTGTGTTAACGAAGCCTGACTTGTAGAATCTCAGAGTTTGATGAAGTGCTGGAAGCTTGCATCTCCTTTCAGTCAGAGCTCTGGTATTCAGGTGTTTTCTGGTGGTGCCAGAAAACACCTGGTATTCAGGTGTTTTCTTGTGGTACAATTATCACAGAATCATAGAATGGTCGGGGATGGAAAGGACCTTAAATCCAGTCCCAACCCCCTGCTACGGGCAGGTACACCTCTCAGCAGCCCAGGCTGCTCAAGGCCCCATTCAACTCTGCCTTGAACACCCATCAGGTAGGGGGCAGCCACCACCTCCTGGGCACCCTGTGCCAGGGCCTCATCACCCTTGTAGTGAAGAATTTCTTCCTAATACCCAATCTAAATCTACCCCATTCCAATTTAAAACCATTCCCCCTTGTCCTGTCACTCCAGACCCTTCTAAACAGTCCCTCCCCAGCTTCCTTGTAGGCCCCTTTGGGTACTGGAAGGTTCTGTAAGATCTCTCTGGAGCCTTCTCTTCTCTAAATTTTTTTCTTGTGAGAATGGTCAACCACAGGAACAGGTCACCTTGAGGAGTTTGGAGCCTCCATCTATGGAGGTGCTCAGAACCTGGCCTGTTTCTAGGTGATCTGTCTCTGCCTGTGCAGGGGTTGGATCTCCCGAGGTCCTTCCACCATCAATGATTCAGGGATTCTTGGTGGTGTTTGCCTGTCCCACTGTAATTTTGCTGTTGTGTGACAGTTCAAGTTCGCATAGCGTACTGCTGCCACTGAAGTTACAGTCACTTCCTGTCTCCCCCTGGCTCGCAGGGACGTTTGTACCCATGAGCATGCAGCTGGAGTCGGGAAATTGCCTAGATTCACTGGAAGAAATGACCGCTTTCAGTATGGATCCGGTTCTGTGCATAACTCAAAGCAAATAGTTTTGCTGAAGTGGAGGAGAAAGGAGAGAACAGAGTGTGGGTGGCATCAGGTGTGTCCGTCAGGGCGTGAGGCTGAGTCCTGTGCCCATAGAGCTGGTTTGTACCAACCTGAACAGACTGTGTTAGTCCTGATTGTAAAGCGTCACTTGTTTTGGCATAATTGGTGTATCAGTATAAATAAGGTACAAAATGCTAGCCTAATTGAGGCTATAGAGCATCACGTTGCTTTGCCCTTGGAAAACCACTGTTGAGTTAAAAAGCAGTCTGGTCCCCACCTTTACAAAAACCATGTTCCTCTTGTTCAGGTGAGGTGGTGGGAGGCTGATTTTATTTTCTGCCTGTGTATTTTTTCTGAGAGAAGTAGGCTTCTTAGGATATTGTGGGTGTATTCACTCCTTTTCTGATAGGGAATAAGAAAATAAACAACTTCTATTATAGGCCTTGCCATCTTTCGCTATTTCAATCAATCTTAAACTATTTAATGACTGTGTGTTCAGCCACAATATTGACACATTTCATATGAAACATGTATGTAGGCTCTGCTCTTGTGGCTGAAATCTTTGAATTGGAGCAAGTCTAACACTTTGCCTTCTTATACAGAAAACCCAATGAAGTTTTGCAGGTGACAGAATACTGGCCTGATTATATCAGGGCTTAGGTGGTATAAAAGGAAACAATACATTTAGCGGGAGGGAGTAGTGGTGCCTGGTACCAGTTTTGAAATTGTATGTTTAAATTACATCGATTTCAGCTTTATTTACTGTAAAGCAGTAATTTTAAAAGGTGATCCATGTTTGTAACGCATTAGACGTAGGAAACAAACGTTTGCATAGGTTTTGTATGTCCATATTAGCATATGAGTTAACTATGTTATTGAAAGAAGTCTCCAGATTGGCCTTGCTTATTCCATGTTGTTGATCGTGCACAAAGAGCTTGGAGTGCATGAATTGGACTTCTAGGTGGAACTAAACTGAAAGATGTGCTTCAGGTTGTGTACCAGCTGCTGGTTGCTGTTCAGTCTTTTGCAGAAGTAGTAGCATGGGCATGAGGTCATCAGCATCAAACCTTCCTGTGTTCAACAGCAGACAGTGGTCAGTTATTTACCTTCCTCTTCCCACTGTCTTAATTACATTCACTTAAAATGTTGCAGTGGGTTGGTGGATTTCTGTGACTCGCATAGGGATACAGTCTGAAGCAAAGCAGAGTAGGTAGTCTACAGACTGGCAGCTTAAAAGCACATCTGGTCTTATTTTTCTTTCTTTTTTTCCTAAGGATTGTTTAATTTTGTCTGGTTAATACTTGTTCTACAGTACTTAATTTCAACTTCAAAAGTGAAAAATGGTTCGGGTTTAACTTGAAGCAACTGTAAAGATTAATTTTTAAAATAGTTCAAGGGCACAAGTTTTTAAAGTTTAAACATAGAAATAGCTTAGACACGAGTTGAACTTAGGAAAAATTTTGCTAAATTGTTGCTTATCTTACTGGTCACCACTGAGATGGGTGGAAAGCACTCCTGTTTCACTGAATTTCAGGAGCCACTTGAAATTCAGATGAGGAGTGTTTAGTTAGACTAAAAGAATGAAAAAATAATTAGTTTAAAGAAAATGCTATTCTTCAGATGGTGACAATGACTGGGACATTCCCCACCTACATTTTTTAAGTGTCTGGAGGAAGTACAGACTGAGTGTAGCAGCAAGGGTTTTTCAGTGCAGTTTCATTGAGTAATCCGACATCAACTGGGTTTGCTGCTGAAATGGGCAGACCTGTTCTTTCCCCTGTCAATTTTCAGTTCATGAACTGCTCCAGCCTGGGTCCCTTCAGTGGGGCACACCTTCAGTGGGGCACACCTTCAGTGGGGCACACCTTCAGGTACAGCTTGCTCTGGTGTGGGGTCCTCCAAGGAATCTCTGCTCCACCACCATCCTCTGTGGGCTGCTAGGACAGCCTGCTTCATGCTGGTATCCTCCAAGGGCTGCAGAGGAACCTCTGCCCTGGCACCTCAGCACCTCCTCCCTTTCTCCTGCATGTGCCGCGGTGCCTGCAGAGATGCTCTCTCGCACTCTCACTCCTCTCTCCTGGCTGCTGTTGTGCAGCAGTTTTTCTTCCCCTCGTAGTTAACCTCTGTTACCCCAGAGGTGCCAGCACTGTTGCTCATGGGCTCGGTGGGTCCATCTCAGCGCCAGTGGGCGCTGGCTCTGTCAGCCCTGGGGGAAGCTTCTGGCAGCTTCTCACTCCTGCAGCCCCCGCTGCCAAAGCCTGCCCGCACAAACGCAGTAGAGGTGAGCACATGTGAGGGGACAGCAGTCAGCAGCGAGGTTGCATTAAATATGCCTAGATTGGGGCACCCTTGTCCATTTTCTTCTCACATATTCTTCTGATCCGTAGGATCCTTGGGCATGACAGTGGTTTGGTTAATAGGCGCTTCTTTTTTTAATCCTAGCAAGGGCCAGGTGTTTATTGTTTACGATTACAGCACTTGCCTGGATTTAGGAAAAAAGTGTGTTCCTGTAAGATAAGTTTCCCAAGGTCACAAATCGGGTTCATGGCCAAACAAGTAATAGTAGGACACCCTTCCTTTCACTCTTGTTTAATTAGGCTAAATGGTGTTGAAATAGCTCTACACTGATAGTGAAGCCATTTGTTTAAAGCATGCAAGGCCAAAAAAATTACGTAGTATAGGAACTGTTGGTATGTGGCAGAAGGACCCTGCTTGCTTCACTTAGTGCTTCTGAGATGGTGATACATTTTTTTAGCTTCTGATATTTCTTTTAAAAATAAACGTTTTAAAGGTTGGGACCAATTTGGTAGCAGTTGGGTCTATGTATATATTACAAGGAATAGGTGTTTTGCAGTAGTACCAAGATTATAGATGAAACATTCTCAACTATAAATGCGTGACATAAAATAGCTTTTGTACAAAACCAGGTAAAGCATTGCCCTAAATTAAAATTTCTTTTTGGTGAAATATAGTAAGTGTAACACCTTTACTTACATTTGACCTGGTATTCCTTAATACAGGCTTACAGTACAAAATGCTGAACAATCAGAAGGAAAAACAAGTTACAGAAAACTTTTTAATATTAGGTTTAATAGATTGATTTTTTTCCTTGTTGTCAGCATGGGTATTTTGCTCTGAAAAAGATCATTTTAGGCTAGTTAGGGTAAGATTTAATGAATGGTAGTAGATAATGTTCCAAGTGCTAGTCACAAAGGTGCGTATTATTTTGAATTTGTTTTGTGTTGAGAACATTAATAATATAACTCAACTGTGGTTCCCATTTTCTTTTCTAAAATGCTGTTACCAAAACAAGTTATTTATAAACTAAATGAACAGAGATCCACATGTGGGTTTTTGTGATTTTTTTCTTTTTTTTTTTGTGTTTTGTTTTGCTACTAAAAATGTACTTTTGCAGCCTTTCTAAATGTGCATTAGTTCTTCAGACCATCTGGAATGGATGTAAAATCTCTTTATGTACTTTTACTACCAAATAATTCTGAAAAACTCTTTATTTGTTTTAATCTTTATGTGAATAAATTGTTATATCTCCTTTCTAAAAGAGAGCATGCGATCTGTTACAACTGAGGCGTACCATTACCATCTCCTGTAATGATTTCCAAGGGTGTCTTCCACCCCTGACAAGAAAGGATGCCCGGGTGTAGGGATGACAGTTGTGCAGCAGCATGGGTCCAGCAATTAGAGGGAAAGGCTTTTAGACAGATTGAGAGAAAAAAATTAAGGTAGACTTGAGAGTAAAACAAACAGGCTTTGTTACATTCTTTTGAAGTTCCTCAAGTGGTTGATGTATGTATGTATGTAGTCTCAAAAGTGTCCTTAGCTTGTGTGGAAACTATTTCACTTCCAGAGAGCAATTTTGATTTATTTTGAGTACTTCAGAAGATTTAATGAAATTACAATTATTTTTTTTAATGGCTGTTTTATGCTGTTTTATATGTGGTTATTTTCACTCATTTAAATCAATGTTTGTGTTAATGTGGTTCCAGCCTTTCACTCATTGCTCAGGAGAGGCCTCACCGCTGTATCCTTCTTAGAAAACAGGTGGTTTAGGTTTGTGTTTTTTTTTTAAAGCAGTACCAGTTAAATTGAAAGTGAAAAGTTAATAAATTGATGTGTGCAGAGAAACAGTAGAGGTGGTAAAGGCAAGCGGATTGAGCTTCTGATAAATACTCAAAAGTTCCTACAAGCTGTAAAACAGCTTTGGAAAAAATCTTATTTCTTCTTGCTATCAGAAGACTTACTTTGAAAAAGTGAGAAAGATGGAAGGCTGTATCTTTTGAGGGCGTTAACTCACACAGAGGGTAGTGGAGTCCTGCAGTTCGATACTCCGGAGTAGCAGATAACATAGGATGACTCAGAAATATCAACTGACAGATTTTAGGGGACTGATAGTGGTGCAAACAGCTGGGTGGTAACTTCTGATATGGGGGTTCTGGAAGGCTTCTGCTCTTGGCTTCAGCGCTGGTGCTTGTGGCTATGAAAAGCCACTTGTCTCTGGGAAGTGTAGGAACTTTGGCAGAAGAAAATCTGAAATCAACAACATAAACTGAGAAGGAATAACCTGGGGGTGATAAAGCTGTTCAGATGTTTAATGCAAGCAGAGGATAAGAGTGCTGCCTTTTTACCGTAGTGAGTGTATATACACAAGACTAACTGTTCCTAATTGCCCAGTGAAAATTCCCAAGGTAGTGGGTTTTTAATTAATGCATATTCATGCAAATAGATCAAGGGATGATTTGATCCTACAGACTTGTTGTTTGATAAAATTAATAGCAGATGCACAGTGTGTATGCATCTGGCTATCTGATACAAGCTTTCCATAAGCATGTAGATCTGTCATACTCAACTGACCTGTTTGTTTCTAAGATTGTAGGTGAAGTTCTGCTATTTCTAGTGTTGTGAGTCCCCAAAGTTTACAATTTTGGTAATAAAATTAAGACTCTTGCTATTTTAACCTGTTCGGTTTCTGACAAAGTAGAATCTTAAATTCCTGTTTCAGTATCTTCATGTCATGGCAGCATTGCCACTCACACTTTCTTGAATCTTGTAAATAATTGAAACCAGTAAAAGCTATTTAAAATATGCTTTCTGTTATTACTGTTAACAAAGTTCTTAGTGCTTTTTTGTCTATAAGGCTGCACCTATTGTTTTACTCAGGGTTTAACAAAATCATACCGGTTTTATTTACTTTGGTACTCTATTGCAGAAGCAATTAAGCAGTAACTCAATGGTTTTTGTAGCCATATATTGAAATTAAACATAATTCCTTTCAAGCTTGGTGAATGAATAGTGAGATATAGTGACTAACTTCAAGTTTTACTTCTATTTTAACAGTGAAAGCAAGTTGAATACGTTGGTACAGAAACTTCATGACTTCTTGGCTCACTCATCAGAAGAATCTGAGGACGCAAACTCTCCTCCAGCATTGTCTAAAACCAAAAGCATAGGTAAAAAGACAGTTTCTGGTTTTATTTTCAATGTATGTATGATCCTAAAGTCAAATAACTTTGTGTTGTTATTTCACACTTTGCTGGGATAATTATGCAAAGTCCTAACATGTTTTAAATGGTGATATCAATAAATACACAATAGGCCTTTGGTACAATATTTCTTTCAGTTCTGAATCTATTCTAAATAGGAAAAAACTGTAATCCTACTGGTAATTTACCTTCTGTGAAACAAGAGATGGCAAACATGCACGTATTTGCTGTGCCAGGGGGTCCCATATTCAGTTTTCCTGAATGCCCAAGTGCAGAGTCTTGTTTATTTCTGCCGAGATAAAGCTTTTGTAGTCCTTGTAGTTGTGGAGATTATGCTTTCATAATTACATGAAAAAGATTTCTGCGTGTAATCTGGAAGCATTTGAAAACAAAATAATACTTGTGAAAAACCTTGAGGCCTACACTAGGTGAAATTTGGTATTAGAAAAGTTAGACATGGGTAAGGAATTTTAAATACTTTGTTCTGATTTCAGTCATAAAAAGATAAATTATTTCATAACAGTACTGATTAACTATTTTTCTGAATTTAACTAGGTTAAAATGTTTCCTCATTTAACTAGGACTGGATACAGGTGCAAAGCCTTTCAATCTATGCTGTTTAATGAGATAAAAGTTGTGCTGAAGGGCTAAAGGGCAGGAGAATGAGAGTGTGTTGGCTGTGTCCTGGAGTTTATTTTCAAACTTCCCATTGTCCTAAGCAATAAACCTTTGTGGGTTTTCTGGTGTGCTGTATTTGTCTTCTAATGTTTTGTCTTGAGAGAGAGTCTGCTGCCATGTGGTTCTAACCTCCTTGTGTCAGCATCAAACCCTATGGTTAACACAGGAAAAAGAAATTATTCATGTGATACTTCAGCAGAATAATAAAGTAAACTGTGATGTAGATGCATCTCAAAGTGAAATTTTGCTGAAGAGCACCCTGGGAAAAGAAATCTTTCCCCTTTATCTAGTGTAGTTACAAAGTTGAATTTGGCTCCTTGCCTTAACATGCAGACTTCCTTTGAAACGGGTGCAGCTCTCAGTGAATGGCAGACGTGTCTCAGTGTTGGTTTGGAGATCTCACATTTTATTTCGGAAAAAAGAACGTGGTAAGGTTGAAAAGTCAAAAATTAATCACTTAAATACTAGGAAATGCCAGAATTAACTGTGGGCATTTACTTCCCCTCCTAAGTTTCTGTGCATGAGGATAGTGTATTTTTTATTTTTATTCTTTTAGTCCACAGGATGCTTATTCAGCGTACAAGGGATAGACATGATTTGGGCCGAATCAGCTTTATTTAGTAATGGATCTCACTTTGTTAAGCATTTGGAAGATAAGTGAACTACTAGGTAGAATGTTTTGAGAAGTCAGGTGATCACAGAATCATAGGGGTTGGAAGGGACCTCAAGAGATCATCGGGTCCATCCCCTCTGATGATAAAGAAGGTGGAGTGTGGCTCAAGAGTTGGAATATGTCCTGGCCACGCACAAAAGTCAATTCAGATATGAAAGCAGTTGCTTGCTGAGCATTTCTATCTTATGCACTGCTGTGGAGCAGAACTGTTCCATAGTGCTTATGTGCTAGGGATGACAAGTGAAGTGAAATTGCACTGGTAGCTTTAATTCTGGCAATTCTTAATTTTTGAATACGTGATTTTTACAGCTTTAATAATGTTTCTTCATCTTTTCTGCATTCAAATTGTGTATCTTCCTCTTCCTCATTGCGTGGGTGCCAGAAGGAGAACCGCTGAGACAGTAGGAGAGACTGGCTTGTTTCAAGTCAGAGAGGTTTGTTTCAAGTGACCAGTGCCCTGGAGCAGCTGTCACAGGGGAAATCCTGCACTTTGATATCTCTGAAGTGGATGGGTGTTGTGGTTTAACCTAGCAGGCTGCTAACAACCACACAGCTGTTCGCTTGATACCTCCCCTTCTCCTTGCAGTGGGATGGGGGAGAGAACTGAAAAAGGTAAAACTCTTGTGTTGAGATAAAGGCTGTTTAATAGGCCAGAAAAGGAAATTTTAAAAAACCATAGAAAACAAGTGATGCAGTTGTGCTGTACCCAGAACCAGTGCTCAGGCAGTTGCTGAGCTCTGCCGCTTCCCAGCCAGCTACCCCAGTTACGTACTGAGCATGACGTCATACGGATATAGGTCTTTGGACATTGTGGGTCAGCTGTCCTGGCATGTCCCCTCTCCTTGTTGGCAGGCCAGCCTGAGAACCTGAAAAGTCTTTGACTGCTTGGCAAAAACTAAAACAACAGTGTGTTATTGACACTATTCTCCTAAACCCAAAGCACAGCACTATGCTGACTACTGGGAAGATAATGTAACTATCGTAGCTGAGCCAAGGGCAGTGGAGCACATGGAGTTGGGTCGGCAGTAGGAGCTGTGAGGGGCTGCTGCATGCTCAGCTATACTCTAAGGCCCAGTTACATGTAGAAACTGAGGATGGAGCATGTCTGGTCACTTCTAGGAATACTGTGTGTACAGTCTGGTAAGTCATCTGAATGCAGAACCCGCAGGAATCAAAGAAATCTCTGCTAAGCATGTACAAGAGTGGTATTTTCCACTCTGTGGAATTATCATTTGTGCAAAACTGGTCAACAGTAGAAGATGGGCAGCATCTAGTCTCCAGAAGAAATGCCACCCTTATTCCAGATTCTTTCCTCAGAATAGGGAAATGTCTGAGAAGAAATCTCAGGTACTTAAAAAAGTCAAAAACCTTGGCTTTTCCATTTTTTTACTCCCTCTGCTTTAGCTTCACATGCAGATATGGCTGGATAATTTTGGCTGAAATTTACCCAGTTAAGCCTAGGTCAGATGGCCAGCATTAAATTTTCTAGTCAAAGTGATTTTGGGGGTTTTTTTTTGGGGGTGGGGTGGGGCGGTGTTGAAGTGTAAATGTTTAAGGATATAATAAGTTGCAGTGCTAGCAGCCGTACATTAAAATCACAAATGGTCATGAGACATCTTCTGTAATTACTTCTTTACTTGGATGTTTCTCAGTAGTGCCTCTGTTTCCTACTGCTGTTGCTGTCTGTTTTGAGCAACTTCTTACAAGTATCATTGAATCGCTGAACTTGAAACTTTCTCTTCCATTACATGACTGGTGGATGGGACAGATATTAATGGGTTGCTTGTCTTTAGGTTTTATATTCCACGGCTCTAAAGATTGAGAAGTGGAAGTTCTGTATCATGTTGTGAGTCAAATGGGATTTTTGCCTGTGGTTCCATGATTCTGGCTTCAATATTTCCAGTATATTTGAAATAATTTTTCAGTATTCTTAATGTCAAGATGTGTAAGAGAAGATGCTTAATGTTCTTGAAGATTAAAAGTTGCACTAACTGTATTACTTCTGCATACACAGAGGCACTTTCATTTCTTCAGTACTTCTGCACCAGTGGGAAGGATGTCTTTCAGTCTGTGAATAACTTAACTGAAAGTAATTTCTAAATGATTTCTGTAAAATTGATGTTGTAATAGTGGACTCTGTTGTGCAACACTTTGTTTTTGAATTTCACACAGTCATCTTTATTCACACTGGTGAGACATAAGCAATGCTGTGATGTATGATGTGAGGAAGTTAATATTTCTTGTGTTTCAGTGGATTTCTTTAATTTCTCTCCATAGGTAAGAGTAGAGAACCGAAAAGTAGTCCAGCTTCAATGGAGAACAGTAGAGAAGAGGTAGGAATAAAAATGCTTTTGAGATTTAGTCGCATGTCTAGTGCAGAATGGCTGGTATAGAAAACTGAGTTGACCTTGTTGCTTTTACAGTAAAGAATATTGTGAGAACCATGCACTAAATGTCATCATATCTGCTGATAAAAAGCATTAGCTGTAATATATTTCAAAGGTAAAATGAAATTTAAAATTGTACTCGTTTTGATTTAGGCATATATAAGCAATTGTTTTTCTCCTCCCTTCCGTATTTCCAAATTACTGAAATACAGAAATTTAATTGGACAACTTACTTGTCTTTCTGATGCACAGTAGCTCTGGAGAAAGATGTCTCTCAACACACAGAGTTAGGTTTTACTTTCTTGCAGTGTGCAGTTGCATTCTGGGTTAGGAACTGCAAAGTGTATATTGCAAAGTGAGTTTTTCTTTTAAAAGAAGTTTGGTTAATATTCTTTTATCCTTAATCTGTTCTCTGGTTTATGTGTAAACAGACTCTTTTGGTCTAAAAGTACTGGTCTTTACCTTGTGTTTACAGTGAGATAGCAGCAGGTACTTGGTTGTCCTTTCAGGTGAATATGCTTTTTTTAAAAAAAAGAAATACACCTGGAGATACAGATTATTTATTAAACATGAACTAGTTTCTTCTATATGGTGTGTTATATATGCCAAAGACACTTTTCATGTGGTATGTCCTACTAATATCTATTAGAAATGCTCAGGTTGGCAGCATGTTGACATGCTGTCCTGGGTTCAGCCTGCTGCTAGGCTGAACCCAGGACACATGCAGAGAAAGCACAAGTGCCCGTGTCCTGCCTTAGTTTGTCTTTATGGCAGTAAATTCAGGTATTTATTTGATACTGCCCACACCTAGTTATGATCTGTGTGCAGAAACCTCTGAAAAATCAGTTTTCCTTTGAGGAAAGTCAGCCCTTTCTGGCATGCGTGCCAGGTACCCAGTGGCTGCATTCTCGGGCAGTTCTCGGTGCTTACTAGTGCCAGGTCCCTAGTGCCAGCCTCACAGGGCCCTCTGTACCTGCATCTCCATGTGAATGACATTGACAGACCTGTGTGAGCTGCTGCAGCTCTGAGCACTGAGGAACCCCGGACACTTGTGAACAAGTGGCACTGCCCGGCAATGTGGCAGCAGGTGGGTGGGTATGGGTGAGTTAGGGCGTTTGTCCATGTGCTGATCATGCGAGTTATCATTGTAGTGAAGGCATACAGACCAGGAGGCCCCAGAACTGATTAGGAGCTGTTCTCAGTCCCCTCTCCCAAAAGCTGAGAGAACTTCATAGAATCATAGAATTGTAGGGGTTGGAAGGGACCTCGAGAGATCATCGGGTCCAACCCCCCTGCCAAAGCAGGCTCCCTAGGACTTGAAGCAGGGACTGCAAGTTGAGACTTGTGAGGTGAGAATTGCCCAAAGACTCAGTGCTAGAGATAGGTGCAGTGTTTCTCTCTGGAGGTCTGAATTTACAGCAGTGCCCTCTCCTAATCTCTTTTAAAATCTGTGCATAGGGAGGTTAGTGAGCATTTGTACCTTAGCTTGGAGATTGGTGACACCTAGGCTTAAGTATGTTTTCCAAAGAATAAGGACTTCTTGCCACCTTACTACTGACCTGAAACTTTAGTGGACTTAGTTCAACTGACCTGGCCTGACTCTTGAAATTGTGTGTGTGTGTCACTTACTGTTAATACGCTTTCTGCTTTTTATTTTTAAAATTTGGTAGGAGTGCTGATGACTTCTGAGATGTGTTCTAGTTAATGTAAAAAACTGCTTTTGTTGACAGCTCACTTGGTCACAAATGTGTTGACTTTTAAATTTTTTCTTGTTTTTAGGGCAGTAGTTCTTCAGAAAGAACAAAATCCTTAGGATCATCACGTTCAAAAAGGTTGGTTTGGAAAATAAAAAGGAAGAAATTACCTTTTGGCATGTGAAGCTATAGAAAAGTCCATGTAGCACGCCAGATGCTTCTAATATAAACCATTATAAATCCATTAAGTTAGCAGAGTACTGGTAAAACAAATGCCATGTAGTGCACTTTAACTTCAAACAATACTTAGAGTCAAAGGTTATTAAGGTCATAGAACTTGATCATTATTCTTTAATTTTTTTTTTAACAAAGGCAGGAATATTATCCTGTATTTTTAGGACAGAGGTGTTTTTACAATTGTTCCTTCATTCTTGCTATTTCTACATGCAGGATTCTTCCAAAAATGTAAATTGGGTCATGTGTTAAAAAGGCTTTATGTATCTTTTTGTTGGGACACTGCAGAATCAAAGGGTGCTGCTAAGCTCTCCTGGGCAGAAACTGCTGTTTGCTGTCTCTCTGCTTAATCCTTTTTTGCTCTTTGATTTAAAGAAGTGTGGAGCTAACTGTTTACCAACCAGTTTGAACCTACAGGAGACAGATTATTTGTGGCTGAAGTAACAGTCCAGTAAAACTCCTTGTCTGTCTTTCTCATAGCTGATGCTCATTCATGATTTTTTAAATTCTAGTACACTCTGTAGCTAGGTGAGCTCCTCTAAATGCATCATTTCAACAGCTGCCCCCTTACTGCTCTTTAAAAGTGTTGTGTATCTCTTTCACTCTCCTTTTTATCCAAGTCTCTCTGTCATATCTGCTGGAATTAAATAATATTCTTCATTCTCCCTTTTCTTTTTGACTTCATTATGTATTTGCAAGTGTGGTTTTATATTTGGCTTTAATTTCTCCCTCATCTGAATCCAGTGTCCTGTTGAACTCTTTTTCATTTATGTAGCTTTTAAAGGCTTGGCTTTTCTCTTCCTGTCTGTCACTGAAGGCATTTTTACTCATACATCTGTTGCATGGTGCCTGATACTGACAAAACCAATTTTCTCTGGTAGTTTATGTATTACCTTTAGACTACTGAAAATTATGCACAACATTCTTTTTGTTTTTAGGGTTTCCTCTCCTTTTTATTCCCCTCCCTGTCCTGCCAGAGTAAATTATTTTTTTTTTAATGGATTCAGTTCTAAATTATGTTTGTGTGTAATTCTGGCAACTGGTCTTTTTATTCAGCAGTCAGCTTTCTAACTTCTTTCCACATTTCCTTTATTTCCTTGCAAGCATCTTTTCTGCCTAGCTGCTTTTGGTCATTTGCTAATATCTGTGTCTCCTCTTAGTGCTGCCTGTTAAACTTGAAATGATGTATAAAATTTCTGAGCAGGCATTCACGTGGGCTTTGTGTCACTGTCCTGCATACCTTCTTAGATACATACTTTGTGAAACAAAACCACTTCATTGGTATATCCTTTTATTTCACACAGGAGGGGAGAATTTCTGGTCCTAATAAGAAAATTAGCCTACAACTAGCTTACTGTAATAACTTAGAGCACTGCACCTCGCAATGCTTTAATCAAGTTTAAAAAGAACATAGGCTTCCCCAACAAGTACGGTGTTTTGCTTGCAAAGGGCCAGGCTTACCTGTCATGCAATATGTAATATTTGTCATGGTATGGGGTTTTTTTTTCTGTCTATGCAGGAAACCTACAGTTGTAACAAAATACGTCGGATCAGATGATGAACAAATCTTAGATGAAACTGTAAATGAAGATCATTCAAATGAAAACTCAGAAAACGATGTTGATATGAAAAGTTTGCCTAAAGGTAGTTCATGTCTGTCTTTGTGTCTGAATTCTACAAATTAGCTCAGATTATGATGCAGCATAAATGACTAGAATACACAGGTATTAGTAAAATGCCCACCATAGGCCCTGTTGGCTTTTATCTATAAACACATGCTTGTGCGCGCATGCGCATTTGAAAGAGGAAACCAAGCACCTTTAGTTTTGAACCCAGCACCAGGGCTGTACTGACTACACCAGGATGTCCTCGTGACTTCATTCCAAATGTTTACTGACATCTGTGTAAAACTAGCATAAAACAGGGGAAATGATTTATTTCTGTTCTTCTGTAGAAGTCTCAAACTTTGTCATTTTCAAGCCTTACTTATTTTACCGTTCTGTCTTTGAATTCTTTAACAATTAGAGCAATAGAAGCCAAACTAAATCTTTGGAGGGAGGGGAAGGAAATGTCATTATTGGATCAATTTTAAGCACCCTTTTAAAATAGTTAATACTATAAGCCTACATCTTGCTTTTCTTAACTATAGTGTGAGTTTGAATAATTTCTTCTGTTTCTTGCCTCTTAAGGTCACAGGAAAAATTGGAGGGACTGTTTCCTGCATGAGTAGCAGTATTTACAGCACTTGCTTTAAAATTATTTCAACAAAAATTTTAAACCTGAGCTCTTAAGTAGGAAAGATGACTCTTCATTCACTTAAGTTTGTTTAATAGTCTTCTCTGTTTAAATAAAAATTAATGTCTGAATTTTGTTAAAGCTAAACCAGGCTTTATTCTATCACTTTTTCGTTTATTTCATATTGAAATAAAGATGAGGGAAACTGGATAGAAGAGGGAAAAGAGAGACAAAAGAGTAGTTACACTATGAGTTTTGGTAGATTTAAGCGACCTAAGCAAAGTCCTTTATTTGTAGCATTGTACTGTACTACACACACCCAGCAGTATGCCCGTCCTGTTCTGCACATACCACATCAGGACAGAGAGCAGGATTTGTTCCTCATAGCCCACTCAGTCCTTGGCTTTTGTCCTACAACTGCCAAACAGATGTAGTTTGAAGTGTGTGGTGGTTGTTTTTGTTGGTGGTGTTGTTGGTTGTTTTTTTTCTGTGAACACCTTTGCATTCAGAACTTGGTTGAGTTTTGGTCAAGAGATTGCACTTTTTAAAAGATGCTATGTTGGCTTTTATTTAACCAAGACTTTTGCACTTCATTTGGATGTGTAATGGTTTCCAATTTCTAAATGAAATTATTCTAGGTACAGTGGTTGTACAGCCTGAGCCAGTGCTGAATGAAGACAAAGATGATTTTAAAGGGCCTGAATTTAGAAGCAGAAATACCGTTAAAATGAAACCTGAAGCTCCCAAAAAGCGTGGAGGTAAATACAATTTAAAACATTTATTAAAACGGGTTTAAATTGTTGCTTATGACCACATTTGGTGCATCTAAAAATTGTCCATATTTCTAATAAATTATCCTAAAAATACCTCCACTCTTCTGGCTTTTTGTTCATTGAGGATTCTAGCTGGCTGAAATTAGCCTCCATTGCTGCCCCTGCAATGCAGCAGTGAAAGCTAATATTAGTTCTGATTAAACTCCTTATTTTCAGTAGCTATAGGATGCATCATTAGGTACTCCATATGGACCCTCTTGTTTTGTATTCAGAGTGGTTGCTTGGTTGCCATCAGCTGTTACAGGTATTCCTTTCTTTAAGGAATTCCATTGGAAGACCATTGATATGGGAACGTTCCCTGGCTCACCAAGAAAGCAACTATATTTGTGCAGGGACATGTATAGGCATATTATGAATCAGTGAGCTAATAAGAAACCTAAAACCTCTAATAATTTAAAGGTTTTGTTTTGTTTTTAAATTGTGGGCCCTTGTGTGGATTGTCTTTGAAAAGCTGGTGTGCCAGCTGTTTTTCCATAGCCACTGCTGAACCTGCAAAGTTAGACAGATAATAGTGACAACAGAAATTATTCTCATTTTTTTCACCAAAAGGTAAAGGAAAGGGAGAGTTGTATGTGAAAATGAATAAGAGGGCAGATACTTTTGTTAATGTTCAGTATCTTAGTTTACACACCTCTAGCATGGTTATTCAGACAGACAGCTCTGGTACACACTATTCAGTCTGCCCATGGTATCATTTGAGATACTTGCTCTTTTAAGGCATTACTGTACTTTAGTAAGTGCTGTTTTTCCATCTGTGGTAGAAGAGCAGTAAATGTGCCTGTGTGTACGTATGGGCTCATGCATGATCTTAGTCACATTTGGAGCAATGCTGTTTCCTCTAAATTAGTAATCTTTCAGAGTCAGTTCCGTTCTGTTCATGCAGGGTGTCCTGTTCAGCACACAGGAACGCTTTTTCCATTTGTCTTGATAACAGTTTTACATGAGGTCCAACATAAATCCCCAGCATAGTGCTAAAAAGGTGGGGTACTTCTGCTTGAGCTTTGTGGCCTGGGTCTGCATCCCCAGGACAGCTCAGGTGGCCTGCCATTCCAGCTTTTACCCTCTATACATAGAAAGCTTGCAGGCCTTCTTTTGTCTGGAATGGTGACTCACGTCCCGCTGTGTGACTCAAGATAGTTTTGGAGGTGACAAGAGTTTAAGCCAGACCTTTATCCAGGGCAAGCTCAGCTTTATCTGTGTCACTGCTGATAGTCTTTGATTTGATATTAAAGCTATGTAATACATGTTAAGCTCCTGTCAGCTCTCGGGGAAATGGAACAGGTATTGCCTGCTCCTGCCTTGTCCCCATTTCCAACTAGGAAAGGCAGCCAGGCAAGGGACATGACTGGGGTCTAGGAGTGTATCCAGACAGTTCTATTTTGTGCACAGAAGAGGCAGTGCAGATTGATTTCTGCACCTGTGTGCAGCATGTCTAGTTATGTGAAGTGGCACTTGCCTTTCTCTTGCTACTAGAAGGAGGTGTGTAGCCAGCATACATACACTGGAGTAAGTATGTAGTCTCAGCTACTTGAGACCTTGGATTCTATACACAGCACAGGTAAATAAGTTGTAACAGTAAAATAAAAACTGCCAGCCTGTTGTGTTGGTTGCCAGGTGCACCTTTGCATTTTTATCAGGCGTTACATGCCCTGTTTGTATTAGCAGTATGAGTAGGGATAGAACTCTTTCCTTTCTAGCCTCCACATGCTCTTATCCAAGAGAGTAAGAGGCATTGTGTCAGTCCTTATTTTCAGGTTCTCTGTCTGCCTAGTGGTTATGGTTGTACAGTTGCTAGTAAACTTGTAGTTAGGAATGGTTTTAAGTAAGTATTTTCTCAATACTAATGATTTAGTAGTTGTATAATTTCTTTGGATCATAAGAATTTGTAGTAACATGGTTTACAAAGTTTGCCTCCTAAATTGTCCTTTTTTGTTTGTTTGTTTTTCTGGGGCCAACTTGCAAATCTTAGGAAGGAGGCAGCAGTACTTCCCCTTGAAGAGAAGGGGGAAGTGGTTTGGGACTTGGCAGTGAATAGCTTGTTCTCCCTCTGTTGGCTCTTACCCTCTGTGACTCTTACACCCATTTAAGGACTGTGATGCTTGACAAAGCCTGGCTAGGTTTCTTTGCTGCGTACTGTCATAATGTGGTGTTCCCATCCAAGTAGTACATGATGGGTGTGTTTATTTGAGGTTTACCAGCAGGTGTTTGGGATGTGCTTGATGTCAGAAGAGGTGCTCTCCAAGTCCATGAGCTCTGCAGTACACGCAGTGACACATGCCTTGCAGTTGCACACTAGAAACCTTATATTCAGAATTTGAGACCTGCTATTTTCACTGAATTGTAGGGGTGCATTAGTTGCTCTTACCAACCTGTGAGCTATTTGAGATTATGCTTCAATAGTAAATTGCTAGTAGTTTATGTCTGTCTTGAGAATGTTCTTTCAGTTTATTAACGTAGTGGTGCTTGGTTCCAATTCTGTGGTAGTGATTATTTAAAGAATGTTAAAACCAAAAATACAATACTTTGCCTGAAACCATGAAGTTAATGATTGAGTTTCCTAGTACTGCTTACTGAACATGTCAGATAAGTCACAGTGAAGTGATCCCCTGTCAAACTTCTGTCTCCTGGCTTTCCTTTTTCCTGAAAGCATTGCTGTCACTGAAAACAGAACAGTCTCACAGTGTAATTAGTTGGTTTGACAGCCTGGCATGTAGCGAGCCTCCCAGCCCAGAGTTCACCCCCTTTCAAAGTGTTTTGGGGGACTGTCATTAAAGCAACACTTAATTGACTGAATGTAGACACAAGCAGCAGAGTGGTACCCAAATGGTGGGAGGAAGTAGTAAGATGGTGAGAACATACAGATTATAGTAAAATTGTAGTTTCAAAACAACCCAAACCAAACCCACCATCAAGAAGGGGACAAGAAGTGAAAAAAAGATTTTTCAGGCAGTATTATAAGGGTTTCCTGCATCTTCTGTAATGGGCTCCTTTATTTTTCTTTGAGAAACTAAAATTGTATGTGAAAGAAATAGCGTAATACAAACTGAAACTCAGATTGTGTTTTATGAGCAAAGATTAAGTGAGAAAGTTGTATAGGATACCAGGGCTGCTTTGAGAGTTTGTGGTGACTCTTATTTAGGTGAGTTCTCATGAGGTGACCAATCATTTTGAATTAAATGTCTGAAAGAAAAGAAAAAAAATAAAATGGAACTTTGGCCCCAACTGGAGTTTAGAAATGAGAGGAAAATTCTTTTGATCTTCCAATGGCAAGTGGCTAGAGAAAGATTTCTCTAATGCTGAGTGGTAAAGTAATGAAGGCATATGAAAAACCTAATAGGCCAGAATATTGTAAGAAAATGTAATAGGTGTATGCAGATTTCTTAAAAAAAATAAATTAATGTGTGGTTTATAATCCTCTCTATAGAGGAAGGACTACATGGAATTGTAAGCTGTACAGCTTGTGGGCAACAGGTGAACCATTTTCAAAAGGATTCAATCTATAGGCATCCAACACTGAAAGTTCTTATTTGTAAGGTATGTGGTAAACAGTTATCCAGTTTGTATTGTTTGTTTTTCTTTGAAATGCATGTTAGTTGATTTGGGTGGGATTTTTGTGGGAGTTGTTCTTGTTTATTGACAAATAAACTTTTCAGTGATTAACTGTTACAATTAAGGAAACTAAAAGCAGTAAGAAAAAGGCAAATGCAGCTTACAAATATATATATTCCTATTCTTTTATACCCCACTTAAACTCCTTGTGATTTCTTTGTAAGTTATTGTTACAGTTTTAAGGCTATAGTTTCAGTGAATTTTTTTGTTAAATCATCTGTATGAAATACCTGCCTACTCACAATGTATTGTAAGATTCAGTTCTGGATCTCCTGGTAAAGCACCATTCATGAAACAATGTCAGAATAAGAAGCACAAAAGTAGCTTCAAAGCAATCTGTTTCACCTGTGTACCAGCTCCTGGAGTATTTGAATTTATGGCAGCCTCTGTAATGAGGATGGAGTCCACAACCCAAATCCAGAATCTGGATCTTAAGCTATGTGGCTTCATGGTGGCTTCAGTTAGGCTCTGAGCTGCCTGTAGTGGGAAGAGGTGGGAAATGGGAGAAAGGAAATGTCTCTATCCCCTGTTCTGGAGACCTCTTAATTTTCTAAGATACATTTCTCTTGCAAATTGTTGAGATTCTGTATAGATCTCTAGAGAGAGAGAGATACAGATCTGTGTTAAAATGCACAGTTAGCATTCCCCTTCTCTTCCCTCCTTCTGCTTCTCCTGCAGTTCCCCATTGATGATACATACTCAGCTGACAAATCTCAGGCATGTCCATCTAGTCTAATGTTCTGGCTCATTTCTTCTATTCATTCTGGCTTGTTTCTTTTATAAAATGTGCTTTTAGAAAAAGCAGCTTACATGACAACCAGAGTCTTCACTTCAGTTAACTTCAATCTTAACTCTTGTTCCTGCACTTGAGTATCCTTAACATGTAGCTGTTTACCTGGTGCATTTTTTAGACTTGAGTGTGTTGGGTTCCATAGCAGCTCTTGACTGTGAGCTCTGCTAGATAATTATATTGTGTGTTGTCTCCCAGATTTTCTGCATCTTTACTTAATTGAACATGACCTGTTGATGTGACAGAGAAAAATGAAAGTCCCTGATCTGCATACTCCCTTGTCTACCATTGCTTTCTGTGTCTAGCTCTTTTTATTTTCACCCTCCTCCTGCTTAGATGAACAGTCCCAGACTTGAGAAGCTTTTTTCCTTTGCCTAAATGCTCCATCAAGTATCTGAACATCAGCTTTTACTGTTGGCTTTTTTTTTTTGGGGGGGGGAGGTGGGATGGGTTTTTAGTGGAGAGGTTGTTTAGTTTGGTTGAAAAGATGTATAACTCTGTTCCAGATAAAGGGGGGCAGCACTTTTAATTCAGGTGTTGAAGCCACTTCTGGGTTCTGGATTCACTGAATCCATTGGTAGGACAGTTAATCCCTGTTCAAAGTAGAGCTTCAGGTCCTGGAGAACTTTCTTTCGTAGCAACTGGAAAAAAACCCCACAACTTCAAAATCTGGCTTAAAGAATTCAGCAACTGAAGCCACTACTGCTACTAGCTGAGTTGTGTGTGGTTTTTTTCTTAATATTACCATTTTTCCAATGAAGATGCTTAGTTTGAACCTGGAAAACATCAGGATAAATACAGAAGACCTTTTTATTTAAAGTCTTACTGGATCAGTTGCTAACTCAAGGAGCATACACCTGAAAGCTGTATTTTATGTAGGATTAATTATGTCAGGGAAGATACGGTGCTCATTTACTTAGGAAAAAACTTAGAGATTTGAAGAGAAACATTCGGTTGATGTTCCAAAATAGTCAAATACACAGCCATCAAACAAAAACCTATATAATTTTCAAATAAACCTGGAGCCATCTAAATAAGAAGTCATGGTTTAGGACCTGTTATATCTATGGAAGACGTTTTTTAGATTAACACAACTGTATAAGGGTTAGAATGCTGAAAACCTTGCAGCTGCTGCTTCTAATACCAAGTTGATATGTCAAAATCATATCAATTACGCTAGTCCAGCTGAGATTTACTAAAAGATTCCTTGTCCTATCTCCTTCTTTACAGACTTGCTACAAGTATTACATGAGCGATGACATTAGCCGTGATTCAGATGGAATGGATGAGCAGTGTAGGTAAGTGTACAAAGCTGAGATAACACCCATGTCTCTTCTGTTGTCTTTTGATGTGCTTTTTTTTCTTGCTGTAATGAACAGAAAAAGACCAATATGCAGGAGCTGAAATCATCAGTTGTTTCTCACTGAGAAATGCTTAACTCCAGGGATTTTGTAAATATCTGCTTGTTAGTTTAGTAATTAACAGGAAAACATTTTATAAAGAAATCCAGTAGCCAACACTTGTAAGATAATTGCTTTTTAATTAAATAGCACACCGCCTTACGAATGCTTTAAAGATGGGGAATAGACTCTGATGTTCTAAGCCTCATGAGCCATAGAGACGTTTCCATGTGCATCTCCCACTTTTGAGATTCTGAATCCTTCTTAGTCCTTGTGTGAAAGAGCTAAATGTGTCAAAACTGTGTGGTTTGCGATGCCTTTGGGCTTCCTTGCCTGCTGCTTTCCAGGTCTTCACCTAGACGTAGATCAAAATACATATATTTTTCTTTTCTTAGGTGCCTGCAGTATTAAGGGACCAGTTAAGTCTTAGAAAGACAAGCTGTTGTTTCATTTTGCTATAATATCCCCTGGTTTTTTTACTTTTTCAAAACTGTCTGAAGAAACATGGGAAACAAAGTTCAGTTAATTTTTTATCTTACCTAAAATCAGATACCACTGACATTTCAGCTTTATGAACTGTTAATCTAATACCTTGATTTTCTGACTTTGCAGTTTTCAACTGAGTACTTTTCAGTTGTGCTTTTAATACTGTTTTTAATGAATGGATATCTGGTTTGTTATCTGAAATTTTAAAATGCCATTTCTTTGTCAAATTGTGAAAAATATGTAAACTTCTTGATACAGTGATAAGACTCTTAGGTTTCTTCTGTGTCGTTTCAGGTGGTGTGCTGAAGGTGGAAATTTGATTTGCTGTGACTTTTGCCATAACGCCTTCTGTAAAAAGTGCATTTTGCGCAACCTGGGTCGAAAGGAGTTATCAACTATACTGCATGAAAACAGCCAGTGGCACTGCTACATTTGTCATCCAGAGCCTTTGTTGGACTTGGTCACTGCATGTGACAGTGTCTTTGAAAATCTAGAACAGTTACTGCAACAAAACAAAAAAAAGATCAGAGTTGAAAGTGAAAAAAGTAAAATATATGACCAATCGGTCAAGTTTTCTCCAAAGAGAAATAATTCAAACTGTAATGGTGAAGAAAAAACCCTAGATGATTCATATTCAGGTTCACTAACGTATTCCTATAAAGCACTAATGGTGCCAAAAGACTTAGTTAAGAAAACAAAAAAGCTGGTTGAAACTACAACAAATCTGAATTCTAGCTTTGTAAGCTTTTTGAAAAACGCTGCAGAAAATGTAGAAGTCAGCCCAACCAGCCAACTTTGCCAGCTAAAAGCTTTCAAATCGGTGTTGAGTGACATGAAAAAAGCTCATCTGGCACTAGAAGAAGGTCTGAACCTGGAAATTCGAGCTTTGAATGTTAAACTGAAAGATAAAATTACCAAAGAGAAAAAAACTGATGGTAGGTCAGAAAAAAACGAGGTGAAAAAAGATGAAGCAAAGGAACATGTGGCATCAAAAGAAGACGACACTGCAAAGACGCAGAAACCAGTTGTGTCGCAGCCTGAAGGTGAGCCCATGGATCAAAGTGTTCCAAGAGCAAAACAAACAGAGAACAAGCGTGTGTCCGGTGAAGATAAAAAGTCTGGCAGAAATGAGGAACCTCAGTATGAACCTAATAGTACAGAGGCTCTAGACATGGATATAGTGTCCATTCCCTCATCTGTTCCGGAAGATATTTTTGAGACTCTAGAATCTGCCATGGAGATTCAGATTGCATCAGATGAGCAAGACAGTGGAAACACAGGAACAGATCATGACAGTCTAAATTCAAATACAAAGTCAAACACTCTTGTGAAAGATACCAAAGGTGGTTCTAAGTTAAAATCGTCAGCTAAAGGAACAAAAGAACTAATTGTAAAATTGACTCCTGTTTCCCTTTCAGAGTCTACAGTTAAAGCTGAAGATCAAGACAGCAATCTAGAAAAAGGGAGGAAGGATGCTGATGCAACACCTAGAGCAGAAAACTGTGTTTCTGTAAAAGAAAATCATAATTCTGGCAGCGAACCCTCCGTGGAGAACGAAACCGCCTCGCTTGCAGAGGAGTCTGACCTCCGGAGATCGCCGCGCGTGAAGACCACACCGCTGAGGCGCCAAACGGACATCAGTCCTCTGACATCAAATTCAGAAGAAGACAGCAATGACACGTGTAATGAAAAACGTAAAAGGAAATCAGCAAAACAGCCAAGGAGGAAAAATGATAAAAGGAATGCTTCTAACAGTACTTCTGATGGGCCTAGCCCTAATAAACTTTCCAAATCAAAAAAGCCATACGTATTAGATCAGAGCTCAGATTCTGATGAGATGCCAGCTGTTCTTAAAGAAGCAGCCATGATGAGTCACAGTTCTTCAGATATTGATAGCAACAGTGAAGCACCAACAAATGATCAGAAGACTTCAGATTTCCTAAAGAATCAACCTCTAAAGGATGAAAATGGAAAACGAAAAAGAAAAAGTTCCAGTTCTGGTTCAGATTTAGATGCTAAAAGAGGCAAATCTGCTAAAAATTCTGCTGCTGCTAAAAAGAAACGGCAGAACTACTCAGATTCTTCAAACTATGATTCTGAATTAGAAAAAGAAATAAAAATTTTGAGTAAAATTGAGTCTGCAAAAAAAGCTAAGAAAAAATACTCACGAAAAGAAGATAGTTATGATTCCTCAGAAGAAGAGCAGAGGAAAAAAGTCAGTAAAAGAAAGATAAATCTGAAGAAGAAGGAAGAGAAATCTTCTGAAGATGACGATGCTGAAAAGTCTTCCCCGGAGAAGGAGATTAATCATTCTCCTAAAGAGAAGAAAGTTGGTAAAGGATCAGCTGCTAAGGAAAAGGCAAACAGAGATTCAAAAGAAAAAACTGGAAAGGGAAAGCAGGAGGAGTCTTCTGATGCTGAGAAGTCTGCTCTGGAGAAAGAGGAGAGTTCTAAAGGTGCAACGCTGCCTGAGGCTAAGAAGAGCAAGGATCTGAAAAAGAAAAAGCCACAGGAAGAGTCTTCTTCAGATAGTGCTGAGAAATCTGCAAAGAAAGAGCACGGTATTGAATGTCCAAAAGACAGATTCAAGAATAAAAAAGGATCAGAAAGCAAAGCAAAGAAATCTGAAAAACTGAAAAAGAAAAGTTACAAGAAGGAGGAAGATGATTCCTCTTCCGATATTGAAAAGTCATCTCCAAACAAAGGAAGCTGCCATTCTTCTGAAAACGACAAAACTAAAAATGAGCCAGTATTTAAAGAAAAGAAAAGGATGAATTTGAGAGAGAGAGTAGCTAAAGGAGTACAGATGGATTTATCCTCTGATGCTGAGAAATCTCCCCCGAAAGAAGAGAGTTCCTCTGAAGATGCTGTACGGAGTAAAAAACAAACTGATACAAAAGAGAAGAAAAAAATGAGTCACAAAAAGAAAATTTCCAAGAAAGAACAGAATGCGTCATTTTCCTCTTCTGATGAGGAGTCTTATGAAGACAATAAGAAAAAGATTAAAAGAGGGTCAATGAAAGAAAGTAAAAAGAGTAACTTAAAAAAGAAAGTGTCGAAAAAGGTGGTTGTCACTTCCTCTTCCTCATCTAGTAAGGAAGAAAATGATGAGCAGAATTTGACAGGTGATGGAAGCAGCGATGAGCAGAAAATCATGCCAGTGACTGAAAACTTAATGCTGTCTGCTGGTACAGGATTTTGTCAGTCATCAGGTGTGCAAAAGATGTTCGTCTCCATGTGTTGCTAATATACAAATAGAGGACACTTGTATGATCTGGGTCCCAGTAATCTAGCAGGGAAAATACTTGTTATATAGTAGGCTATTAGACATTTTGTTTGTGTTCAGGTAGATTTTCTGATACTTATTTGGAAGCACTTATTTCAAGTTGCATAGCTTGTCACCTGGGGTGGAAAAAGGCTGTCACCATGAATGGAGAGGCTTGGGAAGCTGTGGCCTGTAATTCCCGCAGTATTTCTTGCAGCACAGCTATAAGGCCTGTTCCATGCTCTGGCTGCCCAGGTACTGTTAAGCAGGAACTGGTGTAAGCACTAGATACCTGGTGGATTCAAACCTGTCAGCTCGTGATTGTGCACCTGGGATAGCTCTAAAGGTTTGTGCCTTTGTGGTACACATCTTAAAACCCAAGTAGATCTTTGTGCCTCACGAGCCCCATGTAGCCCTAGAACAGCTGGTGTCGGTCACGGCTTACTGTTTTCACATTAGGTTTAATAGTAATAATTCTTCTTGCCAAGATAGAACTGCTCTATTGGTGCATGAGTGTCTTAGATCTTTAGGAAATTAGAAAGAAATTCAGAACTGTTGAATTTGACCACTTGGCTTTGATGAATTTAAGAAGGAAGGGTGGTTTTTTGTGGTTCATGGATAGTATGCACATTTTCAATAAATGACTTTTCAACTATTAAAAATGAGACCTGTTTGCTGCTTTAATTACCATGACAGGTAAATTCCTTTCTATTTGTGTGCTTCTAATGAGGTACCATAGAAGTTTTTGTACGTGACTTTACTCTGTCTGAGCCAACAGTTACAGTAGTTTGCAATGAATTAAACAGAAATCTGGTTATGAAAATAGCAGAGGGGACATAGTTCCATTTTGGCTTTCACAAAAACCCCTTGTAGGCAAGCAATAAATGAATTGTTGTTTGTCACTTCTTAAAATAAAAATCCCACCCATAAACAAACAAAACATCCTGATTTGAAATAAAGCATAATGCTTGTCCTTCTTCCTATGGGCTTGATGCTGACACGTTATCTTCCCTAAGTTTTCCTGCAGTTTCTGGAAAATTGTTCATTTTTGCAGATGCAAAGGTCGCTTTTCACAGGTGCTGCTGTGGGTTGAGAGCCCCACAAGGAAGCAAAGTTTGATTAATGGCTATTTTGCATCATTGTAGTGTGAAATAAAGTTTCTGGTTCTGCATATTATACAGCCCTGTAATGTTTATTTTTCAGGGTCCTTGATGAAGTAAGTTTAGTTCTGTCTCTCTCTAATACTGGGGCTTTTGCCTGATGGCTGCCAAGCAGCATTTTCCCTGGTGATGCCACTGCTGGGGGAGATTGCAAATAGTTAATTATTTGCATAGTAATGGACTAGTATCTTACACGTGGTACTGCCACATTTCTTAAGACACTTTGGTACTGGGTGATAGTAGCCCATATGCAGTAGCTCTCAGCATCACTGGACCAGCAAAGAAAAATAACACTGCACGTGAGCAATTCTCTTTTGAAAGTGGCTTCATAGGCTTGGTATTGAAATGGCCCAGGAGGAGGAAAGTGCTTGTAATCTCTTGTAATATGTGAGAAGGTGTCTGAGGCAGTGGGAGCCAGTGTTTTACTTGCAAGTCACAAGAGAAAAGATTGGATAATTATTGGATGGGAAAGACAGATAACAGTGTACAAATTGGAAGAATGAGATGGTGATGTGGGATGATTGACAGTAGACTAAGGAAGAGTGAGTTGTTTTAGCCTGGAGAGAGAACGCTAAAAATAGAGAGTCTTAATTGCTCTCTCATAATCACCTACCACATAATTAAAGACAAGGCTGAGGCAGAGGCGTGGAAAGAGACCATGGGTACAAGTTTTGGCAAGGAAGACTCTTGATTAGGTGCTAGGAAAAAAAAAAAATCTTAACATTGAGGATGTTCAAAGCCTGAAACTGGTTGTGCTCTCAAAGTTCGGAATCCCTGTCCGTGGAAATCCTCAACACTTGCCTGGCCAAGGCCCTGAGGAAACTGACCTGTCTTTGGAGTTAGCTCTGCTTTGAAGATGGAGTTGATTAGGTCCAGAGGTCTCTTCCAACTTTAGTTATTGTATGCTTCTATGAGAATCTGCCTTTGTTAGATTATTTTAAGAGGAGCCAAGCTGCCCTTTTGCTTTGGTTTGCTTTTGACTTAATAGGTGAGTAATAAGGGAATCTCTTCTGTGGCTGAATAAGATATGTATACTGATTGTTAAGCGGCCCTTGGAATCAGGGCCAGCCAAGAGGCTGCGTCTGTGTATCTAAGACCAAGAGAGAGGGGCTCTGTGTGACCCTCCAGTGCACTCCTGTTGTACATCTGGCTAGTGAGAACTCCAGGACAAGGGTACCTTAGAACAACTTGGAGCAAGCCACTCACAGTCTAATTTTAGGTAGAAGATAAACAGAAACTATCAATGAGGGGATCTCAGTTCATTAGGATTTTGAGGTCTCTTTTCCTAAGCTTAATTTAATTAACTAGCAGATTTGGCTAATGCGTAAATCAGAAGAATGAGTGAAGAGAAAGGGGAAAGGGCTGGAGTGTGCTAGAAATAATCTGAATTCTTGGTCTAAGCCAGGAACATAATGGGAGCATGAAAGGCAGGGATTGTACTGTGCTGTGCTAAATGGAGCTAGTAACTTCTTCAGAGACTCAGTACTTGAGTCCTATGTGGGGTATTCAATCTCTGTATGTTTTCCTGTAAAAACCCAGATTTCATAATATGTAATAAGGAAAGAATTGTGAATTTCATGTAGTAGCAAGCATATGACATGGGTAAAAGTGCTTCTTGAAAAATCAGAGACTTTTTTAAATAAAAAAAATATTTATAGGATAGAATAGGTAACTGGCTTTTTTGTTTGCTAGGAGAACAGCGGTGGTATTACTGAGCTATTTTTATCTGGGCGTTCTTGGCAGAGACAGGAGTTCATGTGCTGTGTTGTTTATTGCTGGCTTTATTTGTATTAAGTGTTGATGTTCTCTGGTTTTTTGTTTCCTCTTCCTCCCCCAGGAGATGAGGGAGAGGCTAAATCAAGGGCTGTTCCGATGGAGGAGGAGGAAGATGATGATGATGACGATCCTGAGAATAGGTATGATACCATCCATAAGGACTTAAAAACGATTATAACACACCCTAGGCGTGGGCGCAAACCGGCGCAACGGAAGAGCAAGCAGGTTGTGAAACCCACGACTGCCTGCCTTGTAAAGACTCGCTCACGGGCTTCCCGCAAGCTTGAACAAAGGGCCAGAAAATAGAGGCCAAATCCAGAAATGCAAAGAAAGTATTTCCAAGTGTTAGCTAACACACCTTGCATAGGGTGTGTTATAAATGCACTGCAGCACTGTGCTGTTTATGTTCCCATTGAGAGTGAGAGGTTTGTGACAAGTATTGCATTCGGGCAGGTAAAAACCTACTTTTCTGGTAAATGTGAATTTCAGGTAGTTCACTAAAAACTGACATCTGAGCAGTATGCAGTGCTAAAGTATTTTAGATTTAACTTGGTTATCCCTGTTGCATAATTTGCTTTTTAAATTGCAATACTGTTTCTCAATAAAGAGAAGACACCGGTGTGAAGAAAACAGTATTAGGTATTTCAATGAAATTGAGCTTTTTAATCCACTAAAGAGTAGCTGAAGTGACTAATGTGCTAGTTAAGGCCCTGATTCTACAAGCACCGTGCATAGGCTCAACTGGTATCAGAGGTGAATTACACGTAGAAAATTTTAAGTCCTTGCATAGATCTGCAGCGCTGCGGCTTGTATGTATTGCTTCAGTTTCAAGTTCAATAAAAATGTATCTATGTTAGTTAGTTAGTTAGTTAAGATATGTTATATTTGTTAGTTATCAAAACTACCCTGGCTAGAAAATGTAAAAGCTTTATTTCCTAATGAGTGAATGCACCTGAAGTATTGCTCAATGACGAGCCACAGTTTCTTTTTTGGAAGTTATTGTAGTTAGATTAAAGAGGTATTCAACAGATTTATATACAGTATTTCAGAAACTGATTTTATTTTTGGCCATATAGCATGTATGGGACCAGCTTTATAGCTTTGCACAGTTGCTGCTGGAGTCTCTTTCTGCTTCTGAGCCTCACAAGTTAGAATATGGTATCTTCGTTTCACAGAGTTGTATGTTTTGATCTGTTGCTGAAGTAAATTTGAAAAACACTGGTTTATATCCTTCACAGACCTCAGTTTGGCATCAAAATGCTGCTGCTGGTGTAGTTGCCTATTTTCAGTCATCAAATTTAATCAAATAATTCAGCTTTTAAAGAAAGCTGCTCTATAGGGACTTGACAGCACAGGGTCATAAGCAGAACACGTAAAAGTTGGTAATAGAAGATTTTTTTTTTAATTCTGTTTTAATTTCAGTCTTGCTTTGATTTGACACCCCTCTCTTTTTTTTTTTTTTTTTTTCCTTTTTTGGTTTCTTAAGTGTTTCTGGGTGATAACTAAGCCAACACACTTTTGTCAAAGTTCAATGTTTCCCATACAAATGTTACTGACAGATCTTTCTTAATAGTTTAAGAGCTGTATTGGGAAATGAGTTAACCCAATTGCTAACACACCAGTACTATGAACTTCGGGTTTAAAAATCAGTTTCTGTACTTTGTTCTTAAGCTGAATCTCTGTTGAAATCTTTATTTAGGGAATATTTTGAATATATATTTGAGGTGGGGAGGTATTTTGTCAATAAACAGTTTTGTCAACCTTCAGACATGTTAACTGGTAACTGCAGTCTCATTTTTTACCTTCGCACATGTTGTACTTGGCACCAAAATCAGAGATATAAAAATGTAAAAAGATGGAACAAATTTCAAGAACGTAAAAGTTTGTTCTTCTGTTTACTCAACACAAAGTGTTTGAATAGTTTACCTACTATTCAGATAAGTTGCCTATTTTCTTCAAGGCCAAAGAGGGTATGTAGTACCTACTGGGTATTTGTAGTGTGGGAACTCTCATGTTTGCAAGTCTCTAGCTTAGATGTTCTGTTATTTGCATACCTTTGGATGTGCATGACATGAATATTAATAGTCTTGAAATCATCTTTGCCAAAATGCAATATCCAAGTGGATCATAATATGACATACAGTGCTGTATGCTTTCCTCTTGTGTTGTGTAATAATCTATTATTGGTCCTTCTGATCTTTTAAATGGTACTGTTTAATATGTTTGCAGTAGTTTTACTTATGAAGAAGTTAATAGTGTATTTAATGCAGAATGCCTTTAAATATTTGCTTGCAATAAATTTTTGTAAAACGTTTTTCTTGTCCAAGCATTTAATTTAATACAACTCTGACAGCTTGAAAATCGGACTTCCCACAAAGCCAGTACAGGATTTAGAACAAGGTGTTTGGCAGTTTTCTCAATTTGGTTTTATTTCTTCTTGGTTTTGTTTTTTTTCTTTTTTTCTTTTTTGGTAAATGTGTATGTCATTTCATCCAAATACTCATCTCTCAAACTATGTTTTAAATGGTTCTGAATTTGCTAGTTACCAAAGGCCCATTTAATTCAGTATGCTCTAGCTGAAAGAACGGTGGCTTTTATTAGCCACATAAAAATGTTCTTTCCCCTCACCATTCCACATCCAAGGCTTGTTTTGGGCAACCTTATTTCTACGTGTAAGTAGTAGGTACTTATGAACACTACGTGTGAGTTGACTGCCAGATCTGGTTGGTAATAATATGTCATGATAACTGATAGATAAATTTATAAGATGAAAAAATACTTTTGTAGCAGTAGTGTCTCACCCAAGATTTTTGACAATTGACAAAGGAGTCCATCAGATTGGCACTCTAAAATTCATGAACAAGAATGGTGCAAACTGGCATGTGGACTTAACTCCATGTCATGAGAGGCTGTACCTACTGTTCCAATTTTGCTGAAATGTCTGAAGGGTAAAGTAATCCTGCTGTGTGAGTAAGCAAACCATGGGATCGCTCTTAAATTGCCCATCTCTCGCTTAAAATGCTTTCTTTTAGCATAAGTAAAAAAAATACATAGTAACCAATTCATTAGTTTTAAATGTGGATTGTTGATATCATTCTTACAAAGGTGAAATACGAAATCCTGTTTTATATAAAATCATACATATATACTGTTGTTTTATTCCAGAGTTGGTTTCCTGTGTCTTGGTTGATGTGACAACCCCATTCTGGAAGGCACTGCATAAATATGTGTTGGGAAAATGTCCTTTATATGAATCTCACAGTATTTTTAGATACCGAGGTGTGGGGCTAGGCAACATGATGTACTCACGGTCACAGCAAATCAGTGGCAGAAAGTGAATGAAACACAGGGGGGTTTATTTTCTTTTAACTCCCTGACGTCCTGTTCCAGAGGTCACATAGGTCTCTGCTGCCTAATGCTGTGGGTTTATAGTGTTGAACTCTTACATCTGGTTGGCCAAGAACATTTTTTATGTCCTTGACCTGAGTATATCACAGAATCACAGAATCACAGAATCTTAGGGGTTGGAAGGGACCTCAAGAGATCTTCGGGTCCAACCCCCCTGCCAAAGCAGGCTCCCTATCTCATATTACATAGATAGGCGTCCAGACTATGATATGCTATGATATGTTTTCACCATGGGTTTCTCTGGAAGAATGTGAGCAGGGGAGTTTTCACACTATCTTCGTTATTTTTCTTGGCACTTGCAGTTTGATTTTCATGCAAATATTAAAATGCTAAAGCTAGCATATGAAGTTTCTTAGCTTAGAAACCTGGTTGCTTTAGAACTGGGTTTATATCTGAAAAGTGATAACGCTATCTTGAGCCACATATAATTTAATTTAAAACCAGTTTCAAGAGGCCCATAGTCTAATTCACTGAAGTCCTTTGTTAGTCACTTGTCAGACACATTTGCAAGGCTTAATCTCCTTGGTTCTAATATTGCTTACACTTGTAATTCATCTCAGATATGTAGTTACATCAAAACCAGGCATCTTTTCAATTCTGCACATGGAAGCAATGTGTTAGCTTTTTAGCCTAACATCATGCCAGTAGAATGCCCTGAAGGGGATGTGGCTCTGGTGCTGAACACACAGTTCTGCCTGTTTGATTCAAAGCAGTTCAGTTGTTACCCTAGCTAAAAATGTGCCTGAGTTTTATCTCAGAGTATAAAAGCAGTAACTTATTAGTAAGTAATACTATAATTAGGAAAAAGTTAATTTTATCTGGTCTGGTTGGTGGTTCTTAAGATGATTAGTAGGAAAATAAAGCATCTTCTGTTTGCAGATAGTAGATTTTGTGTGTGATATTTTTAGGTAAATGATACATTTGCTCCCCCCCACCTCCAAACCATATTCCATAAAAGAACAAAGAAAAATGTTTGTTGTCTTTCCTGAAGGAGGAAAGTCAACCTTTGTTTAAAAAAACAGAAATACATTTTAAAGGTGACTTGTATGAGAGGTAAGTATTGTTACCCGCCTACTAGCTGACGTTGCAAATGCTTTCAGGACAATCCACAATAAGTCAAAGGCAGAATTGCCAGGCAGGGCTTTCAGGATGGAGTTCTGAAGTTTTGCAGTTCTCTTTAGTGTTCCTGCTGCTCTCTTTTTTTTTTTTTTTTTTTTTTTTCTTCCTTCCAAAGCAGAACTTTGACAATGTTGTTTTTTTTTAACAAGAAATTATCCAAACTGCTGCTGACTGCATTTCCTGGAGTAGAATTCAAGGTTAATAATTTACATGAGAATCTTTTAAAGAGAAGCCAGCCTGCGATATTCCAAGCAGATTCATTTTGAAGAAAAAGTTCTTCTGACCACTAAGAGATGGAGGAAATATAGTCCTAATTTCTTGATACGGATTTGTTGATGTCTGTTGCTATTATATGTGATGTGATGGGTTTAAAAAAACCCCAACAAAGCCCAAAACCCTAAGTCTGTTTTCCAAATCCTCTTCAAGGACCTAATGAAAAAATATCTGGAAGAAGATGTTACTTATCTATGGACTTTAGTAAGCTTACATTGGGTTCATGCTGTGATCTGTTGATATATGGAATTAAAGTTTACCATGAGTGCTGCACTTTAAAGTTCTAATCAGCTATTTATTCACAAGCCGTTTCTCAAAAGAGGGGGGTATTTTGGGTCCTGATGAGTAGTCTGTGACTAGCTGAGCAATCTTAAATCTTTATTAAACCTTTTTACTTCTGTCTTTTAACTATAGCAGAATATATAGTGGTGGTAGAACCTCTTTGGAAAATACTGTGTGAAGTGTTAGGGAAAACTGTCTTGGGAAAATCCCCTTTGAAAAGTTCCTTTCTTTCAGGGACCAGTTTCATGCTGAAAACTGAAATATGGAATCTTTAACACAGCGCTATCAAATAGGTTTTTAAAGGAACAACTGACTTTTCCCATGTCTAAGGAGCACAACTTAGAAAATGGCTGTTCTCTTTTACGCTTTCCTCGTGAGGTTCACTTTCCTTGGGTTTGAACTGTTGTTTTGACTGGTCTCAAAGCTTTCCTGTTCTGAACCAGGTATATACAGTTTACACTAATTCTCCTGAAAGACAACAACCAGATCTGTCCTAGGAAAAAAAATAAAATAGAATCTTAATTTGAAATTGATGACCATGGAATGAAAATTACAACATTTCTGAAATTTATTTGAGAAAGGCCTGGTTTCATTCTTTCAGGATTTTTTTTTTTCCCCCAGAAGTACAAGTTCTCAGATAAGTCCTCCATTTTCTTGTGCATTTGGTGTGAGTTATATTTTGCCTTGCATAGATTCATAGAAGATAGGGGGTTTTTTTTATGTTGCAAAAGCAGGTAAAGAAATTCTTTTCCCACAATAACTTCTTGTACGTTTGCTGAAGGCACTCCTGTGCAGAAATGGACCTGTGAGGAGCTGAGCAGTTTGTGGAACAGGAAATAGGATTGGAAGTTTTTCTTTGCAGAGCAGGTCCTGTAATGTTTGATGAAATGTTTTTGTGTGTATTATACACATGGTCTTTTATTTTTCACTGTGGTTGCTCTAAGGCAGGTGCATGTAGTTCTCGGAGTGATTTAGTGGGGGGTTTTCTTCCCCTGAGGCACTTGATGTCACTTCTCATTGAGCTATCCTGAGTTGCTTCAATGGCTGCAGCATCTCTTTTGCAGTATGGTGGGCCCAGGCAATTAGACTGGCAACACAGTTGAAGCCAAGCTATGTAGAAATAGGGTAATACATTCTTTTTTTCTTTTTTAAAAATTTATATTTGATTTTAACCTGTGAGTTAATACATATTTTGCGGTTGTTTTAAACAGGTGTTCAGTGATACACTGATTTTAAAACCTACTGGTGACATAGACACTAGTCAAGTAGATTTAGTGCCTCAGGAAATGAATCTCATTGTTTTAGATGAGTAAGTAAGCTTGCTAACATTTTTGGAGGGGAATGATTGGTGTGTTAGGATTTGATCTGGAGCACCTTCACGTTCTTGTTACGTTAGAACTCATACAGGTGCCTGTCCAGCACTGAGAGTCCATCCGCACAGACTGTGAATAAAACAAAACGTTTTAAGCTTGTACCTGTTATAGCTATCTCTAGTCTTGCTGCAAAGCATGGAACTTCTTTTTTTAAGAGGCATTATACAGATTTGCTTTCTAAAAGCAAGTTAACACATTACATTTAACATGAGATTTTTTGCTGATATATCCTGTCTTACTGCAATGACTTTTCATCGTGTCTTTTTTTGTTCATCTTTCAACCCTTTTTTTGAAGTTCTGAATGGTATAGGATTACACTTAGCATTCATAGATTTACTTGAACAGTGGAATAAATAGTATTTTCTGTTTTACTTCAAAGAATTGCCAAGAAAATGCTTTTAGAAGAAATCAAAGCCAATCTTTCCTCTGATGAGGATGCATCTTCAGATGATGAATCGGACAAAGGAAAAAAGAAAACGGGAAAGCAAAATGAAACCCCAGGAGATGATGGTGAGCACCAAAAAGCACCTGGGAAAAAAGAGGTGCAGTGCCTCTCATAATTCCAAAGGTCACTTGGGAAAATATTAAAGTTTCTTCGGTTTTCAACAAAAAAAAGGTCATTGATGTCAATAGATAGTTGTCAGAGAGAGGCCAGTGTGCACGGTTGTGAGGATTGTCATCTCTTTTACTCTTCTGCAAGTGTGGTTTTTTAGTATTAGTCTGGTATTGTAACCATTCAGAAGTTACAGGGATTTGTGGGGAATAAGCAAAACAGAAAGAGGGAGATTACACTGCCGTACAGCCATTGGAACTGACATGCCAAGCATTCAAGCAGCATAAAGTACTTGAAATTTGAGGGAACAGCAGTACGTTGTCCATGATTTCCTGGAAAAGCACAGTTTAGCCTAAATTAATTCAGATTTTAATTCTTGCCAAATTTAAATAAGAAAAAAATGACCATTATGCATGTTGTACTGACTTTCTGACAGAACTGAATGAAAAAGAAGATAATTCTGAATCGGAGTCAGAGGAAGAAGAGTCAAAGAAGCCCAGGTACAGACACAGGTTGCTGCGGCACAAGCTGACAGTGAGTGATGGAGAGTCTGGGGAAGAAAAAAAGGTGAAGCCAAAAGAGAAGAAAGAAGGGAAGCGCAGAAATAGAAGGAAAGGTACATAACAGATGTTTCTTGTCACAAAATGAACTTGCTTTTATAAAATAAGTCCAAAGCATGTCAGAATAGACATCTGAAATGCAGTGATTCAAAAATCTCTGTATAAACGTTGTGTATTAAATCTAGAATTCTCTTAACCTGTGTTTGATAAATAGTTTAGTTTTAAATGTCTGATACAGATGCAGCCCTCTCCACTGACTGCATCCTCTGAATTGGGTTGATCTTGTGGAGTCTTAAAATATTTATCTTCAGTACCAGAGTTGAGGCCTGTATGTCTGATTTGTGAAGATAAAGTTTTGTGTAATTCCTCTCTCTAACTTGGGCTGTTAGTAAGAACCCTCAGTTTCTCCATCCTGGCGTTTGGATGTCGCAGGCCTGAGCTGAACGCCAGGTGGCACTGCAAAATGGCGCCTCGCTCGGATCTGTCCCGGCCTTGCCGCATGCAAGGACAAAGAGGCGGTCAGCCCTTCGCATTGAATCGTGTTGAGCAAGGAGGGGAGCGATAATAGAGGCAAATTCTTACTGCCACGGTGGTCACTGTAGATGCCGATAATAAGTAATTCCCTGTTTCTAGTGTCGTGCTGGTGTCAGGCATCTTTCATGCTGTTCTACAGACTAAAAGATGCGATGGAATTTGCTTTAGTGTTTTCCTTTGTGAAAACTCTCTCCTTTTAATCTGCTTTTTACTGTATATTCATGCTTTTCCCCCATGTGGAATTATAATTCTGCCAGTACAGTGGCAGTGTGCAAATAAGATACAGCCAGACCAATTCTCAGGATGTTTTAGTGTGAGTCTTTTAAGTTCACCACTCTAAATAAATAGACCAATACGCTATATTTCAGCTCCCCGTGTATGTAGAGCAATCCTTGTTTTAAGCCTTGCTGTTTGTAGAACTGTTAAGTTTTCCACTGTGGTCTGGGTCAAACTGAAATTGTAAAGGCACTAAATAGCATGCTGGCCTTGATGCCCTCTGAATGCCCATGATGGCTCCTAAGGGGATTTATGGAAGTATTACCTAACGCTGCCAGCTTAGGTGTATTTTTAACAGTTTTCAACTTGCATTACCTGAGGGAACTTCCAAGTCATAAATACAGTAATGTAATTGCATATGTTGTTAGAAAATAAGGGTCATTTGCATGAATGTAAAGAATGATTATAAAATGACATCTACAACATTTGAAACAAAAGCCTCTGTGTAACTGAGTTCTGTACTGGTCCCCACTGGGTTTTCTCCTCCTTGCCCACTGTTTTTGGATGCTTTCTTGTGAACTATACTTAGATGTATCCATGCATAAGGACCTTGAGGCTTGTTGGCATAATGTCCCTCAGAACTTGGTTAGTGCTTCCATGTTAAGCTTTTCTGCTCTGTACCCCTTGTATTCCTGTTCCTCCTTATTAGTGTGGTTAGTGGCTCCTGTACTGTCTGAAAAGAGCTTGTACAGTGCCTGTGGATCTTAAAAGGTTTGTTGTGGAATTAGAAGATAAGTAATTTTGCTAACTTTCCAATAATATTCAATGTTAAATCACTTTGTTTTTCAAGTGAGCAGTGATGATTCAAATGACTCTGAGTTCCATGAATCTGCAGTTAGTGAAGAAGTCAGTGAATCTGAAGATGACCAACGTCCAAGAACAAGGTATAAATAAAACTGAAGTGTGCTAATCCTGTGTTTGGTTTTTGGTTTTTAATAGTGCAGTTTAGTCAGAGAGACAGTAAACATTAAAGACTTTGGATCAGTCCTTAAAACCTTTGATGATACTTGTCTCTTATTTGATATTTGGCAATTAACTTTGCAGTAAACGTGAGAATTTTGAGTTTGTACTGCAGTATGCAGTACCTGGTGATTTGATGAGCCAGTATGAAAAGATGATTAACAAAAATTGAGCATTTTTATGCCAGAAAAGTAAATATCAATTGAAGAATGGTTTGCAGTAGAAAAATAATACTTAACAATTCTGAGATCCTGCAGAGTTGTCTGGAATACATGATGGCTGTGTGTGTCCAGTGAGTTGAGGGTGAGAAAGGAATCTAATAGTAAACCCCAGATTTCACGAAGGCGTATATATTCCTTTAATTAGCTGTGTAGTTCATGTACTTTTTTATCATCATTTTTCAGTGAGGCAATGAGTTGTTACTGTTAATCACTAATACTGCCCTGCCTTTTTTTAATAGAGCAGCCAAGAAAGCTGAAGTGGAAGAAAACCAACGCAGTTACAAGCAGAAAAAGAAACGCAGACGTATAAAGGTTCAAGAGGATTCTTCAAGTGATAACAAGGTGCTACTTGTGTTTTGAATTAATCCATGGGAAAAGGAGTTCCTGTCTCTTCTGCCAGCTGCATAGGGACTTGGGTATCTCAAACAGCACTGTACATAGTACACTGAAACCTTACGTTTTAGTTTATTAGTAGTTGATCAACTCAGTGTTAATTCATTGCTAAACATTGTAACGTAGCACCATTGTGGAGAAAAAGCATTGTGTTTAAAACCATTTCCTATTAGATCTTGATAAAAATGCCTGATATCTTTTAAGCAAACAGAATTTTTAAACTAAATAGATAATTTGAACAAACAGTGGATTAAGGCTTTCCTAGGTTTCTTTCCTGTGTGGAGTAGGTGATAGCTGATCTTGCAACACCACTAGAAGAAAAAAATAATTCTTTATTCATAGTCATTAGCTAGTATCAAATGATAGTGGTACCTTTGGTGCTGCCTTTGCACAGCTAGGCTGTGAATATATTGCAGTTAAAGTGGCAGTGGTCATGCCTGAGAATATATTGCAGTTAAAGTGGCACTTGTCATGCTGGTCAACTTGTTTTTAAAAATAAAATAGCTTTTTTTCTTTAGAGCTAAACTCCACCTGTGCTTATAAAACTTTTTGAGAGCTTGTCTGCAAATGAAGGATTTGATGGTTTGTGACATAATGTTCTTACTTACAAATTTGTTTATTTTGTAATAGAGTAATTCTGAGGATGAGGACAACGACGATTCAAAATCTCCTGGAAAAGGCAGGAAGAAAATAAGGAAAATTATTAAAGATGATAAGCTTAGAACAGAAACACAAAATGCACTTAAAGAGGAGGAAGAAAGAAGAAAACGTATTGCAGAAAGAGAACGGGAGAGAGAGAAGTTGAGAGAGGTATGTGCTGCTTCTTTAGCAAAATGCTAGGAAGTTGAATTGGTGAGGATGGTGTTTAAATCTACATGGTTCAACCTCAACTTAATTTCATCAGTAATTTAAAAGCCTTGTAAGCTGCAGGTTCCCTTCATTGTTTCCTGCAGGTTAACATTGGTAAGTTTTATTTAAGACAGCTAAAATCTTTAGCAAGCTGTCTCAGCTGCCTGCTTCTTCACTTTCCATGGGGGAAAGCACTCTCCCAAAGTAAGTTGTGATGCATCAGTCAAGAACTTTTTAGGTCCTTTAAGGTTTCTCTTTACTAAATAAATAAGTTTTGCCAAAGCTAGTGTCCATCAAATGCCTGGTAGTATTCCCATGTGACGTATTCCTGTGATGCTCTGTTTCTTCTTATAGGTGATAGAGATAGAAGATGCTTCACCTCTGAAATGTCCCATTACAACTAAGCTGGTTTTAGATGAAGATGAAGAAACCAAAGAACCATTAGTGCAGGTTCACAGGAGTATAGTTACCAGACTGAAACCACACCAAGTAGATGGTAAGGAAAAACAGCTTTTGGTTTGGTTTTTTTCCTCAACTGGTACAGCACCTTAGGCAACCTGAGTTGGGTTCATAAGAAAAAACTCCTTGGCAGGCAAATGCCAGAATGTCAGGTTTCATGTTTCCTTTTTGGTACATCTGAACAGAAATAAATGAAATCAGCAATATGCAGTTCTGGTTTACAAGCAATGTTAAAGAGATGTAAGGTTGGAAGAGTCCTCAGAATTGTCCAATTCTCCACACTGAGACAGAATCAAATACACATTTAACATGCTGTTGAGGAATGAACTTTTTACAGTTTTCAGTGAAGATTTAAAAATCTCACAGATTCTTCCAGCTTTCTCAACAGAATTCTTTTCTGATACCTGACATGTCAGCAGATCAAGCTTCGCAGCTCATTCTGTTAGTTTCAATTTTCCTTGAAGTTCATCATCTACAACCTTTCCATTTTATTAAGAGACTTCGGGACTTGCTTCAACTCTTAAAAGGGAAGTGGCCAGAACCAGACAGACAGAGCAGTCAAGTTGAAGCCTAATATGAGTTGAGTATAGGATAGAATACAACTCCCCAGCAAATACATTGCAAAGAATCAAAGAGAATCACCCAGCAGACCCTGATGTTGTCCATGCATTTTGCTGTGTAGTAGCATGTATTTCCTTTCCTTTCTCATCTCTCACAACTCTTGAGTTTTTTCCTGTTAAAGCACAGAACCTCACTGGTCTCCTTGCAGAATTTCTTGTAGTATGTTTCACATAATTTTACTAATTTACCAAAAGAATTTTAAAATTTTCATTAAGTCCTTGCCACTTTTCATTGTCTCTTCTTTTCTTCCCATCCCCAAGATTGCAGTCATCTGCACTGTAAAACTTTTTGATCTAGCCTCCATATCTGCAGTGAAAACAGAGTATAATAAAGTTCAAGGCAAAGATTATCCCATATACAACCCCTTGGACAGAAATGATCCAGTAATTAGCCTGATCACTACTTTTCTAAGGGTTATCATAATCTTACAGTGATCATAGCGCTCTCTTACCAGGTGAATTTTAATAAAAAGACTATTTAATAAGAAAATGTTCAATCATTTTCTCCAGGTGTTCAGTTCATGTGGGATTGCTGTTGTGAATCTGTAAAAAAAACGAAGACTTCTCCTGGGTCTGGATGTATTCTTGCTCACTGTATGGGCCTGGGGAAAACCCTGCAGGTAAGAAACAAAACTCCCCTTGTTTTCTGCTCTGAACTTGCTCTCAGAAGCTGATTCAGCAAAAGGCAATTTCAGGGACTTTCAGAACATAGGAAAACTTCCCACTTCCTAGTCAGTGACTCCGTGAGGGTTGCTGGAAGAAAATGTTGGTGAAGAGGTGGTGTTTCATAGTATACAGTTGTGAGAGTTCTGACACACAATTGTGCTTTCTATTCTCTTAAAATTAAATGAGGGTGAGCATTGATATTCCTCTGAGAAGGTCATATTTAATTGTAGGTGATGTGCAACTCAGAACAAGAAAATACAGCTAGTAGGAAGCAGGCTTTGGGAAACTTTGTCTCCAACAGTTTCATAAGCTTAAGGATGTTGTGGTTTTCCTACTGTCTTCCTCATTTATTGCTCCTTAAATTGTTTATTTCCCCCAGTGCTTTTTCAGTTCATTTGTTGCTTTGATAAAGTAGAGGTTTATCAGGTTTAGATTAATTTTTTTTTTCTGGTAGGCTTTTAGTGTCTCAAGTCAGATGCTTTGTGTTTTTTTTTTAGTGTTTACTATAATTGAGACTCTTTGGGGTTGAGGGATTTGGGGGGGGGGGGCATTTGTTTCCTCTTGCAGTAATTGTCCATACATTCTTTCACATTTTTGGGACATTGTGCATCACAGGCAGATATGATCAGAAACTTCCATTGCTTTGGCAGATAACTGAGGGGCATACTCTCAGCCCCTTTTTCCCTTCTTTGTTTCTTTTCTTGGGCTTTATAATTCTTTGCTTCCTGAGATCTGGTTCAGGCCTTCATTGTCACTTCAGTGCATTTTCCTTCTTTACACTGCTGAAGATTCCTTTGTAAAAATCTTTAAAACAGAATACTGCAGCTTTTCTTAAAAATATATCTGTATTTCTTGATCTGATACAAGTGGTTCTTCTGCCATGTTAAACGTTGCATGGTGAACACCTTACCATTTCTATTAGTATTTAAAATCCAAAGTCCAATCCTTGTCTTGAAATGTTTCTTCTGAAACCAATTGCACATACAAACAGTTGCTGGAAAATGCTGCTCATAGATCCTTTTCTTGAGCCTCATATAATCAGTGCAGGCCTCAGGAGAAGCCTATGCCCTTGACCTTCACAAGAGGTTAAAGATCAAAACCCATTTTCTTGAATTCCCTGCATTTCAGTATTCATGCTGGAATCTTTTCAGTATAGTCAGGAGAGTTGAATTCCTTTTGTGCTTGCTTACTCCTGAGTATTGATCTGTCTTCATACATTTTGGCTTTGCGTTTAGTCAGATGGAGCATCACTGCAAATACTATGAGCAGAGAAATGGGGTGAGTTGCCTGTCTTGGGCTTCAGCCACGTAGTCTGTTCCCAAGAATTCCTTTATCAGAAGAAACTTCCTCTCTGATTCTGAGAAAGATTGAAAATTTTGAGAACTCTGAAGAAGAAAGGATGGTAACAACCTTACCTGTGCTCACGAAAGCAGGGCCACTTTGGTCTCCCAGTCACTGGCCTCCATTGATATGCTACATTTCCTCATTTCTGGAGGAGGGTGATATTCCCATATCTTTATCAGGACAACTGGCTAGTGAAATGAGTTACTCTGAACCTTTTTGATCACTGGCTTGAGCTGAACCATTAGAAACATTACCTCGGAGCTTCTGCAGACATTGGACTTGAAGAGAACTGATTTCAGCTTGGGATCAATTAGGGCCAGGAGCGGTTCTTAGCTCTAAAGCCACGTGGCAGGAGATGTGCTTAGCACTCTGGTGAGTGTGTGCCTGATGAGTCTAGATCACGTTAGCAACCAGCACGGGCACAGCACTTCATTCTGTATTCTGTCTTCACGTCCTCCAACTACGGAAGCACTTTGCTCACTCCCAGGAGCACAGTCTCTTTAGCATGGTGATGATGGCTCTCAAAGAGGTTATTTTCTACCTACAGTGAGGATGGGATCCTCAAAGCAACTGTGAGGAAATGCCATTTCACCATCCTCTTCCATCTTGGTCAGTTGTGGTAGAAGCTTCCCCTTTGGATTGGGAAGCCCTATCACCTGCCCTGAAGGCTCAAGATCTGTTCATTCCTAGAGAGGTCAGTATATCAACGTACTGGGATTCCAAGCTGTGTGGAAGATGTCTCAATGTTTTTGTGCTGTAGCTAGATCTGTAGTTTGCCAGTGACAACTGCCAGCTTTACAACTTTGTTGGGCACTTAGCAAAGCCTTGTAAGATGCCATTGAGGCTGTGATGCACCTGTATGTTTGGAATGAGGTCTCTCAGTAGCGTTTCCTCTGTAGTGCTCGCATCTGCCTTGCTAGTTGGTGTTTGGCATGGTTCTCACACCACGATGCTGCTTGGCTTGGCTTGAAGTCTTTTGTTACTGTTCTTGGAGCCTTGAAATCTGCTCCAAGAGAAAATCTTCAGGGACAGAATCTAGCAGGAGGTACCTGTTATGCTTCACTAGCATTAGTTATGCCTCATTGGCTTCCTTATCCTTGTGTCTTCCCTCTAAACAATTGCTGCCCAGGATCCTTCAAAAATTGAAGTTCCATGAGAAGAAATACCTTGTCCTGCTCTCCCCAACCTGATTCAGATGAATCATGTTTAGGACTTCCTGATCCCATACACCCCCTTTCTTGACCTGCCAATTGCAGGATTTAGTCATGGAGTGCTTAGACTGGTGGGACATCTTCAAATTCTTCAGATCCCTTAGATTCCTCTGCAGAGAGCAGGCTCAAGGGAGTCAAGGGAAGCTCGAGGTTTGTGGTTTTCTGTGGGGCTCTGGGGCTTTTTTAGAAAGCAGTCAAAGATGAGATGGACTAGGTAATTCCCTGAATGTACTGTTTAGGTAAAACAAGGCACAGTCTTGGTTGGCCGGGGTGCACAGCACATGGACAGCATCTTTTAAGAGCTCCAGCTGCAGAGTGTATAGCTTTGCTTTGTTAATGGAAGTTGGGGTGACGGACACAGTTATCTTGACAGGACGCAATCCTGTAGAAGAGGACTTGATACACACTGCACATACTCTGCAAGGGGCATTTTCCACATGTGACTGTAGCTTAGGTAACTCTGCAGGAGTTAGCAACACCTGGCACTGGAGGCACACACAAAGCTGTGGTGCTTTACTGTAGCCGTTCAGTCTGGGTGACTTGGAATGCTTGACAGATTCTACACTTGGGCTGGATGAACCATTTCACAGCAGAAGCTATCTTTATATGTGATCCAGATATGTTCATTACACTTGTTTTGGCTATAACTGCCTGATAGTCCAAGAAGTCCTTCTATTGTCCTCTGCAGTGCCTTTTGTTGTTTAGTGTTTAAAGGAGCTATGGCAGGGATAAGTTTCAGCAGACTTGGCAAACTGGAGAGAAGATGTCAGTAAAGGATTAGGGAAATAGGGCGATCAGGGACTAGCTGGCTCGCCAGGACACTGGACTTTGTGATTAGTCCTCAGGAGGAGATTTTGCATCTGAACACAAGATGCCCTTGTCTTGATAGCAAGCCCACTAGGAATTCCTTCTGTATTGCAGCATCTCAAAGAAGTTTATTGCCCAGTCGTGCACTTTGAACTTGAAGAGTGTATTAAAATCAGAATTTCCAGATCCCAAGGTTTCCTCCAGAAAGAACTTCCCAGATACGTGTAGTGCTGTGGGTTAGGGTGCAGTCTTCACTGTTAAAGGTCTGGTCTGAAGGCTGGAGCTGCCAGGGGATCATTGAGTCTCCAGCTCCTGGGTTTTTACAGGTTACCTCTGGTCCTGAATTTATTTACTGCTCCAAACCAGGCAGCCCAGCAGAAACACTGAGTGACCTCAAAAGACGAAGTCTTTTTCCCAAGCATCAGGGAGGTATTATCTGCACCGTCAACACAGAACCTGTCCTGCTACAGGGTGAAGGCTTGTAAGGCGTTTCAGAAACCCCCTTCAGAGCTCTTTTGAGGGAGTTTCCAATAGGTTGAAAAACTGTGCAAAGCATTGATTTAAGACTGAAGTTGACTTTCAAGAAACTTCACACATTAATTGAAGTCCAAAGAGGTGAATTTACTTCATGTTTTGGGCAAGTAGTGGGAGAAAGCTTAGAAATGGCCTACAATGGTCGGTGAGATATAAAGGGAGAGTTCCTTAGTTATGAAATCCTTCAACTATCCAGTGCAATTCAAAACTGTGTGTATCTCCTGTGTGTTGGATGCACACAGCCATGTAACCCCGAGCGGTAAGTCTATGACTGCAAAATACACCTGTTCTGTTTTAAGCAGTGAGTTGTTTAACAAACAGGAAAAAAAGACTGTTTGGACAAGACTGTTGTTGGTAGGTTTATTATGTGAATATTAAGGTGTTTCTTTCCTATTGTTACGAGGTGTTAGTTAACACTGTTACTCAGTCTGTTTTCCTCTTGCAGGTAGTAAGTTTTCTTCACACAGTCTTGCTGTGTGACAAGCTGGATTTTCGGACAGCTCTGGTGGTGTGTCCACTGAATACTGCCTTGAACTGGTTGAATGAGTTTGAAAAATGGCAAGAAGGTTTAGAAGATGATGAAAGACTAGAGGTATAAAGCTTAAAAATTCAATAACTGAATGGTACATATAATCGGGAAGCCCCACCACTCAAAATACAGGCTTAGGAATGCACTTTAAGCCTTTAGCTCATAAGCCCTGGGGATTTAAAAGTTACAGCAGTATTTTTGTATTTTAAGAGACATTCAAGCATATTTTTCCCCCTTTGAAAGGTCTGTGAACTAGCAACTGTGAAACGCCCTCAAGAGCGAAGCTACATGCTCCAGCGTTGGCAGGATGAAGGAGGTGTGATGATAATAGGCTATGAGATGTACCGTAACCTTGCACAAGGCAGGAATGTGAAGAGTAGAAAACTTAAAGAAATATTTAATAAAGCTTTAGTTGACCCAGGTAAGTGAAAATTACTACAGGTATACATGGTATGCATTGTACTTTCTGGTTTATGTATATTAGGTAAGTCATCTTGCAAACGGAAACCTGATGGGGAATAATTTTAAACAATATCATTAGTGAGATTTCAGAGGTTTTCCTTGGCTTTTGCTGAGTTACAGGAACAGTTGCTCAGAAACCACCCTATCTGCTTTTGTAAATGGACTTCTAGAACAGTCTTTTCTGTTTGATCAAGTACAGAAGCTACCACAGGAGTATACATTGGAAGCTCTTTCTAATAGGTATCTCATTAGGCTAGCATTGCTTTCTTTGCAAGGTAATTTTAAGTGACTCTGTTGGAAATCTGAGGTTATTTTAGTCTGCTAAATTTGTTAAAGCACAAGCTGCTTTACCTTTGATAGAAGCCTACAGTTAAGGGAGCAACTAGGCTTGAAAAATAGTTGAGAATGTAACTTAGAAGTGTGAACAAGCAATTAAGTGCTAATGAATTGATTGCAGATAAAGCGTTTAATGTTTTCAGTCTAAGAAACATGTTTGGTTTAAGCTCAGCTGAACTGAGCAAACTTGTGAATGCTGATGTGGTAGGCAGGGTAAAGGGTTTCCTTGAGTCTGGAGGTAGGTTGTCTTGGGTTTTAATTATCTGGCTGGACCTCAGGTTCTTGGCAGCGTGTGGTTGATACTGTGTGAACTTTGTTCTAACAAAGAGATTCTTTTAATGGGAAAAATAACTTTGTGATTGTTGGCGTTGGCCACGTGGAATTGGCACCCCCAGCTCTGCAGAAAGCCTGTTTGAGCAGCTAAAACAATTAATTTTCTGCCAGTTTGACTCACTAAATCACATCATTGCTGTGGAGTCGGGGCAACACCAGTACAGTAGCTGGTGAATTATTTTTATGTGATTGCTGAATCCACACTTGTAGATTTTCAATCTGTATTAGGATATTGCATTTGTTGAGAATGTTGCCAGGAAGGTCACAGATAGAGAAAAAGAGGGGAGAGACGCTGTCTTGAGGCAGTAGTGAGGGGCAGGAGCTTTGTATTCAGTTGGTCATTCAGCTGGTGCGATGATGAGTTAAATTTTATGTGCGTTTGCTGTGATTAATTTGCATGGTGGTTTTTTTTTTTCCTGGTGAAGAGTGTAAGGGGAGTTGTTATCCTGTGTCTTTGTAGTAATATTGTCACTTCCTTTGTGTATCTGTATATTTCAGTAACTTCAGAGATAGTGTGGAGGGAGGTGGCACATTGAGCATGAGGGTTTGACTTCTGTAATCTTCCCTGTCCCGTAAGGATACAAGGGAGCCTACAAGAAAGCTGGGGACGGACTGTTTAGAAGGGCCTGGAGTGATAAGACAAGGGGGAATGGTTTTAAATTGGAAGGGGGTAGATTTAGATTGGTTATTAGGAAGAAACTCTGAGCCCCTGGCACAGGGTGCCCAGGGAGGCGGTGGCTGCTCCCTCCCTGGAGGTGTTCAAGGCTGGGTTGGATGGGGCCTTGAGCAGCCTGGTCTGGTGAGAGGTGTCCCTGCCCATGGCAGGGGGTTGGGACTGGAGGATCTCTAAGGTCCCTTCCAACCCAAACCATCCTGTGATTCTGTGATGTTATGATCTCCAGAGTTTTTTACATCCTGCTTGGTTCTTTCAACTTCCAAGCCACTTTAGACCATGTAGGATAACAGGACAGAGCAGTGTTTGTGTTGTTAGTGATTCTTGCAGATATAATTGAGGTCAGAAACTGCAGCACATTGCACCTTACAGGTTCTGAACAATTTTATATGAACACAGAACCCCCTGTTTTATTATCCTCTTGGACTATTAGCTTGGTAGGATGGAATCAGACCATTAGGAAAACTGACTTTGAAATAACTCCTTAAGTTTTTTTAGGTAACTTCAAATTATTCTCTATTTTAGCTAATTACAAAACAAGAGAAGTGTTCATCTGCTGTTATCCATTAGTTCTTGGAGACATTTGGATTGGCTGAATTGATGAAAAGTATCTTGCAAGGACCGTTCCTGGTTTCTTGCTGTGTTTGTGAATCAGAGCACTAGCGGTACTGCAGCCTGCTGGTGACAGGAGTGATGTGCTGCCTTACTGCTGCCTCTGGGAGCAATCTGAATTAAAAACATTGCAGATTTGGTATTCCAGCAATAATTTGATGGTATGTGTCTTGTTCAAATGAATACTGCTGGCGTAGACATGGTCTGTAGTAGGAGCTTGTATTGCACCGTATACTGCAGGAGAGGAGACCAGAGAGGGAAGGTTTAGCCAAAGTTTATGGGTGGAGAAGTGATTTCATTAATTAACTAGCTCTGCTACGTGAAATAATAGCAGGATTATATACACATGCAGAGCAACAAATGGTTTCCCATAATGCTTTGTGCAGCTGCTGCAGTGCTCTTTGGTTTATTGATGGCTGTTGTGCTTTGCTCGCAGCATTTCAGTAACTCAGTATTTTTTGCCTTGTTCCTACTTATAAAAATTCCATCCCTGTTTAACTTGGAAACTGCTCTTTAATTGGCAGTTGTATAAAGCAGCCTTAAGTTCTTGTGGACTTCAGAGGAAAAGGAGAATTGTGTGTGTATCTCTGTATCTATGACTGAGTATCTTTTATATATAGCAATGTATTAACGTGCAAGTACAACAAGAACCTGACAGAAGGGGTGAGGCTTTCCAGCCTAGAAAAAGAGACAACTGGTAAATTTTCCACCATGTAAGAACTGGTTACTGAAAGGACTGTTACAGTTGGTTTTTACAGCAGTTGGAGAAAGGAAAGGGCACAATTTCTTCTGATTTGCAGCAGAGTTTGTGTAAATTAGGTATTACTGCACAGTGTTACAGCGAAGGGAGAGGTCATGGAGCTTCCTCCTTCTGTCAGGGAGGGATGGCCCTTCTGTGTAAATATGGACTAAATGGTTCCTTGAGGTCCCTTAAATTTTACTTTCCTTTATAATATTTTGAGAAGTGTTCTGTCTGTAATGAGCTGCATTTGTGTTTTTAAAGAACAAGGAAAAAAGCCACAAATTTGTGAAAATCCCTCCCACTGAATTGTAGCCAAGGTGTTAGTTCAAGATGTCAGTGCTACTTGCCTGCCAAATAAACCACAAATAATTTCAGAGAGATAGGTTTGGATTTTTAAAATCTTTTTACTATCATTCACTTACTCTAAACAGCAGGTTTTGAGATGGGTGTTTTGTTTTTAAGCACCCACTTTGTGCTGATGCATCACAGTCTTCACTGAACCTGATTCCTGGGATATTTGCACAATTTTGAGTACTGTCAGTCATGAAGGCATCCTTCATCTCCACCATGCTTTGATTCTGAATGTAAACATAATGCACTGGACCAAATTAATTTCTGAGAGTGATACATCAACATGAGAGTTGTTGCATCCCGTGGGGAGATGTTGCAAATCCTTGCAGATGCTGTGATGTTACAGAGCAGCTGCAGAGCACCTCAGCAGTACCGTATGCCAAGTGAACAGCTTCCTTGCAAGATCCTTACTCCTCAGGAAATACCAGAATGAGAAAGGATCCATCACTATTAAAGAGATGTTTGCCTAGAACTAAAGGGAGGTTTTGTGTGTAGCCACTTGGTGTTTCGCACGCTGTCAGAACTGGGGAAGGTGCAGAAGTTGTAGTGTAATAAATGGGCTTAGGCAAGTCTAGGTGTGCTTGGAATGAAACTGACTGGCAACAATCACACAGGCAATCAAAGGTGTCATTGCTTCTGTGGTGCTGATCACTGCCCTAGAGTTTATTTTCTTCTCTACAAGGCAGTGTCAAGTTAGGCTGAGGAAAACTGTTCTTATTAAGTTATAAAGATTCGATTGTCTGTGCTTATAAACACTTTTTTGCCACCTCAAATATCAGCCTTTTCAGAGCTGAGTTGATGCACTTGCTGCCGGCTTCGTGCAGCGTTTTCAAAGGTGTGTAAGCTTGTCTCCAGCTGACCTCATGGGTGGTGGGACAGGAAGTCAGTTTTGGGTCTGGTAGAACACTGCTTGAAGGTACTAGTTGGATCCCAGAAGATCTTTAACTTCTTCCAAGGAAGGAGCTTCCAGAAATTGCTCCAAATCGGAAAGTGATGAGGGTGTGTAAGTCTGTTCTGGTATTACTCTACCCGAGTTTGGTATTATTTATCTTAAACACCAAATTGTAGCACTTAATAATCCTATGAGAGTTGCTTTGTATACTGAGGAAATGTATTGTGGTGTGGTTTTGACATTCCTTGTGCAGCTCACCTGAAATAGCAATAGAGTCCATGGTTTTGTCTTCTGAGAGAAAGCTGAGGACATTTCTGTGGTGCCTTTCAGCTATAAGGTGGCAATTTACTTGTCTGTAATTTAAATCTGATTTGATCTTATCTCATATTTTCCCTGGTTACCCCTATTGATACTGACCCATTGCCTTAATGAAAAATCACCCTTTATCTGATTTTTGAGGATTTTTTTGCTGTTGCTTAGAATTGACCAAGCACCAGTAGATGGCAGCCCCAAGCTGGATTTAAGGAGTGGTTTTATGAAGTTTTGGCAGGGTGAATGGCAACTCAGACACATACACAAGCTGCCTGGATAGATAATTTTTATAGCTATATATTACACAGCTGCATTTAATCCTTCCTGTGAAGACTTTACAAGCAGCAGCCAGTAGTTACCAGAATGGTTGCTGAGAATGCTTGTGCAAAGGCTGCATGAGAACCTTAACAGGTCTAAAAATCACCCCCACAAGAGCACACACACAGAGTTAAAAAACCCCATACCTTAATAACATTAAGTAGAGCAACTTTTGGATTATTTAGGCTGCCAGTTTCTTTGTGGTTATGAAAGATTGGAAGACATCTAATGCTGTTTCTTTCTAGGCCCCGACTTTGTTGTTTGTGATGAAGGGCACATCCTGAAGAACGAAGCATCTGCTGTTTCGAAGGCGATGAATTCCATTCGATCCAGGAGGAGAATAATTCTTACAGGAACACCACTGCAAAATAATCTTATAGAATGTAAGTAATTCTCCCTTTAAGAAGTGTAGATTTCCTTGGATGAACTTTTGCCTTTCAACACTGTATAGATCAGTTTGATGAGAAGAAAATAAAATTGGTACAGTATAGCTGTTTGCTAGGTTTCTGTATCTAAAATCCCTTACCAATCTGATATTGCCTGTTAAGCCATCGTCTCAAGATGCAACTCCACAATGGTTTAAGCCAAATTAAAATGAAGCTGCTGGGAATCTGGCCTCCCCTCCGTCCTTCCCCTTACATACATCTGATTGCCCAGGGAGCCTCTGTGAGGAGTATGGGAAGATGAACAATGCAGAAGTGAATACCTTTCAGACAGGTTTTGGTGCCCTGATGTGGCTAAGAAATGATCTGATGAGTCTCAGCATGTCAAAAGGGGAAGGGAGAGAATGTCCAGAGGGGAAGTGGGTGGACCACGTCTTGCAGCAGCATCAATTTAAATTGTTTTAAACCGTTGGGAACTTACTGAACAGTGATTTATGCTGCTGTCTTGGGAATGTCATTCTAAGATAGCTTGACATGTTTGCTCCTGGTAGTTAATGCTCTGTAATGGTTTCCCCCATTGACTAACGTGCTTTTGAATCTATATTCTTATCTTTGCAAATGTCGTTTTGGTTTGTGATTGGTTTTGTGTACAGTAGCTTGCAAACTTTGTCTAACAAACATGATGAGGTAGTTTCAAATCTAACATTAAATTTAGAAATTACCTCTGTGCCTACAGGGTGTGTCAGTGTAAGATGCCCTGTCTAGGAAACGTTGGGGTTCTTTGGGATTCTTTTTGCTCAGTAGAAAGTTGTGACTTTTGCACTTGACACATTTATTTTCTCTTAGAATGAATCCCTGTACTGTACTTTCCATTTTGAACATCTCAAGCCTGATCTTTTTTTCCTAGATCACTGCATGGTGAACTTTATTAAGGAGAATTTGCTGGGTTCGATTAAAGAATTCCGAAATCGATTTATAAATCCCATTCAGAACGGTCAGTGTGCAGACTCCACTCTGGTAGATGTCAGAGTCATGAAGAAGCGTGCACATATTCTCTATGAGATGTTAGCTGGATGTGTTCAGGTAAGAGCAGCATTACAGTAACTAATTACTTGAATTAGCTGCAGGGAAGGGGAGGAGTTCATCTTTTTCTGATGAAGGTGCTCAGAAGTTCTGTAAACTTGCTTTTTGAGAGCTCCAGTTGACTTAAATATTTTCACTGATTACTAGATCTCTGCATACTTTATTGTGACTAGAAAAATAGAAATAATTTCATAGCTTTTATCCATATGTCAGTGTATTGTAAGCAGGATATATATTGAAAAATACAGCTGTTTTCCTGCTGGGAGACTAGAAAATTAGAGTAGGAAATCGGTTGCTTTGAAATATTCTCTCTTAATTCCAAATCACATTTAAAGAATACACATTTAAAAACTCAACTGCACAGAAAGTTGGTGTTCCATTATTTGTCACTTGGTTCTGAATTTCTGTGTTTTTCTAATCTGTGAGAATCAGAACAACGAGGGAGAGAAGGAAGATTAATGGAGTTCAAAAAGGATGAAAAACTTGTTACCTTAAGCATCTTAGATTGAAAACTCAAAACTAAACTGCCTCACAGCTTTCCAGTCCCTGAAGGGACCTACAGGAAAGCTGGGAAGGACTGTTTGTAAGGTCATGGAGCAATAGCACGAGAGGTAGTGGTTTAAACCAGAACAGGGTAAGTTTAAATGGGACACAAGGAAGAACTGCTTTCCTCTGAGAGTGGTGAGAGTTGCCCAGAGAGGAAGCCCCATCCCTGGAGACATTTAAGGTCAGGCTTGATGAAGCTCTAGGCAGCCTGATCTAGTGAAGATGTCCCTGCTCACTGCAGGGGGTTGGACTAGATGGCCTTTAGAGGTCCCTTCCAGCCTAAACACATTCCATGATTCCTTGCTCTTCAGTTAGCCTGCTATGGTACTGCACCTTGTGTGCTGTCAGTGTGATGTTACAGCTCTACGGCATTATAAACACAAGCAGTGGCAGCCCAGTTGGAGGTGTGACACTCTGTAGGCATTAAGTGGCTCTTCCTGGCTGTGCAGATGTTGGTAGCTGGTTAATGGGTTCCAAAGGGGCATGAGCTGGGTGAAATGGGCATAGTGGGGTAGTCGCACAGGCTGGTAAAGGGCCTCTTAGTGTAAAATTATGATCTCGGAGATAGGAATAGTCATGAGAAGGTAGAACATCTGTAGAACTGTACAGGAACACAAATTGAAAGACAGAATGAGAAAAGGAACGTAAATAGCAAGTAAATCTTACGTGCCTTCAGCTGCTCTGTGTGTGCAGCACTGATGGAGCCCAGGTGGATTTTCTCAGTGCAGATCCTGTCTGCAGAGAGCAGCTCTCCCTTTTGGTCATTTGAGCTGCTGTATAATTTCCTGAGAAGAAAAAACTCTGTTCCTAAGAGATGTTCTCATGAGAGCTTCTTGCTGCACTTGCAGATCAGAACAGGGCTGTGTAGGTGGCACAGATGCCAGTACCGGGGGGAGCTGCCCGCAGGCTCCTCTGTTGGGGTGAGCTGACAGGTTGTGCTGCACAGCGCAGGCAGGCTGGCTCTGATGAACTTCACCTAACTCCTAAATGTGCAGCGGTTGCTCAATCAGGATCATTACACCGTTGCCATTTGGGTCCAGGGACAGGTGAAGTAGCCTAGCCTTAAGAGCCAAAACTCAGAAGGGAATTTTGCATTGCCCCAAGCAGGTATTCAGTAGGTATGTGCTGTAAACCTGTGAGCGAGTTCCTCTGCGATACCTGCTGTGGTACTCCTCCACTGATGTTGGCTGCTTGACTTGCCCACGCTTTTGCGGAGAAAAAGGTGGTTTCAGTGTTTTAAAAAACCCCAGAAAAAAACCCTGCAGTTTACTAGAGCAGCTACTGAGACTGCTGACAGCTTTGCAAGGACTTGGAACTGGGACATGGGATTAACGGGTCACACACTTCTGCCTAGACAGCTGCATTCGCTAGGTAAGATGGGCTTCAGCAGGCAGTGCTGGTAATTGTATTTTCTAGGCTATTTTTTTCCCTTTGTGGTTGGAAAGCATCTGAATCCTTGTAATTTCTGCACGGTGCCGTGTCATTTAAGATGCCAGAAGCTCTTAAGCTCTCAAGTAGTCATGTTCATGTTTATATGACTGAAGTACTGTCTGTAAAATTACAGAGGAAAGATTACACAGCATTAACAAAGTTCCTCCCACCAAAATACGAGTATGTTCTAGAAGTTCGAATGACACCCATTCAGTGCAAACTCTACCAGTACTACTTGGATCATCTGACAGGTATGTGCCCACAGTTCTCTCGGGTAACAAGATGGATGGTCACGTAGGAACGGGGGTTTGCCATAGTGGGGTTTTTTAACACATACTGTTGGCTCTACGGGTGTATTGTTCTGCTGTCTGTGAGATCTACCTTAGCTCTGAAACTTGAATGATAGCAAAACATTTGGTTGCACATAAAAATAGGATTTTTTGAGAAATAATGATGTGTGCATCTCTTAATATTCCACCTTCAGGCTTTGGTTCATCTCTCTTTTCTTCCTTTTCTGGACATAAAATGTAATTGATTTAATGTTGATTTGATGTCTCACTCTTCCAAGAAACAAGGCATTGAGTGTAAGAATGCAAAAATGAGATGTGGTGGTGTAAGCATGCTCACCCAAAACTGCCTTTTTTGACCTGCCGTGCTTTTAGATGCAAGGCAAATCTTTCAGACATCATTGGTTTGCATGGAAGCTAGCACTTGTATGTTTACAACTGGTTTACTCTTTATGGAAGGCTTTACAACCAATGGTCTTCAGTCCTTCCTCCTTCAATAGAGCAGGTAGGAGGAAGGAGGCCCTGATCCAGTGTCTGTTAAGGGAAAGGTTTGCTCCAGTAAAAAGCCTGTTAACCTGGTAGATTAATTAATCTGCCTTGACTTCAAGGGCTCAGCAAAATTATTTGAGTTTAGCTAAATATGTCAAAAGGGATTGTACCATTTCATAGCTTTGTGGTCTGCTTAACCTCCTAAAACTGGTAGAAAGCATTATCTGATTTCTCTGGCTTCATCTTGGGATAGTGTACTGCCAGTTTGGTCAGCTCGGTCAGTGCTGGAGACAATGAGAGACAAAAGAGGGGAAACAAGAGAAAGGAAGGACCAGCTGCCTCTCTTAGAGGGGAGAAAAAGCTGGCTAAATGGCTCAAGTCTTCAGAGCAAATCTCTTGGCTGGTTGCTGAAGCTCACAGTCATTCTTTTCATTACTTCTGTATTTTAAGAGAAGATGGCAACTTTCTGATTTTCCCTGAAATAAAGAAGGAAGCTTCGTGGCTGGAGGGGAATGCAGAAGGGGAATTGCTGCTGCTTGTCTGCAGATTTTTAAAAATACATTTTTCTGTGCACTGTAGCAGGCATAAACTAAAACATGTTGTAGATGCAGTTTTACCATGTGTTTCCTTCATTTAATTAATGTGATAATGTTTTCTTTCACTTCAGTAATACAGAAAATTAAAAAGTCTAGAGGACTTGTTAACTTGAAAGAACTTTCTCTGTGATGTTAGCTCAGCTTTTGGGGAGTCCAATCTAAGAATTTCTCTTGTCCTTACAATTCCATTTCTGAGAGTCGTAGGGAAATATAACAGCTTCAAGTGTCTTCCCATATGATTAAAACATACCAAGAACTTGCTTTGCTAAAATATTTGTAGCTGTTCCCTGGGATTGCCTTGTGCATTGAGCAAATGCACCCAGTGAGCTCTGCCTGTTTCCCCAGTGGCATTTGATGATTGTGGTGCAATAGATAAGCTTTTCTGGCAGGTATATGTGTCTTAAATTATGCATATAATAAATATGGAAAACAAATCTGTTTGAACCTAAAGTTAATGTGCTGCTTAATGAGAAATTGAGACTGTGGAAAAGAAACTTAACTCTCTGAGTATTGTACTACCTTGCACTGATTTGTGCTTGGACAGTGTCAAAACAGGCTGGGATTTTTCAAGATTCTTTATTGTAGCAGCATACTGTTCAACAAAGGTAGCTCAGGATAGTAAGCCAGAGTCATGGAAACCTAAGTGCAGATTATATTTTGTGTTTTCTATCTTGGGCTGCTTTTACAAAACCCAAACAGACATGACTGTCCTTTTAAGAGTCATTGCTATGCTGGGGAGAAATGGGCTTTCTGGTGAAAATGTAATCATGTTTCTCATTATCAAGAAAAAGGAGAAAATCTAATTTTGACAAGTTTAACTAGGAAAAAAATGCCTGTGACTAAGTAATCCGACCTCTTTTACAAGAGATGTTAGAATATGATGTGCATCTGGAAAGAACACTCAGTACTGCACTAACAGATTGTTCAAAGGGGGAACGGTATGTTGCAAACTTCCTTTAAGGTTTCATTCTAAAACCTGAATTTTATTGTCAGGTGTAGGTAGTGGCAATGAAGGTGGAAGAGGCAAAGCTGGAGCTAAACTATTCCAGGATTTCCAGATGTTGAGCAGAATCTGGACTCACCCTTGGTGTTTGCAGCTGGACTATATTAGCAAAGAAAATAAGGTAAATTAGATAGATCAAAATACTCTCTATGGAGAACTTTCCAAATAAGCCTTGCCAAACGCTAGGTAAAGTTTCCTCAAATTAATGGAAATCTTTGTTGCTGGTAATTTTGCTGCTGGTTTTGTTGGATTTTTGTGTCTGGGTATGGTGTCATTCTTAGAACATTTTGCAAGGCCAAGCCTTTGTAGAGCTTGCTGTTGTTTAACTGAGGAATAAGCAGATGGTGAAAGGTTTAATAAAAGCTTCTGGATGAGCATACTTAATAAAATTTCTGTTTTTTCTCTTTTGAGGGCTATTTTGATGAAGACAGTATGGATGACTTCATAGCTTCAGATTCCGATGAAACTTCAATGAGCTTAAGTTCTGATGATTATGCAAAGTAATTGAGCTATTATTTGTTGTTGTTTGGACTTACTTCCCTAATAGAACCTCAGTGATTTGTGTGAAAGTGAATCTTTACTTTTTTATTTGATCTGTTTGTTAGGGTATCTTCTCTGGAAGTGGAATTTAAAAGAAAAAATAATAGACTGTACAATGTTACCTTTCTAGGAAAAAAAAATCCAAGGGGAAAAAAGTGAGGAAAGAGTGTAGCTCAAGTGGAAGTGGCAGTGATAATGATGTTGAAGTCATTAAAGTCTGGAATTCAAGATCTCGTGGAGGTGGAGAAGGAAATGCAGAAGAACTTGTCAACAACCCTCCATCTGTTACAAAATCAGAGGAAGGTGAGTATAATATGTGAGCAGACAAAATACAAGGCAGCTTCATTTCTCAAAAGGCAATTTGAGAGGCACATTGGGAATTCTGCTTGGCTCCAAATCAGAAGATTCCTTAATCACAGAATCACAAGGTTGGAAAAGGCCTTTAAGATCATCTAATGCTTCTCTATTTTTAATGGCTTTCCTATGTATGTCTGTTACAGGTTGTGTTGGGATAGTAGTTGGTCAGCAGAGGAGCAGGCGAGAAACGCCCTTAAAGAACTTTGCAAAAAGGCAGAATATGATGGTGGAATTTGGTTTTCCCACTATTGTGAAGTCATTCAAAAGCTGGGGTGGGGAGGAGTGGTAGTGGTGGTATTTTCCCCTATGTGCTAATGTCTTCTACATTAGCTTAGGAACAAAAAGGTCCTAAATCTGAACCTAGCACAAGCAACAGGAGATGGTTTATAGCTTTCTTCTTCAACACCTTGACTACTATAACACTTGGAAACTTTCTTCCACAGAGTTCATCTTGATAGATAGATAGATGGAGTGGGTAACCCAAAAGACTGCTCTTTCTTTTTCCAACTATTTCAGATACTTGTTTGAGATGTAAAATGATGTTCTCTATGGAAAACTTTTCCCAATGGCTCTGAATGCTTAGGGATGCTTTCAAGCTGCTTGCTTGTTGGGAACGGAGCTGTTGATAAACGCTCTTGGGGAAAAGGTGGAGATGGTGGAACTATTGGTCCCAATATGCTGCAACATAAAAAGGGGATTTACGACTCTTACTGATGACTTGGGGTAACTGCTAATCTGATAATCACTAATACTGCAAGTGCTATCTTTTTCTTTGCCTATTTAACTCTTTTCATACCAGTTGAGCCTAATAACTCTGCATTTTGGCTATTTCAGAGCATTTCAATGGAGACCACCTTTATTTTTTAATTTAGTTATTTTTTATTTTGTTTTCTATAGGCAAAGCTGCATCCTCTTCCAATCCTGGTAGCCCAGCGCCAGATTGGTACAAAGATTTTGTCACTGATGCAGATGCTGAAGTGTTGGAACATTCTGGTAAAATGGTGCTTCTCTTTGAAATTCTTCGAATGGCAGAGGAGCTTGGAGACAAAGTGTAAGTTAGGTCTTAGAAATACTTGTAATGACCTTAGAAATATGTTAGTGTTCTTCAGTCAGTCTTTGTAACACTGCAGCTCAGCTTTCTGAAGGGAATTTTTATCCATGAGTTTTCCCATATATGCATGTGCTCCACCAAAGTCCATCTTCATGTCTAGAAAGATTTCAAAGGTGGTATCAGAGTGAGTAGGGAAGAAAAATTAAACAGTTCACGAACTATGATAACATCAGAGGTGAATTTTGTGTTTCCTTGTTTCTATTTGCAGCCTGGTGTTTAGCCAGTCCCTGATATCTCTGGATTTGATAGAAGATTTTCTGGAACTGGCCAACAGGGAGAAAGTTGACAAAGAGAAGGCTCCTATATATAAAGGTGAGTGTCACCTTGAACAAGCACAAAGCCAGTAGCTTTTTTACAAGACTCTTTTCAGTCCAAGGCAAATGCATTTGAAGTAATTGTTTCCATTAGAAGTAATGTAATGCTCTGTACTACTCCTGACATTGGCAGGATTTTATTGGTCTTCTCTGCAGGTGGTCTCTGCTATCCCGATATGGGCTCTTGCTCCTGATTTCATTGTGTATCATCTGTGCTCAATGTAGCCTAAGCAGATGAAATGTTTGTCATCTGAAAGGAGAGAGTGTTATTTTAAATTCTGTGCAGAAGCAGTGTTAACACGCTGATGCGTGGCGAATCCTGATCCTTCCTACTGGGAGGCAGATAATGAAAGAAAATGAGACTACTTAAAACCAGCGTGTAGAACATGGAAAGTGTGAATTTAGGCTTTATATGTACTGTAGTAAATAGTTTTATGGATATCATAAGGGAACAAAGCATTGAATTAAATATTATCCTAGAGCTGCTCAAATGCTGAGGAATTTCTCATTAGCCAGACATGTCCTCTGTAGGACATTTCATGTGTTTAGTCTGAGACACCCTCCCAGAGCTCCTGATGATGCAGTTCACCTTCATTCCCAGGACGTGCTGATGGAAGAATTCCTTTGAATCTGCCATGCCTTTCAAATACCTTATTTCTAAGTCAAACTTTGTTGAACATTGTGTGAGAGAGATGGGGCCTAGTGATACCAATGTGCTGGTTAGCTGAAGAACCCCAATATCTCTCAGATTTATTGTTTCTGGCTGTTGCTTCCCTAGCTTCTGAACATTTGTCATCTGCAGATGTTACCAGCTGTCAGTATTTTATGGAGTTCTGGAGTTTGTGTGGGAGACAGTGGCTTACACTGATTGTGTAATGTGAAACCATATGGATCAATTAGAAAAGTACAGTTAGAACTCTAATGCCTAAAGATTAGATATAGTTACTTTTTTTTAATTAGCTTTGGCTCCAAGTTAAGGCCTGTCTCTCCAAATTTGTCTATACTACTAGAAACAGTGAAAAATAAGAGGAACTGCCTTAAAAAAGCCGAGGTCTTTTCAAATACTTGAATTAAAAATGGATTATAAACTCGTATCTTTAAATTCCGAACTGTATAAAACTGCTCAGAGGAGTTTTGTTTAATATAATTTGTTTGGTTGGGTTTTTTTTAATTAAAAAAAAGTCAAGAAGAAATGGATGGTGCTAAATGCTGGATACTTTTTGTAAGATACAATGATAACATTTATTCTGGTTTTGAATTATTTTAGACAAAATTGGTTCAGGGTTTGTAGCAGCTATTGAAGACTTATAGGTAGATGATCATTCTCATTACAGATCCAATCGGTGATTTTCTGTCAGTTAGGTGTTTTATGTTTCATTGTGCAAGCTTCGCTGCGTGATGTCCAAGGTATGCCTGTTGCAAGCATCTGTATCATCCAAAAACATTCTCTGTGTTGAATAAATGTTGGTTTAAAATGTCAGAGAATAGTACATTTTATGTTCTGGGTTTGGCTCTTTTACTGTTTAGAGTGTTGTGTGGATCCAGCATTACCAGTCTGGTTTCTTACAAAATCAGCATTTTAACCCTTTGCTCATTACATTTGTAGGTGAAGGCAAATGGTTCAGAAACATTGATTACTATCGCTTAGATGGTTCTACTACAGCTCAGTCAAGGAAGAAATGGGCTGAAGAATTTAATGATGAAACTAATGTGAGGTAAGGCCTGAGTCAAGAGCTCATTTTAAGTTGAACCTGAGTGAGGTGGCATTAAAACAAGTATCAAAGAGACAATGTCCCTATAGAGTTATCCTGAACGTTTGTTCACCAGGAAATAGTTTCAATAGCATGGGATATGCCTGTTTGAAATTATGCTTTAATTTGATATAACTAATTTTATTAGAGTTTGAAAATGGAAAACCAAACATTTTTCCTTACCCACCAGTTTCTGTTAACAGTTGGTTTGCAGAAGGCCCTGCTCGGTATTTCTGGGAGGGGATGTTTTGTTACAAGTGGTGTCCTCGTAAAATCTGCATCTGTTTTACGCTTAATATAATATTTTAATGAAGTTTTTTGAGTTATTTCAGTGTATGAGCAACTCATAGTAACACAGCAAATGGGAACAGTAGTTATTTTCCAAAATACTAAAATTTTGCAACTTCTCTTTGTTCCAGAGGCCGCTTGTTTATTATATCCACTAAAGCAGGTTCCCTCGGAATTAATCTCGTGGCTGCTAATAGAGTAATCATCTTTGATGCTTCTTGGAACCCATCGTATGACATCCAGAGTATTTTCAGGGTTTACCGCTTTGGGCAGAACAAACCTGTGTTTGTGTACAGGTTTTTGGCTCAGGTGGGTTTTTGGCTGGTGGTATTGTGATACTTGGATCTTGCAATCGAATTTGTAAACTGCAACTATTTGTTACTGTCTGTAGTGATCATCATCTTCCAGCCCTAGTATGATTTGGACACTGAAAAAGCTCTTCAAGGGAAGATGGGTAAAATGATTAACAACTGAAAGCTTGCATGTGAAGGCCTCCTCATCAGAGGCTTTGTGTAATGGAAATGCTGGAGGTTTGGATTAACACATCCGAATTGGGAATCACTTTCTCACCTTTTTTGTAATTTGCACATTAGAAATAGCCTGCATAGAGGGTGGTGTTCATCGAATCACAGAATCACAGACTGGTCTGGGTTGGAACGGACCCCAGTGATCACACAGTTCCAACCCCCTGCCACAGGCAGGGCCATCAACCTCCAGGCCTGCATCTACACAAGGTTGCCCAGGCCCCATCCAACCTGGCCTTGAACACCCTCAGGGATGGGGCATCCACCACCTCTCTGGGCAGCCTGTTCCAGCACCTCACCACTCTCTCTGTAAAGAACTTCCCCTCTCATCTAACCCTTCCCTCCTTCAGCTTCACTCCATCCCCCTTGTCCTGCCAGTCTCTGTCCTTTAAAAAAGCTGATTCCCCTCCTGTTCCTCTGCTCCCTTCAGGTACTGGAAGGCTGCAATGAGGTCCCCCCGCAGCCTTCTCTTCTTCAGGCTGAACAAGCCCAGCTCCCTCAGCCTCTCTTTGTAGGGGAGGTGCTCCAGCCCTCTAATCATCTCCTCTGAACCCTCTCCAACAGTTCTACATCTTTCTTGTATTGGGGCCCCAGCTCTGCACACAGGACTCCAGCTGGGGCCTCACGAGGGCAGAGCAGAGAGGAACAATCCCCTCCCTGTCCCTGCTACCCACCCCTCTGCTGATGGAGCCCAGGCAATAGGCTTGGACCCCTGTTGCTGACGGCCCAACTGGAGTGAGAGCCCAGGGAGATAAAGGATTTTATAAAAGGCATCAAGGCATGATTTGAAAACTTGTGTCACGCCCAATAAATACAAAATATGTATAACAATTCTGATAGACACTGATCTGTGCTGCTTTTTAAGTATAGCACTATTATTTCTAATAGGAAGCTATCTTGCTTCATCTTGTAGGCCTTCAGGTGCTTTAGGGCAGACTGAAGACCTTTTCTCACTAGCTCTTGACCAGGTCACTGTTTACTTGCCAGAAGATCCCTTTCTGTAACATGTTAGTGTCAGGCAGAGGGTTTGTTCCTCAGGCTTCGGGCTACTGTTGTCATTTCCTACGTGCACTTTTGAACTGTTGATACCTCTTTTAAATTACGATGTTCAGAACAGGCTGTGCTGTTCTCATACTTTTCATAGCCATCATCTTTTTAAAAAGCAATTTTCTTTTTTTTTTTTCATCAAGGATCTAATTTTTTTCATCCACAGCTGTCACGAATTAGCTTTGCCTGCTTCCCTTCCCCTCTCCTCCCCACCCCAGTGATACGGTATCTGTTTTCCTTTTTACAGGCTGCTCAAAGCAGCAAAATAAGGTGCATGCCGTGGAAATTGCTGGGTTTTTGGTCATAACCCTACTCAGGGCATTGAAGCAAAACCAGATCTCTTCAAAACACCACTGAAAAGATACATTTCTTCCTCCAGCCAGTAGCTAGATGACATCCATCATGTCACTGCCAATATCGATACAATTCTTATTACTTTATGGGTTCTTTCTCATCAACCAAAGTGTTTTCAGATAACTTTGTAGGTAGGAGGTCAAAGGAAAAAGGGAACTAAAGCACCGTTAAGTTGTACTTCTAGCTCTTTGATATCTATTAATCCCTTTCCTGTGAGACAAGAAGGTCCTGTATTTGTATGAAAGCAAGTCTCTTTGGTTTTTTTAGGGAACAATGGAAGACAAAATCTATGACCGTCAGGTAACAAAGCAGTCGCTGTCGTTCCGGGTTGTTGACCAACAGCAAGTTGAACGTCATTTTACCATGAATGAACTCACAGAGCTGTACACTTTTGAGCCAGATTTGCTCGATGATCCTAATTCAGAAAAGAAGAAGAAGAGAGACACGCCAATGCTGCCAAAAGTAAGTTGATGCACGTCGCTCGGAATGATGCTATAGAACAACCTGGGCTCTGCATAGGACAGGGGGCATTTGGCCTTGGGAGGAAGAGGAGAGTGCTGTGCTTCCACTTCAGAGCAGTACTTTTCACTTTCAGCAGAGGTCCATAGTCTGTAACACAATAAAACACATAATTAATGTAATGGGTGGTATAATGAGCTAGATAATGAGTTTCCATTTGATGTCATTGACAGGATAAGAAAAAAGATTTTCAGTTAAAAGATAAAAAATTTAATTCAGAGCAAACAGAAATAGTGTTTCACACAGTTTGAGTGAGCAGAAGTTTGACTGCAGGAAGTCCTGCAAGCCAAGATTCAAATACATCTGCACAGGTGGTGGTGATCCTTAGCACGACCTCGGTTTGTGATAACACGTCTGTGGGGTGACACTGTGCTTCAAGATCTGGTGTTTGTGTACCTAGGTGAGACTTCCTAAGAGGCAAATTAATTGGTGCTATCCTTTGCCTGGCCTTTTTGGTTCTTAGGTCCTTGTTTAACTCCCTATTAGGGACCACTAATAGCGATAGCTGTAGGGGAAAAGTTGCACATTTTTACTTTTGAAGCAGGAGCAAGCTAAGAGCTTGTTGTCTGTTTTTCCCACTGCCAATGCTAGCAGAGACCAGTGAGGTCTTTGTAGATAGTTGCTTACACCACTGATGCAGCTTGGTGAGAATGGTGAGACTCTGAGATAACATGAAGCAGCAATGTCAGAACTCTTCCCGACTTGGTGCTAAATGAACTCTGAACATCCCAGCAGGCTGTTTTTGCTGAGGCCGGACTTAATCTGATTTGTTTGTAGCGGATGTGGCATGTGTAGTAAAGGTTCATTGCTACTCTGTGTAGTAGAGGTTCTCTTTTCTGTGTGATACTTAGTGAACTGAGACGTTTACTAACTGAAATAAAGTAAAAGCTAACTTTATTGTTACGTAGGGGTAAACTTGAGGGGAAAGAGTAACTGGTTGAGTTATGTTACTCTTGTTCTCCAAGCCAGCTTGTATTTAAGGTTAGGCTAAGGTTTTATGCTCTTGATTTTTATTCTTTGTGCATGTGGTCTGCTAAAGACTAATTATTAATCATTAAGGTGTTTGCTGATTATCTCTGCTTCTTACCAGGTAAACAGCTTGTATCAGTAATACTTAACTGGTGGCCCGTAGTTAACCGGTCAAATTTCTGAGTTACTCCTGTCTTTACATCGCTGCACCATGTCTGGGAGTGTGGAGGGAGGTTTTCCAGTTTGCAAATCTATGAATTTCCAGGGAAAAGTGGCATGTTTTCCATTCTAGACTATCTGTAGAGCAGTATAATATAATTAATTGTGGTTAGGCACCATGTTGGCATTGTTAATAGGCCATTCTCTGAATCAGTCTGTTGGACCACCTACGGTGTCAGTGCAGCTGGCGGGGGGGATTTAGGAAGTGTTAGCCCTGTAAGCGGTAGTCGCTGTTACACATGCATTTTAAAACCCTTGAAAACAAGCTTTAATAACTGTATCTAACCTCTTTATTACAGTGTTTCTCACTGTAGAGCAGTAAATTGTAGATAACCGAAAATTTTATTCCACTTTTTAACTATGTCGTACATTTTTATATTGGCAAATTAATTTATTTACCCCTTAAAGCATCTTCCTCTGGGTTATAATTAATAGTACTTAATTTCTTTTTTATACTTGGTTATTTGATGCCATATACATGTGTGCTTCCCCAAACTCATTGCTAATGCATCATCGTTTGCTGCTGCTGCTGCTAGAAAATAAAAGTGGGTTGAAAAACTCTGAAGCAACTGAGTGTGTTTACTCAAAGCCTTCATCCATCCAGTGCAGTAATTGTGGGTTTGAAAGTTAACTTCTTTTCTTTTACAATGTCAAATTTACCAAGTATGATGTAAAAGAGGCAGTTCATAAACTCCAAACTTATCTTATCATTCAGCTTTTAAATATAGTTTGGGATTCTTTCCCTTCCATCCTTCACGGTGAGGTTTGTGTAAGTTAAGTTGATTACAAGCTTTTAACCAAGTCCCTAGCTGTACATAGAGAAAATCTGTGTGCTGAATATTGCTTTGGGTTTTTCATGCTTTTAGTAAATGGCATTGTACAGAATTTTGTCCTTTCTAAAGATGTGCATCTTTGCACACAGCATGTGCTGATTTCTCATCCCTTCTTTTAATTTATTGGTTGAAAACACTATAAATCATCAGGTAGATTCATTTTACTTTACTGGTTTCCATATTTATGTGTTGAAAATAGGGCTTTGCATTCCTGGTAGCTTCACAGAATGTGGGAATCTAGCCCCAAAACAGTCTTTCCCTTTCTTTGTGCCCCTGAATTAGTGTTGGTTGCGAGGCCAAATCATGCTGGATGCTGGGTTTCTCAGCTCCTGTGCTGGTTGGGAGTTGAGAGCTGCAGGTGAGAAGTGTTGAAGGAGGCATGTAACTCCCAATCCATGGCTTTAGCTGGGAGGTATCAGGGAACTTGGTTTCATTTGTTACTTAATGTTGACTACTTTGATGATCCTGCTTGGGTTTTTTAATTACTTTTTGCTGCATTCATCTCCCCCAGTGAAGCTCAGCTGAATGGGATATTTTATTTTCACTTAATCCACAGCTAGGTTCTTGCTTTGCACACAAACCTGATCTAGTCCAGTAGTTGCAGTGACTTCTTCCTTGATTCCTGTTAGCTGTTTAATTGAATTATTTCACATGCCTTATTTATAATACCATATGTTTAAACTTATATGTTTTATAGCCTATTCTGTGTTTTTGATCGTATCAATTCACTTGAGTCTTCCCTAAACAGTCAAAAGGAAGAAGTATGGGCTGTAGGAAGTACTGCAGTGGATGTTGTCCCTGAACTCTGCAAGGTTATTCATTCAGAAAGCTCACTGTTCTGTATTTCAGGTTAATTTAGCAAAGAACCATGATTTAGCTTTATAATCAGAAAACTTTTAAACAAGTGAATTTAACAACACACAGCTTTTATTATTTTCTTTAAAGCTGATTTAAAAGGCCCTTGTACTTAGGAAAACATTTTATTGCAACATCAGGTAATTACACAGCATTTGGAGATTAGGTTTTTCTTGAAGATCGTGTTGCGGGATATCCCCACGCTTTGTTCCTGGGAAGTTCAGTGCATCCAACCTAATCCCTGCAGCTCTTAGCTGGAAACAAAGGCCACTCCAACTCTACCTGCATTACTCTTCCATCACTGAGCTGTCTACCCCTTGCTTACAAAGCCCAAGCTGTTCCTTTATAATTACCAGCAAAGCAAAATAGGTCTTTAGGCTAAAAGGTGGCTTTGGTTCGGCCTCTTACAGGTTTTTTGTATAATTGTCTCTCTTTGTCTTCGTGCCTTTCTTACATCTTCAAAGCATAGTTGGTTGAACAGCGATACCGCTGTGTAATTGTCCTGCTGTGCAGACAGCAAGGTGAGGGATTACTGTTGTAATCCTTGGCGCGAAATGCATGGTAAAATCAAGTACAGAGACATGGAGATGTCCAGCAGAGATACAGCTAGGCTGGGGAAGAAGAGTCATAGAATCATAGAATGATGGAATGGCATGGGTTGGAAGGGACCCCAAGGATCATAAGTTCCAACCCCCCTGCTGCAGGCAGGGCCACCAACCTCCAGGCCTGGAGCTACGCAAAGTTGCCCAGAGCCCCATCCAACCCAGCCCTGAACACCTCCAGGGATGGGGCATCCACCCCTTCTCTGGGCAGCTTGTTCCAGCCCCTCACCACTCACTCTGTAAAGAACTTCCCCCTAATACCTAATTTAAACCTTCCCTCCTTCGGCTTTAATCCATCCTCCTTCTCCTGCCATTATCTACCCTTTTAAAAAGTTGATTCCTCTCCTGTTTCTCTGCTCCCTTCAGGTACTGGAAGGCTGCAATGAGGTCCCCCTGCAGCCTTCTCTTCTCCAAACTCAAGCCCAGCTCCCCCAGCCTCTCCTGTAGGGGAGTCCTCAGAATCCGGGCACAAAAATGTTTGCAAATACCCGTTCTTGTGTGTTCCCTTCCAAGCGTGCTTTGAAAGGGACTCCTGAATAGGACTGAGGCGAAACGTTTTCTTCCTGTCCTTCCATCCTCTGACCACACCTGAAGCCTGGAGGGATAATAGGTTTTTCTTCTGGATATCTGTGAAGTCAGAGAACTTCTTGAGTGTGCTGCCACCCTACAGTAGGCAGGTTCTTCAAATAGGCAGCCAGGAACCTTGAATGTTGAGCAGGAGGGGTTCAGAGCTGAGCATTGGGGTGGTTCCGTTATCCCTTGGTTTTAACATGCTTCTTAACTTTAATGTAAGGATTTAAAAAAAGGAAGCTTAATTTTCTTGCTTTTAGTGGGTCAGGAGAATTTGTTCCATATAATTTTAAAAGTTCAAATGAAAGCCTGCTTTAGTTAAGTACAACTTGATTTTTAAAAAGAAATCCGTGAGAGTTTGGTTTTGTGATAATCCAAGTTTCAGTCAAAAGCCAGTTTTCTTAGATAGCCATTGTTCAGGAGAGAGGAGGGTGTTGAGCATTGCAGTTTGATATAAAAAGTCCTGGGACAGATGTTTAGTATGTAGTTTGCCTAGAGGTTTATCAGAGTTTCATGTCAAGTTTTAATTTCAGCAGCAGTTTCCTGCCCTTTGTGGTCTGAACAAGACCTTCAAGTTGCTGAGGGATGCTGCAGAGTCAGCACGTACGCTCCTCAAGGGAAGGCACCCGTTGCACTATGACCATAACTTCATAGTACCCTTTGAATAAACACTTGGGTTTGACTGAGCCATTTTATTGTGAGTGGTGTTCACCTGCATTATTCAGCTCATCTTGCACTGTGGAGTTGAAAAGCACTGCTTCTGAAATGCAGTCCAAAAAAGGAGAACGAGGTATCTCAAGACCGAGTAATCACTTCTTCAAATTAGTTTATTTAAGCCTAGAAATAATTACTGTTCCTAGGCTGGGAGCTTTCTGCAGATGTTGTGACTCAGTATCTAACAGGCTGAAGGTGTAAGCGGGTTGTGGTGTTGTGCCTGTGAAGCAGCGATGCAAAAGGAAAAACAGTGTCAGTTGAGCAAACTGGTGAATGGATTGCCACTGCATGTTGGGTGTTAACATTTGATTTAGGAATTAATTTAATGATATTTTTTCTTTCCCCCCCCCCCCCCCATTTTTCTTCCTCTTTTTTCTTGCGCCTTCTTATTCCTCGTTACCCTCCCCCCTTCTCCCCCTTTCCCCCCCCTTTTCACAGCCCTCCTCCCCTTTTTCCCTTTTCCTTTTTTCCCCCCCTTTTTCCCCTTCTCTCTTTTTTTCCCAAGTCAGTGTGATTTATGACTGGGCAGTTGGTTTGGGGTTTTTTGTGTGCTGAGGTATGTTCTCACAGACTCTTTACATGCAGGGTCCTGTGCTGGTGTAGCCTTGGCCAATGTGTTGCTAGTGGGAAGAAGTTACTTCCCCACCAATCCCCAGAGCTGGGCTAGGTGATGAGCACGGTACTTGTGGCTTACCTTGGCCCCTGCCATGCGTGGTTCAGAGCAGTGTGTGTGGGCAAGGAGCTGGGCAAAGGCAAAACAAGGGCATGGTGTGTGTCCCGGGGCTGGAGCTGCTGCACCCTCCTGCTCGCTCACTCACTCCTCCCCAGATCAGCATGTTGGTGGATTAGAGTCACATTTTTATGTGAAATGAAAACTTGGCTCGGTTGAGGGTCGTATAACACAGATTGGAAAAGCAGATTAAAACAATAGTTCAGGTTCAGTTGGATATAGCATATAGTTATTTTATACTATCTCAGGACGTAGCCAGAGCATGTGTTTTTCTGTATTCCATACTAGGGGACAGTTCTGTGTGTTTTGGAAAGCTGTTGATCTCAGAATCAGACAAATTTGCTGGTAATTGAAATTTTATCTTTTATTTTTAACCTCAGTTCTAAAAGTTCAATTGATTAAGGAAAGCCTGGTTTAGGAATTACAACATAACTCTCATTCCTTCATGGAAGATTTCCCTTCTAATACATTTATCTTTCACAGTGTTTAATTTCCATCAGGATTATAAAGAGACAGACCTTTTCTTAAAATTCAGAACTTCTTTTCAGCATCTTCATTTTTTCATTCATCATCAGGATCTCAGCTTAAAGCTTAGAAACCTGTTGTTAATCATCATTCTGTTAGCAAGCTGAACAAAAAGGAGTATTTACTCTGACTTTTTTGGTTTTAAGGTGAATTTTTTCATTGTAAAATTAAAGGAACCAAATGGCAATACCTTCCACATCCCAGTTTTCAAGCTCCATCATTAAAGTTAATGCAAAATAAAGTTTAGACAAAGAAAAGCAAACACACAGTTGGATGTAATTTAAACCACATTTTGAAGACTGTGTTGGCTAAGTGAGTGTGGATTATATTCCAGTATTGTTTTCAATAATAGTGTTACCATGGAAATTAATGCATATGCATGTCCAGGAACCCTCCACACACTGATGTACAGCTACAGTATGCTGAGAGCCCGTTAATTATGTTAGCTTACTGCTGTAATACCTTTGCAACATCTTCACCCGCTTCCTCTAGGTGTTTACATCACCTCGTGTCCCTTTTCTCTCTCTGCCTCCTCTCCCACCACCCAAAAAATGCCAGTAATTGTTCCTCCCACCCGTTAGCCATGCAAATATTACACTGAATATTTTTGTTGAGGAGCTGGCAAAGAGAGCACTGATTCAAATTTTGGGAGACCAGATAGCAGAAGGATGAAGCAAGGACCACTTAGTACCTGGTTAAGGTAACTGAGTGCTAGCCCCGTGCAGTGACTTGCTGTGGGGACAGACCCTCTGGTCAGCAGTACCCGTGCAGTTCCCAGCGCTGCTCCAAAAATCTGTTTGCTCCCGGGTGCAAGCCATTCCTTCCCATTGTTGTTCCATCTAGGTTGTAAGCTGTGTGGGCAGGACAGTTGGTACACTGCCTAGTAGAGTCAGGGTGTGATGTGGAGTGGGTCTGGAGGTTTTCATCTCATCCTGCAAGCTGTACGTTGAGTAGATTCACTGGGATTCATCTCAGGAGTGGTCTGAAAGCTCAAGGGTTGGTGTTATGCATCTTAAGACTCAGTGCTGAGGTCTATCAGAGCTTTCTTAATTCAGCAAGCTCATCAGTGATACAAGTGCATGTTAAGACCCCCTAAAAAACATTGAATAATTATCCCCAAAAGAGGACTCTGCAGAGCGGCTTTCAGTAGCCTTCAGGCTGTGCTTTTCTTCATCCTTCCCAGCGTTACCTTTGCTGTGTAACATGAAGATGCATCGTCTTTGGAAACTGGGGGTTGCAGTGGACAGGTCTGTAGATGAGAATATGGACTGCAAAACCATTAGTACTTACCTTGAAATGCCATCTTTTCACATTCCTTTTCTCTGTTTGATCTCACTCTTTAATTGAGAGAATGATGTGGCATCTGTAGTCCAGACTAGGGCAGTAACAGCTTCAGTAACATAGTTTGGTTAGCAGCTAGTTTGGTTTCACTATATTTAGGAGAGATTGACCATGCTGGTAGCTGCATTTCCAAACCCTCCACCAGGATTTACGTGTAATTTTGTGTGTTAGGAATGGTAGATTGGATGCTGAGGGATACTGGATCTTCTTCTGTATGTAAAACACACACATATGTATTTGGGTTTTTACATGTGTACATAAAATGTTTGTGTGGCGGTGAACAAACCTTCACAGGAGTTTGCCATCACAAAGGACACTAAACATTTAAGTTACCCTTCAGAGCCATTAAGCACTAGGGGTGCTCTGGGCTGCAGGGTCGAGTGGGCTGCTGCCCACTGTTTGTACAGTGACTTGCCCTTTCTCAGGCCAGACGGCTGGAAGGCTGTCAATTAGTTTTAAGCAGCATTTTCTCTCAAATGAGATGGACCAAAGTACTGCTTGGAGTTTAAATCTAGTAGAGGTGCTCTTTATATATTAGAGATCCAGATTATGGATAGGTGCTCTCAGACATCCAGCTAAGCGAAGGAAAAATCATTGAGCGCATTACATCCTTTGAGGTTCTTCATCTGCCTTTCTGGTGGTGGCATCGGAGTGCATTCCTGTGGTTCGTTAAGCGATTGGGCTGTCGTCTCCGTAACAGATTGTTAATCCATTACCCTCCCTCGGAGGAAAACTGGACTTGGAAATAATTTTTAAAAATTTTCTCTCTCCATGAAGCACTCTGAGCTGCTCTTTGTGAAACTGGGTCAGAGCAGCAAGTCAGGCGTGCACAATGGGGAAATGTGGAAGAGCTGCTGAGTAACTGCTCTTTCTGTCGTCTTTATTTGAACAGGACACGATTTTGGCAGAGCTGCTTCAGATCAATAAAGAGTATATAGTGGGATATCATGAACATGATTCGCTCCTGGACCATAAGGAGGAGGAGGAACTCACTGAAGAAGAAAGGAAGGCAGCATGGGCAGAATATGAAGCAGAAAAGAAGGTAAAGCTATCTAATCAGGTTTTCTTGCATAAGAATAACCTTTCCAGGTGTGGACCACAGAATCACTAAGTTGGAAAAGACCTTTAAGATCATTGAGTCCAACTGCCCCCATCCTCTGCTAAACCATATCCCTAAGTACCTCATCTACCCTTTTTTTAAACACACCCAGGGTTAGTGACTCAACCCCCTTCCTGGGCAGCCTGTTCCAGGCCCTGACAGCTCTTTCAGGGAAGAACTTTTCCCTCACATCTGAGATGATCCTGCCCTGGTGCAGCTTGAGCCCATTTCCCCTTGTCCCATCTCCTGTCCCCTGGCTGAAGAGACCATCACCCACCTCTCTGCACCCTCCTGTCAGGTCAGTGTAGATGGTGATAAGGTCTCCCTTCAGCCTCCTCTTCTGCAGACTGAACACCCCCAGCTCCCTCAGCCACTCCTCATAGGATTTGCCCTCCAGCCCCTTCCCCAGCCTGGCTGCCCTTCTCTGGACTTGCTCCAGGGCCTCGATGTCCTTCTTGTAGACCACTTTTTCTTACTGGCTATCTAAAGGAAAATGCAATACCGTGTCTTGTTGATGCCAGTCTTCTGAGGTTTTTCTTCTGTGTCTATTTTCTTTGCTACTTTCATTTAAAAGCTTTTTATTTTTTAAAAAAGCTTTTCCTTTCACTGCACAGGGTTTTTTTCTATTTCATAATAGAACTCAACTGGAGTTGATTACCTGTGTAATACCTTTTACCACTTGAGGGAAATTTTTAGCTGCTTTAAAGGTATTCAGTTGATTTCAGAATCTACCCACAAACAAGCATCTGCCAGAAAAGGCCTAAAAGCTTGCTTCCCCCCCCTCTCTCCCCCCACTCCAGTATTCCTTGTGTCTCATTTCTTCGGTATTTAAGCAGGTAGCAGGATGAAGACAATTGTAAATTGGCTGCAAGTTTGGGATTATTGTTTATTTTTACGATAAAATGAACATAGTAACTTGGTGTAACAGGAGTTTAATAGCAGAAAATCCCTGGAAAGGTAAAATTTGGCATTTAGATCTGATTGTTAATCTGAAAGTACAAAAAGTGGCTGTATAAATCGCCACTGACCTTCCTGGGTGAAGAAACAACATGTGAAATGGAGTATGGGGAGGTGGTTTTGTGAGGGAGAAAAAATAGGAGGTAATCCTTATTTTAATATCCATGAAATAGAACAAAATATCAAGAATGTGAACTTTGAAGCTAGTCCTGCCTTGAGCAGGACTAGCTGCCAAATATTGAAGTTTGAACATACCTCATCCCGTATGTTCCAGCTGCAGCTCGCTGCACTGCAGTTGGTCTGGAATAAGCCTGTGTGGGAGATGAGCTTTTTATTTCAGCTAATAAAATATGTGTTTCACTTCTTCATAATTTGATTACAGACAGATGAAGCTCAGTGGTGAGTAGTAGGTTTTGCAATATAAAAAATGCATCTTAAAGACCTGAAGATAGACTGAAACGCCTTGGACATTTTTTTCCTTAGTATGCCAAGCAGTTGTAATTAATCTGCCCTCCTGTATTGCTCAAGACTAGAGCTTTGGCTCCTCTGTGATTGAAATGTCACTTTGAACAGAGGTTTGGAAAGGATGTTCAGTTTGCTGTGAGCAGGTTAGGTGAGCCGAGTGCACGGCGTATGTCATCAGTGCTGACCTGTCTGCGTGTGGCACTGCCTGGGTTATTACAGAGAACTCTGAATTTTCATGTTACTCAAATTAAATGCATCTTGTGTTTTTAAGGGCTTGACTATGCGTTTCAACATGCCAACTGGGACCAACATGCTTCCCACAAATTTCAACTCTCAAACACCGTATATTCCTTTCAATTTGGGTGCTTTGTCAGCAATGAGTAACCAGCAGCTGGAGGTAAGTGGCAATCCCAGTCAGGGCTCCTGTAAGCCTGTGTGCATTTTTCTGTCACAAATAAGGGTTAATACCATTCTTAAATATCTTAGGATGCTCTGCTAATGTCTGGTGAGGAGTTTGTGCTAAAGGATTGAAACCCTCTAATAGTCAGGGGGCCCTGTGTTGCATATACCCAAGGGATAATATGCAATAGATGCCAGTATTGTGCTAAAATAGATTTTAGCGTAATAGATAATAGCCTAATAGATTTTGAGCATGTAGAATGAGTTAAAACTCTGATGTCATCAAAGTTTTAGTATCTCAGAACACTTGCCTGGGTAGAAATGCATCCCTCCTGTGATGATCTGAACCCCCCGAGGTACAAAGCCTGGCTTTTTATGAACGCAGAGTTACTCGTGCTGCTCAATTAACTCTGTGCTGAAATTTGTCTGTGTGGAAGCTTAGACTCACCAGCATGTGTAAAATGAGAGAAAAAAAAATAATTAAAGTCTAGGTACACAAGGCAAAGATGAAGAAAACTTTCAAGTTTTCTTATGAGTTTTGTATGTAAAGGGTTTTTTTCCTGTAAGTTTTCTATAAGGTCAGTGAAGAAATGTGTTCTTCATATCTCTGCTCTACAATGGATTTCCTGGTGTTTCCTCAGGACCTTATTAATCAGGGAAGAGAGAAAGTTGTGGAAGCAACTAACAGTGTAACTGCAGCAAGAATTCAGCCCCTCGAAGACATCATTTCAACCATAGTGAGTGAAACGGGTTTAATGTTAAATGTTGTCAGGCTAAGAAATTACTGGTGTCTGTGGTAATTCAGCCAATTAATTGCATTATTAATGACTATAATTCCCAGTCTGTATTGACCTCTGTCCCTGCAGCTTGCAGTAGCCTTTAATGGTTTGGAGGTAACATAGAGCATTGGAAGACAGGCAGTTTAGATTCATAATTATTTGCCATGCTCTGAAAACACTGATTTTCTACAAATAAGAACAATAATTAAACACAATTAAGGTATATTTCCTATATCTTATCCTTATCTGTCATTTTTCACTTGCTCCCACTAATCTAGAGGTTTATCACCTTGATTAGCAGTTAGATCTTCTCCCAGTTCCAATTCTAGTGAAGTTTGAAACTGAGTTGTGTGAATGTCTGAAACGTAATGCAGGACCTCAGCTCCCATTCCCCTTCATTAAAATGACACTTTCTAAGAAGGTTTTGTGTTCTGGTTTTTTTTCCTTTTCAGTGGAAAGAAAATGTAACGCTCACAGAGAGCCAAGTGCAGGCCCTGGCACTGAGCAGACAGGCAAGTCAGGAGCTTGATGTCAAGCGCCGAGAAGCCATCTATAACGATGTCCTTACTAAACAACAGATGGTAAACTACCTTCTCTTTATTTCATCAGATGGTTTAATCCCATGTTTGAGCTAGAATGTTGTGTATGGACTGTGTGTGTGTGTATGTATCCATTCTGGGGTGTGAGTAGGCACTTAGAGAATGTGTGTTTCAGCAGGTCAGGTATTTGCTGGCGCTGTGTAGCAGGGTGTGGGATGTTACATCACAGTGACATGGCAGAGCACACTGCTCAAAGGAGACTCCAGCTTGCTGTTGAAGAAGTTTGTCTGAAGGTCATGAGGCTTAAAGAGAGACCTGACCCCCAGAGCTCAGAAAGCGACCAACACAGGGCACATCTCCAGAAGTGCTGGTGATGGGTCTTTAGCTGAGCCTTAGTTTGCAGAATCTGAAAGTTGGGAGGAGTTTTCTCTTGGGCAGACCCACACTTGGTGACAGTCTGCAGGCAGGACTTCCCAAGGGGACATGAATGGTGCCCAGCAGATGCCATTGTACCTCATACCTGGGGGTGAGCTCACAGCGTCGTGTGTTGTCCTGGCAGCTTAGCCACATGCTGTGTGCTGTCCGCAGGGTAGGCAGCCCTGTGGGTGTCACTGAGGGTCTCTGCCGTAGTGGGCTTGCGGATGCCACCTGGTAGCAATGGCAGTAACAGTGGTGCTTTTCTCCTTCGGCCCCGCTCTCCCTTACAAATTGATCTTTAGCTCTGAACTCGATACTTGCAGCCTCGAGATGGGTCACGCACTGATGGCAGCTTTGCTTTTCCTCTGCAGTTAATCAGTTGTGTGCAGAGGATACTCATGAACAGAAGACTACAGCAGCAGTACAATCAGCAGCAGCAGCAACAGATGTCTTACCAGCAAGCAGCAATGAGTCATCTCATGATGCCAAAGCCTCCAAATTTAATAATGAATCCTTCCAACTACCAACAGATAGATATGAGAGGAATGTATCAGTCAGTGTCAGGTGGTATGCAGCCGCCACCGTTACAACGAGCACCACCCCCAATGAGAGGTAAAAATCCAGGGCCTTCCCAAGGGAAATCGATGTGATTTTGCACTAAAAAGCCTAAAGGATTGTTAAAATCAGAGAAAGAACTTTTATTTTTTTAGGAATCAATTGCTTAACAGAACTCAACTGTAAAAAAAAATAAAAATAATAAAAAAAAAGAAATAGTTTGGTTGGTCCCCTTAAATGCCATGTTCCATATTAGTGCTTCAGCTCCATTTAAATAGGACTCATGTTTTCCCTGTTGTCAGTGATGTTGCCTAGAATCTTCTTACATATGTTGAGTACAGGAGATAACAAGTTGTTTTCAGTGAAAACAAGTCCTTCCGCACCAGTAGCATCTCCACAGGTTTCCTGTCTGAACTCCTACGCTTGCTTTTAGTAGCTGCGAAGCTGTCATCGAGTGTGAGAAGCTTCAGAAGGCCTGCAGGTCTGTACCTATCGCTGTACCATATGTGAATTGTAAACAGCTGAGTTCTTGATTAGAGTTGATTCCTCAAATTATGGGATACTTTTCTGCTTACCCATTTCTTTATATTAGTGGGAATATTGTAACAGAAATAGTCCGGTTTCCTTCTGACTGAGGTCTGGACTCGTACTACATCATTTGTGCTGAACAAAACATAGGAACTGAAAAATACTCTCTGAAACAGAATTGAGTGCAATACTCTGAAATACTACTGCTCTGAAACTTCTGAGTCATGCAGTTATGTAGAAACTGTGTATACAGCCTTAAAAAGTGACTTGGGGAAGGTGATTGTTCTTCCCTAGTCTTTTGCCATTTTTTATTTTCAGTCTGATGTGATGGAATAACGAGTGATGATCTCAGAGGAGATGGTTTTCCTTCACATGCTAATGTACTCTGTGCGGAGTCCAATGCAAAGCACATTTCTGGTAACTCCTTAATGCTGGTGCTACTGGCGTTTCCTGCTGCCCACAATGGGGGACGGGCCAAGAAAATTAAATTCCTGGTATTTGTGGGGTTAAAACAGTGATGTTGACCAGGGTCAAACCCTGATACAAACAGCTTTCAAGTAGCAGAACTATTGCCGATTTAAAATCGACACAGAGAAAATGCTGTAGCAACTTCAAGAGCTGCCAGAGCAGTGAAATAACTTTCCCTCTATTAGAGAAGAGTTTGTGATGCACTCTCCCTGTTCCCTTCCAGGTGTGTGACAACGTGACGTTAGTACACAAAGAGCTTGGGTTTGTTTTTATTGCTTTTAAGGAGACCAGAGATAAATGTCTGGTTTGTTAGAGCTCATTAGCATTCTCTTTACCCACACTTCTTGTGCTCATGAAGGTCTAACTGAATACAAGTGGGGCTTTTCTTTCAACATAGTTTGGTTGATTCTTCTCCCCCTTCCCCACTTCCCCTCCCCAGAAAAATTGTTGATGCTGTGGGGGTAGAGGAGGTGATGGGAACATTTCCATGGCCTGTAGAGCTCTGGAGAAACCAGCGGACGGACGTGTTTGCTCCAGATGTTGTTGGACTCTCCCGACTTGCTGCTGTGAGCTGAAGTGGTTTTGGTTTCGGGAAGGTTCCTCCCAAGAGTTGGAGTTCTTGCCCCTGACGGACAAGTGGGTTTCACACCCCAATGTGTGAACCCCGCGCAGTGTTTTGTGATTGACACTTGGCTTGTGAGCCTGGGGGAGATCGTTTGGTCCCTTGCAAAACCAGCTAATGAGTTGCTGTCTTGGACTCTTTAATTACAAGATGCCACAAAGAACCTGGGTCTGTCCTAGTGCTTTGCCTGCTCCGCACCTGAGCTTAACCTGGGGGGAGTGGAGCGAAGAGAGACCTGTCCACACCAGGAGAAACACAGCTGGAGATGTTGAGCTGAACATTTGAAGGCAAATGTGCTCTGGGCAACTCTCAACCGTATTCCTCCTGCCTCAAAGACGAGAAGTACTTGCTACCAAACTTGGGAATGGTCAGTGGAGTTTTACAGTAACTCAAAGACATAAATGTGGAAGTTTTAGGCAACATTTAAAGGCACATTTTTTTTCATTCTGGGCAAAACTGCGGATAACAGAAAACTAACACCTAAGAAGAAATCCCAGATAAGCGTTGAATTAAACCTTGGACCACTTTGCATACATGTTTCTCACTCAACATTTTAGCTGCATAATAATGTGCTTTGAGTATAGCATCAAGCTTTAACAAATATTTAAGGACAGAATATACATCAATAAGATAATAAAAGGTTCATTTTTATATTTGTTTTAGATGTTTTAACTAGATGAAATGGCTTAAGACAACGAATAAAAATGTTGCTTGTAATACAGTTTTGCCTGCTAAATTCTCCACATTTTGTAACCTGTTTATTCCTTTGGTTGTAAAGCGTTTTTGCTTAGTATTGTGATATTGTATATGTTTTGTCCCAGTTGTATAGTAATGTTTCAGTCCATCAGTCAGCTTTGGCTGCTGAAATCATACAGCTGTGAAGACTTGCCTTTGTTTCTATTAGATGGCTTTTCAGTTCTGTATTAAATATCTTAAGTACTATAGAAAAGGTGTCACCTCTTCCTATAAGGCTGTTTTGTAATACATATAAGGACTGGAAATGTGTTTTTAAAGAGGAGAAGCATTCAAGTATGACGATATACTATCTGTGTTTTCACCATTCAAAGTGCTGTTTAGTAGTTGAAACTTAAACTATTTAATATCTCATTTAATAAAGTGACCAAAATACATCAGTGTGCCTTGTGCTACATTCTCAGTGGAGCAGTAGAGCCCTGCAGGGGGTTAACCCCCTGTCTGGCAAGAGCTGCCCTCCCAGTTCAAGCTCTTCTCGGTTTTTTCTGCAGGGAGATACCCATTCCTGGATGGAGCCGTGGACTTCACTGAGGGGAAAATAGCTGTGGTCCAGGATCTCAAATTGTTGGAGTAAAGAGTATCTTCTGCAGCTAATCTGCCTGTCAGAGTTATCGCCCAGGAGTGATAAATTGTTGAGTGAGGTAAAGTTCTCCTTGGCTAGAGCAGAATAACCTACTTATGTTTTAACCTCATCATTGTACTTCCCTCTTGGTTATTATCACCACCTGATGGGCAAAAAAAACCCCTTTCCTACACAAAAACTAACGTGATAATGGTGTTTTAAATCAGCCCCTATGTGTGCTCCCTCTACTCAAAGCCTTTTTTGTGGCTCCTGGCCAGTGGTGCAGCCTGAGGTGAGGGGGCTCGGGGGGTGTTGCTGGTAGCCGCGAAAGGGCAGGTGCTGCAGAGATGGTGTCTGGAGCAGAAAGAAACTGTGCTCTAGAGGCAGTGTGGGCAGTGAAAAACTTCTCATGGAGAGCAGTGGGAGACTTGGGCTTGTGGCGGAGGCCACATCAGGTCAAGCAAAGAGAGTTTTGGAGGTTGGATATGTTTTCAAAGTTGATGGAAAGACAAAGGTCCTAAACCTTCCTGCCTGGAGACATTTTGGGAAATGCTGTTGGTGTAAGGGCGCAGCATCTCCAGACCTGCCCAGGCATTGAAACAACGCTGTGGGCAGTGCACCCCAGAGCTGCATCCTCATGCAGAGCCCTGGCAGGACCCCCTCAGGTGTCTCTGGGAGAGCTGCGCTGCTGTGAAAGGCTGAGGGCGAGCCACGACCCCAGAGGTGGTTCAGGGCTCAGAGATGTGCACTGACCTTCCTTCAATGATTGCAGGCTGGGTGTTCTGCAGCGAGGGGTCCAGAGAAGCTCCAGGGATAGGCAATTCATCCTGCTGCCTCTGGGTCACCTCCACAGCTGCTGTTGCACAGAAAGATGTTTGTCATCTGGGTGCAGCCCCTGGTCCCAAGGTGCCCTTTTGAGGACGTGGGGGGAGGCTGAGGCCTGAGCTGGGGATACTGCCCTGGAGGTGGGCTGGGGAAGGAGGGGTCACCCCTTGAGGCTCTGCTCAGCCACTTTCAAAGTCTGGTCTCAAACATCACCTCAGCTGTCTAATGTCTGGTGCACACACAAACTGTTCGAATGCGGTAACTGGGCGTTAACTGAAGCCAAAGCCAGTGACACCAGCTGCTCTTGTAGTTCCACTGCAGGAAGCATGTTTATCATTTCCCTGGCGTCTCACTGATTCCCGTTAGCGGATCTGCCACGTTCCATCACGGGTATCTGGGTGCTAAATACTTTCTGGTGTGGTGAGGGAAGAGCCTGAGACTCCTCAGTGGAGTTGGCTTTGCAAGTCTTGCTCAAACCCAGCCAGTGTCGGTATGAGGCTGCGTCCTTGGTACTGTCCACTGTAAGAATTTAATGTCTCTGGAGCAGTTACCTGCTTTGGCAAACAGTCATGTTAAGGGCCCTAGCACGTGACTTGATCCTCTTGGTCTGAAATCTTCTCTGCAATTCCACTTCACACTGCTGCCTGGCCATACAGGGATGGCAGGCCCTGGTGCTGGGTTTTGCTGGTCGTTCTCTCTCCTGGTGTTCTGTCTTTACCCAAAAAGTAGGATAGGGTGGGTGCTTGCACAGCATCTGCCACTGAAGCACTTTTCCCATGCTACTGCTTGCTGCGTCCCACCTCCAGCCCAGCTTGGCACTGGCGTTTCTGACACATCTCGTCTCTGATGGCTGCCCCGGGTGCCGATAGCACCTGGAGATGCAGCACATCCTGCCCACATGGCACATTGGCCCATGAACTTCTCACAACACAGGCCCCTGTTATGTTGTCTCCCATCTATGTTGTCTCCCACCCAAGGGGTTTTTCAGCAAGCCCTTGGCACTGTGTTGTCCTCTAAAGAACAGAGAGATAATTTACCTGCATCTGCCGGTTAATAAATGCTACTGAGAGATCAAGTGCCCCAAATACCACCCCAGTGTGTTGTGTCCTGCAGCTTAGCTGGAGCACTGAGTGACCTCACTGTATTTCCTTGCAGCACCTTTGTCACTATTAAGCTTTCTGGACTGAGCTGGCGCCAGATGTTGCCCTGCAGACCACTCCCCCGCCCGAGCAGGTGGTGTTTCAGCCAAGCCCCCAAGTACAAGTTGAGTTGACTCCAACTGTGGGGCTGCAGGAGAGGACATCTCCCCTTGGATGAGGTACTTGGGGTTGTCATGTCCCACCAGCATTGTCTCTGGAGGCATTTGTCTCACCAAGGATTTCAGCCCTCTCCTTTGGGGATGCTCCACCCTTGGGTGCCCTTTCAGGAACATCTCAACCATCTCTGCGGACATACTGCCGGGAGGGACAGCCCCTACCCAGGAGGGCACATTGCTGTCTTTCAACGCCAAATTTCTGGGATCCCTTGGCAATTTTGCACTCTCTATCACGTTCTCCAGGAGAGATAGTTCTCTGGCGCCTCTGTTCCTTCTCTCTCCAGGGAAAGGGGCACCAAGCTGCATGTCCCACTTAGGAGAGCTCCTGGCAGGCAGCAGGGTCTCTGTGGGGAAGTCCCCGTGGCCATGTGTCCATTGCCACTTGTGGGTCTGTCTCCTTAGCCTTGGAACATCACCCAAGCTGGGGAGCCCAACACTTTCCCTGGGTTTGGGCTGTACTTGGCCTCGCACAGAGGGTCTCCCTCCAACTCCGCACCTCTCCCTAGCGAGACTGGAGCAACTGCCCATCTCCATCCACCCACCTCCTCCCTCCTGCTCTGCACAGCTGCTCCTGGGATAATGTTTCCCTTATAGCCAGCCCACCTCGGGTGGAAGGAGCAGGGCTGAAAGCGATGCCTTTTGTCCTGTTCACTGCCATGCTTTCAGACCAGGGGCATTTTGTGCGTGAAACAGCACTGGGGGGGTGGGCGCAGAGGGGTTCTGAGGGACCATGTGTGTCCCTGCACTGGCCCCCTCTGCTTGCCCTCAGGCAGAGCTTTTTCAGCTGGCTGTTGTTACTTTGATGGTCACAGAAACAAAACGAGCTGACCCCCAGTGTAAGTTGATGTGTCCTTTAGCTGGTTTAGGAGACAGCCTCTCAGGTTGAAGCATTGCAAATGTGTTTTCCTCTAAAACTGTCCTAGGAGCAGGAGAGCTCCCAGGACCTGTGTGATGCCACCAGAACAGACACACCTTGGCTGAGGCCCCGCACGCTGCCCAGGCTGCGGAGTACGAAGGAGCATTTGGCATTTCCAGTTGGCGTTTGCCAGGCAGAGCTGGTGGGGTAATGGTTGGGCGACGTGTCAGCCCAGGGATGGGACAGACACATGAGTGTGCCCCCATGACAACACCCTCTGCGCGTTGCTGGCTGCTCCCGTGCCCCTCCAAGCACAGCTGGAGCCTGCAGTTAATTCTACTGCTGTGAAGCTCCCAGTTTGGGCTTTACTCATATCATGAACTATTTCACTGGAGCAGAACAAAACCCAGTAAATTCCTGCTGCAAGCAGCCACTTGGGTGGGATTCAGCAATGCCAAATTCCCCCTTCAGAGACTGTCCAAAACAGAGGCCAACACTGCCCTGCACAAGAGGGGCTTCCAGTGAATCCTTTGTGATTTTTTTTTTGTTTGCAAGTATCAGTTTTTGAACCCGGGTCCTGAAAAGGTGTTTTACACCATCCCTCACAGCTGCACATCCCTCTGTGAGGCAGCTCTGCGATGCGGGTGTCAAACAACTGAGTCTGTAGCCTTGGGCCATGTCAGCTCCCTTCCGAGTTGGTGAAAAACATACTTGGTGATCAGGTCTGACCTTTGTTTTGAAGAAGAGGAGCGGGATCATAACAGCTAGATTTATCTTCCAGTACACTGGCTCAAGGGGAGGCAGGATCATCCCAGGAGACAGATCGAAGCTTGAGGTCTGAGGGATTTCCCTTCACGCAGGGGAAGGTCAAAAGCGTACTTTGGGACACCCCATGAGTGACCATGCTCCCGACGCAGCGGCTGAGGATGGGATGTTGCGATGTTTCAGCAGTGACTCAGAGGAAGAAGGTAAATAAACACTTTTTATTTCAAACAGAGGATTAAATTTCTTCCTGTCTTCTGCATCATTCATAGTAAAGCTCCTGTGATTGATCTCCTTGTTGCAGACCTGTGGCCCATCATCATCTGCGGTTTGGGACAGCGAAGGGTTGGGATGGGGCCCTGGGAGGTGGCAGGAGCAGAGCTGGGCAGTGGGGCTGCCACTGTGCCAGTGGCCCAGGTCCTGAGGAAACTGATGCAGCTCATCCCTCGGTCAGTGAACTCCTCCTGGGAATGCAGGGCCCAAAGCTGAAGGAGCTGAGCTTTTCCTCAACTGCTGTGCCAGGGGCAGGCTGAGAACCACCACTGTGAAAAATGGGGTGCGACAAGGACCCCCCCCGACTCTCAGCCAATACCTCTGCACACTATGGGAACCCCATTTCATACTGAGTTCACATCCATGCTGCCAACTGCCTATACACCACCACGCTCCTGCTCCTGCCATGCCCTAAAACCCCTCTCTGCCCATCACAGGGGACACAAAAAACCCAGCACCCTTCCTCGAAGTTTCCCCTGCAGTTCTGCACCATCCTGAGGGGGCAGCGAGGGCAGATGTGTGGCACAAGCATCACTGTGGGCCTGTGCTGCCTGTCAGGGTGAGGGGTTTCAGTTGCTTGTGTTGCTTTCTACCTTCACTGATTTTTCCATGATGCTTCAGGTAAGCCTTGTGTGAGACGTGGTGGTTTTACTGCAGGAACAGTGGGTCCATCCAAGGCCTCAATAGATGCTCCAAATGCTTCACTGCTCGAATTTCCACAGGACAATGATTTCCCGGCAGCTGCCCGGGCTCAGGTGAGGAACAGAATCACAGAATCTTAGGGGTTGGAAGGGACCTCAAGAGATCTTCGGGTCCAACCCCCCTGCCAAAGCAGGCTCCCTATCTCATATTACATAGATAGGCGTCCAGACGAGACTTGAATATCTCCAGAGAAGGAGACTCCACCACCTCCCTGGGCAGCCTATTCCACTGCTCTGTCACCCTCACTGTGAAAAAGTTCTTCCGCATGTTGGTGCGGAACTTCCTGTGCTCCAGCTTACAGCCATTGCCCCTAGTCCTGTCCCCACTGACCACTGAAAAGGGGCTGGCCAATTCCCCCTGCCACCCATGTCTAAGATACTTGTAAACACTAATTAGGTCCCCCCTAAGTCTTCTTTTTTCCAGGCTGAACAGACCCAGCTCACTCAACCTTTCCTCATAGCGGAGATGTTCCAGACCCCTAATCATCTTTGTCGCCCTTCTCTGGACTCTCTCCAGAAGGTCCCTGTCTTTTCTATACCAGGGAGCCCAGAACTGGACACAGTATTCCAGGTGGGGCCTGACCAACGCAGAGTAGAGGGGGAGGATCACCTCCTTCGACCTGCTGGACACACTCTTCCTGATGCATCCCAGGATCCCATTGGCTCTCTTGGCCACCAGGGCACACTGCTGGCTCATAGCCAACCTGTCATCAACCAGGACCCCTAGGTCCTTCTCCATAGAGCTCTTCTCCAACAGGTCATCCCCCAGCCTGTACTGATACAGTCGGTTATTCCTCCCCAGGTGCAAGACTTTACACTTGCTTTTGTTGAATTTCATTAGATTTCTCCCTGCCCAGCTCTCCAGTCTGTCCAGGTCTCGCTGGATGGCAGCGCAGTGTTCCTGCGTGTCAGCCACTCCTCCCAGTTTTGTATCATCAGCATAATTGCTGAGGGTGGATGCTATTCCCTCATCAAGGTCGTCAATGAAGATATTAAACAGGACTGGACCCAACACTGAGCCCTGGGGAACACCACTAGTCACAGGCCTCCATTCAGATTCTACTCCACTGATCACTGAACAGCCTGGAGATGCTGCCTGTCCCTTTGCAGCGACAGTGTCGCATGTTGTGGGGCTATGCCAGGGGCTGGCGAGGCCTGAGGACCTGGGTGTGCAGTTCTTGGGCATGACGGTTGTTAGGCGCCTTTCGGTGGGGTCATGCTTCCAAGGTCAGTCCAGATACAACCTGGGGTCACTCCTTGTACAAGAGTTTGGGGGTTCGGTAAGTTACCTTTGCAGTACCAAGCCTTTTTACAGGTGGTCTTAATAGCTGTGTTATGGGGAAAAACTGGGTTAATCGGTAAAAGCGCCAAAAAAAAGGGCTAGCCAGAAATCTACAATATAAAGACAATTTTATTGCCAATAAGCTCTTAAAACTCATTTTTTTTTCCTGTTTCAGTAGGACCTTATTCTTCCTGATGAAAATCCGGTCATAGCATCTCTCATTAAAAATAAAATTATTTTGAAATAAATAAATATATAAAATAAATATCATATACATTTTATAAATAGTTTTGTCCTTATGCACAGTATCCATGCTTACAGCTGAATAATGTTCCTCGCCCCATTCCCACCCCAACAGCAGGAAAAAACCCACATATCAGGACCAGTCCACTTAGCATCATCCATGTAACAGACTCCTGGGCTGCTTAAGCAGGGTACCATTCGAAAGGCCTTTTCTTAGTAGGCAGCCATCCCGAGCTCAGCAGCAGCACCCGCAGCAGTTCTGTGGGCTTTTGTTTTCTCTCCTTCTCTTCATTTTTAGTTTTGTTTTCTCACCCCACCCCCGGTGATCAGGTTTGCTCTCACCTGCTCGTTCCTCTAAGCAACTGTAACATTGACTATTTGGCCTCTCTTGTAGCGCCGGGGTAAAGAAGGTGAGTGAAGACGGCAGATTATATGTAGGGTTCCCTCCCTTCCCCTGTCCCAGCCCCATAAATAACCCAGGTTCAATATATGCTTGAAACAAGGAGGAACAGCAGTATCTGAATTCAATGTAAGTGTGTTCCTATGTCGTCTACGCTTACGGGAATGATGGAATTACTATTAATATAGTGCTCTGGGAGAAAGCTTGGGAGCCCAAGTATGTACAGTGATGGGGCAGCTGCAGGAAACATCACCTGTAGTGGAAGAGGTCTCTGTACATTGCAGGTATTTTGGCAGGGTCCACAGGCCTGGGTAAGAAATGAGTGAACTTCTGATGTCTCTTAGTCCTGTACCCCTCTCGGGGGGAGCCGTCCTTGTTCAGAGCCACGTAGTAATGCCTCTCTGAGTCGGGATGCTTGTAGAGGGTTGAGGCATATGTGTTGTACCAGTTCTCTTCAAACTGCTCTCGGAAAACGCACTCCCGTGTCAGCTTCTTCTGTGATGGGGCAGAGGCAGGAGTGGGGAAAGACAGATGGTTGTGTCAAAAGCAAAGAAAAAGTAAAGTCTTTTCCTCCTTCCTACACTTTATTTTCCTGTAACTTTCCCAGCTACCTTCTCCTGGCTCTGCTGAGGCTGGGCCCTGCGTGGCCAGGGACGTGTCCCCAGGTGCAAGCTGGTAACTGGCACAGGCTGAACCCACCAGGACCTGAACACCTCAAATCTGGAGGTGGGTGTGCGTTTTGCAAAGGTGTCCCATAGAACAATAAATGGAGCCACAGCAAAACTCAAACCTGACACCAGGTCTCTGGGACCGGGGTGTGAGTTCTGAGCTCGCTGAGGTGGCTGTGCCAGCCCCGAGTCCCTCACAGGGAGAGGCAGGCCCCGGGGGGGAGCATGTCTGAGGGGTCTGAGCAGCAGCGAGTGCCGCTTTGAAAGTTCAAGGCACATAACAGTATATACACTGTGATGTGAATGAAAGCATTCCTCAGGCCTTTCATCTCCTGGCGCGCCGGATAGCTGTGAGGTGAGGCCATAACAAGACCCGGGGAGGTCTGGATGGGGAGCGGTGCTCCGGGGATGTCTAACCTCAGGGAAGATTTACGGTGGCGATAGGTGATGTGCTGAGCATGTGCCAGCCCACAGCCAGTGCATCCCGTGCAGGGCTGGGGGGATGTATGGCACCAGTGTCCCCAGCCAGCCTTGCCCTTCAGCCCTCACTGCTGGAGGCTGTCAGCAGTGGCTGCTGGATGAGAGCCTTTTGGTTCATGCCTGTTGCAGAACCCACCACCCTGTCCCATCCCACAGGGGCTCTGCGGGGGACATGCAGGAGTCCTTACAGATGAAAGGCCATCTGCAGACGTGGGATGCTATAATATTACAAATGCTGTACCTACAGTGCAAACTATTCGGGTAGGGAATGTGTCTTATCTGCAGCACACAGTGTGCTAAGTCAATGTTACTGCCCGCAGTAGATGTTTTGTAATGCGATCCAGGAGCTCACCTGCGCCCAGAACTGGCTTTGAATGTTTTGCTGCTAATTAAATAAACCCTGAGGTGAGTCACGAGCCCTCCAAAAGCCTACGCCATAGCTCTTACCATCTGAGACCCAGGGAACTGGGAACTACAGCTTTCTCTTCCCAGATCCATCAGTAAGTACAGATTTGGGTTTCTTTTCCTTAATTCCTCCCCCTTTATATTTTTTAACTTCCCCGTGGACACCATCCACTCAGAACATGTGGGAAAGTGCTGACCAGCTGAACTCAGGCGCTGCTGCTTTGCCCCAGCTGACCTGCTCTGTACTGGGCTGTTTGGAGGCACGGGGTTTGTGTGGAATGTTTGGGGACACTCTGCATGGTGCTGTTCATTTCTTTCCAAGCTCTGGGATGTCCCCATGGAGCCCGAAGCTGTAGAAGGTGCTGCCTGCAAGGTGCTGCCTATGACTTTTTCTGCTCTCAGTACTAGCTGCATTTCTGAGGTTGGTGGAAAGCTGAACCAGCCCCTTGGCACACAGGGAATGGGGCCAGGCAGAAGAGCCAAGGGGATTCCCTCGGCGTGTGGCTGCAGGGCTGGCTGGCTCTGGCTGGTTCTGGCCATACCAACACACAGATCGGGCACAAAGGGCACAATAAACTCACTGAAAATTTAAAATTACCACTGTACTGTAAATGCCAGTATCATGCTAATGCTGCTGTTAGGCGCCAGTTTATGGCCCTTTAATTAAGAATACTGGAGTGGCTTTTGATTTTGAAAAGCCATCATTGCGCAGACCCCGTTCCCAGATTTTAGAACTCCAGGGTTACTTGGAGACCTGGTTTGTGACTCCTGCAGAGTTTGGATGTGTGGTTTGCCTGTGTCCCTGCAGTGTAAGCTCAGCGCGCTGTCCGGCATACAGGATGCAACAGCAGGGAGAAAACTCCCACAAGTATGTCAATCTCTTTCAGTTAAGTCCATTCTGCTTCCAGAGGCAGTGTTGTAAAGCCTTATCCTATCTTCATGTCAAGTTTTGTTAAACATTATCCTATTTCTGTTTCTGTGCCGTAACATGAGCACAGGCCCTAGAATTTAGTAAACCCATTGTGAAACCATTGAGCCATATTCAGAGCTGCAGGATTTGGCAGCACAGAAGGGAATACACAGGCTCTCATCCTCCTCCTCAGCAGGCACAAGTAAAAGCTGTGACTGCAGGAGCTGCTGAGCAGCCTCAGGGTTTGGCAGGAGGTTCCAGCCCTGCTCTCTGAAGTGTGCTTTAAGGGGTTTTTGTCTTTCTGCAGAATCCTGGTGATTTTCCCTTCTCTCTGTTGTGCACATTTGTAATTTAACCACTGACTCCACTTTTGTTTAGTGTAGATGTTAGTACAGAAGCGAAGTGGGAAAAGACCAGTTATTGGTGCATGCTAGTATTTGATTATCTCAGGTAAACATCTGTAACTGCATCCTAAACAGTGAAAGGAGCTGTGGCAGATGAGGATGGGAGGAGATGTCAGAACCTCAGGGTTTACTGTCACTGTTTGCCAAGCAGAGGTTTTCTGAAGGCTTCTCAACATGCAGAGTGAGTTTAAATCTCTGCACCGGGGGACTGATCTGAATTAGTCAGAGGAAGTATTTGCCTTGCACTGGGGTTTAAAACTGGTTCATTTTCTTTAGGTTTAAGTTTCCTGTGACCCACCCTGAAAACCCAGCACCCTCACACGGGGCAGTACCGTGATCCAGAGAGAGACATTCACAAAAGTCACACCCAGGTGCTGGGCTGAATTACGGGCAATGGGGCACCTGAAGGAAAAGCGCCGATCAAGTGCAGCTGCTATGGAAAAGGAGACTTCAAATTGGCCATCTAGAATGCAATTAATTTGTCCAGCTAGAAGTGATTCTTCTAGATACCTAGAAATAACTAGTTTATATTGAGTTGAGTTAAATAATTAGGAATTGAGTTAAATTAATGTGTAGGAAGCACCTCTGCCCAGCTCTTAAGATCTGACATTTTGACCACAAGTCTTAACAATCAGTTTTATGCTACATTTCCCTCTGCCTTTAGCTGACTATTGCCACGCTGCTTCTGAAAGGCAAAAGCTCCCCAGCCCCAAGTGATGTCGAGGGGCTGGGCACCACTGTGGGCTCTCTCCACAACCCTGCTGTGTGCATGGAATGAATGTTGTACCAACACTGCCACGGCAGGTAGGACAGAGCGATGTGACAGACGCAGCTCGTGACACTGATGAGGCCTGGCAGCCTGTACTGCTGTGTACATGATACACTGCTGTCTTCAGCACAGAACCTTAAACTTACCGACCCATACAGCTCGCCTCTCTCGTTCATGCCGAGGTAGAGTCCTGAGTCCACCCCACGGATGCTCACCAGCCCCACTGCCAGGCTAATAAACTCCAGAATTCCTAAAACAGAAAAGAAGTCCAGATCATACAGAGAATAAACCCAGCGCCAGGCTCCAGCAACAAAAGTGATGCAGCCTTTCCCAGGCTTTGCAGAGCTTCCTACAGACCCCATTCTCCTTGTTTATAACAACACAGTTCTTTACACGTATAGCCCCATATGTCTGCAGTCCTGCGCTCCACTCTAGGCTTCTCCCCAGCATTGTGAATTTGACTTCCCCAAGAGGAATTACCTTTGCTAATGAGAAAAGCTTTTGCTAGTTAAGATTTGGCATTCTTCCCCCTAATTATACCAAGAAGACAGATGTAGGAGCTTGTGCCCCATGCACGAGAAATTCCAGAAGGTTGTTACCATGCTGGGCTTGATTCTGCACCAAAGGAGAGTGATTTCTGTCACCATGGGGCTTCAGGTCCAAGATGATAGTCTCACGTTTTAAAGTGATGACTTCAATAAAAGTAAGTAAAAAAAACACTAGAAGAGATATCTCTGAGGGCCATCTTCATCCTGGCACTCCAGGAGGGTACTTGCTGGCCCCAAACGTATACACAAGCCATGGGGATAAAATCCAACTGCAGCCATCAGAGCTGGGGAGCTGCCAGTCCTTCCTCTGTCACCCCTTGCCACGCCTCCTGCCCCATACGTCTTGCTGCCTGCCCCAGCCTCATGCCAGCCCCTTCCCAGTCCAGCAGCATCTGTCCTGGTCATCTCTGGCTCCATCCTTCAGCCTACAACAACGGTATGAGGTATTTCAAACAATGAGGGGTGGCCTACTTTCCTCTGGCAAAGGAATGAGCTGGGTTTGTCACCTGGCCTGCTGCACCCTCACTGCAGGTAAGAGGGATGGCAGCTTTTGACTTGTAGCAGGAGAACCCTCTGTGAAGCATTTAAAACCAAACAGCCCCCAAGGAGGTGGGTTTTTAACTGGTTTGAACAAAGCCAACATCACAAGCAGTGGAGACATTCAAACTTCACAGGAACACCTCCAGAAGGCATCAGTGGGACTGTGTTAGATGGGGCATCACAGGCTCCTTTGCTAGAGGTCATGGGCAGTCTTTGGCCATGTCCAGGGCTGAATTAATTAGCCAGGAGATAGCAGCAGAGGAAGGAAGAGGGTTTTCACCATCCCATCAAATGACTGGACAAGATGCCTCCGCTGACAGGAGGACAAAGTTGGTGTAACCTTTAGTGTGGTTCCCGGTCTCTTAATATAGCTCTCAAAATGTCCAGTCCTGAGCAATTGCTGCTCTGATCAGGTTACGTCCCAGCGCTCCCTTAAAAGTATGCCTGGAGTCTAAGATCACTGCGTGACGGACGGCCACCTGAGCCTGCTGACTTCAGCGGCAGTCGCAGCTCCTGGTCACCCCTCAGCTTGGGGCATGTGTCTTCTGCTCAGCCCACCGTGGCTCCAGTAACTCTTAGCCAGTGACTGCATCACTGCCTAAATATAGGACAGACCGGGCAGCAATGGACGCCTCTGTCCCCCCTGGCTTGGTGCAGACTCATCAGCCAGATGCTGGCAGTGAAGCAGGCTGCAAGAAGTAGCCTTCCTACTTTCTATCAGACTTCTTGTCCTCCTTTTGCCCTGCCTACACTGGGACTTGTGCATCACATCCAGCCCTCCCTACAGCCAGAGGGTGCTGGGGGCCAGGAAAGATGAAAGAAGGACTTGTGATTCCTTGACACAAACAGGGAAGCAAAGACAGGACTCATATTTTATGGACCAGCACAGACATTTTCCAGGGTGAGATGTGCCCATCTACACACCCCAGGCTGGGGACACACACAAAAGCCAGACAGAAAAGCCAGGAGCAGGCAGTGCAGGCAGGGAAGGCAGTCTTCCCAACCAGGCAGGCAAACCAGGACCCTGGCTCTGCTTGCTCTGTGGTTTCTCTGCTGAAAAGAAGCACAAATGGGGAGGGAAGAGGTGCAGGATGAGGGGTGGTCTTCTGCCTCAGCTACCCACTGGTTCTGACATGTGGAGGGAGTTACTGAACTGTTGTGTGCTTCTGTTTTCCTATCTGCAGGGCAGAAGCAATGACAGCCACTCTTTGAAAAGGAGGGAGTGATGGAAGAGAGACAACAGCTAGAGACAACATCAACAGTAATATGGAGGAAAGGAGTACTGGGATACCCAGAAGAGGGGGAGTCTTTCCCAGGCTGGAGACAAGTGGATGTTCAAGAGAAAAATATCTGGTAACTGGAGAGCAGTAGTTCGACCTTCCCACAGGTACAGCCCCAGTCCTCAGCACCAGCATGTTTTGTTTTGCCTTAAATTGTTTTCCTTCATCCTGGAGAAGCTGGGGAATGCCACTGGTCCCATTTAGGAACTGAGGATGTCTGATGCATGGAAACCAAGAGCTTTTCTTGTGTATATCCACTAGCATGTTCTGTACTTGGTGTGTGAACCCCAGTCTCCAAAGATCTGGTAAGGAGGAACCCAGGAGCAGCATTAGCATCTTCCCTCTCTGAGCGGCTGGGAGAGAAATCCCTCGTCTGGTGCAGATTGGGTAAATATTTGCTGGTTTGGCAAATGAAATTTCTTCAAGGTGTGCCTGTGACAATCTCTTCTGACAACATCCCTTGTAATACCCCCCCTTTTCTGATCCACAAGTGGCACTTAGAGATGTGCACAGAAGGCAACTATGTTCAAACAGCATTAAGAATGTAACTTAAACCCACAAAAGTCAGGAGACAGAGTGAAGGCTGAAAAAATGTGGGCGGATATCCATCCTGTCCTTAACTCACTCCAATTGCTAGACAAAATTGCAGCTTCGTACATCTGATCTCCAGCAGCACAGGGAGCGGCCACTGGGGCCAGCTCAAGAATTTGCTTTCCACTTGTAGCGGTGTGTTTTTGTGGTAGAACATGCTGGGTGTTTTTTGTTTCCCCCTTCCTTTTTCTTTCCCCCAGGACTTGCCCGTTGGGTTTCTTTTCTTCCCTTGCCTCGACTCTTCATTGTTTGTTCCTTGAGCCTTTCTAGACAGTATTTGGAGAGGTCTGATTTAGTCTCCGACCGGATTCATTTACCACCAAAGCACTGAGTAATCTCCCGAGCTTTGCCGTGGCCGGACCCGCACATTCTCGCCTTACTACAAACCACCCCTCAAAGAACAATTCAGCTCTTTGCACCTGTCTCTTCTTACATGACTATATTCAGGAGCAGGGCTACAGAAACATCAGACGTTGTATTAATGGCTACAAACCTAAAGCTTCAGCTAAAAAGCTCAGCAACTGTTCAGCAACAGGTGCATGGGCGGCCTGAATGTCAAATTCTACAGCAAAACTTTCTCCGGAGGTTTCATCAGCTTCTCTGGGAGACCGTGTCACAGATCCACAAGCAGGTTCGGACCCAAGAAGAGCTTCGTTTGCTGCCTTTCTTAGCCTGCCACACAATTTCCTCTCCTCGCTTGCAGTCAGGAGTCGCCTCCATTCGTGTCACTAGTTTAACGCTGCTGTAAAACAGATGAGTCAGAAAAGGAGCCATTCCTCCTGGCAGGGATTTTCCTGGCAAATGTACCTCGGTTTCATTCTCAGAAGGATTCTCCTAGGGGCACTAATGTCAGTCCAAACCCCCTCCAGATTTTAATCATCCTTTATTTCTTTGTACCTTTGAAGGTTCTTAGTAGATGCAGTGAGAACAGATACATTTTTTAAAAGCACTTTATTCTTTCAGGGATGATTTAGGTGCAGCTGCCAGTCCAGAGAGTGAATTTGGGCACTTCTCTAGCATGAGAATAAGCTTTCTTCCAGCGATCCCGAAGGGCTTCACCAAATTTTGCGTTAAGCCTCCTCTGGGAGAAATGAGCTGTGCCCCATTGTTCTCACACCAATCTGTATTTTTACAAGTATAAAACGTCACATTCCAGGAGACAGGTGTTTTTAGGAGTGCTCCAGTCCTCGACAGATGAGAGGTAGAGTTACTGTGATTGCTCAGGCATCGTGGGTAGATGTGCTACTACCCTGTGCTACCTTCCCCAAATGCTGCGGTACAAAAGAAGCCCCCCTCAATGCCTTAGCCCCTGCCATTAGGACCCTGGTACTCTGTTCTGCACCACCAAGGCTTCGGCTCCTTATTTTCTACTTTGGAAGACTTGGATGCCTTGCACATCTGGTAACTTTTGGGATGGCTGCAGATGGGAGGGTGCATATACTGTCTGTCTTTTCCTGAACCCCTTCCAGAATGAGTAGACAGGGATGCAAAGTCCAGTTCCACCCGACACCCCATCTGCAAGTTGGAGAGGTGCCTCTGCTGCAGAGCACGTTAATTTGATATCAGGGAGCACCATCCAGTCATGTGGGCTGGATCCACCGTACTGGATTTCTAAGTATTTCCCCAGATGCCCCTAGATTTAAGGCTGCTTCAGGCTGCTACCCTGAAACCCTCATCTAGCTCTGTATCCCTCACCGCGGTTTTGCAGCTCCCCAGAACTGCTCGGGCTGCCCATTTCTGTAACAAGTTACTGCTTTCTGACCGCTGCATGCAAAATTTAGGAATGCATTGATACATGACATCCTAATATGAACCATACCAGTAACACTGGAATTTAAATATTCATGGCTACTGAATGCAGATGGTGAACACCGCGTGCCAACACGTTATTGCTTAGAGTCTCTGCTGAAGTGAGGTTTAGTCCAACTTTATCTGAACATGAGGATTCCAGTCTAATCCTTCAGGGCTTTGTCTTGCAATTACAACAAATAACTATTTATTTTACACTGCCTCTGGGAAAACCCTGAAGCAGAAAACTATAATATTTTATATCTGAAGTCTGGTCTAGTTTACGTAGCTGGACGCTGACTGGTAAAGCACTTAGGGAATGCCAGTGTTTCGATTTATTGAACGCACAGTGTGATTTAAGCTTAAGCGTGCAAAATCCATGAAAACTTTTAGCCCATTTGATGTGTTTTTCCAAAGTTTGTTTGGGAATAGAGTTATTTTACTCAATCTTTATTTAAAAAAAAAAAAAGGAACTGAGACAAATGGTGCTATTTGGAACTAGCTGTTTACTTGCATAAAAAGAACTGATAGAAATACTACGTGGCACACCATACTGAACCCAAACAGATGCTACAGGTTTGCTTTCAGTTTCTTGCAACGTGGAAACCCACCACGTATTGCAGCACAGAAGGTTAAAAGATGTGTGTCTCTCAGGAGGCAATTAAAGAACGCTTTCCCCACCAGCCTATTAGTACCTGACCCAGGGGTTACGACTTTGGTGTTGCTTTAGGCCAGGACCTGCTACGCACACACCTGGTGTTTATGGAAACCGTGGGTGCAGAGACAGGTTTCTCCAACTGTTCCAAAAAACTGCCTTGCACTACCAACAATCGCAGCAGCGTTCCTGAAGTATCAGAAGGGACTGGCTGCAAACAAGTAAAGGCCGAAAAAGAATTCCCTTCGCCGAGGAGCCAAATCACTCGGAAACTAGGAAAAGTCTTGTGAGCACTTCTTTCAACCTGTTGACAACAGAGCTGAGGTCACTGGTGTGGAACTTGTTGATGGTTTATGCAGACACCTGCACTAGATGCTGAAGTAGCATGATTTTTTTTCCTTGCTGTGCTCAAGCTTACTGTACTCCTTTGCCTGTGGCTTGGGATGCATTTTTTGAAGATTACATATGATCTCATTAGATATCCCTACTCTTGTGTGACACAGATACAGGCGCTGCAGCCTGCCATCTGTATCCTGGGCAGCAAGGTAAATCCATAGCACTCTGCCTATTGTTCCATCGCCTTCCTTTCTGAGGTCCCTGCTTCCCCTTTCCTTCCCAACAACCTCCCCAAGCTGAGCTTCTGACACCCGTCCAGCCACAACTGATCCCTGCCCACACTGGGGAGACACTCTTCTAGTGAAATTCATGCAAGTAAAAGCAATCAGCTCACAGATATCAGTGGATGGGGGTGGTGGGAAGCGAAGGGGGGGAGGAAAGAAAAGAGAAAAAGAAAAAAAAGCCCCAAACAAAAGGCGAGGAATTTATCTTTCCAACATGCTGTCTCTTTTGCTTCCTTCACTGCTAACTTCAGAGGCACAGCTAGAGTTGGTCACCCCCTCTATGACTTTTTTTTTTCGATTTTTAATTTTTTTACCCCCCCCGGCGCCTCTCTGTGCACCTGCAGAAGGGCTGAGGGCCGGGAGAGGGGGAAATTGGAAGTAAAAAACCCCGCATTACTGAGGAGTGAGCACATTTGCTTAGGAGTCTAATTATGTCCGTCCCGGGATGATTTATATTAGCGGGGTAATTAGCTCTGTACGTGGGGCACCTGTTCCCGGGTCGCCGGGCACCCGCCCAGCCGCGGCCGAGAGACTCGGCCCGGCCGCTCCCCGCTGCGCCTCTTACCGAAGCGGCTGTGGTCCTGCCGGGTGCCGTGCACCGTGCCGTTGGGGAAGATCTCCAGGTGGAAACCGGTGCGGCAGTAGAGCTGCCGCCGCCGCAGGATGCCCTTGAGGTGAGCGAAGTCGGTGGGGGAGCCCCGCTGCAGCCGCCCCTCGATCTGCCCCAGGCGCTCGTTGAGGAAGCCGGGGGAGTCAGCAAGGGGCAGCCCGCCGCCCAGCGCGGGAGGGAAGCCGTGCAGGTCGGGGTCCAGCGCGCCCAGGAAGCCGCCCACCTCGGCCATGGGGCCGCGGCCCGCGGGCGGGCGCGGCGGGGAGCGGAGCGGCCCCTCAGAGCGAGAGCTGCGGCCGCCCGGCCCCGCGCTGCCGGCCCCGGCCCGGCCCCGCGCTCCCCGCGCCTCCCATAGCTGGATGTGTCCCGCGATCGGATGCAAACTGCACTTTATATACGTACACACTCCCCTTACATTGACATATTGGATATTTAAATGCAAGCCACACCTCACTGGCATCCCCTTTGGCTATTGCTTTTTTTTTTCCCCGTCTCCTCTGATCCATTTGGCTTTTTTTTTTCTTTTTTTTTTTTTTGAAAGGGGAAAAAAAAAAGCGAAGCCAGCTTCACTCCCTCTTTTATTATGAAAAAAATGGCAGGAAAAAGCTACACATCGCAGTGAGGCATAGCAGCTCTTGGCAGGTCCCCGCGAAGCCGCCGATGAAATCATGGAGCCCCCGCACGCACCCAGGGATGCAGCGCGGCGCTACCGGCCCCCGCCGCTCCCACTCCGGCTGCCCCGCACCGCCGGCAGCCCTCCGGCCCTTCTCGGCGGGCATCGTCGTCTTCCCCCCCCCCCCCAACCCCAGACCTAGCACTGAGGCAGAGGGTCCGTCCGGGTCCGTCAGGGCCGCCGGGTATGTCAGAGCCGCCGCCGCCGCCTCAGCCCCAGCCGTGCCCCCCCACCCCCGACCCAGCCCCAGCCGTGAGGAGTGGGCTCGAGACGTGTTTTTTTCAGGCGAACGTGTAAGAATTGAAAACGTTATTTTCTTTTTTCTCTTTTATTTTTTTCGCAATGCGATCCCGCGGGCTTTACGGCCGCGTTCACAGGCGGCGGGAGGGAGGGCGGCAGGGCGAGCGGCGCTGCCCGGCCCCGCCGCCGGCTCCCTCCCCACCTTCCCCACGTTGGAAACAGGTGTTTCCGCGCTCCGCCCGGCCCGCCGACACCGTATCTGTAACAGCAGCTGCCGGCGCGCTGCAGACAGACGGAGTCAGGCTCCGGGAGACGTGCGGGGGGCACGCAAACGCAGACAGCCCCGGGAGAGCGAGAGAGAGAGACAGGGAGGGAGGGAAGGGCCCGCGCCGCCGCCGCCCCGGCCGCCCCCTCCTCTCCCCGCCGCGGCCGCCCTGCTCGCCAGGCGGCGCTGCTGCTCGTGCCACGGCCGCCGCGCCTGCCCCGCCGGCCCGGGGCGCTGGGGGCCGGGGTGAGCGCCGCTGCGCCATGTCCCGCTGACGGGGCTGAGGAGAGCCCGGTAGGCCGGGGGTTCGGTCGGACTGGGCCTCGGTGTCCGTGGAGGAAAGTGTCGCCCACCCCCTCCTTCGTGCCCCGCCAGGAGCGTGAGAGAAGCATAGCCGACTCTGCTGCTGGAGGGGCCTTGGGCTGAGGCCCTGGTGCCTCCCTCAGCAAGTGTCCCCCGACGGTGCGTCCCCACAGTGTGCCTCATCTCACTGGGGTGTCTCCCCTTCAGTGGGTCTCTCCCTTCAGCACGTTTCTTCCTACAGCAGGACTCCCCTCGGGAAGGCTCCTCACGGTGGGTATCCCCACAGTGGGTCTTTACCCCTCGGGGGGGGTCTTTCTCCTCAGGAAGTCTCACCCCACAGTGAGGTGCTTCTCCCTCCATCCACCCCAGAAGGAGGGTTAAAGGGCCCTGGCATGTGGCCTCCTTTTCCTGTAGGCCCCAGCAGATCTCTGGTGCAAAGGGACAAAGTAAATTGTGATGGTATCATAGACGAGTAGAGTGATTTGGGGTGGAAGGAACCCTAAAGTTCATCTAGCTCCAACCCCCCTGCCAGGCATATTACGATACGGAGCACCCACATGTGTGTCTGCAGTGGGTGAGGATTCTGTTTTTTAAATGGGGAATGAGGGTGGTTTTTCCTGTCAGAACTGTGGTTGTAAAAAGGGTGTATTTGATGCAGAACTTGACACGTGAAGCCTAAAGCCGTGTTTTTTATAGAAATATAGTCTGCTCCAGAGGTAGTAAAATCTACAGAAGTGTGTGCTTGTTGACTGTTTGTTTATAATGTATGATTACATGGAGATAAGGCTGAGGAATTCAGGCAACCCACTGCAAAGATGATGATTTTATTTCTGTAGTATTTATGTGAAGACTCAGGTGTGATGAGGTAACTGAGGGAAATAAACTGTGCTGTGGTGAGCATAACGGAAGTCCAGGATGGGGTGTGGGTTTTTGTGGAATGGATAGACACAGTGACAGGACACCCCAAACCTGGAATTACTAGTACAGAGATAATCTTCTTAATGCTGTGAATTTAATGCATAAAACTCAGATAATGTGAATGCCCCCACTATAAGCTCTTCCATAAAGCCTGGTTTTGCTGAAGTAAGCGTGAGTTTTGCCTCTGCATTCATAGTGGTCATCTCTTTTCTGAAGCATGTCTGAAGGTTGATCCCAGGGATATTGAGAAAAGAGAGGAAGGACTGATGAAACTCTGCAGAGGCTTCTGCCACTGACTTTAATAGCCTCTGGATCTGTTACAATATCCTTAAACCCAAATCCATGCGAACATTTAGAGGAACACTTAGGATACTGAAAAAGGTAACAGAGTTCAATTACTTTACAGTAAAATCCAAGATAAAGTAAAAAACACAAACCTGCATGCTTAACTAATGTATAACAAAAGCAGCAAAATCCCTGGTCCAAGCTGACATTCCTTGCTTAACTCTCATGATTATGGTCAGCTTTTGAAGTGTTTGCAATATGTTTTATTGAGAAGTTGTACAGCCTGGTACCACACATTCTATTTAGGCACCACAGGATGCGGAAAAAGTAGCTTTCTCCTCTTTTTTTTTCCCCCTTCCTCTTTAATTTCCTGATTTATTTATGTTTTTACTAAGCTGAGGAAAAAGCAGAGAGTTTTTATCCTGTATTGTTTGAAGAAAAAACCCCCAAACAAACCCCATGTATTTTAAATACTGAATAGAATAGAATAACTCCTTCAAAAGAAGAAACGTGCCTGGCGATTTTTTTGGGTGTGTATTACATAGAGTAGAGTTTGTTACTCAGTAAGTTCTTGAAGGAGGACAGAAACTTGTTTACAGTTTGGTCAAAGAACAGATTTAATTTTCTGCTCTCCTTTGTTTCAGTTCATGCAGTTCCCTCAGGTTTATTCTGTGATTACAGCTTGTATTGTCTGTCTTGGGACCTGAAATGCTTACTGCCAAACTGATCTGCCCTTCAATTTACAGAAGAATTAGCAATTATATTTATCCCCAGCTTGCTAAAATGGACCTTGCTCACCTCTCCCCAGGCACTGTAGCAAGGCAGAAAAAATATTAATGGCATTTTTTTGCAAAATAATTAGTATTCATGGAGAGCAGCCACGTTTGATATCTGACTTTAAAATCAAAGGAAGAGCGGGTCTGGGGTCAAAGCAAGTAAATTAATTAGGGAATGGTAAGATAAATCCAAGGAGCAAATCTAGACAGTGCATATTATCTGCCTGGGGCAATTCCATTTGGTAAAGAAAAGATCAAGATGGCTGAAAATAAAAACTGAAGTGGCCATGACCATGAATGAAAAATCAGATGTGATGAATATTTGAGAATAAAGAAACAATAGAGCCTTGAGTTTTTATAAATAAAACTTCTGCTTCCTTAGCACTTCCCACCTCGGATCTCAAAACAATTTATGTGCATTAATGAATTAAGACTCACATCCAAGGTCACAGTGCATCCCCCTTTTCCCTGACAGTCTCTTTTTCTCCTAAGAGGTGTTGTTCAAAGGATATTGATGGCTTTCTGTATTTGTTTGGGATTTTGGATGCCTGGCAGCCCTGCTGGAGCAGTAGCTCTGACCAAGCTTCTGTGTATCCAGAAACCAGACACGTCCACCGTGCATGTGCAGGGAGCCCTTCTGCCTTTTGTTGTGTGGCAACCATCTGTGCTGCACATGCAAGGAATGTCTGAGGTTTGCCGGCAGATAAATAGGGCAACCTCCTTTGTGAGGGGCTGAATAAACAAATTTTCTTGAGGGGAGCAGAGGATGGTTTATTGTTTTTTTTTCTTTGATTGTTTTTACTTAAGATTAGTATTATTGTTATCTTTTGCATTACCACTTCCAGGCCCTAGATGCTGTTTGTGCTGGATCCTGCATTAAGAAGTGTGTGACAAACCAGAGTCCTTAACCTGAGGAATCTCAGTGCTCTGCCTTGTGGAAGGATTTCTAATGGAAGGCAACGTGAACGAGGCAACAGAATTTCAGCTGATGTATAGAAGTACATATTTCTTTGGGAAGTTTAGAATTGGTGGTGAAATGAAGGTAAGGGTCTAAAGATAAAGCCCTGGATTTGCCTACCTGGGTCTTGGGATCAGGTGCCTAAATAAATCATGTGATTTTTCGAAGAGGAAATACCCACCTTTTCCAGTTATTATTTCAGTGTCAAACATGGATCTGCTGGTTTTAGTAATCCCAGCATGGATTAACAAGTAGGAAGCAGAATTGTTCTGGCTCCCCTCTGACTCACAAGAACCCCCATTTGGAGGGAAGTGCTGTAACCGAGATCTGTAGTCCTTAGGGGAACGAGTTATGGAGAAGCACATGCAAATGTCAGAGCTTTCTTGAGCCTCATGTACACAGTCTTGCCTTAGTTCTGTCTGATTTGAAAATGGCAGTTATTTACTCTCCATGAAAAATTACAGCTTTCCTTGGCATGGCTAAGCACAGGTTTGAGGCCTGACTGAGATTACTCAGGCTCATACACTTCCAGGTGCTTGATGCTGAATGGAGAATGGGTAAGCACACGATACGTTTGTCTCCATTTGTACCTTTTCTTTCCTTGGGATTTGGGCTAGAATTGCAGGACTACTAAATCATTAGGCCTTTGGTATTTGGCCAGCTGTACCAGAGGATATGTACCTCTGTAATTATACCCCTCAGTTTATTATACACCAGTGTGACTTGCCATGTGGCTACTGACTGGTGCACAGTTTTTCTCTCCGTAGTGTTTGGATTTTGCATGTACCTTTTGTTGTAGTTTCATGCCAGGACTGAGCATTTCCTTCCCAGCTGTTGACCCAAAGGGCGCAAGATAAGTTAGAAGAAGGGTATCCTTCTTCTGGTAAAATCCCTGACTTCTTGTCTTATTTTTTTACAATTTTTTTTCAACCATGGTTTGGGAAGCAATTGAGAAAAGGGTGGTTAAGTAACGCATTATAGCAGACTTGTCATTTGATTCATAGGCTCATAGCTGTTAAGGGGTGGTGGGGTGCTGAGTTAGCAGTGAGTCACTTCTCTCTTTTCAGTAATGAAGAAGATAAGGAGACTGTTCAAGTTGCAAAGAATGTTCAGGGTGATGGAGTCTGTGAGGACCAAGATCTTAAAGCACTATTTCATTCTGTTGTTGTCGCTTGCCATGACTTGAAATTCTATCCTAGACCTAGAGCATGACAGAAAATTTTAATCTGTGTTTTAGAGCATCAGAACAGTGTGGCCATATTCAACAAACTTGATAGGCAGTTACTTCAGTAGCTCTCCAGAGTTTCTTAAGCTAAGAAGGTCTCCGTCATCAGGATTTAAGTCATTTGAGTGGCTTACAGCATAAATTTGGAGCTAGTTCTCTACTGGATTTGTCTCATTTGCTGTACATGGGAAATAAAAAGAAAGATAACATCACAACCCCTTTCTGGAAAGCATAGACTCAGAATGTACCTGAGGAAACACAAAGCCAGTTCTCATCCTATTCAAACAAAGAAAAGCTGTGATTTATTATGTTACTCTTCTCAGTGCACAGCCTTGAACTACAGCAGCCTTTTACAGCATTATCTGTGACTGCTGAGGGGTATGTGTTTACATCTGCACCAGTTAGTATTGGTCCAATATAAAAACGAGTCACAGCAAAGGTCTGTCTAGCCCCATATCCTGCCCTTTGATACTGGCTAATAACTTGTGTATGGAAAACAGGACAAGGCTAGAGCGATACTTCCTTTGGTAAACCGTCCCAGCTTTCAGTGGTTTCTGGTTTAGAGACCTTCCTGAGCTGGAGGCTGCAGCTGTATCATTGTTTTTGATATTCCTTGATGGACCTTTTTCCATAAAATTGTCTAATCATTTTTTCAAGTCCACTTGTATTTTTGGCCACCATAACATCCCGTAGCAATGAGTTCCACAACATCATTAGGTATTGTGTGAAAATGAACTTCCTTTTGTTTGCTTTTGAACCTACTTACTGTCTGCCAGTTTGAGCTGGTCCCCTATTTTTTCTATTAAGACTACTTTAAAATAATCATCGTTGTTTACCTTGTCCGTGCTGTAACAGCTTGTCTGGAACTTAATTGCTGTTCTCCATGTTTTCCAGGCTGAAAGGCTCTGACTTCCTTAAGCCTTTTTTTGTATGCTAAGACTTTCCAACTTCTGTTGCACAGCTTTGGTACACTTGTTCTTGCCCTTTCTTTAGCTTTGTATTGCCACAAAATGCACTCAGTGTTGAAGAGATGGGTGTACTATGGATTTATACAGGAGAATGGTGCCATTTTCTGCTCTGTTCTTGTTCTTTTCCTGAAAATTCCTAACAGGACTTTTTTTCCTCAGCTGCTGACACCGTGCTGATCTTTTTGGGCAACAAACTACTTCTCCAGGATTTCTTTCATGACTGATAATAGCTGGTTTAAAGAACAGTGAGGACGTCTTTTTCCTCATACGTTATTTTTCATTTATGAACTTTGAATGAAATTTATTATTTTAATATTCACTCACTGAATAAATTTTAAGTTTCATTTTTGGAAACGGCTTTGTGTCATCAGCCACCTACCTACAGCATTTCCAGATAGTTTATGAAATCACAGACCCTATTCAGAGGCTGCTGGGGAGCTCCCTGCACCCTTGACGCTGAACATCTATTTCTCTTGGTTATGGTCTTTTCACCAGTTATGTCACTTATTCTCTCTTAAGGCAAGATTTCATTCCCAAGTTATTAGTCTGGCAATTTCCCCTGTGGTACCTGTGGGGATTATCAGTTAATCTTCATATAATTTTGTTGTTTTCATCTGTGCTGCTGCCTTAAATTCACTCTCCTTGCAAAGAGGTTGTAGGTTTCTGCATTAAACATGGATACAAAGATTCATTGAGTTTTCTAGCAATTGCCTTATCACCTGGGAGTGTTTTTAAATACCTCAGTCAAATCTTGGTGCTGTGAAATGTTCAGATTGAGGCACAGGTTTATGGGCTGGAACAGACTTCTTCATTTTCCTGTGGTCAAGTTGCTTTGGGGTTTTTTTTGCCCAGTAGCTGAGCTTCTCTGTATCTCTCTTTAAGGATAATGATTGGTTCTCTCACTGGAGAAGTAGAACTGAAATATATCAATGTGTGTGAGGTGGAGTTAGGGAGTCTGAGCACCAAGTCATTCTAGGAGTGGGTCATTAGATGGGACGTTCTAAAAGGACAGAAGAACAGAAATTTTAAAAAAACCTTTTCCTAATTGTGCTAAAAACTACAGTTTTGGCATTTTTGATCACTAAAGTTTTTCATATTAACTGCTGATGATTTTGGCAAGTAACATTACTCAAACTCATTTATAAGTACTGAGTAAATTTATAGAATGTACTTATAAAGAAACACAATAAAAATATAAATAACCTGATTTGCTAATAATTCTGTAATTATTCTTTTCTGTATAGAGATTATTTATACCTTACTACATTTGTTCTTTCATGAATTAGGTAATTAAAATACAGCATTTTTCTCCTGTTGTCAAAAAAAGCAGTGAGGTGCTTCGCAAAATTGATTAGATAAATGTTAATTGTGTGAGAATTCCATGACCAAGCAACCAACTGCCCTATAAAGCATGTTGCTTTATCACTGTATCTCTGTGGAGAGAAAAACTAACTGGTTTTGAAAAACATTGTAAAAGCTTTTTTGATGAGTTCTGCAAAGCAGCCAAAGGATAGGGAGGACATATGCAAGAGAGCACAGTCTTACTTGCATTTGATTGACACCCACTGAAACATGCATTAACCTCCTTCAGGATGAGATGTTTTACTTTTCAGGACAGCTACTTGATTTTCCTAACATGAGTTTCATTAAAATCTGTCATGAGAAATTGTAAGTTAATCTGGTTTCTACAGCATTGGCCTTAAACAAATGCAGTATATAGTAATCACAGTTCAAGTAGATTGAGTTCATGTGAGATCTCAGAATGTTTACTTGACACCATCTTTGCTGTGCTTGTGTAGCATGGCTTGTTGCCTTTCTCCAGGAACACGTAGGGAGGTGATTTGCTGGAGGACATGAGAATCTCTCTTCAGCGCAGTTAGTTGGTGGCCTGCTAGCACTTGTTAGCTGTGCTTTGGTCTGAGGAGTCACCTGGATTGTCATGCCATTGTGTAGGGTCTGGAGCAGCAAGCACAGAGAAAGCTGGCTGCAAAGGCCTTTTTGTTCAGGGATCCTGTAAGTGAAGGACAACTGCATTGTGTGGCTCTTTGCAGTGAGGAAGGATGAGCCTCGCTTACGTTTCCTTTCACAGTTCATTGTGATAGGGTTTATCTGTCCTAAGCATGGGAGATGGGGGGAGTGTGTGTGTGTGTGCAAAGGCTTGGTCTGCATCCTTCCTGAGGAGTGGTTCTAACATCAAAAATCAAAGCCTTGTTTTGGTGTTGAGAGCTAGTTGTTCTGGTCCTGGGTGGTATAGCTCTGTCTGAAGCATCACCAGCATCGGGGCTTTGCATATGGATGGGAAGCAGAATTGAGGTTGACATTGAGACTTGGTCTTGACTATGGTGAGGACAGAAACACAGAGCTGAGAATAGCTAAGATTAGACTTCTCAAACTTCTGCTTTAAAAGCATACTTATGGGGACATTTATGGCCTTGATAAAATTAGGAAAGAAAGATGAGCATTTTCTCATGCAGTAGTCTAAATATGTTGGAAAATCCTGTTGCTGGGGTTTTCTAGAAGATTAGAAACTTCTCAGGTATCTCTCTCAGCAATAAATGTGTCAAAATGAAAAATAAAAGTATCTTTCTCAGAAACTGGGAAGCATCAGTGCATCAAATGCTTTGAAGGTCTTGCTGATTCTGGGGCTGTGGTTTAATGTAGTTGGAATCTAGTACTTTCATTAGAGAAAACAGAAGCAAATGCATAAATCCAAAGAAAATAACACTCTTGCAGCTTTCTCTGTAAACAAAGCAGAAACCTTAAGGCCAGGATAGGAACACAGTGGCTACCAACTGGAATAACTCAGTTTAGACTGGATAGAAGGAAATGCTAGGTCTCAGGGATATGCTACCTCAGGAAGACTGTAATGAAATCCAGCCAGCTTCAAGAGAAAAAAACCCCCCAATTGATTTTATTCCAAGGGAAGAAAGGGGAAAAAACCATATGTATGGAATCTTCTGTTCACTTACTGCAGTCTGTAGTACCGACTTAGATAATCGCTTGACCTTCATTTCTTCTTGTACTTCCTTCTGTAGAAATGCCCAGGCTTACACACCAAAAAGATTCAGTTTGAGGTAGTAGAGAGGAGGGGGAACAAGGACCTCACACGAGAACTGACCTAAATTCTGAGGAGGTTTGTATAATCTAATTTACTATAAAACGGTATTTACAGTGTTATCAGACAAAGCTTAGCAGTGTTAAGTTAAACAGCGTATAATGTGATTAGTGGGGGAGTCATGCCCATGATGTCATACACATTCTCTGAACTTTTGGAATGGGGCAGATAATGTCTCAGGCATTTACTCTCCTGTGACACAGAAGAAAAGCTCCATAAAGCTCTGGGGGATGGGAAGGAAATGTGTATGTACGCATGCCTGACAGTGCGTTTGTGTGCACACCGCTACAGAGGAGCCAACAGCACTACAGGCAGCCTCTTCCTTTGGCGCAGAACTCCACCTGTGGTTGCACCCTGCTAGCACAGTGGTTAAACAGGTCTTAGGGAGTAGTTTGGAAGTTCTATTCTTGACTCTGCCACAGACTTGCGTTTTGACCGCTAAACCTTCTTTGCCTCTGGTAACTCCATTTTTAACTAGTGAAGGTAGTCAGCTGTATCTGTAAAGAGCCCTGAGTGAAGAGCTGTATGTAGATAGAAACCACTGGCATTCTGTTCATTATGCAGAACAAATACAGCTAGACCACAAAGAGCTTTGCTGCAGATAACAGCAAGCAATTTCGCAGTTAGTAATGGCCCATTCGAGGAAAATGAAATCTTTATCTTTCTGTCTCTCTGAGGCATGTAAAATGGTATTAAAAATTTTGGCTAGTCTAATTAATCTGGTAAGCAGCACAAATCTCAGCTGTAGGTTCACATCAAAGATGATCTAGACTGTATTTATTTAAAATCATGTTTTGGTTAGAAAAGCTCTTGCTAAAAGCTTCTGAATCAGGCAAAGATGCCCATAAACTTATTGGTGGTTGTAAAAAGACAGATTCTGGAGTAATTCCATTACAGAAAAGTCTTTTATCACCCATGTCAGCCATGAACAGCCGAGCTTAGAATCTAGCCCATATTGCTTTGTGCATGTTAACATTTAACAGAAACACAAAGATTGTATAAATGTTCTTTCTGTCATGGTGTGAAGGCAGTATAAATTATTTAACTCCAGTGGATAGATTGACTAGATAGTATTCATGTTTTCAGTGATGCATGGAATGAATACGGGCTAGGCATGAGTTCAGATGGGAGTTGCAGATGTGGAGGGTGAGATGGCACCTGCAGACAGAGCTGAAAACACGTGAAGTGGTGGGCAGGAAGGAACAAGTGAGCTTGGAAACTGTGGCTCATGCAATGTCAACTATTATATGTTAAAATAAACTGCAGCACTTGTGTGATAACCATCTTTTATCACAAGGTAGTAGTCATTGTCTTGGCTGCAATGCTTTTGTGTGTTTGTGGTGTTAGTGTGGATTTGTTGAGATATGTGTGCATGACTCTTATTTGACTGCAGAGGGATGCCATCAAGAATAAATCCTTGTTGTTCAGAAAAGGTAAGCCAAACTTTTGTCTCTGTAGCTGATAAATCACGAGCAAGGGCCAGGAGTAATATGAGCAGAGTGGAGCATTGGCCAGTCTGATCAGACATGTGGGATGCACTAGTAACAACAGTGAATGAAAGCAAAGCCTACAGTTAGACACCTTTTAAATAATCGAGGCTGACAGTTTTACTACAGTAGCACAGTTTAACACTTTGTAGGTATGTGCTGCATCATAGCTGCTGCTTATATTAAATAGTCTGCAAGCATTACACAGCTTATTTAGAGAACAACTTTTCTTTCAGGCATTTTTACACTTACTATTTTATTTTTTCACTCTTACAGCCATTACAAATGGAATTTCTTATTGTTGCAGGTAGTATTGCCAGTGGATGACTAGGAATGTTGTACCAGAAAGACATTTTAAATAACCTAGATTAAACTGGGCACCCCAGTTGTATTCTCAAACACTGAACATTTCCAGGAATGAGCATTTCTGACACTCCCTGTTAATGCTGTGTACGACAATTATCTGATACCTGGGCAAGCAGAGAAGCTTTGTGGAGGCAGATTGCTCACGGTGCCTTCAGTCTTCAGAATGGGCTGGGTTATGGACATGCTGTGTTGCAGTGGTAAGATGTCCTGCCCCGTGCCTCAGTTTACCCATCTGTACAAAGTGAGGTGTGATGCTTTGCATGGCTAGTGACAAATGCCAATTAGGGACATATGCAGGCCTTAAAGTGAAAAACTTCACAAACTGTAGAGCCTGAATATCTCAATGAAGAAAATGCCTTCCTCCCAGCTCTCACAGGAAGCAAGTTAATTGGTAGGCCAGTAACTATAATGAGGCAGAACCTGGGGTTTTGCATGTGTATAGTGAGATCCTCCCCTTGGGGCCAAACTCCTGTTCCATATTATGAAAGCAGTAAAAGGTCCCCTCAGCAGGTGCTGCATAAAGGCATTTCAGCTTTGCCTTTGCTGTGCTGGAATTGCCGAGCTATTGCTTTCCTGAGTCTCCAAATGAATTCCCCAACTCAATGTGCAACAGCTGTGTGATAGATACAGCCTTGAGAAAAGGGGTGGCAAAAGAACACAACAAATGGGGATTTAATCAAATAGCACAGGGCTGCAAAGCAGCATCAGTGTGTTCCTACTCAACTTTCCTCTGGGTAAGGGAGACTGTCCCTGTATCATAGTTCAGGGATGTATGTGTGATCGGGTGTTAAGGGCCGGATTGTGTAGTGGGAGTAACAGGGTAACACTGGCCGTGTTTGCTAACACAATGAGGAACAGTGTGTTTTACCTAGAATGATGCCTGAGAACTTTACATCATGAAGAAAGTTCTTTCTTAAAACTGCCTGGGTATTGTTGCTGCCTCGGTAGAGCTAACGAAGGCCTGGCTTACCAAAGCACTTAGGCTTTGGTAAGGGAATTAGAGCTGGGAAGTGAATTAGAAACTGCAATGAGGTGGGGCAAGTCTGAGAGGGTAGAAGTAGTTCTAGTAGAATTTAATTAGGACAGAGTAGCATTTCTGTTCATTCATATATGATCGTGGAAGTCGTTGCTTTCTTCCTTATTGAAGCCTTCTAAAACACAGTTTGTACAAAAATTGCTCTCTCAAGTAAGAAAAGTTGCAGAGAGTTGCTGTTTTGTACTTGTCCTTAAGAAGGGTACTTTAGGCAGTTGCTTTATTTAAGGCTTTTTGAAAGGAAAGTTTGTTGTGTGTCATGTCTACTTAGGTGAGTTTCCAGAGTGCTGCTTAGAGCTTTTTGGAAATCTCTCTACCTTGCCAAATGCTGACTAGCCATGTTTGATAGGAGTGATTGCTTAGTCACAATTGTTACATCTGAAATATAAAGCAAACAAGAAAAAGAAGTAAAATGAAGAAAGATTTTGTAACAAACAGAATACAGCTAGCTAATTACTGTGGCAGGACAGTCTCTTAGAAAAATCAACACCTTAGTGAAACTGCCATTTTTTCTTGTTTCCAGGTCATAAAATTTCCTTGCAGTCTTTTGGTTTTGAGTGCACACGCTCTTTACAAAGTGACCAGAAGCTAAACAGCAGCATCTGTCAGTGAAGATAAATGACCTACCAGCAAATCATCTCAGTTAAAAGGAAGACAAAAATCTATGGAGTAGGGGAATGAGTTTTAAATTAGCCATTTCACTTAACTTTGCCCTAATGAAGGGCTACTCTTTGGACCCCTGCAAAACAAATGAGAGCATATAGTTAGATCCAACGGAAACCAGTCATTGAAAAGCCTTTTTCCTTATGAACCTAATTGGAAGCAAAATCATTCCTTTGATAGCAGTCTTCATTTAACAATATCTTACCCTTTTCCTGATTTATATACAGTAAACCAAGGACTCTGTTAATTCCAAACACATTTGCCTTTTTGCAGATTGACAACTGAATGTGCTTGGGTGAACCTAGGTAAAGCATTTGCAGTTAAGGTGTGGAAATCTGCAGTGCAAGTTCTTTAGAGGCTGCCTGAGAAGAGCCTCGTGCACAAGGCAGTGAGGCAGCCTCCCTTCAGAAGCCTTTTCTGTGCATCAAGGCAGCAGTGTGCCAGGCCTGAGTGTGGGCTGCTGGGGAAGTTAGCTAAATTTACAAATTTAAATCTGACCTGGATATCTTATTAATTAAATTAGCTTGCTTTTGTACTTTTAGATGTAATAGCAAAAGAAGTATTTCTTCTTCTAAAATCTGAAGAAATTACAGAAAAAACATTAGGCACTTGATTGCTGTAGAGCTGGATTGTGCCTTTCAGGCAGAAAGAAAGAATGTGCCAGTCATGGTCCTTCTAAAACCAGGACTTATCTTGGTTATAGTATTAGCTTGGTGGTAGAATATGATCTCATCACTGTGGAAGATTACATGAAATATCAACTTGGCTGGTCTTTAAACAGCTCTATTCTCAGTTGTATTTTCAATTGCTGCAGCTGACATAGGGTTCTGTAATTTGAAGAGATGGCTAGCTATAAAGATGTTTAGCAAAATTTGGCCTATTTGTTCAAGTAAAAAAAAAAATTCAGGAATAGATAAAAGCATGACTGGTTTTGCCTTTTTTTGCCTTTTTGTTTTTTTTTAGAATTTCAAGAGCAAGCAAAACTCAAACACCCTTAACTCCAGGGTGCTTGGAATTGAATCAGTCCTGGGAAAATAGACAGCCGTCGGATGGAACGTTACTGAAGTCAGTGTAGGCCAAAATGTGAATTATTGTCCACCTTTAAGAAATGATATACTTGAAGAGACTCAGTGTATAGGACAGTTTTGAGCAGTGGGTGTTCTGGGTACTGTAATCAGAGAGACATTGGAACACTGTGGAGCATGTGACATACTGTGCTTGTGCCTTTCGCTGTGTGTTTGTTCTGAAGCCTAGAAGCCAGATGGCGTCTTTCTTGAGCAAGAGAATATTAGGTGTAACTTACTCTTGGGTAATTTGGGGAGATCCATTTTGCCTGGAATTTGTATCCTTCTGAGTATGTTTCCACACTGAAGATGGTATTTTGAAAGGAATTAAGTCAACTTTCTATCTTTCTCATTCTTTACGTGATGACTCAGTGGCAGATCTGAATTAAGATGGTATCTATAGACTGACCTGGGAAGACAGTAGACTTTCTGCTGTAAAGAGTAAAATGTCAGTTTAAAAGGAATGAATCATGGGCTTTCTGTTTTATAAGTAGTTAATTGAGCTAAAAAATGGTGCAATAGCCTTTTCTAAACTGGGCTTTCTTGTTAAATGAGCATAAGAACAAAGCTCTGGTTAATGTAACTGAAGTTCTATAAAATTGAAGAGACATTGATGAAACAAGGTAGCATGTAGTCCTGCATCTGTATTTCTAGATAATCCTGGAAAAGAGGGCAAAAATATGAACCATGAAGAAAAGACAGTGAATGCAGAGCTTCCCAATAGAGTGCAGTGGGTGCTGGCTGAGAACCACAGTTCATATGACTTGTCTTTTCATGTTCTGAAATTTCTGTCTATGTCATTCTCAGTGAAGATGCTTAGAAATAGCAGGAGCTTCCCCTGAAACTGAGAGGTGTTTTCTGTGCTGCAGAGCTGCAGGGGCTATCCTGCAGTGACAGGTGTGAAATTTGGATGAAGCACTCCCCTGCAGCTCTGCGGCTTGTTGGGGTGAACTAGAATTGTGCATTGAGGATCTCAGATCTTTCCAAGGAATCTCACAGATAATTGAGAGTGAAGACATTGAGTCATTTCTTTGGAGAGGATTTTGTTTTTATTACCTCAATACAGGGTGTTGCCATAATAGTAATCATTATTATGGATAGAAACAAATGCATCCAGGCTCCAGTTTTGACCCAATCTGTTATTCTGTTGGGTTTTTTTGCGTTGGTATTTGCTCGTCTGAATTGTGTTCTGTTCTTTTTCTCCCAGTAACAGTATTTCTAATTATGCCAAATGGGAGCAGCAGAAAATAGCATGGCCCAACTATACAAGCAAATCAGTTTTCTGAGTTTTTGACTTAGAAAGGAAAGGGTTTTTTTCCCCCCTAAATAATCCGATGTTATGTAGCTGCAAGATCAGTTGTTTCCTCTCTACTGTACCTTCATCTTTGAGACTTCAATCTAGATGAAAACATGCACATATTTCCTTGTGTTGTTTTAGAATTTAAATTCTGTTCAGCTTTAGGGGAAAAAAAAAGTCTTTTAAGAGACTGGGGGCAAAACTCTATTTTGCTAAGTTGTTAACGTGCATTAAACTCCTGAGTTTCTTCCTGTGCTGTCTCCTGTCAAATCTTTTCTACGTTCCACTCTCCCCCAGCTTCTCTATTATAGGCTGCTCTCATCCCATCCTATCTCAATGCTAGTCCTCTTTCTCATTATACTTTACTAAACCATCACTCCTCTTGTTCAGAAGCCTTCTTCCAATTCACGTTTTTGCCCATGCTCAGAGTCAGTAGGCTGCAGTAAGTTAGAACAGTGTCAGTTTCTCCCCTGTCTTCCTTGTCTGTCTTTGCTGTCTTGGTTTTCACACTGCCAATGTTTTAGAGCAAGCATCATCTATCTGATGTGTATTATAGAGTTCTTATTACTTTGAATGTGGTAACTTATGTCTGAGTATTAACTTATTCTTAGCAAAACATTCTTTCTGTTTATCAGGCAAGATGTGTTAAGGAGTGCAGCACCTAGATCTGGATTGAACTAAGATTATGTAATGGGCTCCATCAGAAGAGGGGTGGCAGCAGGGACAGGGAGGTGATTGCCCCTCTCTACTCTGCTCTCTTGAGGCCCCAGCTGGATCCTGTGTCCAGATCTGGGGCCCCCAACACAAGAAAGATGTAGAACTGTTGGAGAGGGTTCAGAGGAGCAACAAAGATGATTTGAGGGCTGGAGCACCTGCCCTACAAAGAGAGGCTGAGGGAGCTGGGCTTGTTCTGCCTGGAGAAGAGAAGGCTATGGGGGGACCTCATTGCAGCCTGCCAGTACCTGAAGGGAGATTATAAACAGGAGGGGAATCAACTTTTTAAAAGGGCAGATAATGTCAGGACAAGGGGGAATGGATTAAAGCTGAAGGGGGGAATGTTTAGATTGGATTTTAGGGGGATGTTTTTTACAGAGAGAGTGGTGAGGTGCTGGAACAGGCTGCCCAGAGAGGTGGTGGGTGCCCCATCCCTGAGGGTGTTCAAGGCCAGGTTGGATGGGGCCCTGGGCAACCTTGTGTAGATCCAGGCCTAAGGTTGGTGGCCCTGCCTGTGGCAGGGGGTTTGGAGCTCTCTGATCCTTGGGGTCCCTTCCAACCCATGCCATTCTATGATTCTGTGATGATTCTATGATTCAGGTTCAGGACTGAGATGGAGTCCTAACTGCGACTGGACAGAGAGATGCTCACCAACAAGATTTTGGCCCTGGAATGGGGGGTCAGCATTTAGCCAACTGTGCCACCACTTGAGATTAGTGGAGCTATTCCAGGTTGCTCTCAGCCTAACTGAACTTTTAATCCCTTTGTAATATCAAGTGTGTGTGTTTGTGTAAAGGTTTTTTAATTCTGGTTTTGAAACAATTAGTTTTCCCTTTTGTTAACCAAAATGTGATTACATGTTCCCATCATGCCTTCACAGATTTCTTGCTTTTACATTTATTTCCTCCCAGCTGCCTTGCCACCAGAATGAGCTAAGACAGACAAAGGCAGCATTAAATCAGGAATGTCTAAACTGCTGTCAGATCTCCTCAGTAAGGCTGGAGAGCCCATGGACTTTTTCTCTCTTTTGTTCTGATTTTACACTGATGCCATTGAGTTGATTTTGGTGGATTGCTTGGGTCAGCTTAGCTCAGTTTCAGAGGCTATGCTAAATACTTGTGAACACTTAACATCAAAGCTTTACCTCAGTACAGATGCATCCCTGACAGAGAGTAAGTGTTAACCCCCTCATAACCTCTTCTGTTCCCAAAACCTAAAAGTGCAAAAGAGTTTTTATCAGACACTGTCAAAGTACAGGGCCTGTGTCAAAGAAGCAAAAAGTAAAAATTGCTGAGGTCAGAGTCATTAATCTAATCCTTGAATTATGATCTGGGGAAGGCCTTTCTTTAGGCCTGTGGGCTTGTGTTGTCAGTTGAGCCATGCATCCTTCATGGAGTGAAGTGGCATTGCTTTGCATCCCCTCCATGTGCTTTCAAAGAGCCGTTACTGCTGTCTCAACGGTGAGACAAGGAGCTCATCTGCTCTGAGACCTGTTACATTCTGCACAGCTAAGAAAACAGGCAGAGGATTGGCAAAGTGGTAAGTCTAGGAGTGAGACCAAGGGCAGAAAACTATTATGAATGATGATTTGAGATGAAAAAAAATACACAAGGGTTACAGTATCCATCATGAAGATTTTAGAAGCAGTAAGTTACTTGGAAACTGTGCTTTGTGCATCAGGCCTCTGTGGTGATCCACCACAGCATCAAAGAATAAAACATATGTACCAAAGATTATGGGGATTGAGGCATAGACTCACCTTTCTTTGATCATAAACACAGACCCTTTTGCTTGTGAATCTTATGTGTGGGCCAAGCATCAGCAATGTGCATAAAATCACCCACAGATTTGGAAGATCTATCCCTTTGTGGGCAGAAAAGGCTTTGGTAGGAGTCAGGGTTTGTCATCATTGCTTGTTTCAGGAATACAGATTCTAATTTTACACTAAGGATGGCTTAGCCACCCCTGCTTGAGATAGTGGTTGTTTTGTGCTCCAAATACATCCAGGTTTCAGCTGAAGCATAGACAAATTCTCCTTTGCACTGGAGGTGTGTCGGGGGGTTTGTGTTTCTTTTACAGACCCACCAAACTATGGGGCTTTATGCCTGTCTCATGGTCAAGCCTATGCTGTAGTTTTTTATTTCTTCAAGGGGAGGTTGAATTATATTTAAGTAAATGTTGAAGCATCTACTTCTTCATTCAGGGATTAGAAATATCCAGCATGTGTTAACACTGGCTTAAGAGAATTTGCTTTTCTTGAGCTGCTGTGATGCTGTACGTTTTTTCTTTTTTGCTTTTTTCTAGTTTTCCTTTTCTTGGTGTCTGATAACCAAATCTGAACTTAATACATGAATCAAATTCTGAACTCTAATGGTCAAAGTAGATTTGTTATTGGGCTGAAATAATTCATTCTGTCCATGCTGAACCCACCTAATTTACTTGCAAATTGTATTCTTATCCTTTGTAGCACAACGTTTCTGTCACCCAAGCAAGAAAAATAGGTCTTCACATGCTTGGCCGATTCATGTAAGCCACTGTTTGGTGAATAGCCCCTTTGGTCTGTCATTTTTTTCTGCTTGTTTGATAAACTCAAGACATAGTTACTTTGAAGATTGGACATTATCTACCTGCTCTGGGAACAGTTCCATGAAAACTGAGATTGGATCTCTGGGCTGCTGACAAGCTAATTCTGGACATTATTGCAAGCCTCAAGGTCACTGTGACTTTCAACAGCAGAATAGAATTTCTGGTGCATTCATCTCTCATCTTGAATAGGTCTCTAAACCTGAACTATGCTTTCCTAGTGGTATGAGTACTCAGGCTTCTCACAGATTGTATGAGAATGCACTGTACTGTATACATAGACAATATATTCTCAGTACATTATGGAAGAGTTTAAAGACATTGAGGTAGGATAGGAAGAAGATCGTCAAACACTGGAGAAGTTACTAAGTAAAGGAGTGAGTCTTCACCCTAAGGAACCTCCATCCAACCTTTTGGCTGAGAAAAAGCACCTTTCTGTGTAACAGTAAGGTTACACAGAACTGGTGAGCACATGTTTGATGGGAGACAAATACAAGGGCTTTCTTGAGTGGTTTTTAGTTGGGGGGTGGTGGTGTTTGGTTGTTTTGTTGTTGTTATTTACCAGTAGTACTGCAATAAGCCCATTTATTGGCAGTTTCAGTCAGAAGATGAGTGTTGAAAGGATGCTGAGCTTGGTTTCTCCAGAGAAACCTGAGGGTGCTAATCTGAGGCTGGAACAATGTGATTCATGGGTCCTGCTCTTCTTAGACTGCGCGGGGGGACCATTCACTCCCAGAATTCACTCCTGGCAGTTGCGTGCAGTTAGGGGACTGTACTGCTGTCAGAAAGGACTATTGGTGGCTTCTGCTGGGCTGTCAAAACAGGCATTGCTCTTTCATGGTTGCCAGTTAGCCTTGATCAAGTGTTTAGGCTGAATAGACCCCCGTGTGTGCTGACAGTGTACAGAAATCTGGCAAAAACGATACCTGTCTACAAATAATAAATCAGAATTCACTCTCACTGCCATTGTCAGCCACAGTTAATGTTTTTACCTACAGACTGTCATCTCTTGTTCAGAATTTGGGTTTTTTTAGTACTGAGTTTCTGCAAAGAAGTTGAAATAGATGTTGGACTTGCTAATGATTTCAAATCTGTCAGCAAGGCCATTTCCTTATGGAGTGTCAGGATGAGCTGGGCCAGCATCCCCTACCCTGTGAGATCAGTGTCCCTCAACAGGTGTTGGGTGTGCCAGAACAGGGATCCACCTCTTTCTTGGGAAGACAGCCAGGAGGCCTGCTGCTTTCACACTACAATCTCCTGTGTATCTCTGACCAAAGAATAAACGTCAGGGTGTAAATACATTCTCAGCCAGTTAGAACTGGGTAGAATTGTGAATAAAAAGACCAGCTGTTGGAAACACCTCCATTTTCAAGCAATAGGGTACCAAACATAAACATGATAACACATAAAGCAGGAGATGTAGGAGTATAAGGTCCCCAGTGTGTTCCTTTCCAGGCAATGGAGAAACAGTGTGTTAGGACAGGGAGGTCCTGCTGAGTTCTGATACACGCTGTGCAGGAGTTTGTGCAAATTGTTATCTCTCTCTGTGCTTTGGTTTCTCCAGGAAATAGGGAAAAATTATAGTTAGATGAAATATGCCATGTCAATTATTTTTCTTTCTTATGAAAGATCCTTCCTCTTTATCCACACCCTGAAATGTGTGCCATGTTTTGCGTGCTGTTTCTGAACCCTCTGACTTGCTGACCTTCTTCGGGCAAGTAAAGGTCTGATGTAACTTCCCATGAGTCCCATCTGATACAACTTCCCTTTGATCCCATCAGAGCTGTTTTATGATGACTGGAGGGACTACTGCAGAGCTCCCAAAGTTTTCTTTCTTGTCTGACCACTGTAGACTACCGTAGACCCTGACTGTCTGGAAAATCATAACCATCTCTGGAGAGAGTCTCTTTGCCTGTTGGAAAGTAGCAGAGAATAGCAGCTATATTTAAACTTTAATAAAGGTCTTTTGAGCAGTATGAGGTGTTTATGGAATGTCTGTAATAGCACATAGTATTAAAGTACATGTTAATATTATTGCTACTGCATTAAAGCAAGGGGGAAGATACTGTAGTTTTTAATGAAGTGCTTATGGCTTTGTTGATTGTAGGAATGTCCAGTACCCTGTTCTATGGGACGGTGGAGTTCCTGGAGAGGCAGTGTTTAGGTCTGTGTGTTTGGGTTGATCTGGCTGATTCTGAGATTATTGGCTGCTGAAACCTTGCCTTTGGTCTTGGGAAATTTGAGTAGAAGATGGCAGAAATCTTGCAGGAGCAACTCTCTCTTTTATGGATGGTCCTGTCAGCTTGGGATGAGATTTGTTAAGACAAGACTCTGGTTTGGCCATGCTAGGATCAGATCTGGGTTTCTTCTGAATTGAAGTATGGATAAATTAAAAACATATAAGCGCTCTACTTTGTTTCGAGGTTTTAAATCCAGGCTGCTCATCCCCTGGTTTTCAAGAGGTTCAGATCTGAGGGTCAGATTGCAGGAAATTTTCGCTTAGGGAGTGACTGTTTAAAGAATTGCAAGAGCCCTAGAAACCAGAGTTCTTTGTTCATAAGCCATGCACAGTGCAGACAACAGCAATAGCAGCAATCTGTTTCCCCATGAATTGCAAACAAGCTTAACCCTGAGTTGGAAAGACCATACTCTGGAGAGGTGAAAGGAAATTCAATATTTGAGCTAAGTGTGTTCTGACTTCCTTGGAAGAAAGACTGCCAACTGTACAGAGTTAGATGATGATGTGACGAGGACCCATTGTCCACCGAGGCCTCCATGAGCTAATGGCCTTCACAGAGGACTGCAAAATAAGCAGTCCCACAGAGTGGGAGGCATGAGGTAGGCAGTAGGCCTTTATTATTCTTATCCCCACTATACTTGGATGCCTTGAAGAGCTTCAAGGTAAAACCTTTGATGTCGCTTTTACAATGATCAGTTTCACTACATATTTTGAAATATTTGGTTCCAATGGTACTAAAAATTTGCTGTGATTGAAAACTTTTCCAATGCAAAGTACTTGTTAAAATACAACACGTGTCCAGACCAGACTTGAATAATGATCTATTCTTCAAATTATATTGAAAGTTTGGCAATTTTCTTGAGCTTACAATGCAACGTTCCACTGAAGTCTAATTATAGACTTAAAAGTAAAAACTCTTTCCTGTTTCATAAAGAATAACAGTGAGTTTTACCAATTCCAATCTCTGTTTTTGAAGTTGGATATTCAGGCATGTGTTACTATTTGGCTTTTTATTTTCCTCCCTCTTTCTTTTCAACAAGTGGTCCTAAAAACAGTGTCATCCTTTCCAACCTGTGTTCTGAGCAATGCCATTTTTGTTTGGCAGCCCAAGCTTCAGCACAGTCTGAGAACTGCTCCTGCTGGACTGTTTTTGTTACCTTTCTGTGCCCCATGTTTTTGTCTCCTTAGTGTGGGTCTTTTTATTCTTAGTGTATGCTGTTTGGCCCTGGACACTATTTGTCTTCCCCAACCAGAGGTGGATGTTGTGTAGTACTACAACTTTTGAATCTTTCTATTCTGTTAGAGAGATTTTTTCCTAAAGCAAGAAGCAGATGGCATTTTCTGATGAAGGGAGGGTACTCTCTCTTGATAGCAATATTGTCTTCTCCATCAGCCATCTGGAGGTTGAGAGTGGAAATTTGCTTTCTATTTACATATTTCGAATAGTCTAAATGCAGCTACCTGTGCTGTCAATCCATTCAATTCTGTGAGAGCTCTGGGTCCTTGGCACTGTTGCAGCCAGTTCACTAACCCAGAGCTGTGTTTGGAAACGTGTTTGTCTGTTGTTCTGTGGCCGAGTTTGTCCATTGTACAGACGGATGTAATCCTGTGTGACTAATGAGTCATCAGGCAGCAGGACCTGCACATCAGTGTGTCCTCAGTGTTTGTGAGCCTTCTGTGGAGAGACTTTAAGTGAAATGATGATGGGGGAAATGGGGTGTGTTGCTGCTTTTATTCATTATGTTCTCATGTATTTTCTGAATGACAGTGATTTTAACTGAGGAGCTGACTGATTTGGTCAAGGAGATTATTCCCACTCTGTCCTTTGTGGAATACAGGTGTGTTCCTGAAAAAGCCTTGAGTGTCTGTCTTGAGCAGGTCTGCTAACTTCAGCTTCTTGCAGTGGGGGGCTTACAGTTTATTGCTAATATCCAGAGATATTGCTACCTGTAGGAGGTACTCTGTGGAACAAATGCTCTCTTTAAATCTGAGGATCTTCACAAAATTAATTCGGCCCAAATTCAGTTTATTATTTCATGGTTTTCCACTATGAGTGAGATTGATACTGTACAACTGTGTCCAATCAGCACAAGAGCTCAAAGCCTTTACTATAAAATGTTTTCTGTGAATGCTTAATACACCAGATAGATATAAATAGCTGGTTTTAACTTGATTTTTCTGTAGCAAATACCAGACAAATTTTTCAAGGAAAGCTTGTATATGTGCTTCTTCTTTCTCTTTTATTCGTGTTTTCTTTGTCTTTCTTGACCTTAAATATGAGACACCTTCTGCATCCAGATATATTCCCAGTGGCTTGTGGGAAATTAGTCAAGCAAAATCCTTGATCAAAGTTATAGGAACTTGATAATTAAAGACTAATTTCCTGTGACATAATATGGCAAGACAGGTACTTTTCCGTTTGGTAACTTTGGATTCAGGTTGTGACTCCATTGTGCTGGTCAATAAGTTACTTTCTTGTAGCCATATGGTTTTGCTGTTGTTGAAAGGAAAAAAAGAAATAGTTGTAAAATGCAGGTGAGGAGCATAGAAAAGGAAGGCTGTGATATTTTCTGAAAGAATGTATAAATGCTGGTGCAAGTCTTATCCAACATGAGGTATGTAAAATATTAGAGATGTTCCTTCTCTATCAGAGTTCATTTTTGCTCTTACAAATAGTCTAGATTTGGTTTTTAAATAATTTATCCTGATTGGAACAACTCAGTCTCAGGAATCTGGGTTGAGTTCATTTCTACAACGAAATATGCAGTCTGAAGGGGTGTCAGATTGATAGTGAAATCATGGAACAATTTGAAATTTTCTCATACCTTTATAGGCATGGGTGCTATTTTGTAAAAGTAAGCTAGCACTATCAGAGACTGGTGTCTCGCTCTAGTTATGGGCTCTTGTGCTGAGAGACCAGGATTTCTGTATGTGGGCACTGGGCAGGCAGAGGATTAGTTAGTTTCTTCAGTGATGACTTAGAATTTGTTTGCTTCAGCCCTGCCTTTGGTGGCCTTGCTACTGAAGTTCCCCCAAAGGGGTGCCAGGTTTGTATCATTGCTGTTCTTAAAAGTCTGGTCTCCTGTTCTTCACTTGTGAGTAACCTTACAAGTTAACCTGAGTGGCTTAGCCTGTAAACATGGGGAGAGTGACTTCTGAGGGCTTGTGTATGAAGAGAGGGGTGTTTGGTTGTGTGCATTGATCCTAAAATCATGCTGAGAGAAAGAGTTGTAGAGGATCTTCTCTTGTGTCCTTCCAGTGGGTGTACGTGTGTCTGATTCTGACTTGAGCAGGTGAGTGGCTCCCTAGCCCATTAGCAAGCAGTTGACCTATTGTATTCCCCATTTCCCTTTCCGGCTTTGACACTCTGTATAATTTATGTAGCAATTACACTTCAGTTGTAACTCAATTCCTGGTTTTGTTCCTTTTACAGAAATTAGTACTGAAAGGCATCCTAGTGATGGAGGGCTTGGAATAACCACCAAGCTATTTGTCTATTTAATACACATTTTTCAAAACTAGTGTTTTAATGACTGGGAGAACACAATAGGGCTAACTGTACTTCAGAAGTTCAGCACTGGTTTTAGAGTCTTCAAATTTCAGGCTGCACCGTCAATGCTGAGTGATACCACTAAAGAACTGTGAAATGGAGAGCTACCCTGTTCCCCCTCCCTATTCCCCTTGCAAAATAAAAAGCAGGGGAGAAAAACAATGCTACTCTGACTTATTTATCTTTATCCAGTTCCTCTGTCAGTAAGGGGATGAAGCGAAAAATTCAGAACAAAGTAACTTAAAAAATCAAAGGATTAAAACCCCATATATGTGATCCTGATGAATTGGTGATTCAGGAGATGTTAACCAGAGCAACAGCTGTAATGGAAGGAGAGCCTGTAACAAACAGGTTTTCTGATTTATCGGGGTAATCAAGCATAGAAGTGGGCAGGCACTGGGTGGTACAGAATACCAACATTTTTTTGATGCTGCCTGGGAGAGATATGTTTGAACCTCTAGGGAAGAATTGCCCCCTCCCCCTTAATTCCCCTGAAGATTTTTTTCTTTTCCTGAAAATGAAAGCAGGGAATGAACATTTCCCTGAATCTGATTTTAAATCTTCTGAAGTCTAAAATGATTAGTGCTTGTTTACTACTGTTGGTAGTGTAACTACCCTCATAGGAGACTAATCCTGCTCCTTGAGGACTCAGTTTCCTACCATAAGGGAGGCAATGTGTGAAGGGAAAGGGGCACCTATAAATCTAGAGGTGCTGGGCTTCCAGAAATGTAACAGATGTCCTATGCTGGTTTCGGTGTGCTTCAGTTTGGTAGCCCCTGATGGTCTCTGGATTGAAGACTTTTCAGAAAAGAACCTACCCTAAAATAACTCTTACACCATCTCTAACACTGTTCTTCCCTGCTAGTGCCATGTCCCAGACGCTCTTTCATGTTTAAAATCAAGAGGAACATGATGCAGATAGAGAATTAACATGACCTGACTGTGCTCATCTTCTTGGAGATAATAATCTATGTTTGGGGTGTGTGTGTGGGGTGTGACTGAGGTTTTCATCATGTTTTGTCCCTTACAAACCACATTACATTTTGACATGCTTTGCAAGTTTGCATGCAGGGAGCATGTCCTACAGCCCTGGCTTTATAGTCGTGTTCCCTGACATCCCTCAAGCTGTGTTTGTTGAAAGATCCCAAGGCTTGGTATTGATCAGCCTGGGAGTTTTCTCATGCAGATCTGTTTTCTTCTGGAGATCAGCTCCTGAAGAGATGTCCTACCTAGCCTTGACTGGGCATTTTGAGCTTATAGATGTCTGGTTGCATCATCTATTTGTTCCTCTTTATTACTTCTGGGTATTTTCCAGGGTGCCCCCAGCAGCATAATCTGCTCATCTCAGTTCCCATTGAAGTGACCTAAGTCCCATCAATGGTTTGCACCTTGCAAAGTTGCTTCTGTGCAACACTGGCCATAAGTTACAATGGGTGTCAGTTCCAGTGGCAAGTGGAAGGAACAAAGTGTCAGTGCATCTCCCCAGAATTTGGTATTCATCAGGATTACTTTTTTTTTTCTTCTTAGTTTAATGTTCTTTCTCAGTAGTGCTTTTGTCTGCAGTATGTTTGTTAAGAAAATAATTCTTGTTTGCTTGTTGCAAGAAGAAAGAAATCCACTGAAGGCATGGGATAATATTTGTTTGGTTTCCTGATAGCTTCCTGGAGTCAGAGTGTGAAAATGTTGATACAGCAGCTTAAGAGGGTTATCACTGGGAAGTAGACTTTTCCATTTTTAAATTATCATTATTACTTTAGGATTATGGATCCCACAGAACAGGGCAGGGTTAGCAATGGTATACTTTATTGGTTTTTTTTACCAGGGTGCATGGTGGTGTGGCCAATAATTTCTCTGCAAGTGCTTCACCAGAGCTGTTACTGTGTTGTGAGCGTGCTGAGTGGAAGACAGTTTCTCTTCCCTAACTGGATGCAGGTTCAAAACCAATACCTATCTTTATCTTTTCCCTTTTGCTATTTCTGCTGCTGATTTTGCTGCAGTTACTACTGTGAGATTAATTTTTCTGTTGTTGAAGCAGTGCTTGAAAGTCCCATCACAGGCTGAGATGCCATTCCATTAGGCTGAATTTGGTATCAACTTAAATGAGAAACCTCTCAAAAATAACCTTGCAATAATAGCACAGGGCATCCAAACAAGCAAAAGAGATAAAAACACGGAGAAAACAGAATGCCTTCTGTGCCTTTAGGTGGAGCAGATCTGGGTTTCAGTACATATTTCCCCAGAGTTTGTGATTCCATAGCTGAGCAATTCCCAGCAGAACCACCTGTTCGCCAGCTTTTTACGAGCCTCAAGCTACTCCTTCCTCTCCTGAGCCTCCCTAAATGTTTTCTACTCTGAGTACCCCCAAGTCAAAGCCCCTGAAACCACTGTGGTTGGTTGCCTACCGGGCTACAATTGCTGTATCCCCTCTTCCCTCCCATGCTGATGTTAGCACTAGCTCTTTTCTTCCTGTTGGCCATTCAGATCAACTGAGTCCACCTATTTGTTCACCCTTCACCACAGAAGCAATTCCCCATCTTCTGGGGCATTGCTTCTGGTAGCAATTTAGCAATTAGCTCTGGTAGCAATTTAAGAAAACCTGGACGCCAGCTGGGACTTCCAAGGAAGAAAAATAAGATGTGTCTGAGAGAAAACAGGTGCACCACAGCTCTGGGTTTGGTGAGCTCTAACAATACCTCAGATGAAGCAGGAAAAATATTTTGGGTAACCTTAAGAAAAGCTGTCTCCTGCACTACATTATCATTAGTAATGGCACATTCCTGGTTTCAGTAAGTATATCAAGGATGTTTATTTTAAGGAGAAAGGGCACAGTTTATTTTGCACAGAACATGTTTGGGAATGTTTGTCATGATGTGTCAGTGACAATCCAAAAGACCTGGAGTTGCCCTCTTTGCATATCACTGACTCCCTTTGCTCCCATCAGTTTGCATTCTTGGTATTGAATATGTCTCCCTCAGTGAAATGTTGATAATATTTTTAACAAAAAGAGCCTTCATATAATTGATATCTGCAAGAAACTGAGCTCCAAAAGCGTGTTTTAACCTGTGTATTTTGTAAACACAACATGAAAAATTCACAGAGAATTTCTGTTAGGTCCTGAGGCAACTGTGAGTCTTTCCAAAGTGAAGGCTGGGGAGTTCTATGGTGTATAAGGAAGAGAAAGTGAACAAAGAGAAAGGAGATGAGAATGTACAAGTAGAACTTGCAATTAGTATGTCCTATGCACCCAGCAAAAACTCCTTACACTACTGTGGCTTCAAGACAGGCTGTGTTGTGGAGGTATACTGTCAGGTTTTGTGCTAGCTCAGGGACTCCACTTTCCTAAACAGCAGAAGGCACACTGACATGGACTCTGTTGCTAGCACAGGTATCAGTCCCTGGAGTCACACCAGTGTGACTGTGTCAGCTACAGGATGTGCATTTTCCATTCCCTCAGCTGACCTTGGGTGTGCAACACTTTGGCAAAGCTGTACAGTGTAGACATGGCCTAAGGCAGGTAGAATTTGCCAAATGTAGTGTTTAATGAGACAGCCAAAAGAGTAATACACAGCGAGTCAAAAAAAGTCCCTGAGGGCTGGGGTCCTAGGAATGTGCTGTGATATAGCAAAATAAGCCAGTTTTCCTTTTCATCCACCTCCCTGGTTAGACTGAGCCTGGCTTCTTGGGGGATGCAGGAGGGAGAGGCTCACAGCACAGGGAAACCACCAGACCTGATTTTTCCTAAGGCATTTAATGGTGTCTCTGTGCAGTGACCAGGTACTGTCCTGATTTTGTGCACATGGAACAGCTTTGTCCTCAGTCCACTGTGGCCAAGGGGAAGAGCCACAAAACGCTGCTATACCTGGGGGGTGGAGCAGTGTAGACCCAATGCAAAGGGTGTGTGGTGTCATGGGGGAGACCTGTGTTAGCAAAGGGATGGTTCACTAATGCTGAATGACCACATCCAGGCGAGTACCATAGTACAACAGATGGCTCAGTAGTGAATTCACTCTTGCTATGAGCTCCTGGGTTAAGATATTTTCTGTAGGGTCTCAAATTCTGCACCACTACAGACCAATCCAGAGTGTAATTTTTTTGGTAATAAACATGGTTCTTGTGAAAAGTGTATCTACTGGTTTGAACAGGCTTAATCTTAAGTACCTCAGGTACATGGGTTACACATTATTGTATTCCTCTGAACTGTTGTGATACCATCATTCCAAATGTAAGTTAACCTGCATCTCTGCACAAATGATATGTGATGTCATACAAACACACAATTCAAACAAGCCTATTGTGCTGTATTCCTCAGAATTTCTACAGATGGAAATACAAAGAAAAGACTAACAACTGGGTTTCTAGAGGGTTCTGGAAGCACAAGAGAGGGTTTTGTGGGCGTATGTTTTTCTTCATTTTTTTTAAAAGGCTAACCCTTTAATGTTTTCTGCTAGAAAAGCATCTCACTGGCCTTGGGGGTTGTGGATAAAGACCAGAATCCATTGATCTGTACAGTGGAGGGAAGGCATGGATCACTGGGTAAGGCTTTCCTGTGTCTGGAACCTGCTGGTAGATGCATCAGCTTTTAAATGTCTCAGAAAATGACACTTGATTGAGTTTTCTTTCATTTCTAGATAAAGACATTTTCTCCTTTCACACAGCTTTTGTTCTTTTATATTGATTTAATCATAGATTAGAACCATTGGAAACACAGGGTTTGAGAGACCTCCTGGATGTGCATCATACCACACCCAGCAGGTTTCTCTGTCTTTTGCTGGCAAAAGTTGAAACTGCCAGGAGAAAGAACCTAATGGGAATGCTGAGAGTTGCAGTTCTAAAAGCTGAGCTCTCCCAACAAATTCTCTTTGAACGTAAGAGAAATTAGTTCTATTTCATCAAGGAGATAAGAAAATAAACATGATCATTCCTTGGCTCTGAAATGCTTTTTATTCAACAAAGTAATCTCTGTTTAGAAAGACATTTAGAGCTTGCTGCTTGACAGTTGCTTGCTCTCTGACACTCATCTTTAGATTGTAAGAAATAATAGACTAATGCTGTTGGGTTCATAGAATTTAGATGTGTGTTGAGAGATGACACTGTGAAAGAAAAGAAGCGTAAGCCAGAAGGAAGCCCTGGAGGATGGTAGTGTAGCCCTGCAACAGGCTAAGCCCACAAAGGCAGGGAGGGAGATTGAAGTCCTAAGTGCTGCTCCCCCTTCTCCTGTTTCTGCTCTGTGAGCACAACCTAAGACAGATCCCCTGCTGACACGGAGGTGTCACAGTTTATTTCTGTCACACTCACGTGGTCTTGCCAATACCAGGGGAGCATGAATCAGAAGCTTATTTTAACGCTCAAAAATACATGGTGTCACTTAACATAAAGAGAGTGTCCAAGGACCAGTTAGGATCATGGCTTCGTCTCTTACATACTGACGTTGAACATGTTGTGTTGTCAACCCAGGATGCAACAACCTGTAGGAGGAGAAGGGAAGGTGAAGGAGCTGAAGTGTTGGGTGGTCTGAGTAGTTCTTGAAAGGAGACAAAAGGCTATATGCTAATAACTGTCACTTATAACTGGCAAGTAAGTGAAAGGTAAGACTTGGAGCAGAGGAAAAGACCTTCTTTGTTTAACTAAATACTAAAGACATCTGAAAGATCTTGAGTTGATGTCGGGCAGGTGAGCAGATTAATGGTATTGTTGCAGCTTGCCCATGTAGTGTTTGGGCTCTTTATTCCCTCAACTGTATTTATTTGGTGGGATACTGTTGATACAGGTTTGGTCTGGAAAAATGAAATCAACTTATATGAAAAGGTCAGCTTTGTGAGAATTGCACTATCGTGTCAGGGCTGGGGACCTGACAGTGTGACTGACAGCAGCTACAATTGCAAAACAATCTGGAGAAGAAATGAAAGGCCTCTTGCTAAGGATGTAAGATGGGGAGGAGAGAGAATGAAACTAGTTCATCACATGGTACATAAAATGTCTCCATCTCTTTGTCACGTCTTCCACTAATTACAGGCAATATTGTTCTCTCCAGGCACTCAAATGAAAACTCAGAAAGGCAATTATGAATCTGTGCATGGATGCTACCATTGTCTCCAGAAGAAACAATGCTTAATCAGAATAATGAATTTATAAGATGCTGGCTAATGATACTGTCCTTCAACCTGAGCACTTCTGCTGGAAGGATATTCAAAATCTTCCTGTCTCCTGGAAAGTCCATGGAGTTGGAGGCATGGAAACCTTGGTTAGGTATGTAGTGTTCAGCGACTTCACAGACAAGCTTCCAGGAAACCTTTACAGCTTTTGTAATAAAAACTTCATTCGTATATGGCTTTGTTTATGGTGGGGCCCTGCAGTGAGTTGTTTGGGTTTTGCCTGTAGCCAGTTGGTCCTGCAAAGAACAAGTGTAAGTTGGAACCTTAAAGCTCCTTAAAACTCTTCAAGAAGGAAATAATATTTTAAGAGAAATCATATTTTGGGCTCAGCAAGTTTGACATTGACTAGTGCTGCCAGAGGTTTTCATATTACTGAATTCAACAACCTTTTCCATGAAATTCCAGAATCATCTGGAACATTGCCTCTTATGTGAAATAAGTGCTTGTAAGCTGCCAGGTGATTAACAATGTTTGCTGAGATGTGAGGGTGTCTCAGGAGACTCTGCTTTGTTTTGCTACTGTAATTTCCAGTAAAGATTTGGTCAAGACTTGAAACTGTCTCAAATGATGTATTTTGCAGCTTTAAGTTAAAATTCAGACCTGCCAAAAGGTTCGTGATTGTTCGTTTTTCTGGCTGAAGCCACCTCATTTTTCCAGTGTGCTTTGTACAGTTCTGTAGTTATGGATGACCATTTTATCTCTCTGGCTTCAGAAAAGACAAACACTGTATCACTTCCTAAGTGTGAGGGGAAAAACCCCTACTGAGATATTAGTAAGAATTTTCAAAGGATTACAGATTAATCAGATATTGTACAAATAAACACTGAAAGTGTAGGCCCTAATGAAAAGATTTGCAGCCTACAAGAGACAAGCCATTGGTTGTGTTTAAAGGAAAGGGCAGAGATGGAGAAGTTAATGGTTTTAAGGAGGAATCTAAACCGAGCGGGCATTTGGTAGGCTAAATGAAAGGCTAATCAAGCATAAAGCACAGCAAACGAACTCAGTCACAATATTAAGCAAGGAAGAAGCAAACTTTGGAGGAAGAAATGGGAAGACCATATGAAGTAGATGTGGAAATGAAACCAAGGATGCCTGGACCATGTAAGGGATATTATAAAGATTGATAGCTAACAGTGGGAATTCGTTAGCAATTCGCTGCGGATGCAGGATATCATTGCAAAGTGACTAATTGTTCTTTTCAAGTTGAGCCACGTGCAGCCCCAGTGCAGCACCTGCTAATTTTGTGAACGGGGAGGGAGGCTTAAATGGTGTTGGGTCTTCAGCATTTTAAGCTCTGCAGACCTTGCTGTGCTGGTTCATACAGCTCTGCAGACATGGTGGTGGTCCCATGGGCAAGATCAACAACTGTGCCTGCAACCTTTTAGCTGTCAGCGTATCGGTCCCGCTGAGCACCTGATAGATTTTGCAGTGGAACTATTTGGATTTGAAAGTTGTTTATACCATATCCTCAAAGTCATTTGGAAAAGCTTTTGAGTATAGGTATGTTCTGCTTTTGTAGAATGGATAAATGTGTGTGAGAAGCAGTGGAAAACCACAGCCATTGTGAACATGAAGGGAAGGTGAAATGCTACAGCGTTGGCTTCACTGACCCAGAACCAAGATCACCAACCAACACCGATACGTGTGTGTGTGCTCATGTGTGTGCATGTGCATGCATATTTACATATATGTAAATGAAATATGAAACTTCACTGGAAACAGCTTAAATGTTATAATGATTCTAACATAAAGTATTCTTTCAGGTAAGAAATGGTGGTAAGCAATCGCTTTTAAAGTCCTTAAATATTCCAAACTGTAAAGTGTAATTACTAATAAGTGGAAGTTTTGGTTTCAGATAGGATGCTTTTATTATTCTTTTTTCTTCCTGAGTTGTGTTTAATTTGTTTACAATTGCGTGTTACAAGAAACACACAATAGGAGAATCATTTTAGCTATGATTCTTGAAAATGTGAAAAACTAGACCAATGTTGAATTTTCAAAGTCCAGTGAGCAAAATTAGTGAGATCATTTAGTTACTTTTACCTTTTAACAGCTGAAATATGGTTAAACAGATTTAAACGTTATTTATAGAAAAAATAGATATTTGGAATGCAAACCCATCAGATGCATTTTAACATTGCTGCTTTCTAAGCTATATAATGTAGGTTTATGAAGAAGTGATGGGTGATACTAGTCATTTCAAGATCCATTTTTTTCAGGGTATTATCCTTCAGCTGGAGTTATATTTTTTTCATTTTTTTTTCTAGTTATACGTTTGTGTTTTAAGTATGCAGAGTAGGAACTACCTTGCCATAACTGAAATGTTTGTGTGATGCAGCACTGGCACTATAAACACCCATGTTCATATATTGTGCACTGAATAAGAGGAGTATGGAAGTTTTCTGTGTCATAGTCTTAGCAACTTGTGAAAAAAGGTGTAAAGAAGGCTGACAGGTGTCTCACTCCACTCTAACTAGAATTTGGAGATTCACCATACCCAGCAGATCACATATGCAGGAAACTTTCTGGGATGAAAGGCCTTAAAATTAAACTTTTTATTTTCTCTGTATTCGACTTAGGTATTCAAGAGATCAGTTACCATGAAGAGACCTGGTGAAAGTGGCATTACAAAGGCAGCTAAACGTGATTGAAAAATAGTCACAACATCAATTAGGAAAGAGCAAATTCCTAAAATTTTGTTGAAGTGCTACAATGCCAGATAACCTCCCAGAGCAGTCATGGAGAGCAGACAAAGTGGTGAAGTCAGATAAACTGAGGAAGCACCTCAAATCCTCCATGATGAGAGGAGATTCAGTTTTTCAAGTCAGCAAGCTACGTGAAGCTCTCAGCAGCCTTCATTACATACCCTGTGCAAGTGATACTGTAGTTTCTTGGGTGTGAGCCAGCATGGAGAAGTGCAGTGTTGTAATCTTGCACTGGCAGAAGGAAGAGATGTGCCAATTGACCTAGTAGGTATTTCCCCTACTCATCAAAAAGGAATAGGCATGGACAAGCCACGGGGAGCAGTATGCCACTAAACAGACTTCTGTCTAGTTACAGTATCTCACCTTTTTGAAGTGCCTCATGGAAGCACTAAGGAAAAGCAATGTAAAAGAGAAAGACTGTCAATATTTTGATCTGGGGATATCAGCTGCTGTGCAAGTGCAAAAACCTGCCTTTCAGGGGAAGCTTTGAGGGCCTTCTAGTTCAAAGGAAGTCAGAGGTGTGGAGAGGCAGCTACATACATTACTTTTCTTCTTCTCTATTGATGACTCCTTGATGATGGCACATAAGTTAAAATAAGGAAGAGGGGCCCCCCAAAGCAGTTATTATAGCACAGAATCCCTGGCATGGAAAAGAGCACTACAAGATGGTAAATACTTTTTCAAATCCCAGGCTAATTTTTCTGCTGAGGCTGGAAGTATCAATATCAAAACAGCTTTTGCTCATGTCTCAGACCTTCTGATGCAAATGGCTATTTTAGTGCATGACAAAATACTCAGGAAAAAACTCCACAGTTTTAAGCCTTTATTTTAGGAGGGTTTTTTTGCTCTTTGCAAATGTAGTTCAACTTACTGTAGTTTTACCTTGCAGGATAAAAGGACTTACTGTTTTGTTTTTTACAGAGTTTGATATGAGTGGGAATACCTGTGAGTTGGAAAATATATCCACAAAACCACTGGAAGCTGTGTATTTTTATTTAAACTCAATCTTGCTGTGTTTAGTATCAAGAGTGAAAAAGTGAACCTGGTATGAACAGAAAGTGAAGTGAGGAAACTACAGTTCAGCTTCCCCAAATCAACAGATGGCAAACCCAGATGAGATCCTGCAGGTAAAAAGTGAATGCTTAAAATGCTTTGGGCTTAATCACATTTTTTTATTGTTAAAGCTACACTGTTTGCTACAACAGCACCTGATGTATCTACAGATTAGAAAGCAGCCTGCCTATATATTCTAGTCAATTAATTCTTTGATAAAGCAGCAGAAGTTCAAAGATTTTCCTTCTTTTCTTATTTATTTCTCTCATCTGGCTTTGCATAAGCTGTCTGTGTTGACAATATTAAAACGCTTTCTAATTTGCGATTAGTGCGTAGTAGGAAGAGTTGGCATGAATAGCTCTTCACAAGTAGGTGTGTGTTTCTTTTTTATCTCTCAGCCAGGGCTTTGTCAGAGTAGGGGAGCTGAGATTGGTTGATTCTCAGACAGGCTGTCCAAGTTCCAGTCTGGTTTTCTAATTTAGAAGTGCTACTGGCTGACATAAATGGTAGGAATAATTGTAAATTCTATGTGAAAAAAGAACCCAAGGAGTCCTTCAGCCCATAGGAAAAGGTCTAAAGTAGTCCTTTAAAGGCTAGAACAGTTTTAGAAATTATTATATTCCTAGTTTGAGTGTTTTGCTTATATTTCAAGTGAATATTTTTCTCACTGATGCACTGTTTAAATTCAGCTTATGGTATTTATTTGCCATCTAGTTCAAATCAAGGAAATGAAAAAGTCTGAAGGGTAATCAGTGAGCTACTGTTGGAAAAATACAGCACTGTCAGATGGAACAAAGGCAGCATAAAAAGAAGAATTCTTTATTTGCATTTTCAGGTTTCTGGTTATTGTTGAGAGGTTTTGAGACTGAAATCTGTAAGAAAACTAAGAAGAGTCTGCAGTGCTTTCTGGGTGCTTTAGATACTGTCATTTCTTCCTCTAGAACTTCCTTCTTTCAATGTTTTCCTCCCTAAAAACAAAACAGAAAAAACAATATTTAAAAATTGTAAATTTGACAGGCTGATCAGGTCCTGTCCTGTGATCGTGTTGTGTCACCTGCTGGGTGTCTTCATCTGCCCAGGCTCTCACTCTCCCTTGGGCTGCACAGTACCCCCATGCGCTGTTGGCACTGACAGCTTTCAACTGAACAGGATTGTCCAACATTGCCTTCTGTTCCCTGTGGTGCATGAAATGTGTACTTGACTGAGTGGTATGGATTGCTGTATCTGTTCTCTTCAGCTCCTTTCCACCCTGATCGATTGATAAATGGATAGATATTTGATCTGCAGCAAACCAATGTTTAGCCTTTTCAGAGCCCTTCTCAGCTCTAGGAAACCTTCACCGGCTAAAAAGTTGAGGATGAGGCAGTTAATGACAGTTCAGGTTTGGGGAAAATCTTAGTCCTATCCTGTTTCTTGCTTTCCTTGTCCTTTTTTTTAAATTATTGGGTTTTGTACTTTTCCTTTTGTGTAGTTTGAATGGAGAGGAACATAGGTGACAACAGGAAATCTGTAGCCAAAGTGCCCTACTACTTCACTGCAGACTCTTAGGAGGTGGTTCTCTTTCCTCATCCCTAAAAGTCAAGGTTATCTTAGTTTACCTTGCTTCTCAGCTAACCTGTCACAGAAGGCCACCTCAAGATTTGAAAAGTACTGAGTTTATTTAAAAAATGTAAAGTTTTGCAATGGAATACTTTGGAAGAGGGGCTAACTGGGCTTGGAGACAGGGATGGGACTCTCAGCAGTCTCAACTGATAGAAGGAAAAGATAGGTAGGGAAAGAACAAACTCCCCTGCCTGTAGGATTGCATGTACTTAGGACTGGTCCTGTGTAAACTTTCAGAGCTCCCAAGTGCTGGCTTTTATACTGTACTTCAAGTTGAGACCAAAGGATGGAAAACTGGTTGTCTGAGTTATTTTGAGGTTTTTATTATGTTCAGGGATTAATGTGGATGACAACAATGGTGTTTTTAGTGCAACAAGTAGAATTAAATAAGCAGTCTGGCAGAAGATCTGAGCAGCAGAAGGTGAAAATAAATAAAATGGAGCAGCGAAGAATGTAGAAAGAAACAGAAAGTGTTCAAAGGCATTTAAACACGGTGAAGGCTGGAGCCAAATTCATATGCAAACATCTAAGGCACAAATCCTCGTCCCTCCTTTTTCCCTTCCTCTGAGCATGTGTGCATACAGCCCCTGCCCCTCTTGTGTGTACTCCTGTGACAGAATTTAGGTGGTGGAACAGAGGAAAAAGAAGGCAGATGTGACTGTGTGGGAAGCTGCTTTGGCACTCAGTTGTGGATGGGAACCACATCTTCTTATGTAGTTTGTTGGGACGGGGATTTAATCTTTCAGCATTTTGAGAAAGACTTATGATTCCACCTGGATTTATGCACAATAGCTTTCCTGTCTGTACTCTTTATCTTTTTTTGAGAGCTCTCTGATGAAGTTATTTTCCTCCTGGGATGTATAAAGTACACTCTCACCTACGCTGGGATGAGAGACTCTAGAATACAAAGGCCTTTGCTGAAGGTCTTTTGCAAATACTGTCCATTCCCATCAAAATTCACCTGGAGCTCATCTGTAGGGCCTTATTCGAGTTGGTTCATGAGGTAGGGCATTGTAAACTCCAAATAATATAGCTCTGCACTTAGGATACTCATTGTAGGAAGTTCACACCAAGGCTCTAAACTATCAAGCCATTTAAGCTTTTTAATTGTAATGATTTTTAAGTTTTCTCACTGAAGTCAGTGGTACAGTGCCTGAGCTTAAAGCTGAAATCATGCTGAAGTGCTTTGCTGGCTTAGAGCCCAAGCTTGGCTTTCAGTGTATTATAGGCAGCCTTTCCTGGGATGATGGTGAATTAGAATTGTGCAAAAGTATTTCTAGCAGGATGAAAAATCACCTCACATCTAAAGGTTTTATTGCTTTTTCCGCTTTCTATGAACTCAAAAATGAGGCTATTTCTATGAAAAATGGCACTTGAGAATATGACATTTCCAGAAGAAGTGGGAATCCCTCTTTTAACAGAAGTTGAATGTGCCATGAACAGTCCTTTTGGGGGGGAAAAAAGATGTATCTCTGGAAATGGCCATCCTGTGTGAGGCTTTGGACCTGCTAATTAAATACTGTGACCCACATCTGGTTCTAAGTAAATTGTCCTGATCCTGTGCTGAGGTCTGCCCAGAGCAGATGTGACAGAGCTTCCGAGATAGCCGGGGGTCTGCAGGTCTGTGCCCACTTACTGCAGGGACCGGTGTGCCATAAGGTGGGGTGTGTGGAGTGTTCTCAGTGCTGGCTAATGGTGGTCTTTACAATTTCTCTGTACAGAATGGCTTAGCGAGTCCATCCAAAATCCTGCTCCTGAAGAAGAGACTCCTTGGTGTTTACAGAACAAAAAGTAAGTCATGACAAACAATGAAACAGTATCTGGTAGTTTCTGCTGCTCTTTGCATGTTTCTCCAGACACATTTGCCCTGCTATAGGCAGGGTACTCCTGAAAAGTCATATTCCTCTGAAGTTGGCAATTGCATAGTTAGTAACTTGAAACCATGAAATTTATTTAATGCCATTTCACCACTTAGCTTGCAGAATCTCTGAGAAATACTCCATGTCCTTTGTCCTTATTTTTTCAGAATTGTTTTGAACAGCGTGTCTGGAATATGTGTTTTGTGTGTTATATGTCCTCTGTGGATTCATCTTTGACTTTCAACGTGTGAACTTTTCTTATAATTAGTTCAGATCAGTAGAGCTGGTTCAAGTACCGCTGTAGATAGCTTAGCTCAGTCTTCTTGGCAGTCACAAAACCACTTAGAGGATGCAGTCCTGTAGCTTAGTGGGAAGGAGTGAAATTCTGCCCCAACTGATTTCAAACTGAAGTCCCACGATACTCACACACACTTTGGTATGCTCATAGCAGGTCCACAAGGGCAGTGGTCGTGTCTTTAGCGAATGCATTCAACACACAAATTTCCATAGAAGCTTGGGTTTGTGCATGAGTTAGATAAATCTGCCTCTTGGCTTGATGAAGTTTTATTCTGTGATTTCATCAGAACTTGCTTTACAAACACCTGTAAATTTAAAGTGGATGTACTTTCAATTCCTCCTCCGGTGGATTTGATTGTTTCAAGTGGCATCTGAAGAAGAAAACGAAAGGAGCATCACAGTGCTTAGAGCAGACTCATTGGAAATAAAAAAAATCCCTTTATTTGCTTGGGATTTTGTGTAGGGTTTAGGGTGTGATGTGTTAATTAGTCATGGAAAAGAATCCAAAGGAACAAGACAAAAAAAATCCCAGACTCTTCTAAAAATGGTATGAAGTTTTTTCCTTACCTTTGATTGTGTGTCTTGCCTCTACTTTGTTGCCAACAGTTCCAGAAGCCTTGACTGTTTCAGGAAGGGGTATGAGGGCACTGGAGAGATGTTGACTATTTTATTTATTACTATCTTAGTAACATTAAATAACACACCGTACTGTCCTCGGCAGGATCTGGTGGCACTTGTGGCTTTGAGTCCAAGGGCAGAAACAGCAGCAAGGGCAGAAAACATGGGCTGCATTTTGGAAAAGCCTTTTGTCAAGCAACCTGTTACACATGGGTTGGGAGGCTCATCCCTTTGGCCCAGCTCCGGGCACACCCTCTGTGTACATTCTGCACATTCCACAAGTGACTTTGCTTATATAACCCTGGCTGTGCTGCCTTCCTCTCCCCACAACGGTGAACCACCAGCTGCCCTCAGCCCTCACTTCAACAGCACCGCCATCCTCACCTTCCATCCAGGCTTACTATACACAAGCCAGTCTTAATTTCTGACTCCATTTCTCTTCTTTCCAATAGCTAAACACTAAGAGTTTCAGTCTGTGGGTATTTCTTATCAGAGCAGAGTTAAGCCTGTTGTCTAGCAGCTGCAGAAGCCAGAGTGACTTTGTATGGTAACTGTACTTTCCTGAATGGGAATCTTAAAAACTGCTCACCCAGAAGCATGGCGTAGCAGTCCTGTTCAGCAGTAGCAATCTGGAAGGTTGCAGGCTGGAGCCCAGCACGTGAGTCTGCCACTGTTCTCATTGAAGTGCCTTGGGCTGGGCAAACTGCACCACCCTGAGCCACCTCTTCTCCTTCTGTGTGGAAGGAATGTTAACACCCAATTTGTAATCCCAAACACCAAACCTCTGAGATCCTTGCACAAAGATGTGCTTTAGGTACAGAGTGTACCTACACACATTTAAAATAGTGTCATTAAAATAGATGCAGCCAGGACACGAGTACAAGTTTCAGCTTTCCTTGCCAGCTGCCAGTGATTTCATAAAAGTGAACATTTTTCTATTTGGATCGCTCTACCAATGCAGTCAATAATCTGTTGGGTGTAATTGGTAATAAATGATTGCAATGATAATGTTTTCAGTACCAATTACATTAATAAATATATAACCTGCCACTCAATGGCAGGTTGCACAAGCAAATAGAGTAATAGCTCCAAAGGACCATGTTCTAAAATAAGCTGCTTATTCTTTACTGGTTTAGGAGGTTTTATTTGAAAATATTGTTTCCAAAGATTTTAAATGTCCCCTTTAACCACCATCAGATTCACTGGTAGAAATTTCTGCTGGAACACATAGGATGGTTTTAATTTTCAAAGTTGCAGAGCATTTCTGGCTCATGCTGCAGTCGGTTGGAATCATGGGCATGCAGGAACTTTAGGAATGAATTGTTAGTTGTTGTTCTTAATTTATTTGGGAAACACAAACACTGTGACATATTAACTCACGTCTTGAAAAATGCCATACTCTTTCTTCACAATAAGCATACTACTGGAAATACTACCTTCCAACACTGACTCAAGTAGAGTTTGAGCAACAAAACTATGACTGGGGACTAACTGACTTTGCTAATCTGCAAAGCCATGGAAAGCTGATAATATACAACAGAGACAAAACCACAGGAGTTCAAAATCATACGCTTTGTATCTTTAATGAAATCACTAGAATATGTCTGAATGACATAGGACATGCATAAATATGATGTCACCAGCTTGAAAGCATGGCTTCCTGAGGGTTTTTACATTGGTTCCTGATCTGGGGTTTTAATTTGATGTCATCTGTTTGGTCATTGTATCCTGTTTCTTTTAAAATTCTTGGCTAATTTACTTTCTTTTGCTGTAATTTCCATTTCCAAATTCTTTGATAAGTGTCAGCCAGTGCCTTTTCAGACATTTCCTCTGTATATAACCCAGAGAGCTGCTTAATCATAAGTCATATGTGCAGCAATATGGTTTTATTATTATTCGTGTCTTCTAAAAGCCGAAGCCAAATCTTAATTTGAGAGCACAATAGCAGAGTCTTTGAAAAAAAGAGAAAGAATAGTATGCCACTGTAGACCCAACCATTTCCTTAGCAACTTTTCATAATAAAGGGCTCTGTAAAGTACTTTTCCCTCTTAAATTCTGTCACCTGTGTGTCTTTGGATGTGCCCTTTTTTCTCTTGTGCTGGTTTTTGCTCAGGCAAGCTCTGCACCAGAACTGAAGGGATGTGTTACAGAAAGCTAGACTGTAGAGGAAATCTTCACTACCCTTCTTTCCTGTGTTTCCTTTTAGCAAGGGCAGGCTTCCTTTGGGAGAGACCTGTATGTGACTCCGTCCCCACAGTTTATGGTGTCATCTTTGTAGGTGGCAACATTCCCAGTACCTATCAGGGCTGAGTGCCATAACCACCACATTTCACATCCATCTCCTTAGCCAGGAATGTAAATAGAAATCAAAACCAGTTGGGCAAATGCGTTCTGAAAGGAAAGGGGAAAGTAATGCCTCCTGCGTGCTTGTTCCATAACTCCTCTGGTTAGATACCCCCGTTGATACAGTCTATTTGCTAGTTGAAAATCTCAGTCACTGTGTCTGAAGATATTTGCAACTAGATCATCCAGTATAAAACTGTGGAGAGTGAGAGAGAGAGAGGGATCATCTAGCACAGGAAATATTTTATTGGAATGGAAAAAAAATGGAGAAATGAACTAAAAAGGCATTGTGTTTTGTTAAACATTCTAAAAATAAACTGGGAACATAAAAGTAAGTATCTGATCCTTTTTTCTTTCTTTTCCTCTCTCTTCTCCTCAGACATATGTACTTGTAATATTTAATGGAGTGGAATTGCCTGAAAGAATGGGACCATTTTTAATACACCTTTCTGTGGCTCCTTAGTACATATGGGAACAATTTTAATAATAAAAAAAAAGTTGATTTGTAGTGATTCTTAGATGACTTGTGGTTGATCATCTGTACTGGACAGATGGATTCGGTCACTGTAAGCCAAATAAATAAATTAGCACTATCTTTGAAATGTATAGCCACACTTGGCATCTGCAGTTACCGTACTCCCTCCCCTCCATTCAGATGCCTTCACCTATACTGCTGAAGTGGCCTAACTTTATATTCTGTTTGGCCTTGAGTTAGAACAGAGGACCACCTGCATGAAAGAGATGTGAAATGTTATGCGTGCCTTTGTAATGGGATAAAGTACCAGAGTACCAAGTCTGCAAATATTTTAGTGAGCAGGTCATGTATTAAGTAAAGCACTGAAAGGTAAAATGATAAATGATGAGGTCATCGTTGTAGAACTGGTGTCCAGGTGGTGAAAAGCCAGAGGGCTGAGCTTGAGAAAAAAAGTGACTTCCTTTAAGTTTCACTGACTCAGTGCGTTGCCTTCATTGTGCAGGATGAAGCCGTGCTGTCCTGGCTAGCTTTTTGGCCTGTGTGTGTATAAATCTGCTTGTAAAGCCAGAACCTTGCAAAGGAAGGATATAGATGTGCTTTTGACTGTCGTCATTCATCTTTTCAAGTGGCTCAGGGGCTTGCAAAAATACATTCTGTACAATGCTAGAATTTTACCTAGTCTAACGTAAATATTTGTGAAATTCTTTATATAATTCTGCCTGACAAGTGAGTAATGTATGGTGTATTTAGACATTTCCCCTCTCTTCCTTCCCCCCATTTTTACCCCACAAACTGTGTATCAGTTAGTACCCACAATCTCCAAACCAACTGGATAGGTCCAAACTCATTGGGAAGAAATTCAGGTGAAAACTTTGTCCTGTGCTGTCATCTTGGGTTAGTTTTCAGCCAGATGACTTGATTGCAGAAGAATCCAATAACAGGACGTGGGATAAAAGATGCTGGATTGAATCAGGACATTTCATGCACCTTTTCTGTCACTTTCATTGTAAAGTATTGTTAGTGTAACTCAAGGAAATTCTGTTTGATTTGAAATTACCTCTCTCATTTGTTCCTTTAGTTCCGTGTGTGATCTCAGTGCCCGGGTGTGAACACATGCGTTTAGACTGATGTGGGAAGCACAAAGGTATGGGGTGGAGGGCCTATCAGTCATTTTTCAAAGCACTCCTGCTTTGTCAACTATGCAGCAAGCTGCTTTATTCTCTTTCTTCTGCCTGGGGCAGTGGAACATCAGTCAAGTATTTCCAGAGTGAAAGTCAGTTGCTTTCTGGTGGTCTAGAGCACTGAATGTGCTTGCTACAAGGGTCAGCTCAAAGCCAGGAGTGATGCAAAGAGAGAAGTGAGATGGCATGGGCAGGAGAAGGGCAGGATGGGGGAGAAAGCTCGTATTTCTGTGGCTGCAAGCTATGAGAAGGTAGGAAAGATGGTCTTGCAAAATGGCATAATTTAAAGAGAGTTTCAAGAAAAGAATTCAGGCTTGAATAATATACATATGTAATTACTGCCCTTGAGCTCCAATCTTAAAGAATGAATTGCACAGATCTTCAAGAGTAGTAACTTCCTTATTTCTCCAAGACTTGCTGCCTGAGGGACAGAATTATCTCCTTATATTGCCTGTCAATGTGAGTCCCATTTCAGTGATGCCATTGCGTCCTTTCGTAAATGGAAGGCTCACTGCAGATGAAAAGCCATGAGTCGTGGCCTATTGCCATGTTACTGGCAGTGTATAAAACCTGTATAGTAGCAGGAGGCTGTTGCATAGAAGGTCTTCTAAAGCAAATAAATTCTTTGGTGCCCCTGACTAGGGCACAGCACAGGTCAAGATGGTTTTGCCTGGTCTGGCTGTGCACTCGCTTGGTGCCAAGTCCTAAGCTCTGTCATGAATGTTCTTTCTGTTGTGAGAGAGGAACAAGTAAGAGAACACATACCTTGACTAGGTGTAGGGGGGAGTTAGGCTCCAAGCAGGAGAACTGCACAATCACCCCATAGGAATTTTTTTCCTCTTTCTGTGTTTGTATGCATATAATAATACTTGGAAAGCACGCAGGCACTTGTGGATCAGCTTTGAGTGAGACAGCATTGAATCACAAAGTAGGTAAATTTGAAATTGTTTGGAGGCTTTTCAGAGCTTCTCATGTCATTTGTGTATTTAATGATTACAGTGAGTGCATGCATCAAGGGTTTTGAGGTTTGGATGCAGCTGACAGCAGTTGGAGGGGCAGAGGTGCCTACCCACAATGCAGGTATACAGCTGCCATATGGTCTGGTACCTCGGGGAAGGAGTCCTGCTAAACAGTGTGGACAAAGCTGTGTGTGAGCAGTCTGGAGGCCCAGTGATAGGTCTGCTACCAGCTGCTAAACACAGAGCAAACCCCCCTGTTGATTAGAGACACCCATACAAGGCAGAGTGCTTCCTGCTTGGAAGAGTCCTTGGGGCAGTGGGACTTTTCTAGAGCAGCAAGCCACCTGTCAGAACAGCATCTTCAGCTCTCTGCTGAGCACAGTGGGGAAGGATGATCTGAACATAGCAGTGGTAGATACTGTGTGTTGATAGCCTGGGGTATTCTGTATGGCTAGAATGGGCAGTCACATGGAATAGATGACGTGCTCATCCAACATGGCAAGGCAGGAGTTTGAAAAGAACTCAGGTATCTTAAGGGAAGAAATATCCCTGAAAACCAGGGAGCTCTTATGATTTTAAGTCACATATGAGCTTCAGAAAATTATATTGTCTCTGAACTCCTCATCAGCAGCTCTCAGCTAATAAAATGACCCAAAGCAGAAAATTACTCTTCACACAGCACTGGTCAAAGTGGTGGAGTCCTGGGTGCCTCATGTAGGTAATTAGTGCTGTGGCCTTCACTCAGGAGTCTGTAGCATGGGATATAAGCCCAGTCCTACCTAAAACAAGAAATGTCAGATAACAAGGTTTAGAGGGTTTTGTATCTGTAACTTACTTTTGTCATAATAAAATATGAAAGTCTGAAACTGAGGGCTGCTTCCTCCTAATATGGCTACAACAGGATGCAGTAAGGTGGAGATATTAAACCACAATAATTGAGTAAGATTTTTGATGAATTAAGAAAATAAATTAAAACCTTATGTAAAAAATATACAGAGAAATCAATCCTTTTTTTCTGTCTTTCTTTTTCTGTCTTTCTGTCTTTTTTGGAATCCACCCTGAACCAGATGTTGGGAGTCTGTAGTTTAGTGTTTTTGGATGGCTGCCCAGACTTTTACCTATCTTTTCAGCTATTTACACGGGTTTTATTTCTCCAGCTGCGCTTTCACTGATACTGCACAGCCACAGACCTGCTAACTTGGGAGTCACTAATAGAGGGAGTTACTGTATTTTCATTGAGATGAGCAGTGATACAAAACTTCAAGTGGAAATAATTTTGTACTTGCTCAAAGAGTAAGAAGATCAGGCTTACTGAGGGGTGTGAAGAAATCTGTTGTGGACAATGATAACACAGAAGGAGGGAAGGGAGTGGCACAGGAATTTTCTTTCCAACACCATCACAGGGAAGGAGCAGACAGCTGCTGCTGCCGGGTATGGGAAAAGGTGCAGGAGAATGTCTTTTGTTTAAAACAGACTCAACTTCCATTGTGCTGTTAGACAGTGTTTCTTTAGTATTGAGGGTTTCTACCCTAACTAGCTTTTAATTTCCATGAAAATTATTTCCTTCTGTATAGATTTCTTAATGAATATGAATTTTTAGTTGGTTATTTTATCGATAAAGAAAGATTCAGTATGAAGTAAATAGAAGATGGTTGGCATAACTGCATGGAGGATCTATGCTGTAGGGATAGAGATGTTCTGTCATTTGTCTCTTGTGTTATAGCATCTATCAACAGCAAAATCCCCAGTCTCCATGTCAGCCCTCTGAAATGCTGCTCAGCCAACTTCTCAGGGCTGGTCATACAGTTGCACTAAAACTTTGGTGTTGGCATAACATTTCATGCATTTCTAAATTACAGCCTTCCAACTTGTAGTAGTCTCAGCTGTGAGATTCAGACTGGAGAGAAGAGAAAGTTTCTCAGGAGAAGACTGGTAACGGCTCTCCTGAGTGAAGGGGTCTAATTTTTAAAGTTGTCATGTGGCAGCCTGCCTAAGAGACTGATGCTTCGAGTTCGGTCCTGGCTTTGGATTTAAGCCAATACCCTAGAGGTTAAATATTCCATAGCCTGTTACCAATCCCTTGAGCGATCTAGTGTCTCCAGGTGCTAGTCTTTTACACAGACTTCTTAGCAAAAGCAATTTCATTGGCACTAAGAATCAGCTAGTTCAGTTCAACTGGAATTTTTTAATGAAGTCTCTCATACCAATCACACTGAGGATCATCCAATGGAAGGGAAAGGCAAATGAAGAAAACCAAGGGGAACTGGGGATATTCTGGGAGGCTGTTTTACAGTACTGTGTCTCGGAAGGGGTGTGCCTCAGAGTGGGTAAGGTGAGTCTGGGTGTCTGAGCTACCCAAGAACAACCACTGAGTTACTGCACTTGCCGTATGACACACAGCACTTATCTGGTAAATAGTATTAGCTCTAGGCATAGCTATTTGAAAAAAACTCCCCATAAACATGATTTTTCAAGGCAGATATAAAATAGGTGCCCAAGCCATGGTCACCTAGCACAGCTGACAGTGCTGCTCCTGTTTTTAAGTGGATTGTATCACACAGTCACCGTGCTTGTCCCCAGCTAGGGGGCACACTACAGATATGCACAAGTCCATACAAACCTGGATACTCATGAATGTTCATGCAGTACTCATAGTTTCCTTTAGGACAGTATTTCTTAAGGCAAACTAAGAGACAGATTTCAAGAAAAATAAAAAAAAACCTAGAAGGAAGTGACCAATAGCCCAACACACATTTTGTAACCCAAACTCCCATTTGTGTTCCTACATCAGTTATATGAGAGAGCTAAAATTTGGTGCCCACTGGCACCTTTTCTTCCACACTATTCTCTACTAAAGACAATGTCTACCACCACAGCATGAATATTTATACTAGTGCTTTTGTAGCATTTGAATTTTGATCCCTTGGGCTCCCAAATGGATTACTGGTTTGGTGTTGTTTCAGGGGTTTTTTAATCCTAAAAAAGTGCACAGTTTATGTGTAAGAGACACATACAGGTATAGCCTGAGTATTCAGGTTTGCACATCCTAGGTACAGGGAGGTGATGTTGTGCAAACGTGTACAGCCACATCGGCCAAAAGAGACTGTTCAAAGAGCACCCTTCACACATCACTCCTGCAAATTGTTAATGCTGTCTTGCATTTTAAGGGCCTCGTGAGTCTGTCTACTTTACCACTTGGGTAGATGCTATGTTGCTAACATGGCTCCTGTTAAAATCCAAAGGCTCTGGTTCCCTACTCACATTTTAATTGTGATTCAATCCTTATTTCTACAACTCACATTTCACTGTTTTGTTCTCTTCGATTTCTTTCCCATCCCAGCAGCCATCTGGTACTTTCTTCTGTCAGCCAAGTTTCTGTTCTTTACCTGGAGCCTTTCAGAGACTCTGGAGGAGAGTGGATTAACAGTTGTCACTGGAAAATTAGTTTATTTCCAGCTGGAAAAGCTGTGAAATAGAACTATTCATTGATATGTTATACATTTCTTCTTGGACACTGTTAACTCTGTTTGAAGGCAAATACCTGGGAATAGTTTTTCTTAGAGTTAAAATTCTGTGAGAAGACCCTTAGTGTCTTTAAAGTGAGTTGGCTGATTTTACTTGCTCATATTATGCATGGGGTGTCAACTTAGTAAATGTGTTCTTTGCAGACAAGTATTTGGGATTGGTCAGTGATGAGCCTTGAGACTTCAATCTGGGTCAGCTTTAGTCCAAATGAAAGACATTTGAGGGCATCCTACTATGCTTACTTTTCTTACTCTCTTTCTTTTTTGCAGTAAACTCTGAAGGCTGTATTTGTCCTGCAATATCTTTGTTCCTTTTCTAATAAAAGCAGAAGTGCATAAATCACTTGAGAAGCAACCTATTCTCTTTTCTGTCTGTGGTTTAATGTGAGCATCCAAAGAATAAAATTTGCTCGTGTACTTTTAATTATTTCAAGAACTAAAATGTCTAGGCCAGTAGTAAAAGCATCATGAAATTACTGTAAGGTTGCATGAGCTTTGGCTGTAAATCTTACTCACCTTGACTAGATCTCATACTTTAATTCACTGGGGTATAAAATACCATTTACATTAGTTCTTAGTTCACTTAATCATAATTAAATGACTTCAGAGGGCAATAATTCCTGGAGACTCTTTCTTTGATGTGACACAAATAACAAACTGTGTTTGTCATGTGAAGGTGTTCTCCTTCACTTGTACATTTGCCCTAGCCTCATACAGCATATAATGTTCTCTTTAGGTATAGACATATGCTCTTGTTACATGCACCATATGGGTCACAGATGTGGCTGACATGGCTACATGACATCTTTTTTAATTTCATTGCAGTATACCAAGGTTGTGCATAGACCTTTTCATGATGATCTGAAGGGATTTCTGCTCAGGTTTATCATTTTTTTCACCTGAATGATGACCAGGGGGAGGGGCCCTCCTTTTCTGCCATCAGCTTATGTTGTGTTAATAAAAACCCTTATGAAAGTAGCATTTTGCTGCTGCTGAATTCATTGTCACCTTAAGCACTGCAAAATAATAGTACCTATTTTAATTTCTGTGTATACCTCAGACTTGAGCTTTGCCTTGCTTTTCCTCTTCTGGTCACAGTCCAAGGGTAATTTTTGGAAGAAGTGCCATCTATAGATTCTCTATGAACTTAATTTGAAATCCAGTTTTGAGTTTTGCAACCATGTTTTGATTTAAATGCAACTTGAGAAATACTTTTACCTTAAGGACTGTATTTGGAAGTAGGGGTTTGTTGCTATTAAGCTTTGTCACAGTGTATACAGGTTCCCTGATCTGAAATGCTCATACTGCCTCTTAACATATACCAGCTCACTTTGCATGTAAGTTCTGAACCAGAATGACAAGATATTGCTCTCATGTAGCATCTCCTATCCAGGCACAGCAACCTATGGAAACAGCTCCCACTGTATCTGCTGGGAAACAAGCTCAGGGTTTGCAGGGAAAGAATAGAAACCTCCAGCTATGAAGGGGATATTTGTATTTTATCTCAGTCAGTGTCCACCTGTCTGTCTAGCTAACTGAAGGCTTAGAGAACTGTTTTGTTGTGTCAGTCTGGAGGAACAGAAGTCATCTGAACAATAGTGGCAGTTAGGAAATGAACTAACTGCCATATCTTGTCATATCTTAAAGGCTCTCCCAATTTATTAATAATTTATTAATGGTCTTTTTTGTGCTGCCTCCAGTGGACATCAGAAACACAGAACCAGAACTCTAGATGAATAACTGGAAACCCTATATGTATTTCAGTTACTTTCTTAATGGACATGTAGAAGCTAGGTTCAGATATTAAAAAATTGTGCTGAATTATCTGCTTTTTCTAAGGCAGATGTTTATTAGGTAAATGTAATAACACATTTTTCTTTTGATAAATTTGCTGCATATAATTCAGATGCTTTCCCACTCCCCCTGAAAGCTGCTCTCAGCAGTCTGTAATGCAGTTGTTATCAGTCTCACTTGACTTTCCATGTGACTCTCCATGACATCTCTAGCGTTGTATTGCACTCTCACTTCTCATGTACCTGCAGTCACTGGCAGAAAGAGCTCAGGAGATCCCTGCTGTCTGAACCTCAGGGCACAATCCATTCCCAAGGCACGGAGTGGCTTTCTGTCACTAATGCTATCTGTGAGATAAAGGGCAATTCCTTTTAGTAAATTTGGAAAGTTTTAAACTTTGACCTTTTATTTGAATATACGTTCTTTTAAATTTGAAAAGCAGAAGTTAGTTGCAATTCAAAGAAACTCATTTGCTCATAATATTTTGGAAAGGACATTTGGATGGTTTCAAAAGGTTTTGACTTTGTTTTAATGGGAAACTTGCCCAAATTAATTTGCTTCCAGTTTTTGTTTTGCTGAAACAGCAAAAGAGTTTTCTCATCCCTCTACACCCAAATCATCTCCTCTTGATAAACATCTTTCTGAATCTCACTGATATTGATGGAAATTAGTTATGAATGACATTCATGTGGAAAGAAGCAATTCAGAAATGAGTCTGAACTGACATTCACCAGTGTTGGCAGACATGATCAGGCTAATTATATAAATATGCCTCTCTATTTTGCAGTCCAGAGAGGCTGTGCACTGCAAGTGGGACCATCTCTGGCCAAAACCTCTCGATCATAGCTTTTTCATCAATGTGTATAACGTGTTCAAGGTCCTCCTTGATACTTTACAGCTCTTTAGGAATTGCTTTAGATTCCAGTATTCTACCTTTCATCAGGCTTGTTTTGTAAAAATGCAACGGGAAGTAGTCCCATTTCTGCAGAATAATTTTTATTAAAGGTCATGGCCTTTCTTCCTCCTTCTGAAACCTTAGAAGAGCCATCGGCTTTGTATCCCCTCCAGACATTAAAGGGTCCATTTCAAAGCAGTGAATGTGGGAGGTGTACACACAAATCTTTCTAACAAATAATGGGATTTATTTTTTGACTTGACCCTTTTGAGCACGACTTTGAAAACTTACCCGAGAACATCTATCTGAAAAGTCTTCAGTCACCACTCTCTAGGATAGAGAATTTATGGGCAGGCAAGGTTTGGGCTTTGCTGAACCTTATCTGTATGGCTGGAAGGAAAGCAAAAGATAATTAATTGTCTCATGGCAATTTAGCTTCCTTAGGGCAACTGCTGCCTAAGTTGACCATGGCAGGGTACTGTTTTACTGAAGCCTGCTTATATCTGTAGTAAAAGGGATGCACACAGCCTTGCTGCAGTACAAGGAACTCCTCTCCCAGTCCTGTTGCTGGCCTGTAACATCCTGACACACCATGCTCTTAAACTGACATTCCATCCTGTCTGCTCCTTTTACATCAGTTTTTTACAGCAATCTGGAAGGTACTTTTTGGAGAGATTATCTCTCTACATCTTATTACAGTTCAGACAACTGAATTTCAGCATTAAACCTTGAGGAATGCTTCCATGGAGGAGTTTCTCATGCAAGTTAGGGTCAACTGAGAAGAGACGAATGATTGCAGAAGAGACCTGAGGGAGGGAGTGTATTGCTTAGAGTAAGATATACAGAGAGGGCTGGGAGGCCAACTAGTGGAGCTGAGACTAAAGTATGGGTCACAAAGATTAATGCTGAATATTGAAAGGGGAGACTGAAAAAATGATCCCCAGGTCTATTCCCAGATTCTCATGTCACAGGAGTCATTGATATGAAGAACAGCCACAGCAGAACAACTTGAATTCCTGTGGTGTATTTACTTCCTAGACCTGCCTAAACTCAAATGGGTTGTTGCTAACCTTTTCCTCTGGGCAGTCCATGAAGTCTGTGGCAGGTTTCTTAGTGCCCTGTGATGTTGTTAGTGAGACATTTGGCGAGTCTTGTAGAGAGGAATTCTGTGAGCTTGGATTAAGCAAGGCAGAGATTAATCTTGTGCTGAACGTGGGAGATGTTCTATGGATTCAGCACAGGTGCTGTAGAAAGACAGCTGAGAATTAGTGTGATCATTTCCTAAAGTGCTTTCAGACTACCTGTGCCCCAAGAGGTTCTGAAACAAGAAAGGAAATTTTAAAAGCAATTGGATGAATTAGATGAGATAATTTATATAGTTATATAACTGGATACAGTTATATACAGTAATTGTAACAGGTCAGGTTTTGACTGTGCATATCAGACATTAAATCTCAAATATCACAGTGTAGTTCTTTAGTCTAAATGCAACTATCAACACAGAATTAATCAGGGAAAAGAAAAATCTAACACTTGTTAAGGAATTAGGAGGGAGTTGTTGGTTTTGTGCTGTAAAAAAGCAATTTCATCTTGTCTTGGGTGCAGCTATAGATGAGATATTTCTTAAATAGTGTACTACTACTGATACATGGTCTCCAGAAGGTATACTCCATTTGGATGTGTGATTCATTCAGATAATTTAGTTATCCAATCCTGGGATCTGTAGTAGAAAAGTAAGCAATTAACCTTTCCTAATATGAGCCAGAAGTAGGCCTTGAGGAAGCTAAAATGAAGCAGGTAGCTGGTGTTTAGTTTCCAGAGCAAGTTTTAACACCAGCAGATGGTGCTAAAATGTCCATTAAAAGAGAAAAAACCCAACAACCTAAACATCTCAAATGTCCTTAAAATCATAAACTGTCAGGGAGAGATAAATTGAAATACTTTAGCTAATTGCTGTGGAAAGTTGAATCTAGGGTGACGTTAGTCATCATTTTACTTAGACTTGCATTACACACATGAAGATGTGTGTAGCCCTTATTCTCTAGTTTGCTTTCAAGATGGATCAGTTTTCCTTGAGTCAGGTGTTTGCCTTGAATAAGGTGACTCAAGTATTTCAGGAATTTTCATTCATATGCAAACCCAGGATTAAAAACTTTGTTGTATAATTTTGTTAATTAGTTAAAAGATGCTAAGATTTTTAGACTCATTTTCACTCTGAATAAGTACTCCAATCAACTCACAATTGTTTTTCTAAAGATATTGCTGTGTAATTTGGTTAGACACTCCAGGGAAGCTAGGTTGGGGTTTTTTTTACATACAGAAGCCCCTAATATCACACAAAGAATAACATTAAAAATGCATTGTAGAGGTGTTGCCTAGTTACCTTTGGGGAATTTGGTATAGGAATGCAGAAATTTTGAGTGCTACCTCAATTGGTCATGTTGGTCTGAAGTTGGTACCTACTGAAGGCTGGTAGCCACCTTAGGAGTGTGTCAGGAGGGGTTCACGAGGCCGCCTGCAGCCACCACAGGCAGTCGGCATCCACAGCAGCAAAGGAAAATCATGACAGCCTCGGCGAAGGCCTCATGCCACTGAAATGGCTCTTAAATCTATTTTGCATGTGTGCAGTAGCAAAGAGAGAAATGGAGGGAGGTAGATCACAGAGAGTAAGTGATCTCTGAACTAGCCAGAGTGTGTTTCTTTCCTAAATAGCCAGTAATTTACATAGGACCCACTTTTAATTGGCTCACTGTTTGAGTCTCATCAGTATCATTTGAGTCTCATCCCCTCGGGTATGACTGTGTGAGTTATGTAATAACTGTTTGAAATGCATGTATTAATGGTGATTTAGGGTAGAGATTATCATGTTAAAGCAGCATAAAGGAAGTATGCTGAAATTTCTGAGCACTAATCACAGAATCACTGAATGCTTGGGGTTGGAAGGGATCTTACACATCCTCCAGTCCCAACCCCCTGCCACAGGCAGGGACATCTCTCACCAGACCAGGCTGCTCAAGGCCCCATTCTATCCTGGCCTTGAACACCTCTGGGGAGAGGGCAGCCACCGCCTCCCTAGGCACCCTGTGCCAGGGGCTCACCACCCTCGTAGTGAAAAATGTCTTCCTTATATCCATTCTAAATCGACTCTCTTCCAGTTTATAGCCATTATCTCTTGTTCTACTGTTACATGCCCTTGTAAGAAGGCCCTCCCCAGCTTTCCTATAGGCCCCTTCAAGTCCTGTAAGGCTGCTATATGGTCCCTCCAGAGCCTTCTATTCTCCAGGCTGAACAGCCGCACCTCTCTCATGCTGTCCTTGTAGGAGAGGTGCTCCAGTCCTCTAATGATCTCTGTGGCCTCCTCTGGACCCGCTCCAACAGTTTCATGTCCTTCTTATGTTGAGGGGCCCAGAACTAGACACAGTACTTCAGGTGGGGTCTCACGAGAGCTGAGTAGAGGGGCAGACTCACTTCCCTTGACCTGCTGGCCACTCTACTCTTGATGCAGCCCAGGATCTGATTGGCCTTTTGGACTGCCAGAGCACTTTGCCGGCTCATGTTCAGTTTCTTATCAACAGATACCCCTAAATCCTTCTCCCCAGGGCTCCTTTCAATCCATTCTCTGCCCAGCCTGTATTTGTGCTTGAGACTGCACCGACCCAGGTACAAGCTCTTGCACTTGGCTTTGTTGAACTTCATGAGGTTGGCATGGGCCCACCTCTCAAACTTACTCATATGTCTCTGGATGGCATCCGTTCCCTTCAGCATGGTGGCTGTACCTCCCAGCTAGTGTCATCTGCAAACTTGTTGAGGGTGCGCTCTGTCCCACTGTCTATGTCACTAACATAAATGTTGAACAGTACCAGTCCCAGTACTGATCCCTAAGGGTCATTACTTGTCACCAGTCTCCATTTGGACATTGAGCTGTTGAATGCAACCATCCAGCCAGTTCTTTATCCAGTGAGTAGTTTGTCCATCAAATACGTATTTATCCAATTTATTGACCAGGACGTCACGCAGGACAGTCAGACGCTTTGCAGAAGCCCAGATACTAATACCACAGGAGAGCCCCGAAGCAATGGACAGGCATTCAGATTGTTATATGCTACCTTAAAACCTACATCCCAGGAAGATTTTGGAGTTAAGGACTGTAGAAGACTCTGGCTTCACAAGCAGTGACTATTTTATGTTGCATCAGAGCATGATGCAACATATTGGCACTGAGTACTGCAAGGTGTAGGTATACCCAATGGCTGATTATAATATCCTAGTTAATAATTTTTTTGGCAGTGATGGTGTATTAGTTATTTACTGCCCTATCGAATTGGTCACTGAATTACTGTGAAATTCAGATTGTAAGCACCGCTGTCATTTTGATAATTAGAGGCTCTGTCTTACGAGAATGTGTGCTTGTTAAGTTGTAATTTGCCTAAAAAAATAATTAAAGACAGAGGTTATTTAGGAAGGAAGGCTTAAGACCAAGATTATATTCAAAGGAAATTAAAGACAGGAAGCCCCAGGGTATTACAGCCCTGCCATGCAGCTCCTATTAAAGAAAATGAAGTCTTACAAGCAGCACAAATAGTGATGTCTGCCATAAGGCACTTTCTATTATAAGATCCTGTTTTCTTTGCATATAACTTTGCCAAACTTAAACCATTTGGGCCAAAATTTTCCATGCTGTCTGCCTTGGGCAAATATTTTTAAACGTTTACTCTAAAATGCTCAGCCATTTCTCCAGCTGGGGCTGGGGGGGGGGCGGGAGGGGGAAGATACTGTTTTGCTTTTGTGTGCAGGGATTTGCACAGGCATACATGTGCATATATGCCCTATATATTTATAAATAAGGAACTCTGTCTTTTTGAGAAACGTTTGTGTTTCTATGTTTCTTGAAATCTGACTTTCTTTTTAAAAATCTGGAAAACAACAATTTTAACATGCTTAGACCAAAGCCAAAGACCATGTGTTGGCTTCTTTTCTAGCATGGCCTTCTCTTCATGCTCACACAGGCTGTTGTGGGTGAATCTTCCTGCCTCTTCCAACACCACGGCGTGCAGAGAACCTGCCCTTCATGGGAACACGTATGCTCATATGCAGAGGCTTTTCCAGGCTTCTTTCAGTTTGTGATTCCCTAAAGCAATGCCCTCCCCTCTGCTTTTGCTTTCTGCAACCCTGCCCTGGCAGAGCCCATTCAAAATCTGCTCCTTCCATCATTTCCCTGGCTCTTCATCCTATTTCACGTGTTCTGCTGTCGTCCTCTGTCGTCACCTTTCACCCTGTTCTGTGTCTCAGATGATATTGCATCATTATTTTCAGGTGTCTTCACTTTTCAGCAAGGCAAGGTTTTCCCACATGATAGTCTACTCCTGCAATCGATCCCATGCTTTCTCTCCTGTTGTGAGGTGTCTAAGAAAGCCCACAAAGCTGAAACTTTATTATATGAAACTTTTCTTAAAACCAGCTCATATCATGGCTGACTGGGTAGTGGCATGCCAAACTAGGTGAGCATCTGCATTGAGATTACTTGTCTTTCCATTCATACTACCCCAATTCACCCTTTTCCCCCTTTTACTCTACTGGAATTAGCCTGGTTTGTAAGGTATGACCTGTATTTTTTACAATTTATGCACAGTACCTCACACAAAGTATCTTTCTCTAATCCCTCACTGGCCTCAGGCAGTGGCATGATATACATAGTGCTAAAAAGAATTGATGTGACTTTGAAAAAACCAGTAATTTAGACATTTGAATTTGAAAAATGAGTCTTAACGGAGCCAGTCTGTTTCATCACAGTGGGACTATCAAAGCAGTAGCACAGTCTCATTTTTATGCAATTAGGAGAGAGTATCCTATGTAAGTGCTGAGCACTGGAAATATTTTTGGAGATTTTCTTTAATCTTACATTGTGTGTGTTGTCTTTGCAACAATATTTCTTGCTATGGTAACAACCTTTTTTATTGGAATGCAGAGCGTGGATGTGTAATGCTACATTGACCCTATTACTCCTGAGAGGGATTAACTTTAGGAAGATTTGTTTTGGCCAAAGGTTCAAGGAGGAAACAAAGTGTAAAAATGTGCATTAACTGGAAAAAAAGGCTTGTTTAAGCAATATTTCCCATTATCATATGCCATTGTCCTTTTGTTACAGCCTTAGGTTTGAAGACATTAGCTATTTTTTTGTAAATGACAGGGTGGGGAATGTTCTTTTGCTCACATTATTTTATCCTCATAATTCTTCACATCAGAAGGTAAATGGTTTCTTTCTTGAGTCAAATGAGCAACAGCTGGATCTTCCTGTACCTCCTCCCAGTCTTCCAGTTGAGGATCAACCTCAGCTGTGTCTTTGTGCAGAGGCACAGTGTAGGATCAAGATGGTAATTTAGCATCTCATTCAGCTGATATGAATATGTAATTATAATTAGGAGCTCCAGGGTCCACCAGCACATGTATAAGCCTGGAATTTTAGTTGTATTTGGATGTATTATAAACCTAAACTCTCTAGTGGGTAATAAACCTGCAAGCCAAGAAAAGCCAGAGGTGAGAACTTTGTCTGGAGGTACTGTAGGACTTCCCTGGAGGTCCTTCAAACAGTGAATCATCAATGTTGAAATGCTTGCAGCTGAATTTCCAGCTCAGGATCAACTACAAAAAAAAAAAAAAAGACAAAAACTACAGGCAAATTGGGCAGTTACTTGTCTGTTTGGGATGCCTAGTACCTGATAGACTTTTTCTAACATCAATACAGTCAGTAATGAGGGCAGTAGTGCCTAACTGGTCCTGACTCTATGCTAAGGACTTTTTAAGATGTTCCAAGCATTGTATTTTCTGTCTAAAGTCAACGGGAGAACCAGTCCAGCGATCAAGAAAGGTGAACAGTGTCTAGGACTGTCCATCTGGCATCAGTCTTACAAAGTGTTCTTTCCAGAGGCAGGATCTTGCATTTCCTAAGTGGACTCAGATCCCTGATAATTTGGAACAGAAAGAGAGTAGTAAATATTGCTACTGTTAAAGCTTGTGCTTTTTTCTTTTTTTCCCCTCTCTTTCTCCTGTCTGTGGCTTTGTAACTGTTGTGACCTTCTAATACAGGTAAGGATTGGAGCTTTATTAATGATGGAGGGGTTCATTAATGAAACCCAGTATATTCTTTACCCTTATCCCTAAAGTACTACTTACTACATCTTTTTGTCCCTGTTCCACCTTTCAGATACCACTTGTTTTCACCACATATTACCCCAAACAATACAGAAAGAGGCTAAAACTTCTATCTTTCACTCAGGCAAGGCTGCACAGACGTCAGTGAGTTCAGAGCTCATTCACAGCACTGCAGATATGATACAAAACATTATTTAAAATACACCTTTAGTTTTTGCTGGTTGTTAGAGGTGAGTGAACAGGTGTTTGCTGCTCTAAATGTAGATGGAACTAGGTTGTGTCTGCTCTGTTCCAAGTGAAAATGTGAGAAAGCTTTTTGTATGTCTGATGGTGATTCAAAAGTTAGAAAATCTGTGAAGACCTTATCAGTCCCTCCTGGTGAAAGTGTCATGTATGCTTTAATGTAAAGGGTGAGGAAAAAGTAATTTAATTGGGATTTAAAAAACCCTCTTGGCTCTTTTGAATTCCTCAAATCTTCCAAATTGAAAAATTGAAAGACTAACTGTGTAAGATTGAGTCAAACAATGTTGTTCTAAACTTATTCTCAACTTGCCTCTCAGTAGTTTTCCTTTTCAAGGCTATTTAGTTGGAGAGCTGTTTGCTGGACCGAATCTAAAAGTTTGCAAGGGGCTACAATGAACCAAAGTCCTGTGCATTCCTCTGCTCTTTGGAAATGTTCCAAATGGCAAAACTATAAAAGCTTGAGGGCTAACCTCAAAAACCTGATTTTTACTTACAAAAACCTGATTTTTACATATTACTATATTTGTGAGTGGTAAATTTGTGAACAGCAATTTATCAAATTTTTTCATTTTATTGATTTTTGATTTTGCAAATTTGCTGCAGAGCCAGCAGGGAAAATTTCTAAAGCTTAAAAGCAGCACACTCTTTCAGATCTTGGGACCTGCTAATAATTTTGATTTCTACATTGGCTAAGAAATTAACATTTTGGACATGCTTGTGATTCTTTCAGCCTGCTTGTCCAGCCTCCTCTGGACTCTCTCCAGGAGATCCCTGTCTTTTTTATACCAGGGAGCCCAGAACTGGACGCAAGCCCAGAACTGGACACAAAGTAAAAATTTATCATGCCATTTTTTAAATGAATTTTAGTCAAAATTGACTAAATAAGAGATAAAATTGACTAAAATTGGTAAAACAGCAATGTTGATTAGAAACTTGATGTTCTTTTCCAAGGAACATTGTTGCATGAAAGAATCGCTTCCTTATGGCGCAGGCGAGCGCTCGGTGAGCCTTGCATGAACATTTGTTTGTAGGCACATTGTAAGATCAGATTAATTAATGTGAAGTGTCACCTGGTCTGCCTTTAGTTAAATGTCAGGACTTGATCTTCAGAGACACCAGGAATCAGCTCTGGTTCGAGATTGCTGGTTGTACAACAAACTTTGGGTGAATGTGGTGCTCATCATCTCCCCGTAGCTGTGGTGTGTGGCCAAGGTTTTCTTTTTGGTTTAGTGCCCAGAAGGAGAAGGAAATACTGATCAAATAAATTTTGCATTATTTTATGTAGTAATTGATTAGTTTGTGAATTGACCTGAAGCATACTACTGATGCTAAAACAGGTGGGATAGAATTGTACCATCATTTGATGTGGATGCCAGCCAGGGCTTGGAGGACAAGCGATCCTTTGCAGATTCAGAGATAGTCTTTCTGCTGGAGCCCCTTTGATCTAGCGGTCATGGTGAGCGACAGCTTCCCTGAAGGAGACTTATCTACCAGTGGGGAGGGGACTATTAAAGGAATAATCTTTCATATCCACTTGAAGAAAGGCATTTCACAAATGCCAAAAAAAAGTATGTGTAAATGAATGTGTGCTAATGAGAACTGTCATCAAGAGAATCTTGTGCAAGCAGTTCCCAAAAGGATGCAAGATACTGTGGATAATCAAGACTGTCAAGCCCTGGAAATAAAATACAGAACCTGCAGCAGAAAATGTATGTTTCAAAGACTAGCACGAAAAAGCCTCCACATCATATGTGGGAGAATGTCTCTCCTTTTGAGAGACAAGGGCAATCTGTAGGGCAGAAAACAAACTCTCTTTGAGGTGATCTTCAGATGCCATATTAAAATGTCAAATTACACAATGCAGCCACTTTAGGCTAATTTTAGATTATAGAGCACCACTTATTTTGTAGCTAAAGGGAAAAAAAGAGAGGAGGTTGTCAGTGCACCTAGATGTATGCTAGTTTCTCCTCTGGTAGGCCTGGTGTCCTTTCACTAATTTATTTAGATAAAAAGCTCCATGAGATGCTTGTGTGAACACTTCAGAGCCTTCCACTAGGTATTTAAAATGGACTAAAGCAGAAGAGAACAAAGGCCAGTCAGTGTGTAGTGAAAGGATGAGGTGGGACACAGACCTTTGGAAAGGCACTGAAGGATGTGAGTTGTGTAGTCTCATTCTTCAGCTCTTACACATCTGAGTAATAAAGAGAGTGCTGCTTTTAAATGAGGCCCAGAACAGAAATTGCAGTGAGCACTGTGGGTCTGACGTGCAGTGTGTTAGAAGACCACCCGTGATGCAAATGGCATGCAGGTACTGAAGGTCAGGAGTGGAATGTGTTTGTGGAAGGCTATGAGTGCTTTGGACTATGTAGTGTTACTCTCCCAGCCCATCAAGGGGAGTTGTGAGTCTGTACAGGTCTTTGAGGATGTGCTTCAGGCTGAGACTGCAGCTCATGGGCACAGCTGTCAGCCGGAAGGACGCGTGACCCAGGAGCAGGGTCGTGAGCCACTGGCATTGCTGGAGCAGTGGTGCTGACTTGGATGGGTGCTGCATAAAACCTTGGGTCTAATGAGTGTAAATGGCTTGCACGCTCCTCTGCTTGATAAGCAGACCCATCCTGCAGTAACAAGTTTTAAAGGGAAAACTGCACTTGTAGCAACACTGGCTAAAGTTGTAAGTGACTGAGGAAATGGGGGTGGTTTAAGTTTGAGGCCTGGGGGCGTGTGTACTAAGGACAGCATTCTGCTCCTGACTCTGTGAGCGTGAATGGTGCATGTTAGGCTCCCAGCCAGTGTAGCTCCGACTGTGCAATTAAAAAAACAGAAATACTTTTTCATTTTAATGGATGTTATGTTTGAGTGCAAATTGTTGATTTCTTGTAAGTTTGGTATTGCAGTTACTGAAGAAAATGGAGCCAATTACAAGTATTTGGCAGCCCAAATTAATAAATTTCCTTGCTTTTCTATTTCTTCTATCCTCTTTTTATTTAATTATAAGATTTTTAAAAATTGTGCTGCAATTACCTCGTCCTATGCATTATGTAGAAGGTTGTTGAGAGATGCATGATTATAAAACCCAGGCTGCTCTGTGCTAACATTTACATCTTTCTCAGCACTAGCATGAAGAGATCCTAAATTTTCTCAAGCTAAAATGTAGCTGGAAAGTTTCTGGTAAAAAGCAATTTGCATTTTTGGATAACAAACAGAAGAAAGGGCAGATACAATTTTCCAACACCTGCTCCAGTTTTTAACTTCTTCCATTGAATCTCTGTATGGTTCAGAATTGGTTTTTTGCCTTCCCCTGGAATGCCTAAAATTGGCTTCTGCCAGAAATAAAATATTAGAATAATTGGATTCTGTCCTTTCTCATTATATCAGTTTCTGTTTCCTTCAACATGCAATCCATAGAATAGATGTTTCTAATTTTTCCTGAAAAGTGTCTTTCAACAGAAGCTTTTTCCATTTGCTTTTGGAATACCAGAATATTTTGTAATTATGCAATCATCTTGCTCAAGTTACTTGTTTTCTATTAAAACACTTTGTATTGTTTGAGGTATCATCTAAGAAAGATTTAGGAAAAGTCAGAATTTAAGGTTACCTTTCTGTCTGAAAGTTGCTCATAGAAAAAGATAACTAAACAGGCTTGTTCTTTTGAGAATGATGTCAGAATTTCTCTCTAGATTCCAATTTTTTATAAACTCTTGATCGAATTGCATCATTCATCTTAACTCTTGAGTAATAGAAGCCCCTTGCTAAGGTTTCCGTGACTCTAGTTTAATGGATGAACTCTCCGCTGGTTTCTCAAAACTATTATTCCAGCTACAAGCTGATGCATTTGAAATAAATTTGGACTGTCATATGAGAGATTGCCACTGGTAAGGGTCTGTTTAAAATAAAATTAATAACCAACTAATATTGTCATTGGTGTCTGTTAGGATATTTGAGGCAGAGATAAGTTTTAGGAAGATTAAACTGATTTGACAGACTTTTCATTTTTTAACTTCTGTGGTAGCTTGAGATTAGGTAGGAATTAATAAACACATAGCTAGAAAAAAATCATCTGAACTGAGAAAAAAGAAAAATAAAGTAGCTCAGTTGAGCTCAGTCAGAAGGAATCCTGGCACTGCTGGGCTTTGCTCGCTAGTTATGTTCCTGCACACATTACCTGCTTAGCTTCATGATGAAGAGGTGAACAGTGTCAGCAGAGTGGAACAGGCAAGCTCTGCTCTCATCTGCATGTGCTGGATGTGTTTTTGGGCCGGGTGCGGCGTGCGGGAGGCTCTGCACAGCCCGGCAGAGAGCACTGCTCTGACATCGCTAGTGAGACTCCGCGCTCTGTAATGTGGATCCTTCCCAAGGGGCTTTGACTCAGAGTGCAGCTGCACCAGGAACGTGCTTACAGTAGGGCATGGGCAGGTTAAGAAAACACTGACTTATGTCTGAAAATGGTTCTAGGGTCAACTGCTACCAAGACGTGAAAAGCTCGCTCTGGAGAAGTGGCAGTGTCTGGAGGAAGGTCCTGCGGTGCAATGCCAGGGATTCTGTGAATTATTAGCTTTGCAGTATGGAAACGATATATTTTAGCTGGGTTTCTGCATGTATGGCTCACTCCTGGAAGAAGCCATGACTCCCACTGGCTTCAGCGAATGCTGCAAGTGCACAGAGCCTCAGTGGCTCCCAAGTGCTGTGTTCAAAGAATAGTGAGGCTCTGGATTAACCCTTCCAAAATCAGAATTCCTGCAAAACTCCTACTTTATTCTCTCAGGTTTGTGTATACAGGCATTTTCTTAGATATAATCATTCTCTGCATCACTCCAGAAGAGTTTTTGTGTGCAGAGCTGCCCTTACATGCATGTGCAGGGGTCAGTCCTGTCTTGCATTTGATTGTGTCTACATATGCAAATTCTGTGCTTGTCTAAGAAGCTGTATCAACAAAGAACAAATTCTCACATTGTGGACAGAAAAGTTGTGTAATGGAAACAAAAACGTACACATTTGATAGTTAGATTGGATTAGATCCCTGTGCTCTAATGTTGGCAACATGTATTTTTAAAAAATGACTAGGTTTTGATTTTAAGAAAAGACAAGTAACCTTTTCATAGAGCTTATGAAGTCAGCTGGTACTGAGGGATGATTCTCTTGGCGTAAAAGATGTGTTCAGGAGGAATGGGTGTGCCCACCCTTTCACATTCTAGCCTGGAAAGAGATGAGGACTAGGCTGGTCCATGTGATGACATCTCACATGTGTGGCAACTCCAGATTTTAGCAAATACGTTTTGTTTTCATGTATCTTCTTTTATTGGGGAACATTTTGAGGAACCATGTTGTTGTTTTGATATAAAGAGAAACACAGTAGTTAACTGAGAGTATCAGACATGAGGGGCAAAGATGGGGAGAGATAGATGGGTCATGCAAGACTGTCTTCCAGTTATCTCTTCTTACACAGTTTCCTCCTTAAAATGTCACTGCAGGCTTTTTGCTTCAGAATGCCAGCTGTATTGTCACAGGCCTGGGAGTGAATCCACTGAATCCAGTGGGTGAACACTCTTGCTTGTCACTAGGCAGAGAGAAAACTGCTCAAATAAAGTGTTCTTGGGATAACTCTTGTTTCCTTCTCTTCTGTAATGTTCACTGAGCAGCTGAGCTGCTTGTCTCCCATTTGGCCACTGGATCAATGTCCAAAGCCTCTTCCTTTCTTAGGAAGCTTGAAGCCATTTGAGGTACGCTCTTTGCACTCTGGGCCAGAGCAGAACCTTGTTAGAAACTATTCACTCTTGGATGAGCATCAGTGCTGTTGGTTGTCTTCTCATTTTTTGCTTAAATGTCAATTAGACAAGAACCCTGATATTATCTTTCTAACTACTTTTTTAATTGTTGATTTTTCTACATTATGCACAAGCTATAAAAAGGCTCTTCATAGCAAAGTCTGCTCAGTACCAGCATATTTATTTCTGTAGGTTATTTTTTTCTCAAGTGTCTGTGGTTCAAATCAGTAAAATAGACACAAGAATAAAAGTGAGGATGGAGAAGGGCAATTTTGTGGGTGTATCTCAAAACTGATAACACTATTTTGTGCTGCACTGAGATATTTCATTGCTTGGTTAGTGCCAGTGCATGATCCACATGCCTGAGACAAGGGGAGAGTAAAAGGAAACATTTAAAAGTTTAGCTACAGCATACTGTTGGTATTCTTAGAGCCAGTTGGATAGAAAGGGTTGTATATGCTTTATCCAGATAATGAGTGAGATTTGAAGCTTTTTTGGTTGGTGTCCAGATTTCAAGACATTATATTCTGCTTGATCTGCTCTTTTCTTACCTAAGGGGCAGGGAAGCATGGAGAGAGCAGCTGCAGCTCAGTCCCTGAGACTGAAACAGGTACCTAGTAATGGGCTGTGCCCAGCGACTGCTTCTGAAGGTGGGGAAAGCTGTGCTCCACGTAGCTGCTCCTCTCCACATGATCAGATGGGCACCCTCCAACCCGTACTTAGGGCAAATTAAGTTAATTTGTCCTTCTTTCCTAAGTGAGATTTGAAGTTAGGGAAAGTATAGGAAGCCAATTAACAATGGCAGGACATCATAGCCCCAGCTGTTTGGAGTGGAATGACCAGGAGGGAGAGTAGAAAACCTGTATCTAAATGGCAAAATGTGAATTCGGACACCTGTACTGCAGAATTCTCTTGAAGGAGTAAAAAAGAGGCAGCACTGGTTCACATCTGAAAGATGATTATGAAATCAGAGATGCTGATGGGACATTTACTGTGTGTGTGCTGTGGCTGTATTCCCTGGAACATGGAGGAACGTGAATAATTAGGTTTAATATTCTGCACTATTTGTAGAACTGGAATTGGAGGAAGGACAATAAGGAGATTCCTTTGTAGAAGTGTTTGTACAGATTGTGTTTATAGGGGTGAATAAAAATAAATAAAAGCAGCAGAGATGGAAAAATTTCCTCATGCTCTTTCACCTCAACTGAATCCATACTTGTCAGGGAAGGGAAGGCTTAAAAAAAGAAACCCTCTGGAAAAAGTTTGAGAGCTGCTACTTTAATCTTCACCTTCTGAGAAGTTTCAAATATCAAGAACAGAGAGGGAGAGAGTCTCTAATTAGCAAAGGAGGCAGGTAGGACATTAATTGATTTGTTATGCTGCTGCTTTGACCTGTGCTGTTTTTGAGAACAATGGAAGAGCTGTAATGTTCTTCAGCGGCAGACTAGAGCTTTTATGCAGTAGCAGCCTAGAAACCTTTGATCACAAACTGTTGATGTAAATCTGTAATTTTAATGATAGTGCTCTTTGCTACATGTATTTTAATTTTATTCAGTTTTTCTTTGCGTAGGAATTAGTTTCACAGAGTTTGGGCTGCTTTCTCATTTTACAGAGTCCTTGGAAAGTCCCAAAATTGATGTCTCTCTTCCAGTAGTGCTATAGTAAAAGTCCAGTAACGTTTGTGAGGAAGTGAATAGTATGTTTTTATGTATGATGCTATTCATAATAAACCTGGAAAATAAGAAAAGGGGTAAAGAAGGTGAAGAAAGAGAAGGGAATTCTTTTCATCTCTCCTGGATTGCCATTCAGGGTCAAACTTACTATGTAACAGTGTCTGTCATGGCTCTGCAGGCCTGAATTTCACAGTGAAACATTATACTGTCACTGCATAGTCCTTTGAAAGTTGCCTTCAGTAAAGGCATTTAATAGTACTAGGAGTTAAATTAATAATTTAGAACTAGAGACACATTTGATTTCAAGAGAGTACATAAAAATAATATTATAAAAGAAGTGGACATACTGTGATAGCTTGATATCAAAAACTGTTGGCTTAGAAAGATGTGTGGGTTTAGGCATTATTGGCTTAGTTGATTGTTGTGGAGGAGAACAAAAGAACAAAAAGGGTGTCTCAACTTCTATATAGCCCTAGAAGCAGAAGCATTGATAGAGAATTTAATGAAAATGTGCAACATAAGCATACAAACATATTGGAGGTCTGAAAATAGAAAGGGCTAGGAGCTTTTATTTGCAAAAACCAAAGGTCCTAGGCACTTTGAATGTAATTCTGCTGATCCTTTTGACACTTTTTTTCAGAGAAGGACTGCTTTTCCTAGTCCCAGAAGCCAGTTCAAAAAAGGTCAGGCACTTAGCCTGAGATTCAGAAAAAAATTGCATGTCAGATTGTCTAAGTTCCTTATGTAGCCAAAGAGGAAAGATCCATCACACCATGAGCAATAATCAAGATACAGTACCCTAGATAGATGAAATGACCTTTGCAAGTGCCTGTCCAACATCATAGTCCAATAGCAACAAAAGGATCCTGGATCTCACTTTGTCTTAACTAAACTCTGAATATTAAACAGCATAATTGTATGGTAAAATTATTCAAGTAAACACAATTATCTGGGCATGTTGTTTTGGAAGGGATTTCACCTGAGACAAAGAAAAAATAATTTTTTATTTGGTAGAAGAATGTCCAGATAGGGAAATGAGCTTGTTTATTTGTAATGATATAACTCAGCATCTGCATAATGGATAGAATTTTAACTGTGGGACAAATCCATCTATCAAAGCAAAGTGTTGCTTTTCCTGAAAGGCGGCTTCTTGTCTTTGCCCAGATGGCTCAGTGTGCTTAGGAGCTTCAAATCAGTCTTTTCTGTACGGGCTGGGAATTTTCTTGATGTTAATATTACCTGTTTGTTCCTGCCTACCTTGAACTGTGCTTGTGCCTGTGATTATGTGAGGTATCTCATTATGTCAGTGAGGAGTTCATGTAGACTGAGGAGTGTGTTACGTACAGAATGAGGGAATTCCTTACGTGAAAGTACAAGTGAAAGACTGACATTTACATCTTCCAGAGAACACGTTTGTCTATTTGTTTATTAAGCATCATTCCCTCTCATTTCATGGCCTCTCTGTAGTAGAATAGAGAATAAAATATGTGCGTGCAGAAGAACATCCAGTCCTGCTCTGGAAAAAAAACCCTTCAGCCAAAATAAGTATTTGATGTAATATCAGGCACCTGGTATAGACACATCATCATTGGTTTCAACTTTTCTTCATGACTAACAAAAATTAGGCAACATATACCAAAAAAAAAAAGCCTGTAGGCCAGATGGTTTTGAGAAGTGAATAACGCGAGAGGTGAAGTAAGTATTTGACAAGAATGCACAGGGAGAAGATTAATCATCACTTCAATGCTCCATGCCCAAAACAATTGTGTCTTTCCTTGCCTGTGATGTCTGATTTTGAATAAGACAACAGGCGTTCCCTGTGAGACAGACAGACTTTTCAGGGAAGCCAGCGTTGTGCCGATGTAACCGTCCGCCCAATGCAGAAATCTACAGCAGAAACATTATTCTAAGGACTTGCACAGTTCAATCACAAACTACCATGATGGTATGCAAAAGTTAACTGATTAATTGTCTGAGATGTGCAATAGAACCTGTTTAAATAGTTTAAAATCCTGGTCATCTCATTTTAAAGGTCACGTTGACTATTCATGCTTTTTTGTTTTCAGTAGGGTTCATAGGAAACATACAGGAAATTTGAAAATGTATCGAGGTTGGGTTGCATGGGAGGCAGGCAGCACCTAGACACTGCAGCTGCTCTCAATTTTCCAGCCTTATGCATGAAATAATGTGAGAGTGATGTGTGTGTATGAAACCATCACTGGACATGTTTTCACACCCGTACATCTACCCTACAAGGAAAGGCTGAGAGAGCTGGGGCTGTTCAGCCTGGAGAAAAGAAGACTGAGGGGGGACCTAATCAATCTTTATAAATATCTTAATTATGGGGTGCAGGGGGAATTGGCCTGCCCCTTTTCAGTAGTCTGTGGAGACAGGACAAGGGGCAGTGGCTGCAAATTGGAGCACAGGAAGTTCCACACCAACATGCGGAGGAACTTTTTCCCAGTGAGGGTGCCAGAGCCCTGGGACAGGCTGCCCAGGGAGGTGGTGGAGTCTCCTTCTCTGGAGATATTCAAGACTCGTCTGGATGCCTCCCTGTGCAGTATGAGCTGGGGAGCTGCTTTGGCAGGGGAGTTGGACCCAATGATCTCTCAAGGTCCTTTCAAACCCCTACGATTCTGTGATTCTGTGATCAACATGCACACAGCAGCTTGCACAGACCGAACGCTGTATTTGTAAGCAGACTCCCCTACTTCTTTGAAAGTGACTAAGTAAATATTTGTTTAGTTGATAGTAGCAAGTACTAGAACAGAAGAATATCAAAGGGGATACAGGCCCAGAACATTATAACTATGTGCTGTGTTCTCCCTTTCATTCATGTAAACATAAGGTATGTTTAACACGGTGAATCTTTGCATTTTGATGATGACAGTAAGTATGACATACCAACCAGTTTCAGAATAAATTAATTTTACAATCAAATTCTAAAAGCAAAGATAAAAATCCCTATGATAGATTTAATAATTATTTGCATTTTAGTTGGACCCAGGTATAGGTTGATGCCTCTAAGGAAAGAATATTTTAGTTAAAGGCTATCCTTTTGTCACAGTTTCTTCTAAGGACCCAACAACTGTGCACAAAGTGTATTAAGCAAAGGAAACACATGGCTCATGTATACACAGGCAGATATAACTAGTTCCTGGTCCACACACAAACACACTATGGATGTGTATGTATATACATACATAGGTTGTACACAAGTACAAAATATGACAAAAACATAAATTTCTGAATTCTTATGTCCCTGATTTATGTTATCCAGTAATATTGCATGACTATTTGATATATTAAAAATCTGCCATGATATTTAGAGCGTTATCTCCATTTCAAGAGCAAATTTTTTTTCCCCCTCTTTACTTTCAGGGCTATCAGCCCTCATTTCACATCCTGTTTTGTGGAAAGTTTCAACAGGTTTGGGTTTCACATTTGGGAGAGAGGAGAATTAGTAGTTCAAAGACTGTTCAGATAAGCCTGACCTTAACTGACACAGCAGTATGTTAGTTTCTGCTCGGTGCAGGAGAAAAAGAGAGTAGGGATATTGCCAAGAGCTGAACAATCTTGACGGTTTCAAGTGCATGTTTTCTACAGATGACTTAAAGCAGAAGACATAGACATTTTTACAGTTATGCATATTTTGTCTCAGTGACCTCACAGCAGATGTGAAAAGCAAGAAAATTGTTTCCTAGCTACCAGAATAATTTTTTCCCTGGGGCTGAGGGCTACGCAGATCATTCCTCACGCACTGCTGCTGCTAGCGTGGTGGCAGCCTCCAAGCAACGTCCTGATGGCCGCCTCTGCAATCCCCTTGTGTCCTCAGCCATTGTTGGGGCAGAGACTCCCCTGTGTGGGTTCTGCTTCTGACCCCTCCCCTCCTGGCACTTTCCTGGCACTTGGGTGGTCACACTGGATGCTCAGCCTTTGATTAAAACTAACCTGGGTTTGCATGTTCTCTCTTTCTGGGTTAAACGAGGTTTGCAATTGCTTAGTGACTCCATTTCCTTTCTGCTGCTCAAATAACTTCATTCTCTGGGTAAAAGCATCTTACAGGTGTATGTGGGTTTTTGTGATGGCACATGAATTGCCTTTATTCTTCCTCCAATAGCAGGAGAAAGGCACGAGAAACATGACAGTGGTTTCAGAAAAACTCCCTGAAAGGAAATGTTCTTTCCTTATACCTGGTAATCAGAGCTTCACACCCAAAGGTTTATCACCATTCAAATTCTTCTCTTGAGGTTCAAAAAGGTTTCATTTCCTTGTAATGTAGTTCTTGATGTTGTTGTCATTGATGAAACATTTGGATCTTTTTGTATGTAGTTCCACTTTTGGTCCTAATTATGTCAGGGAGCATTAGGTGCTCATGTAAGAAGCAGATAAACATACTCTAGGCAGCAGCAGCAGCAGCAGCACATGCTCACCGTGATATCCAGCCAACATTCCTCAACTCTGACCTGGGGACCACCTCTGGAGATAACAGTTCCTTCTTATCAGCAAGTCCTCACTTCCTCTGCCAAGACTGTTCGCAGAAAGGCCATGCGGAGCCAACAGCATGGATTTGTACAGCAGGGCCTTGTTCACCAGAAGTGGTTCCGTACGCCACCAGAAAACTGATCTTGCAATATGTCTGTGTTCCCATTTCACCAAGAGCTCGAACCCCAAAGAGCTGGCAAAGTATCAATTCTAGGACTCATTTGTTTCCTCAGGACCTGGCCCTTAACGTACCTGCTTAAACGTACCACGAATTGCACACATACCAGCTACACTTTGCAAACCAGTAGCTGCTGTTACTGCTTTAAAGAGGAAACTTTAGAACTGCTGAATATTTATTCAAACAACATTTGGATTACTCTCTCAACTCTTACCTGCTCTCAGTGTGGGTAGTCAAGTTATAAAATGAAAAATACCCTTTGTGTGACTTATTATTTGCCAGAATCACAATTTAATTTTTTTTTTCCTTCACTGGTAGTTTCACAGTAATTGCTGGATTTCTGTTGTGAAAAATCACAGCCACATAATCAGAGAGGTGGCTGAGAGACCAGTTGCCTTAAAGGTTTTGGTTCCACAGACTTGCTCATCTGCTGCTCGATAGCAACACCAGATAGCGACACAGGTTCTCATAGTGCCAACTCACCCTGACTAATTCTGCAGATAGCTCTTTTTGTAATGTCCATGGAAAGATTAAAAATTAGTTACTGATTTCTCAATGAAATTCGCCTGTTCTTTCCAGTCCTGTTTACTATTGCTTTTCTAGGATGGCCTTAAAACATTCCATGATTTTACTTCATGTATCTGTCTGAGTATGAAGCTATGCTTGTGCATTATTTAACACTCCTCAACTGAGAAGGTCTGCATCTGGCAGAGCTGGGTGTTGATGTCTTTATGGATGGGAAATTTGGGGTTTATATTATAGCAGAGACTCTGCAGGATGTGATACTACAATTTAGGGGTCTAATTTCTTGGAAAATGATGGATGAGATCTAGCTTTGTTCCTGTTAAGCTTTCGAAGAAAGGGTGACACTGGTGTATACTGGTGAATTCTGGTGTATTCCAGTGCTGTTTAGTTGTTTGCTTGAAACTGAAAGTCTGAAGAACAAGAAAATATTTTTAACCTGGGTTAAACATATGTATTTATAGAATACCTACATTCTCTTTATATTTTATTTTTAAAGAAAGGCTGAAATAAGCTGGAATTTTGAAATATCTTTCTCTTGGAATAGGAACTTACGGAATATTTATTTATTCTGATGTGGAATATTTCTTGTCTTACAATCTGCATCTAGTTTCAGGACACAAGAGAAAATAAATCCCAAAAACAGTAAACTCTGACAAAACTCTGACGATTTCACTTGTGCTATGGAAACATGATGGGGCTAGTTTATTTTCTCCAGAAACTTGTTGGGATTTACCCTGGAAGTGTGAGATCTTCAGGATCGTACTTCTCTGTATGTGATTTCTCTGTGTATTGTACAGAAAACGTTCACTCTGATCTGCTTTGGCAATTATCTTTGCCTTTCTCTTCTGCAGGAATGAATGTTTCACTACACAGTAACTAGGGATTAGATTGATCAGAACGGCAGCCACCTTTCCAACTTCTGCGGGCCAAAATCCTGTAGGATCTATTTTCAAGATATTACTATAGGGCAGAAGCAGGGCTGCAGCCTCGTCGTGCTGTGGGACAGGGAATTCCACAAAGCCTGAGGTCAGGCAGCTTTGCAGGATTCTTCTTAATGCTCCATGACACTTTGGATCCAAAAGCAGTAAATTCCCCCCTCACGAGCATTACAAATGATGTCTTATACTAGCACCAAGAAAGCTTTTAAAAATCTGTTTATGACAGATTTGTTTTAATTATTATAACAAAAAAACCCCAACAAAACAACAAAAGCAAGTCCTGCAAGCTTTCCCTTTAGATTTTTGAAACAAAATGAGCTGGCCTGGGTCCTTCTACAGCATGCAGTGTCAAGACAATTCCATCTTGCATACTTCCTGCTTTAAAAATATTCTGCCCAGAAAATGTGCTCTTAAATTTTGATTGGTCTTTTTAAAGTGATAGGCATCTGTTGTTGAAAATGTTGAGATGAACAGGGAAAGTTTTTTCCTCCTAATCACAGCTTTAGCACTTATCACACTGAAGAGTTACTCCCCTGCTGCGGTTTAACCCCAGCCAGTAACTGAGCCCCATGCAGCCACTCGCTCACCCATTCCCCGCAGTGGGATGGGGAGGAGAACAGAACACAAACTCATGGATTGAGATAAAGGCAGATTAATAGGATAACAAAGGAAGAGGATGATAATAACATTATAATAAAACATGGAGAAACACAGTTGCTCACCACCTGCAGAAAAAGCCCCATGATGCCCAGTATGTTTCTGAGCAGTGATCCCACCTCCCAGCTAGCTTCCCCAATTCTATACTGATCATGGCTTGAGAAGCTGAAAGGTCTTTGATTTTGTGTAGATACTACAGCTACCCAGCAACAACTAAAAAACATCAGTGTGTTATCAACAGTATTCTCACAGTAAATCCAAAACACAGCACTATACCAGAGAATTAACTCTTATCTCAGCTGAAACCAGGGCATCCTTAACTGGAGGTAGGTAAATAGAGGCTCCTTCTGTTGTGAAGGACAGAGGTGGAATAGCAAGGTAGACCCAGGGTTTGATGTCTGTCTGAAGTTCTGTGCTCAGACCACTACATAGCGTTACATTGGCAGATGCTGGTTCATTCAGGCCTCCAGTAATCTAATCATTTTAGGATTTCCAGTGTCTAAGTTCACAGTAACATTAATTACCATGCAGAAGTCTAGCTATTTCACGACAATTAAGAGATTACAGAGAGAATTGGTGGAAGAGTGAATCAGGGGTCGTAGTCCCATTCAGTATACAGCTAACCAGTGCTCAGGCTGATAAACGAAAACAAAATACAAAGCTTGAGAGGAGCCAAAAATGTCTTAATAAATAATTAGAGCTTGCATGCTTCGGAGAGCTGGGTTTACTTGGCAGCGCTGGGTGGTAGGCATTTCTGAACAAACAAGATTGAAATTTATGTCTCAGTGAAGCAATACTGGGAGCCTGTCTGACACGCTGCACAAAGACCATTTCCGACCCTCTCTGCCAGATGAATTTCCTCCCTGTGCCGGAGGTGGGATGAAACGTGGTGCAAGAAATGCCTCGGGTGCGAGATCTCCAAAGGCGTCACTTGTACTGATGAGCCTGTGGGACGCTGCCAGAGGACTAACAAGGAGCTGGGGAGTTTCCTGTGTGCTCCCGCATTGAGGGGCGCTGAGCTGCTGCACCCTCCATGTCAGTGGGCTTGGTGTGGGTTCAGCAGTTGTAAAAACAAACAAACCAACACAAAACCAGGCCTGCAGGTAATAAATAGCTTTCCAATGGTATGATTTACATGTGCCTGCAGTATACACGCTGCAGCTCATTCCCACGTGATCCAGAGAACAACTGAGTTTATACAAGAGAGAATTTTTCCCTTCCTGTTCCCCATGGGACTTCCCTCCCCACCTCCTGCAACAGCAGCCTGGAACAGGGAGATGACTTCACTACCCCCAGCAAATATCCTTCCTGTTGCCCCATTTCTACTCCTTCTGCTCCCATCACCTGCCAGGAGACTAAACCAGCAACAGGTGTAAAATTAATGCTTTCTCTTTTTTTCCCAGCATTGTTGTAACATCCTTCTCTCCCCATTGGCTTCCAAGGGCTCTGTGACAGTCAGCTGCTGGCCCTAAGCTGACTGCTGTCACTGCTTCACCTTTTGGGACCTTGTGCCATGCTACCACATGAAAAGGTTTGTTTGCTTTAAGAAAGCATGTGCTGTCATTGCAGAAGAATGTATAAAATCTGGTGTCAATAAGCTTAATTGGGGGTGGGGCTTGGGCCTGATTGGGTTGGGGGAGAAAGAGGTGAAGTTATTGCCTCCTGCTGAACTCTGTGAAGAGGTTTGGCAGCTTGGCTTTGCTGGGGAGGATTGCAGAGCAGTGACCTGAGGTGTGTGAGTAAAACCCTCTGCTGAGGGCTGGAAGGAAAATTGCAATTAGTGGTGGTCTCTTACTGTTGCTGATGGCAGTCAGCTCTGACATGCTGAGCAGAGATAATGTGGAGGTGCATGGGGGTATTAGAGCAGAGCTGGTGGGTCTGGGAGGGGTAGCTAGAATTGCTAAATGAGAGGAGGCTTTATGGATCTGGGAGAATTGGAGAGTCTGAGGGAGAAGCTTGCCAACTGAACTAGAGAGTCTTGGTTCCTGCCCGTATAGCTCAGCCTTCCTAGGAAGACACTTCAATGTGTGTTTGATTAAGAAGAAAATGGGCAGAACAAGTGGAAAATAACAGTACATCTCAAAGAAAATTCCAGTGGGCAAGAGCTGTTGGTTGGCTGCAGATAGAAAAGCTGGGCTGTTCTAAGTGATCTGCTCTTGAGAGGTAAGCAAAAAGGGTACAAGTGTACACTTCAGCATATGAGAAATTAAAGGGCTGTGCAGCTGCTAAACAATTAAAGTTGATGTGTTTGCCTCTATTAATGCAGCATGTTTGCCAGCGCTCAGCAGTTGGATTAAACTCAAAGCATATGTTCCCTGGCTGTAGGGTTCTCCTGTGCTGGGCCACATCCGTCACTTCTGCTCTCTCCTCAGCAGAGCAGCTGGAGTTCTGTAAACCAGCAGGATCACTCACTGAAAGTCCATCGATCCTTGCACCCCTTTCAGGGCACTCTTTAAACTTCCTTTTCTTCTATGCCTGCTTCTTTCCCTGCGTAGATGCTTCCTGATTTCTTCTTTTTTCTTTCTAATGCTTTTTTCTTATTATTTTCCCTCCTTTCAGGGCTGAGACACGACTGTCACTTGTTCAAAGCATTTCCAGACCAAGTACCTTTATGTTCTCACTTTTGCTTCCTTCGTGTTTTGGAGAGGCTCCTTAGAAGCACCCCAAAAGAAACCTTTCTTATACACAAATTCACCAGCAGCAGGCTCCTGCTTTCCTGAGATTACTTCTGTTTCTTGTGATCAATACATGTCCAATGCTTCCTTGCTATTTTCAGTCTTGTTTAGATCGTAAATAATTTGGATCAGAGACTGGTCTTTTTATTACAGTTGCTGAAAACTTAGGACAACTAGATCTTGGCTTGCATTTAAGGCTCTTAGTGAATCCTAAGCTGTTGATAACAAAATAATTCAACAGAGTGAAATTCATCTCCCGGGATTGGGTATTTGCTACAGCCTGTGAATCCCTTATAAAGATTAATATTTTCCATATAACATACTGATGGCTTTGTGTTGTCCACTAATCTTTGTAGTTGGCTTGAAACCTGGGGTGGCAGTGAGTCAGAATCCTGGGGTTTGGCTCTGCGTGTGTTCTGCTGATTACCTGCCTAGTGAAGTCGGCAGGCAGGGCAACCTGTTTGGGTCGTCCTACAACCGTGTCAAGTTCTTCACTAAATCTCTCTCTAGGAAAGCAGGTTGAAGGTTTGAGGTGAAGATGTTCTTTATGATACAGATTTGCTGCTATGTGAAACCTAAGGATGTTGTAGGAGGACATCTCTTTCTGTGAATTTACTAGCTTTAAGGTAACATGGTGAGAAGAAAATGCAAAAATCAATGACCTTTCTAGAATGCAAGACTCCAGGCTTTCCTCTTGAAAGTGAAACTAGTGGCACTAAGGCAATTAGAGAGAACATGTTGCCTACATTTATGCCATTTTTGTTTGAGTCCTTATAGATACTTGAGACTTCTTGTTTGCAGTTTTTAATAAGAAAAAACCGAATTCTGCTCTTCTGTTACTGAGTAGAACTGTGTGCTTTGAGTCCTGCTAAGCAGAGTTGCAAAACCTGGATTTGCAGCAGTTATAGGAATTCCTGCAATGCAGAAGCTTAGTCCTGCCAATGACGGACTGTCGGTGACATAGACTTTCTTCTCTCTTCTTGTCTTCTGTTTTAGTATTCTCAGACTGGTCTGCCTCATCTGCTCTACTTCCCAAAATCTGCTTTACCAAACCTTTCCCTTGTTCCAAGCAGGCCTCCCTACCTTGTTCTTGCTTTGGGTAAGGCCCGCTCACAATGTACTGGGTTTGAAGACTGCCATTATTTTAGCCACCAGCTTCAAAACAGGTGATTAACCATTTCTTACAGCCATCCTAGAGGAGTGACAGGAAACTGCAGCATAACAGGGAGCTGTGTCCATGCTGTGGCCCTGAGATGGTGGCTGCTGTGATGGGTAGTGTACAGCTACAGCTGTATGCAGAAGGTGAGGCATTTGTGTGACCCTCCCATGGCCTTTGTCGCTTCTGATCTAGCTGTGCAGAAGAAATGCACAATTAGGAATTAATTATTACTAACTTTAAATTGATGGAGAAAAAAAAATAATAAAAATTGGGTTTGCTGTCACACACATGGTCCAGGTTGTGTGCTGGTGATCCCAGACCTGTATTATGTAACGATCCAAATCCCCTGTACCACTTGGTCGTTGGCTTGGAGTAGGATCTGGGACTGAGTCCAGCAACATGGCTAGCATTTGCTCTCTTGGATCCTGCAGCGGGGGGTGTGGGGTGGGTTGCAGAGATACAGATTATGGTTAATCAGCTGTAAGTCTTGGGAGCTGAGCTCTCTGGGGCATGATTGCAGGGGCAGGGTGTGAGCTGCTGGGATTTGACAGCAGGAAGTGGAAAGAAACCAGAAAGCAGCAGAAAACCACGAAGAGCAGTCGTGAGCATGGCCCTGAAAGGCAATGGCAGAAGGGCTCCACAAGATGCAGAGCAGAAAGTGTAACTGGAAATCATGCATGATTAATCTACTTGCTGTTTTCTCCTTGTGTTGTGGAAACTTGACTTTACGAACTGAATTGCACCAAAGAAGTATCTGGTTTGTATTACCAATCTTGTCTCCATGTGGAAACCAGATCAAACGCCAACATTGTCTATTCTTTTAAAGTCCCATCATGTTTTACTACATGTTTTGATATCTCTCCTAACCATTTTATTTTTCTTCATTATAAATGATTAATTGACTAGGCAGTTAGCCTCCCTTGAGCATCACAGGGATCTAAATGGCTTATTTTGCCAAAAAGTATTTGTTACTGGATCAGAAAAGCTTGACTAGCTAGTAGGGAGGGAATTCTTCCCAATAAATATTCCCTCTGGGTAAAGCGTGCCTCTGAATTGGAGGGAAAAAAAAAAAGAGGCTATTTCTGAGAGGTGTTCTGAGTGGTTGTGCTTACTGGTGAGGTCAGAATTGTAAGCAGTGCTTTGCCATTCCTGCCTTGTGAAGATGTTCTCAAGGGCAGCAACAAATTAAATTCTAAAGGATGTTTATGGGTTTTGACAGGGAAGGAAATGTTACAATAGGGAAATTCAGATCTAGAATTCACACTTTAATAGAGATACAATATTAATGTTATTGATGCACACAACTCTGAGGTGCTGCTGGACTGTAATTTCTGAGACTGGCTAGAGAAAGGGAAAGACTGTGATTTTTGTCAGTGCAAATGTCAGGCTCTCAAAGGATTTGCTCCTGTTTTAACTAGTCAGGAGAGAAGTATTAGACTCATAATACACAATGAATAAATTCTGCTTCCTGCTTTCAGATCTCTCAGTCAGATAGGTGAAGAAAGAAGATGGTAAAAAGCACTCAAACAAAAGAGTGAAAGTCATATTTGGTCTTTTTGGACAAAATGAGAGGAGCTGCTGTGAGAGGGGCTGTAATAAGAGTTGTTTCAAAAGGGAAGGGAGGCAGGAGGTGGGATGGCCTCTCTGCCAGATTTTGATTTAAACCTGAACACAATGGTGAGGCACCTGTTGAGAGCTGAAAGCTTTTCTAGAGATTTTGGTGCTAATTGTCGCCTCGCAGCTGGAGGATTATGTGTAACCTGAGCAGCTAGCCCTGAAGTTCTTATAGCAGCCTTGACAAGTATTGAAGGAAAAAGTTCCTCTTTTTCCTACAGTTAATACCTCAAAGTAGTGTTTTATAAAGTTTGTCTTTAATCTTACCTTGCTGTGATGCCCTTTCAAGATAGAGAACTACAATCTACAATAAAGCCACTGTAAAATCAAGGATGTTGTTTTAACTTCAAAAGTAACTGTAGTTCTACTAAATACTATCCCATATACAGAGCTGAGTCAAACCTCCCATTCTCTGTGCAGTAGGCTCATGTGTTTTGGGGTTTTGCCTCTGCATTTAAGAAATACTTTCCATTGTATAAACATACTTAATCTTAATTGATCCTCTGTTGCCTGGAATTGCTGAGCTAATAGAACAAATGAGAGTTCATTTTATGGTGGTGGGAGACCCCTGCACTTCACTCAGTCCTGCTGGGATCAACATAATAGGATATGGGATGCACTCATGCTTTGGTTTATTTTGCACTTGTTTTTTTCTTGCCACAAGAAAACGGAAGGCCAGTTTTGTGGCATCAGTGTCTTATCAGTCATCTGAAGACAGGCTGTGGAAAGCAGCACTGAAGTAGTAGTAATTGGATGATCTAGGGATGACACAGGGATGGAAGACATGCAAGTCATTACATTAGGCTATTAAAACCTGGTTCTCCTTCATTTACTCATAATCCAAAGCAACTGTGGCAATATCTCAACACTTACATTAAAGAGCAGTCATATATGACAAACAAATTCAGTGCAAATTTGGGGTTCTTAATTTACTATTGCCTGGACTCTTTAACAATAAATAAAAATTAATCTTTAAAAATATTTTGTACATGAGCACTGCAGCCTAATGTTCTTGGAGAACATTGGATATGAGCTACTTTACAAGCAAATCAAAATAGTTGCATTCATGATCTGCTCCACTTTTCCCTAGTGTAATCAATCTATATTAAAAAAATCATGAAAGCACTGATAAAAATAGCTGAAGAATATTCCTTCTTCCAAAGTTCTGTCTTTAAAAGATACTGCAAATGCATATACTATCTAAATAATTATTAGGAATATGACAACTTTTGGTGATGTTAAGGACATTGCAGCATTGAATTAAAGTGTTAGAAAACGCATTGGACCATCTTGTCTCTCTCCTTGATAACACTGGATTGGTCCCCAAAGTTGATTTATTTCCTGTACCCTACAAAGTACTTCAGATTTAGGACTAGGACTAGTTCAGCTCCTGTCCAAAAAAAATCTGAATTTCAGTAGTTTTTCTTTTCATTTGCTTAAGAACAAGAGCTGTAAAAGAGGAACTTAAAACCTTCTTATAAGCCAGGGAAATAGCATTGGATTGCATATAGAGCTCTTAACATATACTCCTAGCTTGAACACCCTGCAGTTGACCGGGGTTTTTTTTAAACTTCTGTTGGAGGTTTTCAGAAGGGTAAAGCATCCCAGCCTTTACAGCATTAACAAATACTGAATTATCTCATTTAGGTTCAAACTGTAATGTCTGCAGTGAGGAACTGGATGCTGACTTTATGAAACTTAACAATGGAGCCAGTAGTAACACTGCAGAGTGATGAGTGTCAAAGGGAAACACCAACTGTGGACTTCAGCTGTGGCTTCTACGAAGGTAGAACCCTTATCAGAGCTGAAGGATGAAGAGCTTATCTCGAGTGTCCCAGTGAAAGAACCATAGGTTTAGCAACTACCTCAGTGGCTTTTCTTTGTTTACACTGTTAGGGAGAGGGGAAGGCATTCCCTGTAACTGTCATCCAGTGCTCTTTAAACAGCTTCCTTGAAGTTGCAAAGGGTTTATTTTCTCATTTGATTTATCTTATTGTTTGTGTCCAGTAGCTCACAGTGGGTTACCTATAACTCGCTGAACAAGTAGACAGACTTCCACTGCTCACATAAAATGGAGCATTCTTCAGTGGGAGAGTGAGAAATCAAAAGGAAAAAATTATTTCAGTGTGGTAATTGCATCAACTTCTATTGTTTTAGCTCAGCACGGTTGCAAAAATAAAATCTGCTAAGAAGAACCAGGCAAAAAGATAGGTGTATACACAGCACTTTAAAAGGCACAGTCGCTCATGTGAAAAGCTGCTAATCTGTAGGCCTGGAAATACTTTGGACTTTTGTATTTTTGAACGATTGAATGACTAAAAAAAAAAACAGCCACCAAAACCAACCAAAAAAATGAAAAAGTGGTGAAAGGAAATCTTCTTGTTGAAGAAATGTAAAAGTAACATTTTTGGCAGGCCACTTTGGGTGATGTCATTCTGCAGAATGTGCTAAAGTCTGTTATTTTCCAGCAGGAACTGATTTCTGAAGGCAGGCAGAGTCTACGGGCACTTGGTGTTGCTCTCAACTTTAGCCAGCCAAGATCTGTGCTTTTTTACACCTCGTTTGATGGTAATAAACCATGCACGATTTTAAATACAGGGCTCAAAGGCTTTTTTTCATATGTATATGCACACAAACACACATACATGTGTGTCTATAGATGTTTGAAATCTTCTGCACACTATTGCGTGGGTTTATCTCTTGGCTGAAGATACACTCGTTGGTAGTGCTGAAGTATTCGTTGCCTTCTGTACTGGGTTCTGGCAGATGAGAACACTAAAAGCAGAGTTGCATTTGGGAAGATAGGGAGAGCCTTTTATCCTCCCCCTGCCCCACACTGCCAGTTCCTTGTGAGGTGGCAGTTCCTTGCTGGTTCTCCCCAGATGCTTGTTACTACTTGGTCAGTAGGGTGTATCCAAGTAGCTACAGTTCAGTGTACCTTTGGGTTTTTTTCATAAGTGAAAATAGGTCCAGCTCTGAACCATGTGAACCTTTGGTAAACTGCAAAGAGCTTTATTGAAAGAATTGAGTAGTAAAAGGATTAGGTCCTACTGAAATGATTCAAGAGGGAGCATGAATCCAGTAGTCTTTGGAGGGTTTAAGGATTGTCCTGTTAAGGCCAATAAATGCAGTCAGCTCGTGCGTTAACATAAGGGAGTGTGGGTATTTGTTATGTTTTATGGGACTGCTTTTGTGATGCCATCTGCTCTGTCTCATCTATTTGGACCACAGAGCCTACTCACATAGTATAGGTACTTTACATCAAAGTTGTGAAGAACACAGCGAGTGGCAGAGAACACTCAGGCCTGACTCTGGAGAAATGCTGTGGGCTGCCAATGGAACACACATCATTGGGGAGAAATTAGACTGGCTTTAAGATTATTGCATATGAAAGAAAAAAGTGCTTAATGTCTTTCACTTCTTTTTTTCTTTTGCATTTCACTTCTGAGGAGAAATACCACTGAAACAGTATGACTTACGCTTTTTTTTCTAGGAATGTGTTAAAGTATTAAGATTTCCCTGTCTTCTGACCAGGTTTATTCCTCCTTCTTGTTTCCTAACAGGGAAGTACTGATTTGGTATGTAGTGATGCAGGGGCTTTCCATAGGCACTAAAGAAAAACTGTTTGATTAATGTATGGAAAGGAAATCTGGTAAAGCCTCTGAAGCTTTCTTGCTGTTAACAAAAAGCATATATTTGATTTAAGCTTGGTGGGCAATCCTTGCTTTAAAAATTACATTATCAAATGTTGTTTATTTCTAAGCTAGTCCTAATATTGAAAGCAATATTTTGGAAACTTTGTGTCTGTAGGCAAATTATGCTAACTCTTTGGCTGTGAAATCACAAATGAGTAGCAATTTTATTATAGGCACACCTGGCTCAGCTGCCTATTATTACATTTGCCTGACACATGGCGTTAGAAGATGTTTTCAGTTCCTTGAAATATTTTCAAAAATTATGTATTTGAGCTGAAATGTCCCATGCTAGTTGTCCAAGTCTGATTTTTAATTTTTTTTTCTTATTTTTTAAACCTTTTGTCAAAACAGGTCTGCTAGTTCTGTGCACAAGACTGGAGAAAAGATTTCTTCAGTGCAAAAAAAATAATCACTGTGCTCTGGGTTGCTTGTTTGGCCTTTTTGTTTCTCCCCTCCCCCCCCATCTTCATGTGCTTAAATTCTAGTAGTTCTTTGTTTTGATGTCAAAAGCTGACACTTGCTTCTGTTTTAGAGGTGTATCCTTTCCTTCTTGGTGGAAATCTACCAGTAGCTGGCCAAGGTGTGAGTGTGTAATACCTCTTTTGTAGGGTTATACATCAGGGATGGCTAATGCTGTTACTCACAGTTGCTCTTGGCTCACGTGGCAGAGGTCTGTATGGTAACCGTACAGGTTGTAACCAATGATGAATCATACTGGTGCCAGCACAATGTCCCATGATAGACTTTCTAGGGGGGTTATTTGCTTGTTTTTTCCAAAACACAATATTGAAAACATTACATTGAAAACACTAAGGTTGCAAATTAGAGCACAGAAGTTAGAAAATGCTAAATAAAAGCTTTTTCCCTTCCCTTTCTATGTGTGGGCTTTTTGGCATTCATGCATTTGATCTACCATTTTACTTCTGGGATGATGTATGTTAAGGTGTGTTTGGGATGGACCTGCTTTGAGGAAGAAACTGCAGATATTAAAGTGCTTAGTTTTTTGCAGGATCCTTGCCTTGCTCTTTGCAGCTGCTAGAATTGATGGGTAGGGCCAAGGGAGGCTGTGGAACTGGGGTTATCTCTTGGTAGTGTAGATGAGCACTGTCCTGGAGAAGTCAGTTCTGTGCTGATGCCTGTCATCGTGGTGCTTTATCTCTAGGTGTGGTGGTGGCTTTCTGGGTGTATGATTTGAGGCGCTCTTGTACAAGTGCTAAGGAAGGTGTTCAAGTCTGACTAGAGCAAATCAATAGAAGCTACGTTTTCTGCACATAGATACCCTGAAATTTATGGTCCTGGGCATTGTGAATCAGTTCATTAAACTGCTGAACATCTTTCATCTTACTATGCTTTAGTGTCTTGTTTGGAAGTGCCACTCATTTAAATGTAGTGGCTTGGAAGATTAATTAGGGTGTGTGAAACTTGTATGGTGGAAAGCTTAGGGAGTACTTATGTAGTAGTGAAAAGCATATTGGGACTGATAAAGGTTGATGGCAAGATTAGAACAATGGAGATAAGACAAAAATCTGGATAGTTGTTCTTCACATCTCCCATTTGAGTCCCGGATAAAAAATGGTTCTCAGACAATTTTAAATTGTCTTTAAAAATGGTTATAAGTTCAAAGCCAGTTTGGCAGTAGTGAAAGTTTTTGTTTTGATTAAAATTTTATCTGCTTCTGTTTCAGAGTAGATACCAGTGCTCTTTACTGAGCCGTTCAACAGTCACTATGCTTCTCAGGTGTGGAAGGTCTAATTAAGAGAAACATCACTTCCAGCAGGCTTGGTACCCAATTGCAAAATGTAAGCAGTAAGTATAAGTCTGCAATTATGTCGTACATTTCTTTTCATTGTGCATGGTCATGCATGTGTGCAACTGTATTACATGTTTAAATAAATTCTTGAAGTATGCTCTACCTGCTGCACATGTTGCTGCAGCAGCTGATGTCTATTGCACAAGCCAGGCACGGTGGGACAGAGGAAGTCTTCCCCTTTCTCCATGAGGCATAGTTTTATTAGGCTGTGTTGTAGATGATGGCATGCTCTGCAGCTTTGCACAGAACTAGCATTATTTTGCTTTTCAAGTGAAAGCTTTCAGTGTTGTAGTGTGTGGAGTTGTTTGTGTGTGACCAGCAGGTAGTGGGAAGAGCTGCTAGTACAGACCTGCTGGTGATGCCTATTGACTGCTGTGGAGAAATGGCCAGTTAAATGTGTGCAGCCTCATGGATTTGCAGGGTGTTACAGTATGAGCAGGGAAGTAGACACACCTTTGTCTAGGGGAAGAACTGGAATCTACTGGCCAAGGAAATGTGAGTAGCATGAAGCATCTGCACAGCATTACTGAATAGGTACCTCACGTTTTCTGCCCAGGGACTGTTAGCCCAGTGCAGCTGGGAGCGGTTTGCATTCTGCCTTCTAGCAGTGTGTCTGTGTACTTTATCATATTGTATAGCCCACCCTCTTCCTTTCCATTATAAGAATAACTTGGCTCCTCAGGATTTAGTCTTTCTGGGAGCCTTGTCTTAATTTTACAATGCAAGGTATTTCAGGGGCAGAGACCATGTCTTATTTATTGCTTTTCTGAGTCATTTAGTTCACTTTTGGATGCTTGACAGATAATAATGTGTTTGATTGCATCATGTGGTACACCAGGTCTGTAGAAAAACAGACTTTCAACTCCATAATGAAGTCTTAAGTTTGATTTACTGTTTACTCATTCGACAGCATATGCTAGCCAGAATTCAGATCATTTAAATTCTATGAACTGACTAAGCCAAAGGCAATATAAAATCAAGTATCATCAGTGTACATCTAATAGTTCACACAGTGTAACGCTGTCTAGATTTTCATCATTAATGTTCCTGGACTAAACACAGAGCACTGGATAGAAGGAAACCTGGACAGATTTCAGCTGGAAAATATTCATGGTATCTAAATTTTCTATAGAATAACATGTTAATGGTTGTCATTTTGCAGTAGTTTTTATACAATCCATGTTTCCCAATTGTTGAGCCCTACTGTAATTAATCTGAAAACAAAACAAGACTTCTTTTCCTTTTTTTTTTTTCCACCCTACCCCTTGTAACTTGTTCTTGTGTGGGCTTTGGAAAGCTGTAGTTGTGGAAACATCAACAAATTAATTCCTAACAAATAATTGAGCTGACAGTTAGAGATGCTCACTTTCTCAAGCATTTAAAAAAATAATAATTTTGTTTTATATTTATTCTCCATTATTAATTTTCCCATTGAGTGAAGCTGAACCTAGTGCAGAAAGCTATGCACTGCTGGATGCTGCTGGCCAGATCTAGGGACATGATGTTCAGTCTAAACAGCGGAGGGAGGAGTAGTGTATTCTTTTTCCTCCTCAGAGACCTGAAAAAATAGCTCATGGAATACCTAGTTCTTGGGCACATGTTAAGCCAAATAAGTTTAAATCGTTGCTTGTCATGTGAGCAACGAACCCAACAAAGTCCATGGACATAGAGTCAGAAACACAGGGTATGCAGTGCCTTTGGTTCAAATTTCGTGGAAGACATGTTAGTTACCATGTTCTGTCTTACTGTGCCAAAGCAGGGTCCCTAGGACAGGTCGCACAGGTCCGCATCCGGACAGGTCTGGAATATCTCCAGAGAAGGTGACTCCACACCCCTCTGGGCAGCCTGTCCAGTGAGTCAGGCTTTCCTAGGAAGGACCAAAGAATGCCTATTTCAGTGTCTGGATATATGGTGAAACCCAACTAAATGCAGGGGACAGAAATGTTGGGGACAGCTCTGTGGTTCCTCCTGTCAGGAAGGGAGTTTAGTGGAACACAGGAGACCAGGAAAACTCTGAGATCACTCAGCAGAGACTAGCTACATCAAAGTAAAAGAACTTGCATGGGGGTAAAAGACTTATTGAACTTCTTTGGGTAATGAAGAGATTTCCACAAGGGAGGTGTCAAATTGATCAAGTCCAAATACTGCAGAACTGGCTTTTGAAGTATTTGATTGGAATCTCTATTCTATTTCAGTTGAATTAGGTGGTCGTGTCAAGCAGTGCTACAGGATTTATTCTGTGAAAAGGCTTGTGGCAGGTAATGCAGGTACTTGGTTTGGGCACTGGGGTCAGTCATCAATTTTGACATAGCTAAATCCTAGCAAGGGAAGTGGGAGACCATCTGGTTAGGTCTGATTCAGTGTCTCGGAGCTTGAGAACTTCCCATCTTATCACCTATGTTTCCAAGGAATAGGTAACTAGGTGCTGCTGCGCAGTTACTTTTGGGCTTCCAGAGCAAGATGGGGGAAAGAAAAGAAAAAGGTTCCCCCATGGCACTGTTTTTGTGTGACTTTGTCTTTTAATACCAGATTTCAATCCAGCTCTTGACATGCACGAAGATTTACAGAAATAATATGCTGTTTGGGGAAAAAAGGAAAAGTATCAGTGATGCAAAAAAATGGAAGAGAGTGGGTTAGTTAAATGCTGGTCCTGTGGGAAAAATGGATTACCAGAACAGGGACTTCTACAAATACAGAGGGAGGCTGGACAAAGCGTGGCAAGCATGCAGCCCTCTGCCAGCCTGATGAATAGGCAGCAGTGAGACTCAAGCTGTCTAATTGGCTTCAGAGAAAGGCACTGTCTGGACACTTATGCTCATCCAAAGCCTGAACTGATTTCCAAAATGGATTTCTGAAATTTAAAATAAAATCTGTATAGCTATGGAAATGAATGAACTGGTATTTTATTATGACTAATAGCTTCATAACAATGCCAGACATACTTAAGCATTAAAATCTTTAATAACGTGGCTCGAATGAGAGGTGATTTGTGATGGGTTTTGAGTTGTAGTTTTTGCTGATAACCTGTCGTGTTTCAAAGGGCATGAGGCATAATAGCACTATAGCTGCTGCTTCTGAGAAAAGATAAAGGGGATATCTGAATCTTTTTTTGAAATCTGGTATCATAGCTGTGGGAGATCAAATATTTTCCATTCTAACTGAAATAACTCAAATTTCCAAATTTCATTTCAGTTCTTGGACCAACAGCAGGTAATAATATTCTGGTTGAATTGTCAGAAGGCTTGTTCCAGAGACTTTCTATTTCGTTATATTAGACACAACCCCAGGCTTACAGAAGTAATTCTTCATTCCAGTAAGTACCACTGCTATTATCCAAAATGTTATGTGTATGAGGAAAAGCATTTATGAAGTAATCTAGAAAGATTCAGATAACTTTTACTCATTATAGTTGTTTATACTGTATGTCAGAGTTCCCTAGACACTGATGGAAGTGTTATCAGTGTATCTGTGTGCACACTCAACCTGCTCTTCACTTTTCCTCTCTACCTGCGTACGTTTCTTGCTGTTGTAGCAGCTAGGCATGTAGAGCACAGGGCATCACGAGCTGCCAGCATAATGTGCTCCATATGGCAAGATGTTTGTAAAGAAACAGTTTGAGTTAAAGCACTCTGTCAGACCACAGCTCTCTGAGTCTGCCTTACAACCACACAAGTGTTGGATTAATGGCCAGGTCACTGCTCTAACCATTGCATAAATAGTTTCTAAGAAACAAACTCAAAAAACAGGCAAAATTGTGTTTTCTCTGAAGCCTGTGATAGTGTTTACAATGTTTTAAGCAGGGTTGGTATTTACTTCTTGCTTAATGGTAGTATCTTGATATGTAGCTCCTGCCAGGACTCGGTCTCGTATAGTTTCTTACCACATCTGTTCAAAGCCAGAGGACTAGCTGGCAAAGGAGCAGAAATTCTTTCAACAGCTCTTTGAATAAGGATCAGCTACTCTTAACTTACCATGGGGTGAAAACATTTACACAACATTACCACAGCACAGGTGATGTACCCTAAAGGTAGCTAGTTTACCCTGCACTAACTTGTTCACAGATCCGTGTTTTAATTTTATGGTAGCTGCTTTATTGTGTGAATCAGCTGTAATTAGCATGAACAAGATGTTTGTGTCATGTAAGGGAAACAAATCCTATTTTAAGAAAATTTTCACTAGATTAAATATCATTATGGTAGAACACGTAATTCTGTAACTTCCTCTGAATGCTTAGCAAACAGCATTTCTAATTAAACAAGTTTCACTTGCCCTGTGTTCCTCTTTGTATTACACAAATGGTTGGAGCAGAAAATGGTTATTAAAGCCAGGAGTGTGCCTAACAACTGGTGTGATAGAAAAGCAAATTGGTAGCTCAGTACCTTTTTAAAACAGCTGTAAAGTTTTTACTCGGTAGCAGAAGTCAATTGATTTTTTCCTTTCTTCCCAACTTTGCTTTTGCTCTGCCATCCGAGGGTTTTTTTTCCCCTGCCACAGCTGTCTGCAAAAGAGCCAGATTCAGCAGCTCACACCTGTGTAAGCATTTGAGGTAGGATGGTGTGAATTAGCCAAAAGCTGCTATGCTAAGACTGTTGTGGCTGGGAGGGGCCTGAGGAGGGAGCTGCTCCCAGGAAGCATTTCCTGCCATGGAAAGGAAAATGATTTTTTTCTTCAAATTGAGGTCTCTGATTTTCCACTTGGATGGTGTTGTGTGTGTTTGTGGCCTTGTCCAAAGAGCTATGTGGGATTTGTGTTGTGTTGCCAAATTTAGGATAGCAGTGGAACTCCTTGGCTTCTGTTCTTGTTGCTTTTATGTATGCAGGTATTGCATCAATACAAAATCATGGCCAACTGAACCTGAATGAAGAACTGAACTTTACAGAATGGAGTTGTCCATTTTTATCATTGTGAGTTTTCCTCTCAGATGAATCCGAGTCTCTCTTGACTTTTCACTTGGAAACATCTCTGAGAAGCAAAGCACTATCTGTGCCCACCTAGCTAGGGCTGCAGAAAATTATGTTCTGCTGCCCAAACTGCTCAGTTTGCATAAAACATATTTTCGTTTCCAGATTTTCTAGGGGTATGACTTAAGGAGGAAAACATTAAATGGCAACAGAGTGAGCATGTTGCAAATGCATGGCTTAAACATCTTGATTTTGTGGCTAGTTTCTGGTTCTGTTAACTTAATCCTTGGGTTTTGTAGTTACAGACATAGAACTGGTCTCTTTCTGGTTTGCAGTCCTAGGCATCTGTCTTAAGCTTTCCTCTTCCTGAGGAAGATGTTTGTAGAGGCATGGAGCCTACAAGATGTAGCAGTAGCCATTGAAGTCCACTCCATTAATTAAAGACTACTTGTTGTATTAATACACTGAGGGAAATTGTGGGTTTCTTATTGGTATTTGTTTAACACCTCTCTAGGTCCTTTGAAGTTAAAGCAAGCCGTAGTGATATAAAGCCCAGAGGTGTGAGTGAGCACCCAAACCTTAGTTGGAGAGGTTGTTGTGTTTATCTAGAAGATAACAAACTTTCATAAATAGAAGCTGTTCTCAGAATATAGTCCAGGTGAGGAATATAATGGTTTTTTTAGGAAAAGTAATTTGTGGATAAGCTGGTAAGGTAAATTCATAGAACCTTTAATCCTGTTCTAGAGAACCTGCTTTGGCAGGGGGGGTTGGACTCGATCATCTCTGGAGGTCCCTTCCAACCCCTTCCCATCACCTTCTGTGACTCTGTGGATTTTTAAGCTGCTAGCTTTGCCTGTGTACATTTTTACATTGGTAGTTGTGTGTATGAGCTGCATCGCTTGGAAATTCAAGTCCTCCTTTGGAAAGTAAATTGTTTTGGTTCTTTCCCTGCCCGGTGCATTGGAAGGGTAGAGTTGAAGCAGGTAGCCTCTGGGAAAGGTGGCTGTTACTTACTATATTTGAGCACCACCTTGGCCTCGGAATGAGAATTGCTCTTGGGGAGAATGGCTGCTTTGGCAAAAGGAGAAAAACTGTTTCCTGGGATTAACAGCAACTGCTGCTGCTACTGTTATCTGGCTTTTGTATTTTTGCTGGCAAAAGTTACGGTCCTGCTTTTATTTAATTCCAGTCAGGCAGTCTCGTTCAGCTCTGTGATGCAGTGGAGTCATGTTATTTATGGCTGGTAATTGTCAAATAGAACAATTCATTAAGCTCTTATATCAGTTGATTCCTTCTTATTTCCTTTTAGCTTGGTCTTGTGTGTTCCTTTATTGCTATCTTAAAGATCTCAGAACTGCCTGAAGCTGCTCTGTTTTTACATTACCTTATGTGTTACTGCAAGACCTTATTTTTCACTGCCTGTTCTGGCTGGAAGTTTCATGATGCATGGGAGAAACTGCACTTGCAAAATCCCTGTCTCAGTAGTGAATAGTCTTAGAGGAACAGGGTGTAGTTCAGGATCCCTTCTTCTAGATTCTAACTATTGACTATGACTGCTTGGATGTTATAAATCATTTTATATTGGACTTACAACCTGGATGGGATTTACTTTTTTTTTTTTTTTTTCTGTATTGACATGTGGCTGATTATCTTTGTTTTATGTAGCTGGAGTTTGTCCAGCAAGCTGTCATGGCAATCTATCAGTATTTTACATTAATAAATTCAAGCATATTTCCAGGTTAGGGCCCTAGTCAGCTAAGCTGGGACAGTCACTCGAGTGGGAGAATCTTCTGCTTTTACAGTACTTCGATTTAGTCTGGTTCAAAATTTATAGACCCAGCTTAGCAACATGCCCCATTATTGTGGGACAAAAGGAAGGTATGTGCTACGTTATCTTTGTAAAACCCAAAATGAGCAAAAAAACCCAAACCCCAAACTAGATACCATAAATAATCCCCATGAAAATTTATACCCTAGGCAATACCACCACCTTTACTGCAGATGTCCAGAGTGAATCAGTACAGCGTTGGTTCCAGTGACTGCAATGATTCATTTGTATCTCTTTTCTTTCCTTTCTCTCTTTTTTTTTTTTTTTTTTTTTTAAATTTTTTTCAGCATGAGTGTGGCACTTGCAGAAGTCAAGGAGAGAAAAAACATTTGGCTTTGGCAAGCATAGTGTGGGCAGAGAGTATAAAATTCCATGCGCAGCTGTGCCAGTGTGCTTCAGTCTGAACTTACAACATTTCCTGCTCTTCCAGAACTAGGTCTCTCTTCGAGGGGCTGCCAGTCGTGACACTTTGTATGGTGGTTTTGTGCCATGCACAAATGGGGACTAGAATGAAACCAGCAGACTAATTTTAGTTCATGATCTTAAGTTTTGAATCCAGGTCTGCAGAAGTGAAAGATTAGTGGGTATTAGCTCACTGAAAATTTGAGCCCATTCCCCAGCTGGACTGTCTTGACCACCTGCTAACTTGTTGATATGGTGAGAGATTAGGTTCTTTGGGTCCAATTCTGACCTCATCTACCCTGGTGTAGCTTAAGTGGGTTTTGTAAAATCAATTTCAGTTGTCTAATTGAAACTCTAACAAGATCTAGATATCTCTGCCTTTTATTTTAAGGAATACCACAGCACATTTGTTGTTGCTTGAATAATTTTTTTTCAGTCCAGTATGTCTGCTTCCTTAGTCATTGTTCTTTATCTACTGGTCTTGTCTTCTATAACACCACAAGAAAATAACATCCTTTGCTGTCTGTCTGCTGTGATCTTTTCTTTCAGTGATCTAGAATGTACCTACATCTTTCTCTGCCGTGATAAAGTTTCATAGCAGTAATTCAGAGGCACGATAGAACATCCTGGTTTGTCCTTGCATCAGAAAAGGAGAATAGTGGTTGTATGAGAGAGTTCTGAAAGGGATACTGTGATGCACCTACGGGCCAGCTACCTTATTTCAAATCCTTTGCTGCTCTGCCTGTGATTGGAATTTGCCTGCTACCAGTTTGATGTGCACTTTAAGCACATCCCAAGACTTGCTGGGAGCAAGAGGGAAAGAGGCTGCCTCCTGGGCAAGCCGCTGACCTGGAATGGCTTCATTTCATTGCTCTGACACGGATTTCCTCTGTGGCTTTGACCATGTCATCTATTTGCTCAAAGCCTGAATTTTCTTATCGGTATGCTGTCTAGAGATAGCAGTGCCTCCTGATAGGGCTGGAAAGAGGTGCATGCCAATTTGGCAAGCCATGTAAAAACCCTATTGTTTCAGGACATGTCTTTGCATGCCATCAACCCTGCTGACTTGTCCAGCACTGACAGAGGCACTCAGGTGGATTTTCAGAAATTAGTGACAACTTTCTTCTTGCCACTAAACAGTCAAGATAAAAATAAACATGTCAACGTAATATTTGTATCTAATGTAAAAGCTGCTTTAAACTTGCAGTAATGGAATTGCTTACACATTTCTAAAGTTCTTTTAAAGAAGAAAACTAATATTTGCTTATGTAGAAGAGAAAAAGTATTATTATTTTTTTAAAATTTGCAGTCTGGCACGACTATATTAGATGTTATTTCCTAAGACACATTCCCACATAAAGAATTAAAAAATCCTTCTTCTCGATCGCATAAAAGTCAGGTACCAATACTGTTTTCAATTCTGGGTGAAAAAAGGGCTGTAAAAACCTCTGAAGAGCTGAATGCTCGGGTGCCATCTAGTGCTTCAGTAATCAACACATTGACTGCAACCTCTACAACTCTGCAGCTCCCTTCCATACATCTGTTCTCTGGCAGCTTGTGTAGAAGAGTTTATTGCAAGTTCTGAAGGTAATTAGTTGATGGAGAATAAAATTTCTTTTGCTGACTCAAACCGCTGAGGAATGTCATCAGATAGAAAGATGAAACCATTTCCCCCTACACTTTGTGATTTGAGTGAATTGCTGTGAAATTCTGGACTTGAGTTGCAAGGGAATGTGTAATATATATGAGAAGTCATGATAGGTCGAACTTAAAGGATCTGATTCTTTACCTCATGTTGTTTGAAAACTAAGAAACCGGGATACTCGTACTGATGCAAAAGCAGTGTGAGTAAAAAGAGAATAACACCATTGTGCTTCAATTAAAATGACCATCTAGGAGCTTGGGAGCTAATCCAAACTAGGAGTCTCTTGAGTCTTCAGTATAATCTGGACTTCCAAATTTTAAGAACTTCCCTCAGTGTTTTGGTGGCTTTGTCCATGAGTTCCATGAAACAAACCTGCTGAACTGGGAAAATAAATAACAGATTTATTTTATTTTTTAAAATTTTGGACACATGAGTGGCTGCTGTGAGCTTAGCAGCTGTTTGGATTTGTACACACAGCTTAACATTTTTTTTTTGGCTAAATTTACTTTAATGATACAACATAAGTGGCTAGATAATTGGCTAGTAATTGGAGATGACCGATTTCAAGCTTTGGCCTTTTTTTAGTTTTAGTTTTTCTAGGTGGTGTTGGAACTGGGCATGAAGGTTTGCATTTGAAGCTGAATCTTGTAAACAACTTCATAAATGTAGGCACAGCCTTTTCTTTCTGTAAATGAAGTGACCTGTAATCTTTTTGAGATAAATGAAAAAAAAAAACCCTGTAAGTACCTTTGATTCCTCTTCAATGTATTTCTAACCTCTTTTACAGAACTTTTAAAAACTAAAAAAACAAACCACATCCAAAACTGCCTTCCCCACATCTATTCAGTAAGTGGTCTCAAACTTAGATAGAAAGCTTCCTCTGGTATTCCTGTTTCTGTGGGTTTGCTTTTTGACTGGGATGCCCACGTGCTAAGTTTTCTCCTTCTGATCCTCAAGGAAGTGGTTTTGAATAAAAAAGTAAAAGCCCTTCTTTCAGAGAACTGGTCACCAGCCCAATTAAAGAGGAGCCTCCCCTACCTCGTCCTGGCGAGCAGAATGTTTTTCTGGCATGGATGTTCTCCAGTCAGGCCAAATAACCACCACGGGGTTTCTGAGGCTCTGATGGCTTTTGAAAAAAAAATACAGTGTGCAAGCCATTAAAGTACTGGCTCTGGAACCGTTTCCCAAGTAGATCTGTGTAAAAGAAAATGGCAAGTGTAGCATTTTGACAGTCTTAAAGCTTTTTCCTTTAATCTCTTGTCTTTCTTCAAAATTTCCTATTACACTATCTCCAAGTGCCTTATAGGCACTGGTGAATTCAGTGCCACAGCTTGGCTGAATCCCACTTTGTATTCACTTGCTGACTGATTGCATTTGTGAGAACCGATTCACTTGCAAAATGGGCCTTGAAGTGCGTGGAGGATAATTTATTTGCTGTGAGTCTGTCTTTTGTTGTGTTTTACAGCAGCTAGCACTGCGGGAGGCACGATGTTATACTCTGTCCGGAAGTGCTACCACAACCCTGTTACTGCACTGAAAGTAGCGCTGCCTTTACCATGATGGTATGGGACTTCATGCTTGGATATCGGGCTGGAGCATCACCAAAATTAATTGGAATGGAATGAAATAATATATATGAATTACTTTTGATTTAAACTCCTACTGTAGAAGATCTTGCACACTTTAAATGCTTATGTTCTGTGGTGATGAATATACCGCAGGTAGGATTTATTTAACATCCTGCCCACAGTGAATAGCCAGGATTCTTCATCTGTTTGAATCACTTGTGGTATTGTATAACCTTTGAGGAGTACATGGATACTGTTTTCATATAACAATTCCTTTGGAGCAAGTTACCGAAAGTTACAAAAATACAGGTTGAACCGAGGTTCATTCTCATCATAAGGAGAGAAATGAAGGAAACACTGAGTGATTGAGGGCTTGGGACTGCTGCTTAACCAACTTGGCTGTTAACTTCAGTCAAAAGGATTTTGTGTTTTAATATCCAACCTAAGCATGAGATTGTCTCCAGTGCCATACCCCATTACATACAGCACTTGCTGCACAGCAGTGGAATAATAGTGTAGGTCAAACAAGGGCTGTGACGTGAAGGTCTACGAAGAAATCGTTTTCCACTGTGCGTATGGCAGTGGATATCTTGACACTGGAGAAGGATTTACTGGTAAAAGCTTATTAAATGTAGTCTTAGAGCTCTCTCATCAGGTTGTTCTGAAAACACATCCTTGTGGGAGAGTGCCATAAAGGAGGCGCACCCTGGTTTTGGTTCACCTCAGGCCAGGCATGATGATGAAGTAACCCTCTATGACATGGTTTTGTGGTATGTTATGAACCAAATTGTTCTGTGAGTGAACATGTAATTAATTGGGTGGGGGCAAAATCTCATCAGAGCTAGACCAAAGGTGTATCTAAACTCCCTTACTTCAGAGCAGCCAGCTCTGATGAAACCTGACTTGTAGCAGGTGGTTGGGTTGAGTAACACCCAGCCCAGCACGCCCCTGAGAGAGCTGCTCAAGTACACACCTCTCAGGAGATCGTTTTCAGTGGAGAATGGAAACTGAACTCTGGTAAATTTTCCTTTGCAAATGATGGGTTAGCTGGAGGTTGGGTATGTGGAACAACAGAAGTCTGAGTCAGAGCTCTACATGATGGTGACCTTGCTAAGCCAAAAAATAGTCGGCTTCAGCCACCCCAGAGATCAGTGACGCTGCATGTAAAGATGACCACTGAAACAGTCTGCACAGCTAGCTAGGACTTTCACCAGTCTTCTGCTGTAGAGGGTCTAGAACATGGGGATGTGGGCTGTGCTTGTTCTGTATGTAATGAGAAGCATTTATAACCTCTCAGTGTTAATTTCAGGATGGGATTGATGAATAGAATATTCCTGTTTACAGGGAATGGAAACCCCATGTGAATGCACCACACGAAGTTCAAGTGGTGCATTCTGTCCTTCAAGGAAGAGCTTGCTTTTCTTTGTTGTCTTCATCTTTGCCTAAACCCAAGACTCTCACTTAGTTTAAGTTTCATGATGAGAAATACGTAACCTCCTTTTTTTCCTCTTTTCTCAATTCAATTGCTCTGCTAAAAGATTTTTGCAGGAGACAAGGAAACGGTGAATTTTGGATTGCAAAACATTGTGTTGAAAGTTATTATACATATTGAAACTTTTTCTTGGTTATATGTTGGGTTTTTTTTAAGAAAAAAACCCTTTTTTCCACCTCTGGAAAACTGCATTCTGTTAAAGAGATTACATTCCTATTGAGGAATACTTTCTACTTTACTCTTGCAGGTGCCACATTATTGCTGCTAGCTAGGACAGAAGTGCCCACAGATTTTAAAGCAGGAGGGCACCTAAGTATAAGTGATGTCATAGAGAAGGATCTTGAGAGCAGCTAAACTTAGGTTAGATATTGCGTAGCTTCATTGTGATGGATTAATAAGAGATGAGGGGTTTAGAAGGAAATTGTATCTCAGATTGTTTAATGCTGAAAAAACCCACAGCACTTTGTGGCAGCTGTTGAACGCTCATGAAATCTACACAATTATTAACTACAAGAATCAGAGATACCATAAAAGTTCTTGAAATGTTGCAAGGTTTTACACTTAAGAGTCCTGCTTCTTAAGAAAAATGTCTGAGGTTTTGCTCAGCTTGTGTTTTACCATTTGAGAGAATTCTACTTGTTCCAAGCAGATGATGATAGTGGAGGTGAAAAGATGGATGGAGCAGAGAATGCCAGGATGTCAGTAACAATTATCTGCAGGCAGTTTGAGGTATATTTTTAATTCAAATGCTACTGCCTTTAACAACTTAACATTCTTATAACCGTGCTAGGGCATTGGCTGAGCACTGAAGTGGAGGAGAAACTGCAGGGCATTGCATTGATAAAGCAGAGGTGGAAACAAGATGAGAGCTGCTCTGGGGAAGGACTTAAGCTAAAGTCAGTGGCATAAAGCCAGTACTAGATTATGGCCAGTAGCCCTTGTGTAATAAGATTAAAGTGTGGGGACAATCCCATATTTTAGAGTGTTTAACTCCAGAGACTACCAACAGGAGTGAATGTCTTTGCAAGGACAACTAGAGTGAATTAGCAGCAGTGAAGTGGTGCCATGCTGTACAAAAAGTGTCATTAGTGACTTATTTTGCTTGTCCTGTTGTGAACTTCTGCAGGCTGGCAAGTGTGTTCTCTGTGTGGCTCTTTGTGTCCCCTGCATACACAGCTTGCTTATTTTCTTGAAATTCAAGGAAGGGGTCGCTAAAGAAACAATCAGAGATACAGTCCTGAGAGCACTGGCTGATTGCACTTGACTGTATGGTCCCTGCAGCTGCAGACATTACCAGGCTTGGTATTGTCTAGCTGCTCAGAACGGTGTTTTTTCACTGTTAGCACAGTTTGCTTTGGCTTGCTGATGAGCAGATATCTACGGAAAGCCACAAGACCCAGCCAAAGACCTATTTTTGCCCTGAATCAATATAATTTGCAAGCACAGGTCCAGGATCAACAGAGATTCATGGAAACTTTTGCTATGTGACTAGCAGCAAAGGCTTTGTGCTCTCCAGAAATCGCTTTGTCTTTCTAGTCTGTATGTTCTGAGTAAAGCACAAACCAGTTAAGGGGGACTGGGGGTGTGGAGGGGGAATATATTAAATCTGTGTGATATTTCTGGAATGAATGAGACGTTCTGGCACCTACAGTATAATCCTTATTGAACTTTCCCCACTTCAGCTCAGCACAGGTGTGCAGTCAAGACACAGCTGCTACCAGATGGCTTTAAATTTTCAGGGCTGTTAAAGAAGAATCCAGAATAACACAGGGAGAAAAGACATCCGCTCGCTTTCATAACCATGGAAAAAAGATTATGTGTTATGATTGCAACTTTTTTCTATTTAATGTGCAACTGCTTTAGAATAAAGGTGAAAGCTTCCCCCACTGGGGAAGGTTAGACATGAAGAAATGAACTGGCTTGTCCAGTAAAGCACATAACTGTTGGGATAAAGCTGGGAAAGCAACCTAGACATTCCACAGTCTTTCCATAATCGCCAACAGATAAGTGTCCAGCCTGATTCTTGTAGGCTGATAAAGCAGGTTGGTCCAACCAGTCAGGTGTGAGACCAGAATCTCTTAAGCATCTTCCAGGCCGCATTGCCTGCATGTGTATGGGGATGGCAGAGGCTGGCACAGGACTCTCTACACTATTTATCTGTCTTGGTGTTGACACAGGAATTATTAATTACTCTAGATAAGGTGTGAGATCTTGTAGCACAGACCTTCTTTTAGCCAGTGAAAAACAAATGTCTCAGGACAAGTATTGCATATTATTATTTTAGTGATACTTTCTCCCAAGAATTTAGGGTTCAGGAACTCCTGCAAACAGATTGTACTTTAAAACCCTCTGAATTTCTTTCACTAACTTCTCTGATCTTCCCTTGAACTTCTATAAACTTTTAGCATAGGCAGTGCCTTGTAGCAAAGTGTTCTACTCTTTAACTATGGGTTATGTACTGTGAAACAGAGGAGCTGCATACGATTCAGACATACCAATATTTTTAACAGGAGTCTAAATTCCTGTTTCTGAGCATACTGGAAGAACTTTCTGGCAAGTTGGGAACCCTGATGCTCTCTTTGCATGAGCTGTCTTGGGAGCCATAAGCAAAGTCTTCTGAGATGATTTATTTTTTTAATTGACCTATAGCCACGCCAAGCAAATGTGTTTAAGAGTAAAAGATGGACAAACTGCTTTGTTAACCCTTGTGTGTTCCTTGTAACTAAAACAGGAGAAGCATCTGTATCCCATACTGGGAGCATGGGAAAAGTGAGAGACAGTTTCTATTTTGCTGAAGCCACTCCACTTTGCATAAAACTGCAGGTCCCTTGTGCTGTGTGAAGGGTGAGTGACTGAGCCTCTAGTTTTGTCTCTGGGCTCTCGCATGAGGCAAGATGGCCCTTTCAGCCCACACTAGCAGCACCATTTGTATTTAGTTACAAGGCTTTGACTGACTTAGGGAGGGTAGGATAGAGGGATTCAGGGATTCAAAACTTGCTGCTACAACTATTTTAACACTGGTCAACAGAAAAAGCCCATGTGTGCAGTGGGAAGGGGAGTCGCAGCTGCCTTCGTATTGAAAGCAAGCAATGAACCTCTGAGAACTCCTTGAAATTCCTATGATGAGTTTTTCTAGTAGCATGTAGACATGAGTATCTTCCTGTATTAATCTTGTTCTCTGCAATGAATAATTCATTGTCCTATTCATCTAAAAATACACTCAATCACCCCAGATAAACCCACTCATTAAAATTTCAATGCTACGTCACGGTGTACAGGATTATGTACCATATTAATGTGTTATTAGAGAAATAACATTGATTATGACAAATTTAAGAGACCCTTTGAGACTGTCTTAGTAAAAAATAAATAAATGGCAGCTCTCTGCATCACCTTTGAAGAGATGCTTTCAGCACAGCAGCTGATTCTCCTGCTATAGCAAAATCTAAAGCCTTACAATGGAGGGGAAATATTAGTGTTTTCTTAACCCTCTTTGGCCTCCTTGCACTGTGCCATTAGAGTCGTTATTATCAGTGTTTTCTCAGTAATTCTGTTAAACAACAGTTCCAGCAAAACTTATTCTTCGCATTTCCTACAGATTTTGCCAGAAGCGACTCAGTGTGGCTTGTCTTCCCCACAATGGAACTTATGGCACAGTGGATTATTTTTTTGTTTGTTTGTAGAGACCTTGAAATTAGTCAGGCAAGGAAACATCTTAAGAAAATAAATGGTGAAATTCTTAATGTTTCTCAGTTGAATATTTTGGCACGTTCCCTGTTGAAATTGCTTACTCTGAAACCACCAAGTTTGTCTTAATGGGAGGATTTTGTCAGGAACCTAACCTTCACTAGTGGGGTGTTCAACCTGGGATTATTTTTGTTTCCATGTATAATACCTTCTTTTGTTGTCAACATGGAGATTCCAAACTCAAAATTGCCATAATAGAGGAAAACTGAGAAGCAGGGACAAGCCAGTGGGTGAAGAATGGGCTATAGTTGCCACCATGTTATTTGATAGATTCATCTTCAGGGAGCAAAGACAACGTTGAAATACCACAGATTCCCACAAGTGGTGAAGGTTGTCTGAGAGCTGGTATGTTGGGAGGTGCTTTTTCCAGAGTTTTCCTTGATTACAACCCAAAAAGGAAGCATTTATGTCTCTCTCCTCTGATTTGGATGACTTGTAATGATTTTGGAACAACTCCTCAAATGTGTATATTAAGCTGCTGCAGCTGTGCTGTAAGGTGAAGCATGGACATGGCAGTACCTAAACAGGGGCTGGGAAGCTGTAAATGGAAAATCCAAATTTTACATTAATTCTGTCCCTGGAAGTGGAAGTTACTGTAATGAGCATCAGTATATTCCAGAATCCTTTGCTTTGCTAGCACCTCGAGTTGAATCTGAATCATGCTGAAAAGCTACTAAACTTTTCATATTCCTTTTCAAGCTTGTCCTTATCAAAATACCTTCATTTATGTGGAGAAAAAAAAAAACCAAATAGACTTATAGTTTGTAAGGTTGGTGCAAAATGGGGATAGAACAAAAAGTATTGGTTGTCAATTACGTCATATTTTATTTTCAGCTGTTGCTTGGGTTATTTTCTGGGTGGCTTTTTTAAATTGCTGTTGTCTGTTTGGTTTGCTTTGTGTGAACTTCAAATTGACTTTAAATACATAATCTTTCCAGAGATTTTTGTAGAGAATAGTTGTGGGGAAGATACTGTTGTCACTAGTATTCAACACTAGTATTCAACTCTCTCATTACTCTGGCTGAAGTGTTTCTGCAGTTACTGCCCTTATTCCCTGTAACTAACTAGTTTCTGAAATTGAGCATTATAAGCTGATCATCTTGGTAAGCTTCCTACTGAGGGAGGGGAAAATGGTACCCAAACTTGAAATGTTTTTTCTGCCTACTTTTTGTTGTGGTTCTGACAGCCTCTTTAAGCCTTCTGTAGCTGGAGGGAAAAGCTTAACTTCAGTTGGACAGTACAGGGGGAAGAAAAGAAATCTGAAATCTTTTACAAGGCAGTTATCTTTTAGGGGATCTCCACAATACCAAGAAGAGTTGCTGTTTCTCCTCCCCCTTCCCCACTGCAATGATTACTTCTCATAACTCTGAAATTATTGCAATTCACTTTGGTTACTGGAGGTCAATGGGAACGTTATGTTTCCTGGTGCCCAGCACGCTGGATTTTCATGGAAAGAGGGCAAAAGCTTTCATTTTTTTCAAAGCTTTTTTGGACATAAGAACTGGCAGAGATTGTCTTTTCATATGAGTATTTGATTTGGCATGGAATGCTCTGACTGGAGTTGCTTTATATTAGAAGTATTCCTCCAAAGAGATATAAACATGTGATTTATTAATCACTGGTATTTTATTTGAAGAGATAAATTTCTGCCTGCCTTTCTTGTTCAGCATGTGGACAAGGTTTGCTTTTTGTCACTGCTGAGGTTGGAATTAATATGATTAAATGTGAAATTATCTCAGACTTGGGTGAATTCTGAAACTGGGCTGATCCAGATGTTAACAGTAAATGGTATCTTAATAGCTGCCAAAATTTGGAAGACAATTGTGTTCATATATAGTTAGATTTTAGTGAGCTCCTGGAATCCCAGTGATACACAACAGTGGGAACCAGAGAAAATCAGTGCCTGGTTTCTTTGGTGGTAATTGATCACATCTTTCACCTGATGTGTGTAGTTAACACAGCTGATCACTGTTACACTTCATGAGGGAAACTGATGCCTGTGGCTTGATTTATTTATTTATTAAACATGTAGACTCGTTCTCCTAGCTGCTTATTTCTACTTAATATTCTATACATGGGGGAGAGATCCCCCTGGAAGATAGTAAGGATTGTATTTTGTTTGAGACTTTTCTCCTTTCTGAGTCAGTCTCTAAAAGTCAATTTTGATCCTCTTACTCCATTACGTGCAAATACTCTGTTATCCAAATACCATATATCCAGCTAGTCTGATAGAGTTTGGAAGGAGTTTTTCTAGGTTGATTGACTGCATGCAAGGAGTATCTATATGGGGTGTCCCTAGCTTTCTACTAGAGTTAAATACTGATTTCTGGGAGAAGTTGCTGTAGGTCTTGGCCTATCTTTGGAACAAGATTTGGCTCCAGCTAAACAATGAGAGCTTAAATTTAATGTTCTTAAATCAGAAAGTTGAGGCATTGGCTTCATATAGCCTGGAGGCCTGATACCTCAGGGATGGTAAATACTTGTTCTCCTTCCTCCTCTTCACGTGGCGTGGCAGCCCTGGCAGTGTGGAGGAGCGCCTCTCAAGCAGTGCAGCCAGAGGTCTGTAGCCAGAGGTCGTTCTTCTGCTTTTGTGGGGACTGACAGCTTGAAAACCAGAAAGACATTTCTTAGCATCACTTCTCCGTTAATCTTTGTAAAGCTGGACCAAGGCTCCAAAGGCCTCTTACTAGTTTGAGAATCACATGGGAAATAATCAGGTCCAGTTCTCTGTGGACCAGGAATTTTGTTGAGTACATCTCAGTGCATTTTCCATCCATAGCTGTAGTTACATTCGCTCGTACTGATTAAAAAAAAAGCCCAACCTAAAAAAAGGAGTAAAATGTAGCTTTACAATTTGTTAAATGGTTCCCAGTATCCAGTGTGCAGGCAGATGCTTGGTGGTGTCTGTGTTTTCTGTCCAAGGCCAGCACAGATTCTGGTGCTGATTCAGATTTTCCTGAAGCTCACAAAGAAGGCACAAATGAGGTGGAAGACCTACCTGCCATGCATTTCATCCTACGTTTTATGCTTTTCTTTGGATGGATACTTCTTAAGAACCATTTTATGACCTGGCAGGTAAGGCACATCACAGTCATCCAGCTTTTATTAATGCCCTTTCAATATTGTGGGGTGCTTTTGCGTGTTTTGCACTTGTTTTCTTTTCAGCATACCTGGCCTGATGGCAATTTTATGGTAGTTCTTGCTAGGTTAAGCTGCAAGCGTATTCCAGAACGTTACCAGCTCTGTGTGACTTCCCTTAGAACTGATTTCTTTGCATCTACAAAATCTGCCATTTTTTCCTTTCAGTTGCCTACTCTGAGGTAGAAAGGTTTTTTTATTGATAAGAAAATGTAAATAGGAAAATAATATAACTCTTATCTGAATTCAGAACAGCAGTTCTGATCAAAAGCTTGGGCATTTCTGAACTCCATCCTTGGTTTATCATACTGCACTTCCCTCTGCTGCGCTTCCTTGTGCTTGTGCAGTTGAGGCAGTTACATGTGCTGAAAAAGTCAAGTTCTTAATTTCGTTCTGAAATCTTCTGTGGTGACATCCTTTCATGGTCTAAAAGTATTCCCCAGCTTGACTGTGGAAACAACACTTGTATCATGCATATTGCTGAACCCGCCGAGTTCACAGAATGGAAGCGCCTCGTATGTGTAATGCTTTTTCTTGCTGGCAGAGGCACGCTGCAGCCTTGGGCCTAAGAAAACTCTTGAGCTGGACCTTCACTGACCAGCATTTCTGAGGATTCAGTACAGGGTCTTCCATGACATTTTGGGTGTACCTCAAATTCTTGCCAAACCTTTTGGAACGGTTCAAAAGAGCGCTGATTGTGTGCAGTCCTCTGCAGTAGGAGGTGCCAAAATATAAAGGTCTTTTTTAATATTTTCCAGAATGTTGCAGAGTTATTAATGTAAATTACAAAAAGGTGTTTTGATTATCAAGGCAAGCTACAAAAAGGGAAAATGTGGTGTAATCCTTGTAAATCACTTGACTACACCATGCTCAGTAAATCCAGTGTTGGTGAAGCTGAGTTCTTCTATCTGGCACCACAGTTTGCTCTTTATGATAACCATTGACTTTCCTCACTTGACAGTTGGTGTTTGCCATGGACCCCCTTCACCTTTGTTGACATCTTTGTGTTCTGGAGCTATGCAGTACTCTGAATTTGTTAGCATTATAAAAAAAAAATAATTAAAAAATGCTGATAACCAGCACCCAAAACTAAAAAGTGAAAAACGGTAGGGAAGTTGCCACAGAAACAGTTAAATATTTGACCCTGTTTACTGCCAGCTTAGATAAAAATCAGATTTATTTCCTTGTGAAGAAAAATTCTTCAACACATTATATGTGCACTGACAGTCGTAGGTTTATTGCAGCCCATTGGAATAAGGGATTTCACATGTGCTGCAGTGGGGGGAATGTTTTAACTATTTGCTTCTGTTTGCCATCTGTTTTCTTTACCAACTCAGTGCTCGTGTGAAATTCACAGCTGCAGATGGTATTTCCTTGGCCAAAAAGAACGCAGGCATCACTGCCTCCTTCCATATGTCCAAGTTAGTTATAGCAGAGAGATGCAAGGTGTTCATTCCTCACCAAGGATTGAGTGGGGCTCAGCTCCCATCTTCACTCCAGCAGAAGACTGCATTGACTGGGAATGGGGTACACTACGTGGCAGTGGGGTCAGGTTACTGCCACAATGTGGGCACAGTTGAAATGTCTGTTTTGTACAACTCAGAGAAACCTCTTTGGTTTTTCTTCCATAAAAACCTGATGATAGAGATGTATACCTGTGTTCCACTGCCCTCTTAGCAGTGGATTTAGGATCTTCCTAGTACAAATACTAATGAAGAACTAAGGGCTGCTTTGTATGTGTTCTGTTGAGTGGGGATGAGATCAGTTTGTGGGAGTATTTCTTTGATCTGGTGCTGGTCAGGAGTTGGATGGTCACATCGCTACATGGGTGAAGCAGCACTTGTGCTTGTGAGACTCTGCCTTGTTCTCTTTCCCATGCAGAACACAATGGGGATGGTTGAGAAACCAGGGTATAGTTTGTAGATGTGATCAAGCAACTCTATGTGCAGTTTGAATTTTAAGAGCTCTGGTAAATGCTGTGTTGCTGAAGTCTTGAGAACAGGGTTGAACGCTTGCAGCAGAAATTAAGATGATGCCACTTCAGAAAGTACCACCATCAAAAGACAGCATACCTGAGAGTGAGAAGAGAGTGGCTGCTGCCCTTGGGACAACCATGGGTGAATCTGCTGGCTCTCCTGGCCTGCATCTGACTCTCTTCCATTGACCTGTCCAAAATTGTGAGGGATGATACTTAAAAAGGTGGGCAGTGCTTAGTGTGTCAAGCTGCTTGACAGAGAAAAAGAAATGGCCAGTCCATGTGTGGAAGGCTTGAGAGAATTGCTTTGATTTTCCTTTTGGCAAAGTCCTGTCTCCCCATTCACCCTAAACTCATCCTGTAACTGTGATGCCAAATACGTAACTTTCAGTCTTTCCTCTCTCTTCCCTCATCCCAGTGTCAAAACCAACTAGTACCTGCATAGCATTAGAGCATGTAATTAATAATTATTAATATATTTCCCTTTGTAATTGTTATGAACATAGGAATTCTGTGTTTCCTTATCTGTGCAGGTATATTTTGTTCTGAGCTGTACCTGTAACGTCCTTAGGAAAAACACAAATGAATTAAGTATGTGTAGAGGATAAATGTGCTATCCTTGGAGAGTTGGGTATCTTTCCCATCTGTTTTCATTTCTTGACTCTTTCCACCTGATTCCATGCCACTGGCTGAAGAGCTGAATAAGTTGACTGTTAAAGCTGAATCCTCGATGGTGCTGTTGCTTAACAGAGTCATTACCCTACGACACTAATTGAAGGATTTGGGCAGTGAATCAGTGCAGTGAAACTGATTCTGGTTTTCATGGAGGAATTCTGGTGTATCAGACTGTTGCTGGTATTACAGACTGATGCTGATATTCCAAAACATCAGTTGGGGAGCCACAGATGCTTCTGAGTTTTGTATATTAAGGAAGTGGTCACAAATTTGATGAGTGGTGACATTTCGAGGACTGTCCAGACCCCTTGGCTGTACAAAACTGGGTCATGAGGAGAATGCTTTCAATGTAACTTTGAAGTGCTGTGGGTCTTGCCTGTGACCCCACATAGGCACAACCCAGCCAGCTTCTGTCTGTCCCATCTACAGGTCCCAGGCACCAGCAGCCAGTCACCCCGAGCAGTATGGATGCACTGCCATGGCCTGCATGAGCAAACCCTTGGCAACCCTGTTCTTATGCTGACTTGTTGCACAGTGGCTGGTGCAGGCCCAGGGACACTGCAGTCAGAGCTGTATTTATGGCTTAAACTTTGATTGAAGATATTTACGGTCAGGTATCGCTGCATGCAGGGTATAAAGAAACCATCTGCTTCTGTTTTGGGCTTGCATCATTGGTGACACTGACAATGTTTGGTTTTGTTTATGGCTTGAGTAATGCCCGTTTTAACAGTTCTCAAAATACTGTGTGACTGAATGGGATTCAGCATCAGTGTAGCCCACCCAGCTATGAGGTTTGTGTCTCTGCTGCTCTGACCAGACTCTTTTTGTTTTTCATGAGGTCAGTGAACTGCTGGATGTGGGTGCAAGTTGGTGTTGAGTTTTCCAATTCATTATCTAGTTCCAGGGCCACCTCTCCATCTGGCTCAGCAGGCAGCCGCTGTTCAGCAGGGGCCATGGATGCCAGCGTTCCATCAGCCAGGAGTGAGATGTGTTGGCAGGGCTGTGCTGGAATTGAAGAGTGTTTCCAGATCAAGACTTGAGTGGGTTGACATTGCTGCGTACAAGGAAAATTGCCCTTTCTCTCTCTGGCATTAACCTGTCTGTGATTTTGTGCCCTAAAGCCGGTAACAGTGAAGAACAAGTGTTGAGACTGGCAGCCAGGAGTGAGTGTTAATGATTGTAATCCTGGTGCACTGCCTCACTCAGAGACCTCGGGTTAATCACTCGACCTTCTCTTGTAAGTTAGCTGCAGCTGTGGAAATGGGCAAAAATGACACTTCTTCAGCCTCCAGATGCTGAACTGGAGCTGAGTTTTCTTGGGGGAAGCAGCTCGTACAGAATATTCATCTTTAGGGGTAGTTGAAAGAAAAATGGGCAAAGGTGCTTAGTTAATTTGTTAGCAGTTTGTTGGGGAGTTCTCTCCATCTGAATGTGACATTGACAGGATTGCAATGTAACTTCTAAAATGTACGTTAAGCTTTTAGTTTATTTTGCTAACTGTAATGTTTTAAAAAGCAACACCTGAGGCTTTCTTCATTCAAAACTGCTCCAAAAGGGGAAATACACAGAACAAAAAGGTATAAAGCACTTCCATGTGACTGCTACACGTTATGTCCTCTGTTACAGGGTTAGAACTATAATAGATCCTTGTATGAAAGATTATGTGTTTTATTTGTAGACATTTGAAATTAGTTACTGGTGTGTTATGGGGGACAGTGAATACTGAAGGCTTCGAGCCAACACAAGGAGTTTCCGTAGTGTGAACGAAGGCGGCTTTGTTTTGGTTCTAAAGTATTTTTTGAATAATTGTGGTTTGGAAAAGCAAGTGCACATTAAGCCCATTGCTGGGTTTCAACTGTGGATTTGATTTTTCAGATGAGTAAGTTGGTACATGGCTCTGGCATTTAAATGATTAAAAACTCCTCTCAGAGAGCTGAGCTACGAGATGAAGACCACCTGAACATAGGTCTAAAAGTTGAGATACACATTGGGACGAAGATGTGCACTGAAAAACTGGAGTTATGGCATGAAATTACCAGCATTCAAAATAAGCTGACTTGACAACTTGACTACTGGTTCATTCGGTTTGGATCCAGCTTCACTTTGAACGCGTGTCCTAACAGCACCGCGGCTGGTGAGCTTTCACGGCCGCCTGTTGTCGGTTGTGTCTGGTTGGGTTTGTGTACAGACTGTGCATCAACCTCGAAGCGTTTCCCCTTTAGAGGGACTGTCTCTGAAGCTGTGCCTGGTGTTGCATGGCCTTGTGGCTTCTTACGGAGAGATTTTTTTACCTGGTACGTAATACTTGTTAACGGTCACATGATACCCATCTATTCGGGGAGAGTGCAAGTCAGGGCTATCCCCTCAAGGCAGGCTTCATTTAAACACTCTTCTCCCTGCCAAATTTCCAGGAGTTTTTCTCTCTTAATGAATGCATGTGTTTCAGAGCAGAGACCTTTCTAGCCCTTCTCTCCTCCTCCCCCCCTAAGTTCTGCACCTATTTTGGGTGCTGTGTGTTGCACGGGGGTTTTACTCAAACATCACTCTGAAGAGTTTCAGAAAAACCTGTCAAAATGATTAAGAGTCTGAAACTCTATATTAGGTTAATATTTTTAAAGCATTTTATTCAGCAGACAATATAATATGAAATATAACAAAAAAAAATCGAATACTGGCTCTTACATAACCCTTCTCAAGGGGCTGCTGTCACTTTGTTGAAAGCAAATATTTTGAGAAGTGTGTCTAGCTCAGCAGCTGAGGAGAAAAGATTGAAATGGTCTGTGCCGGTATCAAATCATTTTTTAATAAACTGAGAGCATTTATAGTTTCCAGTCTCTATTAGAAGGCTTTCTGGGGCAGATTTGAGTGTAAACTCATGCATTTTATGTAAAAAGGACTTCAAGACCATCTGGGATTTTAAAGTTTGGGGCTTTAACATATTTTATTCCTTACTGCGATGAGCAAGAAACTTCTTTGGAACGTCTTCATGGTGGCTAAGCTGGCAGGGCCATCCAGCTCTTAAAGGGAACCTGATTCATTTAATTTTAGCATAGCACTAGTAGACCTACGAAGAACCTCCTGCCTGAATATTTAGTTTATCTTGAAGTAAGGTAGACAGTGATGGGTTAGGCAGACAGTTTTGAATAAAGTGAAGTGAGCTGATTTTCAGAACCAATTTATAATTGCTTTCTTCCCTGCAGATTTGGGTTTTTAACCTTTTAGTTTGAGTCAGAGCAAAAGATGTTCAACCCCCAGAGAGTCACTGTGCTGAGCTCTGGGTTCTTCTGTTTGTTTCTCTATGTTTTAACTCCTAATCAACCAGGGGTGATGACAGGGTTTGGTTCATTTCATTTGGCTTGCTGAGGATTGCTGCAAATAAATTCACATTGTGTCTGGTGGTGGTGGTGGTGGTTTTATACCCTGCCTCTCCTTGTGAACTGGATCTCAGCAAATAAGGATGTGTGGGTTCTTAAGATGCTCTGCCCAGTAGGAGAACTGAGCTACACCTGGTTTCCTTACAGCACTTTCAGTTTGCCTGTTCTTGAAAGCCCCGGTGATGCCATTCCAACCTTCTATCAGCCATTTAGTTAATTAAGCTAGAACTGTGGATAACTTCTTACATGTCTAATCTGAATATTCTGTGATGAAATTCAGTCCTCTTTCTTCTCAACCTACTCATCCTCTTTGCAGCAGCCCAGTGATGTATCTGAAGATGGTTATCCTATCTCCCTCCACCCCTGTCTCCAGACAGTATGATGTCATATATTCTTTTTCAGCTTCCTATCCCAAGGGAATTAACTTTCTGTAAGTTTTGTGGAAAAGAGGAGTTGAATAAAGAAATTATGTGCGAATCTGTGCTCTTACAAAAAGAGATGTATGCAGAATTCAAATGTTAACCATTCTGAGGCATCGTCTTGCCAATGAGTTGGCTCCCAATTTCTAGCTGGTCAGCCAGGATAAATGTTGCACATGCTGCCTGTTACCCAGACAGATAGGAAAGCAGCATGGGTTGGAGCCGGAGAGCCTGGGAGACGTAACTACGGGAAGGAAGGAAAGGGGATGCTGAAACAAGGGCTATCTTGGAGAACGTAAGTGCTGAGATTATAGTGGTGGAGGGAATAGGAACATAATTTGTTCTCCTTAAGTCCGAGTCCTTCTACCACTACAATTTTAGTTTCAGTGTTCACTGAACTGTTGATGTTAAGACTTACTCTGGGCAGGCATACGAGTCTGCACATCCTAGGACACAAAAATTCCTGAACTTTCCTTAAGGTCACTTTGTATTCTGAGCCAGTCTAATTATTTTATAATAGGATGTAAATTATTTGGAGAACATATTGAACCGAGCGTTCAGACTCACAAGTTTTGTTCCCTGTTCTGCTGCTGGAATGAGAAGAAAGACATCAGGATTTTCATTATTAAATTGGTGATAATTATCTGTAGTTTGGAATACACCGGTGCAGAACGCTATATACATGCTGAGTTATCAGTCTGTATCTTTTATCAGAGAATGGAAAATTGTTGAAGCATTATATAAAGAAAAAAATCAGTGCAATTTGCCTAACAAAAAAATACCACATCTCTGAAGCCGAGATCTTGGTACCTTGCTCTCACATGAGATAACATGCCAATCTAAGCATTTCAGCAAGTCTGTGATTTATACTCGGGGCTTTTTGTGCTGGAAAAGTCTGGTGATCTGTAGAGGGAAGAATATCAGACTTGTTATATGAATTTGCTTCAGCACAACAGTCAGTCAAGAGAAACATTAGAGAAGTGTGTGTGTGAAGGGGAGACTTACTGCCAGGATTTACTTAGAGTGTTTTTGTTCATCTGTGATTTCCATTGCACTTTCTGTTTTGATAGAATTTCCTCATAACTGACTCTAAGCTCTGGCTTGGGTTTAGCCAGTGTTATTTAGCACGCAGGTTGCCAGGATGTCAAAGCCATCAACATTGTCATGCTGTTATGACATAGCTGCCTGTACTGTCTTTTGATGGTCCCTTTCGAAGTTCTTGTTTAATCTACTGCAATCTCTCCTCCCTTTGCACATCAGGGATAACAGCAGTCGTTGATGTATTGCAATAAATCCATACAGTAAATCCAATACACAGGGATTATTCTTTTTCCCCAGTCAAAAGCAGTGCTTTTTTTTACCTCTGTTTTTCTTATTTTGTGATTTTCATGGTTTGTGGAGGAGCTGTTCTGAGATGCACAGAAATAAGTCAACATCACTGGGAATGCAGAATTTGTTTGAGGTGTCTGAGAATCTAGAGTTGGCACTTCTCTGGGTTGACCAGGTCAAATGCAAAAAGTTAATTGGAAGCATATTCATGAGTTCTTACACAGTGGCAACTGAAAAAAGCACATGTGGCATTTCTGAGTCGTACCCAGACAGTCTTCAAAGTGATGCTTCAACAAAAACTTCTGGAATTTTTTTTTTTTCCAATAAAACTGTCTCCATGGCTCTGTGGAAAGAATGACAGGTGGGCTTGTGCCAGAGCAGATTGATAGTGGAAGGGTGGAAAAAGTCTAGGAAACTTTGTTCTTGTTAAATGGTAAATTAAATTGTGTTTCTTGCCTGTTAAATAGCAGAGGTATCTGCTGGAAATAATTCCATGAAGAGATCAGTCAGGAATCAGAAGCTCTGAGAGTATTTCCTTCCAAGGTACAGGTTTTTCACAAATGGCGGTGTAAGCACCCCGGTGAGCTGAACAGTGTGTAATCCAGAGGTACTTCCTTTGTGCTAGCACAGCCTTTGCCTCCAGTGAATTTAGGCATTGATAAGCAGGTAAGGAGACTTCCACGTTTCTTCCTCATGTTTTTCACGGGCAAGGAAAGAATATGTAAGATGTTTCTAAGTTATTTCATCAGCCAGTCCAAAGAAGCTTAACCATGGCACACAGTGTCCTGACTGACATGAGGAACCAGACTTCATGGCTCTGAGGTTCCCACTGGAACCACTAAACCATCCTGCTGAAGAAACCTAACAAGTAAGAGCTAGACTTCTGTATCCTAGATTACAGGAAACGTGGGGTGAGTCTGTTAGGGATATAGAGAAGTGCAACAGGTGATCCAAGGAAATTTATTTATCTGGACTGTAGACTGAAGAGGGAAAAACAACTTTCTGTTAATTTTTGGAGAGTTCTGGCCCCTTTCAAAAAGGGCTTATGTGCACACGTAAGAGAGCAAGTGCATGTTTAATAGTTTCCTGCTCTAGAGCTTCCAGGGTTGATGTGGGAGTCTGCATGAGTAGACATGTTTCACGTCATTCCTGTTTCCCTCTCAATTCAAATAGACTTCCTGCTTTGTGCTCGCTGAGGGTGAGGTGGTTGGTCAGAGCATGGAGATGGTGTGCTCATGGGGTGATTCAGGAGCTTGTGATCTATTGGAAAGCGAGCACTGGAAAGACTGAGAGTGCCGGGTATAAATACCAGCTGTTATGCTGCGAACTCCTGTGGGTCCCCGTGAATCATTCACACACTTGCTCTCCTGTCCCAGGCCTGTTTGTTTTTCCCTTGTCCTTCAGTTAGTAGACAGGCTTTTGGTCTGAACTGTTAAAGCAATCCTTTTTTACTCCCTTCTGTCCTCCACTTTCTGGATACATATATCTGCCAACCAATTTATTGTGGTTGCTAAAGACTAATTAGACAGCATTATTGTGTTCTGAATATGGAAAAGCATCTAGAGTGCTCGTAAATAATTCTAAAGAGATTTTTGTCTCTTATGTGGTACAATCTTCCCTTCACATACATTCATTCCCCCGTGTAGAAGTCCAGTCTGCAAATCCTATGGCTTCACTGGAGTAAGTTGTAAATAAGCTCTGAACATTAGGTATCCTTTGCAATTGAAATTCCATCAATGTCTTGCAGCATCTGCAGGTGGCCCATCAACGTAGATTTTGTTGCAAATAAGTTGTATTTTGAATACAAAACTAAAATAGAAGACTAGTTTTACATGGCAACGCTGGAACTTGATGTCTTTTTCTTGGAAGTGGTTATTAACAAGAATAAAAATGTGAGGCTTTCAGTCTCATAAGAATTTTACTCCTTAAGATGAGGTGTTATGCACCTTGCTGTAAATGTAAGGGCACCGTGTAATTCAAGTATGGGGACTGAGGGACTACACATAACTAAATTCAGCTAAATTCTGATGATAAATGTCTGAGAAAACATATCAGAGAATCAAAGTGATGCTGTAAAACCATGACTTTTGGAACTCTAGTAGTCTTTATTTTCTTGCTCAGATATTTCAATATACTCATTAACAATTCCAGGATCTGATTATAGTGGTTGCTCAAGAAAGAGGTGTGATTCTCACTTTAACTCTGTAGCTATGTAATTTCACTAACTTCACTAGAATTTGCTACTGGCTAGTAGCTATTTCTGACAGCAGTCAGAATTGCCAGATCTGAACTGGAAATGGTGGAATACTGGAAGTTGGAGGGGTGAAGTGGCAGTTGTGGTATGACCTTTCCTGTTGTACAGTCGTTATTTATTGAGTCTAAAAAGGGCCATAGTGTTCCATTCCCCAAAAATGATAAGCTTAGTAACCTGACACAAAAAAGGTAGTGACTGTTCTTTCATGCCCCTCACTGTGGGGAGCACGCTGAAACTCGAGCCCTTAGTGTGAATGGTCTGAACCAACAGTGGGGAGAAACAAGCTGGGTTTTAAGGATGATGCATCTTTCCAGCATTTCACATATTTCTTCAACTTTTTCCATTAATAAATGTCTGCTCCACTGTGAGGCTTTTCTCCCAACATTTGGAAATATTTTAATGCTCTTAAAATTGTAGATTTCTATTAACAGGCTTTGGTATCCTTGCACCTGTTTTGCCTTTGGCACTAGGCGCTGGATAATGAGGTTACCTAATGTGTTGACTGTTGGCTTCAAGCTCCATAATAGTCCAGCAGAAGCTCTTTAATAGTCCAGCAGGATGCCTTTCCTGCACTTGTTGGGGTGTTTTTGGTGGGTGCAGGAAAGAGATGAAGTGTAAGGAGTCTTTCCTTCTGTAAGTCTTTGTGTTATAATGTTTGATATTTGTTTTGAGGTGGGTTTTTGGTATATCATGAATTGAAGGAGAGATCTGTCTGCTTTCACTGAATCACTAGGTTGGAAAAGGCCTTTGAGATAGAATCCAACCATACCTGTCTTCTACTAAACTTTCAGTAGGAAAAAGTACTTGTCTGAGCTTCTGGATGGAGCAGGATTTTTTGTGGTAGGTGAGATGCTCCAGTTCTCTTTATTTTTCCTACCAATACAAAACCATGCTCTTGGAGACAGCTCAGCTCCCTAATGGAAGTAGTGTCAGGAGCTTCCATGGCAGCTGATGAAACTGCAAAATGACATGCAAACTTCTTGGTGGGAAGGAAGAATGCAAACTCTCTACCTGGATTTAGTAAATATGCTAGTAACCACTTGTTTTTAAAACACCTTTTTACTTGAGAGATTACATCTTACAGCTGTTAGTTAATTTGCCTGATGATGATGATTTATTATTTTGCAGGCACTCACTACACGTTCCCAGTCCTACAGTCAGGCTTTCTGAGGTCATGTACCTGAAGTATAGAAGGAAGCATATGAAAAGATCTGCAAACAAAAGCTTGTTATTTTAAAGTTCTTTCTCTCTTTCCTACATACTGGACAGGGCTGTAACTGGCTGCCTGTCATGGTAACCGGGTGATCTCTGTCTGTTTCCTTCTGATCATCTGTGATGCCGTAAGACACAATATGATATCGATGTGATGTTTTGTGTTGTACTACAAGTAGAAAGGGAAGAACCTCCTTGCGTTTTGTATACCTGGCACCACAACTTCCTCTAGAATTTACTGCTTCACTTGATGCATGTTCACAGGCAGGTTTGGCTTAGATATACCTTGTGGCCATCGATGAAGTAATGGCAGTGTGAATTTGGGCTCTTCGGCTCTATCCTGCCTACTGCAGACAGACTGACTTTAGTACAAGCTTGTTGTGAACGTCCCAGTCAAGGTACAAGCTGGGGTGATTCTATTAAATCTCAGTGTGATGCGTATCGTAAGGCAGTTCAGTCAAACATCTAACTCATCATGCTTGTGAAGTGAGTCACCTTTTCTTCTCATCAGTGTTGAAAGATTGGATGCTAATGGGGTAAAAAAAAGAAGCTTGTATACAGAGGGGATATATGGGGTATATGCTTAATTCCTTAGTACTGAATAGACACAATTTGGTAAAACTTGTGAAAATACTGATTTGGTGCTTGGCAGCACAGCCATCAAAACCACAAATGGCTTGTTAAGAGTTGCAGTGAAAGGAGTTGGAGCATCTGAGGGACGCTCCCATCGCTGTGAAACTGTTCCCTCTGGCTCAGGATGGAACACAATGGGAAAATGTCTTAAAAGGCTGAAGATAATGAGATATGCAGACTGGAGGAGAGCTGGGTAAGATGGTTGGGGGGAGGAGATGGGCAGGAAACGATTATTCCCTTGGGTTTCTTTCACAGTTCTAGAGTTAGGGGATGTGCAATGAAGGTAATAGATATGGTGTTAAGACAAACAAAACAAGTGCTTTTTAGGCAACTTGCTTGAAAACTTCCTGGTGACAATGAAGATGGATTTTTTCTATAGCACAGGGATAAATAGCGGTGGGATTGATTGAGTGTTTCTGATTTATGTACCTATAAAACACAGAGCTGGGTGTGCATGTGTGTTCAGGTTGTACTTACTGTACGTGTTAGTGCTAATTCAAGTCAAGGTCTCCCTTGTTTTAAAGACATGAACATGCAGCAAGCTCTGCTGGGTGATATGAAAATGTTTAAGAGAAAACCAACAGAAGAGAGAAAACTCTGTAGAAAGATCGAAAGATCTTTAGAATGGGTGTTTCCTTCCTGTTGAAGTGCCTGAAGTTTTTGTTGAAGAATCAGAAAGTTTTTTGACAACTATCTCAAAGGTCTCATAAGGGATTGCTTATTTATCTATTTATTTATTTATTTTAGACTCATGATCATGGCAGCTTAACTTCTTGAACTTCATTCCACGCTTCAACACTGTAACTGGAGGCAGAATTGGGCTTTACCTCTATTTCATAATAGGAGTGTGTTCTTATTTTTCAAACAAGAAGGCAATTATTTCTTTAAAGTTTCTGCGAGTTACGTGTAAAAGCTTGGAAAGAAATCAGATCTGTGCCAAGTCTTGCAGTTGTTCAGTTGTTCTGAATTTCTCTTGGCCAGTGCATCACTCAGACCCCTGATTCTTCTAAGCAAGATTTGGACTTACAATTTTGTGCTGCTCTACAGCAAAATGTTACTGTAGCTCTTAGCATTTGGTGAAAAATGTAGGGAAAATTAAATCCAGAATCGTCTTTCTGACTCGCCAAATGTCGACAATGCATTTCAGTCTCCTGTGCTTTTTTCCTTCATATCTGCAGTCTGTTTACAATATGGAATCTGCAGAAAAGGCCCGTTCCTTAGTATAGACACAATGCCTAGGACAAGGAGGGTGGGAGTAGAGAGAAGGTCTTGATCTCAGTTTGGTCCTCTGGGAAATTTTGTTCTGTAAATAGAAGTAGTAAAAACTATCAGGTGATGACACTTTTTGGGTTGAATTTTGTTGAACTGGAGACCTGAAGGTGAAATCATCTGTATTGCATTACTCACCACTGTGCTGTCCAGACACTCTTAACTTTCCGTGCTTTGATAGATTACTACTTGAGCAGCACACCCTGTGTTGTGGAAAGACTGCTGCTGTGCCCGCGAAGCTGAATGTGTTGCTTTGGAAAGCTGTTGTTGGGACTCTCTTTTCATGAGCTGCTGCTAACCCTGAAGGATTTCTTAGGCATCTATTTGTTCAAAAGGAAAAGCTCGTTCCTTAATTTCTATGCTGTAGCATTTGTTACTGTGTTTTAATTCCCAAAAAGTAGTAAGAACAGGGAGTATTTCTCACAGATACAGTGTTGGGAGGCCAGCTGACGGTCCTGTGTAGCTGACAGCTGTTCAGTCAGCATGATGCTTATCTAGTTGCCCAGACTGTTTCTTATTATTTTCTTTTTTCCTACTCCATGTTCTCACGTTTCCTTCATTCCTTCCATTATCCCTTTTGCTTCATGTTGTGCTTCTGGTCCTTGCCTTCCTGTCCTTTTCTTTTTTTGACAAATCTTGTATTTGTGGGATCACTTCTCTTGCATCAGCCTTTGCTGTGGAGTCCTGATGTACATCATTGTGCTAACATGGAGTTACATTGTCTTCTGCTCCTAAGACATCATTACTTGTGGAGGCCACGGCTCTTTACTTAAATCTCAGGGAAGATGAAGTTCCCTTCTCTGGAACAGCACTGATTTCAGCTGACTTCTCTTGGGCTGACATCTTTGGCTTTTTAAAACTGCTGCCATGTCTCATCTGTTAGTTTGAAGAAATTCAGGCAGCTGTGCTGACCCTCCTTCTCTTACACTGAGCGGTCACAGCATTCACTTGATGATAATTCCTACACCATTAAGTCTATGAATTTTTATTTAGACATGTGGTTTGGGAATTCAGGTTTGCTTCTGGATATAGTGGCCAGTGAGCTCTTCCATTTAGCTTCTGGCTTGTTGTTCGTTACACAGGTAAGAGTTCAACTGTGACACTTCCTGTGGTGATTTTTATGTGGGCTTTTCCCACTGAAGAGCTGTCATGGTTTAACCTGGCCAGCAGCTAAAACAACCACACAGCCATATGCTCGCTCCCACAGCCCCCCTTCAGTGGAAAGAATTGGGACGGGAAGGTAAAACTTACGGGTTGGTATGAAAACAGTTTAATGGGATAGAAAAGGAAGATAATAAGATGAATATACAAAACAAGTGATGCACAGCACAACTGCTCACCACCTACAGGCCATCAATGCCCAGCTAGTTCCTGAGCTGCAGTCTAAGCCCCCTGGCCAGCTTTACCCCCACCATACACTGAGGGTGATCTCATATGGCATGGAATATGCCTTTGGTCAGTCTGGGTCAGCTGCCCTGGCTGTGTGCCCCCCCAGCTTCTTGGGCACCCCCAGCCTCCTCACCGGTGAGGCATGGTGAGAGGCTGAAAAGTCCTTGACGTAGCCTAAATACTGCCTGGCAACAACCAAAACATCAGTGTGTTATCAACATTATTCACATTCTAAATCCAAAGCACAGCGCTATGCTGGCTGCTGGGAAGAAAATTAACTCCACCCCAGCCAAAACCAGGACAAGGGCATAACCAAATGAAAAGCTAGAGTATTATCCAGAGGTTCTTCCCATGTACACAGACTACATATTTTTATCATTCATTATCTTCCTTTCAGATAATGATCCTCTAACATAAAGCCTGGACTTTACTGATAGAAAGATGGTGCAAAGAAAGAATTTTTAAGGTGATCCCCTAGTTTCTCTGCCTAGATTGAGCTGTCTTTTCTAATACATAGGGCCTTTGCTTCTGATGAGGTGGAATTTTGATTGAAGAAGTCTGACCCTCATAATGCTCTCAGTTAACTCCACCTGTGCAGTGCCAGGAGTAGCCAAGTTCTCTTTCCCGTAATTTCTAAATAACTGAAACACATAAATTCCTAGCCTTGACCTTTTTTGTGCATTCCATACAATTTTGGCATAGGAACACGGTTGCCTCAAGTCCAGAGTTGTGCTGCAGTGTAACAGAACATGGGCAGGAGAGGGATGCTAATGTTCTGTAGACTTGCACATTTATATCCCTTTCTCCAGGGACCATAAAGTGGGATTTTGTGTGTTTTAATGTACAACTTCACTTCTTCCCGTAAGCATGTAATTTCAAGGCCATTTGTCTCGGATGGTTATTCATGTCTCTGAACATGTGTAGTTGGCTTGCATCTTGTTGACATTGGCCCTCTCATTTAAAGTCTGGAACAGCTACATGTAAGGCTTGAACAGAGGCAGAGTGTGCAGGGTGTAAGAGAGACATATGGAACTTCATTCCTGCGTCCAATTTCCCAGCAATTAAGAGAGGTTTATTTATTTATTTAGGTTTGTGAAACTCAGAGATGAAGATAGTTGAGCCTGCATGGTGTCTAAGCAGGAATTATGTTCTTTCAGCTGAGTGGAATTCTACCAGTTAAAGACAATTTTAAGAATATATGGTCGATCCAATTTTGAAATGGTGACTCAAGCTCTTTGGCTGGACAGCTTGCTCGTTCTTGAATTGCTTATATTAAGGAGGCCAAAGCCCTTTAAATTCAAACATTGAAGAGTAGGTTGGAGCAAGGTACTTTGAGATCTCTTTTTTCTTTTCCTTTGAAAGAAATAGCAGAGGTATTTATGAAATATGCTGCAATAGCAATAGGGGTAAAGTATTAAATTTTGCTTTAAAGAATGCAACTTAAAACTTTGACACTTTAAAAAAAGAATTAAGCAGTGAAGTGGATTTATCATGTCTAAATCTACTAACCAACGCTTCCCAACTGATTGCTGAACCAGTAACAAAAATGCTACCTGTATATCTGCATGTGTAAGGATTTCTTTGGTTGCTGAACAAAGCAAAAAAGCAAAAGCCCTTCTTTTTTTAGCATTTTTCTGTGCAGATGCCTCTGGTAGTCCTGTGGCAGTCCTGACAGGGATGTTCTATAGGGTGTAGTAATGAGCTGATAGTGGAATTATCGTGATAATGATGAGATGGGAAGAGAGCATTGACTCTGAGAATCTTTTGGGAAGTAATTTAGGATGTAAAAATCAAAAATCTCTTTATTAAGTATACAACTTTGTAAGCAATAGAGCCCCATGGTAGATTCTTTGATAGCTGTATGTCAAGGCCATGGCTTTTGTCATTAACATGGGATGGTATGAAACAGAGGTGAAAGGAATGAGTATGTCTCCTGTGAAGAGAGGAGCAGTTCTTGACTGGCGTTCTGATGGGAAAGCTGAAGCTGTAAATAGAGATCTGTTACTCTGAATAACCTCACAAATAATGGTTCTTGACTAAATAACATCATCTGATTCCACTTCCTCTAAGCAGTGTTTGCTTCATCAAAGTAACACTCAAAAGAGCAGCCCAGCAAATCCTTACCCCAGCAGGTGTGACGTCAGACAGAACTTTCAGTTGGCCATGCATCACTGATGTATTTGAATCATAAACCCTCTTTATCTAAAGCAAGAGGCCAGTAGATTTGTGCCATCATGACATTCTGTAAGTTTAAATTCAGTTTAGGTGGAAATTATAGATTAAAATGAAGTTACATGAACAGAAGGAACATGTTATAGTCAAACTAAAAGAAACAGCATAAAAACGTTCTGTTTTTTTGATTGTTGTGCTTTGGTTTCATTTTAAGTGTAATCAAAGCCTTCTGATGCTCTTCTCAATAGGAAATTTCCAGTTCCAAAGACTGAAACAAAATGGGGGGGGGGAGATTTGGGGGACAGGACATGGGACTTGTGGTTGTTAAGTCACTTAACTAAGTTCTGTCTTTGCATGGCAGTGGTGCAGACACCCTTCACTGCTGTCCACAAAGAATTGTGTGCTGGAACGTGCACTGTAGTTCTATCAGGTTTTAATATTGTCTTGTGATGCAGAAAGCTGCATAAACAAGTAAGAGGACTTTTCGGGGAGGGGGTGGTAGAAAAAGTAGTTTGATATTGGTCAACTTATACTGTGGTTAAAATGTTATATCCCTTTAATGTAAACTGAACAGATTAACTTGGCTATGAAGAAAACAATGCCAGCTTTTGCTTGTGTCCTGAGAATCGAGTGAGAGGTGGTGTTGCTTTGTGCTGATGGGTGAAGAGGGAAGTAAATACATGTGTGTGGTTATCGGGTTCTAAGTATCTTTAACATTTATATGAATAAAGATGTTCTTCAGTGCAATTACAGGAACATTTTTAGAAAAAACCAAAATTGACTGTGCAGGTTAAAAGGAGAGAAGCAGCTTTGAAGTTAAAAATATTCTATTTAATGCCCCTGCCTGTGCTCACTGCATCTGTCTGTTTCTCTGCAGGGCATCACACCTACACATTGTAGGCAGGTAGGAAAGTTTGCCTTACTGTGCCGTGCTCAATTACAAGAATCAATTAAGTCTCATATAACCTATTTGGCCAAACCACATTTTATGTCTTTTTGTGAGTTGATCAGGCTAGCATTCTGTCCTCAGATTCTTTTAAAAATTGTTCTTTGTCATTGAAGTATATTCTTAGTTTTGTTGTCAAATGTTCGTTTTTAAGGGTTTTCCATGTTTTTCGATGTTCTGGGTATTGTCTTACTCCTTTTGCCCTTTCTGCCTCGTGTATGTATGTACTTGCTTTGAATTTAACTTTTTTCCCCCTAGGTATTACAGAAAGCATGATCTCATGATCTCAGTCCTTTTGGCTTGTTTGGTTAATAGCATACCTGAATACTTGGCAAAACCCCACACTTCAATGAATGCTGAACAGCTCCAGGTTTCTTTGGGTAGCCAAAGGAAATATAAAATTAATTAGCAACATAATTTAGGTCTTTACCTGCCTTGTAAAAGTGCACAAATGTTTGTACTATTTTGAGGCTTTTGGCTAAGGTCCTGCTCTCCTGTTAGAGGCTACGAAATGTTCAAATGCTGAAATTCAGCTGAATTGCTGAAAAGTTGACAATTAGTATTGGAGACTCTCTGAAAGTCTTTCATTGTTTCACACATTCATTTGGGAGCCAAATGGCTTTTGAAGTGAAGTAGCTGCTAAAAAGGAAAGTGTGGGGTTTTTTATTAAAACTTGGGTTTGAATACCATGAGTGGTGTTTTCCTAGCCAAGGATATTGGCTACCTTGAATTGTGTCTGATTTTTTTTTTTTCTTGGGTTACTTTCTAGCACTGATTGTTTTTCACGGCACAGAAAATGGGAGAGAGAATTCCAAAGGAATTGCAATGCATTGAAAACACCTTATAACTGTTAATCTAAATCTAATTATTTGCCATATAACATATGCTAGTACACAAACTGGACAGAAAGGAGTGCAGGGATGGTGTGGATGAAAGCGTGAAGGTGGAAATACAGGCATGAGATAGAGAAATGTATTTCAGAGTCATCTGGCCATGCATGAGGGGATTGAGTCCTTTGCTGTGCCGAGTGTTGGCACACTGTTTTGAGTAAGACTGCTAATGCTCTGTGTTTCTGTTGTCTGTCAGCTATGAGGAAGATGAAGTCATTAATGTTTTTGAGGTGTTTTGATACTATAGTGATAACCCAAAGTAGCTAAGAGTCAGAAATAGTCAGACTGAAAGGGAAAACTAAGCTACAACCAAGAACAAAACTAGGTGGTCCCATCTCTTATGTTGAGCAGCAATCTAGTCATCAGTCAAGCCAACTTCTCTCTTGGAGACCAGCAGAGTGAATATTTTTAATTACTCAGCATTTAGGTTTCCCTTCCTTTTTCACCCTTTCTTTTTTTCCTTTACAGGTTTTTAACAGAGAAAAAATGCCTTTTCTTCTTCCAGGAAGGAGGAACAAAAGTGTGGGAATTTCTGTAGGGAAATGTGAGGGAGGGAAGCGGGTATGTGTTGGGGAAGAAAAACACCTGTGAGACTTATCTTTTGGCACAGTATCACATCTCAGATCTTTCATGGATTATTTGGAAGAAATTAGACTGGAAGGCATCAGTCCTTCTATAAATCTTGACAAATCATGTTTCAGAGCAGAGATCTAATGGAAACACTTGTAAGCTTCATTCTTTCCTGCTTTGTTCTGGGATGTCCGTCACACTGGGTGTTAGAGAAATAACAATTGCATCATATGGGACTTCAATAAGCTTACATCTACGAGGATAGATAACAGAGAATTGTTGTGTTGGTTCCTTTGTGTAAACACAGTGCAGACCTTAGGCTACAGCCTCAGACCAAGTTCAGGTTTTCTGTAATACACATGGCATGTGAAGCTTTGTAGGTGAAGCTTGTGTTATCCATCACTTGTCCACAGTTTCTTTCTATTCTATGTATTTATTTCAACAGAGACTTCTTTTTCTCCTCTTCTCTCCCTTTATTTCACCCTATTTAACGCTACATTTTACCTTTATAAATACAAACCTGATACTGGGACTGTAGAAACTGGTTCAGGAAAAAAGTCATAAGAGCCTTAGCAGCCAACGGTTTAAACTCTAGTTTGCTCATTGAAGAAGAAAAAAACCTGAACATCTTTCTTTTAAAGCTCACTTTCTGAGCAGTTTTATAGTTTTTGTCCTTTTTTGGCATCTTCCTTAACTTTGGCAGTTGGGTACAGTACAACATCTGTCATCCCTGGTAGGTTTTACAGTAGAATTGCCACATCTCTCATCAGTTCAAACAATGTTAATTAGTTTTGAAGGAAAAAACCCTGGTTTTCCTGATTAAGGTTCAGCCAACTTGTCTGTGCTGAAATGAACCATGGTGTTTCACCCATTGAAACTACCATTATCAAAGAGATCAGTGTTTGAACTTCACATTTCAGGTGTTTTTAATAGTAGTAGAAGTTTAACCTGATCAATTTGCCATCTAGTGGCCTTAAGGCAGTGCAAATCAGTTGCAAAGCCTGAAGTAATATGTAAGGAGGGTGCAGAGAGGTGGGCTATGGTCTGTTCAGCCAGGTGACAGGAGATGGGACAAGGGGAAACGGCCTCAAGCTGTGCCAGGGCAGGGTCAGCTCAGATGTGAGGGAAAAGTTCTTCCCTGAAAGAGTTGTGGGGATGTGGCACAGGCTGTGGTACAGGCTTCCCAGGGAGGGGGCTGAGTCACCAACCCTGGGTGTGTTTAACAGGCGGGTAGATGAGGTGTTCTGGGATATGGTTTAGCACAGGACAGGAATGGTTGGATTCAATGATCTTAAAGGTGTTTTCCAACCTTGTGATTCTGTAAGGAAAGAAACCACTGTCTTGAAATCAAAGCCCAAGACAGGTAACCAGTTCTGGTTAGGGAGAACACAGCGCATGAATTTTCAAATTATAAATGATTATATGAATTCTAGGTTCTGCCTAAAGTGCACTTAACTGGGTTTCCTTCAGTGATAGCAGTGACAGTTATTTCCTTTGGCATTGATCACCTTGGGCCTCTTCAGCATTGGCCATTGGTCTGTGCTCTCTCCAGAAGTTCTGTGTCTTTGTAGGCAATGGGATGTCCCACGGGCCTTCAGCCACTTCCATTTGGTGAGTGAAGTCTTGGCAACAGACCCCTCAGCTAAAGGAACGATGTTGTTGGCACCTCCCTGGGCTGAGTGAGCAGCAGTAGCTAAAGCTGTTCCTAGCAGCTCAGTTTGCAAGTGCTGTGTGTGTATACAGATTAGGAACTTCAGTGAAGCTCGATAAAGTACCTTTGTGAAACCACATATACAAAGGATGATTTACTCACGTACTTAGTGAATGGAATAGGGGCTGGCTGGAAATGCAGATTTGCATCCATTTGATATCATTTCCTCCTGCACTAGTTCTCTGTGTGGATCGATTATTTGCTTGGAAGTTGTCATTGCAGCCATGAAATAGGCTCAGTTGTCTTTTTGCCTTCCTAAGGAAAAAGGGAGACACCACAACATGACAGTTGTCAGCATGGAACATGCATCTTCTGTCTAGATTATTCTATTGCATATAAAATAACTAAGTTTTGTGAATGATGCAATGCCTTAGGCTTTCATCTTGGTGGGTTTATAAAGTTCAATTGGCATTTCTCATTTTATAGCAGGTTCTGATACTTGAATTTTGATATGCATTTATCCACTGGAGACACTGATGGAAGAATCTTATTCTCTGGAGGCCCTTTGTACTTACAGTTCATTTGTCTCTGTTAGTTTTATTTCCTAGGTTTTTGCTGATTTTTGTAGCAATGTATCAAGATGATATGCTGTTTCCTTTCTTTTAAAGTTCCTTAATCCTATTTTCCGGAAGAAATAGTTCAGACTTCATTTTATTTCCTTGGCAGGGGACTGGTTTTAAATCAGGCCATGTATTCAGACAGCAGATGGTCCATAAGATGCTGAGCAATAGCTGACTCAAGCCCTTCGTTAGGGTGACACACACTTTCTCAGTTCCCATTTTCCTAGGTTGCGTGGTAACCAAAAGGTCAGCCTTATTCCCTAAACAGTGGAAATCAAACGTAAGTTCACAATACTGAGTACTTTTCATTCATCAAATCCTTCAGGGCCCATTCATGGCTAGTGTATGTGTCAGGCGTATCTTTAGTTTTCCATGATTGCTTTGCACAGCTGGACTGATGTGTAGTCTACGTGCAGTTGAGCTAGATACACATCCAAAACTATCCTCAAGGTTCTATGTACAATTGCAACTTCCTTGCAAGAGAGTGGAGTCTTCCAGAATTTTGTTGTTGAAGAAGGGCAATTAGATGTACATGAAAATGTGTACAAAGCTCAACATGAGCCGACCATGTGCACTCACAGCCCAGAAGGCCAACTATATCCTGGGCTCTGCATCAAAAGGAGTGTGGTCAGCAGGATGAGGGAGGTGATTCTGCTCCTCTACTTCTCTCTCATGAGACCCCCACCTCGAGTATTGTGTCCAGTTCTGGAGTCTCCAACATAAGAAGGACATGGACCTGTTGGAACGGGTCCAGAGGAGGCCACAAAGATGATCAGAGGGCTGGAACACCTCTCCTGTGAAGACAGGCTGAGAGAGTTAGGCTTGTTCAGCGTGGAGTAGAGCAGGCTCTGGAGAGATCTCTTAGCGCCTTCCAGTACATGAAGAGGTCTTCAAGGAAGCTGGGGAGGGACTGTTTAAAAGGGCAGGGAGTCAGAGGATGATGGTGAATGGTTTTAAATTGGAAGGGGGTAGATTTAGACCAGATATTATGAAGAAATTCTTCACTCCGAGGGTGGTGAGGCACTGGCACAGGGTGCCCAGGGAGGCAGTGGCTGCCCCCTCCCTGGAGGTGTTCAAGGCCAGGTTGGATGGGGCCTTGAGGAGCCTGGTCTGGTGAGAGGTGTCCCTGCCCGTGGCAGGGGGTAGGAACTTGATGATCTTTAATGTCCCTTCCAACCCAAACCACTCTATCATTCTTAAATGTGGAAAAAAAAAAAAGACCTTTAATAGAAGGTAGAACTTGTAGTATTCTACTCCTGCTCATAAGACTACTTATAGGAAACATTTGATTATCTGTGAAAAATGTAAGGGGAAGTGTTTCCTTTTCTGGCAAACATAGCAGTTGCTAGGATCAATGAAAAGCAGCTGAAATGCTATTATCTATAATAAATAGCTCATTTTGCCTGCTTTTACATCAGTATTTTCATATTTACTCCTGTCTTACGTGACTATAAATAACTTGAAATTCCAGTGTATCCGGAGAGGGTTTGCAGTTCTTTTTCTAATGTCCCTTCTGTGGCAGTGACTCAGTGGCTGATCCCTTTTTACTGACATGTGTGTTCAGCAAAACTGCACAGAATCACAGAACCACCAGGTTGGAAAAGACCTTTGAGATCATAGAGTCCAGCTGTTCCTGTCCTGTGCTAACCCATATCCCTGAGCACCTCATCTACCCTTTTTTTAAGCACATGTCTGCTGTGTTCCTTTTGCAAAGATCTGTGACTGCCTGTAAACTTCAGTGCTGGAGTCCCAACTTTAAAATACAGAACTGAGAAGAATGTGCATTACTTACCTCTTCCACAAAAAAAACCTGTAAGTTTCTGTTTGTTCCTGTCTGTGTATGTTTTGGTTTGCCCAGAATCTTGAAAATTTAGAAGAAGAAACACATCCATTTCCTGGGCCTGAAGTGGAAGCTAGTGATGTGCAGTAATGTTGCTCTCAAAATTGCTCAGCTAGTGAGAAAAAACAAAACAAGTAAAAGGGGTGGTTTTTGGTGAAGTACATGGGTTAAGTTTCCATAAAAATAAATAGGTTTATTCTCCATCACAAATAGTACCTACAAATACAAGGTGATTCTCTTGGGTGTAAAATTCGCTACACAGTGGCTCTGAAGTTATTAGCCAGTAAAGTTACGCTGATAAATGCCCTTCTGAGGTCTGATTGACTCAGCATGCTGCTTGGGAGCCTTTGGGGGTTTATTCCTTGCAGTAATACGTAGGTCAATTAAATTTGTTTGAGTGTATTTTCATTTGCTTTTAACATTAGAAAAATACTTACCCAGGTCTAGATTTAACTGTCTGTTGTAAATAGTAACCTCCAAATAAAAAACCCATGTGAGGCAAGTGGTAATCATCTGTGACTTTTGGCACTCCATGTGAGGAAGACTTAAACTTTAAAAAATGGCTTTTTTTCTTTGCTGTCTCCTTAGCTTAAATGTGTGATTTTATCAAAGTACCTATTGCGAAGATGAACCACATTTTCCATGTGAATGAGTGTGCCCTATATTTTGAAACATTTTCTGGTTGATTTTTTCATCATGATTAATGCTTAAGTGGAAAACCAGCTCTCTGCTTCATTTCTCAACTGTGTTGAAATGGATAGTGTAGCGCAGACACTGTGGGAAGTACACGTATGTGTTCAGTTCCAAACAAATGTGTTCTCTTCCTGGAAGTTCTCAGCTAAAGGTGGGTGCTCCTCAACCCTGAAACCTCCTATACAGGCCTGGAGGGCCATTGCAAAGTCACTTCAAGGCTTTAGTGAATGAAGTTAATGGGAAATCTTTGGCAAAGGTTAGAATTCATTGTACCTGGGTCTTTGCATTGCTTTTTGGCTGGAGGTTTTCACTTCAGTAGAAGGAAATTTGGGGTTACACCTCCATTGCTCCAGTTCATTCTGTATTGTTATGGAGTTTTTTTGCTTTTGAATGTTATGATAAATGAAGAACTTAGGAACTGGAGACAGCTCTGATACCCTTAGCTTTTTAGTAGTGAAAATCCACAGACAGTGCAGTGCATTTTATGTGCCATATAGCACAATGCGCGCCATGACAGCATTGCTGTATGCCCAGTTACTCTCCCAGTTTGTGAGGCTTCAGCCCTCTGTGGTACTTCACCAGGTGCCAGATGAAACATCCCCATCTGTCCTACCTGTTTTAAACACTTTATCCCCCAGGCAGAGCAGCAATAGTCTCCAACAATAAGGGGTCTCCATGACTTCTGTGAACAGAAGACTGTCTTTCCAGTTGCCTCTATCTTCCTGCTCTTTTAAGGCTGTTCTGACAGATCTTTCTCCTGTCAGAAGTCTTAGTGTCTTCTGGGTGGTGGTGTTCCCCCCTTGGTCTGGTGAGCAGAAAACAGCAATAATGTTGCTAAACCAGATTAGTTTCTTCTATGCCAAAGTAACAGTTGCCTCTGTTTACCCAAAGTTGATTTCACTGCCTTGTAAACTCCTTGTTTCAAACAGCTACAGTCTTTCAGCACGACAGATCGACTTCACTTTGTGCAGAATTTGGCCTGCTCTTTGTTTTTCGTTTGGTCTAAAGTACAAGAGACCAGACTTCCAGAGAAATGTTAAACTTGTCTGTATGTGCCCATATGTTTCCTTGCCAAAGTACTAATGATTAAAAGGAGCATTTCTGACGGCAGGAAAGTTTTCTGTTCCACTTCTCCCTTAACACAGAAATATACTGCACCTCATGTATCTGATTTACAGTTACTCAGGACCCCCAACAGAAACGAACTTTGGTGACAAGACTCTTAAAAACGTACTTCTGTGTCTAGAGGGATGCACTGGGAGACTTCCCAGCTTCTGCTGAGGAGAGTAAAATGCCATAAGGGCTGGAACTTGTGGGACTTCGATCACTATACCAAGCAGGGGTGATGGCCACTGCAGGACAAACACGGTACCTCTGCGTAACTGGGTAAAACTGATTTCCTGTCATCTTAAGGGAAACTGAAATCTCTGACCTGCCCTGAGCCCCATTTCTCATTTTTTAAATAGGGTCATGGCTGTTTATCACCCTTCTCAGTCTTAGCAACATTAGATTCCGCTCTATGCTGCTGTTAGATTAATTATTGTTAATGTTCATTTGTAATGAAGATAGGAATAATTTTATTTAAGGCTGTGATAGTTTTGGCAAAGTTTTGCAAGGATCTGACAGTCTCCTTCTCCCAGTCTCTACTGATTCACTCCAACCTGAAGCAACACAAGTGCTGGCAGTACTTTAAAAAAAATTCTGAGCATCACTACTTCTGCTGTAAGCTTCTCAGTCTATTCTCTTGCTGCTTGCAGGCCCACTGTCTTGTCTCTTCATGACCTTCTGTTCCCTTAGAAGCGAGCTGGGTCCAAAACTCAGTCTGAATTCTTGGACAGGCATTATGCCCAGAGCTTTGGATGGCACAAGAGTGAAAAGCTATATACTCTCAAAAATGGTCATGGGCTTCACACCAAACTGTATCAGATATTTCCATCTACTTTTCAGTTTCCCAAGATTCTTCTTGCATTCTCATTCTGTAGCTGTTGTGGGTATGGGTTTGGGGTTGGTTTTGTGGGTTGGGTTTGTTGCTTTTTTTTTGCTCTTACTTAAAGTTCCAGTAAAATGCTTCCCCAGCAAAGAGAGTAGAGGTCTTTGATCAAGACCTTCAACACCTCATGGAAATACTGCTTTCTAGTGGTTAGCTGAGGCCTGAGGAAAGATGTAAAAACAGAACAGGATTTTTATAAATAGCTTTACTGTAATCTAGAATTGTGACTTTAAATCTGTCAGGACTTTCTTAGGCATTGCCAGGCTTTAAGCATTAGGTAGTCTTCTCTTTTTGAGAACAGGCCAGCCCTTCAGTGCCTCACTGTAAGGGATTAATCCACTGATACTGGACGTGGTTAGGTATCGACTTCTGATGTTTAAGACTGAAATGCTCTTCCACATGTGATGTGAAAATGTGGCATGATAGTGCCCTGTGCTTGGGTAAGCTTGAAGTAGGGATCCCACTAGAAGTCATCACTCAAAATACAGTTCAGTCTTATAATCAGGCCTTGCATTTGGATTATCTTGTGTGCTGTAATCTGCACTTTGTTTTGAAATTCATAAATAACTTGCTTACTATTAAAAGAAAGATCTGGGATTGACTCAGTAACTGTTAATGATTCTATAAAATCTTGCTTTCTACTGCATTTGGTTGTGAAGTCCCATGTTTTGCCTAATTCCTTCTGTATGTTGGCTTTAAAGAGCAATTATGCTCAGCAGTGACTGAAGAACACCCTTTCCAAAGCTCACAAAGACTTCAGGTGGACAGGTACATCCCACTTTTCTTGAGCTGCCTATTCTAGCCCTCTATACTCTTGCAAGGGCATACCATAAGATCCCCTTTACGTATCCTTTCCTCGTAAAAGCCTTTTACTGTAAAATAGGAGATTATGTTCTGGTAAATGTACCTGCTACTTCCAAATAACAAAGTCATTAAAAAGTCAGTAGGCCTCTTGTGTAACTCCAGTTTGACTCGCTTTCCGTCTTCACCTTCTCTCTGCCCTCTCTGTTCAAGCCAACACCCATAGCCACTAAAGCAGGGTGTGCGTAGTAGCTCGGGGTCCCAGACACAGCGCTCCAGAATGTGTTTTTCCACCAGGGTTGGATTTGCCTGGCTGGCTTCTTAGCTGGCCTCAGCTCAGGCATTTTGGCTGGCTCTGCTGCTGGATGCTGTCTGAACTCCCCAAGGGTTTGATAATGGGGTCGGCTTGCTCCTTGAGATACCATTTGCCTTTTTAACTGAACTGGGATTGAAAATAGCTCACACTTTCACCCCCAGCATGCAGCCTAGTGCCTGTGGTTAATACTGGTAGTTCTATAGGCATAGGGAAGGGGAAGAGCAAAGAAATCATCTGAGCTCCTTGAGGTTGGTGTGCATGTCAACTTGTAGGCTGCTTAGTATGCCTAATCTCTAGACAGTTCTGCTTGCTGCTGGGCTTTCGTGTGTCTGGCAGAATACTGGTCTCTTCTTTCATCTAGCCACTGGTGAAAAGAACAGCATCAGCAGGAAAACCTTTTTAAAAGGCTGGCAGGAACCTGTGACCTCACTGGCACTGCTATTGCACGTTAGGAACCAAAAACCAGCTCTCCAGCTGTAACAAGACCGTGTGACAAATTGTCAGCAGACCTGTGTTCTTTCAGAAGTAGATTGTGCTACATCCAGATTCTATCAGTTTTCCTTTCTCCAAAACACACAATGCATGTATATTCTGTATAGCAGCGTAGCTGCAGGTATCATACTGCAGGTTTTATTTTAAAGGAAGTTGGCATTTTTAAGACTGGATGCATGGATGGAATATGAACAAATGCAAGTGCTGACTGAGCTGTTTTGACAGGGTGACTGTCCTGCCCTCCTTCCCTCTCTCTGCTCTGGTACACAGTAACCTCCCAAGGATTTACAGGCTCTGCCATAGAACCAGAGTGCATGAAGTCACAGACTGAGAACTGAAGTCCAGTTCCTTTCTGGAAACCAGGAAGGCAGGAGAAGAGGAAGTGGAGTGTGCATTAAGCATTCACGCTGCCCAAAACCAGAGCAGCTGTGACTGGGGATTTGAAGTGAGCTACCAAAAGCTGCCTGTGAAGTTCCCTTTCCCCCTTGTAGAGGGGGACAGCAGGCCGTGAGCCCAGTGGGTCATGGGGAATCCAAGGTTCACTGAGGCAGAAAGAGGAGTACGTGACCTCTCACTCCTGCCCTTGTAGCCCTTACCTAGGAGTGAGGTCAATCAGTGAATAAAATCAAGGTCATGTTTACACACCCTCTCTCACTTGCTCTCTCATTCAAGTACTTTATCTTCTGTCAAAACTTCAGGAACAAGTGCCTTTTTTAATGAGGGAAAAGCTCATCAGCAAGAGAAATGTTACAGTCACTCATTTTAATGAACTACAGGCCTGGTCAGAAATGTTTCCATTGCATTTTACTGTAGAAATACAAATCAAACTTAGATTTCCCACAACTACCCTATTTTTCCATTGGAGGGGGGAGAAAAAAAGAAAGCTTAATGATGGTATAATACTAAAAAGTTAGCACAGCCCTCAGAAAGCAGTCTCATCTCAGAAACACGTAACAGTTAGCAAAGTGACATCTGAAAACTGAGAATGGTTTTCATGTCTTTCTAAGGCAACCCTTAGAAAAATTTGAAGTATCTGTGTTTACAGAAAGTCAAATTGATAGAAATTGGATTGAGGAGAATCTACATCTGGGTAACTATGTTCTTGAACTTGTGAGAAGTTTCTGATTAGAATTGGTATTCTGGTCTTTTCCTGGAGGTCCTGCTTGGAAATTTCCCTCATTCAGGTGTCCTTTGTATTTCTTTACAGGTAGTGCTTCCTCTTCCAACATCCTATGGGTTTTTTGCAAATCTGCCTGAGACTCACACCTGTCCTCATGATCTCCTTCTGCTTGACACCAGCTTAAAAGTAAATCATGGCATAGAGAAATGCAATGGTTTGCCCAAGCTGGATAGCATGTTAATGAAGGAGCTGGGAAAGATCCCAGAACTCTGGATTTCTTCTGTGCTCTTTGTTTAGGTCTGCCTTATTGGTATTGTCATGATTTAAAACAGGGGAGAGGAAACTGTCAGCCAAATTGAGCTATGATGTAAATGGGTAAAATGGATTTGCATAGTCTGATGCGCTGAGGGAACCGCTGGTTCAGTGATCAAGCCCTTAAAATTGCAGAGGACATGTGAGGGAGAAGTTGATCCCAATTATTATTCTTTCCGGTACAGTTATATGGTTGGAAAATCTGTAGTCCCATGAATGAAAGCCTACTCTGGCACCCTCCCCAGTGAGGGGTGGAGGTGGAACAAAAGGAAACTCCACATTTTATGTATTCACAGAGCCACTACAAAGGCAGAAAAATATTTTGACTCTGACTAAGTAAGGTCTTTGCACAGCTCAAATGATCTCCCAGGAATTACAAGCTGTGCTGAGGAAATCTGGGAACAGCCCTGAGAGGGTCACTGGTGCTTTTTCAGGCTAATAATTTCCAAATTATTGCATTAACCTTTTTACCTTTATCTAAAGGTCAGGAGAGGTAACATGTTTGTGAAGATCTACAAGTACTTTTTCTTTTAATGGCTCATTTTCCTCTCCATAACAGAGTATACTAATTGGAAACATCCAGTCATCCATTGGATAAAACACCACTTCATATTCTCAACTCTCTGATCTTGCTGCTCTCAATTTTTAAAGCTATTCTGGATAAGGTTCTACACTGTGTGGAATCAAATCTTACTAAGAATAAAAAGAACAGGGTTTGAGCATACAGATTAATCTTGTTCACTAGATGCAACTTTGGTATTAAAAGCACCACTGAATGGATGAAGAGTGAAATCCATTATCTTGAGCTGGGACAGACCCTTTGGGACAGACTCTGTTTTAAGGGGTTAGGTTTTCAAGACAGCTGCTCCACATCTCCTTGGAAACTTGTCTGTGTGGCCCAGCTCTGGAAAAAGGCTCTTGGTTATGGATGCCTTTTCTTTTGTGCTTTTTTTTTTTGGTCCAAGTGCTATTGACTGGAGACTCATAAATGGAGACTTATCAGTTGCTTGTAATTTATAGCAGGTGAATGATTGCTCACACAAGTATGTTTAAAAGAATAAACAAGAACATGACTTAAATATCAGTTATTCAAGATACCCATTACGTGCTCAGCCAAGATCATCTTTTCTTGCCTTGTTTTTCCATCCCTTTTTTATCTTCTTTTTTTTTTTTTCCCCTCAGCTATAGTGTTGTGCTGGGCAAGGGATAGTGGAGTTCCTGAGCATTACACCCTCTGCGGCCTTTTTCTGCCAAGGAGCAGCTCCTCCCTATCAAGTGCTGCAACAGCTTGATCCATCATACAGATCCCACGTTGCCTGGTGTGTAGAGCACAGCACAGGCTCATTAATTGATTTCTTTTTCCTGGTTAGTCCTTGATCTTGTTTAAACAACTATCTCAGTTTTCCCATGATAAATATTTCCATTTTCTGGGGATGTTACGGAGTTTAGGTGTATGTGCTGGGTGTCACAGAACAGTGAGGAAGGAAGATAAATGTAAAGTCTTAGTAAATAGAGAAAATGAAGCTACTTTCCATGGCACTAGGAGTAACCTCTTAAAACGTGAAGCTGTCAGTGTTGCTTCTCAGAAGACTGCTGCGGTGTATGCTGCTCAGACAGCCTGGCTGGTGGGCTGTCTGTCTCTGCGCTTTGGTTGAACTTCAGGAGGACTGTTCATCGAAATGATTTCTTAGCTAATGGAGCAGAGTGTGAGCTAGAGGAGCCCAAAGCCAGATTAAAGGGTAAACGCGGGATCTTTTCAAGGAGAGAAAAGAATTATCCTAACTGCCAGACTGTTGATTACAGATAAACTTCCAAATCTATCCCACTGCTCTTTGGCTGACAGTGCCAGGAGAACTGGGCTCACCAGGACAAAATGAGGCATAGTGTATAGTGTCTGTCTGTCTGTCTAGGGGAAGAGGCGGTTCACTCCTGCAGCTACCAAAGACAGCTTTTCTTTTTAAAGTTGAAGTATATTTTCTGCACATGCTATGACAGTAAAGGCAGGATGTTTGCTGCCTGCCGTTAGTTATTATCTGGCAGCCTCAAGTGGAAAATACTAATTAAAGGCTGCAAAATTATAATGCTTTAATAGGCCTTAACCTTTCACAGTGTGACACCCTTTTAATACTTCGATGTCAAATGGCAAAGGCCAATTATTTCCTATTATATTCTGTAAATGACTACAGCCATGGGGCCTTATTTATTTATTATTCCGATCACAAACAGATTCTTAATCTATAATCCAAATTTAACTCCAAGAAACGTGATTTAATGTACCTTATGGTTGCCACAGCAACTGTGGTACATGACATTAATAAGGTTAAGAAAGGAATTCCATCACCTAAAGTGTTCGTTCAAGAACTGGGAAAATCTTTCTAATAGCAGAAAGGTGTGATTGCCAACCAGCATCCCATAAACCCGAAGGGCAGACATTTAGAGAGGAAAGGAGCAGACTGGATGGGATAGAAGAGCAGATGTGAAACACTGGGGAGAGGAGACAAAGTGAAACAAGGCAACAGAAGGGAAATGGGAGCTTTTCTTGTGCTTAATCAGATGAGGGTTACCATTTGTACGGATTTTCTGTGGTGATAGGAAAGTGGGAGTAAGAGGCGTTCCAGCAGGTCCTCTTGAAAGAGTGAGGCAAACACAGGGAAGAAAAAGGAAACAGAAGGATTTGGGAAAGTTTCTCGGTATGCCACAGGCTTGCTTTCTTTCAAACTGATTTTTTTTTTTACACAAGCCTTCTACTCTTCATCTCCTCCCTTTTCCATCCACCTGCCAGATCTGCAGCACACTCAGTTACCAGAGAGGAGAGAGGATTTGTGGGATTTGTGGTACCTCTCATAAACCTTTATGGAACTGCTGTTTGCTGTTTTGTTCTCAGCGACTTCACAGCTCGCTGGTCTAGACTTTCTTCAATTTTTCTGCAGCTGATTTCCCATAAGGAAACCTGCAAATTATAAAATAGGGACTTGATTCCCAGAAATTAACATAGTGATCTCTTGAGTGTATTGCAATCTTTAATTCTACGTGTGGTTGGATTGGCCTCATTTAGAATGACCTCGGTCTCAACTGAAGGTCCCTGTGCAGTGAAGACTTTGACATGTTCCTTGGTAACCTGTCTTCACTGTTGAAAATTTCTATCTTGTTTCTAGTTTGGATATAGCTGACATCCAGCATTTGACCTCGCTATAGCTTTGCTAACTTCAAAACATCTTACCTTTTCCTTACAGAAGTAATGCTGAAAGACTGTGTTCGACTTGTTTCTTACATTTCTTTTTTTTCTGTGAGTGGAGTAGATGAGGTTTGGGCAGGTTTTTTATTAGGTATATTTCCCTGAAGTTTTCAGTTGATAAAGCCCCTTTTTAAGCATGGATACTGGACCAGCTTCTTGCATTTAGCTGCAGTAAGACAACATTCTAGCTCACGTTTTAGATCAGAGCTAAATTTACTTTCCTTTAAGAGCAGACTGCTTCAAAAGGCAAAGCAGCAATAAATAAGCTATGATTGTGGGTCTGGAGAAACTGGAATTTCACCGTAACGTGGTGAAAGAGAGGAATGTTTGAACCTGTTTCTGTGAGTGACAGAATTATGTTGATAGCTTATTCGAATGCATGGTAGAGTCCTCCCAACAGCTGCGTTACCTGCCGTGGCCAGGCCCCCGTCTCAGCCCCAGGGAGATCATCAACCATTCAGATCTCCGTGGAAAATTCAAGGGTCACGTTCAGTCTAGACCAAAAGAAAACTGTTGGGAAACATAAGCGTCTGCAAACATATTTAAGTAGTGGTATGAAGAGGACAGGGACCAATTATTTTGATTAGGCAATAAGGCCAGAGCGGAGAAGACTTAGGAAAAACTGTCTAAGAAGAGTTAGTCAATGCTGAAAGGTTCCAAGGGAGGTGAGCAGTCCCATCAGCTAAGATATTCAAAGCTGAGCTCGACACCCGTCTTTTGGGGATAGTTTAGGGATAGTGAGATCACTTCTGCTATGAAGCAGAATGATGGATGGGGTTGACCCAGCTGAGATTCCTTCCAAGCCAAACGATCCTGTGGTTTGCAGTCTGCCAGCACACCCAGTTAGGCACTCAGTTTCTCAAACAACTTTCCAGAAATACAACCTGTTCATATGAAGTGTATGCACATCTGCACGTGGGTGTGTGCAGCTCTAAGCACACAGTCAGCTACGTACCCGCTGGGGATCTCTTTGTACATTGCAAACAGCGAGTGACAGGGCAGCTCCCTGGCTGGCGTTGTGCAAAGCTCTGCTCTTTGGTCTGTGCCACTACTAGCTGTGCTGCAGAACTAAACCCAAGGAGTGATTCTCCCAGAACATCCTGTATTTTCTTGCAGTTCCAAGTTTCTGTCAGTGTGCTCACAGGTCTTCCTTATATAGCAGACATCCCAGGGAGAAGCGTGAAATGTCAGTGTTGTAGGAGTTATTTGGAGACATGCAACTTACCTCTTATTTTTGTAAATACATCTCCCATGTTCTCCTGAACTTAAGTATGCATCTTCATATTGTGTGTTTTGATGTTAGTCAGAGGCTTCCTGTGCTGCAGGCTTCAGGAGTCTGTCTTTGAAATGAAAACACTGAAAGTGGCTGTGAGCATCTAGAAGATATCCTTCCTTCTCCTGCTGAAGAACATCACCCCTGGGGAACTAGGAGAGTATTGATCTAGGACTTCACTCCCAGAATAGTAAAAGGAGGGAAAGAGAATAAAGTCAAGGAGGAAAGGAAGTAAAAAAGATGCATTGCTTCTTTTGAGAGTAAAAATCAGGTGCTAGTGTTCATTTTCTATCAGGTTCAGTACATCTGGGAAGGTTTGAAGTCCTATTAATACTGAATTATTTCTGTGGTTTTGTTGAACAGCATCATATGCTCCTAGATACTTAGAAGCTGGACTTCTGTTGAGATACAAACTATTAGATGACAAGTCTGTCTTGATGCTACACCCACACAACTGGGTGGAAGGTAGATAACTACCTTACACTGTGATCATTCTTTGGCTGTACATTTTAACAGACACCTTCTAACTGAGGAAAAACATGATAGCCACAGAAGGAATTTTCATCACCAGCATGGTACTTACTTGAGAGATGCATGTCTACATGCTGACATTTACAAGCACAAGGAGTAGAGATGGCTGACCGTGATGAGGTACAAGTTTCTTACAGCCCTTTAGTTTGAAAACGTTACATTTTTGGCCGAGGGTTATGCTGCTTGCTTTCTGTGTTCCATTAGGTAGGAAAGTGAGACTCTCCCTGTAAATACTTTACACCAGCCTGTATAAGCTGATGGTGGAGAGAAATCTTTAGTCTTCATGCTGTGAGTTCAGATGGGCCACATCACAGAATTTGAGTTCAAGAATGTTTGGCTGGTGCTCAAGACCAGCATCTCGGTTACCTACTAGCTACAAAATTTAAGTCTAACTCAAGCCCTGAGCGTGGGGGTTGAGGGTGACTGTGTGTCTCCTCATTATCACAGAATCACAGAGTTGTAGGGGTTGGAAGGGACCTCGAGAGATCATCGGGTCCAACCCCCTGCCAAAGCAGGCCCCCTAGCTCCATTGCCACATACAAGTCTTTTCAGCTTCTCACTATTCATTTAAGTGCCAAGAAATTGGTAACTTGCACAGAGTTGCACACATTATGCTTTGGTCATGAGAGGATCACTCCAGTAAATAAACACTGCCATTCCATTTCTTCTAAGTGTGAGTTTTGCTTGAGCTGTTTAAGGAGAATGTAGATGGATCTTTCTGAGGTTTAGCTCACCAATGGGTTTCAGACCTGGTGAACCCATGCCTCTGCAAAAAAAAAAGGTAATTTCTCCATTTCAAGATGCTTCGTATACATTACCTAATATTTTCTCTCTGCTTTTAAAACTTTATCATTCTAGTGCAGAGACAGAGGACTAAAAGAAGTGCATTTGTAAACCTGGACTATCATCTGCTGTCTGGACAGGTCCAGGACAATCTACAGTCTGAGCCTTGGGCACTGACCCACAGTGCTTTGTATCAGAGCCGAGCTCAGTTGCCTAAAGATGCCTATGCAAGCGTTATTTGGCTGTGCTGTGGTTAGTTTGTCTTGTGGATGGTGCTAAGGAATGCTTCCCACAACATGGAACTTCATAAAAATAAACAATATGCCCTGTTTATTTTTCAGCTTCTAAATGAAAAAATCCCATTCAGAGAATCTGACCCATCTCCTTTAGATATACAATTGCATTGTGAATTGAGGCTTGTTCACTAAATCAGTGTTATGTCATGCTGTTGAGTCAGAGCACGATCACCTTCTCTTTGCTTGAGGATTCTACCTCTGTCAACTGAAAATAATGTTCCTGGCCTGCTAATGATGGTGAGACCTTTTATCTTCTCGAGATGAACAGTACACTAAGAATATGGTAAGGAGCCCTAGTAGAAGTTCCTTACGCTGAACTAGCACTCTGCCTCTAGCTCTCTGCTCCGTCTTGTTTTGTTGAAACTAAGGTGGAAATTAAAATTTTAATACCCTGCTCCATTACCATGGTGTAAATCCCAAATAATCTCTGTTAAATCAGCTGAGTTACTGTGCTGTAACCAAGCATAGACTTCAGCTGTTTCCCTGAAGCCACTCCCTCCAAAATACAGGAAAAACATTATTGTGCTCAGCAGAGCTGTGAGAAAACAGGAAATTGAAGTGAAAACTCTGAAATGCCCGGGACTCCTGGAAGCTTCAAATACATTATTGCACTTGGACACCTTCAAAACAAGCTGTTAACAAAACTTCATCTTGGGTTTTTATGTTCTTATTACAATGAAACTACAACTATGTGTGTATCAAAATGTCCAAGTTTATGGGGCTGTAACTCCATTCTGAAAGGAAAAGCAAATAGGTAGGTTTTGGTTTTTTTCTAGAGGAAATTTTTAGAATCTTTTGCTCTTCAAGTATGTCAAAAGGAAATTTAAATATATTTGACTTGGCATCTTTTGCTTTGATCCCCCAACTAATTATTAATTAAATCCCAGAATCCTGATAGAATATGAGAGTACAGATGTCAAACTGATGAAGTGCAGAGCACTTGAATGGTGTGTGGAAGAACAGCATCTGACTATGACATTATGTTTATGCTGCTATTTAGGGTTCACCACGCAGATATTTTCAACCCAGTGTTTGCCAGCCATCAAAACTGTAAACCCCTTAGTTCAGCCAGGCACTAGCATGAAACTTATCCCTCCTGGTTGCCTTCAGCCAATATTTTTCTGCAGGATGTTGGGACTTTATCCAGTCATAATGCTCTTGAGCATAGGGAGTCTGTCTACCAAAACAGTGCTACAAGGCAGATTCTGAATTCTGAATCTTTTCTGCTTCTTCCCATTTTTAAAGTACATGGAGACAGGGCCAGGAGGACAGACACACAGTTCTCTGACATGAGTTTTAAAACCATTCAGAGTGTAAAATCGGATTTAAATTATTTTTGGTGTTGGTTTCGATGGATGGTGTGGTCTGGATGTGGGGCTACTGTGGCTACCAAGAACCTCTGTGTATCTGTATCAGCAAATCCTCTCCTTTAAGCAGTGCAGAAATGTTATTTCTTTACTCTGTGTTTTGTAGCTCTCGAACTTCTAAAATGTGTTCTCCTTTTAAAATAGCTTGGTCACTTGTCTTTCCACAAGAACACATAATCACCTACAGCTAAAATTCCTGCACATTAGAACCTCTTGTGTACAAATATTCAGTTTTACATCTCGCATTAAGAAATATTTCCTGCTTTGCCTTGAGTAGCTATTAGAGATTTAGTGCTCTTACATGGGTATTGCAATTTCAGGTGGTGCCAGGAAAAAACTAATAATTCCTCTTTAGTAGAGCTTAGGTTTTAAAAGTTAATGAGGGACACTTGAAAACTGGCAACTTCTCAGTCTTAGAAGAAAGAATAAGTCTAAGGATGATGTAATATAAAAGGGAAAAAAAAAGAAGGCCTTTCCTTCAATTTGTCCTACCCCCAGTGGTCTTTGCGAGTGCAGAGTTAGTGGTGTGATGCTAGAGTTGTAGCAGTGGAAGGTCACTAATGCTCCCAGGTCCATCTCCTTCATCTCCTTTTTTTTTTCTTTCCTCCTTTTCTTTTTTTGGTCACTTTCATCTGAGGAGCAACTGAGGGAGCTGGGTGTGTTCAGCCTGGAGAAGAGGAGGCTGAGGGGAGACCTTATCCCCACCTCCACTGTCCTGACAGGAGGGTGCAGAGAGGTGGGTGATGGTCTCTTTATCCAGGGGACAGGAGATGGGACAAAGGGAAATGGCCTTAAGCTGTACCAGGGCAGGGTCAGCTCAGATGGGAGGGAAGAGTTCTTCCCTGAAAGAGTTGTGAGAGTCTGGAACAGGCTGCCCAGGGAGGGGGCTGAGTCACCTTCCCTGGATGTATTTAAAAGACGGTTAGATGAGGTGCTCAGGGATCTGGTTTAGCACAGGACAGGAACGGTTGGACTCGATGATCTTAAAGGTCTTTTCCAACCTGGTGATTCTGTGTGATTCTCTGTGATTCTGAATGTATAGGGGGTAGTATTTATGTGTGTATGTGGGGATGTAGCATAAAAAAATCCTCTGGTCTAGAAATTAAAACCAGCAAAGTTAAATCATAAATACTGTTTAGTCACTGCTGGACTGCCTGAAAAATCACAGAAGTATCATAAAGCCCAATGGGAAAGGATTAGGAATATTAGTGGAAGAATTTCTGTAGGCTATAGAAGTGTTATTGCAGAGTTTTTACCAGGGATTATGAACATTAATCTGTGGTTACATCTGCAATTTACAGACCCCCTGGGACTTTTTTTCAGAATGTGGCTGTACACTGAAAATAAATCACAGCCATGTGATCATTAAGACTTGTAATTTTGGCAGGGATGACAGAGCACAAGGAAACCCATTCTGGGGTTATGACCCTTACTTGTTTTTATCTCCATCCTCTATCACCTTTTATTTTGGATACTTCCAAACAGATTTGTACCTTGTCTAATGTAAACAGCAGTATATGAGCTTTTAAGAATTCTTTTTCTGCTGCCGCAGTTGGTTTTGGTGTAGCACAGGTTTGGTGTTGCATAGCTGGTTTATGGACATAAGATGTCCACTGATGGAATGATGTCATATCACAGTATTTTACCTAGCAACAGATAGAATTTACAGTTTTCCTGTACCAAAGAAAATGGGTCAGCGGCCCAGTGGTCTGTTTTATCCATTTTATGCTGAGCTCTGTGATGGACGATCTCAAGAACTGGTTTCCTTTGCACTGGTGTGCTGTTATCCAGAATTTATAAGAATAAATCCAGTCCCATTTATTGAATTTGGTATATATGGTATATTTATTGAATATACCATATTATTTATTGAATATACTCATGGTATTCCAGCAATGACTAAAGAGAAGGATCATGTGAGTTGGATTGTTTATACTCTGAGACTTCTGGATTAAAAACATAATACACTGCTTTGGCAGGGGGAGTTGGACTCGATGATCTCTTGAGATGGCTTCCAACCCCTACAGTTCTGTGATTCTGTGAAAAGTAGTGTTGCAGGTTTCGAACCCACCATCAGACATTCGTACGTGTGAAGATGGATGATACGAAACATCAAGGAGGGCATCAGCTCACTCCCACTGTGGTTATTTTACCCCAGGGAAACTCATACGCTCTATATGATACTTTTAGGGAAATATGTTTGCAGAAAAGCAGTACAAGTTTTCACCACAATTGTCAGAAAACAGTAGGAACTTAAAAATTTTGTCAGGGTCTTGCAAAAAATTAACCAGCCCATTTTTCCTTAACTTCAGGTGTCAGCCAAAACATTTTGGCAGAACCTTTTCTTTAACAGCAAAATCTTTCCAGAACTTGGCACTCTGTTGAAAGCCACGTTTGAAAAATGAATTTTTAATATTTTTTTTTCCCCACTGGAAATTACATTGCTGTGTAAGAAATCATGAGGGGAAGCTTTGATTACTAAGAAGTAAACACTCCGTTTTGGTTTTGTAACTTTTCAGGCAACAGATGTGGGCAAACGCTGCCTTTGATTTCAGTGGGTTACCTTTAGGAATGGAAATCAGTTAGCAAGCTGTGGGTATCAAGTGCAGGCTTGGGCAGATGCAGTTACTTCACTAGAAGTCTGGGTTTTACATTCCGGTTTCAGAATCTTCCTTGGCATGTGATTTATCTGAAAACAGGCTGGGGAGTGTTAGAAACTGGTGTTTGGATATTTGTGAGTGTGGCAGGAAAACCTGATGATGCTGAATTAGTATTTCAATGATTTTCATATTAGTATTTTAAATTTTTTTTCTTTCATACCCAGTATTCACCTTACCTTGTCTTCCTGCGCTGTTGTATGAAAATACTTTTAGACACTACGAAAAATGAAGAGTAAGCAATTACAACTAAAATGTCACTTTCTGCCCTTAGAAATATAATGACTGGATAAGCTTGAGCAAAATCTAAAATGAATAAAAAAAACCCCACCTGTCTTCAACCATATTCTTGACTTTAGAGAGAGAGAGAGGAATTAACTTTCGTATTTTATTTATTCTTACTTTATCTAATATGATCCAGTTCTGTATGGATCTGGCTCATTTTGTTGGAACAGATCTTGCCTTTGAACTACTCAGGGCAATTCGGGAACAAGCTGTCAGACCAGTGAAGAAGCACAAGCCAAACACTTCCATAAAGAGATGGTCGTTCTCTCGAGAGCATCATCTGCACTTTATAGGCAAAAAAATACACATCCAGTTTACATACACTATTCTTAATTTAAAATTTGAGAGCATCAAAACCACATAACCGTGTATGAAAAGGTCAAACCCACCTCTATTAGTTACTGGAATTTGAAGACAATCTGTCTGGACAGAGCCTGGCTGTATTAACAGCAACTGCAGCCAGATTTCAGTATGAGGTAGGACGCCTGTAGTCCCTCTGACTGGACTGCTGTAGTGACACGGTACCTGACAGATTTTAACTTCTTACACAGTAAATAGGAGAAAGAATTCCCTGTCTGAATACTGATTCTTCAGGGGAGTCAGGAAGCATTGTCCTTATAAAGTGGCCCCAGTGCTTGTCTGTAAATCACTATAGCTGCCTTGAATCTGTGAAGTTATGGCAATTCATAACAGCTGAAAGTCTGTTACAACAAGAAAAAGCCTTAGTGATTGCCACAGTCCTCTCCTAAAGTATCGATGAATAACAGATAGTGTAATGACTACAGGACTGAAACTAGTTCTGACTTTCCTATAAGCTGTCTTCCTGGTCAGGCTGTTGTGTGGTATGAACAGTGTGAAAGCTATGGGTGCCGTGGTGCACTCAGCTTCCTCCCTGGCATGTCCATGGGAGTGGTGATCAGATTCTTTCAGTGGGCTCCAGGACACTGTGTGAGCAGCCAACTCTGCAGGAAGGCACTCTAGTTTGCTGCCTGGTGTGTGGGTGAGTGAGGCCGTGTCGAAGGACAGCTTGATAGGCCTGATGGTTACCTGTGCTGGTCTGGGTGGTGGAATGTGCCATAGGGATAAGGGGCTGTATCCATGTCTGAGTCCCAGCTTGAGCCTTTTATGGAAAGAAACCCATGCAGCCCTGGGATGTCGGACCTGTGGCAGCACTAGGAGTTGTACTCAGGTATGAAATAAGAATTTGGGATTTACCAAATCTCTTCCCTAGTCCATTAAAATACGTACGAATCTTCCTCTGTGCACATCTAGCCAGCAGAGCAGTTCACAGAGGGGGAATATTTTTAAGATGCTTTTTATGGTATCCAGTCCTAGGCTGCTTCCAGCTAGAGTGATTTTGTGTGACTTTCTCTCATTCTTTTATGAACCCAAGCCAACTCTCCCATCACAGTGTTAGTTCCTGAGAACCTTTTCCCTCATTCCTTATTGTGGATGCTCCCCTTACAGGGGACTCTGAGTGCAGCACTTCAGAATGAATGGCAGGAGCCAGGCAAGCCATGCTGTAAAAACACCATTTTCATTTTTATTTCAGACACTGGCTTTCCTGCAGCCAGAAGACTGGCATACCAGATTTCACAACCAGTACAGCGAGGCTATTCTCTGACTGTAGGCTTTCTTATAGAGCTTTTAAACTTCAATTACTTTTTTACTGCTTTGCTGCTATCCCTCCTATGCAAAATCATGCTAACACCCACCTGTGCCTCTGCAACATGAACAGGTTATTGGACAGAATGCTGTCTTGCAAATTTTCATCATTCCCAACTCTGTGACTGGAGAAGGTTGCTATGGGAATTTTCATCTGATGAAAGGTCAGTTGGGAAATGTGAGGTCTGACATTTCTGTTTTGCACAGACAGCTATAATTATCTTCATATTTTTTAGCTCCACGGTTATTGAAAACAGATTTAAGGAAAGAAAAAAGAGAGCAAAACTTTAATTCAAAACTCACTAGTAGAAACTGCAGGCTGTTTTCATGAGCTCAGCAGCCAGAGCTGAGAGCTTCATGTTATTTCTGCCTATAGCCTACCTCTATCAATCTCGCTGCATGAGGCTGCTCTCTGTAATGTTAACTACTGGTCATGACACGGCGACCATCCATTCAAATGAAAGCACCAGCACTCCAAATCATGGCAAAGTGATGCTAAAGAGACTGAAAGGTGTCTGTTTCTGAAGGACAGGTGGACTGGATCCCTGTCTGTAGGGATGCTGTCACTTTTATCCCAGGACTATGGAGACACTTGTGTGCGTGTGTATGTCATTAGAATGCGAGTGACCACAGTGGGTCAGACACTACATGCAGTGGCCAAAAACATAAGAAGGAAAGAATGTAAGACCAAAATGGTACTTCTTGTTGTACTCTCCCAATACTCCTGTGATTACATTCCAGCTGTCATAACTAAATAAATAAATACATAGTTCTCCTTCCAAAAGGCAGGTGGTTTGTCTCACCTTCCCGATGAGCGTCCATTGCCTCCGTGCCAGAACCTCCTGTTCCACTGCAAATGCGGTTGTGAATGTAAGGTGAGGGAAGGAGAACAGCCCCTGACTTACCTGCAGCAGCCCATCCTCAGTGGTGCTCCTGTGCATCAGCTTTATTTGCCAGACAGCCTGTGCTGCTGCTAACACAGACTGAATTTTACACACTCAGTTGTATGTAAAATAAGCATAACTGGCCTCATTGTGTAGAGTGTAATTCCCTCTGACTTATTAGATTGCCCTCTTTCCAGGAATCCTGTGGATACGAGGAGCAGTGCTTTGTGATGGGAAACTCTGCTTTACTACAGCTTTCTGGTAATTGCTTTCTCTGCTAAGCTGCATTTCCATTCCTCTGTGTATTTTGTTTCCAGCTGGTGCCAAACACCAAAACAGATGTTTATCACTTTGGCCCTTGCTCCATTACTTGAAAATACAGCAAGATTGCCGTTCAGATTCCTGGTACCTGATGAGAAGAAAGTGTTCTGGTATAAATTCACTGTGATGCCTTCAGAGTATCTAAGTCAACTGAAGTCATACCAACTGACAATTCTGGTTCAGGTTTTCCCTGTGGTAGTGGTGTGCTTTTATGCTACACCTGGCACTGCCTGTTGCCCTGCTGCTGGCAGGAAACTGTGTAGAGCTCACACAAACTATGCTTTGGGGGTTCTGGCTGATTTTAGAAAACTGTGACCATGTGCCCACCCACCCCCATCCAGATCAAACTGTGCTGTTGGATGATGTGGCATTAGTACTTGTGTATGCATTACTTTGAATAACCTGGAGACCAAGCTGCTATGTTCAGACTGCCTCTGTAGTTCCGCCCAAAAACACCTCTACAGGAATGTTTTTTGTGAGAAGAATCTTGCAGAGGATGAAATAGTAGTGCTGTTAGATTATCTTGAGCTTAAAAAAAAAAAAAAAAAAGAATATCTGCCCCCCCAAATTATTTAAACAAAGTATCTGTGGGTAAGTAATACATCCCTAACAATTATTAAATACGTTAAACTTGCATTGTGCAGTTTATCAGTGTTTGTCTCTGCAGAGTGTCATGTAGGTGCCTTTCTGGTCTTTAAATGAAACTTCAAGTCAATATGTAACTCAGTTTGAGGCATCAGAACAGAGCTAGCGTGGCAGGAGGGACGATCCCTGGCACAGCTCGTTGGCTTGAGCTAGAATCTTTTGGAGAAATCACGGGCTGGCTTCCTTCCATCCCCCCCCGCCTCTGCTCTGCTGCCCAGCTTCAGGTTATGAGACCTTTATCTTAGGAATATATAGAGAAAAAAAGGATTGCAGCTGAGAAAGGATGTGTAAAAGGATGTAAAAGGAGATTGGGCTTTCTTAAACGACCACTCTTGAGAAGCCTCTTGCTGCTTCTGTCCCTTCTTGCGCTGATTTCCTCTGGTTTGCCAGTGGGTGGTTGCTGTCTCTTCACTTACATGGATGCTCCTTGGTGCCATCGCCGTGCTCATTCAGAGCATTCCCAACGCTCCAGTGGGAGCGTGGACAGCCTCAAGGCATGTTTGGAGGTTAGAGGGTGGGGATTGCTGGTTCATTTTTAAACTTTGTGTACAACTAAAAGGAAGTGCATCTTCCAAGCTCATTAGAGAATTTTAAACATGTTTTTCTACTAAAAGTATTTTTGCATCTATTCTTGCTTTTTCAAGTTGGTTCTGAGTTTAATTCAGGAAGAATGCTTTCATGCTTTCATCTAAAAATAGTTTGCCTACATTTTTTATCCATTAGACCAAAAGAGGCTGTGGTGCTGTTCTCCCACCTCATCATACCGTTCTTCCTCAGAGGGCAGCAGCAATGCCAAACTGTAAAGATCCATTCCAGTGCTTGTATCTGGCCTTGTAGAAATGTCACACATCTTTTTGCTGGCAGCATAAAACCAGACTCTGGGTCTGTGCTGTGGTTAAACCTATTGACAAGTTGCTGAGCTGTCTAGTGATGGTGTTTTCAGTTACTCTGTTGTGCTTGTTCAAACCACTATAAACATGATTGCCGTTGCAGTGCTGTTGCATGGAGGTGCTTGATGATGTTCTTTAAAGGCAAACAATGAAAGATAGGGCATCCGGAGAAAGACTGGGAGGTGCATGCCCTAAGGAAGGAGAGCAGCCAAGGAACCAAATGATTGCACCAAGCTGTGATTAGGACACCGGGAAATCCATACAGCAGACACAATAACACATGGAGGGAATCTGGTGTGAGTTTAATGCAGCACTTAGAGCAGAAGGCAAGCAGGACTCAAGCCAGGTCTGGAAGAACAGCCGATAGAGACCAGCTGCCTTAATGTGGTAGGCTGAACAGTTATGTCGGCTACTAGGTTTGTGTTACACTGGAGTAAACAAGAAGTTAAACCAGCCTGAAGATCAGCCTATAACTCCTGTTTAATCTGGCCTCATCCTGTTAGGTATCTTTCTGCCTGGAAGTTGGCAGTGAACAGACTGTAGACAGGCAGACCCCGACAGCAGCTAACTTCCCTGAGAGCTGCCCTCATGGCACAAATGCTGGTAGTATTGCTCAGGTATAATAAAGACTCTCAAATTAACCCGAGGACAATTTTCTGTCTAGCTTGGATACTTATGGATGTGATGACAGTGTAGATATCATTGAGAAATTTCTACTTTGCTGTGAAGCCGTGCTTGGAGAAGTTATGCTTTTGGAGAGCAGACCAATTCCCTCCCAATTCAAGTTTGTCATAGGCTTACATGAGAATTCAGCTCTTGCATTTGGGGACCTGGGGTCTTCAGATACTTGGGGGGGATGTGCTGGTGGTGGTGTTTCTTCTATTCTCATATAGCCAAATTTTCAATTTATTGAGCAGTAGCTATCCCTAATGTCTTGTGACAATCTTCAGATCAGCAGTCGTACTAATTTCTCTGTGACTCTACAGAACTTGGCTGCTGCACTTGTAACCCTTCTTAAATTCAGGTTACGTGAGCCTGGAGTCATCTGTAAGTGGTAGCAATAACCTAATTATTTCAGACCTTGAGACATGAAGGCTGAGCTAGCACAGAGGCTAGCTCAACATCTTTGGGTCTTTTCCAGACCGCTTGGTGTTGCACTGATGAAGGGGCAGTATTAACAAGGTTTACCAAATCTGAGTGTAAATTGGTATTTAAATGGCTGGGGAGGCAAATGATACCATCAACAGCAGCACAGGAATATCCTGGATGGTGCTGAGGGGGGGAGGAGAAACTTGCATTAGCCACTGCTGTGTCTGAGCCATGGCTGTGTTTCACATGGCCCTGGCCTGTAGAATTAAGCAATCATAACTGTGGTCTTGCTAAACATGTTAATGCAGTTGGTTGGCTTTGTTATGACTTACTCTTTCTTGTCACAGCATTGCAAAGCGCCTCACCCTAATTTAAAACATATGGACTGGGATCATGTCATACTTGGAAAGAAACCAATCAAACAAGGCATAAGAGGGTGGGCAGGCCTCACTTGTTTTAACAAACTTAAAAGAAAACATTTCTAAGGGGATATTCCAGAAAAACATGTGTATTGAAAGACCTTAGAACTGGTGTTTCAACTCATGGGTTACGCTGCTTCTCAGTTGCTGCTGTAGATCTCTTGTAGGTATGGCCAAATTTTAGAATTACATTGAGCTTCGTGTTTGCTGCAGGTCCCTGTTTTCTGGTGAAGAACATAACATGTGTCAGCACGAGCACCGTGGCCCTCACACAACTTTTAGACATTATTCCACCCAACGGAGAGGGTGCTGCTAATTGTCCTGATGGATGTTGTCGGGTGCCCAGCTGGCTCAGGCCAGTGCACAGGGATATCCCTTCAGTGTTTCTCTGCTCAGTCACGGCAGCAAATAGAAGCATAAAGAAGGAAATTGGTGTCAGAGGGTATCAGAGGACTGATAATCCCACCAGCAGATGTGGAGAGAAAGGAAATAATCTAGTGCTTTACTTGCTGGGATCGAAACTATTTCAGAAGAAACGTTTAACTCCTGAGAGGGACAGCAGAGAAATTCACCCAGAGAAATGGATTCTATACTTACAGGATTTGAACTTTCACATTTTTCAAGAAATCTATCGAGTCTAATAACAACACTAAAATAGACATGGTGTTGCCATGAACTTTGTTATCTCTTAACTAAGCACCCATCATACAAGCAAACTGACAGATAGAGTATCAATCACGAGGAATATTTTCCCCCTTCCAAATTGTCAACTTTCAGATGTAATTTTTGCAGGTCTTTTGCTTCTACTGCAAAGATTTTACTCGTTCAAATTCATCAACTGATCTCCTTTTTTTTTCCTCCTAACAGCTTCTGATTGCTTCTGTTACGATGAGTGGTTCATGGTCACTTTTTCACTATTTTGAGCTCAATCTGTTGCTGTCATCTGGGGATTGTGTGTTGATTGTGTCAACTTGTTACCTGGTAATTCTTATGTCAGCAGCTTTTAATTCCTAGTACAGTACATCTGTAGTTAAATCTTGAAAAAGTATGTAGATTGAATTTTCTCTCTTAGGGTTTTTAGGCACAAATTTCTGTTTCCTCCATAAATGTCACCTTTGCTTTTAGCTCCCACCTGGGCTCTTGTCAAAATCCATGACCACAGCTTGGTCATGGGAAACCCAGCAAATGGGTGCAGGAATGTGCTGCTTCGGCGTGTTGGCTCTCTGAGTGTCTGCCACAACCTGCATATGTCCCGTGCAAAATATATTTCATTTTATGGGGAAAAAAAAAAAAAAAATATATAAAAATAATAAAAGGTTGCTGGTAGCACCCAGTTTTGCATTAGGGGACTTGAGTTTTCCACTTCTAACAGTTCTTTGAGGTAATCGACAGAATTTCAGAAGGGGTGATCCCAACCTAGAAAGCAGCAACTTTAAACATACATTTTGGTGTGAAGTTAAGCCTCGTTTGATTTGTTTAGATGGGCACAAATGAGGAAGAATTCCAGTGATGTTACTGGATTCCTGTCCTCGTAGGCAAGCTCAGAAGGAGGCCCACTGCACTCTGAAACTGTCTTGAACACAGGACGTGGCACCAGAGTGCTTCTTCATCACTTCTGCCAAAGTTTAATAGTCTTGGCAACTTGGTGAAACTGGCTGACACTGATGCTCCCAGAGGGACATGGTAATGGCTCTGAATGTTGTTTCTGATATCTTCAGCAGATACCAGTTTCCCCAAAGAAACATATTTTGGATGTGGTTCTTTTGTCCTGCTCAGGCCTGATCCCCACAGAGCCCATGTGTTCGGAGCAGGAAGAAACAGCTCAGAGTGAGAAGTCACAGCCCTTCTGCAAAGTGTTAGCAGCTGTAAAGAAAAGCACCCCAAGTACGATACCAGCACATATAGCGTGTGGAGAGCTAGTGGTCTTGTTTCCTGGAGTCTGTTTGGTTTTTATTTATGCTTTTTTGTGCCCAAGTAGAGATAATTATTCAACGTTACTCGTTCCAACAGAAAGTGCATTAGAAAGATCTTAAGATTTTTTAACTTGGTGAGTATTCATTCCTCTTTTCCATATTCTCCAAAAGGCTTTGTGGGCAGCTTTTTTGCTAGCTAAGACCAGAATGATTCACTAAGTATTGGCCACAGATGTGCTCCTTGATAGCTGGATTTGACTCCACTGAGTGCAGTGAGTGGAATGATTGAGTAGAAGAGTTGAAGAATTCTTGGGCATCTCAAGTTGTTTTGCAATAAACTTGTGATTAATTTTTGTGATACTCTTAAGTGATATAGTCCTTTTTAAGTCAAGCTCAAAGCAAAAGTGTGTTTGACAAGAGAAAAGTCAAAGCACTTTATCTGGCTACTCTGACACTCACTCCTCCTTTCCTTTAAAGACATATCCTTACCATCAAATTGCTTTTTGCTTCTAAATTGCTTTCCAGATTCAGGTTATATAAAATAACCATGTACTTTGGTTAATTTTCAAACAGCAAGATTACATTTTCATTTATGTATGCAAATATTTGTCTGTGACTTACATCAGAGCTTGGTGCCAAATGGTGATTGTGCACAACTGTTTCAGCACTCCTGCTATGTATATTCACACCGGTGAACATGGAACAACTCTGCTATTTCCACCCCTCTCTGGATCAAATCCTGCCTGCAGTTAAGCAAATGTTTAGAGAATAGTTTTAGTTCCTCCTAAGCTTTATGTACCACAACTGGTCTTAACAATGAATTGGAGAAGATGAAGTACAAATTCAGTTTGCTCTAAGGAAAGAGTGGTTGGTTAGGGTGAGGGAAGGAGAAAACTTAAAATATAATCCTGAGGTCTTTATGTAGCTGAAACTACATAAATTGAAAATATACTTGTGTGTACTTGAAATGCTTTTGAAAGTTCCCAGAAGTGGTGTTTTGACAATGTTGTCTTTGCCAACATTCTGTTTCCCTCAAACGTTGCACGATGTGGGTTTTGTTGCCACTGTCTGCCTCAAAAGTGGTTCTGTTCCAGTGGCACTGTTGTCATTTGTGAGTGTTGGAATGGAGCACGTGGTGTAGAATTGAGATTCTCACACCCCTCAGCTTGGTGATCTCCTGGGTTGGGAGCATGGTCATGGCCAGTTCACCACACTTATGGCAAATGCAAAGACATTTTATATGCCTCCCTGGATCGTAACATTTCAGCAGCATGAAGCAACCAGCGTGCTGGGGGTTGACTGCGTGTCGGGGTTTAACCCCCCGCTGGCAGCTCACCAGCACACAGCTGCTTGCTCACTTCCCTGTGGCAGGATCAGGGAGAGAATCAGAAGGGTAAAAGTGAGAACCTGTGGGTTGAGATAAAGACAGTTTAACAGGCAAAGCAAAAGCCACGTGTGCAAGAAAAGCAAGACAAGAATTCTTTCACCCCTTCCTGTCTGTTGTCCTGTGATTTCAAATCTCCTAGGGAATCATTCATTTATTTCACTGCCAAAATTACAAGCAAATCAGAGGTCACTCACCTGTCACCAGAAGAGATCACTGAAACCTCTGAGAGGTGGCAAAAGCCATCTAATGCTTAGAAACAGCAATTGCTAAAATAGATCTTCAAAGCCTCCTTCTTGACTTTGTACTCGAAAGCAGACTAACCCTAGTCCACCTCTCTGACTGTCAGCCTGCCCATTCCCATCATGCTTGGGCATTTTAATTGCAGATCTATGGAAGCTAGAGGCAATGGAAATCACGTGTACATACAGGTTTTAAACCCATCTGCACTCTCCTTCTCTGTGGGTCTCTCTCTTGTAAAAGGTAAAGTGAAAATGTTATTTTAAAAAAGTGGAAGAGACAATCTTGCCAAAAAGGTTTCCCTCTGCTGCAGCTCAGAGTGGAATGGAGCAACAATGCCAGCAATGGGAGAAGGGTTTCTAAAGAGTTTGAATGTTTTGTCATTCCAAGCAACACTTACCCTTTAAGTCAAAAGGTGAAGTTTCATTTTTTGATCTTTTGTCATTAACTGTGATGTCCCTTGCAGTCTGTCCCTTCATCCTCTTTTGAACTTTGGAGCTGATTTGACAGATAGATATATTTTTACTGGTGCAATCTGAAAAGAAAATCTTTCTTTTATGCAGGCTGTGAGGGTATATGGGCAGTGTCAACAATTTCCTTGTGGTGGTCTTTCTAGTGTTGAGACAGTACTGAAAATGGGATGGAAGACAACAACAGAAAAGCCATTGCTGCAATTTAGCTTTTGAACTTTGTATCTTGGCACAAGCATGGCTCAATGTACTGTAGTTCGTTCCAAGAGCTGTAACTAAAACTCAGCTTCGGGGTCCTTTCGATCTCTGGAAAGGTTCAGGTCCAGACTGTGCAGATAGCTGTCCCTTCATTGTAGACTAAATTGAAGCCTGAAGGAAGATTTCCCATTTGAATCTGGACTTAAACTTAGTCACTGGAGGTAGGTGTCCTTGTCATACCCTCCTTCAACTGCAAAACCTTACTAAGCCAAGTATGTGTGCAGATCTTCCCCTTCTGGGTTAGCTGTAAAGCAGAAATGCTCATGTGGTTCAACATTACTGTTGACTGGTGCTGTGAACTTCCTTGGCCCACCTGGCAGCCTCTCAGTCTTTAGCTTTGGAGTTTGATTTTCACAGTGTATTTTGGATAAAGCAGAAAGTAGTGAAGGAATGTTCAGAGATGTTGAAGCTTTGTGTCATTTTCTGAGGTGCTTCTATGCCTGATTAATTATTGCCTAATTATAAACCCTCGGGATCATAGTTTTCACCAGTGAGAAAAATGTTACACAGGCTGCCAAGAAATATCAGATTTTCCATCCCAGCTGTTTTCTGATGAAATGGCTACACCAGGAGTTTGGAAGAGCTGTTCAGCTGCACATTGGGATGTTTTCTCCTTTGTTTAGCCCTCTAATGCCCTGCCAAACAGAACCTCTACTCAACAGAGAATTTCTCTCTCCCAAGCATAAGTCCGGGCTGGGTGGAGAATGGATGGAGAGCAGCCCTGAGGAGAAGGACTTGGGGGTGCTGGTCAGTGACAAGCTCAGCATGAGCAGCAGTGTGGGCTGGCAGCTCAGAAGGCCAACTGTGTTCTGGGCTGCATCAAGAACAGCGTGGCAGCAGGTCGAGGGAGGGGATGCTGTCCCTCTGCTCTCCTGAGACCCCACCTGGAGTGCTGCATCCAGCTCTGGGGTCCCCAGGACAGGAAAGACATGGAGTTGTTGGAGCAATTCCAGGGGAGGTCACAAAGGTGATTTGGGGCTGGAACCCATCTCCTACAAGGACAGGCTGCGAGACTTGGGCTTGTCCAGCCTGGAGAAGGCTCTGGGGAGACCTGATGATGTCCTGCCAATACTTCAAGGGGCCCTACAGGAATGTGGGAAAGGGGCTCTTCACCAGGGAGTGCAGGGACAGGACACGGGGCGTTGGCTTCAAGCTGAATGAGGGCAGGGTGAGGTTGGATGTTAGGAAGAAATTCTTTACTCTGAGGGTGTGAGGCCCTGGCACAGGGTGCCCAGAGAGGCTGTGGAAGCCCCTGGATCCCTGGCAGGGTTCAAGGCCAGGTTGCTCATCCAACCTGCTTTGGGCAACCTGGACTAGTGGAGGATGTCCCTGCTCATGGCAGGGGGGTTGGAACTAGAATATCTTTGAGGTCCCCTCCAACCCAAACCATTCTCTGATTCTATGCCTCTATGCACAGAGGATTTTTCAGTGTCTAGCTGCCGTGGACAGGTACAGCTGAAATGACACGCTTGGTTTTCCTGCTTTGCACCTCAGGATGTGTGTGCTCCAAGGGAAGGGGACAGAAATACAATGGCATTCACACTGTGCAGGTTGGCAAAGGAACAGTGAAATTCTTATCTTTCTGTTTTCTTCCCCGCCCATTTAAAGATAGACCAACACTGTTCAGAAAACTGCATATGGTTTAGATGGCTAAACTAAACAGTAGTTCTCCTGTTCTTAATTTCACAGGTCTTTTCAAAATCAAAGAAACAATCCTTGACATCATAATTCACAAACATCCTAAAGCCTTTTCTGATGTGTTTGTGGGTTATGGAGCCCCATTTTGGGTCCACAAGGAAGAGACTGGCAGAATTGATATTATTTGCATGAAAAATAGACACGACTTGGTTTTGATCACTGTAGACCACCTACATGTGATTGGAGAGAACATGTCAGGTTTGGTCAAAGCACTCTTTTGGATACTGTATTCAAGAATGAAAAGAAAATGCAGTTTGTTGGGTGGATGACTGGCTGGGCAGCTCCTCTGGACTGCTGGAGGCAGAGAATGACTTCCAGGGAGTTGCCTGGCTTAATGCTACTACAGAATCTTCCAGGGGTTAAAATTAATGTTGGTGTGTTGTGGTTGAGCTAACTCACTCCAGGATCTAGATAAGAGGCAGGTACATTAGCTGAAGAAGATGAATGGGAAGGAAGTGGGACAGCAGGGATGCAGCCTGTCGAGGCAATAACCATTGAAACAGAGAGTGGATGATTGTGAGCAACAGGCAAAGTGTTTAGTACTTGTGTGACCTAGAATCTTAGAAGCTGATTTGCAGGTCTTGATTCATCTGTGCCATGTTGGAAAGAACTGACAGAGCATTTTAAGATGGAGAGAAGGAAAGGGTTGGTGTGAAGAGATTTTATGATAAATAGGAGAAGGAAGTAAACCTGAAGAGAGCAGAGCTCAAAACCTCAGAATGTTATTAATTCCATTTGAACAGCTAAGCTTCCATGAGCAGCAAATTTAAGGAAGACAGTGACTGATGCAGTGCTTGCAGTTACAAGAAACAAAGACAGAAAGGATGGTTGTAGGACACCGATTTGTGCAAATCAAATGATTAACAGCCTATTGCAAGAAAGGAGCATGTTAAACTGGGGATTCATCAATGGGAGGGTCATCTAATACACGTGCGAGATACTTTACTGCTGTGTTTGACATTGGTCTTTGGCAGAATGATGTCTCCAAGTTTGAGAGAGATATGTCACAAAAAACCAGGGAGTCCTGAGGAGAATACAGATGAGAAATCTGCACTTAAGTCATCTGTGAGGAACTACTAAAGTATGGTGGGATGTTTAATTAGAGAAGTGATGACCAAGGGGAGACAATATCAGCGTGTTTCTAAGAGTGAGGCAGTGAATTTTGCTGTCAGCAAACAAGCAGAATATGTGACAACAGGTAAGAGAATTCCAGATTTAGAAATGTTTCAAGACTTTTTAAGATGCTGATAGCTATTCACTGGAATAGATTAGTTAAGGGGAATGTCTGTCACTGTAGATTGCAAAATACAGTTGGGAATAAACACGTATCAAAATTTGTGTAGTTGGAATAGTTTGAGCATCATATCTAGGTGTTAGCTCCATTTTGCAGACGATATACCAAGTCTGTGCATAAAGGAAACATCAATTTTCCATTAAAAGGCAGCATGAAGAAGGTTTTCATTTTTATCCTGCTGTGCTTTATAGGCAGGTTAGTAGTCCAGAACACAGAGGTTCCCATAGGAGAATAGTGATATTCACTTTGTCCTAGGACAGGAGAGGAGGGCTGCGATGAGATAGGTCTGTGCTGCATCCATTGGGAAGTATTGGCCTGTGTCACTAACCTGTGTAATTTAAAAGATGTGATAGCGCAGGTATCTTAAGGATAACAAAAACAACACAGCATCATCTCAGTTAGTAGGCGAGATAAAATTGTTTCCAGCAAATGTCTGTCTACTCCCTCACTGTAGCTAGAGGGGATTTTGGCCTTTGCAGGCTTGCACAGGGTATGATGAACATGCATGTCAACTGGCAGTTCAAGCCCCTGGAATTCCTTGTTTGGAGGATTTAATGCAGAGCTGCTTTTTGAATTCAGTTAACTTCACTGTCAAAGCATCATCAACAGCCTGGATCTGCTGGGAGGAAAACCAAAACACCACATCAAACGGCTAGCCGGGCAGGTTGTTCTCTCCAAAGTCAATAAATCCCAGCAGAACTGCTTCAATCCCTGACCTCTCCTCCTTGACACTTGTGCAGGTGTGCCAGGCTCCCTAGTACCAAAATCAGCAAAACCAACGGAGTTCTGAGAATCAGCTCGCTCTGTCAGTAGCTTTTACAATCAGGGCTAATGGAATATATTTGGGTTTACCAGCACAGGGGGTTGTTATTCCTGGGTGGAGACCAAGTATGGATACATTAGCTGCCTAATTTCAAAGTTAATGCAAAGGAGAATGAATCCCTAAAATGAGCACTGACATATTGTTCTCCTGTTTGACCAGTGTGTTTACTACAGACTGCAACTAAAATGATCTTATAGCAACATTCATACTATTTTTCTTTTGGTAATATTTCAGTGAAATATTTTCTTCTCGAAAAGAACATTATTTTTGTGTTAGAGGATTTTAAATTGACCTGCTCTCCAAAATGCATGAGCAATAAGCTCGTGGTTTTTTCCCCAATATTTGATACTGCAAACAGAGCTCACACGGAGTAAGTCCTTAGTCACAGAACAGTCTGTTTTGACAGTCCTAAATGATCCATACAAGTCACCCTTGCTGTACAAGAATTAAGTAATGTCTTCGTGTCAACACTTTGTAAAAGACCGTGCTGAAGTTAATTTGTACCCCAGGTCAGAGCCCAGATTCTTTCAAAAGGGTGACATTGAGCATAACTTTTTGGATTTCGGTAGACCTTGGCTTAAAATGTATATTCAGATCTTGGCAGCACAATGCATGTGAGTGTCCTGTACGAGACCATGAGAAATCACAGCAGCTAGCTGTTCGTGGAGGTTTTTTTTTTGACTTATGGCTAGCCACAGAAATTATTCATATTCATAAAGCAAGTTAAGGTTTACTAAATTAGCAGTGGTAATTGCCATCACTTGTTTCTGATACTTTGCCTTCAAAAAAAAAAAAAAAAAAATATCCTTACCTGAAACTTCATCATTCTTTTCAGAGTGCCACATGTGACACTTATTCCCATGCTTCTGTTTTTGCTGTCAAACTCATGAAGGCAGAGACTTCATGTAGTGAATTGAATTGAAATTCCCTGCAGAGAGTAAAAATCAATGACAAACATCAGGGCTGTAACCTTGGTTTAATTTTCGTGTCATTTACCCCTCTAGAATGATGCTTAGAACTAAGATGTGAGCAAGTATGATCTTGAATGGTGAAGATTATTGTGCAGAGTCAAATCTTGCTCCGATTGCTGTAGCATATTGCAGCTGAAGTGTTTCCACAAAGGTTATTTGTGATAGGTGAATCTCTAATAAACATTACCAAGTTTCTTGGTAACCAGTAGTACCAATAGGACTGCTAGGAATACCTAGAAAGAAAATTAACTCTATCCTGGCTGAACCCAGGACACATGGTTATGTCACTTGGTGAATATTATTTAAAATTTGTATTGGATCAGTATTGCCCAGAAGCCCCAAAAGAACATTACCTATTGTTACCTGTTTCGCAGGTGGGAAAATTGAGTGAAGGAACATCATTCAGTGACAAGTGACATTTCAGTCCTGTTGTAGTCACCTACTCCCCTTTCACAGAATCACAGAATCACAGAATCTTAGGGGTTGGAAGGGACCTCAAGAGATCTTCGGGTCCAACCCCCCTGCCAAAGCAGGCTCCCTATCTCATATTACATAGATAGGCGTCCAGACGAGACTTGAATATCTCCAGAGAAGGAGACTCCACCACCTCCCTGGGCAGCCTATTCCACTGCTCTGTCACCCTCACTGTGAAAAAGTTCTTCCGCATGTTGGTGCGGAACTTCCTGTGCTCCAGCTTACAGCCATTGCCCCTAGTCCTGTCCCCACTGACCACTGAAAAGGGGCTGGCCAATTCCCCCTGCCACCCATGTCTAAGATACTTGTAAACACTAATTAGGTCCCCCCTAAGTCTTCTTTTTTCCAGGCTGAACAGACCCAGCTCACTCAACCTTTCCTCATAGGGGAGATGTTCCAGACCCCTAATCATCTTTGTCGCCCTTCTCTGGACTCTCTCCAGAAGGTCCCTGTCTTTTCTATACCAGGGAGCCCAGAACTGGACACAGTATTCCAGGTGGGGCCTGACCAATGCAGAGTAGAGGGGGAGGATCACCTCCTTCGACCTGCTGGCTACACTCTTCCTGATGCATCCCAGGATCCCATTGGCTCTCTTGGCCACCAGGGCACACTGCTGGCTCATAGCCAACCTGTCATCAACCAGGACCCCTAGGTCCTTCTCCATAGAGCTCTTCTCCAACAGGTCATCCCCCAGCCTGTACTGATACAGTCGGTTATTCCTCCCCAGGTGCAAGACTTTACACTTGCTTTTGTTGAATTTCATTAGATTTCTCCCTGCCCAGCTCTCCAGTCTGTCCAGGTCTCGCTGGATGGCAGCGCAGTGTTCCTGCGTGTCAGCCACTCCTCCCAGTTTTGTATCATCGGCATACTTGCTGAGGGTGGATGCTATTCCCTCATCAAGGTCGTCAATGAAGATATTAAACAGGACTGGACCCAACACTGAGCCCTGGGGAACACCGCTAGTCACAGGCCTCCATTCAGATTCTACTCCACTGATCACGACCCTCTGAGCCCGGTCTGACAGCCAGTTCTCAACCCACCTCACTGTCCACTCGTCTATCCCTTGTTTCCTCAGCTTCTCTATCAGGATGTTGTGGGAGACAGTATCGAAAGCCTTGCTAAAGTCGAGGTAGATGACATCCACTGCTCTCCCTCCATCCACCCAGTTGGTAATAACATCATAGAAGGCTATGAGATTGGTCGAGCACGATCTCCCCTTGGTGAATCCATGCTGACTATTCCTCATGACCTTCTTCTCTTCCAGTTGTTTGGAGATGGCATCCAAAACAAGCTGTTCCATCACCTTTCCAGGGACAGAGGTGAGGCTGACTGGCCTATAGTTACTGGGATCCTCCTTCTTGCCTTTTTTAAAGACTGGAGTGACATTGGCTATCCTCCAATCTTCAGGCACTTCTCCTGTAGTCCAGGATCTGTCAAAGATGATAGAGAGCGGCTCCGCAATCACCTCCGCCAGCTCTCTCAGCACACGTGGGTGTATCCCATCCGGGCCCATGGATTTGTGTGCATCCATTCCTTTGAGTCGCTCCTGGACCACCCCTACCTCTACTAGAGGGGAGCCATTCGTTCCCCAACCACTCGTTCCCCAACCACTCCTACTTACATCTGGGATATGTGAGTCCTGAGAAGCCTTCGGAGTAAAGACCGAGGCAAAGAAGGCATTAAGTATCTCCACCTTCTCATCATCTCCCGTCACCAAGTAATCTGAAGCTCAGAGCTCTGTCTCCAGGTAACTGTGACTTAGGAAACTAACTTGGAGCTATCCACATAAATATTAAGAAGGGCAATTGCTATGAGACAGAAAGCAAAGACAAACTTTATGATGTTTCTGCATTTATATTTGCTTCTCTACTCTTCTTCAACATCCTTTTGAAGAACTTGTAGATCTAGGATCCTACAAAGCAGGGTGCTGAGATAGCCTTGAGAGATAGCGTAGCATCTTGAACATGGTTGAGGTGGTAAGAGCACCAAAAGAGTGGTGAAGCATTAGAACAGGCTGCCCAGGGAGGTGGTGGCATTGCCATCCCTGGGGGCATTCAAAAAAACAAGTAGACCTGGCACTTTGGGAGGTGGTTTAGTGGTTACGGTGACGTAGGGCTCATGGTTGGATTGATGATCTTGTTGAAGGTCTTTTCCAAGCTTGATTTTAAAAAAACCCCAAAACCAGAGCACATGCTACAAGTAATACAAAGGTGAAAACTCATACATATCTTGAAGAATTCCAGTTACAGGCATATGAATTTATTTCATTTAGAATAACACTTCATAAGGTACAAGGGGTCATGACTCTGTTATTGACCATTACCACTAAATGTCCTTATCCTCATTCCCCAGTTCATCGAGACTTTTCTCCTTTCAGAAATTGTTTGGCATTTTCCTTGCTCTGTATTTAAAATGTATTGTGAGCATAAAGTTATGCCACTGTGGGATGGGATAGATTTTGTAAAAATAAAAAAAGTATTGGAAACTATGCATAAAATAAAGGGAATATGGGACATCCCTTTTGCATCTGCGAGGTGGGGTGTTTGGCCCCAGAAAGAAACAATGGCAAAGCTACTGCTTCCTGGGACACGTAGGTGGGCTGCTGTACTTTTCTCTTATGAATGTGCATAGAGCTTTAATTACTAGGGGAAAGGGCAGGCTTTGTTATGAGAAGCAATCACAGATACTCACTTTTTCCAAAAGGTACATTGTACTTGCTCTCAGATTGTTACACTGTGTGGTGATGAATAACACTTGGAAGCAGATGTCTAAGGCATCAGTGCTCAGTGGAAATAGTACATTTTTTCCATTTTATGTCTAGTTTAGGCTGTATTAAAGAGGAGAGAAAAAATTTAAAAGCTGAAAACATGTTGAAACACGTTATGGTTGTGACAGGATTGACGACAGCCAGGAAATTCCAAGTTAGGGTCCTCACTCCATCCTTTCTGGGCACTCAGACTAAGGGTTCAACATTGAAGCCCTTGGGTTAGTATTGGTCACAAAAGCTTTATCCCTGTTACTTGTTATTATGTGTGTGCCTGTTTGATGCTGGCTGCTTTCCTCTTTTCTTTTGATCTTCCATAAAAATTTATGAAAAGTCCATGTTCTGCATCATGTGCCTTCATACCATCTCAAAGCTGTTAGGTAACTGTGAACTTTTAAGAAATTAATCTAAAATAGCATGCATCCCAGAAAGGTCAAAGATTTGTTCTACAGACAAGAATGAATACAAATAGGAACTTCTATTGCTGTTTATAAAAGCCTGGGATATTCACATTAACATCACGTGGCATTATTTTCTTTGCATGTGGTAGTAATAAAAACATCCTGTATTACTAAAATCTGAATATTTAAATCATGTCGTGTTCTTTTCTCTTGAAGGTAATACTGAATTATATTTTGCTCAAATGTTAACAACAAAACCTGATCTGACTGGGTTTGCTTTGATCCTCCTACAGACGATGCCTGAGTGGCAGAGAGCAGTGCTGTGCAGACGCAGCGAGGCACAAACCAGACTATGTATTCATAAATACTTGATAGCTGTGCCAGCCGTGATGCCTGTGCTCCGTTCACCCTGCTGCTCTGATGTGGCCAGATTGTGCGTTTCTCCCACTTGTTAGTTTTGGGGAAGGTGATATGTTCTGGTGACTGATAGATCATAAAGATCATAGCCAAAGGGGGATACTGAGGTCATGTAGAACAGTTGTGGATTGCAGGGATTAATCCTTGTTGAAGCAGAAGAATCTTGTTTTTACATTTTCCACTGATTCATCACAGTCTGTCTTCACTTATTCCAGCAGTTGGTAACCAGAGTGTTTAAACTTGCCCTTAACTCCTAGCCTGTATTTGTGTACCTTTCACCTCTGGTCTTGCAAGCATTCTTGTCTCTAGCCTGAAATGCTTCTTTTCTTGGATTCCTTTTCTTCTTCTAGGTATTTGCACAGTTAGGACATAATCCTCTGCTTAGTAAGCTAAACCACTGTAGCTCCTAGGCACCTTCACCCTGAACATACTTACTAATCCTGAACCAAACTGAGTGAGATAAAGTCAGAATTTGTGGACACCAAACCTGAAACGGTGCTGGGGTAGTCACTGCACCAATGCCATACCGAGAGATGATAGAACCACACTTCCCCTACTGCATATTCTGCATGTGGTTCTGCTGTTGCATTTGGGAGTTCTTGTTTGAACTGTTTACTCCACTGATCTCTAGAGAGGATTTGGAATCACTGTCAAGCAGACAAAAGCCTCTGCAGTATGGCTGCAGGCTGGACATGTGACATTATATTTGGCTATACTGAAGTTGATATTGTTGGCCAGCTCACCATGTGATTCAGATCACTCTCTACCAGTGACCAAGCTCTTTCTACTTGCTGCGCCCTCAATGTTTGTTACAGTCATCCTTGGCCAATATTGATTTTACGTTTCTACCTGGCCACCAATAAAATATTTTAATGTAGCCTCAAAATCCCTTTGTGATTATCAGTAGGCAACTGTATTTCTGATTCCCCATTCCAATGCAGAGAACTGCAATTTAGTTAATTTTAAATCTTCTTAATCTCTACCATGCTGATTTTGTGTCTTCCTGGTTTCTCAATGAACAGCTCTTGCTGAAGTTCAGCCAGAACAGTTTTCTGTAAGCCTGCACTGATTTGCGTTAAGTGTAAGTGCTCTTTAATTGTGTTGCATGGGTTGAATTGCTTGCTATTATTGCTATACTTTCTCATCTAGGAAGTGAGGCTGACCAGGCTGTATTTGTCCAAGCTGTCCAACTTACCCTTTTTTAGGAAGCTGGCACACCATCAGCTTTCTTTTAGTCCTCTGGAAATTCCACTGTCTTTCAAAAATTCCAAGTATTCCAAGACTTATGATGTCGTGCAATCTTGAATCCAAACTCCCCACCACATTTCCCTTCACAAAAATAACTATGAACTTTCTAAATTCAATTTATTTCTTTAAAGCACTTCCAATGGTATAATGTTTTGTAGAATGTCTTTTATTGCAAAACCTAAACTTGAAGCTGAGAAGCTAGTTGGCTTTATCTTTGAAAACATATTTTTTAAGAGATTCTAATTGTTCTGCCCAAGCCATTCCAGTCTGTGGTATAAATAATCATTATAGTGTCTATTGTGTTTAAACATACTGGGTAAAAAAAGTAAAATTCCAGCCAGCCATGTGTAAATAATTAATTTTAGGGCAAGCTGTACTCAAGTACACAGGGTTTGAATCTGACTCGATTTTCTGTTTGAAATAAAATCATTATCTACCTAAACACAAAGCAGTAATGTGTAGTTGGTGAAGGAACCTGATCAGAAACACGCTGTGGAAGAGGTTAGTTTTAAAAAAATAGAGAAGTCAAACACCCGCGGGGTGTTTAAGTAAGAGAAAGTTAGTGGTTCTAAAGTGACTAAAGACAGATCGTGAAGGACTGGTGTCAGCAGACCCCAGGGATCACTTGGAGTAATTTGTTAGACCAAGAGCAAGGTTACAGCCATTCTGAGACCTGAAGGTTAAGAGGAGGAGGTTACAGATAGCATGGGAAGAACAGGGTCACTATGTGAAGACATCACAGGGTTGCAGTCTCATGGTCTCAGCCTAGGAAAGGGTGGTCATAGCTACAGTGTTTTCTGAAGGCATGTTCTGAAGCTCAAAAGCATCTGCTCTGGAGCTGATCCTCTTCTCTTGCCCTCTCAGTGGGAATGGAAAAACATTTTAGTACTTGAGCAAGTCCTCCAAAGGTCTTTTGGAAGCAGTAACTGCAAACAGGTCATTTGTCCGAGCAAGATGAAGGATCTGTACACATTTTAGCCACACAACTCTTGTCTTGTGCCTGATCAAACTACTCAGTCTCAAAAAAAAAAAGTATTTTAACAATGTAACAGAGGCCAGATGCTTATTCCTAGTAACACTGGCTCATGCTACAAGTCTTTAGTTATTTTCCAAGGCTTGATGCCTTCAGTGGTTTGATTTTTCTAAAATGCCAGTATAGTCACACGTTAAACTAGTATCGGTCAAACCTGAACCCGCCTCAGTGGTGTATGTATATGGTTTACATGTCTATGGTATGTTAAAAAGAGTAACCACTGAGTACAGAACAGTTTCATAGCATGTGCACCACTTTGGTTTACAGCTGAGGGAAGCTGATAAATAAAAGGTGGCAGTGGCAGAGCAGATAGCAAAGTTCTGGAGCATATCATCAGGGTACTTGCAGAGGTTCCCTGATCCTTCCCTCAGCTCATATGGCTTCTATTTGTTCTAGCATTTCACTTTTTTTTTTATATCAGTGGTTTTAATATTAAAAGTTGGGAGGTTTTGGGAGGGTGTGGGGTGTATGAACTTCTGTTTAGCCAGTGCCTTCAATCTTTTACATTCAGCCTGGAGATCATGAGATTATGGTCAAGACCCCTAAGAAAGTGAGTGAAACAACTACCAAGAAGCAAAATTATAGGCATGTTTGGTCTTCCTTGCCCCAGTTTTGTTGTCAGGGAACATAGGGGCTGATTGGACCTTCATGGCCTTAATGGAATATATTTGGAATATTTGGAAATGCTGCCTTGAAGGGAGCACGACTAATCTCCAGTATCCTTGCCAGATCATGCTGCTGGCTATGTGTGGCATTTGCGGGTGAGAACAAGTTTTTGATGCTACTTTTTATTAAACTGGGGGGAAAAAAACCCTTGAGACTAATGGAAACCACTTCCCATCTCTGAGTGGGCAGTGAAATGGGATACGTGGGGTGGGAGTCAGGGATGATGAGGGTGAATCCAAATGGCATGGCAGTCACCTGGTTCTGAGATTTGCTACCAATTGTGAACTCAGCCCTAAGTCACCAGGCAGCACTAAAAAAACAACCAGCTGGCTCTAGTCATGCTTGCGGTAACGTTTTTCAGCTCAGGAGTCCTATCACTTTTCTGTACAGTTTCAGACACCCTTCTAAAACTCAATAAATTATAAATAATAATAAAAACAACCTAGATGAGAATTTATGATCTTGACTCATATCTGCTTTAGGTTTCAGGCTTCATTAAAAGTCTGCAGATTTGAACCCTGCACACTCCTGTGTCTGCAGCACTCATGCTGATGAGCTCACTCTGAAGTCCTGGCTGGAGCTCTGCAGCGTGTTCTGCAGGGTCACTTCCACCCTTTCTCCAACCCTTCGTACCCCACACTGTGCAAGAGCTGAAGCATACCATTAAACCCCAGGAAAAGGTTAAAAAAAATAATACTTTTTTTTTTCCAACCAAAACAATTCTGTGATTCTATGAAAATGTATTACTTGTGTGATTGGCACTGAGGATTTCAGCTAACACGTCTGAATGTTTTGTTGTTTGTAAATCTTTCTTCTGCCAAAATGCTTCTTGGACAGGCTGATATCAAGTGTTCTCGCTTCTTAAAACGTCTTTGTAGACGGAATATGAATTTATTGGCATTGAAAATACAGTAGCTCTTAAAATTGGATCCTTTCAGTTTTACCAGCTGATGATAATTCATAGAGTTAAGGTAATTAATGCACTGAATTAACAAGTCCTTGTTGTCATCTGTAGGTGTTCCCAAAATTATTTTACTCCCTTCTAGAGCAATAAGTGTTTCCATGTACTTCTGTAAACATCTGCAGTCCCACAGGAAAATATTCCCCACAATTACAGTGATGCATTTTTCTAGGGCAGAAATGCAACTTCTGTCAGGCAATCAATAGGCAAGGCTCTCACTTTTGTTTTTATCTCTGCTTCTTGTAAATGCTGCACTTGAAGGGCTGCCTCTATTGGAAACTGCTTTTACAAGTGCTGTAAGAGTTTGGGAAATCTGTCAAACATCCTGAGCAGCTGCTGAGCAGAGCCCTCCGATCCATGTGTGCTTTGGCATCGGAGGGATGCACAGGAGCAAAGAGTGAGTGGAGGAGCTGGGCTTTGAAGTCTGCTTGGTGATGTTATATTATTCTTGGCTCTCTGCGCTTTGGAAAATACACTGCATCAAGTTCTCATCATTGCTGTAGTGCAGAGTTTTTCTTGAGGCTGTGGAAGGGTGGTTTTAGCATTACATTTGCCTATGAAACACCTCAGTCATTTTGCTGCTGAGATTATGTTATTTTATTAAATTCTTGTTCGTTTTTTCCTTTGTATGATTGGAGTGGATCCAGGGGTTGTTTCTTGGGGTGTTTCATGCTCTCACCACAAGGCTGATGAGTACCCTCATCTGCATGAAGAACAGCTTCATAATGACTAAGTCACAGCTGAATTTTCTGCCTTATAGCTGGATTCACCTGCACCCACACTTGAAAAATACATTTTCACTTTCTATCACCTCTTTCACCCACAGCTGAAAAAGCCTTTTACAACAGCCTCTTGAGCTCAAAACCTAAAACTACATTTCTGGGGTGCTTAAATTGGAAGGTGGGATATTTTCATTGATGTGTCTGATACTGCCCTCTGAAATCTGGAAGTGAAGTCTGGGTGAGCAAGGTGCTGTGCTACCAATAACATGTCTCCATTAGTGACAACCACTGGGATAAGCTGTTCTCTCTGGTGTACACCTATGTTTTTCTATTAAAAGAAAAATAAGAATAGGGAAGATTCATAAACTAGGGGCAGGAGAGAGGGGAGATGAGATGGTTTAAGCCACAGGAAAAAGTTGAGTTTTTTTCAAGGCAGACTTGAAAATCCATATGGCTGTTGAGGAGATTCTTTCTCCCTCCAGCTGCCTCCAGAAGATTCATCCTTCTCTGGTACAAATAGCATAGTTTGCACTCTTAACTAGAAAAACATGTGGATTCCAAAGTGCCAAATTCTACTTGCCTAATACTGCTACAGAGGTTTTTTTCTTCTTCTGTTTCAAATTTTTTATTTGCTACTCCCTGGCTTGGTAATGTTTTCCTACACTCAAACTTGCACTCAAACCTGTAGAAATGCAGGTCTTTGTTGTTATTTGTAGATCTTTTTATTTCAGTGAATGACTCACAGCTAGATTCTTCTAAGTGTTAAATTGCAGAACAAAATTTGTAAACCCATTACATTATATGAGCTTATGACTTGAGTGAGATATTTTCTTCAGAGCATTCTTTATACCTCCACACCTGAAAACAATCTTCCATCAGAAATCCCAAACCAAGCTTTAGAGAAACATTTTGTCATCATCTAGGACTCAACTTTGAGAGTGCTTTTAGACAAGTAGAAATAGTAAGGGCCAAAGGAATTCTTGGGGACTTGTAAGTCCATGGTTAAGTCTTCCGTGTGGGCTTAAGACATAGCTTAACTAAAAAATTGTAGCAACCCCCCAAAAAAACTATTGAAAAGATTCAAATTTTTTAAAAGGCTTTACAAGCTGACTGCTTAAACATGTACACTGTTCTTGCAAATGAGTGTTGCCTAGTGTGAGCAAAGGGTGTTGAAGAAGGCTCTGAAATGCTGCTGCTCTCTCATTTTGTATGCTTTCATTTTGTCATGCACGTCAAAGTGATGTGAAGGTGGGTTTTTTCCTGGAACTCTGTAAATTCAAAATAAATGTTAGTGATAATGCGCACTAAGATTATAAAATAGCTCTCTGGTTCTCAGGGTGGGCATTAATTGTCAGCAGAGTGGGGGTCTGACACCTGCCAATCTGACTTTTGGAGACGAGCTGGCGCCAGCACTGTTCTTCCGCCGCAGTTTGCTCAGATGAGTTCAACCAACCAGCACTGGCAGGCCTGTGTGTAGCTGATAGGTGAGGAGAAAGGAAAGGAAAGTAGGACAAATAGCACAAATGAATGTGTTAGAGAAATTACACCTTTCTCATTGAGTTTCTAAAGAAAGTATCTCTTTAATTCACTCTTATTATTTTCTTCTTCAGGAGAAGTGGGGACAGAGCAGCTGCTGTGCAGTTGATAGTAACTGATTGTGATGCACAAGGGAGATTTAGAGGCCCAGTGCATATGTTTTTGTAAGAAAGAGAATAGCTGCTAGATGCCAGGCATAGGAAGATACAAGTGCATGTCAGTGGGCCAATGCCCCTATCAGGAGTTAAGCAAAGAAAATACTCTTCTGATAAATGCTCTCATACATTTCATTTGCAAAACCACTTGTGAAGTTACCTGCACCACCTTCTTGCAAGTGGGGATTGTTGTCAAAACTCAGCACTTCCTGCAGACTGCTACCCACGCTCACTGATATGTGACCTACTGAAAATACAGCAAGGGTAGTACCACGCCATGCGGTACTACCAAGCTGCAGGGTGCTTGCCCAGGGACCCTGACCATTAGTGGACAGTGGGAAACTGCACACTGGTTTCATGTACTATGTATATTGCCTTCCGTTAGATGTTACTGGTTTTATTCCCTCTTTTCTCAGTCCTCACAGAGTCACGGCATCTCAGGTACCGAGATTCAACAGGAAGGAGAAAACCCCCCATAGAAACTGTTACAGAAAGCTATTTATTGCCACACTCATGTTTTCATCAGGCTCTGATTTGTTCTTCGAAAGACGTGCAGTGTCTTATCAGGAGTTTAAATATGCGGCAAATATAAAGTCACAAAGCAGAAAAGAAGCTGTGTTCCTTCTTCACCTTCCTCCATGCATGCATTTGAGTGTTCCCTTCTGTCACTGCCTGCTTTCCTTCCTGACATGTAAGTTGCCCTGTTGGCCTGCAGTAGGTGCTGAGGCATGAGCAGAGGGCATGTTTCAATACCTGAGAAAACAGAAAATCAGTGAGCCAGCCCTCACACTAAGAAGACAGGTTTGTGAGTATGTCTCAGGCATCAGCAGCACAGCTTTGCATACTGCAGCATCTGGTCTCATGCCCTCCTGAGCTAACGTTTAACTGGTTCACAGCAAGAGGTTATGCCCAGGCTTCCCCAGTGCACTGTGAATCAGCTGCCAGTCAGTTCCTCTAGGATTCACACCAGTGGCCTTATCGCGTTCTCCTTCACTCTCTCTGGAGCTCTGACTCGTGCAGCCAGCCCTCTTCTTTTCATCTTGCTTGCCATGTGTTAGAGACAGCCGTATTCTATACGGCATCCCATCCGGCAAAGATCCTACACACTCTTGGGTCCTCTTACAGACTAGAGCATAATATTGCATCTCATTAAAGTCTGTGGTTATTTCTGAAGGATCTTTTCTGCTGCTGAATGCACCTAATGGCACAGAAACACAGCAGATAGGTTTCGCTGCTTAAGGCAGTGAGGCCGTGTAATTGACTGTGCAGTAGCACCTCTCTTCCAGCACACACGCCAGCCAAAGCCCCAGAAACTTGATGCTCCAAGTGAAGAACACAATGTTCACCTGGGCCTTGTTGCCAAGACTTGAACCATGATTTTAAAGACCAGGGCAGCCCATAAACTAGCACATTAGGCTGAGTCACTATTCTGGCAGGATAGGTCTAATTTCTCTTTATGTAAACTTATCTCCGAAGTACTTTATCATCCTGCAACTATTCTAACGCAACAGCCTCCAAATGACTGGATGTTGCAGAGCAAGTATTTTACATCAGGTAGGGGAAACCACTCTGTGGTAGGTCTTTCAAAGAAATGAAGCAAAAAAAATTAGATATTTTATTTTTGTGCTTTGTCTTCATACTCAGCTCCCCTTTGGATCATTAAGATCTTTCAGTTTTCCACACCAATTTGTCTTATCCTTCCCAAGAGCATTGGGTTGGTTCATGTAGCTTTTAATAAAGGCTCCATCTCTTACATAAACACACACGTACTGCCACAACTCAGAAATCACCATTGGTAAACAAGAATGTTAATTGCTGGGTAATTATATGCTACATGGAGGGGGGGAAGCATTTAAAAGAAGCTGAAGGCTTTTCAGGACAACAATTTGTAGCTGGGTTAAACTGGAACACAACCAGGCCCCAGAAGTGCAGAGACAGGGTTTTTAAGCCTAAAGCAACATGTCTTTGCCAGTTAGCTTAAAGCGTGCACTGCCCAGCCGTACTTCCAGGCTCTCTGGAAATGTTTAACCCTTTAACGTTGAAGGGATGGAAGCTTAACCCTTACATTCTGCAGGCCTGAATGTTGGGATTTTTTTAGCATGTATCTACAAATATAGAAGGTGTTTTAAATTATTTTACTGTATTATCTCACCAGCATCACTTGCTTGAAAAGCCACTTCTAAAAGTTAAAACAATTCAGCTGAAGTTCTTGGATTTCACTGGAAGGGCATCCAGTCCCTATCCATCAAGGTCCTCATCTGTAGCAGTTTTGCCAGAGATTTTGTTCCGAAGAATGATGGATGGGCAAATGTTGGTAACACTGTTTAATATAGATTTTTCTAGCTATTTCTTGGTACAAGAACATGCTGGCTGCAACACTCATCTTGAAAGATGTCGGAGAATAGCCCTATGCCGACAGGTATATTGTCGTTTTGGAGGTGTGTATGCTTTGCAGAACTTTTCTCTCCTAGTGTGTTTTGTGTTTGTATTTCCAGACCCATAGGGGATTGTCAGGGGTCAGAGTCTCAAAGAAATTAATCCCTGTTTTGGCCAATCCTAAAGTCTTTCTGTGAAACGGCACAGACTTTTTCTAGTGTACAGTTCGTGCAGTTGGGTAGTTACCCCTTTTTTCCCTTTTCTGGCTATAAATGCAAATAGCACATGCAAATCTGAGGTTTTACACAAAATGCTCATGGGGAAAAAAATTCTCCTCACAAAACCTGTGTATTCTTTAGGAAAATACAAATAGATTAAAGAGTTGGCAGAGACTTTGTATAATATTCAGACCTATAAGGGGTACGTAGGGTCTTTTAAAATATTCACTTTCCAAGGAAATATATGCAACAGAAGAAATAAATTCAAGCTTAATGTATTCTGGGTTGGCTTTCGTTGCTGCAATTAATTTTTCTTAAGTTTTCCTTCCAAAATGACAAGCCGATTAGTCTAGCTAGCTATTTTTGCAGTCTAGCAGCCTCATCCAGGGTTAAAACAAAAAGCAACAATTGCCAGATCTTTTAATTTCTGAGCCTCACTGAATGTAATGCCTGGTAACCTCTAAGGACTGCTGAAACATTTGTATTCCTTAGGCCCTTGGCCAAGCTTAGCATGCCACAGATGAAGTAATGCCATACCTGTCCATCTGTTTGGCCTATTGCTTTACAATATTTGGAATAAAAATTTAATTTCATATAATTTTCTGTGACATTGTTTAGAAATCGACCATTCTTATGTGTCAGAATGAAATGCAAATCACCTCTTTAGCAAATGAAAGTGTGATTTGTGACTGATACTTTGTAAGGCCCGACTGTTATGATTGCTACTCAGTTGTATATCCTCTCCTTCCTCCAGAAGAAAATGTAATGGAAAACGTAACCCTGACAATTACATACAGATGGCACCATCCCCATGATTTCAGCTCTGTGTGGTGGCTTATATTTCTGTACTACAACTGGTGTAAATTAAATTGTAGTCGTCTTCTGCACATGTATTATATTGTATCTTCACTGGCAATAAGAACAAGAACCGCACATCTGTTGGGTGAGAGGACGTGTTGGCAATATTCTATTTATTTGGCTATTGCATGTTGCTAGTGCCAATGAGAACCCAGGGATCTAGTTGAATTTGTTGGAAACCGTATTAAATGTCTCAGATCACCCCATCCACGATTTATTGTCTTTGTGCTGTGACAGAGCAGGCTGTGGTGTAATTTTTTCTTCATCTCCCCTTGTGCTGGAAACAACAGCCTTTTCCAATTGGAGTTCTGGGATCTGTTATGGGATCCGTATGTTCAGGGGGAGAAAGACCAGGTGAGTCAAAAGTGCAGGAGGGAGGAAAGGGAAGGCAGGAGTATCTGCACTTTACTTACTCTTGAAGATCGTTTTCTCTTTTTCTCTCTCACAAGTGCTTCATCTTTTTTAGAAAAGAGACAGACTAGAAAAGGCCTCCTACTTCATTCAGTCAGTCTTCCTTCAGTGCCATAATTAATGTCGATTAATGTAATTCAGTAAATAGTACCCTTCCTTTTCAGTTCTTAACCACTGCCAACAAGCAGGGCACCGGTGCTGAAGACAGGCCTGTGCCGGCAGGTGCAGACATGACCTCTTCTCCCCGCTCCAGGCCCAATACCATGGCAGTGGGACAGCATGGCAACTCGGGTTTTCAGGCTGAAGCAAGCTTGCCTACAGCCAGCCCGGAGAGCGAATAAAGGAGCTCTCGTCTGCCTCTGCCTGTGCAGACGTAGTCTAAAATTACTGCTTCTCCCCTGGGTGGGAATCATCTTTCTGTCTTGACTCGGTACCGTGCTGGCTGCCAGAGAGTGTGGCACAGCCATGGCATGGCGTCCCTCTGCTCCAGTTCAGATGCAACTAAAAGCCGCCATAAACGCAGCATTTTCCAGATACAGTACCGGTGTCATTTGTCCCTGTTTAAATCTGGCATGATTCTGCTGCTTTAGTGGACTTGGTCTTAATTTAAGCTGAGGTAAGTAAGAACATCTTTTAGAGGCAAGATGAAAGTATTTCAGGGCTTGTCAGAAGAGTCAAAACATTAGCAATAGAATCTTACCTGCTTTATTCATCGGCATTCCCAGGGCTCTTGCTGTGGTGAATCAGCTAATTAAAATTCCTTTTGCCTACATTTTCCTTTACAGCTTCAGGTGGTTATAAGAACCCAAACCATTCTAATGTGTAAACCAGACGCTCTGCTCCACTCCAGAGTGGCAGCACTTCAATGGTACATCAAGTGCCCCTCAAGCATAGTCTCTGTTACTGACTCGTGCCTTCTAAGATTGTACTGAGAATTCTAATTGAATGTCTAAACCAAATGGGAAGTTTTCAGATTATAAGCCTTTGCAAAGTATAAAGTACTGGTTTTATTTGTCTTTACCTTTTTTTTCATTCTCTGTGTGTGTATATCTATCTCAGCAGATTAAATTAGGAGCTCTTTCTAAATATCTGGACAGTTACCTCAGACATGAAAAACAGACGATACCAAACATGTGAGTCGTTAGTTGCTATAAGATTATGAGCTCAGTCTTATTCCCAGGGAAGTCAGTGTAAAGCAAGGCCTATGTCCTTAATGTGTTCTACAGAAAAGCCTGAGACAGTAACTGCAGGAGAATGAAACGTGAAACCCCCGTGGCAATTTAAGTAGGGCCACAGTTGAAAAGCAGCAAGAACAGGTTCCCTTTGTACTTTCTGAGCTACACTTGGCATCCCTTGGGGCAAATTGGGAGAGTTTCAGCCTTCAGTGTCTACACAATCCCTCATTTTTCAGGAGCAGAGGCCTGTTACAGAAAAATGCGCTCTGTTCCTCGTAAGCCTGGAGTGGAAGGAGATCACTGATTAAAGCAGAGGCTTTTGATTAAATGATGAGGCTGCTTTCAGTGGTTAAACAAAAAAAGGGGGATTTTGGGGGCCACTTTCAGCAGAAGGTTGGGCTAAAGTAGACGGCTATTAAAGTGCACATGAAAAAGCAAGCAGGACAATAGTCCTCCTGGAGGTGGGGAAGATGCAGAGGGTGAAGGGGGAAATAGCAATTTCAGGATTATGCTAGCATTCGTTTGTAATTGGATCTCTGTTTATTTTTGTTTCTTTGGGTGCTATCACAGGCCTGTATTGGATTTAAGGCACACAAAGCTGCCTCACTCATCACAGATAAAAAGCTTCAGTGTCCTCCCGTAATTACAGAAATTTTATTAGCTATGATGAAACAATGATAAAAGGTATCGGGCTTCGATTGCATCTTTTGGGAGTGAGCCTAGTTTTTAGTCCATATTTTCCATTTACTGGAACTATTTTTCAAGCGTGGGTAATCTTTTAAGAGAGTTAAACTACCCGTTTCTGTGAAGCTTTTACCTGTGCTCCCAAGGCACTGGGCTTATATAATCACAACACTGGGCATTGCACACAGCAATGGTGCAGTGTTGCAAGATTTGTGGGCAGCCCAGGGCCGAAATCTCATGTTTCTTGGTATTACCTACTGAGGCCTGGTCTGTTGGTTCAGCCAGGACAGGAACACTCTGGTTTATATGGAGCTTTGCTTTGGTTTGCATGTGCCCTCCCAAGTCCATGGAGATCCTATAAAAATGTGGAAAAGGCTCTTCTGTTAACATTTGTTTCTGTGTATTTCTCAGAGTTGCTATGCTTGCATTTTTTAGTGTTTACACGCTGCAGTCATGTAAAAGGCATAACGTTATGGGGAAAAGGGCAGGGCTTGCTTCAAATTAGCATTGAAAGAAGTCTAAAAAATGCAGAGAAATGTCAGGAGATCTTGATGAACATGTTTCTGTGGGAACTGGAAAAGAGACCAAGCCGCAAAATCATGAACTGGGTCCAGATTCCATATCCTTCAGCCTCACCCCTAAGGGGATGAAAATTTCAGAACTGAAATACCACAAGTTTGCATTAAGGTTTTTATTTCAGCCCATCTCTCCATAGTCTGGTTATATTGATAATCTCTTAATAAATGTTAATGTGAGCAATGCCTGTGTCTGATTGTTACACCTGTGAATAACAATAGCATTTGCAATCAGACAACATATAAATCTAGTTGCTTCCTATTTATTTCCATGATATAAATGCACTGGTTGAAACTGGCAGTTCTCCTAAATTTTACCGAGCTGCCTACAAAAACATTGTGAGATGTTTCCTGCTTTTAAATTTAATTTCAGAAAGTCAGAGAACTTGCTTCCACTCTGGCCCTTAAACTGATAAAATATAAATTGCTGGTTGCAAGAGATGGACCAACATGCTAGCTTTAGGACTGAAACTTAGAGGGTTTTTAGTTTTAAAAAATAATTTGATTTCAAACCAGGCCAACCTCAAGATCATACCAGAAGCTGCATTTAATCCAACCCTTTATCTGCACCATTTGGATTTCCATAACAATGTTTATGTCAGAAACTTGTGATACTGTTTTCTATTTCTAATTATTACGATGAGAGCAAGTTTTAATGTACAAGTTGGGGTACCACAGTATTTCCCCTTCCTGAATATCAACATTTAAGATTAAAAAATTAATGGAGAGATTTTTTTTTATAAGATACACATTAGTATTGCTGTAATAATTAAATGAAAGCAGGTTTCATTGGCAATCTATGCTGCCCATCTTGAGTCAGCAAGAGGCATATGCGCTATATAAGAAAATGTGTTTGTCAGAGGTGTTCATCCATGACACAACTCCAGTTACTTGTAGCATAATTAAAACACAGAGAAGTTTACACATTCTTGTCCTTCAGTAGTATTGGAAGCAAAATTGCTTGCCACCAAGCACTTTGCATTCTGCTGGGTTACCTTTTAACTCAGACTTTCAAAAGCTTTTAGTAATTTAATTTATTATGTAAAACTATGCTAATTATCTTCAAATTAAGAATGTTCTCCTTCCTGTTTACTCTCTCCTGGCAAAATTCCTCTGATAAAATAGAAGCGGTACATCAATTTAAACTATATGATGAAGGAAAGGAGGAGCCACATTTGTTACCATAAAGGCAGCCAGGACACAATGAGATAAGCCGACTCATGCAGAGGAATACATTACATCAACCTGGATCTGGCTTTCTGCCTTGCATCTTTTATTCTCACTCCTTTACTGCATTGGTACCTGCTTGTCTCTCCTTATCTTTTTTTTTAAGCTAGTACTATCTTATTGTTCTGCTGTTGTGTCAACTGTGATGAAAGATAGCTTTCTCCGTGTAAAGAGAAAGTAAATTTGAACAGGCAAAATTACATCTTCTAGAAAAATATAAATATATTTTGAGCAGATTTGTAAGGTGGCTGCTGCACTAGTTCAGTTGGCTCAACCACAGCTAGGCAGTAGCTTTCAGTGGCTTTCAGTAACAGTTATTTTAATAACTAAAATGAATCCTAGCTCATCACCTTGACATAAGTCAATCAGTGTATTGATTAGCATTAGGAATATTGTCAGCTCTGAGAAAGAGAGGACAGCTCTGTTCCAGTCTTGCAATACATTTAAAAGGACCAAGGCATCATCTAGCAGGTAAGAATCATATCTAGGTAAATTCAACCTGATCTGAGTTATGCAGAACTACCTTGTTTCATTTGTCACTCTCAAAGGCAGGCATGCAAAACTGTTATTGTGTCAAACCAGCAGCAATTGAATGCTGAAATATGGGAGGATGCTCATTACCATCAGCCTCTTTCTACAGATTGTATTTTGATGGGACTCCCACTAATATACAGAAACTTTGCCCAAGTAATGAAAAACCATCAGCATTTGTAAAGGGTTTTTTGGGTTGTAGTGATGTCCCTTTTGGCTCTGTATTCTGTTAAAATTGGCAGATGGAGATGGTCAGTGGAAGCGTGTCCTTTTACTTCTGTGTTCAGAAGACTCCTAAGGCAGAACATTGGAGGTGTAGGCTACAGGCTCTGTGTGGCAAGAGATACCATTTGGGTTTGGCTGTGTGAGGCATTGCTAATTCCTAAGTTAACGATGTGAATTTCAAGTATCTGGCAGTGCCAAGGATTGCTCTGTGGGGAAGGTACGTGGAGGTATGGTGCTGCTCTTGACCTGAACGCCTCTCACTAGAAACTTGTCTCCTTTTCTGAGTGTCAGTTCTGCACAAGCCCTTTTGGTGCCACCAAGCTCTGTCTGCTCTCTCAAGCCATGAACCAAGGAGGTTTGGGTAGGTTGTGTGGGCAGCTTTCCCTTGGCTTGGCGGCAGCAGCAGCCAGGGAAGTGGCTGTGGGAGGCAGGAGCAAAGAAGGGGTAGAGGCACTCAGCCAGGTGTAGGCAGGAGGATGCTGCTGGAGGAAGAATGTGCTAGAGAAGCGAGCAGGGAGAGAGTCCAAGGAGACCGGCTTGCTTCTCTTAGCGGCAGCCAAGAGAGAAGAGCAAGATCCAGTTGGTGGGGCACAGGAAGGGAAATGGCAAAAGGTGTTCAGAGAGTTAAATCATCACAGCTGCCTTTTTCCATCCGTTTTTGTTTTGCCTCTTCTGAATTCCGACACCTACACAATACTCTGTCTTTTAAAAACAATGTTCGAGTTCCCGACATTGAACTCTGCAAACAAGTGTGTTCTCAATTAAGTTAAGAACTTCTCCTGCCTCCCCTCGCTTGATACGAGCTCTTGGCTCAGATGTGCTGGCCTCTAGAGGAATCACACGAGCACATTTTTCAGAAGGTTTCCCCCTCCCAAAATCCCATCGAATGGCTGTTTCTTATAAACCAACGGAGATAATTTCATGGCTTTTCCCTTTCATGGCCACCCACCTCCTCTTCCCAGCTAGCTTTGATATAAAAAGACAAATCCTTTCCCATTCACATCAAAAGCAGGAGGGTCGCTCCGTGTCACCTACCCTGGGATTTGGACTTGAGCTATTCGGAAAAAAAAATAATGGAAAGAGCAGCTTGGTTTTAACTCAACGGCAGTGTGTGTTACCCAGCATTTTCAGGGTCATTGACAGATCAGTTTCATAGACCAAACAGATAAATAGGCACAAGTTATTCTTTATTATTATTGTTTATAATTTGTTCATGCCTTAAGTGTGCTGAGTGCACTACAGAGGATACCAGCCCTTCCTCGGGGAACGCTGGGTCTAAGTTAGACATATGTTTTGTATATTTTCAATGTGTATTCAAGCACCTCCAGTGCTGGATAGGCACTTTTAAAAACAAATTTCAAGTAATAACAATAACATGCTGAGTGATAACAACAGGCATGGGGGTGAGAGGAGGACGAGGGTTACAAAAATAAAGATCATGTGAATTGTTTTCTTTATGTCACACACGAGGCTTGGGATTTCTCTGTTTTTCTTTTTCTTTGAAAGCGTTTGTCATTCCTTTCTCTTTGGCAAGGAAAGATGAGAGACCTCAGAGGCAGAGGAATTGCTGCTGGTGTAAAGGAGAAATGAGGCTGAGGAATGGGGCTGTTCCTGCTGGTACCTGAGAAACCTCTGGCCTCTCAGGGAGAAGTTATGCTGCGGGCTGATGGACTGACTTAATGAAGGGGAAAGAAGAAAATCTGCCACATCTGAACAAAACTTCCATGATCTCTGGTGTATGAGGTTGTCCCTAGTACAAGGTTTAACACTGATTTTCTGAGGGTTAAGCCTTGACAGACCTTTCTTAATTCTTATTCCAGCTGTCTCTAACAATAGCAGAAGTTTGTGAAAGCAAAAGAAAAACGGAGTGAAGCTCCCAGGGCTCAGCACTTAGTGACATGAGATTTCTGTTTAGTCTAGAGCTCATTCTCATGTCAGCACATTTACCTGGTTCTACATATACATGCTGCCCTTCACTTAAACCACCCAGTGGACTCCTCAGTGCTTGGAGCAGTCACTATATATTTCTGTAACACATTCAGCCCCAGACATCTTGCTTGAGCTTCCTGCTGTTCTGAGTAGTTTGCTTTTTCATAGATCTGCTCCTGAGCATCCTTTCTGGTGCGGCATACAAGAAGCACTGTGTGAAGTCCTGCTCGTTGCTGTTTGATCATGTGCTGTTTATTTGAAAGTCCTGAAGCACAGGTTACAGTGCCTGAGCCCTTACTGTCCTAGGGAGAACCCAAGGATTTTTAGACTCTTTCATCCTGTCCTGCATATGGGGTCAAGAGGCTCTTAAGAAATGTGTACAAATTGGGGATCTCCTGAGGAGGATGAACCTGTCGTAGCCAGCATCACACCACCCACCTCCTGCCAATGGCAGAGGAGAAGGCCCAACGCAAGCACAAGCTCCTGCTTGCAATTACAGCCCTTTGGGTGATACTACAGCTCAGTTGGGTTTAGAACAACCAGAAATTAGTTGGACTCATGGTAGGAGCACAAGTCCAGGCTGGGCAGAGAATGGATGGAGATCAGCCCTGAGGGGAAGGACTTGAGGGTGCTGGTCAATGACAAGCTCAACATGAGCAGCAGTGTGGGCTGGCAGCTCAAAAGGCCAACCATGTCCTGGGCTGCATCAAGAACAGTGTAGTAGCAGGTCGAGGGAGGGGATGCTGCCCCTCTGCTCTGTCCCCTCTGATGATGTCCTACCAATACTTCAAAGGGCCCTACAGGAATGTGGGAAAGGGGCTCTTCACCAGGGAGTGCAGGGACAGGACACGGGACGCTGCCTTCAAGCTGAACAAGGGCCGGGTGAGTTTGGACATTAGGAAGAAATTCTGTACTCTGAGGGTGTGAGGCCCTGGCACAGGGTGCCTAGAGAGGCTGTGGAAGCCCCTGGATCCTTGTCAGGGTTCAAGGCCGGGTTGGCTGAGACTTTGGGCAACCTGGCCTGGTGGGGGGTGTCCCTGCCTATTGCAGGGGGTTGGAACTAGATGGTCTTTGAGGGCCCTTCCAACCATTTGGTGATTCAGTGATTCTGTGAGCCGCTGCCCCTTGATTTGTCACAAGAAGTGGAGTGTAAATTTACTACTTTCTTAACCTTAAACGCTGAGCAATGGATACTTTGCCTGAACTTGGGCATATGGCCTCCTTGGTGTTGTCAGTGCAACTCACAGCAGCCCTATAACAGAGCTTTCATTAGCACAAATGCCTTTTCACCCCTGTTTCACATCCTGCAAATCCCTTCTCCTTCAACATCTTTCTACCACTGCGTTCCCAGTGCCAAGGTACATGCCTGCCGGGAGATGTGGTCTGTATGGCTTTTGTTTCCAGTTACGGCTTTTTCTTGAAAGCACTTGACAAATGCTGTGCCCTGTCAAGATAGAACCGATTTGTGCATGTTTCTGTGTTATGTAAGTTAGTTGTTGCTAAAGCCTGTTCCTTTACCAGACGCTGTTTGCACAAGTATTTGTTATGCATGCTAGAACTAATTTTTCATCAGTTACTTCACGTGGGGATTACAATGGACTGTGTTTCATCTGATAACTTTTGCAGCTTATTAGATATGAATTTACTAGCTGTGAACAGTTGAATAATATGAAACTCAGAGAAGAAACAAGCTGCACCATCCATAGCATAACAGCAATCTTTCTAAATTAGCTCTGGACAAAGTTCCTATTTCACAACCCACTAAATAGCTTTCTTATGGATCATAAGATGAACGTATACTGAGTGAGGCAACAGAGTTTATAATATCATTGGTATAAGGTGAACACTTTCTAACAGATCATGACATTATCAAAGTGCTATTTGAAATTAGCTCCATATGCTGTAGCGATGCTGTAAGATTTCACCCCCAATTTCATTTTCAAATGTTTTTCATTCAAGTTCACTGAGGGTAAATTGGAAACACTTGGGTATATCTCACTTACAGATCTGTTAAGACCCACTTAATTTTAACATGTGGATGTGTGGAGAGAGGAAGGAGAGTTGTAGGATGGGGTGCGCAGGAATAACTCTATCTACTAATGTCTTTTGAAAATCTGCAGCGTGTGGATTTGCTAATGACTGCTCGAGCACTGCTGTGCAGCCCACACTTGCCAGCCCATGGCTTCTCATGAAAGATGAGATTTTCCCATCAGGACAGTGAGAGTCAGCCTTTTGACTCTGCCTGGTTGTAGTGGAGGGTTAAGCAAAGGAGCTCAGTCTGCTCTGCGTGGTGATGGGAGCCAGTTGGCAGAGGCCATAGGAGAACAGCCAATCTAGAAATGCACTGGTTCTGTACTTTTGCTGGCAAGGCTCCTGGCTGGTTTTAAACCTGCTTTGCCAAAGCAGAGCTCTGCTCAGGATGCTTGGGAGCGGGGTGGGGAGTCCCTCACTTAGCTTTATCGGGCTCTGCAAGACAAACCAAGTTGGGTTGCTGTTTGCTGGGGAGGGGGTGTGTGATTGTTGGGTAAGAAAAATTCTAACTGGCTTTAAATTATTGCCTCTCTTTAAAAGAAACTGTATGAGGGAGCTGTACGTTGCAGTGAGAGATTTGTGTTTCTCACTTCACCGCCGTGAAGAGCTGGGTAAGGGATCAAACTGCTTCAGCAATCACTGGCTGCACAAGATGAGGATGTCTCTAGGAGCTTTGTTACACTTACTTTTAGGCTAATAATATTCCTTACGTGAACATACTGCAGATGCTACTAGGAATGCATTAAAACATGGGGTTTCGTAGCAGTCTTTTTAGCTGTTGGTATATGATATTACAAAGTACTTTATTGTGATAATTAATCCAAATTAACGGGTCATTTGGAATAATGTCTGAAGAGGAAAAATGCAAATTTTTTTTAGTGCTAGTTCAGTTCTGCATTTACATTTATCTATAATATTTAATTGTGGACAGAAACACTGACTATGATTTGTGTTAAGTGTCTTGATACCCTTCTTGTCCTATTAAATACACTCAACTCGGTGCCAATAGTATTTCTAGGTTAACCAAGTTCTCAAAAATCATGGGTTTTATCACACTGTCTCTAGCAAGTTTACAGTGCTAGACAGGGTATCTTCCTCCTAAGGGGACAATGTGGAAGAGCTCTCACTAGCCGCTGTTGGGAAGCCCCAGGAAATGGTACGCAGCAGCTAGCCCAGTTCCAACAACACATCAACTGGCAGAAACAAGACTGTCAGGGGAGCTGATTGCACGGCTTATCCATGTTGGGAAGGATATGGTTTTCATTTTGAAAACGCTATTCATCTAAAAGCTCAAATTCTTATACCACAGTGTGAGTGTTGCTGAGTTTAGCATCAGAGCCTGGAGTTAAGAACACGTGCGTACCTTTACATCTGGTGCTTTTATGAATCATTTGGAGGAACTGTTACTAAGCAGCAGCAGCTATATCAGGGCTCTGTGCTATAAAGAGGAAGGGCTGTGTTACTCATTTTGTTTCCAAAAAATTCATTTGTTTTGCATTCCCAGAAGGTACTTTTATTCTCCCAGAAAGGTCAAGCAGAAACATTGATGTAAGTCCTGTTTATGGCAATTTTGTTAGATTTCCAGCAACTGCAATGGAACATATTTATAACAAGTATGTTTCTCTCTAGGGTGATACCATTAGTCAAAATATGCTTTCTCATATTTCCACTACATAAACACAAATATCTTTTAAGATTCAAACTTACTGGTCTTTAGGATTCCCACAGCCACATCTCATTAGTGGCTCAGAAGGCTGCGCTAGCGGTGGTTTCAATTTGGAATGAAAAGGTTTTGTTAGGAGAAGGAACTTTAACCAAACTAGAAGGTTGAAAAACAGGCTAATATTCCATGTGTGGGCTGTTGGCCTGAACAAAACAGCAACCAGGAGAAGTCCAATACTTTACATGTACAACTCTTGATTCAATGTGCTAAGGGTCCGGACAGGTCTGTGCTTGGTGCCCAGGTCTCAGCTGTGATATTGTGCCATTTCCACTGTGGCTAGCATCTCTCAGATGTAATGACACTCAGTGCGCTAATAATACATCTGCCATTCCTGATGCAGTGTAGCCACCAACTCTGCATATGGTTCTGTGCAAATATTACAAAATACATTGGTGGCCCAGCAGGCACTGTAAAGAAGCAAACCATCCGCTGACACAAAGCTCAGGAACAGACTTGACAAATAACACAACATGTACAGGAAAACAGCAGACCAGGTATTGTCAGCCACAGTGATAAATGAGTTAGATATCCTCACTTCCATTTCATGTCTTCATTCACAAGTCTTCTGCTGAAATAACATGACAGTGTTCATCTAGAGAGTGTCCAGATAGAGGCAAATACCAACTGAGTTAAAATGACATTTTAGATCTCAACATAACAATGACCTGGCTATGAACGACTGAAAGGAAAGCAATGTGAAGTCTTGGGAGGGTATGTCTGCAGTGTACTTCAGCTCTCGACTTCCACATGCATCTCAGTATGAACAGAGCTGGTATGGGCACAAAAACTGGTTTTGTAAGAATTTCAGAAATCAGATACCTTGAACACTCCATTTCAATGAAAGCCACGCTGGTACACATGGAGCAAAAGTGAATAAAACTTGGAAGTGCAAAAGTTGGTTTTCTTCCTCCTGCTGCAGTCAGAACGCAGCTGTTTGAAATGCAGACCCTCTCCTTCTTGGGGTCTGTCAGCAAAGTCATTAACTATTTTTGGCAGCAGTATTCCTAGCTGATCTGCATGTCCTAGGACCTAAGTGAGTTGAAACTGAATTTCAGGACGAAGTTCCAAGGAATAGCATTAAGGGCGTTGTTATATATCACTATGTTAAAAACACTAACTACAGTTTAGCAGGAAAAAAACCTGGCAAAATACTACCTACTTCAGTCTGCCAGTATTTATGAGTACTCTTGGGGCTCATCGGCATTACAGGAGAAGAGTGGATCTAGTGGTTATATTATGTTCCGAAAATTTTGGGCCAAAACTTGTTTTTCACACAGCATTTCAAGAAAAGTATGTTGTTTTTCCCACAGATTAGAATGGACAATTGACGATAAATTGCATTTTTCTCAGGGTCATCAGCTATAATTCACAACACCCATTGCAGCCTTAGCAGTCTGAATCTAGGCTGGGTGGGGCTTGTAGAAGGCAAGAGAAAACAAACGTGAACTGTCAAAGGCGGGTTTAACCAGCAGTGGTCACTACACTGGTGTTTTAATTTTGCACGTTGAAGGTATTTTAAGGTGTCCTGGTTTGCTATGAAATGGATTTATCAGGGATTCCTAACAATGCCAACAGGACATTCATCACTGATGGACTCGTCGCATCCCAGTGAATAAAATTATTTCTCAGGACTGAAGCTCAAGTAGATTACATGCCAGATTGGAAAAGGGAAATAGTCTCTGCTAGGAATAGTGAGCAGCTTGAATTACACAATACCTGCCAGATCTTCTTTATTATCTGATTAATGGAATAGCAACCGGAAAAAAAAAAAATTGGAGAAGCAGAGGTGAGGAATTAAATCATGATTTTCAATCAGTTTCAGTGTGACCAGACTTTTACCAATGTTTGGCAGTTGAAAATAAATGTAGAAATAAAGCCATGCAGGTAATGCAGCCTTTTCTTCCGACTGCTTTAATTACATCTCATCAGTTACGGGCTTGTCTGCGCCAACGTCTCCATCAGATAATGAAAGTGGAGGAAATGTATCCTGGGATTGAAGGGAAAATAATGAGGAAAATGGGCATCGTTATCTCTCAAACCTAGTGAAGTGAACAACGTTATCCATCAGAATCCAATATAGAGAGCAATGCAGTGATCTGAGGGAGCCTGTTAAGGACAGCTGAGGAGCCATATCTCTAGAGGATTACCACTAGAAAATTATTCCCTGCGTGTATCATAATTATGCTGGAGGGTATCTGTCATTGCAGAGGTGGTTCAACACTGTGAAAAGAACAACAGCAGGGAAGAGCTCATGATTGACTTTTGAAAAGACATTAAAGGATTAAATAATTATAAGTTGGAGAAATAACAGTTAAGGATGAGAAAACCTTCTAAAAGTAATTGCAGTTGAGCTCTAGAGAGGGAGTAGAACTATTCAGCGTTTTCTGTGAGGCCACAGGTAGGATGCTGAGAAAAAGAACCTGAGGGTAAACTCAAATTTGATCCAGTTGTCCTGATTAAGGTGTTCCAAGCATCATTACTGAGTCCTTTATATTTCAATATTATCTGGCTTTTGTGCTGTCGAGGCACAGTAGTTACTCTCAGATGTACAGACTGAATCTAAGACACATAATAGATACTTAGTGCTTTCTGTATATGCAATGATCTCTGTGAATAGGCTGCTCAGGCTAAAAGAGGTGAAAGGTCATGGAAGTAAATATGACATGCTTCTTTTTAGGAATATATTGGAAAGATGTGTTAGTAGATTCTTTGGGGGTTTTGTATGTTTTCTGAATCAAAAGTTTTCTGTATGAGATCTCTTGGATTTGTAACTTTACAAAGGCAAATATTTTAATAGATCTTTTTTCTAAAAGATAAACAATTCCAGTAGCTTAGCAACAGTTGCATAGCTGATTACAACCATCAGACTTCAGAGGATATCATGGATTTGATTCTAGCAATGCAGTTTAATGAATTCTGTCTTCAAACTAATTAGCAGATAGACACGGGTTCTGAAGTTTGGAAGAAATATCAGATGTAAATGAGACTGGAGGATCCTGCAGGAGATGGGTATGCATCAGCAGGGAACAGAGTAGGAAAACTGGCATCAAGTCAGTAGTTATGGTACTGATTTTAAAAATGCCTATATATGAAGCTCGTTTTTCCTACAAAACCTCCCTTGGCAGTTGGTGGAGGAAGCAGCAGGATGTTTGAGAGACTTTCATGCAAATGTACCTATCATGTATATGAATGCAGTGGAAGACTTGAGGCAGCAAGCCTCAAATCAAATGGACACTACTGCTCAAGAGGAGTCTCCATCTCAGGAAAGGTAAAACCTGGTAAACCTTTCCAGTATAGAAGGTTCAGTTTGTGTTCTGCTTTCAGAGGCTGAATACCAGTGCAGTGCTGAGGTCACACCAGATCTGTTCTGTGGGATTTGTGGGGGGTTATATGTATAAAGCCATTTGAAGGAAAGAAAGAATAAAAATTTTTTTAAAGCCTCCAGTAAGATAGACAAAATTACCTAAATAGAAAAGGCAGTTGCTTTTTCCATGTGAGTGGTTCTGTAGGCAAAACCAGGAAGTGAATGTTGAAAATGCCTCCCTCTCAATTCATTAAAGACTGCTCCTTGCAGTGACCAGTCCAAACAAGTGTGTATTCTCTAGCAGTGATCGCAAGTGGGTGCTCAGCAGAAAGACATCGTGCTGGATTTCTGCAAGTGACAGGCTCTTCTTCAAGCACTGCCGGGTAAATATAGCGCGCTCGATGACCCGCCACTGCACTGAGCTGGCATCAGGAGAGTACGGGCACTCCCGACCAAAAGAAATTGATGTTCCGTTATTTTGCAAAGGCAAATAACCGCAAGGACCATGAAGAGTGTTTTTGACTCTATACCTTCAGTAGGAACTAAAAGCCCAGTCATGCTCTTCTCCCTATTTCCTTGAGATCTGTCCTCTTCAAGCGCCTCGGGGTTGAAACCAGTAATTTGAAATTTGCATCCATATTATCTGTTGCCTTCCCCATCCATACGCACTGTCTCCAAGAGCCTGGGGCAAAGATGCCATTATAGTCAGTCACTAACAAACCAGGTGCAGTCAGATCTAACAGAATGTTAATAAAAGGTCTGATAAAGAACAAAAAACAAACAAACCTGCTATCGTGCCTGTAAGAATTGCTGCTACCAGGAAATTAAAAAATTACACGTGGCATATGCTGCCTGCCTACACTCAGCGCTGCTGCTCAGCTCTGAAATCCCATCCACCAGGTACAGAGAGAATCAAGTAAATTGATTTGCAAAAAAATCAAGTTTGCAAAATCTGGTGAGATGACAGAAATGTCATTCTCTTCTGTGCATCTGTGAGACTGCATACTTATTTTTATGGTTTAAAACAAAGCTCTAAAGCATCACATAACTGCGTGCATCTCATTCTTGAAAGATGGTGTAAAAAAACCCAAACCCTAGTCTTGCTGAAGCTTCCCCACGGTCAGGGGACTCAAAGCTCCACAATATGTTGTTTTAAAAGATAAGGAAATAATGAATTGGCTAGAAGTGTGTTTATCTGGTTTCACAGTTCAGTAGTGTGAGGGAAAAGAGATACTGGAGATTGATTGGGAAAGACAGGCTTTTAAAAACGTAATTCCAGAATACAGCTATTTTAGAGAGCAGAAGCTGTGTCTGCTGCTGCGGTGCTCAGGTAAGTGTTAAGAATGGGAGCCACAAAAGAATCAGGGATCAAAAGGTCCATACTTCTATCAGAGATCTGTCTACCAGGCCTTGTTCCCTCTTCTGTCTGCGTGCTGGAGGGCAGGATCGGGCTCGAACACGTCGGGCTGCTAGCCAGGACAGCATGGCCCTGTCCTTGGGCAGAGGCCATGGGACGCTTTTCTGAAACCTCCCGAGCACATTCCCTGTTGCAGCAGGGCCCTGCGTCCTGAAGCCTTTGCTTTGTTCCAGGGAGCAAGACCCGCACCCAGCTTTTAGCCCCTGGAAAGCACCGGTTTCTCTTCCTTGTATTCCTCTCATGCTGCAGCTGGTCTGCGTGTGTATTTTGAAGACAGGTTTGTGTGGCACCAAGCAGCAGCAGGCACTGCACGTGGGACTGCTTTAACCACTGCAGCAACAGGTTCTGACCCAGGGCTTCTCCCTAGCATCCCACCCCTCTGTGGTGGGTACCACAGGGGACAGGGACTCCCTTTGCCAGGAAGATAGGGAGGTTTAAGGCATCACAGAAGCATCTCCCAAGGTGTAGCATGTTTTTCTCTCTCTCCTTCTCCAAGGGACCCCTCTTTGCATTGCTCATCCTTTACAAGTCTCGGGTACTGGCAACTGATGGAGTTAGTCCAGTGCCAAAGAGCAGATGTCTGCGATGAAAGTTGAGGATCGACCTGATAGTTGCAGGACATGAAGAGGGGTGTAGGTGCCCAGAATTCTGTGTACCTGTTTGCTGTAGGGATACAGGATGAAATTTGTTCGAATGTTTTGTCTTTAAAAGATATGGAAAGATATATATATCACCTTTCTAATTACAAGGATGTTACTTAGGGTGCAGAATGAAGAACTCAGAAAACAATGCTACACTGATGGTATTTGATGTGACTTTTTACGAAGGCACTACCGGTGCCTTCGATCAGATTGCCAACCTCCCTGGCCCATACAAAGACAGGAGTTGCAGGGAAACATTATAAATGATGCTTAGGCAAGGCTATAAATGCGATTTCTCACCCCCAGTGACTGATCCTTCTGTACTCACCAGCCCGGGGACTGGGTGAGGTCGGTGTCCGGTCCATGCCCGGCTCCGCTCGCTTTGCAGCCGGGCGGACTTGCCCGCCGAGGAGCATTGCGCGGACTCCAGCACCCTCTAATGGTGCAAGACTTGCTCCCCACGTGTTCCTGCCTACAGACAGTGGAATGAGACGAACTGTGCTCCAAATGGCCGCTTTTGCACTGGGTGGCAATTAAGTTTTGTAATATTTTTAGCAGCCTTACCCGCAGGCTGTGCTCACAGCCCTTCCTGCCTGCTCCACACACCCTGCCCGTATTCCCAGACGGAACTGGGATAAAATATTTAAGTGGGGGGATGGAACGACTGAGAGCAGGGAGCAGGTGAACACCGAGAACACCACACTGCAAGCAGCTATGAGTCAAAAGCGAGGTGGGTACTTCAGTACAGCACACAGAAAGCTGGGAAACCTGGGAGGGGGGAGAAGTCAATCCACTTCGGTTTCAGTCTTAGTGATAGGATAATAATCTAACTTTTGTCTCTGACCTGTAGAGAGAGATCTTAAAGCTGGTAGGTACAAACACAGCTGTATTCACTTCATCAGATCACTTCATCAGAGCTCTGCTGAATTACATCAAGTGAGTATGTTCTAACGGTTTCCTGCATTTACTTTATCCCCTGCAAGCCAGGATCATGATGTTGTACACAGATTACGTGGATAGATATATGATAGGACCATTGTACATGTGCACAAACCTATGTAAAAAGCAGGAGTCCCGGTACAGAAAGTAACAAAAAATGGGGTTTCCTAGGGTTTCTGGGGAGGCATCAATGTGCAACCATGGTGGTTCGTCACACGCAGCGGAGACTTCTTACCGAATAGAACAAAAAACACAGCTGGCTCAGAGGTTAGTACCAGTCAGTCCTCATTATGCTTTTATCATCTTCCAGCACTTGGCTGGAAAAATGTGGAAGAGAAGGTTTTATAAAATAGTCCTCTGAGAAGTCACCAGTAAAAATGATTGGCTCCTGTGTGAAGCCTGAAGGTAGAATATCATAGAATGTCCTCAGTTGGAAGGGACCCGTAAGGATCAGCAAGTCATCAGTTGCATCTACATTTCCTTTTTTAAAGTATTCCCAAATCCTGATTCTTTGGTCCTTTAGTCCTTAGAACTTTTTGATATGGCAGCAATCAAGCAAAATCGCTGAACCCTAGCCTGTTTGACACTAACCATGAAGGCTGCCAAAAAACTCCAGGTACAGCAAAAACTGCCACTACCATTGCACACTGTGTAAGAGGCGGGTTGTGCTGCGGTAACTAGGCACAACAGTCTGGGTGACAGCCAAGATATTAATGAGGAGTTACAGAGCTCTGCGTTGACCATCTCTCTTGTTTTATTTCTCTGCAATCAGTTCTTTAATTTCTGTTTTTTCTAACTCCTCTGCAGGAGCTGGGTGCAGCATTTCTGATAAAAAACCCATATCTCATATGGATAGATTTAGCATGTGATGTCAGACTTATCTACTCCCCTACAAGTACAATATGTGATAGTACAAGATACAATCAAAGTAAGGAATATTGCTGCGATTTCCTCCAATAAATGACAGGACAACCTTGAGACCTGCAAGCCTCTTGCAGGTGAGTGGGGAGGTCTGAAGCCAGGGCTCACAACCTCTCTCAGGGTTGGTTTTGGTTCCTTTCTTTTGCTCATGGCTATCTCACCTTGGCTATCTCTGTCGCTGATAAGGAAAACCACAGGTAACATGCCCAGCTAGAAATATATCTGATAACTAAAGAAACCCCCAAACCAGACACCTTTGTTTTACACCAACTAGGTTAAAAGTAGTTTGAAAAGATAAATTTTCAAAAGGTTTGGCTCATTCCTGTTTACTATTTACTATAACATTTTTCCTATCTGTCCACAGACCTTCTGGGCTTGTACAAGCTATAAGCTTAGGCAAGATTTTTAAGAGCACTGGGGAACTTGAGCAACTTTGGTTTTCTGAATTAGAATACAATTTCGAAATGCTGTGCAGAGTTTCACATCCAACACTGGCATTAGAAACTGCGTGTTCCTCTTGCGGGCTTTTTGCAGGACAATACAACTAAGCATTTTCTACCACGTGTAATTTTTTAAGCTTTTTCTCATACTCAAGACAGTGTTTTGGTGAAATTTGTCCTTGTGGTCCTTCAGGTGTTTCTACAGTAGGTAAATTGTAAAAATTGGCCTTTGTTTCCTGAGTTTATATTGTTTCCCTGGGTTTTGAACCCATGACAAAGCTTTAGCCACCTTTGCTGGCGTCAGTCTTACTCTACTCTTCAGACTGCAGCCCTTTATAGCGCTGCACTTGCTGATGCTGAGTCTCTGTGGCACTGGTGAGTCACCACCACTTACTTGCTTTGAGCAAAGTTATGTTTTCCAAGAATAAGCTGATGATGATAAGCCTTATTTATTACCCTAAAGCTGCTAGTACTTGATTTTCTTACCTGCCTGCTGTAGTGCTGCAGCCTTTGACAGTGGTTTTACGCACACGGATGAAATCCCAGCTCTGTGAACTATGCAGAGTGGTGTGTGATGTGCGTTCACAGGAAACTCCTCAGGGCCAGAGTGAAACTTAGAGATATTACTTAGGATAACCCCACATCTTCCTTAACAACTCTCTTAAGTCGGGCTACTTGCAACTGCTGCAGTTGCTGTAGAGCCCAGTGAGGCTGCACAACCAGAGGGCTTTCTTTACTTTGTAAAGCTGGCTGTAGCTCAACATCAGGTTCAACACTGATTTTGAATAACATATGTAGTGCTGATTTCTGAAGAGGGCTCAAGGCACCTTATACCAGTGAGGTCTAACTCTGGCTGGCAAATTCAAATGGGGAGATACCATCCAAACCACAAGTGCAAAAATACATTGTGAGAATCATGTGATTTCAAGGTCGCAGGATTATTTGGGTTTTAAAGAGCCGTGTTTGGGAACCTCTTACCTCAGATGAGCTCATGTTTATATATGACTAAGTGTCCCCTGGAAGCCCATGAAACAAAATAATTTTGAAGATAATCCACATGGATCTTAGAACACATAGAAAAAATCTGTCTGCTGACCAAAAAATAGTCCTAACTTTATTTACAGAGGCACTATCTGAAAACATCTGCTCACTTTTACAGTGCTCCGTCACTGCCGGTCAGAGAGGTGGCCTTCCTGCTTTATATGTACACATGCAGGAAAGATGCATCATGGCTGTGCTGTGCCTCCCATCTATATAGTTTTTAGGCTTTGAGATTTTAGGAGAGGAGATTCCATGAGTCTTCAGGCAGCGATTTAGCTCCCCAGAGTGATTTTTATATCCTACTGATTGTAAAAGTGCATTGCTGGCAAAAATGCTGGCTTCTGGGTTCTGCATGGTGTGGGGATGGAGGAGAAAGCAAGCAGGCATTCGTATCTTCCAAATCCTCCAAACATCAAGTGTACATGGGCAGAATACCTGGAAGGGGGCATTTCTCTTTCCATATATAGATATACATATATATATATGTATTCCATACCTAGGTATATGTATAAAAAATACAGAGGCTGTGAAATCTAGAGTCTGGGTCAGCTGGCTGTGATTCTGTGTTTAGGGTGACATGCAGCTCGGGCCAACGTATGTTATGGTGCCTGCAGAGCACTTCAGGGACTGGCCAAAAGCTTGGTGAAGACAGATCACAGGCAGAAAATGAAAAGTGGGTACCAAGCAGTTCAGGTTTTGTACTGAGAGGGTTTGGTGGCTTGCGGGACCGGGGAACAGAGGGCATATGGACTGTGGGTGGGCAGAGGAGCAGTGAAGACAGTTGTCCCCTCGCTACTGAACAGATTCTTTGGGGAAATCGGAGGCTGGGGGCCACCGTCTCACCGTAGAACACTGAGAGAACTAAACGCGGAGTTGTCAGTGTGGTGTAAGGGCCGGCAGCTGAGGTCTGAGCGCTGCGGGACCTGGGCAGGGGAGCGCGGGCTCTGTGCAGCCCCACGAGAAGGCTGCGGCGGGCAGGCCCGCGCGCTCGGAGCCAGCGGGAGGGGAAGTTTTAGAGCCAACTGCGAGGAGGAAAAGCCGGGCAAGAGGGAGGTGGCAGGAGACGCGGGGGACGGCGCCAGGGGCTCTCTGAGGCGCGTTCCGTGAGAGAACCCGGCGAGCAGGCAGAGGGCTGGCGTCACTGCGGCCGAATCCAAAAGCGCGTTACTGAGGGGGCTCGGGGGGTGCTGTCCTTGCCCTCCCCTCGCCGCCCGGGCGCTGGGTCGTGCTTTACCCCCCTACGCGGGTCCTCCCGCATACGTTCGCGGGTCACCGAGGCCCGCGCTCGGGAAGCGGGAGCGCAGCGCCGAGCTGCCGGGGTCAGCGCGGGGCCGGGATAACCAGCCCGGCTCCCTCGGGAGCAGCTGGAACTCGCCTGGTGACTTCAAACGGAGCCGTTTGCCTGACGAGGCTTTGGGCCGGGCGGCGCAAAGACGCTCCACGCCCACCCCCGCGCCGCCAGGGGGCGCCGATAACGCCGCACCCAGCCCCGCGGCTAGCCTAGGCTGCTCAGCCGAGCTCCGAGCACCGCCCGCCTACCCCTCCGCCGCTCAGCCCTGCTCAGCCGATGGCCGACGCGGCCCCGCGGGGAAAGATGGCTCTGTCGCGGGGGCTACGGTGCTGCCAGCGGGCGTTCGCCTGGCTGCCCGTCCTCATCATCGCGCTCGTGGTCCTCTGGTCCTACTACGCCTACGTCTGCGAGCTGTGCCTGGGTGAGTGCTCCGCGGGAGCCCGCCTGGCCCGGGGGTACCCTCCCGGTGCCGGCGCGCAGGGTCCCGAGGGCGGGGGTGGCGTTTGGCCGGCGGCTGGGGCCGCCCCGCAGCGCCCGGCTCCGCAGCGGCGGGAAGGAATCCCTCTGTGTGCCGCGGGGAGCGGGGCCGCCGTCCGGCCCGGGGCCGCCGTCCGGCCCGGTTCTGCCGCGCCCCGCCGGGCCCTTCGGCCCCGGGCGCTTGTCCGAGCTCTGGTAACGGCTCACCCGGCGACCCGCTGGGGAATGATGAGGGGGTGGGAGGCTTAAGGGCTGTGCTGGGCTGGCGCCCCGGGGCGGGGGCGCATGTGTCCGGCCGGGGCGGGGTGGCCGTGCCTGCGGGGTGGCCGTGCCTGCGGGGTGGGGGACGCTGGGCGGCGGGGGTCACACCCACGGCGAAGGCCAGCTCCTCGCTGTAAGGCAGCGCTCGGGCGGGCGGTTAACACCGGGGTCGCGCCTGCGCTGTTTAACGTTCTGAGGAGGAAACAGCAGTCTCGGCGTTAAATACCTGCTTTATAGAGGAGCATTCCGGTACGGGCTAGTGATTGTGTGGGTAAATGGCTACGTGAAGCCGTGTGGCAAGTTGCCAGCTGTCCAGTGCTTGTTGCCTTCTGGTGCAGTGTGTGTGCACAGCCCCGTGGCCAGAAGAGAGCTGCTAGGTCTGGTGGGGCAGGGGAGGAAGGCTGGTGGCTTGGGCAGTGCGCAGGGGAGCGTGTGGCCCTCTCCCTCCCGGACAGGGTAAGCCTGAGTTCTCTGGGCAGTAAGCAAAGCAGAGTTCTCCGGGCAGGAGTTTGAGATGTTTCTGTGGAAAGAGCTGCCTCCTGGTACCATGCAGCAAGTGTGAATCGGGGCCTTGTTGCAGTTGCCGGTGCAGTCAGACCTGTTGAGCTCTCTTGATGAGGACTGAAATGAAATGCAGCTGCTTTGATCTGTTTTAATCGGCAGCTAGGCAAAGCCCCCAAATACTTGGTGGTGTCGTATTCCATCTCTGAGATGGTAGGCTCTTTCTTTCAAGCGTTCAGGTGGAATGGTATCTCTGTGGCCTGGGGAACTCTCCATTAATCCTTGAGACAAGAGTGTTTTCCTGAAATGCCAGCAGTCTTTTGAAATGCACTTTGTGTACAGCACTGTGAAAACTCAGTACTATTTAACACTGGTCAGTTCCAAGTCTCAGGGCACCTATTAGAAAAGACTGCTGATTTAAGTGGGGTTTGGGTTGGGCCTGCATTGTTCTGCAGGTGCTGGTTAGGCTGGCATAAGCTCATCTCAATGCCTAGAATCACAGCCTAAAATCAGTCCTCTGCCCACACCCATCTATTTTTTTGCCCCATTTTTCTCTCTCGTGTGTTTTATTTGTGTGTGGAGGAGGTTATCTGTACAGAAGTTGTAAGGACTGAATTAATTTTAGGATTTGAACATTAACTGTTGGCATATGCAGCTAGTTGAAAAACAGCATACAGGGAGCATACAAACAGGAGGGGAATCAACTTTTTAAAAGGGCAGATAATGGCGGGACAAGGGGGAATGGATTAAAGCTCAAGGAGGGAAGGTTTAGATTGGATATTAGGGGGAAGTTTTTTACAGAAAGAGTGGTGAGGTCCTGGAACAGGCTGCCCAGAGAAGGAGTGGATGCCCCATCCCTGGAAGTGTTCAAGGCCAGGTTGGATGGGGTCCTGGGCAACCTTGTGTAGATCCAGGCCTGAGGTTGGTGGCCCTGCCTGTGGCAGGGGAGTTGGAGCTCTATGATCCTTGGGGTCCCTTCCAACCCATGCCATTCTATGATATACAGCTCTCAGGGCATCATCTCTCTTACAGTTTTCTACTGTAGCGAGGCTTTGTGTTGTTGGTTTTTTTTTTTTGGGGGGGGGACACAGACAGGACAATCCTTTGTGTATTGCCATTTCTGCTGTTCCAGACATCCAAAATAGTAGATGCTCTGTTTGGATTCCTGATTTTCATCTGTAGTTGCACGGACTGCTGAGGATTGAGAGTAGAGTGGGAGCGATGTCCTAGAGGTATCTCAGGATCCTGGGTTGTAAGCTTCCAACAGCTGATTTTCTGTCCTGTGAACATATGGCCAACAAGTCATACTCCTGAGGGGGCCTTGTTTTCATGTCTGGTGGTGGTTGATGCCACAGCGAGAACAGTCAGCCAGTGCTCTTTTCTCATGTGAAAATTTAAAAAAGGCCATGCTGCAAGTGCAGTGTGTCATTCAGGAGGGAACCAAGCAGTGATTGTGAAAAGCTGATGTGCTCTTTGTAGTTTGATTTGAAGCAAACCAAAGGAAAAAATGGTTTTCTGATGGTCTTGTTGAACAGACGTTGAGTGCACAGAGACACAAGCAAACATTTGGTTTCTTTTTTCATCTCCATTGTTGTGTATCACAGAGCTCGCGGATCAAAATTGTTTGTTAGTGTGGTTTTAGGTAAAGCTGGCTTTATTTGCAAAAGCAGAACCCCTTGTTGGTTTCTGCTCTGATTTACAGTTTCCAAGTTTGTTACTCAAGTTAGGTGACAGAGTGAATCTGGAAGAGCCTCTTAGCAGGCACTAGCTGTAGGCTAGAAGCAAAAGTCTCCAATCCCTCAATCTGTATGGTCTGACAGTTACTGGAGGGGTCACCACTGGAATTTGCATTTCTCAAATCGTTGAGTCTTCTAACAGTATGATCTTATTTTTGTGAGATTACGGTGCTCTGGAGGTGATCTGCAGCCATTACTTTCTTTTCATTCTCCCATTCCTCCAAGGAGAAACACATTTCAGTCGCAGCCATTAGGTTCAAGGCTATGGACTCGATGGGCACTCCTAGCTCATGAATGGTCTTGTCTTCCAAGCAGCATTTTGTCAAGACCTTGCAGAACTGCCCCGTTTTCAGTTAAAGACAGTTGTCTTTGGGTCATAGGATGGTTTGGGTTGGCAGGGACCTCAGACCCCTCAGTGCTCCCCCAGCCATGGGCAGGGACGCTCTCTGCTAGCTCAGGGTGCCCAAAGCCCAGTCCCTCTCCAGCTTTCCCCTAGGCCCCTTCAGGTGCTGTAAGGCTGATGGGTTTTGACACAGTGGATGGATTGTTAAGGCGCCAGTATGAGTAGACATTGATCAGTGTGCCCTTTGCTGATGACTCTCACTGGGTCCTTTAGTAGGGACTGTTCTATGGTTATGGTCATGTAAGGAGGGGTTGTAAAAACTGCTGGTGGGAAGTGTGGAAACACTTGAGTCATTGCAGCATGTCTTTCCTGTCTGCCTGCTGGCTGGGAGACTATTTTGTATTAATGCTGGTGCAGAAAGGCACTGGGGCACGCATGCCTGGCTGTGTGGGATCCAGACTGCCTAGAGACTGATCCAAAGCTGGCTGCAAGCACATGCTTGTGAGTACAGGAGCAAAGATGCTGCTTGGAAAGTTGCTGGTAGAGCCCTGATAATCCTGTCACTTGTCTGCCACCAGTGGAGTATTTTTGTTGTATTTCTAATGTGAAAATACACAGAATATATTTTATAACAAGGGAAAATACAGCATAAGCAACAGTTCCTGAACATCTTGTTGTGGGTGTCATTTGCGTGAGTAAACAGGAATTGTTGTGGATGCTTTTGGTTTTGCTGCTGAATTGTCATCTGTTGAATTTGAACCTCTTTTCTGAGAATGGCTGTATTTCCAATAAAAACCCTGTTTGTTACAAACCTTTCTGGGAATCCTATTTCCCCTGTAGTCATATGGGGTGTATTTTTTCTTTTTCAGTGACACTGAGCAACCCTGTGGAAAAAGGTATGTGCATTCAGTTGACTCTTTGGCCTTCAGCCCCTGTGTACAGAGATTCACAAAGGTTCTGCTTGAAATACTAGCAATACTTTCCATTGTCCTTTTAGCCTCACGTTCTCTTTCCTTCCTGTAACCACACATTCTCTCAGGGCCCAGCCCGCGCTGTCAGACAAGCTGAACTTCTGGCTGTCCTGGGAAGTGCCCCTGTTCAGTCACAGGGGAAACGGAGGAACACAGAGAGGCTTTGATCCCTTTTCCCCTTTCAAAAGGAGACGCCGTGTCTCTCTACATACACCCACATGCTGCCTTTTCCTTTCTACTTGACGTTTTCAGAGCTGAACAGAAAAGGCTAGTTCTGTCCTATGGCCTACCTGCCATAGGACCATGCAGTGACTCTGATTTTTAATGGTTTTTTGTAGTGAGACTTTTGCAGAAGACCCTTGGTTCTGTTGACCACCAGCCATATATTTAGCGGTGATGCAGAAACTTTCAGTTACTACCACAGATGAGTCAGAGCAAAGGTTTTCTGTGTCATTATTTTGGGGCTAGAACATTTCTAGGCTTGAGTTGGTAAAGCTGAATTGTTCCATGAAGAACAATGCCAGTTGATGCTTTAAAAAGCCTCCAGATTGCTGCATCAAGGAAATTCTGTCTCCACTAGAGAGTGGCCCTAATATTTGAAACCATTATAGAAAATCTATTGAAAGCACGATGTTAATGATTATTCAGCACAGGTGGACAGTATGCTGATCAGATGGTACTGTGATTCTAAGTGCCTTCAGTAGCACCTGAACCCAAAATTTGGAGATGCTGGAGTATTGCAGTAGTAACTTTGTACTGCTCAGCACCAGTCAGTTTTTCTTGGCCTGTGCCTCGGCTATGGGATGGAGCCAGGAATCCTGTCACTCTGCAGGGCTGTCACCACCCTGGGGGTGAAGTCTCTTACAGCCATGTTCTTCCTCACACACTGCATCAGATCAGGTCAAGCGGAGGCTTGTGAGAGAGGTGACACGAAACTGCAGCCACGGAGCTCTGGGTTTCTTCCAACCCTTTGACTGTAAACTTTAGCTGTGTTCTAATACTGGTTGGTGCAGTAAACCTGTCTTTTTTCCTTTAATTTTTTTGCCATTATTGTGAAAGATTGGTATTATGCCTATCATGAATGAAACTTGTGCTTAAGAACTCACCATTCTCCTTCTTTCTTTGGTTTTGTTTGTTTGTTTTTTCAGTGGCCTATCTTACAATATTCCATGTTCTCTTTGTGCTCTTTGTGTGGGCATATTGGAAGTCTATTTTTACTCCCCCAGTGCAGCCAGGCAAAGAGGTAAGAGTGCAAGCACTTTTCATTCTTAACAAACACATTTTCACATTAGATTAATCTCGTTAGAAGGAGTGGGAGGTAGAAACACTCCCAGACTTGCCTGTATTAGAAATATTCTCTCTGCTGCTCATGGATAACTGCTCCTCTCATGAATTCTGCTTCTAGTACCGTATGTCCTATGCTGACAAAGAACGCTATGAAAACGAAGAAAGGCCAGAGGTGCAGAGGCAAATTCTTGCCGAAATTGCTGGGAAGCTGCCGGTGTACACAAGGACGGGGAGTGGAGGTCAGCTGAGCACAGAGCTTGCTTTCTGTAAATCATGCCAGCAATCCAGATGATACTGCTGGCCAAGGGGCTGTCCTAGTGCCACTGTGCACACCCACCGACTCTTGAGTGAATAATTTCAGTACCTTTTCTCCTGGGTTTTTTGTGTGGGGAAAAAAGCCTTACGCGCTTCTGTTCATCTTTAGTGGGATACCAGGTGCTGCCTTGGGGAAGCAAGATGCTCATCCTTGAGTTCATAGTTCTAAAGCCAACATACATTGCCTGCATTTAGTAATAGTAATAGAATGACAGAATCTGTAGTTGTTTTTACTTAAAATGGAATCTAGCTTTGAGATGCAGGACACGGTTGTGTGGATAGGTTTCTGGACCTTATTCTTTGTTTAAATGCCTACTGCTCTCCCTTCCAAGCTGAAAAGAAACCCTGTTCATGTTGGAGGCTGTGACCTGCTCATTTCTGTCAGACAAGCCAAGGAACAGTGAATTAAAGAACTGCTGTGCAGGCAGTTACCAGAACGGGCTGTATGTAAAGGCTGAGGAAGCAGAAGCCAGAGGCAGGGGTACAGTTCTGCTTTATGGCTTTTGAATTGGTGGTGTGCTTTGTAGTGAGGATTGTTCCTCACACCTGCCAGTCTCCAGAAGAATTACAGGCATGGCTTACCTGGTTACGACCTGGCAGCAGAAATGATCTGCAAATGCACTCATCTTTGCAAGTGGCTGAGGGAGGAATGTGAATAGCTAGGGAGTGAGCAGAATGCTAACTGACATGTGAAACAAGAGTGTCGCTGTTACTTGGCATTAATGTGTCTTTCATTTCAGGTGTTCGATTCTGTGACACATGCCAGCTAATAAAACCTGACCGTTGTCACCACTGTTCTGTTTGTGCTGTGTAAGTCCCTGGGTTGGGTTTTCACCACAGAGAATACAGCCGCTAAGTTACCCGAGCAGGCTGGGCCTCCGCGCCTCTTGTAACGCCTAAAGGTTCCTGCCTGCTCGTGTGCAATCCGGCCTTGCACTCATGCTATTCCTGGCCCTGAAGTGTTTGCAGTTTCCCCACCTACAAGCATCATCAGCATTAAGTTGCTAGAAAGCAGGCTGTCTAGTGCAAATTAACTTATTAGCCTAGGGAGGTTAAAATAAAGGAATTTGGAGGGTTTGGACATTTATTTATTTACTTATTTGAAATAGTCTAGGCCCTTAGCTGTGGTGTTTCAGAGCAGTTTGAAGCCCTCTCAGCAGAAGTAATTTCTTTTTATCTTGCAGAGGGCCAAGGGCATTGGTTGAATCTTGAAAGAATAATAAATGTGCCGACTTCAAATTATACCTGCCTTATAAGATGTCAGAGAGACAGTATCATCCTGAGTTTGTGTCACACAGAAATCTCCCAGGAAGTAGAGGCTTTTTGCTATTGATCTGCAGGTGGCAATTAATTACCTAATAAAAATCTTCCATTTTTCTTTTTTGTCCTTTTGCAGATGTGTGCTAAAAATGGATCACCACTGTCCGTGGTACGTTCCAGATACTGGTTTGTAATTTTCTGACAAGAAGGGCTGTTTAAATACTTTCTGCTGGGGAATTAATCAAGTAATTCCACTTTGAAATTTCCTGAAATGTTTGATATTTGGAAAGACAGCTTATTCATGTTTGTTCTGTGAGCTAGATGTAAAAAAGCTGTTACATCGATACAATTTAAAGTCCAACTGCTAATTCACTCATTGCCAGTTATGCAGATTTTAATAGGACTTCAGCTTTGCCTTTCATTTTGGGTTTCAGTATGCAGTTGGTGGTTGTTCTCAGTAATATTTGCACACAGGTTGTTTCTCAAATTTCTCCTGGCACCAGTGCATCATGAGAGGCAGCATTGGACAGAATGGTGCATGGATGAATTGAGCTTTACACTTTCGGAGAGTCACCACCAGTAAAGTTCTTAAATGCCTCCTTTGTTTCTTTTTTTAAAAAGGGAGATTTCCAAAATCTGAAGCAACACACACATTTCCCCACCTGAACCTCCTTGGTAATCCCAAATTGTAGAGGATTTCTTCAAAGCTGAGTTTTGAGACAAACACCTACTAACTTTTCTGCATCCCCTTGTTTCTTTTTACACCTGCATTGTGCATGGAGAATTCAAGCAAATTTGGTTTTAGTTCTTTTGTATGTGAACAAGCAGTGGTGAATCTTGCTCCCAAGTTTTGCAAATACAGTAATACAGAAATCCCAGATCTGATTACCTTTGCAGGCAACAAACAGATGCTAAGTAACTGTAGAGCCTGCTTCTGAGACAAATTTGCCAGTGTTAGCAACTTTTAAACAGATTCCAAAACCAGAAATTGTCCTTTTATTTGGCATGGCAAGAAGTCTGTGAGGGAAAAGCAAAAAAAGCCCTTAATTATATTTGATTTTAACCACTGAGGGGAGCTATTTATTGACAAAACTGTTTTGTGTAATCAAGAGGCTTAATAAAACCAAAAAAAATGTTGTTTTCATTGTGTTACATCTGTGTGCAGTACATATCCTGATTGCACCTTTGCTTTTGTTCTCCAGGGTGAATAACTGCATTGGATTTTCTAATTACAAATTCTTTCTACTGTTCTTAGCCTATTCTTTGTTGTATTGCTTGTATATTGCTGCAACAGTCTTCAAGTATTTCATTAAGTATTGGACAGTAAGTCATGAAATTCACTTTTTTCCTATCATCTGAGTATTGTGGGGGTTAGTCCCTCTTCTTCCTTTCTCCTTTCAGTTCGTGGAGGGTCTGCTTCTCCTTCCTAAGGATTTTTTTTTCCCCGTGCCCTTTTTAGAGTACAGCACCCTGTGTGTGTCTGAAATACACAGTGAGACGCAGAGAAGCTTTGGGAATTTAACGTTGTAGAGTTAGCTTCTGGCTAAGTTCCATCCTTCCGCTTGTGGTTGCATGTATGTAGCTCAGAGTCTTGGGGAGCAAAGTACAACACCCTGGCATTGATCTGTACAGGTTTACTTAATACTGTGGAAAACCTTGTTCTATTTCTCATTCCCAACCAACTCCTTTCTCAAGTGAAAAATTGACTGACATGTGCTGCTTAGTTCTGATTGTCATTCATATGCCAGCAGTGCGTGTTGACAGTTCAGGAAGAGGCTGCCCTTTGGTCTCCAGCTTTTTCTGTCCCCTCTGCTGCTAACCTGTATGACTGTGTTTAGTAACTTGCCTTGGCCCTGCATCCTTCACTGGATTTCTGTTGGCTGTCCACTTGCCTACAGCCCCAAGATGCTCATGGGGCCAGCAGGAATTGTTTCTTACACCAAAGCAGGCGCAGAGACTTGAGCTCTGTGGCTGCGTACCTGGGGCACACAAGGGCCAAGGAGCCCTTTTATCCCTTGGAGGTCCCCACATCCATACATCTGGGATGCAGATGAGAATCCCTGTCACTTGGCTCCTCTACTGCAGGAGGAAACCCGGGTTTCTTCTGTGTGTGAGGTCCCGCTTGGCTTTTAAGCTTCCCCAGCCCTCTGTGCTCAGCTCTAAAGCTGCCTGATTGCTCTAGCTGCGGGGCCAGGTGGTCTGGCATCACTGCAAGAGGTGCAATAGGAGCTTAACTAGCTCCTATTGCAATTAGGATGCTCAGTGGCCCAGGAATGGGCTTTGGGACCTTGTGCCTGCTGCTTTCCCTGGGGCACGAGGCAGGTTTCTGGTGCCGGGAAGGGAAACTGTGTTTGTACCAGCTCTGTTAGATATGGAAAGGGAGCAGCAAAGCCCACTCTCTGCTTTGATTACAGGAGGGGACACGAGACAGGGCATTTCTTTGTCCCTTCTTGCTTTGTATAGCAAGGTGTGGCTTTGGCCTGTGCAAGTTTGAGAACTCCAAGTAGGAGATGGAGAGGGTCCCTCTCTTCTTCCCTCTAGGCACCAGGAATGTCCAGCTGCTATTTGTTCTTCTCACTTGCTCTGTGTTGCTTTTCTTTCCAGGGTGAACTGACTAATGGACGTTCCAAATTTCATGTCCTTTTCCTTCTCTTTGTGGCAGTCATGTTCTTCGTAAGCCTTATGTTTCTGTTTGGCTACCATTGTTGGCTCGTCAGTCGAAACAGATCTACCTTAGGTAAGGCTCCACCAGCCTTAAAGTGTGACAGTTCAATTATAAAAGTGTTATCTGCATGTAAAACTGCATTTGCTGTGAAACAAGTGCAGCTTTTCAGGGGCTGTGGTTCTTTATGCTCATGTGCTGGATTACATCCAAAACAGATGAGTTAGGTTGGGAAAAGCCTTGACAAAAGTTATGTCCATAAAACCAATGAAATGGCAAAATCATATAGTTCCAGACTTCCTAGTGATCTCTTTCCTCAGATAAATGTTCAGTTTTTAAAGCTTTTTAGTTTATAACAAAAACACACTATGGAGAGTTTGAGCAGACTTTGTATGGTTACTGACTTAAAAACTGATGTCAAAGGGTACTGAAACTCATCTGTCCCAAAACTTCTGACCTCTGCAGCCGCTAAGAAGGTAGATAAAATCTGGTTTAGTGTACTCAAGGTTCTCCTCCCAGTCTTAATGTTGTGTCTCACCATAACAACGGGTCTATTTGCTTTTGTTTGTTTCATAACACCTGCTCATTATATCATTAATGAATAAGGCAATTAAACATTAAATCGTGTTGTCGTTAGGTAGCTACAACATGCACAATCCTACTTGGGAGTCTTTGGTATTGATTATCTTTCCTTTTTCTCTGAAATCCCATCTGTGTGCAGAGGCTTTCTCAGCTCCAGTGTTTCAGAATGGCCCAGATAAAAATGGATTCAATCTTGGGGTTGTAAAAAATCTTCAGCAAGTGTTTGGAGAAGAAAAAAAGCTCTGGTTGCTACCTGTTGCCTCTAGGTAAGTAATAATCAAGTCAGTGCTAGAAGCTGGTAACAGTTAACTGGAAGGTCTGACTTCCACCTGTCACTGTGCACTTGGCTGGCTGCTGTTGTGTGTCCCTGGAAATGCACCACAATCAGCAGCTGTGGCAACGCTGTGCACCAGGAGCTGGGAGGGAAAGAAAGGGCTTTGAGGGCTACACGCGCTGCATGGGGTGTTTAAACTCTTTTCTTCAACTCTCATGGCACAATTAGAATCACAGAATGGTCAGGGCTGGAAGTGCCCTCAAAGATCCTCCAGTCCCAACCCCCAGCCACGGGCAGGGACACCTCTCACCAGACCAGGCTGCTCAAGGCCCCATCCATCCTGGCCTTGAACACCTCTGGGGAGGGGGCAGCCACTGCCTCCCTGGGCACCCTGTGCCAGGGCCTCACCACCCTCATAGTGAAGAACTTTTTCCTAATATCCCATCTAAATCTCCCCCTTCGAATTTAAAGCCATTCCCCCTCATCCTATCACTCCCTGCCCTTCTAAACAGTCCCTCCCCAGCTCTCTGTAGGCCCCTTCGAGTACTGGAAGGTGCTGTAAGATCTCCACAGAGCCTTCACTTCTCCAGGCTGAACAAGCCCAACTCTCTCAGCCTGTTTTCACAGGAGAGGTGTTCCAGCCCTCTGATCACCTTCATGGTCTCCTCTAGACCCGTTCCAACAGGTCCATGTCCTTCTTATGTTGGGGACTCCAGAACTGGACACAATACTCCAGGTGGGGTCTCACTAGAGTGGAGTAGAGGGCCAGAGTCACCTGCCTTGACCTGCTGGCCATGCTTCTGTTGATGCAGCCCAGGATATGGTTGGCTCTGAGCACGCATTGTTGGTTCATGTTGACATCCTGTCCTTCCAACTTATCAGCTGCACTACTCAGCTTAGTGTCATCAACATGTAGAAATTGGCATCCTTCAGAGTCACTTGCTGCTTTTTACAGTGTCTTTCTCTGCCTTTCTCCATGCAGCCAGGGCGATGGACATTCTTTCCCAATGAGAATTTTGTGCGAAGCACAGAATCCTCTCCTGGCAAATGAAGAGCAGTGGGAAGATGATGAAATAGATGAGCCTCATGGTAAAGTACCAGTAAAGGAAATCAGTTGTGTCTTGACCTACAGTGCCTAATGGATGAATTACAAGAGCTAATCAAATAAAAAAGGGAAAAATTGTGTTGGTTATGTCACAGAGCAGCTCTCACTTGGCTAATGAACACAGACTCAAAATGAGCCCTACTTTGGAGTCTTTAGTTTAAGTAGCTTTTTACTTGCAAGTAAATGAACTGAGAGGTTGTTACAAATTGCAAAGAGAAATTGAAATTTCCACAGAGTATATTTATATGTAAATGCTGCTTCATGTAGCAGAGTTATATAAAGACATGAAGTTGTGCTTGTAAAAATGAAAAGATTTTAAGTGTGTTTATCCCCTGAGAGCTGGGGAACATATGCATGCAAACACCTGAATGCAGTGATGCCTTTAGGAAGCTGCTTTATACTTTGTTCAGCTTTATTAGAAAAGAAGTCCATCTGGTCTTGATGCTTGCCTAACTTTGCACTAGATTTGATGCGTTGTCTTTTCTGGCTTTAAAGCTTGTGACACAGTTTTGCAATAGGTAAAGCCCACAACAGAATAATCTCCATTTAAAAGCTGTGGTTCAGGTACCTCTGACCTGGCTGCTTTTACTGGAAATCTTAAACACACACTCCTCCACTAAGTGAAAATAGGTTCTCAGTGAAAGCCCCAGAACTACTGACCACTAACGACTTTGTCTTTCCTTCTGTAGGTTCTGGTGAAGCCTCGTCCCTGGCCATAGAAAGGGAGACATAGCAGTTTGAGCAGGCGGCAGTAGAACACTTGTTGGGAAAGGTCAGTATTCCAGTGGCGTGTCATCTAGGCCTCTGGGCCCGATGAAGGGGCCCGAGACCCTTTCACCAGAGTGTTGTCTCAACACACCTACTCATAGTCATACTCCACCAATACCTCTCCGCTTTGCCCAGCAGTATATTGTTTAAGAGAATCAAAAAGAAACATCTGGTAGCTTTGGGCTGGGTGCTGACACAGTTAGGGCTTTCAGCTGTTGGGTTGTTTGTAGGGGAGGATACAGCCCCTCCAGCCCCCAGAAAACATGGCTGGAGTGACTCCTGCTGCTAACTTGTATGGGTACCAGATTAGAAGTTTGTATAGTGACCTGTTACAGGTTTGGGCAGGTGCAGAAATAAACTGAAGTTGAGAACAGTCGAGTTGCAGTTAGGAACAAATGGGAATGACTTGAAATGCCCACACCAGCTGTTACTCTTCCCTGTGGTTTTCTCATCCTGGAGGAACTTGAGCCCAGCAACAGATGATAGGGTTTGCGGAAGATGCTGCTACCAGAGCGTTCCCTGGTCCATGATCTCTTCTGGCTTTCCTAGCAGCAGGGCAGTGTCCTGCCCAGGGACTGTTGCAGGGAGCTGCAGGCTGTTCCCTCTTCAGTCTCCGTGAAATGTTCTCAGAGTGGAGTGTGAGTAATTGCCTGAGATTCAAGGGGTACCCTCTGCTGCCCTGCTTGCAGGACATGAAAGAGTCAGACAGAATTCACCCCTCACTGTTCTGTGGGTGCTGAATAACTGTATCCTCTGGCAGAGCACTGAAGCCCACGGCTTCGCTCTGCTCCCCAATCAGGCAGCTGCTGTTTCTTTATGAACGGGTTGTGTGGGCATTGCAGACACCATTCCATTTTCTTCCACCAATAAGAAAAAACCCCAAAGTCTTTTTTCTGCTGACAGTGAGGACACATCCTGCCACTCTGCTGAGGGAGTGGAGCGCAGCATTTTCCCTGTCATTCTGGCACGGTCAGTCAGGCTGCCGCAGCTCATCGCATCAGAGCTTACGGCTGCACGTTTTGCTTTATTTCAATTTCAGCTTCCCTCTCAGGAGTCGGCATCCCTTCTCTCAGCATGGACTTCTGGTTCGAGGGGCAGAAGACAAGTGGATCTTCAAGATGAGAGAACATCACGCAGCATCGGCTGATGGGAATCTGCATTCTGGTGTTCCTCCAGAAATCCTGCTGTCCAGACCTTTCGAGGCTTTACAAGTTTAAGTTATGGAGTGAACAGAACAGTTTTATAGAGAGATTCTGGCCAAGCTCCTTTGGCCTGCTCTCTTTATTTTATAAATAAGATATATTTTTTATTCAAAATAGGAAAAAGGTATGGATTCAAGGGCATTTCCAAAGGCCTTTTTGTTTTGCAAACATCAAGGACTTGAGGTCTTGAAATTCTTCCAAGCCATAATATTCTTGGGGATGGTATTTATTTTGAGACTGATTCTCCAACCTTCTCCGACAAGTGGTGGATTTTAATGTGCTTCAAGCTCTGAGTCAGTTCAGCTCAGTGAGAGACAGACCCACATAAATCTGGCACTAAACTAATAGCTGGATGGAAGCATGGTGAAAGGAACAGTGCTCAACGTGTGTGTACGTGTGTGCAGCTGGCTATGGGAATGAAACACACTCTCAAGATCCAGAGTCAAGAATATTGTGGCCAGAGATTAAAAAAACAAACAAACAACAATTTAGGAGGGTGTAATTGTCTTAGAGTTGGCATTTCAGTGCCCTTTAAGCCCAATCCTACTTGCAGGCACCTAAAAGGCAAAAGGGAACTTTAGTCCCCAGAGTTTGTGTTAGTTCCTGGGCTGAAATGCTTGAGTTTGCCCGGTCATTAGGGTACTATCAGCTTGTTCCTGGATTGGTGCTTGATGGAAATTTACATTTGTGTGGAGTCAGGAATGAAGGTGGAAATTTGAAACACGTGAGTTGGAAATGTGCGCTGCTGGTTGAGCACCAGAGGTAACGTTTGGCATTTACACTCCACAAAGGAGGTTTTAGTCCCATAATGTTGAAGAGATAATTGATGTATTGAATTTTTCCAGACTTCTTCCCAAGTAAATGCTCTGACTGGTGGTTTACGGGTTTTCAGCACTACAATGCAATCAGGTTTTGTTCTTTATTTTGCTCCATTTGCAGTCGCTGCTTTTATTCCATGGAAGGGAACTGTGTTTTTTTCCAGCCCTGAGTGGGGTTTTATCTGCATGATTCAGACCTGGCAACTTCTCAACTCCTGTTTGAATTAGGTGCATGCTTAAAGGATTAGCTACTGCCTTGGATAATTTGTTACCATTTGCTATCCCATTTTTGTGTTCCTTTATCAGCCCTTTTGTGTTGACAGCGACTACAGCAGCAGTTACAAGAGAAATTACATGATAAGTATCGTTTTGGTGACAATATCAAATCCTTGTTTCCTCTGTTTACTCTAGTACAGCCTGCACCCTGCAGACAGGTATTTTATACATTGGCCTGTGTGATTCGGAGCATAGCACGCAGCGACCTGAGTTGTTAGGGGCTGGGGGGGGCTCTCCCAGGCTTTGCCTGGCTGCTCACTCTCCTCAGAGCCTCTGATCGTTCATGCTTCAGCTGCGTTAACCATGGCTGTCGGGTGGTTCTGTCATTGAATGGCTGTTGAGTGTTGAAACTTTTTCCTATCAATCTGAACCTGCCTTTCTGCTGTAAATCTCGTGGTGGCGAAAGGTGGCAGGAGAATTAATCCTCTCCTTTCTGGCAAAGTGTGTTCAGAGAGGGATCCTGGGTGGCTGATGGCAGCTAAAGGCCCCAGGAGATGTGTAGGAATTTAGCACCTGCAGAGGTGCTGCCTGCACCTTTCGAAACTCCATAGCCCTTGTCTGTGAGAATAGGGAGTTGGGTTGGGTTCTTTCTGCTTCACTCTCTTTGCTGAAGTGGATCTTTAAGCTGGGGGATCAGAGCTGTGCCTGAGTCCGTGTGGGCTTGCAGGAGTTTTCTGAGCTGCTTCTTGAGTCCTTGTTGGGATTTGGTTGTTTGCAGCCACGTCATCTTTCCGTGGCCTTGCTCTGCCCAGCGGCAGCAGCAGCAGAGCTGCCAAAGGGATCTGCAGGCAGTGTCCCTGCCCGCAGCACTCACTGGGATCACACACAGGCAGGTTTTGTCCTCTAATTGTTACTAAGACAGACGTGTCTGTGATAATGCCACAAGTTGGAGCACAGAAAGTTCTGCACCAATCTGGGAAAGAACTTCTTCCCGGTGTGACAGAGCCCTGGGACAGGCTGCCCATGGGGGTGTGGAGTCTCCTCTGGAGATATTCCAGCCTCGTCTGGATGCCAACCTGTGTGACCTGTCCTAGGGACCCTGCTTTGGCAGGAGGGTTGGACTTGATGTAGGAGGTCCCTTCCAACACCTAGAATCCCATGACTCTGTGAACGCAGCTATCCAGCTCAGATTTAGAGATGACTTTAAAGGTTTCTCAGTGATTTCCCTCATATTTAGTCATGATGGTTATTCCCTTTCCTTAAAAGCAGCTCAGCCTCACAAACTCTGAAGTTCTGAAGACTCTTGTCCGGGCAGAAACAAGAACCAGTTGGAGAGTTTCAGGACCTCTTTGAATTGAAGCGGCAGCACAAGGCGAGTGTCTGGAATGCAGTGGCTGTGGGGTGTTAGCTGCAGACGTTAGTGTCTGTTCTTCAAGGCACAACAGTCCGATCCTGGGGGGAAATTTGTGTTGCTCAAAACACTCCCACCGAGATCTTTCCGCTCGGTGTGATCTTGCAGCTGGTGCCACAGGCAGCCTGCTAATGGACTATGTTTTTTGCAGGTGGGGTTGTGGCTTTAGGAAGGCTCTTAGCTAGAGATCCAGGCAGTGCCAAACCAGCCATTTTGGCTGCACCCCTGCTACCTCTCGTTTCAAAGCTGGGCTGCTCTTTGCTTTTGAAATGGACTTTTTTTCCTTTTGCTTCTGAAAGGAAGCCACATACAGTGAACGTGATCCATGCAGGATACACACAGGTCTGCCGATGCGCTTGGTAAATGCACTGGAAAATAGGAATTCCTCAGGCTCTGCAGCCACCGCTGCAGGTAACGAGACAAGTTCAGCCCTGTGTGGCTGCTCTCCTAACGCACAAACCGCTCCTTAAGGGGTACACCCCTCCCACATCTCCTTTGCTTTCCATGCCTAGATGCGCACCCTGCCTGCCTAATGTAAGGGCTATGCAGAGCTCCCCTACCTCCCCTGCCCTGCCCCCTCGCAGCCTGAGCACACATCCCAGTGCTCCAGGTGCAGGGCTTAGCCCACTGACTTGCCAAGCCCAACGCTGGGATGTCTTTGGAAATGCTGAATGCAGCCCTGGCGCTCTGAGCTTCAGCTGGGCCCAGAAGACAGCTCAGCAGCATATTGTCGCCCATTTGTTTGTACCTCAGTGTTTTACTTGCACGTTTCAGGTCCTTCCTCTGTGAGGAGAACTTTCCAAGGGGGTGTTGCGGTGTGAAAGCATGAATGCTCTTGCTGGATATTACTGTGATACCCGTCACTGTCTCATCCCCACATTCCTAAACTAATGCTTTGGAATAACTGAGCACTAACAGCCACCCTTTCACCTCTCCCCCTCCCCTCCCATTTAAAGTCAGTTCTACTGTACTCTTTTAAAAAAAATACAACCCCAGAGAAAACATCATATTGATGTTTCTACAGAGAGCATGGGGGTAGGTCCCCTCCTTGGCCAGTGAGTTCTGACCAAGGAATCGCCGCACTGCAGCAGTGCTGTGTTGTCTCTTGTGCAGTATGTTGCTGCGTACAGCAAGACCCCAAGCAGGACTGTATGGTCTGAGTGGGCTGTGCCTTGTGCCTGCAGCGTGCCGTCACTGATGGAACCGGGACGCTGCAGAATAGCACAATGGCAGGGAGCATTTACTTCTTGAGAACAAGGAGAAATGTCATTCAGCAACATCTGTACTGGCTGTAGTGTTTTAGTTCTGTGTTGGTGTGGACTGAAGTCACGACATAGTTACCAAACTGTAATATGTCAGGGGAAAAAACCCAGGATGTACCTTTTCCTCCCCAAAGTTAGGTACAAGTGTGATGTGCTAATATGTGTCCAGGGACCTGCTACCTCCCGCACAGCCTGATGTCAGCACAACAGATTTACTCTTGGTGTAGCTGCAGAGTCACCAGAGCGTTGAGTTAGCAGGCTGAGGAGGTGCTGTCCACTTTGTTTGTTACAGCAGCGGCTCCTGAGGGATAGTTCGGAGACTGATCCATAGTACTTGAGCACACCTTGATTTTCTTGGTACCCCTCCAGTTCTGTGAGTTTTTGTTACAGAGTACTCGTAACCTGCAGAGCCATCTTTAGACATCTTCTCCTTTTTCCATCTGCCTTTGAGAACCTTTCCTCTTCCTCTTGAATATAGGTAAAATATTACCAGCTCTCAGCTCTATGTGCTGTTTTTGGGGATGCTGCGTAGGCGTTGTTTTAAGCAGTTGTGCCACATGTTTTAGTTGTAACTCTTGTTCATGTTTGCCAGGAATGGGTTTGGGATCCTTGCCGTTCAGGCTCTGCTTGCTTTGCTTGGAGCAGTGGGATCCAGCTTCCTGCACTGCTTTGCTCTTCCCTGGAAACCTTTCTTCATTCTCTAGCTGCAGTTTGGCCCATCAGCCTTGTGAAAGGCCATGTGGGTTTACATTTCAGAGCGGAGCCTGGAGCCGGTTCTGGTTCCATGCTGCTCCAAGACTTTTTCTTTTCAGTTTGAGGTTTTAAAGATTGCCAGCAGCATCTGTAGAACTGTAGTGGGTAACGGCCACTGCTAAAAACATCGTGGGAGATTTAAGGAGGGAAAAAAACCCCAAACCCTAACAAAAGGACAAAAGGACCATCTTTGCTGCTTACTCCAGTTGTGCTGAGAAAGCAGTGCCTGTCTGCCCCGTGCTGGTGTCACAGCTCCCGGCACACACGGGTGCTTTACCCAGAGCCTGTTTGGTATTCATTGTCCTGAACTTGGCTGGAGCTAAAGCTCAGGTCAGCCCCATGGGAAGCACCCACAAAGCCTTGCCCCCCCATCCCTGTTCTAGAGGGAAGGTGCGTGTCCACTGCACCTCCTCACCTCAGCACCTTCCTTTGCAGGAGAAATGAATCCTGGTGGGTTCCTGAGCGTGTGGGTGAATGAGTTTTTCCTGCCTTTTTCTGGAGAGCTCAGGAGCCTGTAGGACAGGAACACGTCCCTCCTATGGGCACCTGGTGTCCTGATGAGGCCATGAGCTGTCCTGATGAGGGAATGAGCCACCTGAACTGGTGCAGAAGTGCCTCCCGTGAGGAGGAGGAACCATTTTTGTGAGGAAGAGCTTGCGGGAGGAGGCAGGTGGAACCCACTGTGCTGTGCTGAGTTACCTCTGCATCAGCATCCTTCTGCATTAGCATGTCGCTTCTTGCTGTACTCACCCAGTGACGGCTGCTCCAGACTGATCCCAGACTGCGTGGTCAGAGCAGGGACCTCCTGACAGCCTCCCTTTGCGGCTAACTTCCCCAACAGAAACAGTCATGTTGTTGTGTGACTTCCTCTGGGTTTCATCTGCAGGAGGCTCAGGAAAACGGGTCCCTCAAAGACAAAACTTGCTAAATCTCAGGATGGATTCAGTAGGTTTTTCACTTGGCTTCAAAGTGAAGTGAGGGGGTTTCCCTGGGGCATGGTGTGGGCAGGAACACCTGTGCCAGGTAAAGCAGTAACTGTGCAGCCGCTCTGGGGTGAGACATGTCCTGCCTCTGGCTGGGTTGGAAAACTCTGCAGCACAACGCCCGTGCCCGTGAAGGAAGATGTGCTCAGCGGGCGCTGGGCCATTGGGAACCTAAGGGCAAGGTGGGAAGTTGTTACTGCGTTCAGGCTTTGAGACCCCTGGCACAGGGCAGGTGGCTGTTGGCGCTGTGAGTATCCTGTGTACAGTCAGGGCTGTCAGTACTGCTCAGAGCTGCTGCTCAACACACATTTCTCACCCTATAACTGGATGGGAAATAAATGTTTCCCAGTGAAGGTCAGGAATGGTCTGCCGACAGCGTCTGGGATGTTTGGTTGGGGTCAGTTCAATGCTGCTGCCGGCACCGAGACTTTTGATATCAAACAGGTTTTTACAAAAGCTTTGGATACTTGTTTTTACTGTCTGACAAACGTTCTGTCTTTATCAGGAATGCTTTGTGATGTTTCAGTAGCATTTTCCAAGTGTTTCTATGGTTTCTACAGCTGAATATCCTGTACATTCTGCTTTGTCATTTTCTATTATGGTTTCTATTGACAGCCTGCATGGTTTATGCTGTTCTGCAGGCAAGGACTGCATTAAACCATTTTGGGCTAATTAACTGGACTGTGAGTGGTTATTTCTCATGGCTTAGCCTGTGCTCAGGGAAAACATCCTCTGGAAGCCTTAATGAATTTCAATTACTGCTTGACATGGGGAAGGTTTTATGTGTGTCAGAGTTGCTAACAGCTGCCCTTGTCTCAGGAGGTGTTGTCTCAGGCAGCGGCTCAGTGCTGCCCTTGGAAGAAGCACTCCACGTGTCCTGCACACTTTGGAATGCAGATGTATTTTAAAAACAACGGACTCTATTGTCTTTATGTATAAATTTTCCATTAAGGTAAGTGAGATACAAGCTAATTGGGTGCTAGTGTTGGATGTTGTGTACGTGCTGCCGGCAAAGCCAAAGCAGGAATGTGGCTGCAGACTGACGTTAACTCTGATCCAATTCCCACATTGAGCATTCAGAGCGGCACCGTGCCCTCAGGGCCATGGCAGTCCTTTGCCTTCCAGCCCTGCTGCTGCAACAGCAGTTTTCAGAGACAAAACTTTGGTACCATAGACGTAGAGTTACTGGAGGCAGCACTGCTCCTGCCCTTGGCTCCCACCCAGTCTGCCCAGACATGTGCACCACAACAGGGGTGGTGCTTTACTTGGTACCACCAAGCAAGGCAACAGCAGGTGTTTTACTATAGAAATCATCTGTGTAGAGCAAAATGCAGAGAGCTGGAGCTGGAGCTCCTGGCCACCAGCCTGAGACTGGAAATTCTGCCCAAAATTCAGTGTGGCCACTGGGACAGACAGCGGGGTCCAGGTGCGCCCACCAGTCTGGAATCATTCAGGGCAACTGTACCAGCTGGTGATGTAAACATTACCCCTGGAAATGAAGTACGTGCCTTTGTGATGTAGTTGCTTTATTTTGCTCTTGCAAGCAGCCATAAGACAAGAGAATAAATAAATTAAAGCAAAACATGTTGAACTTTATACAGCCCCACCACGGAGCTGCTGGGCGCTGTGCTAACAGAGTGCTTTGTAGCTGAACCCCGTGCAGTGTTCAGGCAGTGACTGGCCGGAACTTCAGTCAAGTATTTCCCCCTTTGCCAAAAAGACTTTTAAACGTGCCCTCAACCAACTCTGATTATAAAACATAGAAAAAAACCTCTTCTGATGTCATACGGTCCTAAGGGTTGGTTCCAAGTGTGTCAGTCTGTTCCAAAGTACTTCTGTCCGAAGTGTGTTGGTGCAACAGGATGAACTTCTGTGGTTAAAATGGTGATCTCTGGAAATTCCTGGATGATGGATTTGGCACCTTTGGTGAGAGGACAAAGGCAACAATGACCGTGGCCCTGCAGCTGCCCTGCAGCACCACGTTAAGCCCTGATTAGTGGAGTTCCCTAATTTACCCCCTGCTCGTCCACCTCCACTTCATGTTCCTTAGCGGGCTCTCTCAGAGGAAGAACTCCCTGAATTTAGTAAACTGCTTTCTGGGGCTTTGTTACTTGGGATTGTCTTTCCCTTACCATAGGCATGTACTGCCACTCTAGTCACCAATGTGCTTACAGCCTGACAGGAGTAACTCTCTGCAGCTCAGATGCCTCGGCAGCCATTTCAGCCTCAGCTGATGCTTAAAACCATGCCCAGGATCCATTTTCCCGCTTCCCAGAACCAGATGCTCCACATGAAGACCCTTAATGTGCAGGCAGGACACTTCTGTGGCTTCCCTGACCTCAGGCCCTTAAAGACCTGCTGTGGTTTTGGGTGCAGAGAAACCCAGTGCTGCTACAGCCCACAGTAACAGCAGGACTGGTGCTGCTCCGTGAGCTGGGGCATTGATTCATCTCTCTGGCAGTGCTGCAGATTCCTGCTTTTGGGAATACTCTGCCATCAGGTGTAAGAGGCCTTTTCCTTTCTGCTGGGCCACTCCACGGCCCATGCTGAACTTGTCGCTGTTCACTCTCAGTTTTATCATTCAGCAGCAGAAGGGGGAAAAAAAGGAACCCTCTCTTGGGAGTAAAGTGATGCCACTATTACCTGCAAGGGAACAGCTCTCTGCTGGCCCAAGTGATGTAACTCTTCCCCGTTGAACGTACCTGTGCTCACTCTTCTCAACTTACCGTGAGGCGTGGAGAACAGGCTCAGCAGGATGATGACACTTGGTTGTACACCGTGTTCTACAAGAACTTTGACAGCCTCGATGACCGTATTACCAGTACCTAAAAGGGGAAAAAGATGTTTTTTGGGTGTTGTTTCCCTCACCCCGCCCCTTGAAGAACTTGTCCCTTGGGCATCCAAGCATATCTGTGTTAACGCTGCCTGATGATCCCGTCCTCTCCCTCTGAAAAACCATCACCTGCCTCTACACGTAGGAATTGTGGAAAACTGGCCTCCTGATAAAGGACCTTCACCTCTGCTCTGAAATGGCAAACTCTTTGACGATTACAGGCACTGAAACATGACAGCCTGAGGTAAGAAAACTCATCCAAAAGTGTAAACTTGCAATTACAAGCTCCATGGGTAGAACTGGAATTAAATCTTAAGACTGGGTAAAGTACTTCACCCTGACGAACTCCTTACCATCTGGCACATTTTTTTGGGCAGTGCTGACTGTCTTTTATTTTGAAGTAACTTAATTCTAGGATTGTTCTCTAAAAACTGTTGTATAAGAGCCTAAGAAAAATACTGTTTGAGTCTCTTCTCATAACAAAGTTAAAACAAATTCCTGTTAACTCCCAGTGCTGCAGCCTTTCTCATGAACACAGGCCTGCCCAAATGGCTTGCTCAGCATTCGTGCCAGTGCAGGCTGACTAATGGTCAATATACACAGCCTGATAAATTCCCTGCTATATCACCCAAATCACAGGAAGAACCTGATGAAAGTCCCTGAACTGTGTTAATTTTCCTTGAAATCCATCACTCTGCCCAGACCCAGTGGTGAAAGGTACTTACTTAGGATAGGGTACATGAGAAGAACTTTCCTCCTGTAAATGTCTGGGGGGAACTTGGCATAGTACACTTTGGCTCTCTGAGTCTCCTCGTCGCTCTGTATCAGGATCTTTCCTATGCGGATCGATCGGCAGCAGTCTCGTAAGCCTTGCTCCATCGCCTCTCCTCCAGACAGCAGCAAAACAACCAACAACAAACTGTTAGACGCGAAGAAGTGGCACAGCTGCGAGATGCTGCAGTTCAACAGGCCCAGCACTGGCCTGGGCAAGACTTCCCAAAAGGAGATTTATTTTTTTCTCGGTTCTAAGTGTTAAACCCACTTGAAGCTGTTTCCTTTTTGCTTTGTTGAGACAGCAAAAGCATCTCCTCGTGACACTTGGCTCCTGAGTACAAGTGTTCCCACTCCCTGGCACTGAGCTCTCAGAGGCGAGAGCTGGAAACATCACAACAAATGTAGGGGGGTTGGAGAAGGTCTCTGAGCTCTGCCCAGAGACACCGTGCTGCAGAGCACAGGAGAGCGGCAGAAGCCGCAGAGCTGCTGGTTTTTACATCCCACAGGCACCGGTTTCAGCAGCAAAGCAACAGTGAGTTCGCCAGGGCCGGGCAGGGTTTGTTGGGAGCCTGGCCCTGAGCAGGAGATGTGAGTGGCAGATGAGGCCAGGCAGCTGGCCTGGCCCCTCTCGGCTGCTGGAGAAGCCAGGTGAAATCTGCTGCAGCCCTTTGTCTCCTGAACAGGGAGTGCATCCGATTCCTTGGCACTCTGTGGTCAGGGACAGCTAAGGGCGGGTCACAGCGGGCAGGTCTGGGTAACACTTGGCTGTAGAGAAGCTGTGTCACGTTTTTGAAAGGAATTTGCTTACAGGTTTCTGCTCATTCAACAACCAGAAAGCGCCTACCGCTTCTCATGATGCTGACTCCACAGTTTCCCTTCTCAAATCTGACTCCTTCATACTTGTGTCCTGTGAGGGGGAAGAAACCGTCGTTAGGGGCAGCGACCGCTCCCTTCTGCCCCACTCTGTCCCCTGGGCAGGGAGGGGTGATGCTGGTTAGTGACCAAATTGTTGCAAATGGGAGCAAGAACCAGGGGACAGCAGCAAGCTCTGCACCTCTCGAGGGGTGGCAGGACCCCACCTGCACACTGTGCTTTTTTTGACTTTCAAGTCATGTCAGAGAAGTGGCACAGAAGTGATCCTTTCCAAGGATGTGTTTGTAACTCGGGTATTATCTACATGAAGGGTGTTATGCAAAATAAGTGTGGAGAAGAGAACGTTCCAGGGAAACCTCTGAGCCCCTTCTCATTCCTTGAGGGGCTTGGGAAGAGCTGACATGGGTCTGGTAATGAGGGCAGGGAGGGCCAGGCCCAGGGGAACAGCCTTCAGCTGCAGGAGGGCAGCTGGAGAGGGGCTGGGAGGCAGAAATCCTTCCTGGGGAACAGGGAGGCCCTGGCACAGGGTGCCCAGAGAAGCTGGGGCTGCCCCTGGATCCCTGACAGGGTTCAACACCAGGTTGGATGGGGCTTGTGGCACCCTGGGCTGGTGGGGGGGTGTCCCTGCTTGTGGCAGGAGGCACTGGGGGGCTCTGAGGGTCCTTTCAGCCCCAACCAGTCAGGGGTTCTGTGGTCTCCACTTCTTGTAACAGGGCTGTATTTTTCTGTATTACGCTCCACTTCCAGCCCTAACGGGGAGGGGTAAGTTCCCAGGTACCTGTTGGAGTGGTGACGGTACATTCGGTGTATGGCAGCTGGTTCAGTCCCTCCTCCACCACAAGTCTGATCTGTAGAACCAAAGAGATCTGTCAGCTTAAAGGGGGCTGTTATCTGTGGCGGTACAATACTAAGCCTGAGCAGTTTTCCCAGGTACTGAGTGAACACCTAACAGTCTGAAGGGTGTCAATGCATCTCTTTAACAGTTGGGGACTATTTGGAGCCCCTTTGGGGGAGATGCCTACGTTTTGTCCACAAATCAAATGAAGGTGTTGCAGAACAAAACTGGGCAAAGGGGGGGATCATTAGAGATCATGAAACTGAGTTTTTCTCTCTGACAGGCACAGGCATCACGGACACATTTTTCTCAACAAGTGAAGGAAGCACCAATGCAGCTTCATTTTGCTGACAAAATACTAGTGAGGAAGAAGGGAACCCCATGCTCTCAGCTCCCCATCGGCTGCACTCTCAGGTCTATTTTCACATCCGTATTTCTCTGACTAAACTGCAGAACAGCCCCAGGACCCACAGCAGTGTAAATGTCCCACCAAGGGCCCAAAAACAGGTCAGGTGATCTTAGTTACCTCTTTACTACCTCCTTCTTCTGGCACTGCCCACAGTGGTTAATAAGGGATGCTCAGCCAAGTGCCAGTGTTCTCACACCAGGGACACAGGGATGTCTACACAAGGGGCAGCTCTAAGCCACACAACCCTCCAGGCCAGGAGATTTCCTGCTCTCCCCAGGTGCTGGCCCTGCAGCTGTACCCACAGGCAAATTTACTGAAATGTGCTCATCAGCACACAGGCTCTGCTGGGAATCACAAGCAGGCCTTTAAATGCAGCCCCTACCCGAAGGTGTTCTGGGTCTTTCTGGCACTAACCCAGTGCAGGGATTCCAGTGTGCAGCTCTCACAGAATGGGAGCAAAAGACTGGAAAAGCAGTTCTTGGGGTAAAACTTCCACTGCAACAAATCTGCAGGGGGGATTCAGGTCCTTCTAAACTGTCAGTCCCTTAGGGCTTGGTGGCTCCAGGTAGTGTAAGTAGAGAAGCTAGCTCCACTACCTTCCCCTTCCTCTTCCTCCTGTCCCTCTGCAAGTAGGGTTTTTGTCTCAGACTTTTGACTCCATCTCCTTAACCCTCAGACTGAATGCAGTCTGTTCTACTGCAGGACACATCTTCTCACCCAAACAAGCAAAGGAATCTTTGTTTAATTTTAGGTTTCTGGGATGTTTGTACACAAAATTTTAATTTTTTTTTGGTAAAAGTTATTTCAACAAAAAAAAAACCAACAACAACGCACCCAAACCATGAGCCAGGTTTGGAAGAAATGCTTCTTTCATACTACTGTCATGTTGACAGGGTTAGTATCACTCCACAGGATCTGCCACAAGTTCAGAGTAAACCCATGAAGCTCTGCAGTCAGGTTACTCCTTATATGAATGGTTTATACAGAGGCTGGGAAGGATTTCTTTGTAAACTTGTCCTGTTGCTGAAACTGATTTTTGCACAACACCTGCTGCTGCCCCCACACTCAGCATCACATTTCCATCTCTTTTCTCTCAGGTGCTGAGAAGCAGCAACCCTGCTCCTCTCCCAGAGCAGCGTCCAAGCTGCCATCACTTGGAAGCATACCAGGTATCATTATGGGCCCCACATGAAGTAAAGTGAGTAAAGCTTTGGTCCTGAGGTAGAAGAGCTTGACCAGAAATGAAAGCAATGCACTGAAGTTACCAATAACAAAACTAAAGTCTGGTTTTAATTAGAGAGGGTGGTGCTAAAAGGGATGTTAACTAGCAGGCCTACTTAAACTGTCCTGGCTTGCAGCAGTGTACTGAAGTTTTAGATTCAGCAATTAATGCTGCTATATAAGCTGTCATCTCAGTGTGCTCATTTATTACAATGTGATGCTTAAGATGTACCCCAGAGCCTCTGCAGCGAGCGAAGGGAAACACTTCGTGCTCGGAACCTTCATTAGCACAAGACCTGTCAGAACAGTCAGTGAAGCCAGCAGTTAAGAGAGGCCAGGGAGTTCCAGCTAACTACCACACAAGCATTTCAAGAACATGTAAATGTCAGTGAAATCGGCCTTCTTCCAGCCAAGTAAGCGCATGACTAGTCTCCTGCCCACTGAAGCAATCAGGTTTTAACCAGTTCTTTAGTGGTGAGCCTGGCACTGGGGAGGTAAGCACCTGTGGAAAGCTGGCTGGCAGTACTCTCATTTGGGAGAGGTGTAATCTCTAAATCAGAGCTTTAGGTTAGGTGCACTCAAGAGGTGTTGTTGCTCTGACCAAACCAAATGGGAGCCCTTCCAGTGCCACCCCAGACAGTATCAGTGATCCTCAGCATGTTACGCCTCTTCTGCCTGCCTGCAACTGGGGAAAAAGGTGAAGCATTTGAATGCCAGTAAACCAGAATTTAAATCAATTCTGGAGTGACCATTGTTATCTTCCCCTATTTGTGGGAAGGCAGTCGTCTAAAACTGTTTTATGTGACAGACACGCATCACCTCATTTCCAAGATCACAGTAATTCCTGGGGATGCTCTAACCCATGATGCTGTAACGTTACTTGGAAGCTGAAGGGAAGGCAGAGTAGTGGGTCTGTCAGCCATACTTTGCATCTGTAGGTTTTTGCACCTCAGGATTTCACACCACTTTGAAAGGATGCTCTATTACCCCCCTGAAAGAGAGGCAGGTTGGCAGCAAGGTGAAGTGACCTGTTCAGTGTTACGCAGGGGGTTATTGGTGGGGCTGAGAAGGTAATTTAACTCTTGAACCTCAGACCTCCAGTCAAACCACAAAATGTACCTTCTGCAGAAGAGCACCATGCTCTCCCATGTCACCCCCTTACCATGTGCAACAAGTTGCCAGAAGAAAAAACTGTACAGCTGGACACTCATCAGCTTTACAATCAACCCCTCCTTAAGAGCTCTTCCTGTGGTGATCCAACAAGGTACTGCCACTAACTGCCAAGCCAGCAGCAAGCTTATCTCCATTCTCTGCTCTCTGCAGTGAGACGTGTTCTGTTACCCTACAGTTCCTCGCATCTGTTTCTGCTCGCTGTGTACTGCAGCTTGCCATTAAGCTCTGTTTGCTAACTGGGTAGAAAACATAGCATGTCTTAACTATGTTTGCACAAGACCATGTCCCACATGAAACGGTAACTGTTCTTTGCCACACCTAGGAATAACACACAGAAAATGAGCCAGTCCTGCCTGTTGTTCTGCGTAAAACTCCTCCTACAAAATGGAAGACAGACTAGCAAACATCTGCATGGCCAGCAATGGGTGTTCTTGGAAAGAGCAACTCTCCAGCTGTGAAAGCACTGGCCAGTCCAGTGAAGATGCTGGTCCAAGGGCCTGGACTGAACTCACCGCCTGGAAGCAGCAGTTTCCAGCAATGAGGGCAGTTCTTCCATCAGAATGCCACAGGACCTCCAAGTACAGTGAGCAGGTACGTGGGACAGGTACTTCCCACTAACCAATGACAACAAAGGGCAGTGAACACTGTTAAGGGGTTTTCTGTCAGACTTAGAACAGCCATTGTTTGTAATTTTTATATATATATATTAATACAGATGAGGAACATAGTGCTTCTCTTTAAATCAAGTGAGTTGGCAGGAATACATGCTGGGAACCTAACACAAGGCAAAAGGAAAATGTTAACCCAAAATCCGTCCTGTGCAAGGAGAACTGGTGGGGAAGGGGCCTGACGCCTGCCCCAGAGACCTGCCCCAGGTCTTGGCCTCTTGCATCTTACTGGCACATTTCAGCAGGTGTAGAACCTGACACCACAAAACTCAGAAGAACGACACGTAGCTGAGCTAGTCCTTCACTGGTGGTGGGTGTTCCCTGGGCAGCAAACTGTACCAGACGTGTCTATTTAAATAGTCCTGCTGACAATGGCTGGCAGGGAGCTGGGGCTGCGATGTTCTGCCTGTCCATCACAAAGCACTGTTGGCAGAGGTGGCACCCCAGTCAGTCACTTGATTGCTGAGTTCTGAGTGGTGGGATTTGTTGGCTTGAGTCCCTACCCTTCTTGTGAATGCAAGAAAGATCCTCAAGAAGGAAAAAGCAGGAGAGGCGGTGGAAAAGATAAAAATACTGCAGTCACAGTCTTAGGTTGTGGTCATAGCTAAGCCCAAAGCAAGCCTGGATCAGGCATGGATTAAGATTGGGCTCATCGCAGGAAATATGCCTCCTGCAGCAAACGGTCCTGGTATGGTCGCTGGACATGCTGGTCACTGGACTCATCTTTGCAAAGGGTGAAAGACAGACTTTCCTTGTTAATGAACAAGGATTTAAAACCAGCAAACACCCCCATGAATACAAGGGGGTAGGTGTGTGGGCAGCAGTGTTGTGGCGTGTAATTGAAATGAGATAAACGCTGCACTCCCAACATTGTTCTGACTTACTGACATGTGTGAACACTTGAAGTTGCTTTGTCCCTGCTAGTAAGTACCACACAGCTAAAAAACAGTTCCCAGCACGGATGCACCCAGAGCTACTAATGTAACATGCAAGTGCCCAGAGGCACTTCTGCATGCAAGCAATTGCTAACGTCTAGGCTGTAGCAAGTCACACAGCTCTGTTCACAGCATCTGAAGTGCTGCTTCAAAGTAAAACTGGATTAGCTCCAGCCTCTGTGCATCTGTTTTTAAACAGTATTCTCTTACTACTGCTGCTCTCTGTCCTGAAGTAGTGGTATTTGGCAGTAACATGGTTTCTGGAACCCTTTGAGAAGCAAGCAGTCTGTAAGAGAGAAGTCCCTATACAGAAAGCTGCTATCAAACAGCAATTTCCTTTGCATGGAAAAGTTCCCTCACATCACCATTATTCTAGCCTGAAAGACACATTTTATGGAAGAGTTACAAAGTATAATACCAAGAAGAAATTCTTCACCTACCAGACGGTCTGCAGAAAATACGAAGTCTCCTCTACTGGATTTCCTGAAAAAGGTAATAATTTCTATTTTAAATTGGGGAACAACTTTAAGAACACTGCTTACATATACTATTAATTCAAGGACGGTATATTCTAAAGGCATTTCAGGGAAAAGTCTCCTACCACATGCAAAATGTATCCCACAGATACTCTGGTTCATGGGTTTCCTGTGTGGTGGTGTGAAGGCTGAGATGCTAACGCAGAGGGGTTTTGCCTCTTACTGCAGCACTGCACTAGCAGCAATGAGGACAATATTCTGTAGGCCTTCCATTGTACTACTAGCCCAGCTCAGTTCTGAAACACCTCGCGAGCTCAGATGTGCACCGACATGGTACGTTCCCAACAGCCCTGAGCGAGAGTGCTTTGCTCTGCCTGTTCTTGGTCAATCAGGAACCATGGGATGGCAGTGATGCCGACACCAAGCCCTGAGATGGACTTAACACATACATATATCATCTCTTATCTGGAATTCCTTCACAGCGTGACTAGATTAGCGAACCTGAGACTAAAATGAGAAGGGATCAACAAGTATTCCCACAAAAACACCTCTGTCATCTTAACAGCTCAGGTGTGGCTGTTTGCTCATACAACCACAGGGCTCCTGGCCTATCCAGAAGACAGAATAAGCTCACATCCTCCAGCTACGTACTAAGTATGCCAAGTGAAAAGCCTGAGTTTTAAAGCAGATTTCAACACCCTGCTTCCCATGTCAGATCAACGGGTGGGTAGATGCCTCTTACACTGTGTGTTGGGTGTGAATGTTGAGTCCTCTGATGGGACATGAACTGATGTGCCTTTTAATTTGTGTCCTTTTCAGGTGATGGCTGTACCAAGAACATCCATCTTCCAGAGCATTAAGTATCCTCCCTGAGTTAAGGCAGCTCTGGTGTTACCTGTTCTTTGCTTTAATCCAGAAAGATGAAGCTGTAGTTATCCACCTGCCCCACAGATGACACAGCTCTTCCCTCTTCCCAAGTGGTGTGTGTGAACATACCCACCCTTTTGCCAGTTTAAATAGGATTTTTTGGCCAGTAGCTCCTCTTAGCCGTACAGCAGCTTATCCACAGATACTTCTAGGGAGTTTCTTTTAGGCCTTGGTTTGAATGCTACTGTGGCCACAGAGGCAGATTACACTTTCCCTGGAAAAGTTACTGACAGTTTCTAGCCAGTGTCTAAGAGACCCTCCGGTCCTTGCAGCTGAGCATGTTTCAGCACCTTTTCCAAAGACAGGCAATGAAACAGGCCAGTCTGAGGTCTCTTATTTAGTGAGATGCACCCAACTTTCTGGGACAGAGTGCAAAAAACTATGTTTCCTTGTTGTCCTTGCATACAAAGCCTACACCCACCTTTCTGAGCAGCCTGTTACCCAGTTTTCTTCACTGTTTGGGAAGGGAGCTTGGAAGTAACAGTGACATCTCCACTGCCAGGGCAGCGTCACGCTCAGAAGAAAGCAGAGTTTGCCATCACTGCAGCTGTTATGAGTAATTCATTACTTACAAGTCTTATTCTATGCTTCCCCTTAGTAAATTCTTGTGCAATGAAGCTGATGCAACTCTTGAAAAATCTCTTCAATGTTACCACATCAGCTGCTGGCTTCTGGCTTAGCTCACTCTAACCAGGAACTCTAAACGTACTTGCAAGAGTTTGAAACCTACCTACAACAAAATAATAATTAAAAAAACCAGCTGGGTACAGTAACCACACTGCTAATATTCACAAAACTATAAGCTATTTCCTTTTCACTAACCTCAAAACCTTTTATAGGCCATCACCAAGCCTAGTCTGGATTTCCTCCCTCTCTCAGCCCACTTAACAACTTCCCCTTCTGCTCTGCGGGGAAGCTGCCAGGCTGCCATTCTCCCCAGCAGACTTCTGCTGGGTGGCCTTGCTGCAGCTGCTGCCCTCCTCGCACCCGGATCTCTGCGTGCTCCTGCCTGCCAGAAGATGTTTTCCCATAAAGCTCTGAAGATTAAAAAACCCCACCACACTAGTTTAAGCTAACAAGGCTCGTGTAAGCCAAGAAAAACTAATGTAGGTATTGTCCTTGAGAAATTATTATTAGTTTTGCACGAAAATACATTAGTGTTATGAGCAAAAGTTAAGCACTGAAGAACGAGGAAATACCAAAACACAGACTTACACAGATGGACAGATATGAAACAAGGGAAAGAACCCTGTCAGTGCTGCATGTTCATTACTGCAGATGTCAGAAAGCCACCAGCATGTTGCAGGAACAGGTTTTATTCAGAACCAGATCATGCTATCAGTAAACTTCATTTCACACTTCTGTGTCTGCTACTTGTGTTTGTTACATGTCGCATGTTAAACTTGCTGTCATCAAGCCCAAGCCACAGATGTGACCAGTGGGAGGTACGCTTTCAGCACCCAAGATGCTATGCAAGGCATAACCCCTGTTAATTTTAGGTATCCATCTCACTTGGGATGTTTGGCAGCAGGGCACAGCTGTGCACAGGATTTCTGCCCTTCGGTTTAAGATCTGTAAAACTGGAGTAATGGCTTGATGTCTCACAGGGAAAAGCAGCGGCGAGGCCTCGTGATGACACAGAGTAACAACGGGAAGTAACACCTTCAGAAAAGGCAAACTCCCTTGAAGACAAGGCGCCCTAGGCAAACTCATTGCTCCTTGCCTGCCTCCCTCCTCAGGAGTGTCTCCCGCCCGTTCCTCCCAGTCCACCACGGTTTAGTCTCCACACCATCCCCAACCTACCATTCTCAGACAACTCCTTTTGCCTAACAGCTCGCTCCAGTCCCTGCTCCACACACATCAAATCCAGTTCACGTTCGTTTCAGCTGGTCACACTTTTCTGCCCAACTCTTTCCTCGCTTCTAGCTCTCTCTCAGGCAGCCTTTGTGACCCGTTTTCCTCCAGCCGTCCTTGTCCCCAAACCCTTCGCCATCCTTTAAATCCCGTGAGTGCTCCTGTACCCGCGGTGCCTTAGCCCGGCCCACAGCGGTAACGAGACCCAGCCCCGCCGGGCGGCGCCCCAGGAGGCTGCGGCTTCTCGCCTCGGGGGTCCCACACCTTGTTGTGCGGTGGTGACCAGTGTCAGGCCAGCTCCTCGCTGGCCGCGCCGCCGATGTACGCAAGAACCGCATGCCAGGGAGCGCGAGTTCACGCTGTCTTTGTTCCCGACGGCGCCGGGGCAGGGCCGGCCACCGAATCCCCCCGGGACCGCTGGGGAGGCCGAGCCCGGGCCCCGCGGCGGGGCCGCCCTTCCTCCGCACGCCGCCCTCCGGCCTGGCGTCACCAGACATGGCCGCACGGCGGAGGCGCCGGCGTTCAGCCCGGCAGGCACGAAGGGACACCCGCCGCCCCCACACTGCCCCGAGCTCGGCCGCCGGCTCCGGCGGGGTCGGCCCGGCTGACAGGCGGCCGCGCCGAGGACGGGACGGCTGCGCCGAGCGCGGCAACCGGTGCCGGGGACCTGCCAAGAGAGGGCTGGGGGGAAGGACTGCGGCTCCCAGGAGGAGGGGGGCCGGCGGGTCGCGATGCCCCCCGGCCGCCCCGCCCCGCCCCGCCCCGGCTCCTCCTCAGGCCACGCTTGCCGGCGCCGCGCGGCCTCCCGGACGCCGCCCGCCCCGCTGCCCGCTCACTTGTCCCTGATGATGGTCTGGAGCTCCCGGATCTGGTCGTTCATCGGCAGCAGCTTCAGCTGCGGCCCAATCGGCGGCGAGTCGCCCTCTCCCCCGGGGATCGGCGGCGGCGGCGCTGCCGCTACGACTCCGTTGCCGCTGCTGCTGCTACTGTCCGGGCTGGGGCAGCCGCTGTCCTCGCCGGGCTCCGCGAAGCGGATCAGCCGCGACACGCCGCCAGCCGTCCCCGGTGGCTGCTCGTCCTGCGGCCGCGGGTCGAACTGCTGGTTCCGGCCGGGCATCGCCTCCATACGCCGGGACGCGCTGCGCCCCCCCCCCCGCCGCCACGCGCCTCGCCGGGCCCGCTTGCGCCGCGGCGGAGGGGGGGCGGGGCAGAGCAGCGCGCGCCGGCCTGCCCGCGTCCTATTGGCTGCCGACGCCGCCACTCAAGGCCGCGCGGGAGTGCTGGCACGGCAGGCGGGCTGTCCCTCGCGGTGCGGGGTCGTCTCGTCCCGCCGCTTTCCCGCCCTTCGCGCCTCCCTCGCCAGCCGCTCAGCTCCGCGGGGGCACGGGTTCCGCCGTCCCCCTGCGGTCCGCGGCGGGGCATCGCTCCCTGCCCGCCCGGCCGGCTTTCCCATTCGCGCAGAGCTGGATGCCGCCTCCCCGGCGCGCTGCCCGCGCGCTTGTCCGTAAGGGCCGTCTGGGGGTCCCGGAGCTGCTCGTTTAGCTGCGACCTCCCTCCACGAAGGGAATCCACTCGCCCTGCGGATGGTTCGGGCAGAGCAGAGTCCCCCCGCGGGCCACCTTGCGCCACGTGAGGAGCGAGACTGCCTCAACGAGAAGGGGAAGGACACGGGCCTTGAAACGACCATCGGTAGTTCGCTGCACAAAGCAAGAAGGGGCAAAGAAATGACCTGTTTTGAGGAACACAAAGTTCCCCCCAGGATCGGACTGTTGTGCCTTGAAGAACAGACACTAACGTCTGCAGCTAACACCCCACAGCTGCTGCATTCCAGACACTCGCCTTGCGCTGCTGCTTCAATTCAAAGAGGCCCTGAAACTCTCCAACTGGTTCTTGTTTCTGCCCGGACAAGGGTCCTCAGAACTTAAGAGTTTGTGAGGCTGAGCTGCTTTTAAGGAAAGGGAATAACCATCATGACTGCGAAGAACAAAACCTGATCGCCTCGTAGTGCTGAAAACCCGTAAACCACCGGTCAGAGCATTTACTTGGGAAGAAGTCTGGAAAAATTCAATACATCAATTATCTCTTCAACATTATGGGACTAAAACCTCCTTTGTGGAGTGTAAATGCCAAACGTTACCTCTGGTGCTCAACCAGCAGCGCACATTTCCAACTCACGTGTTTCAAATTTCCACCTTCATTCCTGACTCCAGGAACGAGCTGATAGTACCCTAATGACCGGGCAAACTCGAGCATTTCAGCCCAGGAACTAACAAACTCTGGGGACTAAAGTTCCCTTTTGCCTTTTAGGTGCCTGCAAGTAGGATTGGGCTTAAAGGGCACTGAAATGCCAACTCTAAGACAATTACACCCTCCTAAATTGTTGTTTGTTTTTTTAATCTCTGGCCAAAATATTCTTGACTCTCGATTTTGGCAGTGTGTTTCATTCCCATAGCCAGCTGCACACACGTACACATGCAACAGTCCCTGGGCAGGACACTGCCCCGCTGCTAGGAAAGCCAGAACAGATCATGGACCAGGGAACTCTCTGGTAGCAACATCTTCCCCAAACCCTATCATCTGTTGCTGGGCTCAAGTTTCTCCAGGATGAGAAAACCCCAGGGAAGAGTAAAGGCTGATGTGGACATTTCAAGTCATTCCCATTTGTTCCTAACTGCAACTCGTCTGGTCTCAACTTCAGTTTCTTTCTGCACCTGGCCAAACCTGTAACAGGTTTCCTAGTAAAAGCAGCTTCCTAAAGGCATCACGCCATTCAGGTGTTTGCATGCACATGTTCCCCAGCTCTCAGGGGATAAACACACTTTTAAAATCATTTTTACAAGCACAACTTCATGTCTTTATATAACTCTGCTACATGAAGCAGCATTTACATATAAATATACTCTGTGGAAATTTCAATTTCTCTTTGCAATTTGTAACAACCTCTCAGTACATTTACTTGCAAGTAAAAAGCTACTTAAACTAAAGACTCCAAAGTAGGGCTCATTTTGAGTCTGTGTTCATTAGCCAAGTGAGAGCTGCTCACAGCCAACACAACTTTTTTATTTGATTAGCTCTTGTAATTCATCCATTAGGCACTGTAGGTCAAGACACAACTGATTTCCTTTACTGTTACTTTACCATGAGGCTCATCTATTTCATCATCTTCCCACTGCTCTTCATTTGCCAGGAGAGGATTCTGTGCTTCGCACAAAATTCTCATCGGGAAAGAATGTCCATCGCCCTGGCTGCATGGAGAAAGGCAGAGAGTTCCAGTTAACTGTTACCGGCTTTTAGCACTGACTTGATTATTACTTACCTAGAGGCAACAGGTAAGTTTTTTTCTTCTTTGAACACTTGCTGAAGATTTTTTACAACCCCAAGATTGAATCCATTTTTATCTGGGCCATTCTGAAACACCAGAGCTGAGAAAGCCTCTGCACACAGATGGGATTTCAGAGAAAAAGGAAAGATAATCAATACCAAAGACTCCCAAGTAGGATTGTGCATGTTGTAGCTACCTAACGACAACACGATTTAATGTTTAATTGCCTTATTCATTAATGATATAATGAGCAGGTGTTATGAAACAAACAAAAGCAAATAGACCCGTTGTTATGGTGAGACACAACATTAAGACTAGGAGGAGAACCTGCCTCGTGCCCCAGGGAAAGCAGCAGGCACAAGGTCCCAAAGCCCATTCCTGGGCCACTGAGCATCCTAATTGCAATAGGAGCTAGTCGAGCTCCTATTGCACCTCTTGCAGTGATGCCAGACCACCTGGCCCTGCAGCTAGAGCAATCAGGCAGCTTTAGAGCTGAGCACAGAGGGCTGGGGAAGCTTAAAAGCCAAGTGGGACCTCACACAGAGAAGAAACCCGGGTTTCCTCCTGCAGTAGAGGAGCCAAGTGCCAGGGATCCTCATCTGCATCCCAGATGTATGGATGTGGGGACTTCCAATGAAAAAAGGGCTCCTTGGCCCTTGTGTGCCCCAGGTACGCAGCCACAGAGCTCAAGTCTCTGCGCCTGCTTTGGTGTAAGAAACAATTCCTGCTGGCCCCATGAGCATCTTGGGGCTGTAGGCAAGTGGTCAGCCAACAGAAATCCAGTGAAGGATGCAGGGCCAAGGCAAGTTACTAAACACAGTCATACAGGTTAGCAGCAGAGGGGACAGAAGAAGCTGGAGACCAAAGGGCAGCCAATTTTTTTTTGTTTCATTAAGCTTCAGTTATACAAAACACTTTCATAGAATCACAGAATCAGAGGGGTTGAAAGGGACCTCGAGAGCTCATCGAGTCCAACTCCCCTGCCAAAGCAGTCTCCGTAGCTCATATTGCACAGGTCAGCGTCCAAACAGGTCTGGATCTCCAGAGATGGAGAGTCCACACCCCCCTGGGCAGCCTGTCCCAGGGCTCTGTCACTCTCACTGTGTAAAAGTTCTTCCGCATGTTGGTGCAGAACTTCCTATACTCTAACTTGCAGCCATTGCCCCTTGTCCTGTCTCCACAGCGCACTGAAAAGGGGCTGGCCATTTCCCCCTGCATCCCATACTTAAGATATTGATAAACATTAATATGATCCTCTCTTAGTCTTCTTTTCTCCAGGCTGAACAGCCCCAGCTCACTCAGCCCTTAATCATCTCCGTAGCCTCCTCTGGAGCCCAGAACTGGACACAATACTCCAGGTGGGGCCTGGCCAGGGAAGAGTAGAGGGGGAGGATCATTTCCTTGGACCTGATGGCCACACTCCTCTCGATGCACCCCAGGATCCCATTTATTTCATCAATAAATGGCTCCCCTTAGTGGCCAAAATGAAATACAACTAAATTCTTTTTTGTTTCCCCTTGAAGATCTTCACATACAAAAATAATAAACCAAAAATTGCTGAAAGTACTTGTCACTGGAAGTTAAGTTTATTACAGTATTAGAATCATATTAAGCACCTTTGGCTTCCATGTGCAGGGGCTTTTAGTTCTGCTAAGCTGCTGCTATTGTTTCTCACTGCCAACTCAGGAGCTGTCGCAAATAGGTGATTTAGATCACCTAAAGAACCACTGTGAAAGGTACTGGCAAAAGTGACTTTAAGATGATGATGATGATGATGTAAAAGTGCTTCTTAACAAAGTCGGATGGCAAGGTTTATTCTGTTACTGCACAGCACTGTCATTTGAGCAGTGTTTCAAAACTAGGAAGGCAGAAGTCAAAGTTACCAGGAGAAAATTAAAGTTACAAAGGCATAATCAATGTTACCAAGAATTGGCCACCTACCTCCACCTGCCCTGGGTAAAAGGTTTCTCAGCCTCCAGGAGGAACCTTGTGAGGCATCACACTCCATGCTGGACCAGTCAGTCCACTTTACCCACTCATAGAGTGGCAGCAGTCATCTCTTACCTCTATTTCATAAATGTTTGTCAAAGATATAAATTCTAAAGTTGATTATTTGCTTAGTTGATGATAATGGAATATTAAAATTACATGTTTCCATCAAATACCACATACCCACTTGATGGTGTGAGTATATACATAAATATGTAATACCAGTTTTTTCAGTGCAGCTAGTTTTCTCACATCATGTTAATTCTAGTTATCCTAAGTGAGGAGATACCCAGTGTCCTATCACATTTCCAGCATGACAATTAATTATTTGCAGCTATTTATTTATCTGTAACTTTCCTGTATTTAATTTTTGACCCTATTCCACTACTCCTTCTCTCTACCATCACTGTTAGTTTCTCACCCTTATTAAATGTTTACAGCATGGAGTACAGATACCCATTCATTATCTGTAAACAAAGCTGCTAGCATTCAGCACTTTTAATCCCTTTTTTTTCAGCATTAATCGCCTCCTCTCCACCTGTCTGCTGATGTGGTTTTTTATATCAGTGTACAATGAATGACAGATCATCATCTCCAATATTCCATCAGAACGCTAAAGAGCCCTCTTTGTATTTCGTGACAGGAATACATCTATTTCTTATGCAGTCAGTGCTTGCTTCAGAACTTTGAAGCTGTTGTATATAGACAAAAATGAATGCTAGTCTCTGCTGTAGCAGAGAGTGCATGTTTTCCATCTTCGATTTTCAGGTCTTACTGGAAATATGTAACAGCTTCTGACGCTGATACAGTGTACAGGCATACAGAACCTGCTCTTCTCCCTGTATTTAATGAAGATATGGCAGTAATAATACAGCTGTCTCTGAATGGTATTGTGAGGTTTAACAATACCATTTGTGGAGTGGTTTTGTACATCTCCATTAGAGAGTCGTAGGAGCTATGTCAAACCCCACGACACTACAAGTCAGGGTTTGTTTATCCATGCGTGGGATATTCCATATCGTGCATGTCCAAAGAGCTTGATACCATGGAAATACTGGGCACGTATGATATGGCTGAGAGCCTGTGCTGCAGCTCGGATCAGTCCCTGCCTACATAAGCCCTGTGTATGAAGGCTAGCTCAGCAACGCATGCGGAAACACTGCAGAAATGCTGAGAATGACTCGAGGGGTGCTGGGGTGTTGGCCAGCCTGGCTCTCCAGGCTGTCCCATGCAAAGAGCCATAACAATTAGCACATTTTTCCCCGGTCCAGCTTCCGTGTTGAAAAGGCCATGCGGCAGGAAGCGGATGTATGGAAGGCGTAAGCCTAGAATTTCTGTTTATCCTTCCGAGCGATGCCGCTGGGCGGCACTGTTCAAACCCTGCCGCGGTAAATGCGGTAGTGGTGAAGAATTAGGTGAGTGACGGAGAAATGTCACCTCTTGTCAGCGAATCCTGGTCAGAGGCAAAGTTGCGTATCAAGCGCGGGTTAGAGGAAGCCCCCCTCATTAGAAACCGGCTTTAAGCCAATTGTCCTCTCCCTTTCTGTCTGTCTTTCTGCCCTGCGAATGAGCTTACTGCTCTGCTTCAAGGCAAAGAGCATCAGTGGTCAAGCTCTGACAGCTTTGAAATCTTTGTGCAATTAAAAGTGCCACACAGTGACGGCTTCCTCATGGCTCTGTGTGGCGATCTGGTGAGCATGTACAGGCCATTGTGAGCGCAATCCACGCCATACCTCTGGCTTCCTAGATTGGTGCTTACTTAGGAACCAAGCTGTGTTAGCCGGGAACCACATCTGAGCTGTGATCGTGCCGGCATTCACCCAAATTCTCTGGGCCATGCCACACACCAGCAGGTCACACCTTCCCCTCGTGGCTGTGGGAGCCAGGGCCTCTGCCCAGCCGAAGGAACCACAGGGCAGCAGGATCCACGGGGCTGCTGGCCGATGTGAGTGATGCTTGCAGGTGCGTGGGTTGGGCTTGAGGCACCCCCCCCATATTTCAGCAGCCCCAATTTCCCACCAAGGCCGCCTTTACTCGTACAGTCACAGCAAAACCACCCGGGGAGGGGACAGCTCGAGACGGGTTTGGCTGCGCCCGCCTCAGGCCGGGCAGAGCGAGGGCTCTGCGGGGCGGGAGCGCTGAGGGGACGCTGCCATGGCGACCTGCCCCGCCTGCTCCTCAGGGCGGCCGGGCAGCGAGCAGGGCTCCGCCCGCCTCGCCGCTCCTCCTAGCGAGTCCGCCGCCGTCCCACAATCCTCTCTTGCCCGGCCCTCACAATATGGCGCTGCTGGGGGCTCCACGGAGCCTGGCGGTAGCTGCTTCTTTCAAGCGGCGGCTGCTCGCCCTCGCCTTGCTGCGGCCTCCGGCGGCCGCCGCCTGCGCGTACGGCTGGCCTGCGGGGAGCGGGCGGCAGCGGGTTCACGCCGCTCCGGGCAGCGCTCAGGTGCGTGTGGGCGCCGGTCCCGGCCAAGGGCGGGCGACGGAGGGCGCCGGGCTGAGGAGGGGCGCCGGGCCCCGGGGCGCTGCCCCCGCCGGCTCTGCGCGGACGGCCCGTTTCGTCCTTGCCTTGCGCGGTCGCTGTGTCTCGGGGGGCGGTGGGGGTCCCTGCGGGGGGGGCGGCTGGCGCCTCGCTCCCGGAAGCCGCCGTGCTGTTAGCCCCGCCGGGGCAGCCCCCGGCAGCGCTGTGGCGGCGCGGAGCTCCCCGGCAGCCCGCGCCGGGTGTGGGGGAGGCGCTGCCAAAGTCCTGGGCAAGTTGGGGCCCGGGCCCCTTCTGCCTCGCCTGCCCCCGCGGTGCCCGTGTTGGCTCCCGTAGGTCGGCACTGTCTCCTGGGAGCGAGTTCGTGCCTCCTGTTTTAGTTTCAGATATTTAATTATTTTGCGGTGTTTATACGCTAATGAGGGCTGTAAATGTTTTTAATGGGCATATCCTGAAAGCTTTCCTGTGTGGTAAAGGAATCGAAGACGTGCGCCTGCTTTTCCATTTAAAACCAGTGCAAACTCGCTTGCTGCGGCCTGAAGGTGCGTGCTCCGCAGGCACCTGGAGAAGGGTTTCTGGAGCAGGGCCTTCCCGGGGGGGCTTGCCTAATGGGACGTGGCTGTACCAGCAGCACGGTGCTAAAATCACTTTAGTGAGGAAAACCAACTGTAAAGCCCCAGTTCTGCTTCGTGACAGAGTAGCTCTGCCAGTGCCTCTCACAGCTCAGGCTGGGGGGTGGTAGAGCCATAGCTTGAAGTGGTAGAGGGAAGGAAAAGCTGAAATAAGGAAGGAAAAATGAAATTTGACCATAAAGGCAAAGTAACTAACCATTGGGGTTTTGGACAAATACTACTTCAAACACTTGCCTGTCATCCTCCTCTTCTTTGTACTTGTGCAGTGCTCAGTTCCTTCGTTATGTTTCATGTTGGTTTTAAGCACTTTTTTTAAGATTACAATTAAGTGTAAGCTTAATTGCATTATAATGCAGCATAGGTATCTTCTGTGGCACTTGGTACAGTGAGGTTTGAGTACAGTAGTGTTCATGTGCCATTGCAGCACAGGGCCATGCCTGTCTTCTTTCGCATTTACATTTTTCAGTGGTTTTGGTTAGAGTCGTGTTTTTCTGTAACAGTTTTATCCTGGAGAGGAAAACAGCTAAATTTATTGAGGGGGGCAGGAAGGGAGGGAGTGAAACGGGGTCATAAATACTGTGGAGCTGTGATCTGACTCCATTTCTTCATCTTGAGATTAGTTTGTGTTTCTGTAAATGTAGCTCCTTCGGTTCACCCTCCTGCAGCTGGAGCAGGCAGGGGTTCCCAGTGTCAGAGCTCGTGTTTGGCACGTAGGATTTCTGATGAGTAGCAGTAGGGAGACAGGGGGTGTTGGATGTTGGGCCCTGCTTCTGAAACTGAAAAGTATCCAAGCAAAGGCTGTATTTATTTTTTTTTACCTCAAGGAACCTTAGGGGTCGTTTGCAGAACAGTTTGCCTGTATCCAGAAGAAAAGCAATGTCAAATTCAATTTGATCTAAAACTTAAATGGATGGAAAACAGCATTTGACTGAAAAAGTCCAACAGCCTTTAACTAAGGATAATTATTTTATTGGGAATTCATATAAGTCAGGAAATAGACTGTGGAGTGTCTTCAGAGAGGACTTTGGCAGTCATGGGAAGCAGGGCTTGGTAAATTATTCTAAGTGTAACAGTAAAAAATAGAAGAGGCTTTTTTTTTCCTCCTTGCCTTGTTATCTTGCCCTTCCAGCTGCCACATGAGGTGACAAAGAGCATGTTTTTCTGCTCAATTTAATAATAGTCCTTGCTCTGGCAATGGTTCTAAGAGAAATTTCAGGTATTTTTGTTAAATTTATTTATACATTGCTTTTTCTTTTTTTTTTCTTTCCAGTCTGTCCTGTAAAATTACACTGATGTTTATTGTCCAGATGTTTCTTGTGTCCATGTGCATTGCCAGATTCTCTTCTCTAAACTTGGTGGTGTCAGTCATGGGACCTGATAATCAGCGTTCTCCGTTAGTCAGCAGTGTTACTGACAGATACGTGCTTAGCAAAGGAGTGTTTGAAGTTCCTTGAGCAGTGCTTGTGTAGTAGCAGTGCTGTGGCATGTGCTGGGGTGCAGGCTATGATGCCATTGGAACTCAGCAAAATTAACAGTGGGACTTGTAGGGAAGAACAACCCCAGGTACCAGTATAGGTTTGGGCCAGACCTATTGGAGAGCAGCATAGAGAGAGGGACCTGGAGGTCCTGGGGGACAGCAGGGTGACCATGACCAGCAATGTGCCCTCATGGCTAAGAAGGCCAATGTTATCCTGGGGTGTATCAGAAAGGGGGTGGTTAGTAGATCAGGAGAGGTCCTTCTCCCCCTCTGCTCTTAACTGGTGAGACCCCACCTGGGATATTGTGTCCAGTTCTGAGCCTCTCAGCTCAAGAAGGACACAGAACTCCTTGAAAGAGCCCAGCGCAGGGACACTGAGATGATGAAGGGAGTGGAACCACTTCCTGATGAGGAGAGGCTGAGGGAGCTGGGCCTCTTTAGCTTGGAGAAGAGGAGGCTGAGGGGTGACCTCATTAATGTCTATAAAGATGTAAAGGGTGAGAGTCAGGAGGATGGAGCCAGGCTCTGCTCAGGGATGGCAGCGACAGGACAAGGGGCAGCAGGTGGGAGCTGGAGCAGAGGAGGTTCCATGGGAATGTCAGGAGGAACATTTTCCCTGTGAGGGTGATGGACCCCTGTGACAGGCTGCCCAGGGAGGCTGTGGACTCTCCTTCTCTGGAGACATTCAAACCCCACCTGGATGCATTCCTGTGTGATCTAGTCTGGGTGATCCTGCTCTGGCAGGGGGATTGGACTAGATGATCTTTCAAAGTCCATTCTGACTCCTAACTGTGATTCTGGGACTTGAATGCTACCCAGCTCCTTGAATCCTACCTTGCTGCAGTTAGTTTTAAAAGGAAAAAACCAAACTACCCCCATTAGATGAGTGCGGTATGTCTGGAACAGTGTGTAACATAGTCTAGAGAGAAGCTTCTAAGTATGGATTTGACCTTGTGCAAATGTGTTTAATCCCTGTTATTTGTTTGCATTTATAGTATTTACACTGCTACCAACAGTCATGACACTCCAGCAGTATGACTTTTATGTGCAATCAGGACTAGACATCTGTTTCATCCTTTAGAGTGTATAGAATCATACCCAAAAATACATTAAAAGATCATAATGGTGCCGGGAAGTTAGGAAATACCAGAATTAAAGTTCCCTGCATTGTTTAAGTTCAGTATGAAGCAGGACTTGCTCCTGCTCCTTCAAAGCAATAACTTGCTACTTTTACCTGTCACAGTAAGGTTGGTGTATGCCTTGCCTTTGTAGTCTTGTATCTGTTGGGAAAGAGTTGTAGTTAGTGAGGGGAGTCCCGAGCCTGCTGCAAGATGGCATGGGGGAGGGCGGGGGAGAGGGAGGTGGCAGCAGACACTGCTCATTTGGACAGCTCTGGTAATAGTACCATGATGGCTGGATTTACCAGTGAAGTAAATGGCTCACCTTGATTAATTCTTTATTTCTTTGCTGAGGCTTGGGTTTTAGCCGGAGCTTGTGAGATGATCAAAACCAGGCTCAAGATTGAAAATAAGAACTTAAATTTTTTGGGATACCTTGTGCAGATCTTTCCATCTCTTTTGATGTTTCCATCTGCTAACCCTGCAACAGTTCATAGGCTGATGCAGAGAATGAGGCCTGATCTGCTGGTGTGGAACAGAGAACTCTCTCTGATGTTGCTTGTCTCGTGTGTCAGTCAGAAGTGAACTTTGGGTCAAAGGATATGAGTTACTGGTAAAATACTTTAATGATGCTCTAGGACTACACTCCAGAACAGTAATTACCTTCTTTACAATAGCCACTGGAGCATCAGTTGTCTACTCACAGGTACTAGGAGTATGCAACAACAGCAAAAAAACATTCAGAGTTAAATTCCTGGTTGTTTCTTTTCTTGCAAGGCCAAGCAGGAGGGAGTGGTACTGCTCAGGAGGGAATCACAGAACGGTCAGAGCTGGGAGGGACTTTAAAGATTGTCAATTCCCAACCCCCTGCCATGGGCAGGGACACCTCTCACTAGACCAGGATGCTCAAGGCCCTGTCCAACCCAGACTTGAACACGTCCAGTGAGGGGGCAGCCACCACCTCCCTGGGCACCCTGTGCCAACACCGTGCCACCCTTGTAGTGAGGAACTTTTTCCTTATATCTGATCTAAATCTACTCCCTTCCAATTTAAACCCATTCCTCCTCATCCTATTGCTCCAGGCCGTTCTAAACAGTCCCTCCCCAGTCCTAGTTCCAGACGGGCTCTCTTAAGGGAAGCCAAAGCATGGTGAACAGTGGTTCATCAGCCCCTAAACTTCTCTTTGGCACAGTGTCTTGGTCTTTTGTTAGCATTGTGTGTTTAAAGAAGTATAGGTGCTGAGGGTTCAGTATGCTGCCCATGCTCTAGGAACTCCATCTCACCTTGGGGTGAATGTAGGACTTCTTGTTATTAAGCCTCTCTCCTGGATCTTGTTTCTGGTATACGTTTTGCATTGTCATGGTTCAGTCCATCTTGCTGAATGGCTACTGATGGGTGAAGCAGGTGGGGTTGTGTTGCTGTAACCACTTTTGCTGAATTAGGGAATGCTGCTGCCTTTTCTCTTGGTTGTACAATTTAATCCCCTGTTGCACCGTACATACTTCGTGGATGCCATGATAGTGGGTGCTGCTAGGAGTGCTTACTCCTCCTTTTCTCTGTTGGTGGGAGCTTTTATCCAAAATAACCACACTTTTGTAATGATTACATTAATTTGCAGTAACTCAGGATGTGCATCTTGAAGTCCTTATCTTTTTCCACTTCGGAGACTGTTGCTGCTCATCTAGAGAGCAGATTAGTTGAGGTGGAATCCCCTGTGCTGACGTGAAGCTGTAAACTAGGGGTGTATCTATGGTCAAGTGCTTCATAAATGCAGCTCCTTCATTTAACCCAGTTTTTGGAAGCATCGGGGCAGTTAGCTCTGTGTCATTCTGATGTTTGCTCTTCCTCTGTATGTCATGCCATATAATGGAAATGCAAGGTTTGTGGTGCCTTGTGGGCGAATGAGCTTCCTTAAAAAGGACCAACTAAATTGTATTAGGGCAAGAGCAAAGGAATGTTTAAGGCAGGGTATAAAATCTGATGCTGCTGCTGCTCTTTATCAAGGTTAAAAATCCCCTTTTCCGTGATCACGTTGGTTTAGGTTGTTTTTCCTTTTTGACATATGCCCTTTGCCTGGGGCTGGTGAGCAGTTGTTCTGCTGTTCTGCTCTGTCTTAGTGATTTTTATGCAGTGTGAGGTGTACGTTTAAGATTGCAAGAGAGCAGTGAAAGATGTAATGCTAAATGTGTCTAAGGTGATGTGACACCCTCATTGCTAACTGAGAGGTCCCTGTTTTGCCCCCCCCCGGGGAAGCACTGCCAGCTAGTCCCAGGCAAAGAAAAGCTCCTTTGAAACTCTAAGGGTAAATGAATTGCTTTCAGCTGGGCACATAACGCATGCTGCAGCTGTGCCTGGCAGTGTGGCTGTTAAAGGTGCACTGACGGGTATGTGAATATTTGGTACCTTGTGTCATGCCTACCTAAAACTTGTGGTCCCCTGTGCTCTCATATCTGGTTGTCCCAGTGCTTCCCAGTCAGGAGCTGCAGCTTTGATTAGTTAGCCTTGTGGTCCATGAGACAAATGTGACATGAGCTGAGCTAAGGGGGAACTGGAAATGGCAGAACCTGTAAGTGGAGGAATAACAGTTTGCCATGAGAAACACAACAAAAGAGCCTTTGAAAGAAGTCAGGCAGCAACCTGGGGGGAAATTAAAATGAGAGGGAAGGGAAAACTTTGGGCTTTTATGGTACGAAAGAAATGCAGTCTGATGGGAGTGGGGATTCAGGGAAGGAAAAGGTCCGTTGTCACTTAACATTTTCAGTGGTTGAATGTAATTTATTTTACAGCTGCTCCCCACTAATTTTCTTTTTCTGTGGTCAGTTGTTAAACAAAAGCATCTCCCTTGTTTTCGTTTTATGCTTGTTTACATAAACTAGATGAATATTCTGTGAATGTGAAGTGCGTGTTCTGCATGACACCGGTTGAACTTTTGTTTTTCTCCCCCTTTTTATTCTGCAGGTTCCACCAATCTGCAAGCAAAGATCATGGCACAGTCCAGGGCGAGACTATTCAAGGCCGTTATTAGAGGCTTCAGGGGTAGGTTTAAATTGTTTTCTTCCTGCTTGCATGTTAGATGAAACTCAAGCCCTGGGAGCATCTTTCAGTTTATTCTGCTGTGTTAGTTTGTTGTTTTTTTGTTTTAAACTTCCCCATTTACAGTTTTGAAGTGCAGCAGGTTAAATGATAATTTATGTTCCTGCCCCTAGAAAAGGAGGTAACTGTGTAGAAGCTTCAGGCTGTTGCACTCTCCTCAAGAAGTGTTTCTGAATCTCTAGAAACCAATGATAATACAGTAGTTTACAAAGAAGAGTTCTTAAAAATGTGGGGTTTTGTGTGTTGATACTTAGACTTACGTTGTCAGGAGTAGAAGATACCAGTGCATAGAAAGCTGTGACTCTTCCTTGAGTATGTAGGGCCTGATTACTGCAAAATTTGGATGAGGTTGTGGAGTATCAAGAACCTGTGGAGATTCATTCTTATCATTCTGAGTGCTAGGGTGGCAGGCGCTTGTTCCTAAGAGGTCTGCTTGCTGTTACACTGATGGAAGCATAAGCAAGATGCGATATTTACTGTTCGTGGAATAATTATGACACATTTCTCAGCAACACACTGCTTGAATGAAGCTAAGCAATGTATTTGTCTTGATTTTGTGGTTTTTTAATTATTAAACAACCCCACTCATAGAACTGACTTAAGCAGCTAAAATCTTTTGAAGACCATTGGGACTTCAAAGCATAAAATCCATTTAGATTGGGTTTTTTTAATAATATTTTTCTTTAAAATATGGAAAGTGAAATATTGATTTGGGAAACCCTGAGGTCTGCTATCAAACCATAGACATAAACAGAGATTCCTGAAGAGCTTTTACATCACTTGAACACAGGTTCTGCCAGCACATAGCAGATCTTTTTCACAAAATGCAGACTTTATTTGTAAAGCTTTAACACATCCATTGTTTGTGGCAGGCACTTTGAAATTCAACTTGGAGAAATGCCTAGTAGTAGTGAGTTGTTGTTTTTCAGTACATCTACGTGCACAAAGAAACTCAGAAAATTTTCTCCTTATTCAGTGGGGAATCCTGGCCACACTTTAGAAGTGTTTGTTTTTAAAAAGCAGGTTCTTTTTCTGTATGTACTGGGAATAGACCAGGTTAACATGTACCTGTTGGATGGCACTAGTAGGCCATTCTCATCTGGATAGGAAAGAGCGGTGTGAAGAGGATTTATCTATTTATTTTGCCTTCAAGTAAAGTTAATCTTTGTGTACATGGAAAGTGTGGGACTGGTTAAGTGTGTTCCAGTTTATATATAAATGGGCCCAAGTGTTGTTATTCTCTGAAACTTCAATTTTAGTCCACTTCTGGTTCTTAGGTGTCCTTTCAACTGAAATATTTAAGGCTCTGTTACCTTTACCTCTTGGAACATGCTCTTTACTGCAAGATTTATAGCCCCTTTCTTGTTTCCTTAAGCAAGGCAAGGTTTTTAGAGGGCACTGGTATCTTTTATTAAAGCAAATTGATACAGTTGGAGGATGAGGGAGGGAAAACAGACTGGTAGTTCTTCTTTCTGTTGGCTTTTACGTGCATGTATCCTGAGGTTCCTGTAAATTGCCTTTTCATTTTCACACAGATCCTCCCAAGGTGGCAACTGATAGAAAAGAGAATGTGTTGGCATGGTCATGCAGGTGGAGGGCTTCACACAGATCCAAAGGAAGGGGTAAAATAATGCTTAATTAGTATTGCTTTTTAAATGAAAAATGTTATCACCTTCTCCCCCCCCCAAAAGAAGGCTGAAGACCTCAAGCAACAATTTGAGCAAAACTATTGGTATATATGTGAATACTGTAGCAGAGTAGGTACTGTTTAATTGTTGATGTAGGCATACCAGTCCTTAAATCACTAAATGTTTGTAATAACATTTGTCATACTTAAACAGGTATTAAAATGTTTCAGTTGTTTTATGAAAACAACAATCTTAGTGTCTCTCACTGCTTTGAAATTGGCCTGTGTTATGTTAGAGGCTTTTTGATGGAAATTATGTTCTATTGTAATTGACTGTTGGGTTTTTTTAAAAAAATTTTGTTTGTGACTGATATTCCCCTGGGACTTGACATTTGAGAGCGTAAAAATCAGCTTGTGGGTACAAGGCAGTGCACTGGTTGGTAAAATTGCACTTGAAGTGGTGGGGGGAGAAGTAAGTAAACTATTTTTTTTTTCTTGGGTTTAATGTTCATGCATCTGAGATTTTGACTGTTTATATTCAGGAAGCACGTGTTAAAATAATTGATAGGTATGTAAGGAGAAGCAGTGTCTTTTATTAGACCAAGTGATCACAGTTAGAAAATGAGGCAAGCTTTGGTTAAAACAGCACAATATAAAGTTGACATGATTAAAATTGCAAACTCAAAACTGCTGAGTTTAGGTAACCTTCATTTTCTCACTTCCTGTGCATGCATACTGATGCTTTGTGTTTTTGCAGAACAACTCTGTGTGATGATTACAACTTGTTTAAACTTGGGTGAGATTGTCCTAAAACTACTGAAGGCCACAGTGATGACAAGCTAAAATTTCAGTGCAGAATTCATGTCTTTCAGGGCTGGTTTGCACATGCTTAAGTGTAATGATGCCTTTCTTGCAGCCTCATTTCTATAGAAACTGGGATTTCCCCTTACATTTTGATCTGAAAGTTGTCCCTTCATTGAATCCAAACAGAAGGGAGGAGAGAGGCTACCAGAACTTATGCTTTGTTAGTAAGAGGGAATTTTGTAACCTGAAGTAAAGGCAGCTTGTTTTAGCAAACATCTGTGATCTCTTTCTGCCTAAGGTACAGGGGAAAATAGTAATTGGACATCAGTCAGTTGTGCTGCTGGCTCTGCAGGTAACAATAACTTCAGACTCATTTTAAGACCCACCTTGCATGGGGTGCAGGCTCCTTCAGAGGTTGCCTAAGCAAAACAGACTTCAAAGTTAGCAGACTGTCTTTCTCTGTGTTTACCCTAGCTAGATCTGTTAAGGAATATAATTACTGTGTATTGCATAACAGCTGTAACAGGAGGAGGGTATCATCCCCTGTGTTGTCACTTGGGTGATCACACATTTGTTGGGCTTAACTCTTTGTTTTGGGGGGTTTTCCCCACTACTGGTAAGTAGCCTTTTTCCCTGCCACCATTTCGCTCCTTACTGTTCAGTTTGCCTTCTGCAGAGGATGAATAGCTTTAAGACTATACTTGGGTTTTTCCCTCTAAAATTTGGAAGGGAAATAGAAGCTTGAGTTTGACATTTATTTAAGCTGCTAAGGGAATCCTACCTCCTTCCTCACCTGGGCGCTTAGCTCTGAGTCTGTGCAGTCAGATAGATAGTGAGCTTATGTGAAGTGGTCTAGCTGGAAAAGAAGGTGTCTGACTGGTGGGAACACCCCCTCCCTTCCCAAACAGCTGCTGCTGCTCACTCGATGCAAGATGCAGATCACAGACTGAGTTGATCTAAATGCCTCCTGGTTTAAAAAGAACAGGTTCTGTTCTCAGTGCTGCTTTTCTTACCCTGCTGGATTTGGAGGTTTATCTGACCATCTACTGAGACAGAACCCTGCAGCAAACACTGCAGAGTTTATTCTGACAGTTCCATAAATGGAATCAGTTTAAGGTGTTTCATGGGCTCCAGAGGTGTTGTGAGAAAGGAACTAGTACTGTACAACTGAGTGCTGCAAAGGGAGGGAAGAGCTGGGGAGGGAGCAGGCTGTTAGTAGTTTGCAGAAAACCCTCGTGCAGATGTAAGACAGCTTGTGCTAGTACAATAAAGAGGATAATACAGCTTTGAGTGAGCACACAGTAGCTGGGACCAGGTCTTTTTTCCCCCCTTCATCAGCAATGACAGCTTAAATGCAAGTCAAACTACCACTTTCTTCCATCACACTTCTGATAGCTCGTTGTCCTGGTGCAGGCTTTATCCATAAAGCCACAGGGTCAGCCCAGCGAATGCTTTGCAGTGCTCAATCTTGGACATTGTAAAGAGGAACGGTGACTTTCTTTTTTCTCCTCCTTAGGTATTTCAAAAGGTTCAGAACCTGGATGGGCTGGGTGGGGGCCAGGAGGGTGGTCAGTGCTCATTCCATTGCGGATCGCCTTCAGTATTTGTGGTGTGTCTGAAAACCATGCTGCATTCAAAAGGAAAAAAAGGTTTTTCTTCCTTGCTATATTAGATTTATAATACTTTTCTTTCTGCTCCTCCTATTTCTGTAGAAATAAGCCTTGAAGAACATATAAAACATTACAGCCACTTAAAAGGAGGTAAAATAAATGCCTCTCAACCTTTTTATATACCTCAGAGAATCACAAAAGGGCCTGAGTCTATTAAACAGATTGCTCATTTTCATTCTTAATGTTGCCACTTGCGTATTTAAACCATTTTCAACGCATGTTTCTGTACAACAGTGACATTTATTTCATGGTAAACTTTGATGTAATGTGTGTGCATTCTGCAGCCCTTTGATATTTCTTCTTGTGCCTTTGCAAGGCCTTTGGCAAATGACTGGCTGCCTTCTGACTCTCTTCCTGAATGGATTTACTTCTGTCATCATTCAAGCCATGAAGAAATAGAAATAATTTCCTTGTTTGCAGCCAGAGTATTTTGTTCTCTTTAATAGCTTTTCTGTGCAAAGCCTGGCTAGCCAATAGCAACGTGTAATTAGAACTGCTCTGCTTGGACTAGTATCTCTTGTGCTAATGCAGTACCATTTTTGTAACTTCCTTTAAACCTCTAAGTGGTGATCAAACATTTTCCAACTATTTGAACTGCTATTTATGTGTATCCTTAGCTCCAGTGGAGACATCTGTGTGTATGCTGCAGCAGATACCTCCGTTCCCTGAATGAGTAGGGCACAACAGAAACAGTTCTGTGTCCTCTCTTCACTTACAAATCGGTACAGCCATTGTCTAGAAGTCGTTTGAGATATGTTTGTACTGCCTAACGTTCCAGTACATTTGCAATTGTTGACAAAATGCAATCTCTTTCCCCTTTAGTTTTCTTTGAAGTTGTGTCTAGAAACACCCAGATGAATTTTCTGGTGCTGTTAAAAGCTTACATTTATAGGACTGACTTCCCTCAGTGATCTTACCTTTCTACAGAACTCTCCTTTCTGGGTTGCTCACACTGGACCTTAACGGAGACTTTACCTTCTAATTTGTATTCTCCTTAGATTTGAGGAGAGAGCATTTTAAGCTCACGTTCTCATGAGGGAAACATAAAACATAGTCTCAGACTCCCCCTTTTTAGTGACTTCTGTAATGAAAAGTCATCTCTAAAAGGTGTGGGCTCATTTTCCCTTTCCCGCCTCCTCCCAGACTACAAAACAGTGCCTGAAGCTGAAAGATTAGCTGCTACTTGCTGCCCTCCCTTCAGCTTTAGATAACCTTCCTGTCTTGAAGTTAACCCCAGGCAGCCAGCCTAGAAAAAGGAGTTGTTGGTACTTGTGCATTACTGCCTGTGCTCTTGCTCTCCATTGGGCTTCAACTAATAGATTTGATTTAGCTTGGGAGGTTAGTGGAATGTACCTCAAGCATAACTGGTACAGAAATCTATCCCTCTGTGAAATAACCTGTATTTCTGTAAAAAATACAACAACCAAACCCCCTGATATTTCTCAAGGGGGCTTGTTAACTGACTTGTTCCCTTGCTTACAGCAACATTTGAAGAAGGAAAACTTATTGAGGAATTAGTTAAAAATCGACATAATTAGTTAAGATAAGGTGTGGCCATGGGCATCTGCCTCCCAAAACCTGATTACCTGACCTTGGGGGGTATTCTGTAAAGTGGTGACTCTGGAAGCTGAGTTAAGGCCACTAGAAGAGCTGTCTTGCTGTAGCTGTGCCTTCCTTGGGCACACCCTGAAGGTCTGCCCTTTGCATTCCTGGAAACATGCCCTGAAAGACATGGGTGTAAGAAAGGTATTCATCGCTTCTCTGCAGAGCTGATAAGATGACTGAGGCCTGTGAGGCTGGTCGTGGGGAATGGTTCAGCTTCTTGTAATGCAACCAAATAATCTGACCTGAACTGTGGATTCAGTTCAGTTGACATACATCACTGGAATTGTTCGGTTTCACAGATCCGTTTGAGTTGCTACAATGCTGATGGGTTTTTTAATGCTGTATTTAAACGGTAGATAATGTCAGGACAAGGGGGAATGGAGTAAAGCTAAAGGAAGGAAGGTTTAAATTAGATATTAGGGGGAAGTTTTTTACAGAGAGAGTGGTGAGGGTCTGGAATGGGCTGCCTAGAGAGGGGGTGGGTACCCCCATCCCTGGAGGTGTTCAAGGCCAGGTTGGATGGCACCCTGGGCAACCTTGTGTAGATCCAGGCCTGGAGGCTGGTGGCCCTGCCTCTGGCCAGGGGGGTTGGAACTCTTGTGATCCTTGGGGTCCCTTCCAACCTAGACCATTCTATTATTCTATGATTCTAGTCTTTATTCTCACAAAATGCTTTCTAAACTAGTTAGGTTTATTGTAGACCCTCCAGATTACCTTCTTGCCTTAGTTTTTTTGTTACTTCATTTTTTTTTTAAATTCTTTGCTTTTTCCTTCCCATTGTTTTTGCATGATTTTAAAAAAGCTTCCAGAAATACCAAACCCTTGCCTTCTGTACCAAAATCTTGAGAAGATAAATAAAGAGGGGTCAGTTTATTTGTTCTGTGAAGTATTTCTGCTGAGGTGAATTGTTGTTTTCTCTGTATTCCATTTGCAGCTAGCTCTGCTTGCACTCCCGAGTACGTGTGAATTAAGAACAATTCATCTGTTTTAGCAGCGTGTCATGGATATAAACGTAAAAACTTACAGCTTGGCATTTTAATATGCAGCCCCAGTCTCAAACACTGGGAAGTGTCTGTTGCCTATCAAATAAAATACAGCAGTGATCCAAATGTATAAAATTCGTCTTCTTTATACCGCAGCTTGGCTTCCTGGGGTCTCTTTTATAACAGGATGTGTTTGTTTCTTCTTTCCAACAGCTGAAAGAGATAGATGCCAAAAAGATTATTAGAGCAATGTTGTCTTACGTGTGGCCCAAAGACAGACCAGACCTGCGAGCCAGAGTAGCCATATCTCTGGGGTTTTTAGCAAGTGCAAAGGTAAGAACAGATACTTTGTTGTACTGTGATACTTCCTGTTCACCTGGAGTTTGTACACAGAATAATTTTCTTTCTTTATTAAAGGGCTTTTACGCTCCTCAGATGCCTCTTTCCTGTATGAGGAGCAGTAGCAGCATGGATTTTGTGACTGTGTTGGATGTATGTGATATGCGTGTGTGTTGGAGGAGGTGGTGATGATGATGATGACCAGAACTTCTATTTCTGTGGCTCATTAGCTTTGTCCAGGCTTTTCCATTGCTAATTAATCACTGACCTCATAACTTAAGGGAAATGTGAGTTAAGGTTGCCTACAGATCTCTTCTTGGGTGGTGCTGTGTCTGTCAAACAGATACATGTGTCTGTGTCCATCTTTAGCTCTGAATTTAAACAGTGTGGTGGTATCTACTCAGAAGTCTTACCATGCTGTGGAAAAGCAGATTTGAGCTCCAGTCTCTGATATTTCTCTGTGATATGGCAGTAGAATTGTTTCAGGGATTCCTTTGTTGTCCTAGTGTGAAAGGTGCTAATTTATTTTTTATATTGAATCATGCTTTTGTTCAAAGGACTTTTCTTGTAGTGTTTTGAGCATGAAATGGACAGCTGCTCTTACCATTACTTCACTGTGTAAAGTGATTTGTTATGTTCTTGCCTGAATCAAAATTAGTGTTTATTGGTTCTTCGAAGGAAATGGGTGTGGAAAAGCATTCTACAGGGTAATGGAGGATAGAATTCAAATTTTGTGCAAACCTTGTGCAAATAGCTGAAAAGAGCAAATATTAGCTTTGTGCAAAAGAATCTTTTGCTTTTGGAAAAAAAACCTAAAAAAATTGATTGCAAGTAAACTGTGCAAGTATCGTTGAGACATATGGCTCAACTGGCTTCCTTCAAAGTATGGCACTTTAACCAGACAGAAAGCTAATATTAGTATCTTGCTGGGACAAGCTGAAGTAGGTGCTACTTAGCTAAGAGTCTTAGCACTGGAGCTAGTTGCACTGGCAATTTATTAGCATGCAGCAGCATCCCTATGGTATGGAAAAAGAGAAGGAACAAAATGTGGTGACGAGTACTTGGAAGAGAAATGGGCTCGTTTATTTGAGCTGAAGAGGAAAGCCAATCGTCTGGTCTACAGCTCTTTCTCATGAGCAATCTTTTGCATGCTAGCTGGTACTGTCTGCAGTAGATACTTAGTGTGTGCTGCTGTTGGGGATGTGGCTGATAACGCAGGTGACAGCATGTGGAGTGCAGCGTGTCTGTACAAGTGAACTACTACCCCTTCTGTCTGCCTGTGTGAAATAAGCAGCAATGCTTTCCACTATGTGGAAAACATTTTTGGATTCTGCCTGTATGCTGTGCAGCTGCCCTCTCTGTAATAATTATCTGATTATATTCTTGGTTTGTCACTGTTTTGTGATGTATATTTAAGGATACCCCACTTACCAGATGGATATGAAAATTCTCCTAACTCGGTTTCTTTTTAAAGCCTCTTATTAGTAATGTGGATGACAATCTGAAGGCAGTTTTGAAATAAGTTGGAAGTATTTTTTTCTTTTTCTCTTCTGCTCTTCCACCCGCTTTCTGATCTGTTGGGTTATATGAATGTGATGGAGACTGTGAATCCAGAATCTAATCCTGCATGTGGCAGCATTGTACCTTGCTTTTTGGAGCTCTGCAGCTTTCTGGGGTGTAATGAAAACAAAATTGATGGCCCGGATGTCTGACTCTTGCAAACGGCTCAATGTTTGGTATATTACAGAGCTATTGTATTTCTACTGGGAGGGAGAGATGTTTCCCCTGGTCAGAAAACCAGATGCTTAATTGCTCTGTGGGGAAGTAACTGGATGTTTGGATTTCTCTTAAGTGGTCTCTTACATTTCCCACTTCAGATTATGTACAAGGCAGCCTGGAAGCCCTGATGTCCAGAGCAGATTACCAGAAGGAGGGAACAGAAAACCTCTCGAGCTTTGCCCAGGTTTTAGGAGATGCCTGTTAGAGCATTTTGTGAGAGAGCTTGTTTTCAAAACCCAGGATTTTGCTGTGAAAATACACAAGGCCTCTACAGGATATGTATTATGGCTGACTAGGGTGTAAAGATTTCATGCACGTGCTTTTCATAGCTCTGCTTCCTTAACGGTTTGTTCCATTTCTGATAGACCACACAAGCGGTTGGTTCAACTTTCTCTGCTCTGCAGTTGTGTCAGCACGAGAATGCCAGCTTAACTTTCTCCTCTGAGTCCTGGCACGATTTCTTTGTTCACTGTGAACCTGTCTGCATCGGAAGGCTTTACATCCTTGTGAAGGATTTACATTCTTCCCATGGATTTTGTCTAATGTCTGCTTGTTCCTGCAGGTTTTGCACAGGCCACTGTATGGTCTCAGTGACTGCTTGCTACTAGTCACACTCCCCTTAAGAATTTATTTTTTTTTAAAGCCATTTGGCCAGGTCAGTCTGAGTTTTTTGAGGGTTTCTATCTCTGTACTGCTAAAAAAACATTCAGTTAGAATGTCAGAAGCTGTAGGGAGGCTTTGATTTTACTTCAGGGAAACTCTGGAGAAGCCCCAGAGGAGAGGTATGCTATGGAACCCTCAGGCATGGTAAAACCCCTCATCACCCTAACCCAAATTGGTTTGTTTCTTGGCGTGGGGGAGTGCCCCTCCACTCCCTGCGGGGTTCACACTCAGTTGGATTTGGGTGGCTTACCCCCCAAACAGAGAAGCTGGAGATCGTACTTCCTCGTCCTGCTGCTTGAGAAATAATCTGACTCATTCCTTATTTCTCTTCTGGTTCAGTAAAGTTCAGTTTCAAAACCAAAGTCCATTTGGGTGCAGGTACTGAAGAGCCTGCAGGTACAGTCTCTCTCAACTCCTCTTACCAGGCCCAGTTTCCTGTCACTGAATAAATTACTGTGGTTTTTTGATTCCTTTTTGTCTACGTATAACCGCTAGTAGTGTTGTTAGCCTTCAAAGGGAGCTGTTTGTATGGCTTTTCATGATGGGGAGCTGACAGGATGGAGTCTGCTCTAGGGCTAGTAAGGTCTTTTTTTCTTTAGAAGATTTGTTGTATTATGAAACACTTTAAATTTTTATCTTAAATATTTATAGCCTATCTAGACATGTGTGATCTGAAAGATGCAGCGGGAAGATAGGTGAGAGGAGTACACAAGGCATTATCTGTGTTTTCAGACGTACAGATTAGCCTGCTCAGGTTTTACAGATTTCTTTGCTTTTTCCACGTTCCCTCTCCCATTTTTGTCATCTTGAGTGGCGTGTGTGTGTGTAGTAAATGCTGCTTTATTGTTTGGGTTTTTCACTTTTTTCTTCCATGGTGAAAGAAGAAAAAGTGCTCAGGCTTCTCACAAGTTTGATTAAACACATGAATATGACACAATCGCTTGTCATTTCCATCAGCCTGTAATGGGGTTTGGCCTCCTTGGTCACAGAACAGGTGTGTGGCATTCGTGAGCCAGAGGAATCCTTCAGGCTATCTGCATTTCTTTGGACTGCTTAAAGTTCAGGAGAAGAAATAATGTGGCTAAAGAGGCATGACGCAAGTGTTGTGCTTGTAAATTTTGTCCATGTGCAAAGATAGTGATGGGTGTCCTGATGAGTTAGGCGTGTATATGTGATCTTGGTGTTTGAGCCCTTTCCATGGGCTCAGGTGGAACTAGACCATTGCATCCAACCTGTGAAGCTGTCAGCTTTCTGAGAAGTTTCAGGTGAAAAGTATCTTTAAATTCTGGTTTTGTTTTTTCCCTGCTTACTAGCAGAAGTATGTTTCAGGTAATCTTTAAATTCAAAAGCAATGTGAATCCAAATGCTTATTCCCTCTTTTGTACCACATTTTGCAGCTCCTTTGGCAGCCTTACCTCTGTAAGGGATGGAGCTTTCTGGTTTTATTTCCACAAATGGGGTTGTTGGATGTGTACGTTTATATTGGTCCAGAGATAAATTCAGTTGTCTTTGTGTCAACACTGCTCATTGAATTATTGGCAAAAGTAGAGTTCACTGTAGACCAGTTTTATCATGTTGGGGCTCAGCCTGTCACTCATTCATCATCTTTATTAAGCAAGAAATACTGGGAAGAGCAAAATGAAAGATAAGACTGTTTGCCTTAAAAGTAGTGTAGTCCCATGAGGGACTAGAGATGATGATGCACTGTCAGCTTAAAACAGTGCAGTCATTTAAAAAAATGTTTAAACTCATTTAAGCATGATGCATTGCAGGATAACGTGCTGTTAAATGTGGGCAATTGAGTTGGGATGACTCCATGGGTGCTGTGTTTGCTTTCCGATAAAATCAGGCAGGGATAAGGTATTAATTCAGAATTATAAATAGAAAATTTACTAATTCATATTGAAAGGGTCTTTTAATGGGGATTGTTGTCAAGCTTTCAGGCATTAGGAAGAGGAGGGAAACCTATCTAGATCTGTTGGTAAGACAGTTGTTTAGCAGGGAGCTTGTCATAGTGTACCTGGGTGCGCTTAAAGCTTTTTCTTCCGTGCCAGCAAATCTAGCAGATAGCTGTGAGTTTATGTGGAGGGCTGAAATCTTGCTTCCATTAATGTGAACGTGATCTGACTGACAGAACAAATTGAGTAGGAAAGGCCTGTTTCTAATAATGGCCTCTCATCTCTCTTGCTATAAACTTTGTAAGATTAACTTCATTTAAAAAAAAATAAAATACTGGGAAGCAGACAGCCTTGATTGTTAATGAAATGCAGTACTGGGCTGCCTTGTTCTCTGAGCTTTGTCCTCCAGGAGTCAGAACAGCTATAACCTGAGACCAGGCTTTAAATTTCATTTAAAACTGTATTCAGTAGAATTATATTGATGTAAAAGAAGACATTTCTTCAAAATTGTAGGCTGTTACCAGTTAAATTAATTGCAAGTAGAGAATGGCAGTTTTACAAAGCCCCTCTCTCTTTAAATGGACTCCAAGAAGTATTTGTGGTTCTATTGCTAAACTACCTGTACCTTAGCATAGTCTGCTGAAGAGTCAGTCTCCCTGCAGAGGAGGGATTCGTGAGAACCTGCAGCCAGTCTGGACGGTGTGCATTCCAAGCCCTGATTGCTACTGAGTGGTCTCTCCCTGGGAATCCTCTGCTTCCTCACATTGGTCACTGCTGCAGCACATACAGTAGTACATTTGTCTTTATTAGACCAAAATGCCACCCAAATACTGAGCTTCAGTCATTTTGAAGGGAAAGTAGGGGGTTTTGATTAGACTGAGGGTTGGTGGGGGATGTTAAATTTCAGTATCTTAAGAGTTCAGAATCTCTGTTAATGCTTCCTCAGTTCTTTGTGGGGCTTTATGCTTAAGGTTTAAGCATGTGATGGCAGCAACCTCTCCTATTTGTAATTGAAGTTACCAGACCTTATTGTGACCTGCTGCTTTGATGGTATTTGTTGGCTTCCTGCAGATAATGCTAACCTGGAGTTTTTTGTTTTGGTCTTTTTTTTTTTTTTATGGAGCTTTCCCCAGTTCCCATCTATTAAAAGGGGAGCAGTTTCCAAATGACTCTCAGGCTTGCACTGGATAAATTCCAAGAGGATGTATTTGAAGTAGGTTGTGATCTTTCAGTCTTTTTCTTTTTCTCAATCACAAACTGACTGGTAATAATCTCACCTAGATGCTTTCAGATCCCACCTGTCGCCTCTTGGAGCTGCCTGGATTATGCTGTAATGAGAATTTGGTTGTAATCTTTTTTTTTTCTTTTTTTTTTCTTTCCTGCTGTAGTGTATTTCACAGGGGAGACAGAGGAGGGAATTGGAGAAAATGGATTCCTTCCTCATTTGCATTTCCAACTTTTGCCTAGAACAGTGTTTAAAAAAATAAACATGAATTTCAAAAAAGGAGCTTTAGAAGAGTTTCTTTAATCCTATAAGAAGTATTTTCAAAGCGTGTTTCCCCTCAAAGAACCTGTCTTCCACTCCTAATGGTAATTTGTAACACCGGGAATATTTGATACCAGGATAGTTATTCTAATTACTAAAAGCCCGTCTTCCAGCTTGAATTTGGACTGAAGTTATGAAAGACTTTACCAGTCTTTTAGCTTAAAAGTAGTTTTATCCAGTTAATTTACAGCTTTCTCACTGGGCTTTCAGCTCTGACAGATGTCCCAAAGTACAGTTGGATACACAAAACATTTGGTGGAGAGAGTGGAAATACCTTTGTCAAGTATTTTAACATCTGCCATGACTATAACATGCTTGTTCCACTGCGAAAACACCTCGTACACTTTATTTTCAGAACTTCACCGTTAGAAGCAGTTGGAATTAATGAAGTCTAGCTTAACGAAGTTTGACAGCATTTTTTCTTCTGGCTGGTACAAATGAGTGATGTACCAATGGAGCATTAACGAGACATTAAAGAAAACAGAAAATTGCTACATTTTCGGTATTTTTCTCATGCTCCAGTTGCACAACTAAAAAGTCCTAAAGTTGGTCTGTTTACATATCTAGCCATGTTCCTCTTCAGATGTAGAGGAGGCCCTTGCCTGCTGACACACTGTATATTCAGCTGTGGATATGGCTTCAGTATCTGGTTTGAAAACAGAGTGTTAAAATCATTTGTAGTGTCTTGTAGACTATGGAAAGTTTCGTGCTGCTGTGCCTAAGGACAGGGTTAATGTAGTTATTAAGTTAGTGTTGCAAATGGAAGTTGTTATTTAAATATTAAGGTAGTATTAACAGAAGAACCAAAGGATAGGTGAATTTCTTTGACTTCACCGGCCCTTGGGTTTAATCCCTCTGGACTGACCCAGTGTCAGCAACATGTGGGCAACTGGTTTTGTAGCTGTAGATCTTCATAGTGTGCAGTGCCAGTATCACAAAGAGCATGCAGCCTGCAGCGCTGGCATGGTTTAGTAGCAGTGTGAGTATGCGCCAGGCAGTGCCTGCTACTTGTTTCGTGGCCTAGTTGTGCCATTGCTGCACTGAGTGCTCAGCCTCAGTGTAAGTGCTGTGGTGGTGTACAGCTCATTTAGGATCGACATAGATATTTAAAAGGAGTCGGTGAGAGAGATGGGCTAACCCTGCGTTCCCAGGAACAAAGACTTCATGGTATGGGGAATATTGTGCTTGAAGTCAAGAGCCAGCCTACCCATACTAAGTGGTCAGGAACTCAGAGTAACAGCGTGGGGATTTCAGAGACAATAGTCATGTTACTGAGATGTATGTTTTAATGTGTATGGACTGACCGGTGCTCTTATGCTTTTAGGCCATGAATATATTGGTTCCCTTCATGTTTAAATATGCAGTAGACAACCTCAACCAGGTGTCTGGAAACATACTCAACCTCGGGGATGCACCAAATACAGTGGCAACGGTGGCAACTGCTGTTCTCATTGGCTGTAAGTGTTATTCCCAAACCTGCTGGGAAGTGTAAACCTCCTTCAGTGAGGTAGTAGGATAGCAGAGCTTTAGATCTTTGCACCGCTCAGCATCTAGGATGGTTAAATTTCATAGTTAACTTCTGTGTTGATGTCTGTAAGTGTTCTGTGACCTTGCTTCTAGTATTCCAATTTAAAAAAAAATGAAGTAGTGCTTATAGAAATGATTCTTGATAATAAATCCTACCCTTTCTTATAGCCAGCTGCCAAAGAAACTGATTTAAAATGTGTACACAATGATTTATAAATGGAAAATCGCATAAAGTTTTGGACAAATTAAGTATAAACTACATTTGAACTAAAAATGTTGAAAATATATAAAGAATGAGGCTGATGTAATTTCGTGCATGAGAGGAAGTTGGAAATGTAATCATTTTCATTTTGTAAACTTTTTTTTTAGATGGCATCTCCAGAGCTGGGGCAGCGTTATTTAATGAAGCTAGAAACGCAGTATTTGGGAAAGTAGCTCAAAATTCAATCAGAAGGATAGCAAAGAATGTTTTCCTGCATCTTCATAACCTGGATTTGGCATTCCACCTGAGTAGGCAAACTGGAGCTCTGTCAAAAACCATCGACAGAGGAACAAGAGGCATCAGTTTTGTTCTTAGTGCTTTAGTATTTAATCTGGGACCTACCATGTTTGAGGTGGCACTAGTCAGTGGAATTCTGGTAAGTGTCCTTTATTCATGAGTTGGAATTGTCTCACTGAGAAATAATACATGATTTTTCTTTTACCAAAGTCTGCTGAGTATCAATAATAATGCTAATTGAATTTACTAGGTGGTTGTGAACGCAGCTATTGTAAAAGACAGCAATCCATAATTTTCAGTTATTAGTTACTCTAAATCAACTTACTTGGAGTTATTTCCACGTTTTAACACCCATCTTCAGTGTGGATAGTTGTTAATGGCTTTCTTCAGAATTGCTGAAAAAATTAAATCGGAAAGGTAAAATGTGCACCCAGCTCTCTGGGTCAATACTGAGGAAGCAGAATATAGATGTCAAAAAATGTTGTGTCTTAGTGGTTAAAGGGTAAAAGAGGAAAGATTATTGGTTCTTTTCTGAATACTGGTCCTTTCTTATCTGGAACTTAGTCAAGAAAATTATCTTTTTGGAAAATAGGCTGCTGCTTGCAGGTTTTAAACTTAATAAGCTAAATTTTAAGCTTTTATAAACCACAATTACTGTCTTTGAAATCAGGATCTTTGGATATTTATATGCTAAAATATAAGTCTCTATTATGTAGTTTAGACTAAATTAAAAACAAGGCTCTTGCTTTGTTCTCCTCTTTAGGAGGACTTAATCAAATTTGAATGTAACAACATGAGTTAGACCCCCTGTTGATAGAGGGTTAAAGTTCATAACCTTTAGAAGTTGCAAATCGAGCTGACTGCCAGCCAGCCTGCCACAATGCTTTAGTTTCCCTTCTTAAGGGTTTTCTCAAAGTAGAGCCATGTCATAAATTGTTTTGCAAGGCTATTTATTTCTTCTTCTGCGGTCTTCAGCTTGCTTTCAGAATCCACCCAGAAAAACCATGAACACCTACTTACTTGTGCAAACAGCACAAACATCAGCAACATTTATGTTTTGTAATGGCAAAACTAACTTGCCAGTATTGATCTGTACAGCAGCTCGTGGGTATCGCGTCTGACCTACATGTCTGTACCTTTCTCCTTGCTGCCTTTGTGTTTATACCTGTGTTTAGTCTGAAGCTGTTCAGAGCGGGGCCTGAGTTGGGAGGGACACTCAGGGTTCTTAGGCATAGCTGACATCCTTTTGAGCCAAAGGTTCCATTTTGAAAATCATGATGACTTTTTCTTCTCTGAACTACTCCAGTATTACAAGTGTGGTGCAGAGTTTGCTTTGGTCACCCTGGGGACACTGGGAGCCTATGCAGCGTTCACGATAGGAGTTACACAGTGGAGGTAAGGCATGCCCTCGGATTGCCCAGCGCTGTCTGGGCCTGACCTCTTGACTGGATGAAGTCTTCCTTTTGCAGGACTAAGTTCCGGATAGAGATGAACAAGGCGGATAACGACGCGGGCAATGCTGCCATCGACTCACTACTGAATTACGAGACTGTCAAGGTAAGACCAGGCTTTACTTCTGTGCTCTTTGCCTTCCTTCTGGCAGCCTACGCCATAAGCTTCATCTTTTATGGGCCTGCATATTTGGAGCAATAGCACATTTTAAAGACCATTATTCACGTGAAGAGCACTGCAGGGCATCAACAGAGCAGCATGGAAGCTGTTAGTGCAGCTTGAAATAATGTATTTAGTACTAAAGCCTGAGAATTTCCTCTCATGACCTGAATTACCCCGACCTGGTTCTGCAGAGCATTAACTTAGGGTCTGGAAGAAGCTTCTTTTTGCCTGTTGGCAGAATTGTCTCTTGAATGTCAGCTTGCAGCGTCATGTCCTCTCAAATAACTGTGCATGCTGCGATCTGTTGTGGTCCATGGCAGTGTTATGTGTACAGTCACGGTCCTTATTTTTCCTGTGTACCACAGTATTTCAATAATGAGAAATATGAAGCCCAGCGATACGATGGATTCTTGAAGACGTATGAAAATGCCTCCCTCAAGACTACCTCTACTTTAGCTCTCCTGAACTTTGGACAGAGTGCGATATTTAGCATTGGTTTAACAGCCATCATGGTGCTTGCTAGCCAGGGCATCGTTGCAGGTAACTCATCTGTCTGTAAGCTAAAATGTCTCTTTTACCTTAATTCACTTGTAACAGAGGTGTTGAAATTAACAAACTTATGGTCGATATGATGGCTCATTTTAGGAGTTTTTGCTTGAGATTTTGGGGTATTTCTGCTTCTGTGGATCTTCTACAAAGCTCCTTTCTTCTTGCCTTGTCATGTTGGCAAGCTTCCAAACTTCCCCTGGTGTGAATATACCCATGTGCTTTGTCTCCAATAATTTTATTACTGGTGTCCTTCACTTTAATTAGCAAGGACACGTTGTTAAAAGAATTGTTTCTACATGTTGGAGTTTTTCATCTATATATGTTTAACTTACTACGTGAAGTGAAACCAGCTTGTTTAGGAAGACACATTAAAGCTGAATGCAGCATTGGGTTGATGCTTTCCTAAAGCAAGGTGGGTTTAGAGTAAAAACAATGAAGCTTTAAACACTGCTAGCATCCAGGTGTGTTGAAGGGTAGACGTTTATCATGTTGACTGTCTTGCATCTGCTTTGTTCTTTTAAAGAGATGCCAGGACAGGGAAGAGTTAAATGTGAAAGGATAAGTCTGGCTGCAGTTTATGGATGTCCTTAAGGAGATCTAGGATGACCTCTCAGCAGGATGATAGAAATATGGCTTTAAATCATCTTTCTGTGCCTGTTTCAGCTGAACTGACCAAGCACTTACCTTTAGCTAATGTGTCATCCTGAGTTTTCCCTTAATCAGCATATTTGATGTTAAGCTGCCCAGAGGTTCTCACAGAGGTTTTAGCAGCTCTGTTGCACACACTGTGAAGGTCCTCATTCTTGATCGTGGCAAATTCTGTAATTGGGATTTGTCTGTAAGATTGTCATTCCCAATTCTTGCTTTCATATTATTAGTTCCTCCCCTGCTGAATTGTTTAAGCCCCTTTATGTTTCTCTCCATGGTATCTAGACTTCACAATCCGGTGTTTTCCGTGAATTTCCTGATAGGCTGCTTGTCTTATTTGCAGGTGCTATTATAGCTTTTTTTTTAAAGTGAAATCCATGCAGCCACTGTCCTGTTTCAGGCACCTTCCTATACAAAAGCTGATCTTCTGGGAACACGTATTGTTTTCTACTTAAACACCTGGCTTTAGAAATGGGATAAAAGAAATTAGACTTGATTGACTTATTTATTTGTTTTAAGTCTTTTGGTGCTTCCTAACAAAACATCCCTTCACATCTCTTTATTCTCTCACATCCATTTTGTCTTAAGGCAGCCTTTCTGTGGGAGATCTAGTAATGGTGAATGGATTGCTGTTCCAGCTTTCTCTTCCCCTAAACTTCCTGGGAACGGTCTACAGAGAGACAAGACAAGCACTTATAGATATGAATACCTTGTTTACACTTCTTAGTGTAGATACCAAAATTAAAGTAAGTAGCAGCTTATTTTCCTCAAGTATGTGGGTATTTAATAGAGCTGTTTTCTGGCAATACCATCCTTTCACCCTGTTCGTTAACTTCTGGGTTCAGTTTCTATTCAGGATAGATACACAGTGTAAGTGTGCTGTTCTGCCTCCTATTTAAGTGGAGCTACTGTCATTGCAGCTGCTTTTTTTTCTCTCTTGCAGAACCTTTCAGCGATAGCAAAAGCTGCTTCACAGAAGCTGCGTTTGTATTGAGATTTTGTTATTTAAGTAGTCATGCCTTGTGCTTGAATCTTTTTTTTTTTATTTGTAATTAATCATGCAGAATTTATTACTTCAGAAGAAGGTGTGAAGCATAGTGTTTACAGCAGAAACTTTTACTTTCTCTGGTGAAAAGGAGGAACAAACCCATTTCACTTGGTGGCAGATTGTAATTACTTTGTGTGTCCAAGCTGGAGTGTCTCTGCCTTTTTCTGAGCTGGGAAATGGACTGTTAGGTGGTTGAACTGCTTGAGATACTTTCTGGACAGCATATTAACTGGCAGTCTTCTTTTAACAGGACAAAGAGCTGGCTCCACCCCTGCAGATCACGCCGCAGACCGCTGCCATTGCCTTTGATAATGTGCATTTTGAATACCTTGAGGGGCAGAAAGTCCTTGCTGGAGTGTCTTTTGAAGTCCCTGCTGGAAAGAAAGTGGCCATTGTTGGAGGTAGTGGGTCAGGGTGGGTAAATGGACTAAATACGCCAATCAGTGATGCAGAATTTTGTCTCTTAAATGTTTGTGTCCTTGTGTTTTGCTTTTTATTGTTTGTCTGTGACATAAGTTCTGTTTGGAGATGTAAATGGCAAACCAGGAATGTAACATTAGCTTAAATTCTTTTCAATTTCAGGAAAAGCACAATTGTGAGATTATTATTTCGTTTCTATGAACCTCAGAAAGGTAATATTTATGTTGCTGGGCAGAACATACAAGATATCAGCTTGGAAAGTCTGAGAAAGGCAATAGGAGTTGTACCTCAGGTATGGCACGTTTCATTCTCCCCAAGCAGTCTGTTGTGATAGTCATTCTGCACGTTCTGACGCTGCGGCTTGCAGGCCAGTCCTGGTGCGGCGGTACTGTCTGGTTCATCTGACAGTCACCATGCTGCTTTCCCCATCCCCCACAGGAAGTATGAGGGTTTTATATGCAGCATCATACAGATCCAGTTTTGGAAACGTGTTTAAGCCTCTTCATGAGGAAACTGCCTCCAGCTTTAAATGATTTAGCTTTATAGTTGATTACCACCTATAATGAGTTAACAATGTCGTCAAAGTATGCATTACATACATTTTGGGTCCTAAATATATATATATATATATATATATAAAAAATCTCATTTTAGGGAGATTTCACCAAATACTTTACCTTCAGGCTTTGTAGAAAAATGCAAGGTATTCTGTATTGCTTTCTTTGATGGGCTGGGGGCAGTTTTTAAACTGTTGTTCATGGTTTCTTGTTTAAAATCTTCTCATAACTGTAGGATGCTGTTCTCTTCCATAATACTATCTATTACAACCTGCTGTACGGCAACATCGGTGCGACACCAGAAGAGGTGTATGCAGTAGCAAAGCTGGCAGGAATCCACGATGCTATCCTACGAATGCCAAATGGTTACAACACTCAGGTTGGTGAGCGAGGACTGAAGCTCTCAGGTAGGTTCCTAAGCAGAGAAGATCCTTGTCTCCCTTTTGCAGCCTCCAAGTTCAAAGCATATTCCTCAGGCTTATTTTTTGTTTACTTATGTTCTAAGATAATTGTAAGGCTAGGTATCAAGATGTGTAGTGTAAGCTGTGGTTGCCTTAAAAGATATTTAAAGGAATGTGTTTTCAGGGGATCGCATTGAGTGAGTCAGGTGCATCTATGTGCTCACATACCGAGTAAAATGATCCTTCTCATAACCTGTTTGAGTTGCGGAATCTGTGTGAGTAGAATGGGGAACTCTGTGTATGTGTGCTTTTCATTTAGGATGCAATAGGTGTATATCACAGAACCACAAGGTTGGAAAAGACCTTTAAGATCATCAAATCCAACCATTCCTGTCCTATGCTAAACCATATCCCTGAGCACCTCATCTACCCATCTGTTAAACACACCCAGGGTTGGTGACTCAACCCTCTCCCTGGGCAGCCTGTGCCAGGGCCCGATAACCCTTTTGGGGAAGAACTTTTCCCTCACATGTGAGCCGACCCTGCCCTGGCACAGCTTGAGCCCATTGCCCCTTGTCCCATCTCCTGTCCCCTGGCTGAAGAGACCATCACCCACCTCTCTGCACCCTCCTGTCAGGTCAGTGGAGGTGGTGAGAAGGTCTCCCCTCAGCCTTTTCTCCAGGCTGAACACCCCCAGCACCCTCAGCTGCTCCTCATAGGATTTGCCCTCCAGCCTCTTCCTCAGCCTGGCTGCCCTTCTCTTGACATGCTCAAAAATGTCAATGTCCTTCTGACGGTGAGGAGCCCAGAACTGGACCCAGCACTCGAGGTGCAGCCTCACCAAGTTCGAGCGCAGGGGCAAAAAAGAAAAGAACTCCCTCAAGCCTATATTGCTGCATGGGGTTGTTGTGTCCTACGTGCAGGACTCTAAATATATGTATATTTGAATAGACCTTCCAAATTTTAGTTCCTTATACCCCTGAAAGGTAGGTGGTGGTTTAGTTTTGCTGTTGGTAAGGGATATGACATTGCAGCAAGGCATCTTGAACCCTGTTCATAACAAAGGGGCCTTCACATCTTAGGTGTTTCTTGCTTGTGAACTGTGTAAGCAGCACCATGAAAATGGTGTCTGTGTATCTGCGAGCTCTTGGTTTCGTTACACAACTTTGGTGCCAAAGTTACATGCAGTTCTTTGCAGGAAGATGATGCTTCAGAGCAAACATTCTTCCTGTGGGAGAGTCCTAGTGTAAGATGAGAGATCACAGGGAAACTGGGACATGTCTAAATGATTTCTGTTTTATCAGGGGGATGTAGGATTCTAAAAGTACAGAGTTTAACTTTTGAGGCAGTAGCTAGATTCCATTGGAATGCTCTCAATCTCAAATCTGGTGGGTTGAAGTTGCATTGGAACAAAGCTCATACTGATGTCCAGCTCATCCATGTAGCACTTACTATGTGTGCATGGAATGAAACAAAAATGGAGTTGTTGATTTGGTTGAAGGATATATCATTATTAGGTTATCTGATTATAATTTAAATAAGTCTTTAGAGCTCTTTTTAATAGCTGTTTGGTTGGTGGGAGTTCAGAGGCAGGACTGCAGCTATGTTTAGGCAGAGATGCTGCCTGTTCCAAGGACAGCAAGCTAGATGCGGTGTTTCTTACTATGACAACAGTTTAAATGGGGAAGCAGGCATTTAGTGCAGTTCTTACTGTTCTCAGTGATCAATTCATCAAGAGTAAGTAATGAAAAACAAGCTGGTATGGGCTTTTTCAAGTAGAATCCATTGTGGTGTTTGCCAGTAAATGTGTTAGAGGCAGAGCCCTGATTTGTGAATGAAATGGTTCACGTGCTGCTATCCTGAACACGAATCAAGTTGATGTGTTCCAAATGTAAGGAAGGACCTTGAGTTTTAGTGTTGTGGTATGTCTTTCAACATGGATGTTGTCAAGCTGTGAGTTTTGAACATGCTTTAAAGAAGAGAGAGAATATTAAAATCAGCTGAGTAAATTGCACAGGTCTAATTGCAACTGAGTTCTGCCAAAGACAGTTTAAAATTTGAACTGCAGCGTTAATCAGGCTTTTAAATGGTTTATTAAAGCATGTTCTTTCCTGATAGGAATGGAACTTTAGCAGGACTATCATGGCATTAAATGGAGTGTTTTTAAATCTTGAAGAAAACCAAGGAGGATAAGTGCACAAATGTGAGATGTTGGCACTGCATACCAATTCAGCAGACTTTGTTCTCAAGTGCAGTTCGTACTGCACTTGCTCCAGTTGTAAATGTTGTCCTAAGTTATTCTTGGGTAGATGTTGGCTGTAAGAATTGTGAAGGAAGGAAATCAGTCTGAAACCTGGTTACATCAGAAATCAGCAGGCAGTAGATTGCATGATGAAGGTGACTTTCAGTACCATGTTAACTGTGTTCTGTAATGAAATTTGCTGGCTAAAGCTGTTGGGTATGGACACTTTAAATCTGGGCTGTTAATGGAGTGGGAAGTTCAATGAAGTTCAAGGAGTGTCCTAAATGAAACAGAAGTTTGTGCAAGATGCATGAAATGAAATACAGTAGGTGTGGGCAGAGCACCGTTTGTTTGCGAAAGGTAGCAGGATGTATGTACACAGCATAGGTTAGGTAATGAGCTTGTACTCCCTGGTGTATACAGGAAATACTGTACCTCATGGTTACTACCATGGTCTCATCTTGATCTTGTAGCACATACAGAGTAGTTCTCTGTTCTTTTCTGAAATAAGTAATCTTGAATCACTTCAGATTTACCGGGGAGTAGGAATTTGTGTGACATCTTTTGTAACATGTACAGACAACTATGAGGTATGTTTTAAAAAAATGTGGAGGAAAACCAAACACCTCAGCCCCCAAAATAATCATGTCTACTGTTGAATTCAGAGTATCATGATTATAACTTTTTTTTTTGCTTCTTGTTGCCCTTCAGGAGGAGAAAAGCAAAGAGTTGCAATTGCTAGAGCCATGTTAAAGGAGCCACTTATTTTTCTGTATGATGAAGCCACATCATCTTTAGATTCAATTACAGAAGAGGTAAGCTGGAATAAAATAAAATACTAAACCGAAGTGGTGTAATGTGTGATTCTGATGAATCTTCCTTGAATATCTCCAGATAAGGAGACTCCACCACCTCCCTGGGCAGCCTGTCCCAGGGCTCCCTCACTGGGGAAAAGTTCCTCCGCATGTTGGTGCGGAACTTCCTGTGCTCCAATGTGCAGCCATTGCCCCTTGTCCTGTCCCCACAGACCACAGAAAAGGGGCTGGCCAATTCCCCCTGCACCCCATACTTAAGATATCTATAAACATTGATTAGGTCCCCCCTCAGTCTTCTTTTCTCCAGGCTGAACAGCCCCAGCTCTCTCAGCCTTTCCACATAGGATAGATGTTCCAGACCCTTAATCATGCTGAGTCTCTGTCTGCCTCAAGACACAGTGAAGAATATCAACACTGTCTCTGTGTCTGTTGTCTGCTTTATGCTCTTGGGGTCCTGTTCACCATCAAATGTTCATCTCTTGATGCTGTTGCAAATACCTTGTGTGGCCACAAATTGTGAAGCTTTCCAGTCTGCTTTAAAAGGTGCTTAGATGACATCTAGCATTCATTAAAAATGTCTTATAAATAATTGTGATGTAATGCAAACTAGAAAAAACTCATTTGTTGTGCAGCACCTTTCCAATATGCAAATCAGGTAGGTGTAACCATCAGTGCTGGTGTTAATTTGTATTCATTTCACAGGAAGGGCTGCAAAACACCGGAGCGTTGTGACATCGATGTCATGACACTGCCACAGTCACTGCATCAGGCTTCATAGCTACGTCGTTGGTTCAACACAGAACTCTCAGCACCAGCAGTAATTTCACAAACTAATGTCATCAGAAACTAAAGCTAGAGCTACATTTGTGTTCACTTATGCAGATTATTGAGCGAATTTATTGACCTGTAATCATTAAATTACTTTCATCTTCCAGATACAAAGAAATGAGAGTACAAACTGTACATCTATATTGCACAGCATTCGAATCTAGTACAGCTTCCTCATTGGAACAGAAATGTTTGTAACAGCCCTATGGAGCGCAGCTCAGATTCTTTCTCTCTTACTTTACTGTATTTATTGCAAGAATCATAAGCAGAGCTGAAAGCTTCACAGCAGAACTGCACTTTAAAGACAGCAAATGAAAATGGGCCCTTTCCACAAAAGTATGTCTGGTAATAGAAATGTTTTGTGACAAAGGCAAGCCTTTTTCAGGAAAGCAAGCAGACACTTCACTCTGTTGTGAGAGCACGAATTTCCAGTGCAGTTTGGGAAGGTGGAAGGCTGCTCACAAAAGCAGCAGTGGGCTAGGTACGTAGATAGATGGGTAGCTCCTTCCCAGGATTGTTTTAATGTTGTTCTGTATTGGCATGATAGTTGGAGAGGTTTTTTTCTTCAACTTCCATTGATTGGAAAGTATTATTGTTACCATGTATTATTTTCACATGCCTTTACAGCTTTTGTGGCAAGACTGCCCAAGGAAGCTTGTTCTAAAATGACCTAACACTGCTTTTCTTTTGTCCCATGGGATATCTGCATTTTTCTGTGAATAAATGTGGATTTTATCAGGGCCACATTTCATGCTTGGGATTCTTCTGTTCCATTGTACTCAGCTCTGGTGAGGCCACACCTGGAGTGCTGTGTCCAGTTTTGGGTCGGTCACTACAGGAAGGATGTTGAGGTGCTGGCACATGTCCAGAGGAGGGTGATGAAGCTGGGAAAGGGTATGGAGCAGCTGAGGGAACTGGGGCTTTTTAGTTTTGAGAAAAGGAGGCTGAGGGGAGACCTTATCACTCTCCACAGCTACCTGCAAGGAAGTTCCAGAGATGTCTGGGTCTGTCTCTGGTGACAAGTGATAGGACTAGAGGGAATGGCTGCAAATTGCCCCAGGAAAGATTTAGGTTAGATACCAGGAAGAATTTCTGTACTGAAAGGGTTGTCAGGCATTGGCACAGGCTGCCCAGGGAGGTGGTGGGATCGCCTCCCCTCAAGGGATTTAAAAGACATATAGATGTTGTGCTTGAAGACATGATCTAGAGGTGGGTTAGGCAGTGTCAGGCTGTGGTTGGACTTGAAGTTAAGCATCTCTTCCAACCCAGGCGATGCTGTGATTCTGTAGACACTCGAAGCTGTTTCATACTGTGAAGCTGTAGCGATACCAGAGATGTTTCTCAAAACTTATTTCCAGTGATTTGCATGTTTCCAGGCAGCGTTTTATTTCTCTTCATACCACCCAGGAGTGTGTAAGAGTTTGTCTCTGTTTTAATCTTGCAGAATATTCTCAGTGCCATGAGGGACATGGTGAAGCACCGAACATCCGTTTTCATCGCTCACAGGCTGTCAACAGTAGTTGATGCGGATGAGATCATTGTGCTGGATCAGGTGAGGCAGCGATCCCCCTGTCACACATAACATCAGTCACACATAACATCACCCTTTGCTTTACGGGGGCTGTGTCTCTGCTTTGGGATGCTGTGCTTCCCCCTCCCAGCCACTGGCAGTTCTTTGAGTTGGGTTAGAAAACTGGCTCAAGCTTTGCTTCTGACTGACTTCTCTTCTTTGCCACTGACAGTTAATGGGTCGCAGGAACTCGTGTGTGTGACGCTTGTAGTTTTACTTCATTTTCATCTTTCATTTAATTACATGTTCTTTATGTGCATTACAGCAAAATTCCCCTGATGCTCTGGGGACTGGCTTAATTTTGCCTGGTTTTAATCTAATTTATTACATGCTACTGTCAGGTTATGTTTCCTAATATGTGTGTGTGTGTGTGTGTCCCCGTTTATGCTTCAGTCTCACTACTTGGTGAGTGTCTATTTTTCACATGCATCCATTGTTTTTCTCTTTCAATGGAATGAGAGAGTACAGCATGTTCTGTTTCCATGCAGATAAAACTGTTGTAGGATTGTTCAGTCTAATGATGTTATAAATCTGAACACTGTTCTCTATTGTACCTGTAGAAAAATGTGATTATTCCCTTTCTGTATGCTTCTCTTGGAGAAGATGGGGGGGGAAAGCAAGAGTTTCAGCATCTGACTTCCTAATATCGCTATTCAGCTGTAACCTCATGTTCAGTCTGTCCTCAGTCCGTTTTCTTCTCTATTACCCATATCTGGCTATAAATTTAAAATAAACAAATGTCCTTATCATAACTTCATAGTTACTCTCAACTGATAAGGCTGAAAATGTAGCACTTTAATCTGCTGATAATGGATGTTAAATTTATCTCTGCATTCATTTTTTTCAGTTGCTATTTATACACTGGTGATCAAAAGTGTTTTTAGTGATTGAGATCTGCATACCTAAAAGAAAATAAATTATTCCAACAGTATGTTAAATGATTTCCTTGGGAATTAGGACAAAATCTTATGAAATGACAATGCTCATGCCTGCCTTGGCTGTGCAAACCTCAGCTTTGTATCAATCTCAAAATGTAGTGGTGGGATAAATGGCTCAGGACTGCTCTGTGGGGTTCTTTATTTGGGTTTGATCTGGTTGGGGTGTGGTTTTTTTTTTTCTTTCTCTGTTTTGTTGGAAATCCATTTCCTAAGGTGTATCCTTTTGTGGAACATCTTGCAAATGGTTTTTAGCATGCTATAAGGCAATCTGCGACGTTTTGTTTTCGACGCAAGCTTTCACAGCTTACTAAGAGTGTGTTTTGTGTTACAGTGTAACTGTTACATTAAAAATAAAAGCACAATGTAAAGCTGTAAAGCAGCTAGGGTGCTGGGCTCATGAGTGATGGTAGTGGAGTGCCAGTGAGTAAGGCGGCGTGTCACAGGTAGGGCCCGACTGCTTCAGGGGCCATCGCTGATGTTTGCTCAGCCTAAAGTCACCTCTTCTCATCCCAGCTTGATTGATGAGCATGGTGTTAGTGACCAGATAATCGAGGCTCGGCAGTGGGATGAGACAAGGTGATGGTCACTGGTTTTACTTAGCAGTGGAAATCCAGCATCACGATTTCAGGGCCTTTGCCTAAGTACAATCAAAATAATTCTCAAGTGACTCAACAAACCTGGGATTAATGATAGCCAACTAAATGCTGTGAGGCTGAACAGAGAGGTTCAAGATATTTTTACGATTTTTCAAGATGGAGCCAGGCTCTTCTCAGTGATGGCAGTGATAAGACATGGGGCAACAGGTATAAGCTGGAGCAGAGGAAGTTCCATGGAGAAACTTTTTTCCCTGCGAGGGTCATGTAGCCCTGGGACAGGTTGCCCAGAGAGGCCATGGGTCTCCTTCTCTGGAGACACTCAAACCCACCTGGATGTGTTCCTGTGTGATCTAGTCTGGGTGATCCTGCTCTGGCAGGGGGGTTGGACTCTGATCGAGGTCCCAACTCATAATGTTCTGTGATTAAAAAAGCTTGTAATTCAAAACCCCAGTCTCTACTACAATTACCTCTCTAAATTAACCACCTAAAGTTGTTGGGGTTTTTTTTAAGTCTGCTGTCCCATTGGTCTAGTGTATATTTGGTCAGATTCCACCAGCACGACTAGCAATACAAGTGACAAGACCCATTTTTTTTCCCAGCACGTTCAACAGCAGCTGTCACAAGGAAGTAGATTTCACTGTAGGTCAGACTTCAGGACTAATATAGAATCCATGTGGTTGTCCATGTAATGCTGTTTTTTCCCCAAAAGAAAAACCAGTTGGAACGTTATTTTAATTTGAAGCCAGTGAGTGCAAATATGTATCTCAAAGTAAAAAGATAAGCCTGTGTTTTTGAACAGTGGTGTTGTCTCACTGCCTGGTAGGATTTGAGTTCTTCCCTCCAACTCTCTGCTTCCACGGGGATAGTCAGTAAATCGTCTTTGCTCTTGAGAGTGGCAGAGGTGAACCAACCGGCTCGATTTTTGTGATGGCAAATGGAACGACATGAGTTACTGGGCATCCATCTAAAAGCACAGTCTACACTTAATTGTTTTTAAGATGTGATTTTTAAATGTGTTTTTCTAGTGCAAATCCCTGGCTGTGTGCTTGTTTCTTTTAGCTGCTCAATCTGAGTGTGTTTGCAATCAAGCAAAGAGAAATCCATGTTTCTTTTGGTACATCCATGTGACTTTTGCACTGGTAGCTTTACACCTTGCTCCTCATGGTGAGGTCTACACTTACTTTAAATAGCTCTCATAGTTTAGGTTGTAAAACTTTCCAGGTTGGTGGGCTTTAAATTTTGTCTGGATGGACAAAAGGCATCTACATTCTCATTTAGGTGAGAGTGAGAAGAACAGAGCTCCTCATTCTCAGCCCGCAGCGTAACGTGTGCTCAGCACTGTCCCAAGCTCCTTCTCATTAGTTGCTGGTGAACTGTGCTGTGAAACAGTGGCCTGTATGTTGGCAGTGTTTGTGTTCCTAAAGAGCTGGTCATCCTGATTACTGACTCACTGCCTGTCTTTTCCAGGGTAAGGTGGTGGAACGTGGCAGACATGCAGACCTCCTCGCGAGCCCTAACAATCTCTACTACGAGATGTGGCATACACAGAGCAGCAAAGTACTGAACAGTCAAAACAATACAAACTGGGAAGAGAGAAACAATCGGATGTCCAAAGAGGAGGAAAGGAAGAAACTAGAAGAAGAAATCACCAATAGTGTGAAAGGCTGTGGAAACTGCTCGTGCTAAGCGTGGCCCTGGGTTTGTGTTCTCTAACAGGTTCAAATGCACAGAGGTTACAACGAAGCGCAGTTCTTGTTTCTACATCAGCATTCAAAAACTTCCTGGGGTTTTGCAGTTCTTGGGTTTTACAGTTTCTCAGAGGGACAGAATTTCAACCAAAGGAGCTCTATTTTTACATCTTTAGAAATCTCTAGTACTCAGTGGCATCAGCAAGAGCTGAGCTTTTTGAAAAACTTAAAACTCCTCAACTAAGGGTGTAATTTATGGCAGTTTTTAGGCATTGGTAAATTCTCCTGATAGTTGCTCGAGATGGATTGTTATAAACAGATTTGTCCTTGATTTACATTATTTCTCATCATTAATTGTTGATAAAGACATCATGTTTTAATTATAATTGGGCTAATTTGAACTCATTTGCTAGTGAGGAAGAATGCAGTTTAAATTGTTCAGTGCTGTTCTGGTTTAAAATGTCCTTCCTTATGAAGAGTAAGAGAAGCTTCAACAAAATATTAGAGCCTTTTAGCAGCAAACTAAATATAAGAATTATCCATCTCGCCCTCCGAAAACACCTTTTCACAGTGGACACCAGGAAATGTAGTGGTAGTACTCTAAAAGAGAGCTAGCAGTGTTCTTAAGAGCTGTCAGAAGTCTCTGAAGTCATGCAGGATTTTGTCAGTTCTAGAAGACATAGAAAATTTGTCTGTAAATCTGAAGAATTGGAGGTTTCCTGTAAGTGAACAACTCCAAGGTGAGCTTGGGTGTCCTCAACATCTGTGGTCAAAGCAGAATGCAGTCATTTTTTGTGTTTCAGCCATGGTCTTAGGGAGCAATTAAGATTCAATAAAGACTTCCATAAATTTCTATTATGTCATTAATGTATAAGAAAAATACCTGGATAATATCTAAAGCCTTGCTTTCAATAGTCAAAACTCTTTCAGTGACGTGAGAACCTCTAAATCTCCATCTGTGAGACTGGCAGGACATGTAGGTGTGTTGGGTTTGTGTGGGCAGGTTTTGGCAGCGGGGGCTGCAGGGGTGAGAAGCTTCCCCCAGATCTGGCAGAGCCAGTGCCCCCTGGCACTGAGATGGACCCACTGCTGGCCAAGGTTGCCGATCAGCAGCGGTGGCAGCACCTCTGGGGTACCCCAGGTAAGCAGAGGAGAAAAACTGCTGCACAACAGCTGGGAGAGGAGTGAGAGCATGAGAGCACATCTCTGCAGGCACTGCGGCCCGTGCAGGAGGAGGGAAGGAGGTGCTGAGGTGCCAGAGCAGGGGTTCCCCTGCAGCAGACCATGGTGAATAGTGGTGGAGCAGATACTTGCTGGAGGACCCCAGGCTGGAGCAGGAGACTGTGACCTTGTAGGAAGACCACACTGGAGCAAGCCTCTGGCAGGACCTGCAGCCTATGAAGAGAGGTGCCCACACTGGAGCAGGTTTACTGGGGGAACTTGTGACTCTGTGGGGAACCAGGCTGGAGTGGTCTGGACTAGGTCTGCACCCCATGGAAGGACCCATGCTGGGCAGTTGGTGAAGAACTGCAGCCAGTGGGAAAGGACTCACATTGGAGAAGCTGGTGGAGGACTGTCTCCTGTGGGTGGCACCCCATGCTGGAGCAGGGGCAGAGTGTGAGGAGGAAGGAGCAGTGGACACCATGTGTGATGAACTGCCTACAACCCCCATTCCCTGCCCTCAGGGGCAGGAGGTAGAGAAATGGAGTGTGAAGCTGAGCCTGGGAAGTAGAGGGATGGTGGGGTGGGATGGGGGAAGCATTTTAAGATTTGAGATTTATTTTTCATTGCCCTATTCTGATTTAACTGGCAATAAATTATTGATTTCCCAGAGAAGAGTCTGGTTGCCTGTGACAGTAACTGGTGAATGATCTCCTGTCCTTACCCCAACCTGTGAGCCTTTTGTTGTATCTCCTCTCCCCTGCCCAGCTGAGCGGGGAAGGGGGGGGATGGAGCAGCTGGGTGGGCACCTGGATCCAAGCTTGGGTCAACCCATCTCACCAGGGTTGTATTTTTGGGTCTGACCTCTTTGGGGAGATACACCATGGCTGTTCATCACTGGTTATTCTGGTGTAATTCCTCATGTTGAACTCAAATCTTGGATGTTGAAAAATAGCTACTTTTTTTTTTCTGGGGAATTATACCAGTATAATTACACTGATATAATTACACTTGTAAATCAGATGCAAGGTTTCTCAGTGTGGGCACTAGTAAAGCCCTGAATTCTGGAAATTTAGTTGCAAATAGTGTTTATTTTTTGTTATACCCTCCCCTGCAACTAAATATAGGAACAGTAACTTAAAGACAGCGAAACCTTTGCTGTCTTTTCTGCTAGTCACTCATTTTCTCTCTGTTAGAATGATGGGTGAAAAAAAACCAACCCAACCTGGCATGTATCTCCAGCTAAAAATTATTGTAAAAGTACATTGAATGCAGGGACTTAGATTTTCCTCCTTGGAGCACAGGAGCAAAGTGAAGCCTTGTTAATGTAGTGGCAGTTCAGCGTTCTTCTAGCTTGCAATCTTCCTTTTATTTTCACTAATTGTCTCCTTTTTTTAGTTCCTGACAGCAGCAGGGTTGACTCCAAAGGTGCAGTTATCTCTGCACTGCCAGGAACTGGGAGCGAAGGTTTATTAAAAAGCCTTTTTAAGAGGCATCTCCCTTTCCTCTATCGTGGCTAATAACCACCCTACCTCCCCACCCCTTCCCAAATGGTGTGTCCCTCTCCAGTCCCTCCCTGCCCTGCAAGAGCTAGTTTTTGGAATGAAATATTTTGCCTGCTGTTGCACACAGCAGCTGATGTGTGAGGGCTGTAGAAAGTCAGACTTCAGTCCTTGGGATTTCTTTTTTTTCCTTTGGCACAAGTATTAGAAACATTTCTGGTCTGAAAGGTGGAGGGAAAGTTTTCTCTCCATGAAGATTCTTCTGTGTTGTGGGGCTTAGCTGTTCTGGTCATGGTCTGCAGAGAGCGTAGGAGATGCCAGGCACTTTGGTCTGCAGCCAAAAGCCGTTGTGATGCCAGACTGGGTTGTGTTTGAGGAGAGAAGCTTTCAGCTGAATAAGTGATTATACAAAGCTGATGCGTTCTGTCGCTGGGGTGGACTTTGCCACTCCTCCAGGAGCCTTGGGCATTGCACATTGGGCATGAGGACTGTTCCCAGGTGGTAAACACTGGGAATGACCCATGTTTCTTCATGTCTGTAAAGGGCTGGATGGAGCTATAAGGTCATTGCCTATCTCTGCCATCCTTCTTGTTGCCAGTCGGTGAGCAGCAGCTTTGTCCAGCGTTAAGCAGACTGAATGGCAGGAGGTGACTCTTCTCAAAAGGCATTCCCTAATAGAGGCGCCCGCACCTACAGTGGAATATTCCTTCTGAAGCCTAGCAGTGGGTTCCTGGAGGTGACTGAAAGCTTCCTGTGTCATGGAGCTGCTGGTTAAGCACTTGTGACTTGTCTGTGGCTTTGTTTGAAGGAATTCTCTCCGTGCTGGTCTGGCTGCTGCTTAGGCACAGGTTAGAGATGTGCTTCAGCGTAAATTCAGCAGGGACACACAAGAAAAAAAGGCATCTGTATTAAGGAGAGCGAAAAGGGCTTTCTCTCCCTGTCGCTTTCCCAAATTAAATGGCATAAAAGCTTCCTTTAAAAAGCAGGAGTCGTCACTGCCTGGCTGAGGAGTGTTAAATGAGTGGGATCCTCTGCAGCCCCACGCGACTCAGATGGGCGCAAGGACAGCACTCTGTGGGTGACGCTTTGCGTGAGAGGAGAGCAGGAGCGGGTCTCACCTGCTAGAAAGTGAACCTGGTGCTCTCTTTCTTGCCTTGTTGTGGGGTGCTTCAATTGATTATTTTAATTTTTTACACATCTACTTCGACTCCTAAGTGTCACCGTTTAACGTCAACCAGACATTTAAATCACGCTGAATGGGAGAGTCGCGGCTTCGGAGGGACTCACCGTAGCGCCCTGTATGTATGATGTATGGTGTCTCTTCCAAAAGCCTTACAGGGAATTGATTACTTTTGAAGCTCTTTCACTGTCTCTGTGGATCTTGGTAATAATGCTCTTCAGCAGTCTTGAACATCACTTTCTAAACAGCATGTTCTGGAAAACCTTCAGCAGGTGTTGGTTTAAAATTCAAGTTGTCTACTACCTTTATAAAATCTTTGTCTGCAATGTTAGAGTGGACAACACCATCTAATCCCCCTTCCTTTGTTCTCTCTTTTTAAAGGAAATGTGTTTGTGAGAAATGGCCATTAAAAAGGGGCCAGCTTCCTGCAGCAGGCGCATAGTCATCTGCTGGCCATAAACATTGGGAATTTCTCTTTTAATTCCCATGTGAAAATGGACTGGGCACAGGATGTGAACACCCAACATGTGCTTTTGGCTGCTCTAGCCACCAAGTTAGAGAACCTCGCCGCTGGTTGGTGGGGAGCCTGTTCTGCTTCTGACAAACAGGAATCTGTGCTTGCCTATGAATGCTGCTTGAGTTTACTCCCCGCAGTTCTGTTACGTGTAGTTACCTCCATCTCTTAACACAGAGATACTAAATCACCTTCAAGTCTCATTTCAGAAGGGAAACTAAAATACACATCATATAGTAAAGCGATACGTGCTCAAGCCCGACAGAAACCAGTTTACTGCTGTGTTGTATAAACATTCTGCTGGAAGAATTGCCCCCAGTCCTGTTGTTCCTCTGTGTATAGATAATTATTGCTAAATATAGGGTTTATCTTTGTGAACAGCAATGGGTGTCCTGACAAAAGGGCTCTTCCAGCTCTGTGTGATGCCCAGAGGAAAGAGCATGGCAAGTGAACAGCAGTGATTTCTGTACCAGGGCAGGGTTGCTCCTCTCAGTGGAAGCCTTTGTTTGCAGAGCTGGGTGAGGAGCAGTGGGGCTGTGCGGGGTAGTGCCCAGAGGCCACGTTGCAGGTGATGTGTCCGCCAGGTAAGTTCATGCAACGTGTGTCACCTTTTATACCCCATTGATCCACAGCATACGGAGCTGCACGATGCTGTGGAGAGCGAAAAGGAGGGGAATGAAAATTCTTGTGGAAAGCTTGGCTGTTTCTTACCTTTATGTACTGCTTTCATACATGTGCACTCTTGTGACCAGCAGATCTGCTGTAGGAGCTTGATGAGCCCTTGATGTGAGGTTATGTCTAATTCCTGGCTGTGGCTTGGTTCTGTGCCGCTGTAACTCCAGCTTCTCACTGCCAAATGAGAAAGGAGATTTAGGGGTGTCTTATGTCCCATTTATGCTGAATTTTTATATTTGTGATGTTTGCCACCGTACTCAGCTGCAGTACCCCCTGGTCCTGCTGTCCTGCTGTCCCAAGGCCACTGGCACTGTGCAAAGTCTGGAATGAACAAGCGAACGGCCCGATGCGAGATCCCGGAGCCAGTAGCCTTGTTTTGAAGTGTGGCTGGATGAGCTTCCAGCTCTCAGTTCCAGAGGTTTGTTTGTTCATCTTTACATCTTGTAACGACACTGTGCAGGACAGCTCTGCACACAGAGGGGAAGGAGCTGTAACTGGACCGTAGTGGATTTCTTCCTTCTTTGTGCGTCCGAATAACTCCTATGAGTGCTAATTTGAGTTGCATGCATGCATCAAGGAAAACAGTAATTACAAATACAGCATTTTCTAATCTTCACATAAATTAGGAGTAATTTTGAGGTTACCATGCTCATTTAACATCCTGTCTGTGTTCAAACAATGGTTGCAGAAGTGGCAGTTTAGTATTCTATTGATTATCTGTTGCTTCTCAGTGAAACATTTCCAATTACATTTATCTTGGTTAGTTGAGCATCTCAGCAGCCTTCCCTACCTTTAGCCTTGACATCTGCTGGGGCTTCGGCCTGTGCACAGGATGGGAGATTTGATGGCAACTGGATGCTTTTTTTAACTGCTTGCCAAAGAGGTTGTCGTCCATTCTGGAAGCAGTCACAGCATCTTTAATAAAAATACAACTGCTATTTTAGAACAGGCCCTGGGAAGAGGTGCTGCGGTGCTGTGATGGGCAGGCGTCTTGTTGAGGAAAGGGTGAGGGAGGCAAATTGCCAATTCTGAGCATCCTGCAGAGGAGATGTTCTGGAATTCAGTTACTTCTTGACTTCAGTCTATAAACCTGATTTCAATAAAATCCTTAAATAGTTCATCCCTGGAAAAAAACAGCCTTTAAATTCTTGATTTGTGACTTTTAATCCGTTTCTGCAGATGTCACAACTAAACTCAAGCAAAAGACAGGAGCTCGATGTGGATGGGAAACCCAACAGGAACCTTGAGGGATCAGTCTGCCTGAGGAATGTCTGCAGGATAAGGTTGTTCCAGTCCCCAGCTCTCTGTTGTCTCCCACCAGGACCCTGCCAGAGCCCAGCAGGGGTGCCTAAAGTAAGAATCACTCTTTTGCCCAGCCCTGGCTAAAGGACTGATTATACTGGCAAGCTGCATGCCAGGCTAAAGGGAGGTGCCTTTTAAGCCCTGTCCTGTGAGAGTAAATGAGGACTGACTTCCTTCTGAGTGGCTTGTGAAAGAGGGGCTGGTGGAACATGGTCTGTGTGCTCTGTTAAAGCTAAGCCCTCGCAGAGCTGCCGTGCCTGTAGTGCCATGGGTGTTTCAGTGCAGGCCCTCTCCTGGGTGAGAAGTGGTGCTGGGTGATTTACTAATTCGAAAAGAAGAGGAAAATAAAAGCATTTTTACTAGTGTCTTGGGCAGAATTTAAAATAGCGTTCCCAAACTTGAAAGACTAATGTGACATCTCGGCTCCCCCACATTTCATTTCCAGTTTTCAATGCTTTGCAGCCCTTGATAACATTGTCAGGTAAAGCATTTCTGTCACACCAACTTAAAATGTGTCTTGTAAAGCTATCAACCTTATCCTGGAGAAAAGAAAGGGAAAAGGAAAGGGGAAGGTTTTCTCCTCCATTATAGGGAGGAAGGAATGGGCTGAAACGCAGTCTATCAGCCTGTGTTGTGTCCTTCGAGAGCATTGTGAAGTGCCCTGCAAGTGTCATCCTGAGGTTTTGCTGGCCTTGTGCGTCCACCAAGAAAAATTTAGAAAAGTGGAGGCTGAAAAGATGAAAAGTTTCCATTTTGCACTGGTGAGAGAAAATGGAATGTGAAGGTCAGTCTGTAATTCGGAATGAACGTTTCAAGTACAGTTCCTGCATGAATTATGAAATGGGCTCGGAAGCATTTGAAGGATGGAGATGCCTCTTCATTGATTTTTCACACAGGGGTGCATGGATCTGTCTCTCATCAGTGGTTTGAGAAGCTTCCTGGCTTTTGAAGAACACAGATAAAAGATCGAGACTGTTTTCTGGGGAAAATTGTGTGGGATTTGTGAAAGGGGATAAGTGACATCTCTTGTTGAGACTGTTCCTTACATGGCTCGAGTAATTGAGGACATTTGGCAGGGGAAGAGCATGAGGTGACAGTATTTTAGGCTGGAATTGTTACTTCTGCCTTGTGCAAACTGGGCTGGTGTATTTCAGAGCTGATTTTTTCTGGTGAAGGTGGGGTTTAGGTATTTGGACCTGGGATTGTAAGAACTCACCAAAAAATGAGGCGCCAGGTCAAGTCTCAGGACAGTCCTGCGGGCTCCACAGGAAGGATGCTCTGAGAGCAGCTCATTATTGTTGGCAAGGTAAGCAAACCAGCTCAACTCCTGAGGAGTAATGAATCGTTACTTCCATGGGGAAGCCAAAGTAGAATCATAGAACCATGGTGTCTCCTGGGATGGCAGGGACCCATAAGGCCCATCAAGTCCCACTCCTGGCTCCACACAGGTCCAGCCAGGTCAGACCATGGCACTGAGCGCATCGTCCAGATGCTTCTTGTCCTCAGCCCAGCTCAGGGCTCTCACCCCTTCCCTGGGGAGCCTGTGCCAGTGCCTGACCCCCTCTCAATACAGAACCTCTTCCTGACACCCAGCCTAACCCCCTCCCCTGGTGCAGCTTCATGTCATTCCCTTGGGTTCTGTCCCTGGTCCCCAAAGAGAGGAGAGAGATCGGTGCTGCCCCTTTGCTCCCCTTCATCAGGAAGCCACAGCCCTTCATGAGGTCTCCCCTCAGCCTTCTCCTCTCCAGCATGAATAGCCCCGGGGACTTCAGCCTCTCCTTGTAAGCCTTCCCCTCCAGACCCTTTCCTGTCCTTGGTGTGGGGACTGAGATGAGTTTGAGAACATCAGTAACCTGAAATCTATCTTTGAGTGTGGAGGGAATCGGTTAATGTTGAGTGGGGTGTGATGTGTATAGGCTGTAGAGTGGCTGAATGGATGTTGCTGACAGTGTTGTTTCCCTGAGCAGACAGTGTTTCCCAGGTTTCTGGGGTATAAATGAAGGAGTGACCTGAAGTTGTGCAATGCAGGGACTTTTTTTTTTTTTTGACAGTGTTTTATAGTATTTAAATACACATGTCAGAGGAGAGAAAACTCAGAGAGATGAACTGGTGTTAGTGGGGGAAGGAAGATTTTCTCAATCCAGCCTCTCACCTGCAAACCTCAAATGCTGATCTTGGCCTCACGCCGCAGCAGCTGCGTGTAGGACGTTTCCTCGCAGCGCTGCATGCAAGCTGTTCACCTCTCCTTAAACATCCCCTTCCTTTGCTTGGTTCCCTCTTCTTCCTGCCCTCTCCCCATTTCTGTAATTCTCCCTTAAATGTTTCCGGCCTATAAACTTGAGGAAGTGTTAGCAGCTGCTGTCTTAGGACTGGGAGCCGGGTGCTGCCTTCCAGGCCGCCGCACAGCAAAGGCCCTGTTTTACCTTCACACCCTCCCATAGCAGGGTCTCAGCCAGGGAGAGGTTGGCTTTATGGAACACTGCTTGGGGAGCTCTGCCCCAGCATCTGCTTTTTCTGCTTCGGGTGGGCAGGCAGCCTGAACTCCACAGGACCTGATAACAGCCAACTCAGTGCTGTCTTTTGTCCACTGTGGTTTATTCATCGCTCGAGTTCTCCGAGATTTTCAGTAGTATCTCTGTGTGTGCTGGCGTTATGCTGCAGCGCTTCCCAAGCGGCCTGAGAGCTCTGCAGAGTGGTACACCCACCCTGTTTCTCGTGGTGTGGAAAGAAGGATGATGGATGTCATGTCAGATACTGGGAAACACTGGTGTGTTTCTGTGGGGTGCTGCAGCACAGAGTGTGCCCGTCTGCTGGAACGCGGGTTTGGGTGCTGCGTCGCCGTCACACGGGGAGGGAATGGAATTCAGTCCCTGGTAACCTGACTGTTTCTTACCAGTCCCCTGGAATTCTTCATGCTGGAAATCTCCAGCTGACCACAGAAACCTTCCTTCACCAAATGTACAACTCTGTGGCTGAAGTTTTACCTTCTGAATCACAGAACTGTCAGGGTTGGAAGGGACCTCCAGAGATCGCAGTGACATCTGTTACAACAGGCATGGGTTTATTCCTGCTGACTGCAGTGAGATGCGAGTAGTATTTCATGGGTAAAGGGAATGGCTGTGTTCCAGAGCAGGAGCAGAAAGCCTTCCTCAAGCACCCATGTTGTCATCCAGGTGACTTTCTATAGACAACGACTGCAAGGCATCCTGAGTGCTTGAGCCAGAGCAAAGGGAAGTTACTCAACGGATTATTTCTCTCTGACAGCAGGAGATAATGAAGTGAAAATAGTTAGCCTATGAACTTTGCAGAGAACAGAAGAGTAGATGAGAAGAGCCTCATGAAGTCCTTGCTGTTGAGTGCTTTGATGTGACCAGTGCTGTCTACGTGGGAAGTAAACACAGACTAATGGCTTCATGGTTCAGAGCAACTCGGCGACAATTCCAAATGAAATGGGCAGGGTTAGAAGATATGTAACCCCCCAGGTGCACGTACGTCATCTAAGTGTAGCAGGCCCTCAACATGCAAGATGCTTAAGTGTGGCTGGTCAAGTAGAAGAGTTCCATCTTTCTACAAGAAAAGATTTTGCTAGATTGTTATGCCCTTTGCCTCAAGCATATGGCTCCTCGCCCAAAGCTTCCTCTATGATATATTTTGTAGGCAACATCTACTTGTTTTAATATGCACTTGTCCTAAAGTTCCCACCCACCACTGAACCTGTTTGAAGGCCTGTTAGAATGGCTGCACAGGAACTGAAGAAAATGTTGGGTTACCAGGTGGTGGCAACGTAGCCAACTAAATTCTTGAAAATAGATGCAAAAAAGAATGTGGCCGTAGGAAAAAAAAGTATTTGTTGACTCACCCAACTGTTTCCAAGGCAGTTTTTGAATCGTGGATCATACAACAGAGGTGGGAAACAGCTGTGAGATATGGGAACAGCACAGGGAGCAGAAGCCCCTGGTGCTGAGCTGCCTCTTGCTGTTTTGCCAGATGTTTGTTTAGAACTGAAGAAGACCTGTAATCAGCCTGGCTGTGGCTGACTGATGGACTTTCTTACCCACTGACTAGCTGTCCATAAACAAAGAAAATGAAAAACCCAGACCCACCTTCTTTAGTTAAAAAAATTATGAAAAACCCCAAACCTACCTTCTTCTCAAGAGTTTCCCCAGAAGGCTGTGGGTCTTTGCAAGGGCTTCATACCTTCTCACCAGCCTTGGGTCAGCTTGGCACAGAGCATCTCTGGTTCTGCCCATGAGTCACACTGAGGTTGTTCCTCAGGGCAGATGGAAAGTGATCTTTGTGGATCAGCCTGCAGCATGTTGTCCTGTTTGAAACACTGGTCTGTTTCTGAAAGCATCAGAAATAGTTATGGCTCTGTGAAGATTACCTGAGACACCTTAGAATGGTTCTAGACAGGAGCCCAAGATGCTGCTGAGGTATAAGAACAAAATAATCTACAAACTAGCCAGAACTAGTTAAAGAGTATCATAGAATGTGTTTGGTTGGAAGGGACCTCTAAAGGCCACCTAGTCCAACCTCCTGAGGTGAGCAGGGACATCTGATCAGGTTGCTCAGAGCCCCATCAAGCCTGACTTTGAATGTCACCAGGGATGGGGCCTCCACCACCTCTCTGGGCAACCTGGGCCAGTGTCTCACCACCCTCAGAGTGAAGAGCTTTTCCCTAATACCCAATCTGAATCTCTCTTTTCTAGTTTAATCCCATCACCCTTCATCCTATCGCTCCATGTCCTCGGGACCAGTTCTTCCCCAGCTTTCTACAGGCGCCTTTCAGGGACTGGAAGTGGCTGTAAGGTCCCGCCAGAGCCGCCTTCTATACAGGCTGAACCAGCTCAACTCTCCCAGCCTGGCTTCACAGGAGAGGTGCTGCAGCCCTTGGATCATGTTTGTGGCCTCCTCTGGACACGCTCCAACAGGTTCATGTCCTTGTGCTGAGGGCTCCAGAGCTGGAGCCAGCAGGTGAGGTCTCTCCAGAGCAGAGCAGAGGGGCAGAATCCCCTCTTAATCTGCTGGCCACACTCCTGGGGGTGCAGCCCAGGTTGGGGTTTGATGTGAGCAGGATATGGTTACCTAAACCACACAAATGTTTGCATCAGCTGAAACCTGAATGTTGGACGATCGGGAAGCGTGTATGTGGAGCTCATGGGTGTGACCGAACCTTTCTGTGAGAGTTGCAGTCAGGCTCTTGGATTGTACATGTCTTGACACAACGTCCTTTTCAGGAGAAGCAGGAACCTTGGGACCTTCAAGACCCGTCTGGACACCGATCTGTGCAATATGAGCTAGGGACCCTGCTTTGGCAGGGAGGGTGGACCCAATGAGCTCTGGAGGTCCCTTCCAACCCCTGTGATTCTGTGACTGTCATCACAAAAGTTGCTGTAAAAAGGTTGGAAATTGAGACCTTGCAGTAAGTCCTATGGCTAATCGCCTGGCTCCCTTACACCGTAAGAGGGAAGGTGATGTCACACAGGTAGCACAATTACCTCCTGGACAATTGGACAATAAAATAGCAACTTGGTGTGCGATCGTCAAGATGATGCCCAAACTGCAGGCTATCTAACAGCCCTCTTCTTTGGAAGGAGAGCTTGCAGTCATCTCTGGAGACAATGGATTTGTAGACATTAGTCTTCTAAAATGTGGCCCTTCAAGGTGGCTTATGAAAGATGATGATGTAATAAGCGTTTACATGGGTTTCTGCTGCTCTCAGATGAACAGATAGAGAAAACCTGTCACTGGAGACCTCCTAGGGCTTTAGCACGAAGCTAAAATTCAGGTGGAGTTTAAACAGAGCCCGAGCTGACAGCAGGTACTGGGCTTAAGTACAGGTTATGGGGTGTACTGGAGAATGAACTGAGTGGTCCTGTGCTCTTAGGATGAGCTAATAACCACAGAAGTGGGGGTTTTCCCCATTTTTGCCTATTCTTATTCAAATTAAGGGCAAGAACGGGTAAGAAGTAAGTTAGTGCTATATTCCCATGAGGGGGAGTGGAGAGGTTAGAGTGGAGACAGAGGAGGAGGCCCTTTCCTCTCCCAGTCTGAGGCGGCTCGATGGCACATCCATCAATATGGCTTCTGGAAGGTAAAAAAGAACTCAGTTGAGAAGTAAAGTTAAAAAAACCCCAAACAACCAAACACACCTTGGTTGTAATCCCTGTAAAATAAGTCCTTTAATTTTCACTTTAGTCTTCATTTGGGGGAAGATGATGAGGGAAATAGTTTTAAACTGTGCGTGCTGTTGTGTTTTTTGGTGGTTTGAGAAGTGAACATGTTGCCTTAAACTGGCTTAGCAGGTGTAAAGCTTTCCTTTTATTAACATTTCAATAAACAGGAGCCTGTCACTGAACTGCAATTTTGTATTTTTTTCAATCCATGCTTGGAAAAAATCAGTCTTTTGGAAAGCATTTGTTCTGTTCAGAGGCTCTAAAAAAATAATCCTTAAATTAATAAAAATCTCTTGTGAAAATGCTGAAACCAAGTGGAATGTTTCCAGAAAAATCAAGCATTATTATGATTTTTTTTTTTTTAAAAAGCATGTGTAAAATAATCCTGTCTTCCAAAAAGATGCTTGAAGTTGTTTGGATAGAGTTGGCATCTGCCAGAGTAGAGTCACACATAAGATAACATGATTGACCATTTTTGGCATAGGATGGTCTAAATTGGCTCATCTGTTGGCTGTCAGTCTCATCTGAATTAGATCCAACTCTTTGTAGGCACGTTTCCATCTGGTTAAGTTTAGGACTCAAGCTGTTTATATATTAAAAAAAAAAAAAACAACCAAAAAAAAGAGTATTTTGTACTGATAACAGTTTCTGGAAAAAGGTTTTTTCTTATGTTTCTAATTCATTTCGAAACTATTTGGTTTTCTGTACTCATCAAAATAACCTCTGAAGAGTGAAGGAAGATGTGCCCATGTGTTACATTAAGGCCTTTGAAACACGTGACTAAAATGGAAAGGAATTAGCTTTTTCATACATACATATTTAAATACATGTCTATGTGTGTGCATGGAATGCTGTACTGGGGTGTTCTGCTGAACTGGAAAGCCAGGGCTTGAGTCTGCTCATATTTTAACTGCGTGCAGGGGGAAGCAGGATGAATCCATGCTGGTACATTCTCCCTGAGTCTTTCTAAGATTGGCCTTGCATTATTTTTATTCTGAATATTAGCCATCTGGCACCGTGTGCCACAGTATTTAGTGCCACAAATAATAATGAAAAATATGGTAATATCTCATGCTACTTTAATGTAAAAATATAAGACTGAGGGTATAAAGCTCTGGGCTTATACTCTGAAAGCTGCCAAAGCACGTTGCTCCCTCTGCCCTTGTTTTCCATAAATGACTCTTTGATTGGAGGCAGCAGTGGTAATGGGAAAGTCATCGGTTAGTGCACATTAATGAAACTGCGTGTCCTGCAGTTAATGAGCTACAGCCCTCAAGATTTATACCTTTCTGTTCGGGTATGCACCCACGGCACGGGAGGAATACACTGGAGAGGGCCCTGTCCTTTCCAAGCCAGTCAAGCCCCATAGAAATGCTTGAACTTTAAAGAAAATTGCCTTTTCCTTCTGTCTCCCCACATGGAAAGATGACAAGAAGACCGCTGCATATTCAGCAAAACTCCTGTTCTCGCTGCAGTCAAGTTGCATAATTAAATAGGGCTTAAAACAGGTGAGAGCTAAGCTTGGGTGATTCTGTAGGCTGAGGCTGAATTGCAGCTAACTCGGAGACCTTCCTGAGCTTTCAGTGCCTCCAGAAAATAGTTTGAGGATGTTCAGGTTCAAAGTTTGGGGATGTTCAGGTTACTCAGCATTGGTGAGGCCACACCTCGAGTGCTGGGTCCAGTTCTGGGCTCCTCACCATAAGAAGGACATTGACATCCTTGAGCATGTCAAGAGAAGGGCAACCAGGCCGGGGAAGGGGCTGGAGGGCAAATCCTATGAGGAGTGGCTGAGCAAGCTGGGGGTGTTCAGCCTGGAGAAGAGGAGGCTGAGGGGAGACCTTACCCCCACCTACACAGATCTGACAAGCGGGTGCAGAGAGGTGGGCGATGGTCTCTTCAGCCAGGGGACAGGAGATGGGACAAGGGGAAACGGCCTCAAGCTGCACCAGGGCAGGGTCAGCTCAGATGTGAGGGAAAAGTTCTTCCCTAAAAGAGTTGTGGGGCCTGGCACAGGCTGCCCAAGGAGGGGGTTGAGTCACCTTTCCTGGATGTGTTTTAAAAAAGGGTGGATGAGGTACTTGGGGATATGGTTTAGCACAGGATGGGAACAGTTGGACTTGATGATCTTAAAGGTCTTTTCAAATATTGCAATTCTGTGAATGGAAGTGAACATTTTCATGAACGTTCATTTTAGAAAATGCTTTTGCTGGGAAGAAGAATTAACCTTTACTTTTGAAGACCAGCCAAGCAGCAGTTAGGGTGGCAAGGTCTGCGTGGCTTATGGACACCGCTGCCCTGTCTGCATCAAAACCCACCATTTTCATCAGCTCTCCTCCCTGTAACCTCTGTTCACTTCTTGACGCAAGAGCAGAAAGCATCAGGTGCCTCTGGGCACAAGCTTAATGTTTCCTGAAGAAAGGAAATAATTTGTGTGAACACTGCAAGGAACAACTCCAACAGCAACACCTAGGACTCCACTTCTGTTTTCGTGCAGCTCGCCCCAAGAAGAGACAATGGTGTAACATGACAGACAGCAGTGTTAAAGGAAATTTGAGTTTCCACCTGTTTAACAAAGAAGCCTCGCCAGCTCTTTCTCACTGCCATCTTCATCCAGGAGTTTCAGATGTCAGCCAGCTTGGCCAAAGCAGCAAAAAGGTTTGAGCTATGGGATATCCAGAAACATCGACTGTGCCTCTGCAGTTCCTTAGTCAAGGCATTCAGCCCCATCCAGGACAGCAGATGGTAGATGCCTTAGGGTAGATCAACCCCCTAATGACTCCGGAGCAGGTCTGACTGTTCCCAGGCATGTGCTAGACCAAGGCTCCCTGCCCAGCCAGTGTGTGAGGCCTGCACAGGCTGCTCACTGCGCACATGCTAAACACAGAGCAGGAACGCAGGAGCCTGACCCAGGGACTCAACACCACCTCCCTGTTCCAGTTCATATTCGTCTGCCCAATGGTCCCCTCGATGGGCTCATGGAGGTGAGGGGGCAGAAGGTGCTCTGGGATGCTGGAGGCATCGGGGGTGGGAGGGTTGGCTTGGGGGCATCAACAGCTGAGTGGCTCACCGGCTCTGCTGCTGCAGTTGAGTACCGTCTCAGAAGCTGTCATTACACACATAGGTCTGCCTCCTTCCCTCCCTTCTTTCCTTCCTGGTTGATTTTTTTTTTGGTTTTGTTTCTTTTCCCTCCTCCTTTTTCCCCCCGCTAACACAGCAGCCGCCCCTGAAGTGCCCAAGGTTGTTAGTCCTGCCAAGGAGAGGAGAGAACACAGAGCCTTCTGTCCCCGAGCATTTGTCTCGGCCAAGGCACAAATGTAAGCTCTTATTTCCTCCTGGTCAGAAGCCACTGGTAACAAGGGGTTTGGCTGTGGAAATGTGGTGAGACAAGCGCACAGTTTCAGCAGAGTCACCATATGGGGTTGAAACCTTGGGAGGAAGGTGGGGGCAGATGCAGAACTAGGTGTGGGCTAATCTGGGGGACCAGAGTTTGAATGTCCTCTCACGCTGTGGGAGCCTCAGAGGCTATTAACCTACTGGGACCTCCTGCCAGCAATAAAGGGGCGTTCACTTTGCAGAGGAGTTGCAAGGGAGGGCTGGGTTGGGTTGGGTTGGGTGGAGGGAACAAGGAGCATCTCAAGGACTGGAGAAGCCTGGAAAACTAACCTGGGACCTTCCTCACCTTCCCCCCCTTCCTTCGGCAGCTCTGTGGGGCATGCTGGAAATCTCTCTTGCCCAGAGAGGTCCCCAACAGCCGGGAGTTTCTGCTGGACATTTCTGAACCCTCACACCTCAGGGCACAGACAAGGCAAGTGCCCAACAGCAGCACTGTTTCTCCAGCTCCTCTTAGGCAGCAGTGTATTGGAAGGGGGCTGCACAAAGACAGGAGCGTGAGGGGGTCTTTCTGCAGCCACAGGGCTCGCAAGGAGCAACTCTTTTGGGGAGAGCTTTGCTGGGTTTTTGACCGAGCTGTAGGGCTTGCCAGGTGGGACAGGTGGGAAAGGGGAAATCCAGCACGTGGCAGTCAACGGCTCCAGCTTTGTTTCTTCTTCTGCAGGAATTGCTTCAGCCTCAGTGAGAGTGAATCACTGTGCAGGCTCAGCATCGATTCCCACCGCAGGCCCTCAGCTCTGAATTGCGCATCAGGATGGAGGAAGGGGGGGAGGAGGAGGCAGCATGAGTCCCTTACCTGCCTGCCCTAAAGCCTTTCCCCCATGGAGCATCTCCCTTCCATGTGTAGTTACACCCTTCTTGTTCAGGGCTTGGCCTCAAAGTCTGACAGAGAGGGGTAAGGAATCCTTTCCAGGCCTTTGTGGTCGGGTGGGATCAGAGGATGATGTTTCCTGTTACCCTGCTGCTTTTTCCTCTGGTTTTCTTATGGCTCATAACATCTGGGCAGCTTTCTGCTACAGCCCTGGCTTTCCAGGCCTGCCTGAGAGTGCAGGATTTGAGATCTTTGAAAACCCCATTCGTGGTGTGCCACAACTAAACCAGAATCCTCCTGAGAACCTCTGTCTTTCCCTCTGGCACTGTTTAGCCAAGGGGCTGTGTGTGGCAGAAATTAATTAGGCTGGGCTAAAGGAAAGATTTCAGCCTTCCTGGGTATGCCTTAGCTGGAAAGCTTTGGTCCATTGCCGTAATCCAGGTTCTGCTCCCTCACACTCTGACTCCCTAGACTGACTGACAGGCAGGTGTAGGCTCCCAGCGCATCTGTGCGTCCAGGCACACAGATTTTGTGTGGAGACAGCCAGGAGGATGGGACAGATGTAAATGTCTGATCTGCTCCATCTTACAGGTTGTAGCAAATGATTGCGATGCACGTTGTGGCTGCACTGCACCGAGGAGGTCAGGAGAGCGGGGAGGGGGGGGGTGGCAGGGCAGAGCAAGGTGCTGGCTGGCATTGCAATCACTCCTTGCTCAGGGCTTTGTCTATCTCTCCCTGCCAAAAGGAGTTTTCTTAGCACCTTGTTCTCACACCTGTGAGTCTCTTTATTTGGCAGCTGGGAAGATTAATCCCCAGCCAAGGTGGGCTGCTGCACTTCCATCATGTCAGTGCACCTTTCACATGTTTGCAGCAGTACATAAAGAGGATCACAGTGCACAGACTGTTAATTTTTAAGATTGCCCAAGATGCTCTGCAGACTTTTATGCTGTGGATCAATTCGTATTGTGGTAGCCCCATAGTTGAAGTACCTTAAATGAGTAGTGTGTGGGTGAGTGTCAAGGCTGTCGTATCACAGCTCTGCTGTGTCATGGCTATAGGGGTGATCTCTGAGCCTGGCATTTGCCTTTGCTCTGAAAAGCAGCATTTAAACATATACCTGGGTTGTCATCTGCTAAATGGGATCTGGCTGCGGTGCCTATTTAGCCAAACACGTATCTCCATCCCCAAGAGATACCTCTAACTGTATCTACATGGTTACACTCTGCTGATTCCATAGCTGCCCCTGAGACTCCCTGTGCAGAGCACCCTTGCCGACTCCTTATCGCAGGCAGCTGGAGGAGCAGCTGGAGGAGCTGGGTACATCTGACAAACTTGGTGTCAGTGCCCTGGTGCTTCTGGTCATGTGATTCCCACGGAGCTGCTGGATCTGCTGGCATGCCTTGGGTGGCACTTTTGGAGGTAGCAGCCTGGATGTGAGTGTGCTCGGGGGGGGAAGGAAGAGCGGGCAAAACCTCCCTCGAGTTTGTGAGATTGTGAAAGCGGTTACTGTGCAGTATCTCAACACGGGTTTACCAAGCACTGCCAGTGCTCTGTCTCCATCTCACCTGACTTAACTTCTTTACTTGAATCCTCCTGTCGAGATCATGATGGGAGAGCGACATGAAATGCAGCACCCTGGCAGAGCCTGCAGATGTGCAAAGGCACAGATACCGAGCCATGGGATTCCCACAGCAACATGGTGATGCTGGAGAGGAAAATGGTAAGTCAGGATAGGCGCGGGACCTGCTGCCACCGTGATGACGACCTGGGCTGTGGCCTTTGCCAAGTCACTTAGTACAGCAGCACATCACACGTCAAGTGCATGTCACATGTCAAATACGTGCCCCCAGCTGCTGTGGGAACGGATTGGTCACTTGCATGGGCTGTGTTGCTTTATTTTGCAGCACCCAAAGTTGGAAGGTGAAGCACAGCAGGTCCAGAGCGTGTTATGGATGCTGCTATATTCTGTTGCTGGTTTGTTGCTGCACACACACGCGGGGCTTGCTGATGCCACAAGGACGAGGGCTGAAGTGTTTGATGCTTTAAAATTTTAGCCACAACGTTTACCTCATCAGCTTTGTGTTGCTGAGGATGGCAAAGGCAGCAGGATTTCCTGCAAGCCCAAGCGGTAACTTAAGGATAGGAACCTCTGCTAAATATCACAGTGAATTTAATTAAACCAAAAGGCTAATACTCATCTTTCCTCCACTTGCAGTTAAATACGTGTGTCTGGTTCGCTTTCTGTCTGCTAACTCGTTCCACGGGCCTAATAACAAAACTTTCCTAGCGGGAGCTCCAGGTCCCCGCGAGGCATGCCATGCTGCGGGTGTCACGGAGCTCCAGGCAGAGTGATGGAGGGGTGGTGGAGGGGTCCCAGTGGGCTCCTGCGAGAAGTGATGCGTCGCATGACCTCGCAGTCTCCTGCCTTGCCCGTTCCTCGGGCACAGGGCAAGTCCCGAGCCATCTTGAAGCCGCTCTTTAACGCCCGGCCCAAGGAGAAGCCTGGTTTGCGGCGCCGCTGCGTCTCCACGCTGCCATGACGAGAATTTGGCTCAAGAGCTGCTGTGTCGTGTGTGTGTGTGTCCCCGCTTAGGAGTGCTAACGGGGAGGGACCGGAGTTCCACTTTTGTCTCAGAGCGGTGCCCGGGGCCGCCGCCATCCGCCCGGCCGTGTCCGCCGGCGCCCGGCCGGGCCTGCCCGGCACCGCACGCCGCTCGGATCGTCTGCCCCCCGGCGCCCATCTTCCCTCCCCCCTCTGCCACAAGCGCCGCGATAACCGCACGCCGATGCGCCGTCCCCCGCCCGGGGAGAGGGGGTGGGGGGGGGATGCCGCTCCGCTGCACCGGGCCGGCCGGGCGAGCTGCCCGGCGCCTCCCGCATCCCCCGGCCGGAGGCTGCGCCACCACCCCGGGAGCGGCACCTGCTGCTCCGGGGCCGTGCGGCAGGTGAGGCCGCTCAGCTCCGCCCCATCAGGGTCCGGGCCCGCGTGTGGGGGTCGCGGCGACGCGCCCTTTATGCCCGGTGGCGGCGCGGTGCGCGCTCCCGCGAGCGGCAGAGGGGGTGGGGGGGCACGGCAGGGAAGCGGGGGGGGAACCGGGCGCCGGTCCCGCGGCTGAGGGAAGGAACAATGGCAGCGGCGGAGCTGCCCGGCACCTCCTGAATGGGCACGGGCGGCTGGGGTGGGGGAGGCGACGGCGGCGAGGAGGGAGCGGCCGCAGCGGAGGAGGCGGCGGCGGAGGGGCGAGGCGGGAGCCGCCCCCCCTCCCTCCTCCCTCCCTCCTCCCGCCCGCCCGCCGCAGGGAGCGCGGGGCCGGCGCGAGCTGGCTGCGCGCCGCGGGGGGCCCGGCCGTGAGCCGGCGGGCGGCGGGGCGCTGAGGGCCGGGAGCGCTGGCTCCGCCGAGGGCCCTGCGGCGGCGGCGGCGGCGGGGGAGGGGCGGGGGCCGGCACGCGGGGGGAGGGGCGGGGGCCGGCGCGCGCGGGGCGGCGGAGGGGGGGGGGCGGGCGCGTCCACCTGCGCGCGCCGGGGCCCCGGGCGCATGGAGCAGCGCTGAGCGCCGCAGCCGCCGCCGACACCGACACCGCCTGGCGGGCGGGGGGACCCGCCGGCCCCGCGCGGCCGCCTCCCTCGCGGGCCCGGCGCTGAGGTGAGTCCCGCCGCGGCGGCGCTTCCCCGCGCGCACACACACGCACCCCGGCACACGGACACGCGCCCGCGGGAGCCGCAGGGGAGGCGGCGTGAGGCGAGCGGGGAGGGGGCGGCGGCGGGGGGGTTGATGCTGATGGCAGCGCCGGCCTGCGCGGCGGTGCGGAGCGCGGAGGCCTGCGGGGAAGTTGCGCGTCGGCGGAAGGAGCGGTGCGGCGCCGCGGGGCCGGTGTGTGCGGTGGGGGGGGGGGCGGCCTGCGCGGGGCAAGTTGGCGCCTCCCCCCGCGGGGCGCCGCGTCCCCCCGGGCAGGTGCCGCGCTGGGCGGGGGCGCCGCCCCGCAGGGCCCCGGGGGGAGCGTGTGCGTGTGTGTGTGTGTGTGTGCCCCGCATCGGTGCCGCCTCCGCCTCCCCTCACGCCCCGGCGGGGTTTATTTACAGCGGCGGCGGCCGGGGATGGGGGCAGGGGGGCTGCGCTGACTTCAGCCGCGGCCAGAACAAAAACCAAAATAAACGCGGGGGGGGGCAGGGGGAGTGATGGGATATTTTAATGAATTTAATTCTTGAAATGAAGAAATGCCCCGGCCCTGCCCGTAGCTGTCATCCCGCGCGTTAAACCGGAGAGCTGGCTCATCGAATAAACCCGGCTCATTGTCTGAAACTCCATCCCGACGGAAAATGCGGCCGGGGATACGATTAACCATCCGCCCGGCGAGCGGCGGCGAATCGGGCTCGGGTGGGTTTCAGCCCGGTCGCCTCAGTCACCGCTCCTCAGTCTCCGTGCGGCCGCGGCGCACTCCGCTTACCGGGCGGGAGATGTGCCTCGCGTGTGTGCGTGTGGAACGAAGCCCTCGTCCCCGAAATGAGCTGCGCCCCTCGCTCGCGAGGCGGCCTGCAGTACTCTAACCCAAACAAGCCTAAGTGGGGCCGGCGGTGGGTGAAAGCGGAGGTTACGCGCGTTCTCTGCGGGATGCCGCCCGGCGTTCCGCCTCCCGCTCGGAACGAGCGCGGGATGGGTGCGTATTTGGGGAATCCGGCGGCTGGGTGTCGCGGGTGGATGCGTGCGGCCGGAGGAAAGCGGTGCGCCTGTGCGAGCCGGGGCCTGAGCGACCCTCTTGCGTGAAACAAAACGGCTCTGTGCCTGAGAAACCCTCCCTGAGGTTCCCCCGCTTCGCTCGGCGGCGTTTTGTGGCCCTTCTGCCCCGCGCTAGTCCCTCCGGCCGGCTTCGCCCGGAGCCTCCGTACGAGCATCCGCATCCCGGTACCCGGGCACGCGGTCCGGGAGCTGGAGGTACCGGCTTGTCGGCGGCGCGGTAATGCGGTAACGGCGGTGCCCGCGGCAGGGAGCCTGCTGGAAAGTGAATGGTGCGTGTGTGGCTGCGCAGGGGCTCACGCTCCGCGCCGGGGCTCGGTTTGTGCTTTCGGCTCAGGTGAGGGAAGGATGCAGGGAAAAATGACGGCTCAGTGCTCCCGCCAGGTAGGATGCGATTTCGAGCGGCCAGGACCCCGCGCAAGACCGCATTTGTTCGGGCGTGCGAGGGGTGCCCGGCTGGGGCGAAGCACTTTTTAAAAACAAATACTCGACAAAAGCAGCAGAGCTGCCAAGCGGGGAGCGGTTATGTAAGCCCATAGTAGGGTTTGATGCGTGTCAAGTCTGTTAAATAAATCAACCTGTTCAGTGAATAAATCTGCTATGCACCAGTGCTTTATGGCGATTTTTTTTTTTTTCTTAAAAGATAATAAACCCGGGTGTGTATTGAAGGTGTTTCGACTGAGCATGTGAATCCTGTGGCCAAGCCGGGTGGCTGCCAGCGACATGAGACAAATCCATGGGGAGGGTGAGGCGCGGGAGCACGGGGAGGGAGGGGGGTGTGCCAGGTGATAAGGTGGATATTAAAAACACGCAACGATGTGCATAAGGATTCCTAGTGATAAAATTCTCACTGATCCATGTCTTGATGGAGTATTTGCTTTGCAGTGGCAATGGCCCATACAAAGCTACATTGATTTAGCTTTCTCTGTTCGCGATGGCAGTTCTGGTGAATAATTATTTTCCCAAAAGCCCTAACTAAGGGAAGAAAGAGAGTCCCTGCTTGGCCTACACAGTAGTACAGTATCTTTGAAAGCGCGTATCCGGCTGCAAATAAAGGGAGCCAGTTCAAGTGTTACTACACTCAGCAGAAATAAAAGGGAGGCAGAAAAGGGGAGCAAGCGGCTGGCTTCCCCATGCGCCTCGTTCCCCTCTCTGCACCTCACCCGGCGCTTTTCTGGGGGGGGGGAGGGAGGCCGGGAGGGGGGATTTTTGTGCTTTTGTTTTTCCTTTTTTTGTGTTTGCTGTTTCCTTTTGGAGGCGAGGCTCTGGCAGCCCATATAAATCTTGAGTTGTGAATCATGAGGACTCTCTTGAATTTAAAAAAAACCTGGCAAACAAAAGGAAAAGAATTGCGGCCAGTGGGCCTTAACTTCTGTAACTGGTATGGGGACAAGGGGGTACATCTGCGGGGTAATGCTCGGGTGGTGTCCTCCTCTTTTGAGGTGGTGATGCCTTGTGGATATTTGTGCGATGGATCACGTGTGTATCTTTTCCTTGTCTTTGGAAAGAAATGCATGAAAAGACTTCACTGCGTTTGCAGGACCATGACAGACACAGGCGAGGCTTGGGGACAAAGGGGTCCGACTCAGGCTGACATCCAGGGTGCGGGATGCAACCGCCAATGCAAGGTTGCAGCAGCACTTCTTAGATAATGAGGCTTTTCCAAGGTAGCCAGAGTAATAACAAACCAGCCATGCTCATTTCTCCAAGCCTAACTAACAGTAAAGTTTATGTCCCGTCGCAAACAAAAAGCAGCATCAGGAAATAATCTTTTCCTTGGGCAGAATCCAGGGAGAAGAGCCATGGATGCTCCAGGCCTTGCCCTGGTCCTTGCACAGGGGCTCTGCAGATGCTGCTGTCGTTGGTGTTTGTGTTTGGCCCTGAGAGAGGTGGGTACTCTGCATGTTAAATGCAGTGAAATTGCTGTTGCTTCCCAGAAATGATAATTTTTGGTCTGGGAGGGAATTTTAAAAGAAATATTTTGAGAATTGGGAGCAAAATCGTATTTATTTAATCCACCTGTTACGTTCAAAGTCCTCTGTTTTCACCCGGGAGAGGATTGCACTTTTGTTTTATTTTTATGCTAGATCTTTGTGTGCTTTTAGCCCCGCTTGAGTTGGCTTTATAATCATTACCTGTGCATACAGTCAGGTGCTTGGCGAGCCTGGCTTGGTGGAAGCTGCCAGCAGCGAGTAAATGAGCCATGTGGCATAAAACCGAGCGAGCCATGCTTTGTCGGTGCCTTGCTCTCCCCTCCTTCCTGTGGTGTCACCTGCGCAGGGCTCCGGGCTGTTGTGGTGCAGGGACCTGCCTCACCCACTGCCTGTGTGTGAGAGGCTTGGTGGGACCTCAGCCCTTTGATTTTTAGGGCGCCTGGGTGCCGTTAGGATAAAACGCTTAAATAATCACCGTGGCTTGCGTTGTCGCCTAGAATGCGGCCAGGTTGCGGGTGCTGAAGATGATTAACTGGTTTAAGCATCCAGGTTGTTGGGTGAGGTTTTTGCCTGGAGGATGCGGGAATTGGGGATAAGCTGTCCTGCTGTCTGTGCCAAAGGGTTGGTACCTGTGGACATGAGGAAGGACCCGGGAGCATTTGGTAAAGCCGAGCCGCAGCGAAGTTTGCGGGAGGAGCTGTCGGTTCTGCAGATAGGCATCAAACCCAGCTGTGTGCCTTATCCCCAGCAAAGTCGTCTTACAAACAGTGAGAGAAGGTGGCTTTAGTTCAGTGGTGCTTTGGACGGCGAGGTGGTAGTGCTGGGTGGATTTTGTTTGCAGTTCAGGGGAGTAGCATGTAATCTGCGTAATACTGCTTTTGTGTGCCTCTACTGCAAATTGATGTCTGGGGAATGACATGTAGCAAAGGCTCTAGACCAGCAGGTCTCTGATATTTTTGTAGCAATGTCTTTTTATTCAAAGCAGGTGTCATGGAGATCTTTCATCCCGGGATTTCTTTCATCCCTGGCATTTGTTAGCTTGTGTTAAAACTTTAAATCTTGAGAATTTCTTGTGTACAGAAGGCGTTCTTGTGTTGCTTTTGCATGGGCTTAGCCAGGCGATTATGCAGTCTCTCAACAGCGATACATGTGAGCTGGATCTGTGTCTGCATTGCTACGTCAGCGCTCTGAGTGATACGGGGATGGAACCCAGTGCCCTCCGGCCGCAGGAGGGGTCTGTGCTGGCTGTGTTGGAGGGGGCTGTGGGTAGACCAGGAAGCGGGCAGCAGTGTGGGGGGTTCTCCTTGGGCAAAGTTTTCTTCTCACCCTGAAGCATTCAGGAGATGGATATATGCCCAGCCATGTGAGCTCGTATTTGCAGTCTGGCGTGGTTGTAACAAAGCTCTGCTAGTGATTTTTACTGTAAGATGCCTGGTTTGCTTAATTTATCCAAGCTCTTGGCTTCATGGTCTCCTGTGATAGAAAATTCCGCCAGCTAATCTTTCCTTTCACCCATCCTGTGTTTCCTGTTTCCTTTTGTTTGTGCTATTTCTTCAGAATATGGGTGGTTGTGTCACTAGAAGTTTCCGGTCAATCCTCTTGTTCACATTTACTGTCGTTTCCCCTGGGGAAGGTAGGACTGTAATATGGTGGTCCAAAAGGGCTGGCACTGCTTCTGCCTGGGCCCCATAGATTCATTTACCCAATGAGTTTTAACCCGTTTCTGAATTTCTGTTATCATTACTGTGATCATTGTCTTTGCATATAGCTGTTGTTGTCCCTAGGCATGAGACTGAGAGCATCTCCAGAGCCTGGAAGAGTTCGAGGTCAGACATCCAGATGTCACATTACACAGCATTGCCATACCAGAAATGGGCAGGGATGGCAGAGGTTGTATTCTTGGCCTGGGCACTGGTTAGGATTTTTGCCAGCTTATCAGCTGTCTCACCTCGCTTACATACAGCCTCTCTGCCTCACAGAGTAGCTTCTCATGCAGGGGACTGTGGTCTGTGGTGTGATGGTCTTGTGGCTGGCCTGTCCCTGTTGGGATGTACTTTCCCTGGTTGATGCTTTGAGACTGCTGCATCTCTGAGGGCGTTCAGACTCCCAGATGGAGGCTATCAGGTAGATGAGTGCTTATGAACCATGCAGGTCACGGCTGGGCTTTCAAGAATTACCAGGACATGGCTTGGTGCTCTGCAGGGTACTCCTTGACGTGAAGCGCTCCCGAGGAACCGCCTGCTCGTTTCCTGAAATCTGGGCTCTTTGGAGGGCTGGCACACAAGCTCCCGGCTCATCCTTAGCCATTTTCCAGGCAGGGTCTCTGCCGTGCTCGGGACCTGCCATTGGAGGTGCACGTTTGGAAAGAAAACAAATACCTTTCCTCCCAATTCGAAGGTTTTTGGTTGCGAGTCGTAGCACAGAAGAACCAACTGAAGAACAGACAAGCTCTGTGGATGGGTTTTGTTTCCTGTACAGTGTCCCATTGAATGACTTCAGTCTTTGACAGAGAAGAGAAGCTGAAGCCTTATGAAGGGCCTGTTTATTGGCATTAATTATTTTTCATTAGTTACAGCATCCATAGGCCGTTGGCAGCAGAAGAGCCCAAAGTAAGAATATTAAATCTTCAGAAGTTTTTCAAAGCTTGCATTTTTCATAAGAAGCTTGTGAAGCTTCAAATCTAAAGCTTCCAAAGGCTTTTTTTTATTCTTCAGAAGTGCCACTGGAGCTCTTTTTTTTTTTTTTAATTTTTAGTATTTTAGCTGAAACTATAAGATTCATACATCAAAAAAAGTAGTTCTTTCCCGTCCGTTGCCTTGGCCCCAATTTTCAGGTCTCTTGCTGGATCAGCTAGATCCTCCACAAGCATTGACTGTACCCTATAGAACAGCTGTGTGTACCCATTGCCACCAATTTACTGCTGTTCTCTTCCTCTGGTGAGGGTTTTATGCTGTGCCTGAGAGCAGACCAAAGCACATTCTGTCATGAAAGGTGCGTTTGTTTGCAACCCCCAGGGCTGGACAATGCTTGACCTTCACAGTTGTTGAATAACTTCAGAGAAATACTTAACTGCTTCACCGAAACAAGGGTGGTGGGGTGGGAGTTTAACAAGTGCAAAGTGAATCTGGTGTTGGCCAGCCACCAGCACTTTCTTTTTGCCCCCCTGTAGCCCTCAAGGTTGTATTTTAATAATCTGACTATGAATTTAAGGTTCATGCTGATATTTTGGGGGCAGTGCAGATGGATGCTTGGTCTTAATTCATATGGTGTCAGGGGGTGGAGCAGTCGGTACTCTTGGCCCTCTCCTGAACCTTGAGAGTAAAAATTATTCACAGAATACTTCATATTGGAAGTTCATCTAGTTCCACCCCCCTGCCATGGGCAGGGACACCTTCCACTAGCCCAGGTTGCCCAAAGCCTGTTCCCGTTGGCATGAAGAAATCTGTTAGGGAGTGAAAAAGAAAGCAAGTGGTTGTAATGGGCTGGGGTTTTTAAAATGATCCGCTTTTCATTGCGTGGTTTACTTCATCGACAGCTGGTACCTTTAATGTAGAACGATGGGTAGAATTTTCGGGAAGATCAGAAGGGAAGGTCTGCTGCTGACCACAATTTTTCAGCTCATATTAAAGCAAACAAGCAAACCCCTATCTTCTTGACACCACTGGCTCTGTAGGGAGCAGCACGCAATAATTTCCCGTGGTTTGTTTATGCCTGTATCTAAGGAAATCCACTCTGTCAAAATCACCTGCCCAGGTAGTGGCTTGTCTTATATTCTTTGTGCGTGTGATGCATTTAATTTTGAAGTGCATTGAGCAGACATTGCCAGCTTGTGCAGGAATACAGTAGGTCATGATACAGGCAGCACGGTTAATGGATAATACTGGAATTTAGGACCATTACTGGCCCACGGTGCATGTGAGTTTATTTGAAGCAGGGGAGCCACGTGGTATTAACTCAGCCAGGCAAGGCAAATGTGGAGGAACCCGTCAGCTGAAACCTCCCGCAGATAAAATAATCTGTCCTAACCCAGTAACCTTCACTTCCTTAATTGTCTTATTTGTCTGGTTAGCTTATAATTTGATGGAGAACTTGTGCTGCAGTAAAAACTGCTTTGTTTATTGTGCCTGTTTCTTTCTTTAATTTGCGCTAATTCCTTGCCTGCTTCTTTCTGGGTCTGAAGGTAGCCTGTCCTCGTCTCAGCTGTCACAGTGCCAGCCTTTGAATGTGGGTGGGAGGCTGGGCAGGCTGCTGTGTTTCTGAGGGGTCTCTGGTTTGAAAAGGTGATTTTTTGATTGTCTTGATTGTGCAATCCTGGGCTTTATTGCTGTGTTTGGCAATGCGGTGTTGTGTTTTGGGCTTTACCTTCAGGTTATAGTTTGTGCCTGCATACAGAGGCAAGCTACCAGCCTCGTGTGGCTTACTGTTCCCCCTTCTTTTGCAGAGAGTCATTTAAAGCCTGGTGCTGATTTTTTTCCCTTCTGATGCATTTCTGGGTTTGGAGGAAAGCTGAGTGTTGGCTGTGGTGCAGAGCAGGACCTAGTTTGTGAGTGATGTGTTGGCTATTAGATGGTTTGTGGCGTGACTGACCTGGTTCACATGTAAAGCCACCCCTGGTATCCCGGTCCTTCTCTCAGTTTGTTTTTCCCTGTCCTTTCCTCCCTTGTTTATGACCTTTACCTCTGGATGCATGGTCTGCCAGCGTACATGCTGGGTTCCCTCACTGGAGATACTCAGACGAGTTTCAGGCTTCCTAAAGGTTAGTTAGGCTGAATTCAGAAGCATCTTGGATTAACTTTTACACTGCCGCAGGTGGTCTGAAGGGAAGGTTTACAACATGAGTAGTTTGAGGCTCTGGACAGAAACCCAAGTGCAGGCTTCACCCCGGGGCATTTGACCCCAGCTGAGGAGTCAAGAGTTAGGAACAGAGGAGGGTGGCCCCTGGGAAGGGCCTGGTCATGATGCTTGAGCAACACAGTCAGTATGCCATTGCCATATCGGTGATGGGGAGAAGAAGGAGAGGCTGCTTAAGTTGTGCTTTGAAGCTGTCTGCCCAGCATGGTATGGGAAACTCTTCATCTGCATCGCCCTCAATAAGGTTGTGAACAGTGGAGTCCAAATGTGGTCTCAGAAATGTTCAATGATTTTGCGGTGCCTTAAGTGTCATGTGAAAGCGTAGGGGCTGTCTTCCCCATTGCAACCGGTAATAAAGACAAAATACCTAAAATCTGCAGCCGACAGTATCACCTGTGAGTTCTCGCCCTGCATTTTGTGGGCCAGCACTGAGACAAGAGGGGGTTTAAGGCTAACGCAGGATTTTGTTCTGCTGCTCAGTTAGGCCTAGGCGTTTGCTGGAGGGGCTGTTAAATCGCACCCATGTTTCCAAGTGTACCCCCACAGTGGCAGCTCCTAAACATAATCTCTGGCTCTTTAAGCCATTTCTGGGGCGTTACAGGCTGCTTAACTGACAAGAGGGTAGTGGAGGGTTTGGAATGAGCGTTTCCAGATGTGACAGTGGTTGTGCAGGGTTTGTTCCTTGTAGTCCTTTGCTATCAAGTGCTTTCACAAGCTGCCCTGTCTCCTCGGACAAGGTCTGTGCATTGCATGGTAATGGAAGTCAGAACGATTTGTTTGAAGTTATTTATTCAAATCTGGAAAGGATGGTTGTGTAAGGACCAAAGAAAAACGGGTTTAGCCTTGCAAAGGCAAAGGGGTTTTGTTTTGTTTTGTTTTGCTTTTAAAGCCCGAACAAACCCTTCGGGATCCTTGGCTGGGTATATAATAGCATGAAATACACAATTTCTTCCATTCTGCTCCCTAAACATCTAATTCTTCATGCATTTAAAGAGGGAGTTGAGGCAAAACCAGAGTATAGCTCTGTTGACCTATATTTACGAAGAGAGAAGGCTTGCTAACTCTTGCAAGGCAATACATAGTGCTGTTTGTATGCTCTGACGAAATGTACATGTGGAGTAAAACCACTTTTGGGATTCTTCGTCTTCTTCCTGAATGTTAAAGCCCTTTTCAGCCTGATTCAGTCCGTTTGTGGAGCTCATAGCTTGCATGCTCAGACTTCCCATCAATAGCTGTGGAACATCCATGCAGAGGGGCAGCAGAACAACTAAGCAAGGAAGAGAGGTAATACTGAAAACCTCTGCCTGGTCTCAAGGCTTAAAGGTGTGGGTTTTTTTTTCCCCTGCCTTTTTAAAAAAAAAAAAAAGAAATCAGGCTGCTCTTTCTAAAGTGAGGTTTGATGGTTACCATGCTGTGTACTGCCTGACTGTGGCACAGATGCTGTTTTATTTTTTGTAATGTTGCCTGACATGTTTAAAAGGGAAAGGGAGGAAGGGAATTTATACTCTTTGGAGATGAATATGGGGAGCCCATTAGTCTTAAAAAAAAGTGTGAAGAGCTTGTTAGAGCAGAAGCTGGCACATCTCTGAAAGGCTGCTCTGTGGAGTGGAGCTCTTCAGATAAAGCATGAGTGGTGTCTCTTCTGGGGTTGGCTGTGTGTGTTACCAGATAGCCTAAAATCAGAACTCGGTGGAGTACTTGCACGTTTAATGTTTAGGCACACGCTTAAATATCTTGTGGACTGAGACCAAATCCAAGCATATATTTAATAACATAAGGCCTTGTCCAGAGTTAATAAGTTCTGCAGGATAATCGGCAATGGTGCTTGGAGTTGAGGGACGTGAAGAAGAAATACATCGCTCAGTGGGCATTGGTGCTGAATGTTTAAGTGTTTCTATTGCTGTAGCTGAACACAAAACCTTTGCAGTTGCTTTCTTAGAAAGGTTTGACTGCGTAAATATGGTTAGAAATATGCTGGGTTTCAGCAGAAGCAAAAACTGACATGCAGGCCTACTGTTTGCTGGTGGAACAGGCATGGGAACATAAAGTCACAGAATCATAGTCATGAAGGTTGGACCTCCTAGATCATCCGGTCCAACCATCCCCCTACCACCTTTATTACTCACTAACCCGTGTCCCTGAGTACCTCATCCAACCTCTCCTTGAACACCTCGAGGGACGGTGACTCTATCACCTCCCAGGGCAACCCGTCCCAATGCCAAATCACTCTGAGAAGAAATTTCTCCTCATCTCTAACCTGAACCTCCTGTGGTGCTACTTGCAGCTATTCCCTCTTGTCCTATCGCTACTGTCTGTGAGAAGAGGCTGACCTCCCCCTCCTTTTAGGTAGTTGTAGAGAGCCTCCTCTTCTTCAGGCTTAACAGTCCCAGTTCCTCAGCCACCCCTCATCACACCCATCAGGGTTCCAGCCCCTTCCCAGCCTGGTTGTCTTTCTCTGGACATGCTCCAGGGCCTTGATGTCTTTCTTGGTGTAAAGGGCCCAAACCTGAACCTGGTATTTGAGGTGTGGCCTCACCATAGCTAAGTAAGCCGACTCCTTCTGGTGTTTGTAATGACATTAGAAGTTTTAAAATAGCTGAAATGCAAATAAGTAGGGATTGAAATGGTAACTGCTATGTTTATTTATGTGTAATAACAAAATACTTGGTGTTTCAGATCAGCACAGGGTGCCTTGATTGGCAAAGTATTTGTTTAATAAGCACTGGATGAAGCTGCGCGGCCTGCCTTTCCCTGCTGTGGGGAACCAGCTGATGGAGAGACGAAGGACCTGCTAGAAATGCAGTCGTGAAATGAACCCGAGAATCTTGACTTCCCAACCCTCATTCATACCTGCGTGTTGGGTGATGATAGGAGAGTTGTTGGTGATAAATTCATAAGGGGGAAGGAGGAGGGAAATGGGACTGTACCATTACTGTGTGTCTTTTTGAACTCTGGGATTAAAGGTAATTCACATGATGAATTTGAAAGAACTCGCAGAAAGAACAGGTAAGCGGTTACAGAAACAAACAGAAGGAAACCTGAGAGTGTTTTTCATTTGTTCCTGCCTAGGGCTAAATAGTGTGGTTTGATTTTTATTTTGCTTTTGTTCTCCCCATTGCCCTTCCCCCTTCCTGGATTGCCTACTACAGGAAATAATGAACTGGGCAAAGTAAAACCCAAAATGATAATTTTAGAAGGCAGGAGCTGTTGTGTGAGCATTGGATTACGCAAGGGTGAATTTTACAGGAGTGCTTGAGCCAGGCATTTTCTTCCTTCAGGGTGGGGACTGTGCCTTTTTACCTTGGGTCCTGCAGCTTGGCTGTCAAGGCCTTTTATTGGCCCTGGGTGTCAGATGTTACCATCCAACCAGGATGGGAGAGGACATGTCTCTCCATCAGAGGCAAGACTTCCTTGGCTGGCAGGTGAAGGAAGCTCCTCTGGGTTCTGGAAATTTTCTCTCTTTCCAGTGCCCAGTGCCACCTGTGCAACCTTCAGTGTGTGGTGCTCCAAAAACTTCCTCTTCTGGCTGAAAAATATTAGTCTAAAATAGAAGGTTCGTGCTGATGCAAGCTGTGTTTACTTTTGAAAATTCAGTTTATTAAACTCAAGGCTGCAGAACTCCAGGGATCAGTGGTGCTGTCTGAACATCACCTTACATACCGCACAAGCAATTTTTCAAAATTACTTTTTTAATTAAAAGTTGTATCGGTTTAATGCGAGTTAAAGGAAGGTTCACAGGCTGAGTGTTGTCTGAAACATGCTGCAGGTTTGGGAAAAACATTTTTTTTCCCTTTTCTTTCCCTTTTAAAGTTTATCCAAAAGAGTGAATATGCATGGCAAGAGAGAGGAATCTCCTCCTGGGCTTTACGTCTGAGGGATTGCAAGGTAAAGGTATTTATTGATTATCAGTTGAGCTCCGCTCCCGTTACCCTCAGAAAGAGCTGCACAGAAGCTGAATCAGAATATGAACATAAGGAAAACAAGGAGGACTTGAGGTACAGCAGAGGAAAGTCAATACAGAGCTTATTTAAATGTCAGCTGCCTGGAAGAGCTCTGCTCAAAGGCTGTAAGGAGAGATTAGGTCTGAGACATAATGCATGAGTGTGTAAGGAAAGATTGCTGAGCAAGTCAGGTGCTGTGGGGAATGCGTGCGAAAGGAATATATTAAGGAGGAGGAAGGAAGGAGAAACTGCTGACTGAAAATTACATCTGACAATTAGTCTAGAGCGACTAATTGGAGAAGCATGTGACGTTAGGACATGGGAAGGCCACAACTGTAGTTGGTGGCCAATCTGATCTGTTTTAACAGTTACTCGTCAGCATGGTTGATGGGACAAGTGGCACTCGTTCCAAATCTGTTTACATCTATATGTTGTATTTATTTTGTGAATGTGAGTAGGAGGTGGGGTGTTTCTGTAAGCACAGAGCTGGGAAGTTTGAGTCACAGTGGCGGAAGCAAGCCAGTGGGCCAGAGTTGAATTCTGTGGCGTTTGTCAGCGCTAAGTGGATTTACATTTGGGGAGAGCGTGAGCCGAAAAATGGCTGTTATGTAGATGAATAGCCTTGTTCTGTATTTTTATTTTGGAAAGTTAGCCACTAATTACGTGTTGTAATAGGAAGTAGTTGTGTTACCGTTATGCCTGAAACATGATTAGGTTGAGCGCTCTTGTACAAGAAATGCTATTGGAGTCAGCCTCTGAAATTTAAACCCAAACCAAGCTACACGTTGGCTTTGGTGGTGTGGCAGGGAAGACACCAAAAGCCTTTCAGTTGTGGTGAGTCTCTGGTGGAAAGCCGGCATGTTCTTCTGGTGCATGTGGTCCACAGCTGAGGAACGTTCCTGGTTCAGGTGGTGATGCTGGGCTCCAGCATAGCAGTATGTTTGAGTGATGCATTCTGCTGCCACTGCGGGGTGAGGATTCTGGCTCTTGATGGTGACTGACAGATGATCCCATCAGAGCGTTTCAGTCCTCTTTGGCCGTGTAACAGCAGTGAGGTACACCACAGCATGAAGTCTTCAGTGTTTCAGCAGGACTGAGGGGAGGAAGGTTGGGTGCACCCTGATGCACTGCAGCCCAGCTGAGCTTTTCTTTTCTGCTTTTAGCCTCTTGCCTAATTTTGAGTGGAGTTCAGTGCCTGTGTCTTCAGGGAAGTGCGTGCCTTGTGCATACGATAACTAAAAGACCTAACAAGTCTTCAAGATCAAGGCTGTAGCTGGCAGCACTGCTTCCTTGGCACAGCAAAACTTTCTAGTCTTAATCCACTCTGTTGGGGGAAAAACCCCCCAGTTTCCTGGAACACATGCTTGCTTGGGACAGAAGGACCATGAATGCTGGAACAAGGGACAGCTACAAAATGAACGCTGGTTTGCATGTTGGAGTGTTTCTTTGCCATTTAGCATAAGCATGTAGTATTTGTGTTCTTATCAGTCATAGGTCGTGGTCTTACTGTGCTGTGCTGACTGCAGACACATGTTTATTAAAAAAGCATCACAACCATTGCACAAGCTTCTCCAGCAGAGAGGATGAGAGAACAAGCAACGGACGGTGGGCATTACTTGCACTGCTTAATTGTCTTCTGAGCAGAACGGCTGGTTTACACCAGAAGGTACTTTATTGTCTAGAAGGGAGGATGACCAAGCAGGCTGAGCTGGGCCGGCAGTTATGTAACAAGTAGATGGGATCTTCACCTGTGCACTGAAGCAATGGGCTCAGGGTACTGTCTCCTTCTCTGCCATTAGCTTTTGTTTTGCGAAATGCATTATGGCAGTAGAAGAGCTGTCAAGGGTAGTGGGTTCACATTTAAAATGCAGAGGAGGCATCACTTAGTGGTCTGAGCACAAGAGCCAACAACTGGAGTTCCAGAACCCTGCCACCAGTGTTGACTTCTCTCCTGGCTGTCCGGCACTGCCATCATTCCTCTGTCCTGCTTGCCCCACTTGGTTAATGGAATTATTAATAAGGATGTGTTTGCTTCACAGGGGTGTTTTGAAAATTAGTTACGGTCTGAAAAGTGTGTTGGAGAAATCTCTCCGTGCTGATTGTTAACCCAACTCCTCCTTTATAAACACTCTTCTCCTCGCAGTTCTTTGTGTTGCTCATGTGTGGTATCCCCAGGCTCTTCCAGTATAGGTACTTTTTTGTGAAACATCCTATTTTATCCTGTATTTGGGATTAAGATTTTCAGAGTGTGTGTTATTATGCAGAATGTGGAATAGGAGACAGAAAACCTGATGCTGATGAAGCTCCATGGTGGTTGCTTTTCTGGCTGAGCAATGTCTGTGGGTCCTGCATTCACTGACACGTATTTCAGTGATACTCCATCACATCTATGCAAGCGTTTAGGCTGGGAGGGATGCTTACGGCTTGTATGACGTTAGCTGCGTCTTTGGAGAAAGCTGAGAAGCAGATGGGCTAATAGGAGTGTAGGGGGATGGACCTGGAGATGTGAAATGAGACCTTGGGAGAGAAATACTGCCCTTACTCCAGTGCTGAGACAAGGTGGTGACCGCAGGTGTGTTCTTTGAGGATGACTAGGGCCAATGCAACGGCAGCTGAAGCCTGTTTGGACCAGACGACTGTTGGATGCTGTTGGGTGTAACAGACCCTGCAAGTTTGAAGTTGTGTTCCCTTTAAACACTGATGAAGTGAGGCAGCCTAGCAAAGTTTGGCCTGTAAGAGTTTCTTCCCTTTTACATGACATAGAGGAGCGATCATGCTAAATTAAAGGGTTCATGATATTATTATGAAGATTTCTGTTCCAGTAAAAGGTGGAGAGATCTTTCTGCAGATTAATGTTGGCCAGAACCAATTTCTTGTCAAATAATGACCTCTTTTAGCAGTTGCTTCAAAGAGCATCTGGGGAGCCGGTGGAACCTAAGCTGTGAGGGGGTAGAGTTAAGAAGAAGGCTTTCTGCAGAGTTTAACCTAGATGTTTCTTGGAGGCAAGCCTTCTGAGGGTTGATCTGGGATGACTGTAGGTGGTATTGAAATCCTCAGATGTGACTGGAGGTTGGATTGAAGATGAAGGGAGAGAACAAGGAGGTACATATCGTGAGGAGTGAAGAATTTGCTCTTTCAGGGCAAAAAACCACCGTACCTTCTCCCTTACAACCCTCACCTGAAATCGTAGAATCATAGAATTGTAGGGGTTGGAAGGGATATCGAGAGATCATCGGGCCCAACCCCCCTCCCAGAGCAGGCTCCCTAGCTCATATTGCATAGATAGGTGTCCAGACGAGTCTTGAATATCTCGAGAGAAGGAGACTCCACCACCTCTCTGGGCAGCCTATTGCAGTGCTCTGTCACCCTCACTCTGAAAAAGTTCTTCTGCATGTTGTTGCGGAACTTCCTGTGCTCCAACTTGCAGCCATTGCCCCTTGTCCTGTCCCCACAGACCACTGAAAAGGGGCTAGCTGATTCACCCTGCATCCCTTGCTTAAGATAATGATAGACTTTAATTAGGTCCCCCCTTAGTCTTCTCAAGGCTGAAGAGTCCCAACTTACTCAGCCTTTCCTCATAGGGGAGATGCTCCAGGCCCCTAATCATCTTCGTAGCCCTTCTTTGGACTCTTTCCAGGAGATAATGCCCATGTTTCCAGGAGAAATGCCCATGTTACTTTCCCTTCGTGGACCTCCTACCTTCTCCTGTACTTGTCTTTCCCTTCAGTATCCCGAGCTGCATCCTATGAAGGTTGCCTTGCTTCTGGTATTGGAGTTCACATGGAGAATGAGATGAAGCAAGGCAAACTTGGTTCTAATAGCTCTCTTCTAATTCTGCTGCATAATGGAGATGAGCAGTACTTACATAACAATATCCTGGGATGTTAATAGAATTAATAACCCAGAAAGGTGGGAAGAGCTGCTGAATTACCTATAAAATGGCATCTAACTAATGAAGTTTACGGGAAGCTCATCTCTTTGAAGAAGAGTCAGGTGGTAGGTGTGAGACTTCTGTATATGCTCAGAAGAGAAAACAAAATGAAGCTGCCTGTTTTAATCGGAATAAATCTCCAGTTAAAAATAAGTTGTAAGGTGCTGCTGGATTATGCCAGTTTTATATCGGCTTCTAGTTAAACTCTTGTAAAATGTAAACAACATGGGCTTCTTTAGATGTCATTTTTTTTTCCCCTCCAAGTGTAGATATGTACCAGTCTTGGGGATTAGAACTCGGTATGTGCCCGATGAAAACAATCGGTTCATTAATGCTGTTTTGTTAGACCTTGCCCCCCTCTTGCCATGGTGATAAGGGACCTTAATTAGATCCCAGAACAAATGCTAGAGAGCTTGACAAAAAGGAGAAGCGTGGGGAGGGGGTGGAGAAATACTGAGATGTTGTTAGCAGATAGACGCAGCGAGTTGTATCCTGCAGAGGGGAGACTGTGTTTTATTGAAAACATTGGTTTCCTTTCCCAAGAACAGAGCATGCGCTGGTCGGCTGTAAGCATCTGCGGCCGGCGTGTGGAATGGGTATTGGCAGCGTTACGTGTGTCAGATCGTGCTCCTAGGTGTGGGCACCTGTCCATCTGCTGAGGAGACCGAGCGAGGGAAGCGCTGCCGGTGGCGTGGTAGTCACGAATTAAAAATGTATTCTTAAATCTATTCTGGATGCTGGTGATGTTCCCCTGATGGGAAGTGGCCAAATCATCGGGTTGGTGCATATGTTCGTATGTTAAGAAAAAAATGTCTGTGTGGGGAGGGGTGGGAAGGGAAGGATGAGAATTCGGAGGATTCTAGTGAATGCTGTCGGTAGACAGCACGTAAATGGAAGGGGAGGAATTGTGAAGCTAAACAATGAAAAGAAAGGTTGGCAAATAATGTTAGCTTAAAAAAGGGAGAGAGAGTTTTCTGTAAGGAGCAAATCTCTGTGTGAATTTAGAAAAGCAAGCACACAGAAACGCAGGCATTGAAAACTGCAGCGTTGCATTTTTTAGTAAGAAATGTCATGTTCTTCTGCTTGTTTTCTGATTATTGGGTGCTCAGGTTACACCTTCCGAACTTCCTGCACCATTGTTTGAGGTGGAATATTAACTTCAGGTTGGAATCTCAGCTTTTTAACTGCATTTCCAGCTTGGAGCTGGACCGTGCCTATCAGCTCTCATACCTTTGTCTCTGGTCTTAAATCTCCGTGCTGCCTGTGCAGCTGTGCTTCATAATTATTCCTCACTTAAATTACCTTTCAATGAATTAAGTAAGATTTTCTCCCTGAGTCTCTCTCTGTGTTTTGCAGGTCGTAAGGCAGTTGTTGTCTGAGCATCCCATTGGTTAAATTTACCTTTTTAAGAAAATTATTTCAAAATTTCTTTTTTATTTTCCCATGAGATGCCCTGCATGGCGACATGCACACCTTAGTGTGCAGGTGGAGGTGTTTCCAGGGAGAATTAGTGCATTGCAAGACGATACACAAAAGGCAAAGCTGTTGTCAGGGGCCGTCGGGCAGTTTCACGCCTGGAGTTGGGTATCTGTGTAGCCAAATGGTTTAGAAACTTGTAAGTCAGAAAAAGGTGTAATTCCTGTGTTTTTTAAAGAAATGTCACTGAGGAGTGTGCATCAACACTGCCAATGTGCTAGTGATTGTATCAGAAATCAAACCCAGATGCCTGTGGAGCTGGGTGTCGTTGAAAGACATTGTGGTGGGTGCTGACGGCATGGTGTGAGAGGCAGCCGATGTGGGTGGGCGCAAGGGTGCCCGTCACCCTCAGTTAGGTGAAAGTCGCCTTTGTTTGATCCTTAGGTGCACTGGGCTGGATGCATTTTGGGGAAGCAACAGGAGGACGGCCTTGTCATACTCATGGTCCAGGGGAAGCGTTTGACGGGCTTGGGCGGTGCTGTCTGACAGATGGACTTGGCCTTGATGCTCACTGGGGGCAGGAGGGGGGGAAGGATGTTTTTTCTGCACGGGTCAGTGTTTTCTGGTATCAGTTTCTGTTTGCTGAGCCCCGGGTAAGTGGTGCTGAGCAGGAGCGTGTCGGGGTCGGTGCAGATGCCTTCTTAGTTGGGTTTGGATGGGGCTTTGGTTACAGGGACTGAAAAAGCTTTAGGTATGGTGGAGTTAGTATGCTGCTGGGGCTGGGCAGTTGGGGTGATGCAGAAGGTTCATTCTGACAAAGGCTACTTTGTTTTTCCTGAAAGTGCGCAGGAAAGAGAAACTATTTGAAGTTTGCCAGGTGCTTGATTTCTTATTCTTTCACTATTTCTATGTGTTTCCAATACCCCTATTCAGGGTTAACAAAATCTCTTCCACAGTTCTTGCTGTTCTTTCAAAACCCAGGATTTAACTATTTTTGAGTTTACCTAGGGAACATGGTGGCCTTGGATATCCAGAACTAGCCAATATTAGTTTCTGTTTTGCAGGAACAGAAAACAGGCTTCTTACTGGAGTTGAATGGAAACTGAGGTCAGCTTAAGTTTTCCAGTTTTCCATCACAGGCTGAGAGTAACTGGTATAAGCTTAAAGAAGTAATAACTAAGATGATAGTAGGGTTATAGAGACAATTTCATGGACGCTCAGTGGAAAGGGATTTCATGTAAATACATAGAAATGACTGTAGTTTAGATGACATTAATAAAATGAAGGTAAATGGGAGGGGGAGATTTGAATTATCAGGCAGGTGAGTTGAAGGGGTGAGGATAAGTCAGCATAAGTAACACTGCCTGTCACTTGTTGGGAGTTCAGTATAAACTGGTGATGAGGTTTCCCTGCCCTGTAAACCTGTGGCCCACGAAACTATCATCACATAAACATTACTGCAGAAAAGAAACCCATAAACTTATGCTTTTACGGAATAGTAAATAGTAGTGTTAAAATCAGCACTTCTCAGGCAGATGCTTCAGAAAGAGTGAATATAAGTGTCTGCCCATCTTCAGGAGTCTGGTGGAAGGTCTCAGCGGGTCTGGAGCTGTTGGAGAAGTGACTGCTGGGGAAGTACAAGCATGATGAAACCAGAACAGCATGTTTGGAAGTGATTGTTACTGCTCTGTAAATACAAAGGAAACGTATCCAAAGAAATGCAGAAATGGAGGAGGAACACACTGTGCGATTTGCGAACGGTGCACACTCACAGGAATGACTTCAACAGTTGGCAGGGAAAGCCTCCCTGCACACCAGACCCTTTCTTTGAAGGGATCTCTTATATTGTGGCTTTCGTTCTTTCACAAAACCCATAGTTCAGCTCCTTTGAAGTTGTCTGGTCTCCATAGTTGGGCCGTTGGTGGTAGGAGGCCTGTGCGCCGCGCAGTGCGCGGTCTGGTGACCAAGCACATGGGAAGAGGTTGTCAGTTCACTGACTGACTTGGGCTGAAGTTGCTTGTCAGCTGCTTGCCGGCTCCCGTCAGAGCAGGAACTACACGTGCAAGGTATTAAGCAGTGTAATTAGCTGATCTAGAGGGAGGTAGTTCTAAATTTTTTAAGCTATTGTTCCTAGTGGTTGTACATGTTTCTTATCAAAGAGGCTTTATGTTTGGCTTTAGCAAAGTTGAAATGTTGTAGGAGAGCTTTTAGATTGCTTTTCAAGCTCGTATTTTGAGTTACAGCTCAGGTCTTTGCTAATTGCCGCCAATGGATGTCTTCTCTGTGTGCAGACGAATGCAAGTAACAAGTTGGAGGTGCCAGAATGCAAAGTGCTCGCTGTACCCTGCAGCAGGAGCTTGGGACACAGAAAGGGTGGTGGCTCCCTTACCTTTGAATGAGTTAAGCTGATGAAACTGCTCTTCAGTCCTGGCTCTGGTTTCCACCTACCTGAGTTATTCCTGGAGATGAACTGTTACTGGTAAGCTTTAGGAAGCTGCGACAATACAGAACTTGTTTGTAGGTCTGGCTGCAGAGCTGGGAGAGCCCCGTGTGAACCGGGTCCCTCCCACAGCAGTGCTCTGAGAGGCAGGTTGCTCCTGGGTCCCTCCTACATGAAAAGACCAGATTTGCAGGGTAGCACTATGAGACTTTAGGGACATACGAGCGTTTTTCTAGCACAAAGCCGATGATGGCTGCATTTCCTGTACACACTTGGCTTTGCATCCAAGCTGGATGGTCGCTAAGTGTTGTGATGAAGGGTGGCTCCTCCTCCGCTCTCCGCTGGTGGCAGTGCAGTTCAGCTCCTAGGGTTTGCTGTTGCACAAGAATTGGCTGTACTGGTGTAAGTGCTGTGGGAGCAGTGCAATTTCATCCACGCTGAGTGGTAGGTAGGGTGGTGCAGCTGCAAAAGCAGCGTTGTAATGCTGTAGCCATACCGGTAGAGATGCATGTAGAAGTCCTTGGTGACCAGGTATCTGCTTTTACAGTTTCTCCTGAGCTGATTATCGAAGCCTTACATTAAAAAAAAAGAAATTCTAAATAAGGATTAAATGGGTTGAACGGTGTATTTGCAGCAAGTCTGTTCAAGGTCTTGACTTGTCAATTCAGGTGCATTCTCGAGAGAGTCTCAGAGCATATCTGAAGTGTGTCCAGGAACATGGCTGAAGGAGCAGGAGTGAAGGGCATGTGGAAATGATACACAGCTCACTTAATAACTGGATCTGCAATTCTGATCAGAAGTTAGAAGTCGCTTGCTGGATGTATGCGTTTGACCCAGATGGGGTTGGGAGCACGTGCTAGGTTTCAGGGTGAGAAGTGTGGCCCTTGGACTCAAGGCCTGCCATGAGGTTGCAACTAGGGTTTGTGTTGGGCTGGGAGGAATCACCACTCACCTTCTGCAGCTGTACTGCTGTTCCTTCTTTCCATCCCTCCTGAGCAGAAAGGTCGTCCAGCAAAAAAGGTTGGATGATAATCCGAAGGAGAAGCCAGATGTGTAGGGGACATCCCACTGCCTTCTCCAGGAAACCAGTCTAGCATGCTCTTCGGCAATGATGTCTCTGGAGTATCACAGTGTAGGTGTAGGCATCTGGCAAATCAGGTGTTGCACAGGCAGCAGTGCTGCTTTTGAGGAGAAGCGAAGCTGGTGGTTGTGATTCTCAGAGGGCACAGCCTGGTAAACACAGGTCCTGCTCAGACGTTTGTCCCGTTACTGGAAGAGAATGGGTATCTGTTTGGGGTTGGATGATCATGCTGGCCTGTAATGGTCCTGGCAGGAAAACTCGGGCACTGCCTGTCTGTTTGATTTGTCTCCCTGGCTTCCCCTGCCTGGTATCCTTTGCGTTGCTGGCACGGAGGCTGTGTCTCAAACCGCAGATGGTAATAGGGAGCAGGGATGCGTGAGCTGGCGAGGTGCTGGAAGTGACCACGCGCTGGCAGCCGCCGGGGCTGAGGAACCGATAAAGTCGTTTGCACAGAAGTCTCCTTGCAGGACTGTGTTACTGCTTGCAATACCCCTTCACACAACACAGTAGCCTGTAATGTTGGCATGCCATAAAATCTGTTATGGTCTGGCTGTTGCAGTACACAGCTACCCAGAGTTTGTCGTTTGTTTCAGCAAATAACACAGGCAAACCAGTAAGTGCACACAAATGTTCAAGAAATTAAATTAGCAAGCCAAAAGTGATGGTATGGAAAGGTGGGGTGTGAGGAGAGAACAAAATGCTAAGGCTTTGTAAAAAGCTTGATTGTAAGCAGTTTGTAAGCAGATGTTTGGAGTGTAAGTTTTTCTTTGCGTTCTCTGGAAACTTTCTGGTTTACTTGTACATCTCAGTTAATGGCAAAATAACAGTACAGCCTCCGAGTCTGTCAGGAACAAACTCCTGCAGAAACTCTTCTGACAGTATGTAGAAATTCAACAGAGAAGCATCGGATGCTGGTAGAGTCGTGTACAGGTGGTGAATGCTCTTGGTGTCTGCCATGTTTCAGCCAGGTTCTCTGCAAAAGCAATGGCTGTGCTAGTGACACTCTTTAAGAAATCTTTTCATCCTTTTTTCATGGAAGGTAAAGCTCAGAGGAGAGTAATGGCCTGGTTGTGTAAAGGTGGTGTAGGCACTCAGCTCCCGAGGATGTCAGCGAAGGTGATGAGGATCAGGCTGCAGAGGTTAGTGAATCTAGCAAAAAACTCATGTGTGCTCGTATCGGGTCATGCGATTGAATCAGGTTCCCTATAGAGCTGCATGGAGATTGACCCATTCTGTGGAATAGGAGCCAGTGGATGTTGACCTGCAAATTAGTGTTGGAGTGATCTTGTTTATTGTACTGTCCATGATCTGTGCAAACCTGAAGCAGCGGTGGTGGCTACAACAGCCACTGCGGACTGCCTTGTTGATCCATTTAAACCTGTATGTATGCTTGCAGCTCCCTCAGAATTTTCTGCAGCTGCATGCCAACTTCTGAGCTCCACAGATCAGCACGACTGATATTCAGCAGGGGCTCCTGCCAGGTTTGTAGCTCTCCTATCTGTGATTGCGCTCAGTGGCAGTAGGTGATATGGCCAACCTGCTGAAGATAGTGACACACCAATACCAACCTGATGAACATGGTGACACATCAACACCAACCTTCTGAGCACCAGTGTGACCATGGAAAGCAGCAAGGGAACTCAGCTGGTGCACAAGCCAAAGCATGGCAGGAGTGTAAAGGAGGTGGTCGTTAATCAAGGCTGGGATTTCCTCTTCCTATGAAAGCTAATTAGGACTTGCCAGAAGGTGCACATTTCAGACGTCCCAGTTAAACTGGTAGCCTGTAACTATGACCTAAAGGTTTGATTGTTCTTGTCAAAGTGGGAAAAGACGTTTCTGGAGTGTGGTGGCCTGTGCTGCTGGTCAAAGGGTATGTTTGGGGAGCACATAGTTACATTGCAGCCTGCCTCATGAGCTAGTGGAATGAAAGAGAATAAGAATCCCACTTTTTGTTGTCTGGAGTGGAACAGAAATAGACCTTATCCCCAAAATTCACGAGCTGAATTAGATGCAAGCCTTTCCCTTCTTCCTAAACTCCCACTTACGGTTTTAACTACGCACATTCAGTATTCCTGATGTCTGTCCTAAAGCTGCATAGCATTTCTGTAAAACATGAAATACCTTGTGACACTTGCCATTTCTTTCTACATGTACGACCTCTGGAACAACTCCAAAGCTCTAGAAAAGAATGAGATTTTCAGTAATGGCTACAGGCATTAAGGGCACAAATACCATTGAATATCAGTGGGATTTATGCTCCTAAGTTGCTGTAAGTGCTTTTGAAAGTCACATCCAAAATGTATTGTTAAGAACAAGATATACCGGTAACGCTTTTTAAAGCAGATGTGTGGTACAAATGAACAATAAAATGTAAGGTGCTTTATAATGTTATTCTTGTGGAAGAATTGTTAAATACGTAATTATTACAAGCAGCTGAATTTTGGAGAGCTTGCTTGTCAGGATTGTGGTTGGGTATGTTGATACTCATCCAGCTTGAGAGAGGAACCAAGGGACTGAGATTTCAGGGCAGAGCTCCTGTACTCCGTCGTTAATCAAGAAGAAATTTCTATATATTCCTACTGAGACAAGAAAATATCTGTGGTTTCCAAGAAATGTTCTAGTACACCGATTGTTAAATGTAAATGAGACCCTGTCATTAAAATCCATAGATTCACAGTGTTAAATGACAAATTGCGTTTACCACATCGCTTAATACACCATTCCTTTATTTTAAACTCTTGAAGGTTTGTTATTGCTCAGCAGTGCCTGTGAAGTTTTCTGGCGGTTTCAGCTAGTGACTTTCTCCTGTTTCCAGTGGAAGTTTGCTCTCTGCTAACCCCGGATCTCCTGAAGGGCAGAGATGGGCTGTTTCTCCATGAAAAAAGATTCCTCTTGCTCTTTTTGCTGGTTTATTTTTCCCCCCAGGGTACCCAAACCATCTTTTTTGATGCGCCGTGTGTTCTGAGAATGCACCGTATCGCCCCCTGTCTTTATCAGTGCCCAACTGCATCGAGGCCTCCTGTGCCTATTAAATAGATTTAAATTTCTGAGGTCTCCTTTTCAAGAGGTGGTTGGTCCTTTGGGAACCATCTCTGCTGTTTTGCCTGTGCCCAAGCTGCTAGCCCATCAAATCGCTGCGTATTTATGGGGCTGGGCACTCCTATTAGCAAATGTAGTTACATATTTAAACATATTTAAACATATTTCACAGAAGTAATTATGCTTTATGGCTTGGAGCCAAACTGAGTAATTCTCCTTCCTTGAAGTGCCAGAAAAATACATGTATTTAGAACTTGGCTAAAGCTTCATCTAGCCCCCTCAGTTTCCCTGAGGTCAGGCTGTTCTAAGTGGGCAAGTAAAGGTGTTATTTTTAAAAGAAGAAAATTTTGACCTAGGTTTTCCCATCTGTCTCCTCCCTTTTTGAGAGTCTTTGGTGGCAGCTGCACCCTGTTCCAGCCAAGGGGACATGTTTTGTGTGGATGTGCTGGTCAGGCTCCTTCCTGTCCTCAGGTGCAGAAGACCTGTAGTAAATAAACTGCTCGGGTCTCTGTTTTTTGGATTTTGGTTTTTAATTTTTTGAAAACCCAACCCTTTGTGTAGAGGAAAAGGCTGGTTGCAGGATCACTGCAGAGGGGAAATGTGGCCTGACTTTGGGCTCGGTCACTGAGTCAAAACGAAGTGGCTGGATTTACAAAGGCCTTCATTTAGAGCTGCTGGGTTTCCATTCGTAGGAGAGCCGATTACAGGCAGGCCATTGTCAGAAAGAAGGAAACGCCAGGGAGAAATGTTTCCTTGTGCTGAGCTTTGTGTGGCATTGTTGTTGTGCGCTGCAAGTTCCCTGTCCCCTCCGAAAGGTCCATTCTTGATGGCTGCAGGGTGTGGAAGGTGGAGAGCACTTGCCTGGCAGACCCAGCACAATTTGGGGAGGGACACACACATGGACAGAGTGTGACCCGGTGCTCCTGCCCAGTGTGTGCAACTGGACTGCCACCCCTGAGACCCAGCGTCACCCTGCCTGAGGGCTCCTCCTGCCATGGGGCTGATTGCTTGGCCTTCTCTGGGTTGTAGTGCCTGGTTTTCGCCTGTAGGAACCCGCCTTTTCACAGGTGAGTTTCACACGAGTTTGCGGTCGGGGGAGGATTTTTGCTGTGTTTGTTATTGCTGGCCTAAGTTGGGTTTTAGATATGAAGCCATTAAACCATAAAAGCACCACACATGCCTGTGGAGGTCAATTTAACTGGTACAGCAGCACAAAAATACACAAAGGACAAATGTAACAGAACCTAATCGGCTTTAGCTTGAGGGTTACCAGGACCCACATCTCTCAGATTGCTGCTATTGGGTACATTTCCACAGTTCAGCACTATTTATTTATCACAATTGAAGCACGATATTTGTACCTATTAGCCTCTGAGTTTGTTTTTTAGCTCCCTCCCTATAAAGCAAGACTCAGCATTATTATTAAACTGTTCTCGGGGCTAAACATTGTGAATGTTATTCATGTCTGTGTTTGTTAGTGAAAAGGAAGGGGGGGAGAAGGTTTAGCTTGTCTGGTTTGCTTGACTTGCATCAAGGATAACTTTGTAAGAGAGAGAGCTTTCACTAAGTGTTTGAAATTACATAATGAAAAGGTTCTGGAAATAATTATAAAAATCAGGCTGAAATCACTTTGAGAATTGTTGAAGGTTTTTTTTTTTTTTACATTTAAATTGGCAATGAAGTGTAATGAAGACAGTCAGAAATAACCCCTGACGCCCACGCAGGGTATATATAGAGATTGTATTTACTCTGCTGTGCAAGCATCTACTGCAAGATGGCACATTAAAATGTGAACAAAACAGCACATCCACGCTCCTGGATGCCGCAGTGCTGTTACAATCTGATAAACAGTTCGAGTGTGGAGTGCATGCTGTGTGCATGTATTATCTCTCCCTTACGTTCTGTGTTCTGGCATTTAGCGTCCACTATCTTTGTCTCCATGAAACACTGCAGCCACTCAGGACAGGGCTCAGCGTGGAGGGGGGTGTGTGGATGCTCACAGGCTGCTCTCCTTCCTCCCTGAGGGCAATCTTCCAAACCATAGGCAAAACCGCTCGGTTTCACTTCCAAACTCACCATGTTCTGCGCGTGCGTCGCTGTGTCCGTGGGCACAGGCGGGCAGTTTGTAGGTAGGGCTCAAAGAAGCCCTTCTGTTGCATGGATCTGCAGCTGGGGATGGTGATGTTTTGGCTGCGATGGGCATCTGGCAGAGCCTGGTCTGATCTAAAATTAACGTGGCTTCTTGTAGGGCGTTGTTTTGCTCTTCAGCAGTGATATTCCAGTGGCACGTTCTATTTTCTTAGAGGTTTAAGCTGCTTCTTTCCCACTATAAAATTGTTTCCAGTCCTTGTAGATATTTATGTGACCTTCAGCGTGTAATCTCTTAATTCATTTTGTACTGAATATGCGGCATATTGAGATATGAGCTTTAGAAGCTCATCTCAGAGGAGATGTCAACTCTAAAAATCAAGTGCATCAAATTGGGAAGAAAAGCCCAATTGTAAGTAACCAACCTCTTCTACACCCCCCCTCCAGCTCTTTACCCTCAAAAAATGTCCTATCGCCTGTATTTGTATGTGATAATTTAGCATGAAAAGCATTCTGAGCACCCTGGAATGAACGTTTTGACATTCAAGTGGATGTTTGCTTTCACGTTTCCTGTATTTCTGTACACCTCTGTGAGAAACGCAGTACAGGATTTTTGTAGCTGAAGTTATCAAAAAATGTTTGAAATGCTGGTAATTAATTCTTCCCTAATGAATCTGCAGTATGATCTAGGGAGCCTGCTTTGGCAGGGGAGCTGGACCCAATGATCTCTCCAGGTTTCTTCCAACCCCTACAATTCTGTGATTCTGTGAATTCAGCATGGATTATTCTGGCTGAGAAGTACAGGTAGAGGTTGAATTTGAAGCCAGATTTTCTTAAGGTTCCTGTCCTTTCCTCTCCCCACCCCTTTCTGAATGCTGGGAGAGAACAGGTAGAAGGGTATGGGCACTGTTTTGGTTGGGTTTGGGCGCTAAGGTAGCGCTTGGTTTTGGGTGGGTTTTTTGGGCAATCAAAGAACTGGCTTTCCCATTAGCAAAACTGCCCGATTTATCTCTGTGTGGCTTTTAGGGTGCAGTCCTGTGGCCTCCCATTACATGTGTTCTTGCTCTAATTAAAGGGAATGCTACTTAAAAATGTAGGTATGGAAAAGGGGAGGGAAAAACGTGTGGCTAGTTGTTGGCAACAGCTACTGTTTGCAAAGGGATGTCATCACCTTCAAAATTTGTTGTTTGTAAGAATGCTTTTTTACCTCCCAGAGTTGCAAGCAGCGTTTAAAACAAGTGATACTGAGAAAAGATCATCAGAGTTCTTGTGGTTTTCCAGGCTATTTTTGTTTTGTGAAGATACTAGTACAAGTATGTTCAAAGAGTTTTTCCTATTTTGTATAGTTTTTTCACAGCTGCAGTAGAGAACAAAGGTTTCATACTGGGGGCGGGGGGGGGGAATAGACTATTTGTAAATTCTTACTGGGAGGCTGGGCCAGACAAGGTGTGTGAAGTAACTTCTATGTCCTGTAACTTGGAATAGATTTTGAAAGGTGATTGGTCTTTTATTTTGTAATCTTGCCCAGATGCCATCATGCAATACAAATAATAAAGTTAAATTATTACAATGATTACATTCTCTATGTGGTTTTCATCACTAATGAATTCTGTGTGTGGAAGTTCTTGGAGAGGTAAGTCCACACTGGTTGAGATGGGGCTGCGGTGCTGTGATGTGTTATTTACCAATTCTGCTTTGTGCTTTTATTCTCTTTTTTTTGTTTGTTTGTTTTTTCCTCCAGGATATTTTTGTCTGCATTTATTAGTAGTGAAATTACCATAATAGTGAGTTTTCCCTTGCTGAAAAACACCGTTTAAGCCTACCACGTACCCAGAAACTTACTTTGGAGGTGTTACAATGAGTAGCTGTGTGGTGGTAGTGGTCCAAGGGATGGCCAGGGATTCTATCTGTATCAGTTAGAAGTTTCCAACAATACATAATTCTAGATTTATCTTGACTTGCAAGTGCATCAAATGTGTCTGTCTGGCCTTTGTTGGCATTTAACCTGGGGTTGGTTGCAGCACAGTAGGTACCACCTGAAGGGGGGAGCAAACCTCAACAAAACATCTCCAATGGTATCTTCAGGTCCAGCCTTGCATCCTCTGAAGGTGCTTTGATCTTCCACGCAGACTGAAGTGGTGTGACTGCCCATTTCCAGTCGTTCCTCAGAGCATTTACAGCTCTATTGCCCTGCCCCACCGTGAGATGGAGAAACCAAGACCAGGGGAGGTGCCGCCAAGGATGATGCAGCTCTGACACCGTGGTGCTGGCGTAGGTGGCAAAGCCTGGGGTCCCCCACCTTTGGTCCTCCCGCCCGGCACAGCTCTCCTCCCTGCCTGGGCTCCTGATGGGCCCCACTCAAGGCTGCTGTGAGGGGAGAGGTTTGCCAGGTTTACCCCGGGTTTGTTGATTGGACTCCATCGCTTTAGAGAAAGCAGGGAAATTCGGCAGCCAAGGTGGATTTCCATCCCCGGCTCCCCTCTGTGTTGTTGCAAGCGTTTGCAGAACATATGGTATGTAAGAATCACCCGTTTCTCCGTGAGATCCCAGCAAATTCTCAGCATATCAGGGTGAGATACTTTTAGAGCGTCTCTTAACTCTTTAATCACTGAATTTGCATCCCAGAGCATTGCATGAAAACATATGTTTGCCCCCCCACCCGGTGTTGTGATTGTTTTTTTATGTTGCAGGGTTTTTTTTCCTGGTTTGTTTTGAGTGTGTGGTTGGGTTTTTTGTTTGCATTTTTTGTTGTGTGGTTGAGGTGTTGTGTTTTTTTCTTTTCTCCCTCCCCCCTCCTCCCCCTCCAGTGCAAGAGAGAGGAGAAAATACTTGATACCACCTCTAATTATTTACTGTGTGGCCTTTTGGGAATGATACTGTTTTATCTTTGCTAAGCTATTGCCCACATTTTGAATGACAAACCTCTCCAATGATGAATTAACTCTGACCTTTCTGTGTGCATTGGAGGATTTTTTACCCATCGCTAATGCTGCAAGTCTGACTTTGAGCAGCATTTTACTCACCCAGCTCTACCTTCCCTGAACCTCTCAATACAAAGTTTCTTTTATTTTTTTATTAATTTTGTTCATTCTTGGAGATATTGCAGCAAGTGTAAATATTTCATGTTACATTTGCATGTCTGCCTTACCACAGGCCTGCTCTGCTTAATAAATAAGAAGACAGAAAGGTAGTTGATACAGTTGCTTGTTACACAGAGCTCAGATTTTAATGACTAATGTAAATACAGGCCCTTTCAAGTTTAAATCTGTTCAGAAAAATATAAATCACCAGGACAGTGTTGATTATGATAAAATAGTGAAATTGAAGCCTGTTCTTAAGAGCATAAAATGGCATATAATCTGCACAATAAACAGTTCTTTTTAATGTTCCTGTGCGTTGAAGAGAGTCAATACCCATGCTTGTGAACACTTCGGTCAGTGGGTTTTTTGTTCCAAGTCACAGGATCAGAGAATGGTTTGGGCTGGAAGGGACCTGAAAGATCATCAAGTTCCATCCCCCTTCCATGGGCAGGGACACCTCTTACTAGAGGTGTATTCCTGAAGTAAATTCCTAAAGTGTCTCCCACCCTGCAGTACATTTGGGACCCACTGGTAATCAGCAGCTGCAAGGCGTAATCTCATTCCTGTTTTCTACATAAGCCCTAATGCCTGCGTGTTACTAACTGTTAGGCTGGGAATGTAATGTAAAGTAGATCCAGAGCTTTGTTTTTTTTATGGAATGTTTCAGGTTAGAGCAGATCACTGAAGCAAGGATAAGCAAGTTTGAATCACAGATTCCCTAGGTTGGAAAAGACCTTTCAGATCATCCAGTCCAACTGTTCCTGTCCTGTGCTAAACCATATCCCTGAGCACCTGATCTACCCGTCTGTTAAATACACCCAGGATCAGTGACTCAACCCCCTCCCTGGGCAGCTTGTACCAGTGCCCAACAACCCTTTTGGGGAAGAATTTTTCGTAATGTCTGATCTGACCCTGCCCTGGCGCAGCTCCAGCCCATTCTTGTTCGTCCTAAATACAGCAGTGGGTGCCACTGAGGGTCTGTCCCAGCAATTAAATGCTGTGGTGTAATGTTACTGCTTTACTTCCCTGCTGAAAATGGCTTGGTCTAATTTTCAAATATTCAGTAACTTACTTACCATCTTTTATCAGATTATTGCTATTGTTATTCTTATTTTATTAAGCTATCAATTTATTTATTTGTTATTTATGTGAGTGTATTTTGCGTTTGTTATTCCAATATACTGTTTCCACATTTCAGAACTGGGGGGAACCTGTGAGCTTTTTCATATCTAAATGTGTGGCAGGCATGTCAGGCTAAACACACTGCAGGCACGTGTACATCTGGTTGTTCTCATTGGAAACAGGATGGCGGCAGCCTTGGCCAATAGTGATTTTTGCCCCTTTTCTGGCACTTACAGAACAGGCAGTAGTGCAGCGGGATGCTCAGGAGCTCTTCTGTCTGGCTTTTTGAATAAGGCTATGGCGCTTATGTTAATGTAAGATATGTAAAAATAGTTCTTCTTGCATCTCATTAGTGGCAGCGGCTTGGTGGTTGTGGGTTTAGGGTTTTTTTTATTTTGAACTACTGAGAAAAAAGGTAATGCTGCCAACTGTCGTGGAGACGAGCTAGGTAGATAGTATATTTGTAATGTTCTTTTCCCTCCCCCGGCCCTCCTTTCAGGAGAGCTTTAGCATTGCCAGAGTCTGCTGTTCATGCTGAGGGATAGATTCACCCGAGGCCGAAAGGCATTCCCTGGGAGGTGAATCCAAGGGATTGGTACCCCTCGGGCTGGCGCTGAGGAGCGCAACCTCCACTCGAAATGGCAGGAATTACTGCTGATGTGGCCGCCCTCAGCCAGGTCACACAAGTGTGCTGGGGTGTGCAAGGGGTGCTGGCCCCCCATCCTTGTGTATCTTGCTTCCAACCCCCTGCCTTGTGGCAGGCCCACCTCTGCCGGGGGGGTGGCACTTGGTGCAGCATCGCCAACTGAGTTTTATCAGGTGTGCGAAACTAAAGCTAGCCACATAACTAAAAATGGCTACCACAAGTAACTCTGGAGTGTCATGCTTTGGAGTATGACTTTCTTACAGCCTGGTTTGTGGTTTTGGTGAGATCTTCTTTTGGTGGAGGTGCTTGACGCTCTCTAACCTTCCTGCGGGCTGTGGCTGTGTGGAGAACGGAGGTTCGGGCAGGTCAGATGCCAGTGGCGCCCAAGCATGCCCACCCTTCCTCCTTTACGTTGCTCCCAGTGTCAGCTTTGGCACTCAAGTGATAATCTTGCCTCGTTTTCCCTGACTAATAATGGTGATTAACCTTTTCAGTTTTGACATTACAGATAATAAATCAAGCGTATTGGTATCACGTCTGCAACAGTAGAATTTTTTAAAGGATAACAAAACAGACCCTAAAAATACAACATGGGGAGTATCGGCTGCCCATCGTCTTGTAAATCAGTGCTAATTACCGTGCAGTTGTGAACATTTAAAACGTGTGCTTCCTTGCGAGCCTGGAGTCCATATGCAGACACAAGCCGTGATGTTGGTAATCTGTTTATAGCATTGGACCTCTTGCTATTTTCAGATCTCTTCCCCCTGCCCCTCTTTCCCCCCTGCTTTTAGTTTGTTGAAGGAACAAATCCTCCGAGGGCGAGAGCTCCTACGGGGTAAAGGCAGCGAGGGTGGCGGTGGTGATGAGGGGAGGAGAAATCCAGTCTTGTCTCCTCTCCTCCATTGCTGTGCCAGATGGGACTTCCAGACCGGCACATGGTGGCTTTCTATTCCTGGCGCCGTTCGGGGATGACGGTGCATCGCTTCTCTCGTGGGATACATGAGTCTCGGTGCACACATCCATCCCTCTGTATCTGAGAGCAAAGGGCTGATGCACGCGGTTTCCGCTGTTCCTGAAATGTTGTAGTGTTGTGAAGATCACCGGCTGGACTCCTGATTTATTAAGCATTTTGCTTTCTGTCATCGCCACCAGATCAGGGATAGACATGTGTAGCCATCAAAAGTAGCAGCTAGGAAAAGAAGTTGTCACTGCCAGGCTGGATACAGGCATCTCGTGGTCCCTTTGTGCGCTCTCCTGCTTCTCATCACATCCCTGCTTCTCCCCAAGAACCCTGCCCAGACGATAACGTGCCGGCTGTTCGATGTGCGACAGGTATCATTTGCTTAGGTTTAATTTGCCACAGCGCATCAGAGTGCTGGTAGTCACATGATAGCTGGAGACCTAACGGTGGGTTCGTTCTTGGAGATATTGTTAATTAAATTTTTTATGAAGGAGCTGAGACACACCAGCAGTGATCTCCTTTCAAGCAGAAATGTAGCAGGCAGTTCCCAAAGTGACCTCATCTGCTCTCTTCTCTATGAAAATCAATTAGTGTTATGAATGTGTGATAGCTTCTTAAAAAAAAAATCTGTCATGATGGAGAAGTCTTTACACCTTAGAATGCTAAAGGGAAGGATGTGTCTCTTGCTCCTCCTCCCTTCCCTTCTCCCTCCCCTTCTCTGGCTGCTGAGCTTGGCTGTGGGCGTCTACTTGAACTTCTTTTTTGTTCAGATTCTTCATGTTTGTTTAAAAAAAAATAATCGTTTTGAGAGGAAAAACAAGCCCAGAACCGTTCTGTGTGTTAAGGACAATCCACAAATCAAGAAATTCTGCTTCCATACCTATTAATGCATCAGCATCCCCAGGTATTGGATTACTGGGGCAAATTCTTGGTTCATGTGTACCAAGTAGGGCTTTTTATGTAGTGAGTGGCCCAAGGTGTGTGCTGGAGACATGGCATCATCATTGATTTTGTAATGGGGCAGCCATTTGTGCTTCTGCTGAAATGCTCTTTTAATTCTCTCTCTCTCTCTCTGCAGTGTAAACACCATCTCATCGCCCACCGCGGGTTTGTTTTCTGAACTTCCCATCCAAGCTGAAATGCCGATTTTAGGGTTGTTTTTTTTTCCCCACACCTGATTTCTGCTTAAGCAGAGCTGCGCACTAAAGAAGAAAAATATCATACTTATATGCTAAAATGCTTAATAGCTATGTAGCAGTTATAGACAAAAGATCATTTTCTCAGCATGACAGTGTTACTGGAGTAAATTACTTCAGCCAATTGAAAAAGGTGATGTTTTCAGTTTATATTTTTGCCTAAGCCTTTATTTCCCATTGTTGCTGCTACAGTATTTGACATCTAGGGTATGCTTTCAGGGGATTTTTCTAAACAAAGTGTCTTAAAAAGGAAAATTGGGTATTAATCTGTGGAAATAGAAAAGTTGCTCCTGAAACCACCTTCCCAAAACCACGCAAATCGGAGAGCAGCGATTTTACCTGGGATACTGGAATTTTACCACTGCTGTTCTACCTCCTTGTCACTCCTTTGTTTGCTCTGTCACAGATGTGACTTTCACCCATGCAAAATGCATGATTGCACAGGCTCTGACCTTTAAAAAAATGCACTGTTTCCTTCCAGTCAGGCTTTACAAAATTAGCAGAGAGATTACCCCAGCTCGGGTCTTACAGCCAAGGCTGAGGCAGGAAGGTAAAACCCTCCTTCTTACCCAGTCTCCAAAAGTAAATGGGGATGTCCCAAATAAACCCCAAATAATCTCAGGCCTGCGGTTGCCTTGCTGAAACCTCCTGTAGAAAGCGAGGAAGAAGGAAATTAGTTCTGGATTCATCGTTTACACAGTTAATCCATCACAAGCATTCAGCCCACGGATCCGTGGAAGGCTGTTGCTCCGGGGGCGGACAGCTTCCCAAATGGGAGACGGTGAGCCACGGACGTGCAGGCTCTGACAGCGTCCTCGTCTCAACTGTTAGTGAAGTACCGAGGGGACGCTGGACGCTTTGGGAAGTCACGGATGGTAAAAATGAGGGGTGTTGTGGGGATGCAGGCACAATGTGGGGATTGCTTTGTTCTGGGGCAGCCAGGAGCAGTGGTGGGACCACTGTCTCTCCTGCTTGCTCTCTCATCTTCACTCCAGATCTTTTCTTCTTTTCCTCTGCCTTGTACCTCATTTTCTCCATTTTTCATCCCTAACCCCTTACATCCCCAGCCAAGCCCATCAGTAGCATCATCGGAATAGTTAGTGGTTTCTGGCTCACTGGCAGATCTGCTTTGGTTTCCTGAACACCATTTTCTCTCCTAATGTCTGTTTAGACTCCGAGTTAATTTGACAGGGACCGCAAACTACTTGCATATAACTTTGCACTGCGGGGTCTTGTTACTCTTTGGTTTTTGGGTGCCCCCATAGATACATGTAGTATTATTTATGTATTTATTTCCCCCCTTGGAGTTTTGGAGATGCTTGAACAGTCTCAACACGTTGCTGTGGGTGATTAGGTTCCCAGAAAAATATTCCTTAGCTTTTCTTTGCAGCTTCTCATCTGCAAAAACAAAGAGGTAAATAATTCAGGCATAAGTTAGAGGAGTATCCTGAGGATAAATTGTTATGTGAAGGAAGTGCTTTAGCTGCATGGGATCTTCCTGTTCCCAAAACTTTGGAGCCAGGAATGTCATTTTGGTTGTATGCATTTTGTGATTTATTTCGCAGGCACTTTAAGGATGTGCTTACATGGTGCAGTGAGCCAGAATCGAAGGAGGCAAGCTGAGGATGACTTCTCTGCTTCCTTTATGTTTTCCTGTGGTTGAGAATGTGTCAGCTCTTAGTGCAAGAGGTGCTATCAGTGTTGCACCAGGCAGAAAAAAACCCAAGTACAAGCAGCTGAATGTAAGGGGAGTGGAAGCTAGTTTCCAAAGGAATCATAGTATTCCCAGGTTGGGGAAGACCTTTCAGATTGTCAAGTCCAACCCTACTTTGTCTGCTACTAAACAGTATCCCCAAGCAACTCCTCTGCCAGACTGTTAAACATACCCAGGGGCAGAGACTCACCCCTCCATCCCTGGAAGCCGTTGTGAGAATTAATAATTTTCTGGTCTTGCAAAGCTCCTTCCCGCTCTGAATCTCATTCTGGAGCATGCCCTGGGCCTGGCAGTCTTTGGGGTTCAGCAAAGGCTCTCTGTGATTTCCTTGCATCACCCTCCCTGATCACACCACCAAGGTGACTGCTCCAGGTAGATGCCGGTGGCAGCTTGAAGCATTTAAGATGCAAGTTCATACCATGTATAAACCAGACTGGCAGAGGCGAATCTGATTCTCCATTCTCTCCTTGTTTTTAAACATTGACATTGAAGTGGAGTATTAATGATCCAGTGGCTGTTCCACACCAGGCTGTACCGTGTTTCAAAGTCCTGCAGCCTACTGAATTTTGTATGTAGGCAGGTTGAGCAGATCTTTAATTGAGCTCGCAGGAGGAAAGGGGAGAGCACGGCACGGCTTTCAGAGGGTAACTTGATTCTGAGCTTCACGTCGGAGGAAAACAGAAACACAGCACCCTCATCTTCCTGGAGTTGTAGTAACTACAGGACACAACTTACACAGAGGGGTAGGGGGAGGCAGAGAAAGGTGTCCTTAGTTTTACCTCTTCGTGAGGTTTGTCTTTAACTGTATTTATTTCTGTAGGGAGGAAACAGTCAAGTCAAAATATGCAAGGAGTGTTGGTGCTCTGCAGGCTCCTCTGCAGCAGGAGTGTGTGTATGGGTATGTTGCTCAGTTCCTGTGGTTAGCTGCTTGGATGATGATAAAATATATCCTTTCCCTTATGCGCAGTTGCATCATTTGAGATTGCTGGAGTTACTACTTGCCTGCAGGCTTTGAAATGATCTCGGGGAGCAGAAGACAAGGGGGGGTCTTTCAGTGCGCTGTCAACAGCCCTCGCCCTGGAATTAATTTTTCACCAGCTCAAACCTGTTGCGTTTACCTTGTTCAGGAGGTGTTGGGATGGGACTTCTGTTGTGCAGTCTGTTTGCCGGACGTGTTTCAGTACTTGATTAATATAATGCTATCTGGACTTCTTTATCCTTAAAAAAACAAACAAAAGCCTTCTTCCCCAAAAAGCCCTTGGACAACCATGTTTCAAGAGTATGTTTTGTGGAGAGGATCTCTCAGTAATCCATCAGTTGTGCAGTTTAATCTTGTTACAGTTTATACAACCTGGTATTCTGTTGACGCTGTGTGTCCCTTCTGTTCGGGGAGCGCTCAGGAAATGGTTAGGTGTTCATACCCAGCACAAGTAACCCAGACCATTGCCTGGATGATCCGGATCCTCCTTGTATTTCTGTCTGCTTGTGGCGTGCCAGCCATCTTGTTTACAAATCCCAGGTCTTTCAATAATATGAGCAGGAATCCAGCCCTGCCAACAGAACTTGGTACCGAACAAGGCAGATTGACGAGGCTTTTCCCATTTGTTTTGCATCGCTTGCTGCCTCCCATCAAATCAGCCAGCTGAAGGAGGCAGTGGTCCTGCAGGAAAAGAAGTATGTGATCTCTTAAAGACTGAATAGCAGTGCACATTCACAGGGGACAGCACTGCATCGCACAAGTGGGCTCTGCTTAGATGCCATCAGATGTGGAGTCTTTAAACTTGGACGTGTTTTCATGGAATTCTTCAGGGTTTTAGAAAAGTGGGGGAAGGGGGGAACCCCCTGCTATCTTGTGGAGCTCTGTGCTAGACAGCATAAAAGATGCTGTGTTTTAATAAGAAGCTGCTCCCTTTCTTCTTTGCCTCACAGAGTATGCTCATCTGGTGTTGATTGAGCCATAACTCTCTTGGGCACTTTCGCAAATACAGTCTTGTTTTGCGGGAATTACTCTCTGCTTCCTCTCATCCCCATCCGCTCACCTTCTTCTACATGATGTAGGCATAAGAAACAGTGCCTGCCCTGGGGACTGACCTGCTTGCACCATGAGTATGAGTGTGAGCACGAGGTACGACCTGTCCTCACAGACGGGATCCACGTAGCCAGTGAGATACTCGTGTTCTGCTGTTTTGCAGAGTCTTGAAGGTAGGACGAGCTGTTTCATGTTTGGAAAACCCAGGCTTCCCAGTGTTAACGGTGTTTACCGTCATTTCCGAGATGTAAATGATCATGAGATAATTCATTCATTCAAAATGAGCCTGCATCAAAATTCCAGGCTAATGAAACCTCTCCATCCCCCTCCCCACCACAGGGACCAGGCTCCTGCCAGCCTCCGGAGGAGCTTGGGAGCTCTGGCCTCAGCCCATGGTGCATGTAGGGCACCTTAGATGGAAGGGGGTGGGGAGTAATTCAATGAGTACTGCACTTGTAAATCCCATCTTGAGTCCCTTGCCGGGGTTTGTGGATGTATGGGAGAACGGATTAGGAAATAAAAGAGCACCGGTGAAATCGCTGCGGCATGATGGAAGCCGCTCATTTTGCTGACACGTGGGATGCTTAAAAACAAAGGGTAGTCCCCCCAAGTTTTAAGCATCGCCATGTAATCTTTTCACCGCTGAATTTAATTGCTCCCGTGGTCTTTAATGGGAGTTGTGTGGCTAACTCCTCTGCACTGGGCTTTGATGAACAAGCAGGGGTTAATATTAAAGCAGAGCATGCTGCTTTGGAAATGGGGGAAAGTAGATGCAAATTACTGTGAATGCTAATTGTTTCTATTTGAAAATTCTTGTAGTGTTTCTCTGAAAACACTTCCATTAAGTCAGCATTAGGTGGATAGCTGAACTGTTTGTGGAAAATATCCTCAGTCATGTGCGAAGGGGCACGGTTGCATAAGAGGATGAAAAATGCATAGGGAGCCTTCTGGTCTGTTATGGACTTTTGTTCAGGAGCCCCATGTGTCGCACAATGAGCGGGTGGAGTGGGCTTCAGGCATTTGGGTAAGAGGAGGAGAGGGAACACTTTTCTAAAAAGATGAGGGGGGATCCAGAACACTGGCTTAGGGAGGTAGCACTGGGGTGTCTATTGCTCTAGGGCAGAGCAGGGTAGGGAAATGAGTCTCATGTTTATATGTATCCCTATCCAAGGCAGCCTTCCTGGGGAGCTGCACTCCAGGTTTTGTAGGTATCACCGAGGCTTTTTGTGCAGCAAAGGCTGATCCCATCCCGTTAAGTAAATGAGGGTCTCCCCATTGATGGCAGCATATGAGGGTGCTGGCCCCAAGAAGTGAGCGTTGCGGGTAGGGTCTGCAGTGGAGAAAGTAGCTCTGCTGGTTCCTGAATGCCAGGATTTTGTTGGGTCAGAAGTCCCATCACATTAACTGGGAGCTGCTGCAGGCTCTCCACACTCCTGGGCCCCCTCATGTCCCTCCTACGTGTGCTGAGGTGAATCCAGTAATTAGACTGAAAGGGAAGCAGGGTAGATGGTTCTGTGTCATGCTTCAGACCTTTCATCTGGATGGAGCCTTGGCAGCTGTGCTGAACCCATGAAAGGTAAGAGGGCAGCTGGCAAGGTCTGCTCTGGAGGAGTGGGAGGAACAAAAACATGCCTGCCTCCCCTCTGTGCTCCCTCATTGCCTGTGCATGCCTGTGCACATGTGTATGTGCATGTGCACACCGGTGCAGATGTGTGCATCTGCCTGCCAGCTTGTGCAAAACACCCAGGCATGCGTTTTTCCAGTGGGCACAGGCAGGGCCGAGCGATGCTGTGCGTTAAAACACAGGCTTGAGAGCTGTGAGACGGTTCAAGGTTGCGTGGTGCTTTGCTTGAGTTCCCCTGGAATGTGACGGAGGTTGGTGCAGATTGCGGTTTCATGCTGCCTGGTCCTGAGGCTTGGAAGGAGGGCATTGCAGCTTCAGCCTTGAGCACACAAGGAAAGGTGGCAGAATGAAAGAGAGATTTGGATGCAACTGTGTGTTTGGCTTCAGCTGCATTGTGATTTAGCAGTGGGTTGGGTTTTGGTGTTTTCCTGCTGTTGGGATGTGGCAAGGGAGAGAAGTCTCCCTCTGGAAATGGGCGAGGGTGAACGGGAGCTTCAGCACCAGCTCGTACCCCTCTGGTTGGCTGCTCTATGGGGAGGTCGCAGTTGCTGCTGCATCTGCGATTAAATTAGCTGCTGCCATGCCCTTCGTATGCTGGTTAGCTTAAACTGTAAACAACTACTTGGTTTAAACCAAGAATTTTGCGATCGATAACTTTTTTATTTGATCCTCAGGTTCGTTAATCTCCCTGCCATACTCTCAGATTAAATACATGAGAATTAGGTTTCAGGGACTGATGGTTTTGCTTCTATTTATCCTTTTGTTTGTGTTGACAGATAATCCCATTACTGCTCTTCTTCGTAGTTTGCTGACTCTGATTGCTTTTATTACAGATGTCTCCCTTTAAAACTCCTAAGCCTATCTCAGTGCTTGATTATACCTTTGGCACTGAACACCTACCCACCCCCTAAGGAGCGGACAGAAAGAGGATGAATATTCTTGAACTGAATACTTGTTTTAAAAAAAAGTATGCAGTTGTGTGGTTTCAGGGAAATACTTGCTTTGACTTCAGAGGGCTTTAAATCTATTAAAAATTGGCTGTGAAATGGGCTGAGCTCCTGGCAGTGTGTCGTTTAGGGAACTGTGCCCTTGTTCTGGGTATTGCTGGGTGTGCTCAGAGCATAAAATAGTGAAAATCTGGCCTGTTGGGTCATCTCTCTTTGCCTCTGCGAGGCTGAATTTTGGACAAGTCATATTAGTTCCCTGTCTTGGCTTTGCAGTTTGTAAAATGGAGCTAATGATGTCATCCTTCCCGGTCCTGCTGTGTGTCCGGACTGACAGATAAAAAGTACCAGCTGAGGACCCAGTCATTAATTTTATCAATGAGCTGTGTATGTGAACAGCGCTCATTCCAAGTCCAGGAGATGCTGAGATCTCTTGATCTCTGGAAGTAGACCCTTTAAGTGAGCAACCTTCAAGCAGTTTTGGGATTTGACATCGTATTAGCCTAAAGAAATAGTAGGGCGCATCACCTGGAGAGGGGTGTATCTCCCAGGTAACTGAGGTGCCCCAACTTCTCATTTCTGGTCCTTGCTCCTCCCCGCCTCGTATTGCTCTCCTTGGTTAGAATCATTTGTCATGCCCAGCGAGGTTTTCTTTCAGCCACTGTGGTTTTAATTCTGTGTGTTGCGAATATGCAAACTGTTTATGAACAAGTAATGCTTTGAATTATTCCTGCAAGGAATGCCATGGCAAAAAACAGTTACTCAGCTGAGCCAACCCCCAGCAGCCTGCAGCCGGCAACCTGCCCACACGTCTCTGCTCCAGGCAGTCGTAGCACTGGGAATTACCCCAGGAAAGCCTTTGCACTGCAAGCAGTCACCTGTCTTCCGAGGCGAGGATACGGCTGTCCATCCGTCTGTCCCTCCAGTGGGGTTGGGACAGCTTTGGGCCCTTTGGCAGGACATGAGGCTGCCCCAGTTTTTGGCTTTGCCATGGAGGCTGGGTCGAGGTGATTGCTGGCAATTCGGATTCGCCTCGTGCAGCGGTAATGGTAGGGAACCTCTGTTTTGGTGCAAGTTTGCAAATACAGGTGGGTGCAAGCTCCCGGCTCACTGAATGGTGCTGGGTATTGAAATGTGTTTCTGGAGAATTTCTCCTCATCCCCCCACCAGCATGAAGCAAACTGTATTGTGTCTTGTTTTGTGTGGATGGGCAGGTGGAGAACCACTGTACCTATTAGGACAAGCCTTTTGAGCTGTGCTGCTGTTGTATGCTGTGACCCTCTAAGAAATGGAGCTTTAAACAAAATCCAAGATGTTGCCTTGAAATGAACTGCAAAGCTTCCTAAGGTGCAGAAGCCAAGGAGGTGATTTGGCTGTGGAGGAGTGTGTGCTGTCCCAGCTTAAACGGGGAGGGGAATGGGTCCTGGACAAGCTTTGCTAGAGCTCATCCTAGCCAAGCATTGCTTTGAGGCTGAGCCAGGCTGGGGCTGTCCCAGAGTGTGGGCACCCCGACCCCAGGCAGAGGTGCGCACTGCCTGCAGCCCACGTATTTGAGTGGATGTGCTTCCCTGAGGGTTTTCCACTGTTTGGACTGCAGTGGTGCTTGAAAGAGTATAGGGTGGGGGGTAAGGTTGCCTGAAGTGTTCAAATGCTGAAAATCTTAATTTGGCTGGTACAGCACCTGGGAGAGATGTGCAGAAAGGTGGGGCCTTTTCTATTTCAGTGATCTTCTGCCTTCTGGGACCATTTTGAAACACAAACAAGAAAAAAAATCAAACTTTATGTTGGTAAAACACAAGTCAAGGAGAGGTTGCTGCTGCTGTGCCGCAGCTCTGCTCTGTTAACTGTGGTGAAGCTCCTTCCCTCTGGCCGGGATTGCTTTTGTTCCATCACTCCAAGCTGGAACCATGCAGGAGCTTAATTGCATCTTCTGTGAGTTTTTCTGCTTAGGATTCAACTTTATAATTAAGCATTTGGAGATACCTTTACAGACAAAATGGTGCAAAGTGATCCTCCCCCTTCCAGCCTTCCGAAAGGTTGGAAGTGAATGGGTTGGAAGCAAACATCTTCCTTTGCTTTTGATCTGCGCTGCAGAGGGGTTGTCATACGCTTGTCCTCTGCCAGCCCCCTTTTCTTCAAATTCCATCTTTAAATGCCAGTATTCATAGCTGTTCAGAAATGTGCTCCATCATTTTAAACCAGTGAATTTTCTTTCGTCTTCTCAGATATCTAGATGTTGAGAGCACTACATGTTTTGCCTTAATGTACCTGCTGCAGTTTCACCCAAAATCTGAGCGGGCTGCAATTTAAGGAAATTAGCAAGTTGGTTTTTTTAACTTGTTAATGCTTTTGACAGCTCATTTTCGTATAACAATTTTATTTTCTGGGTAGTCAGTAGTTTTTTCCCTTCTGAAGGGCTCTTAGAAAAATCAAGAGAGTCATAAAAACCTTTACCATTTTTTTTTAAGATGGATTCAGGAGAAATAAACCCAGAATTTTTATGTAAGTTCATCTTGGGAAGGAATTTTGATTTATTTTTCTTTTTCCTTAAAGGACCCAGATTGAGACACCCAAATCCTACTGAGATGCTCACTCTGTTCTCCCAATACAGCCTGAACTAGTCAAAACAGCGTGGTCTGCACCCCCAGAATATACCAATGCATGAAAATTCATGGTGCGTGAGCTGGAGGGTGCCCAGAAACCCTTTGGGACCAGCAGTGCTATCACGCTGTGGGCAGGTTCCTGCTCCAGCAGGCTCTGGGCTTGGGATCTGAGACGTGGGAGAGGGCAAGGGGAAAGGCAGTGGGTTATTTACGTGGCTCTTGGGTGACTTGGTTTTCAGGTAGGTTAATTTTTGGTTTAAACATAATAATTCGATGCTGCCTTGCTTCATCCTTTTTGATGATTTAAAGTTTCAGAGGTTGGGTTTTCAGGGGGTTTATAAGAAAGAGAAAGTGATGGCTAGAGACTGTCAGCAAGAGATGTCACCCAAGGAAATATGGCCATCGCTTCACAACGGTGGCATTTTGTGTTGTGTCTCCCAGCAGAATGTACTTTGTCCTGTCGCTGACGCTGTTCCTGAGTTTCTCAGAGCTTTTTTGTGAGGTTTTTCTGTTCTGTTTCCATTAAGTGTGGAGGAGATGGGATTTTTATGGAAAGCCTGTGAAGGGAGTGATGAAGCTGGCGTTTTGGGGGGAAACACAGCGGGTTGGGATAGACAGGCTGTGACCAGAGGTGATCCTTCTTCCTGAGGACTGACACGTGCACGTTCCAGGATTGGGTTTTTTGACACACAGAGCAACTTGCATATAAACGTGGCATCAATCTTGTCAAAAGGTGGCGTGTTCCCCATTATCGGTGTATTTATTGATCTGTATGTGTCTGGAGCTTACCTGGCAGAGATGTGCTGCTTCCAGCACAATAGGGAGTGAGTGACTGAGCAAGCAAAAAGCCCTCGTGTTCCTGTGTTCCATCTAGGCCTCATTTGCAAGTCAGCCCTAGCATGGCCTTCGTCGGTAAAGCAGAGGAGCATTAGTTATGTGATGTGCCTGTCATCTGCGCCACTGTAATAAACCCACAGAAAGCAGTAGCCTCATGTGGCCTGCGGATCTATCTGTAATGTGGTGATCCTGGACTGGATCAGTGCTGTCAGATGGGTTGGGGCTGACCCCAGGACCTCTGCTCATGCTGCAGGAGGGCCCATGCTGGGTAAAAAACTGGCTGAATGGCCGGGCCCAAAGAGTGGTGCTAAATGGAGCTAAATCCATCTGGAGGCTGGTCACAAGTGGTGTTCCCCAGGGCTCAGTCCTGGGTCCAGTTCTGTTCAACATCTTTATCAGTGACCTCGATGAAGGGATCCAATGTTCCCTGAGTAAGTTTGTGGACAACACTACGCTGGGAGGAAGTGTTGATCTGCCTGAGGGCATGGAGTCTCTTCAGAGGGATCTGGACAGGCTGGATCAATGGGCTGAGACTGATGGGATGACGTTCAAGTGTAGAGTCCTGCACTTGGGACATAACAACCTTGTTCAGCACTACAGGCTTGGGGCAGAGTGGTTGGAGAGCTGTCAGGTGGACAAGGACCTGGGGGTGTTGGGTGACTGCCAACTGAATATGAGCCAGCAGTGTGTCCAGGTGTCCAAGAAGGCCAGCAGCATCCTCGTTTATGTCAGAAATAGTGTGGCCAGTAGGTCCAGGGAGGGGATTGTGCCCCTGTACTGGGCACTGGTGAGGCCGCATCTGGAGTGCTGTGTCCAGTTCTGGGCTTCTCACTACCAGAAGGACATCAAGGTCCTGGAGCGAGTCCAGAGAAGGGCAACCAGGCTGGGGAAGGGCCTGCAGGGCAAATCCTATGAGGAGTGGCTGAGCAAGCTGGGGGTGTTAAGCCTGGAGAAGAGGAGGCTGAGGGGAGACCTTATCACCACCTCCACTGACCTGAATGGATGGTGCAGAGAGGTGGGCGATGGTCTCTTCAGCCAAGGGACAGGAGATGGGACAAGAGGGAAATGGCCTCAAGCTGCACCAGGGCAGGGTCAGCTCAGATGTGAGGGAAAAGTTCTTCCCCAAAAGCGTTATTGGGCCCTGGCACAGGCTGCCCAGGGAGAGGGTTGAGTCACCGACCCTGGATGTATTTTAAAGACAGGTAGGTGAGGTGCTCAGGGATATGGTTTAGCATAGGACAGGAATGGTTGTACTTGATGTTCTTAAAGGTCTTTTCCAACCGTGTGATTCTGTGAGTCTGTACAGCTTCTGTTTTGCACCGCTGTGGCCAAAGTACGAGGTCCTTCTGCACAGGAAGAAGAATTTTGCATTTCTGGTTTTTTTTATTATTTTATTTTTTCCTCCTGATCCGCTGTTGAAAAGCTGGGCAAAACTTTGTAGTGCAGAGGTTGCTCCTTTAGGTGAAGAAACCAGATAACACACTGAGATACTGTCACCGACTTGTTGAGTGGTGAAGTCTGGGGCAATCGGCATTTATCACACTCCCTTGTGCCCGTGTGCTGCAAGGCAGGGATCACAGATTTTGGTGTGTTCAGAGCCCACCTTACTTTTGACCATGTGTTAAGGGCCTACTAACAATGGGCAAGTGCCACCAAGGGCTGTGGTGGGCTCTGCTGGCCTGGAGCTTGATTGGCAGCCCTAGCCAGCATTTAAATCACCAAAACTGCTTAAATGGGCTGCTGGTTCTGCTCAGGTCTTCATGAACACATGTAATATTGTTCCATGGCTTTGCTGTTGTACAGCACTAGGATGCCCTTAACTAGCAGGCTTTGCAGGTCTGCTCAGGTCTCACTGACCAAGAATGGCTTCAGGGATGCTAAATAGACCTTCCAAAACTCCAACCTGCTCAGGGCTTTGCTCTTAAGAAGAGGCAGACCTGCCATTAGAGAAGCCAGTGTGGTCACCTCTGGGAGTACAAACCCTACGTGGCTTTGTGGTTGCGTGGGGTGGTTGGAGAGACACCTTGGAGAAAGTCTCTGCTTTGGTAACTTCGGCCAAGCACGAGTACTTGAAGTCTTGGTGATTCGATGTTGGAATGGTGTGTTAAAAAACTTGAAAAGGCCAATCTTTGGCCTCTGCCTGGCTCCTTCTGTGGCTTGTGGCTTAGGAACTGCAGAGGAACAAAGTGTTTGTGTGAATGAGAGGTGAGGGCAGGGGAAAGAAGCTGCGTTCTTTAAATTTACCTAAGCTTATCTAAACCCGCTCAGACAGCAGCCCCCCTTTCACCTCTCAGGAATAGTGGGGGGAGGGGGTGCGTTGAAGACCTTAGGAAATCGTGTAGACAGTGACTCATCAGATTAAAAGAAAGAAAATACTACCAATTAAAAAAATAATTCTGGTGTTTGTTTTTAACCACTGCAGCACTTAACTGCTGCTGTGTCTTAAGGAGGTGGTGGACTCCACACTGCTGGGTTCCCAGTGCCTTGCCAGGGCAGCTTAGTTTTCCCTTCTGTTTCTGAAGGACATTAACGTGACGCCATGAGGAGGAAGGCAAATAAACCCTCAAAGAGTGATTGTGACAGCAGGAAAAACTTGGGGGGGGGGGGCGGTTTGGGTCAAATATAGGATCTAAAAAAGTCTTTAAAAATGTTGGATTTCAGTGGCAGATGTTCCCTTTTCCTTAGACTTCTCCCCAGCGCCCCGGTGCTTCCCGTGCAGGGTGATGCCCAGTGCCTTGTTTTGGCCGCTTCAGGCCAGGCAGGAGTGCTTGGCTGGAAGAAATGCCTCTTGGGGTGCAGGGGCTGACAGTCCCCTGCTGCCTCCAGCAGCCTTTTGCGTGGTCCCTCCTATCCCGAGCATCTCTGGGAGGAAGCGTGGCTGGGTGGGACTGGGTGCGGGGACTGTAGAGACCACTTCCAGTCTGCTGCCTGGAACTGTTCTGGGTTTGTTTGAGTTTGCTTAATTTTCAAGGGACTAATGCAGAAATTATATATGTATGCATTTTTAGTTGATCATCTAGCTTCTTTTGAACTAGGCCCACTGAACATACCCCTTCTTTAAAACAGTGAGCAGCCATCAGTTCCACCTCGCTTCGAAATCCACTTCGACACAGGTCACTTTAAAAAGAAAAATGCAACCCAAAGATCCCCAACAAAACATTACCCCCCCCTACTATACAAGTGAAATGGCAAGCCGAGATCCTAGACTACGAAAATATTCTGAATAATTGGGGATTATCCTTTAATTTCTAGAATTGAGGGAGAACTAAATCTTTCTGTGGAAGCTCAGTATCTCGTCCATGATGATGATTGCAAGGCCTGGGGATTAAGGGCTGAGAACTTCTTTTGAGAACTTGACTGTGGTACCCGTGGTACCAGTGTGTGAGGTGTGATATGGAGTCTGAAATGCCGGTGGGAGCTGCTTTTGCTGCAGGTTGGGAAGTCACGAGCAGGGTTTGGACTCATCCGGCTGGAAGTTACCCTGGCCTGGGACATGCTGTGAAGGAGCAGGTTCTCGGAAGGGAATTGAGAGTTCTTTTGGGGTTGATTTCTCTCCCCCCCTGTTGAAATCTCACGTAGCCGAGATGCATTGTGCAGGCGCGAGACGGTTCTGAGAAGCAGAGAAAGGCCTGTGAGGCGAACAGCCATTGATGAGCACCGAGGTGACTTTTCATTTCTTGTACCATGAGTATTTCGTGTATTTTTCATCCTTAATGACATTCTGGCTCGTTACAGGAATTAAGCACTGTGAGTTAAAATAACAAATCTGCACTATGCTTTGCTGGGTTTTAAATCAAAATGGCATTCTTTTTTTTCGTGAGCCCATAATCCTTTCTTTCATACAGTTTGATGCTAGCCAGCTCCTGCTTCCTGAGGCAGAACCATTAGATATCAAAAATATAATTGCTCTCTATATGAGTGCTCCTTTGTAGCCCATCCCTTTCATGTTTTGAGGCTGCGGCACTTTTATTTCTTTTAAAATATTCTATTAAGTTCTTGGGAATTGCGCATCCAGCCTGCACGGGTGAGAGGTCAGCGCCTTGTTGGGACACAGCAGAGAAATGGTTGTTCCTGGTTGGGATTTGCTTTCTGGTGTGGTGGTTCAGCTGGAAAAAGAGAAACCCAGAGACAGGCAAGTGTAATTATCCCATCAGTGCCAGTTGGGAGTTAATTAATCTATAGTTCCCTACCTGGCATCCAAAGTGGAAACTGTTTTGGACGAGGGAGAGAATTGTAATGGCTTATCTTGCACTTGCTTGAGTCTGAGAGCTTTGGAATATGGGGATGTTAAAACACATACGTCGCCTTCGTTTACATGTTACAGGAGAGTGGCTTTGCCTCCTTCCGTGTCTAAATATATGGAGGTGTCTCACTGCATGGACAGGTGGTTTAAAACCCCAGGCTGCCTTTGTTGGTTTCTTTCCTCCCTGCTCCTTTCTGTTCTGTATCTGCAATTAAAAGCACTGCAGAGACCTGCAAAGTCCATCTCCCCCACCCATCCCTCCTCCGGGCATCACACTGCCGTGTCATGGGATGAGGAGCAGCAGAGGGAAGGGTGTAGGAAGTTCAGCTGGCCTGTTCTGGGGACCAGCACTCACTCCTCTTCTCCCGAAGGTTAGGATTATAAAAGCCCCAATACACAGACATTTCCTTTAATAATACAAACCCGTTTTCTCTTGTCTGCCAGAATTCAGAGCGTCTGGTGGTTTCCATGGAGAAGTATATTTCTCACAAGGCCCAGCTATTTTTGCAGACTATTTTGTAATGTATTTGAACTTGCAGTCTTGTGCCATTTCTGTTCTCCCAAAGCGGTGCAGGGAAATACTGCCAAATTCTTGCTAAGCTCTGGGGAAGGAGCGAGCCGAGGGCCTGTATCCCCTGTGGTTTTGAGGGTCAAGACACTGTCTTTGTGCTTGTCCCTCCCCCTCCTGGTTTTATCGTGTTTTGGAGGAGAGTCCCTGCATGGGTGGGAGAGGGGAGGCATCGCTGGCTCTGCACCACTGGACGGATGCTGCTGAGACCTCGCCAAGCCTTGCTGTGGAAAGGTAATGCTGCTGTCAAGCTGAATGGCTTGTTCTCAATTTGAGGTGGACTGAGTTGAAGCTGCTTTTTTAATTGACAGCTAGGCTTTCTCCAACCCTGCAATAATATACAAAGTTTTGTCTGACAAACACCATTTCTTCTTCCTTAATTGTCTAATTAGAACTTAAACTGCACAGCTCCCTTTCTTCACGTGGCTGCAAGAAGAGAAACCTCAGAGAGACGTGACTAGACAACGTACTCTTTTGGAGCTCGTCTCCTATTGCTTCGGTGTTGTCCACTACAAGTTTAATTACTGTGTGAGAAATACTTTCTTCAAGTGGAGCCAAAATCTAGGATTTAAGCCAAAGTAAATTAACAGTTCTCAGAAAACCTGGAGTTCCAAAGCCAAGAATTTCAAGGCTTTTAGGCATCTCTGTGTTATTGGCAGGCATTGCATGATGTCATGTGGTAGAACAAATGGACACCAAAAAGCTGAAGTCAACATTGTGCCAGTTTAGCAGGGAAGATTAAAACCGATTTAATTTAGGGAGGCCAAACTGGAAATAATGATTATACACAGAAACGGTGGGGTTATTTCATAAGCCGTATCCGTTCTTTTCCATTAGTGGCAGGTTTCCAAGCTTCAGTCTTGGTTTCCTGCATTTGTGCTCTAGTTTTTCTTTTTTTGATTGTGGGTGCAGAGGGGCTACTTATTTGTGAACTTATATTTGACTAATTGTATTTCCAAATGTGTTAAATGTAGTATTTGCTTTTCTTTTTTTTTTTTTATCCTAAATTGCCATGCTCCTCAGTCCAAACATTGAATTTTGCATAAGATACCCGTTATTCAAGACCGAAGTCCTACTGGTTGATGGACTAAGGTCAGCACACACATCTTCTTTTGAAGGAAATCGATGATGCTTAATTTTACCTTGTGTGTGCAATCAGGACGACTGCGTATGTCGAATTCCACACAAAGCAGGTAGTAGTTCTTCTGTGTGTCTGATTCCTTGTAATCCACAAAGCCCCTAGAGAGGGAGCTGGGATGCAGCTCAGGCTGTGGTGGTTGCTGTCTCTAGGGTGGCCAGGTCAGAGCTGCTAACTCTGACGTTGTCAGGTGTTGGAAACAGAGGGGCTGGGTTCTGCACATTTGGGCACCCATGGGAGCTGTGTGGGTGTTTCTTACACTGGTCATGTTCAGGAAGGGGCCAAAAGCTGCAGGGTTGGAAGCTCCTGCCCCATCAATCCCGCTGTGGGTGTGTAGGTTGATTGGCTGGTGCCTTAACTTGAACCGGCTGCTCCTTGCCAACCAGGGCCTTGCCTGCAGTGCAGCCCCAAGGGGTAGGAGGTCTGGGGGGGGGGTGCTTCTACTCCAGCCCCACTGCACATCCTTTCCTCCTCCCTGGCAACCCCTGTGTCTAATCATGTGCTATCTGCCAAGGCTTTGCTGCTCATTGCTTGCGTTGTGTGCCGTGCTAAAGACAGCCTGTGACTAAAAATGCCTCAGAAGTTATACAGATCCACCGGGCTCGCTTGTCATCAAGCAGCAGTGGAAACACCAAGGCCCAGTAACACACTTCCCATGATTGCCCGTGTACCAGGCAGAGACACCGGGCTCCGCTTCGCTTGTGTCTCAGTGCATCACCGCACACAGCTGGCTGTGCTTCTCGCTGCGGGCTTGGTCAGCATGGCGATGTGTTCTGGGGGGGATGTGTTCAGGGTGGTGGGGGCTGCACATGCGTGTGGTCTTCTAATAATGATGGCTTAAGAGAAAGAGGAATTTGGTCCCTGAATTTGTTTGTTAAAGTCTTTGCCTGGTTTAATCACTGAGAGAAGGAAGTGCTGAAAGCAAAGCGAGTCCTGCTGTGTCAGCTCTGTCCCAGGTGCAGGGAGGGAGTCACCGTGTGGGTGGATGGGACAGTAGGTAGCATCCTCTACCTCACCTGGCAGATGCTCTGGGTGTCTCAATGGGGGGAGAGGCTGCAGCATCTCGGCCTCCATCCCAGGTGCGTGCACACACGGCAGAGCTCCACCATTTAATACAGCTGGTGGGCAAATGGTGTAGCACGCTGCAAGCGAAGCATGGAGGCGCCCCACAACACCGGAACAAAGGAAGCAGGTAGCTTTGCGTTTGGTCAAGGCTAAGAAAAAAAACATTCCGCTCTAGTTTATTTCTTCAGTACAGATAAAATATTCGATACGTCTAGGCATTTGCTACACCTCATGCAGGGAAGCAAGGTGGGTCACTGAGGAGAGTCCCCATAACGTGGACGTGTGTGCCTGCGTGTGTGCGTACCTGGTAACGTGAGAGATGCTGCTGGAGGAGGTTGCTGGATGTGGCTGTGACAGAATCTGCGGAGAGAAAAAAGGAATTATGTATTACAACCAATGTGACTGACTGAATTCCTTGTTTTGATGTTTACTGTGGGTGTCAAGGATGTATAAATGCAAACAGCACATTCATGAATTATTTTGGGTTGCTAGTAGGTTTCTGAAGAAAATAATTTGTAATGAGCTTTATTTATGCACTAGAAATAAGGATGGGATTAGGAGAATATTGAACTGTAAATGCACTGGTGATTTTTGGCTTTTGTGCATCGCACAGAGAATCTCATCATTTATCTCTGCTCTGATCTTGAATATGCAGAGCTGGCTGTGCCTTTTATGCAGCAGCTATTTTAGTTTGCAGCAGTCTGGCCTTGAGTCTGCGAGGCGTGCTCGTTGCAGAGGAGGCACCGCACCTCCCTGGGCCTCTCCCTGTGGTCCTGCCACTGGCTCTGAAGCTTTGCCGTGCTTTGTTAGCATACTGTGACCCAGATAGATCCTCCTCTGCCTTTGTCAGTGCTCAGCACTCTAACTCATGTCCAGGCCGCCTGGCCTGATTTACCTGCTTCTGGGCCATGGACATTGTCACATGCGTGGTTTTACTCTCTGGCTTCTCCAAGGATTCTTGTCAGGTGAGGAGGACACTGGCATGTGTGTTAAGGCTGAGCTCAGGCACCTCTGACACAGGAGGAGATACTGTACCTGGAGGTTTTGCTGGGATTGGACTGCTCTAAACATCCAGCAGTGACTTACCTCGAGCAGTTGCTTTAGCTCATGTGTGGTGAGCTGGAGTGTCAAGGACAGTCTTGAAGAACCCCTCTATCTGAGGTGGTTTGCCATATGAAAAACCCAAAAGCCCGCTAAAACAGCGTGCAGGCACATATGAAGTGTGACCAGCGCTCTTGTGGAGCATGGTTGGATGCACTGACGTCTGCGCATAGGGTGTTCATGGGTCCCCATATTGACAAGCCTTTGTTTTGCTTTGAAGGAAGGATGCATCAGGCGATCTTGGGAGTCGTGTCAGATCAGGGAGCCTGCTCTTGGCTGTTGCATTTTAACAGGACTGTTGAACATCCTCCGGTGATTAGCGTATTAGTGCCATGGCATGCATCGTCTTGAGAGCACTTAGAGCCGCAGTCTTGGTTTCACACAGGTGCAGACAGCAAATATTTTTTCTTAGTGATTCCAGGCTCATACACTCAGACCGAATGTCAGTGTGGTCTTCGCCTGCCTGTTCGCATGCGCCACGCGTGTACTGCTCTTGGAAGCGCTAGGGTCAAGGGTGAGCCGTTGCATTGCCTGACACAATCTGAACCAGTTGTGTTCATCTAAATCAGGCTCGATGAGGAAGCACCTTCTTAAACTCTGGCCATACCCTTGACCATTGAGAGTGAGATGCTTTGAATAAATCTGAGCTTTGGTGTTGATTTCTCGTGTCTGGTGTCATCGCCCCAGCAGCATTCTCAGAGCACTGTGGATGTTGATGTTGGTTTGCATTGTTTTCTTGTTTTGGTTTGGGGGTTTGGTTGGTTTTTGGGTTGATTTTTTTTTTGAGCTAATTCTTTAACTTTAAAGTGTGCTTTGTCTTATTTAGCCTTTTAGATTTTGCCCCCTTTTGCCTTGCCCCCTTGTTGGGCTGCCTGGAACCATACTTGTGCTTTAATTTAGTCACCTTGAAAGGGGACTGCCAAAAACAAAGCAGGATCCAGCTGTATGGATCAGCTTACACCAAATCAGCATTGTTGCCTGAGAATATCTGTTGCAGTGTGAGAAGCTTGAACCCTGCAGGGTGTCTTTTTATGAAAAAAGCAAAATATATACTTATTTGTATGCATAGACCACCTAGGGGAGTTTCTTTTGAATCTTGCACTGTTTTAAACACTCGTGGATGTGAGTGCTTACTGCAGAAGCAAGGACAAATCCCATGTGCAGTAGCTGAAGGGCCGTTTTTGTCTGGGGGTGCACAGGAGCGGAGTAAACAAGATTCGTTAGAATAAGGGGATGGAGGAATAACAGAAAGGATGTCACCTACCAGCACAGTGGTCCAGGACCTTGGAAGTCAGAGCAGCATTGACTTTACACCTTTTATGAGATGACAAATCTGCTTTTTTAAGGTGCTTCTTGAGCTGCAGGGAATAGAGATTGTAGAGAGGAGTGAGTATGAGTTCATAAATATTTGTGTATTTCTTTACGAGAAGGCTAATATCCAATAGGTTCTCTTAGTCCTCCTTCACCTCATTGATGGCACAGCACTAGGATGTTTCTCCTTCAACTGATGACTAAGAACAACTCCTCCTAGGCTCAGCTTCTTGATGTTGGACAGGCAGGGCAAAGTACAGCTGCCCAGCCACAGGCTCTTGTTGGGTTGATTTTTGGGGTGGGGAAATTGCTGTTTCTTTGGGAACAACCCCTGAAACATGGTTGGAGTAGAGGAAAATACTTCAGTCTGGACTCCTGATACATTTTATTGCAGAGAAAGCACATACTGTATAGCTGGCGTTGCAGAGTTTTGTGTCTAGAATTGTGCAGCCTAAGAGTGTAATTGTTTTACTGCAGGGAGGTGAAATGGAGCTACAAGAATTCCAGAAGAAGTGGTGTTTGATATAACTTCTAGAAACGGGATGGGAGGTACCCGTGGACCTTGTAGGACTTACTCGTGCCTTGGACCACTTCATTTTATTTACTCAGTGCTGGTGCAGTAAAATGTCAAACTTGGGCAAAACTTGGTATCTCAAAGGCTCCTGGGGGTTCTCGGATTTTTGCAGCCAACTCCAAGGTGGATTGTCACAAGCTTTTAGGACTTGTGCAGTAGCTCAAAAGTAGTTTGATATATTCAGAAACAGTGGGAGGATATGTTAGTTCGGCAAATTATGGCCACTAATGTGGTGTCCAAATCTACCCCCACCGCTTAGCAGCTTGGCAGGGGTACTGCCAGGGTGACCTCAAAAGTATTGGTGAAATTTATGAATAGCCTCTAAAAGAAAAAAAAAGAAAAATAAACTCTGTAGGGTGGGAGAGCTTGCTGCAGCCTAGCTGCCCCCAGCCCCAGTCTGAATGCAGATGTGATCATCTTCCAGTGCGGCTAGCGAGTGTGAGAGGAGCTGTAGGCCGTGCCCTCAGGTCCTTCCCCTCCTCTCTCCACCAGCGGGTCAGAGTCTCGGGTTTGAAACACTTGTATTCTTCTAGAAGCCGGCTGAGAGCAGCGCTGGCACGGCGTGGGATGGTTTTGCTGTGGCGCTGAGCCGGCGGCTTGTCGCCTGGCTGCATCTTCGCAGGGCTGCCAGCCGGGGCTGGCGGGCCAGTCACCACGCAATCTTTTCAGCCCCCCTCCCTCCCCACGGCCTTTCCCAGGGCCCCGTAGGGATGATGGCCCAGCACTATCGGCTCACCAGTCAGCAGGAGTAGGGCTTGGGGCTGCTCTCCTTGCCTCCTGAAGTTCTCCAGGGGTAAAAAAGAAGTGCTTCCCGGAGGACCCGAAACCTTGCGGGCAGGAGCAGTTGTTGGTTCAGGGTATCTGCAGGGGTGGGAAATGCAGCGGGGATGATCTGCTCTTGCGGCTATCAGATGCTATAGAGGATGGGTTCTTTGAATTGCTGTGAAAGGTTTGATTGTTTTTGTTATTTTTTAAATGGCCTCAATCACCGTGGTTTGTAAAATTGATTCCTTGCTGCCTTTTCCCCAGAAGGTACCATTACACATGAATAGACCTTTCAAATTCAACTCCATTGAATATAATGGAATTAGTCTGTGCTGTTGTTCCCATTAAGGAAATCAATCTTGTTTTGAAAACCCCTGTGCTTTTGAGAAGAGCAGAACTTGACAGAAGGATCTACCTTGCTCCTAGGCAGAATTCCCCTGAAGACATCTGCTCTTGGTGGGCATCCCTTGATGTTTGGGGGAGATGTGCTGTGATTTTGGAACTGGCGTTTCCATGAGTAGTTTTATGTTGTTGCTTTCATTAGTTTTTATTGTGGATCTCTTTCCACTCTTCCTTTATCTTTTATGACATTTATGTCAGATCACGGACAAATAGTTATGTACTCGACGGTTTTATTTTTGGTAGTGCTATCCTCTCTGAGCGTAGCTAGCAGACTGCATTTCAAAATCGTCTCCTGCTTTTCCTCTGCCAGAACTGCTAACTGCGCCTCTCTGCTCATTCAGAAGAGCTTACTGCTGCTGTTGGGTCTTTGATGGCCTCTTTCCAGAGCTTCTTAGCCCTTTTAGAGCCAATTCATGCCTTTCCCTTGCTGGACACAGAATGTGTCGGGATGTCCTCGGATGATTTGTTGGCTAGAGGCTGTGGGTCCATGGAAGTCAGGGATTTCTTCTTGACAGCCCCGAGTAATGTGATGCAGTGCTGGCTGCTTTGCTTTCCTTATTTCACTATCTACCCTGCTATATTTTTATATATACACCCCCCCATATATAAAATAAACAAGGAAGTTTATCCGGAAAATAAATCATTGTTGAGAGGGGGCAAAATGACACTAATTGGCAGCTTTACGGAAGGTATGATGCCTTTGATTGATAAGTTGTCAAAGGAATGTAATGTACTAAACACGATGAAGATTAAGGACGTTAAGATGGTTAAAATTCAAGTTGCATAAGTGTTTGGTGTTAGGTTTAGAGCCTCTTCCAGAATTTTAATTTTGAAAATGCAAAGTATTTGTTTTATGCTATTCCTTAGGAGCCCTCTAGATGTTTTGAAGATTTGAGTTCTTAAAAAAAACCTACCAAAACCCCAAAACACAACAAACAAAACGCAGTCTGAAAGTATTTAGTATTCACAGCTTATGAATTAGGTGGAGAGACATTATTTTTTTGTGATTAATAGCGAGCTTCTGAGATGCATTAGACACTATTTACAGAAACTGAGCACCAGAAATAATAGTAGCATTATCCTGAACCTCATAATTACTCTCAGGGTCCAATTTTACATTGTATCTAATGTTCAGGAAATAATAGCGGCATATTTTTCAGCAAATGATTATTTAGGTATTTAGATAGATACATGTACAGCAGGAGAAAATATTAGTTAAACTAAACAACGCCTTTGGAGGGGACTAGGAATTTGGGTGGGTTTTACCTTTTGCTCTTTCATTTGAAACCACAGCCTCCACTCCCACGGGCTCATTCTCCTTCCCTCCTGGGAGGCGGGAGTTCACAGTAGCAGACTTTGTGTGGCATCCCTGTTGGAGTCCTCAATGCTCTGCATAAGTAACCTTTGAGAGCCTTTGATTGCTCTTATCTCCCGATCAGGGGATGCCCGGTTGGGCCCCCGGCCGCTCCACTTCCCCTCTTTGCAACTGCTAATAAACCCTAGTTTGCTTAACAAAGCGGGTGCTGTGGCGGATTCTCGCCTTGCCGGTTGTCTTCTAACAAGAGCGCTCCTTGAGCTGCCAGCTTCCATCACTCCTTTCCTCAGCGCTCGGACGAGCGCCTTCCTTGCTTTCTTGGGGAGAGCTCTCTCCCTATCAGCTCCATCCCGCAGTGTCTTTAACCCTCTCCTTCGCCGATGCTGAATGGAGTGCCCCAGACCTGACAGCTGTTAAGCCGGTGACAAACGGCTGTCACGCTGACCAGTGCAGCCCTGTCCTCTTGTTTCTGTGCCCCTTTTCCTTAAGCCGCGATTCGAAGCTGGCCTGCGAGCTCACAGAGTCACAGAACCGTGTAATCACAAGGTTAGAAAAGACCCTTAAGATCAAGTCCAACCATTCCTGTCCTATGCTAAACCATATCCCTGAGCACCTCATCTACCCATCTGTTAAACACACCCAGGGTTGGTGACTCAACCACCTCCCTGGGCAGCTTGTTCCACAGCCCCACAACTCTTTCAGGGAAGAACTTTTCCCTCCCATCTGAGCTGACCCTGCCCTGGCACAGCTTGAGCCCATTTCCCCTTGTCCCATCTCCCGTCCCTTGGCTGAAGAGACCATCACCCACCTCTCTGCACCATCCATTCAGGTCAGTGTAGGTGGTGATAAGGTCTCCCCTCAGCCTCCTCTTCTCCAGGCTGAACATCTCCAGCTCGCTTGGCCACTCCTCATAGGATTTGCCCTCCAGCCCCTTCCCCAGCCTGGTTGCCCTTCTCTGGACATGCAAGGACCTCAATGTCCTTCTTATGGTGAGGAGCCCAGAACTGGACCCAGCACTCAAGGTGCAGCCTCACCAGTGCCCAGCACAGGGGCATAATCCCCTCCCTGGACCTGCTGGCCACACTATTTTTTGAAATAATTTCTGTCTCCTTCACCTGAGTGGTACCAGCAGCTTGGACTTGCAGTCCATCACCTCCACGAGCTGCACTTCTAGGGAGGATCGAGGAAAGTGTTTTCAGAACGTGTTTTCAGACGTGTTGGCAGGTGATGCGGACCCTCAGGCTTGTCTGACTGTGGTCATTTGTCAAAAACCTGCCACCTCTGTTGGGACTTTTGCTTTTGAAAGCTGCGCCCTGTTAGCAAAGGTGAGGTGGTGATGACAGCCCTTGTTTTTCTTGCAAAGACAAACTGAGAAGTTTTAGGCAAGGATTTTGTTGTTAGGCCCTGCCAACGCAACAGGGTTTTATGTCATCCACAGCACTTGTTGCTCTGCAAACACCCAACATGAACTTCAAGTTTGCATTTACTGTAGCTGCAGCAGCCCCCACTCAGGTACTTGCTGTGCAGCAGACCTCACATTCAGGACTGCATGGAGAGGGTAACCCTGAGGGTGAAGGTTGTGGGTGGAGGAGCCTGTCCACAGGTCCTGCTCCTGGCCATGTCACTGACTGCCGTGAATCCAACTTGGTTTCCTTTGTCCCCTTTTCTCTATCTTCTACCTTTAACGATTTTTGGAGGCTGATCATCTCTTCCGCTCCTGCGGATGACCCTAGCTGACACCAAGGCCTTTCCCTACTACTTAAGTGTTGTTCATCCATGTAGTCAACTGTAGCAATGGCCTTTCACCATCGTGCTGGGGCAGAACCAGCCAACTTCTGGATCTGGTTCAGGCTGCCATTTATAGGCAGCCCGTGCTGCGGTGTGGGCGGAAGGGGCATTGGGACAGTGAAAAGGCTCATCTTGCACGTTGGTGTCTAGGCTGAGTGTGTCAGGGCCTTGCAAAGAAGAAGGGGCTTTGAAGGCCTCTAAGCAGAGCAGATTTGAGATGAAAGTCACTAAACTACAATGAATGGGGAGTTCCAAAGTACCAGTTGTAGAACTGCGTTTCAGCGTACAGCAGCTCTGCAAACTGATTTCAGTAATGAATAATTAAAGCATGAATTAAAAGACCAGTAAATATGTCATTAAAATACTAAACAGAAACTACAGAATCGGTTGAAAACAAAGGAAGCTTTACTTTTTATTTTTAACTTTGTTTTGGTTTTTATTTTAAATTTTTTTTTCCCCTCCTCCACTTTATTCTCCTAAGTGGAGAACCCCAGTCTGGGCAGTAGGAAATGGGGAGGGGTTGGGGGAAGTGATGGGGTGGGGTGTGCATGCAGCTGTCAAACCACTGTTGGAGATTAGAAATTCCTCCTTATTTATTAACCACTTTCTTCTGAATCGTCCTTCATAGATTAACTTGTGGGTATAATGATTCAGATAATATAGCATGTACTCCTTTCCTGGAAATGTTTGTGGACCTTGTATAAAGCAAGAGGCTGGAACGCTCTGTGGCTGCTGTACTGAGGGGAAAAAATGTGTTCGAGCTCCAGCCAGGAGTTGTGTGTTCAATAGAGTTAATTAGTGGCTAAACCACATGAATATATGGAGTCGAATCATGTATTTGCTATTAAAATTAATAAAACCTTCACAGAAAATGGCCGATTAAGAAATTGAATGATACTAGGTAGTAAATAAAAAAAAATAAAGCAAGTCCTTAGAGCAATTTGTCCAGATTCCACCCCCAACCCTACCAGGTTCTGGACGTTTACAGAATGCAAGATTATTTAGGGTCTCTGTAGTTAGAAGTCAAATTAGATAGTGGTTGAGGCTGTGTTTATTAATCAAGACCGGTAATTACAAAGTGCTGTTCATCTCCAAGAGGTATTCAAGCAATCCTCGCTAAAGCCCAGCAAGAATGAATAGATAATATGTATAACTGGTAGATGGAGAATGAGCATTTAAGGTTGATGAAGATCTAATTTCCATTTAAAAATGAAACCAAATCTAATCTGAGGAATTAGAAGCAATAAGAACGATGTGTTAAAGGGTGTTTATAGACAGTGATGATCTTTTTTCTGCACTGATGTCTCCCGGGCCTCCAGGTCCAGGTAGTCTTCTCTAACCACAGCTTTTCTGTATTCAGATCAAAGGCACTAAGCAATTCCACAGTTATCACTCTGCCATCCTGCCTAGGGATCAGTGTGGACAGTGCTTGCTGGGCCAGGCTTCCACAAATCTGAAATCCTGAGGTTGTTTCTGATCTTTCTTTTCCCCAGGATTGTCCTGAGTCTTGCCTAGAGACGTTCCCTGATAATTCCTTGATTAGTTACCATGGTTCTGATGTCAGAGGTCACTTGAGATGAAATGTAATAAAAGACTTGGCTGGTGCAGTGTCATATTTCTGAATGGTTGCATCCCTGAACGGAGCCCCAAACCCAAGTTAAAGGCAGAGTGCATGGAAGAGTTTAACACCTGATACAATGATGACGTTGATAATAATAATAACAACCCAACCGAACAGTGAAACCAGGAGAACTGAATGTGAAATCCAAGTCTCTGAGCACTCGGGGCTTTGGAAGGTGCTCTAGGCTCAGGCTTGGAGTTGGAGAACATACCCAGGCAGGACTGGACAATGTTGGTTTTTTTTGTAATCCAGAGCAGGGTGAGCAACAGAGAGTTGAGGAGACTGTGGAGGGAAGCTTCAGGCTCAGCAGTGCAGGGGAAGTGGCCATGAGCCTAGGTACAGGGGGCTACAGCATGTGGGCATCTTGGATGAGCTTGCTTGACTCAGATGCCCAAGCCCTGCTCTAGGCACCACATCCTGCTCGGTGCAACACTGAGCCCTTCAGCTGGTCCTTCGGAGTAGTCACAGAGGAGTTCCGAATATTGGCTGATGCTTGTCAAGCATTTGAAGATTAAGTATGCTGTGTGTGAACAAGTTTTTTCTTTTCTTGTGAATCTGGATACTGAGGTGATGAGCATGGTATAAATATCTTGAGAGGGAAATGCTGAGCATAATAATTTTTACTGATCTTAAAAGCTGAAAGACCTTTTTAAGAACTTTCTGCTTTCCTGGTGTCTGATTACGCATCTACGTCCGTGTAACAGTGCAATTCTCTTTTAAGCAGAGAATTGGGAGCAGGAGATTATCATTGCAGTAGAACTGTGATTCCTGAAATAATAGTTAATTTCTTCCAGTTGTTTGGTCTGAGGTGAAAACAACTGGTGGATGGCTTTGGGTGGGAGGGATTAGCACATCGCATGTGCTGTGGGCACTTGTTGGCTCTGCAGGAGCAGTGGTTTACAGGCTGGTGCCTTGTTTTCTGTATGGCAAACCTCTGCTTAGAGACCTTTTACAGTTTGGTTGTAGTTTGTATAGTTTCGAATGTTTGGGTTTTTTTTAAAAAAAGCTGACATTATTAAAGATAGTCTAAAACCAATGGCCCTTATCCTAGAGATGAGGTCTTTAAAAATTTAATTTATTTCCCCTCCCCCCCCCCCCCCCCAAACAAACAACCCTCCCTAATTATAAAGGATTACAGCTTTCAGATAGCGTTGGTGTGGTGAGGTTTGCCACTCGCTGTCATTATCTGAGTCGCTCCTACCTAGGGAAGGAAGCACGTGAGGGTACTTGTGTCAGATACCCTGCGAGGAGGCTGATCCTTCTCTGTTGCACCACAATAGTGACATCTTACAGGGTTTCTTCCTGATCAATTACAAATATGTAAACCCTTTTGATTTAAGGTGCATGAGCAGTTCCATGATTATTAGTCCTTTTGCTAATTTTTTACTCCTCTTTTTTTGAAACTATTTTAATCTGTGGCTGTCTCTGAAGTGTAGACTGTCTTGGAGATGGTTTGAGCTGGTTTGATTAAATGATCTCTGCAAAATCTTTGGACTAGCTGAGATAGAATATTACAAGGTCATTCCCCCTCTGCTATAAGAAGTGGTTTGGATTGGATTGCACGTGGCACATTTGGCGGTTAGCCCTGCATGGAATGGAAACATGCTCTTCCAAAGGAGGTTCCCATTAAGTGTCTCGCAAATACTGATGTACAGTTCAACGCAACTCTGAGAGATGCTTTTTCTTGTGCTGGGAGAGCAATCCTTGAGCAGATGTGCTCAAACTCTTTTCAACACGGACCTGTCTTGGCTCAGCCCGAGGCAAGCAGATGATGCTCTGTGGTTTGACAAGGTCTTGTCCTGGAAGGACAGAGTTGGGCAAGCAAACTGACAGAGGTCCTAGTTCACAAAATGGGCTGGAATTAATATTTTTGGTAAGGGGGAGTGTGAAATACAAAATTCCTTTTTCTGTTGTGAAAGAGGAGGCCACCATCTAGAGAAGCTCTCATCCCTTCAGAGCTGGCGCCAGAAGGAGCAAAATATTTTTGGGGTTTTTTTCCTCCTTTTTCTTGGTACGTGCTCAAAATATTTAAATGCTGCATCTGGGGAAAAAAACCCAACCCCACAAAAAACCACAATTATAACATTAATTATTAGTGCTGAGAGTATTTTGAGTCATTTTTGTATTCAATCGGCTGTAATTAAATACTCAGTGAACACAAAATTAGGTCATATATTATGTAAATAGGATGAGACATCCACTAGCTGTAGCAGGAAATGCTTTGGAGTCCTTAAGGGTGCGATTCACGGTTGGACACTCGGAGCCTCGTTGGTTTGTCAGACCCTGATGTCCCTCCCCACCACATGCCCGCCTGAACACAGAGCAACTCCCGAGGAGGGTGTGGGCTGGGACTCCTGTGGGGGTTCACCTCTAGTCTCTAGCTCTGGCTGGCCAAGCCCCTTCCCTCGCCTCATGCTCACAGCTGGTTTGAGATGAGCTCTACCTTGCTGCTGGAGAACCTCTCTTCTCTGTTGTGATCCAGCCACATGATCCGAGTGCATCTTTTAGATGCAGGCAGAATGAATTTGGGTATGTTTTTTAAAAAAAATTAAAGTAATAGATGCTTAAGTGTTAACACTGAGTGAGGCTGGAGCGCTCGGCACTGCCCGGGATCATGCCCTCTATTCTCTTAACATGACACTTGATAACTTCTGGTTTAGCATTCATAATTACAAATGCCAAACCTGATTTTGCTCCCATTGAGAATGGTGGGAGCAGTAACAGGTCCATTATTATTAGTCAGAACAATTATGTAGCTCTTGGAGAAAGAATGGGGAAAAAAATAATCAAGCTGTTGGATTCTGCTGTCTTGTGACAGGGACTTACCCGCTGGGTACGTGCCGTGCGAGGCCGCGTCTGTGGCAGCCTGAAGTCGTGTCGTTCTCATGTCCTCCACTCATCGCAGTCTTTGTTCCCCTCTCCAGAAGTGGCTCTCGAGGAGCACCACTGTCCTCCCCCGTTCTTGCTCCCTCCCCAACCTCTCTGAGTCCTCACTTTTAAATCCAACCCACGTTTCTGCATGTATGAGGCATGTGGAGAAGAACAAGAGCGTGTTAGGAGATGCTGGTGGCTGAGCGGGGTAGGAAGAGGGAAAAATGGCAGGTAGCTGTTGTCTTAGCCTCTCCTGGTCCTCCACCGCCCATCTGTTTCCCATCCTACCCTGTTTTCTTTCCCAGGGAAGGAGGCTGCAATTCAGAGCTGACATGGGGATGATGCATCAACTATTCTGTTTGAGTCTTTCAGGTATTTTCTACAGCATGTGGTTCAGTGCTGCTTGTGTTCTTCAGGTGATGGAAGAAACAGGGTTTACTCCATTGTATTTTGAGTGTTTGAGTGATGTCTTCTTTAGCCTCCCTCCTTCTTTTGCATCCCCCACCCCAACCAAAGCACATTTTTTTTTACAGAATTTCTTTCCTTAGCCTACAGCTGAGTCCTTGTAGGTACCTGATGAAGAGCAGGGTAGGTTTAAATCAATAAGAAGAGCTCAGCCTTGCCATTGAGAGAGCAGGGTAATCCATGGGGAGGTATGGTGGGAACCATGGTGTTCCTGGACCCTGACATGGGGGATCAAAATTAGCCTTTGGAAGGGAGATCAATAAATGTGTTACTGTAAGGGAGATGGCACGTGATTTTTGTACTTGGATAGATCTTTTTCCAGCTCACCATGAAATGGGAAGATGCTAGTCTGTGTGAGAGCTGGTCTGTGCACGTTGAATGTAAGGCAGCAATCGTTCCCGGGGAGGGCAGAGGCCCTGGCACAGGGTGCCTGGAGAAGCTATCACTGGTAGGGTTCAAGGCCTGGTTGGATGGGGCTTTGGGCACCCTGGGCTGGAGGGAGGGAGGGTGTCCCTTCCCATGGTGGGGGTGGAACTGGGGGAGCTTTGAGGTCCCTGCCAACTGAAACCAGTCTGGGGTTCTGTGAATTAATATGGCTGGAGCCACAGCACTGGGGCTCTCTGCAGCTGAGCACACGCTGGGAAGCGCCTTACAGCATGGGGCACTTCTCTCCCTCTTGTAGCTCTGACTGGCAAGTTCCATGGGAGCCTCCCTTGGTTTGCTTGGCTGTATTACCTCTCAACTAGGTTATCATACAGGCTGCTTGCAGCCCGGTGTTTAAAAGTGAAACGCTTATTTGTGTGGTTCAGTGGTGATAAACCTGTGTGGACCTGTGCAGTCGGTGGCTGTATTGCAAAGGTGGGCAGCTTCTGGGAGCAGGTGGGTGTGATCCCGGGAATGGGATGTTAGTTACTGTTTGCTTTTGGAGATAAAAACTGCTGGGGAAAAAAAAAAAGAGTCTGACTGGACATAGCAAGGACCAGATATTTCACTCTCAAACTTCCTTCTAGCTGGGTGGGTCAGGCTTGACTGCTTCCAGCTTCATACCATCAGGAGGCACGGATTTGGCTTATCAAGCAGTGCTGGGCTTGCTAAGTGGTTGGCAGACATTATAGAAAAGCGAGATGCTATTCATGCTGCAGTGGATAAGGAGTTGGAAAGCATTGGTTTAAGATTGCAAGAGGCTGAGAGGAAAATTGAAGTCATGGAGATAACGATCATTGGACCTAATGCTGCTCTTGCTGAGAATGCCAAAGACCAGGTTGTAAGGCGTGCACAAGTCCAGTTGATGATCTGGAAAATAAGTTCAGATTGAGTATTATCATCTTGGTGGGAGAATCTTGTGAATATATTGACGGGGAAGCAGAGAGGTTCCTGCGCTTGTTGCAGGGTGCTGGTTGAGCTGCGCAGCTGCGAGGTGCAACAGCGCTTCAGTGTGCTGTAAGGGCATTGTGTCAGAGACACCAAGCTGCTAAGCAGCGACTGCCCAGCACAGTAAGTCAGGGAATGTTATTAAATGACACAGTCACTTGAAACCGTTCTGAATGTTGCAACTCTTAACAAAAAAAAAAAAAAGCATGTTTTTCTGCTGTGTGGGATTGTTTGGTCTGAACTCTCCAGAGGTAATTTTAATGCTCCCTGACTTTGGTGTGTCATTTGGATTTAGCTTTTTCTCATCTGTCCTTCACAAGAAAAAAATTTGGTCTGGCTGAAAAGTATCCTGGGCACTCTGCCTTCTCACTGGGAACAGGTTACCCTTTAATGAAAAGCTTTGTATTTGTGTACAGGTCGGCAGAGAGGGAAATCTGACCTACAGCTGGTGCCGTAGGCCGTCTGGCATCTGGTTTGCTGGGGTTTTTTAAAGAGAAGGGAGGGCAAGATTTTGGACAAAACTGTTTTTACCAACTGCATTATGCGCCAGTAGGTAGTGAAGAGATAACATCTTCTCAGATCTACATGCAATCAGATTTTATCCTCCAGCAATGGAGATTTTGTCTGCAGCTGCTGACAGAAGATTTTATTTGCCTGACAAAGGCCTCTATGGACAGAGAAATATTTCCCCATCAGCGAGAGTGGTCCTTCAGCGCACTTCTGGGCTGTCCACCTGCGGAACTGCTCCTTCTCAAAGGTCCGCTGATTTCCTCCAACCCATTAAACATCTCCTATTAAAAAACCGGTTTTTATTATTATACCTTTTATAAAAATTGCCATCACGACCTTTCCCTCTGCATTTCCACGGTTGCCTTGACCTGCTTTCCTCTCCCTGGGACACCAGAGCCCCCCTAGCTGGGAGGGCAGATACGACCTTGTTCTGGGTTGCATCTGCTTGTGGTGGTACGCCTGCTTGGGGAGGGGTATTAAAAGGGGTGAGGGGATTTAACCCTTCATTTTACTGCACTGTGCTATTGTGCCAGATCTGCTGTGTGTCCTGTTGCTTGCAGAAGCGCTGTGGGGCTCTGCATTGGGTTAGTGAGAGCAAGGGACTGCTGCTTCCCCTTCGTTATGCATGGTAAAAGCAGCGTGTGTTGATCGGCCCTGTCTTGCCAGATTGCTTGGGATTTCAGGCTTTATTTTCCTGATAGGAAAGAAGGTAATTGCTGGAAGTTTTCCTTTAGCCTGAGGCTTTCTGTATTAAAAGAGAATTTGGGAACCCAGGATTGTATTCTAGCCAAAGGATAACTTAACATAGTGCAAGTCTGACCATTTAAAAGACTTAAACTTTTCCTGTTCCAGACTGTTCTTACGTTCTTCTTTTCCCTGAAATCCCCATGAAGAGGATGGAGTTTAACACCCGTGGGGTTCTGGTCTGTGAGCCACCTCTCTGTGCAGAACCTGTTCTGGGGCGTCTGTCGGGTTGGTTTCCTCCAGCATCAGAAGCGCTCAGTGGTGTCCCTGTGCTGCTGCTTACTGATACCTGTACCATGATCGTGCTGTGGCGTTAGGCACTGTACAGGTGCGCAGGGGTGCACGGGGTGCAGTGCCCTCCCTGGCAGGCAGCTCTGATCAGGCGTAGCCTCCGGGCATTTGTTGTTTCTGAGCAGCTGTCTGCAGGACCAAAGGGGTGATGTGAGGAACACATGGCATGGCTTCCCACCTCCTGGCCCACCCTTCCTATCTGCTTCTAAAGCTTTGCAGAGTTTCCTGTCTTCCTGCTACATGTTGGTGTAACTCCTCTGGCTTCTTGTGCGGTGCCAGCGAGCCTAGGGATGCATTTCTGTGTGCTGCTTAAAATGGAAAAGATCTGGTTTACCTGCAGGATAATTTAGGGAAGTTTCGGTGCTTTGTTGCATTCCACATGCTCCCAACGCATTTACAAGCAAACCACACGCTGGGATGAAACTGGGTCATGGGTAGACTCCTTACTGGACAGATGTTAGACTTCCCTAACGCACCCCCCATATTAAGCAGCACAATTGGGATTTTAGGGGTAGCTGGATCCTGCTGACCATAGCTAATTTTTATTGTAGACCCATCAGAAGGTTGAATTTGGGAGGCACAGAATGAGAGGTTTGGGTACATGGGAGAAAGGGGGTATTTTGTCTTTGACTCTCAGTGGGAGGTCACAGCCTTTTGTGCTGGCAGCTCTGAAACCAGCACAAACTGGGGTGATTAGCTCCCTTTTCTAATGAGTACACAAAGCTGATTGTGAATGAGCCAGTGGGCTCATTGTGCAACCTTGGCCTGCGTTTAATCCTTTATGTGAGACCCCTTTTTACACGGGGACAGCAACTGGAATCCAATTTACACCGGGCTCGGCATTAAATCTCCTTATGGGGGCGATACTACTAATCAATGAAATTGAAATTCAATTGCCGTTAGAATCTCTTCCCTCCAGTTTCCCTGCTCACTTTCTGCGCTGCTGCTGCTGCGCGGGTTTGAAAGAGACGAAGCCCTGAAGTGGGAAACACTTTGTCTTCCTAATACAAGAATAAACAACATCTCGCTTCTTGGCAAAACACATCCCAAGTACCGTGTAACAAGCAGGAGGGATCTTAAAAGTCCATCAAGAGACGTTATGGTAATTTTGCGAGAGCGACCACCTTGCTTTTAGTGAGAATTATCTGAATATGAAGATAAAAGGAAGAAGAAAGGGAGCCTGACATCTAGAGAGACACATGAAAGGTTTGAGGAGAGACTCTCTGTGCTGCGCAGGGATATTAGCAGTGGAGTTTTCTGACAAGGACCTTCATAGCAAGAAGTTTCTTCACATCTGGTTTTTACTTTAAGAAGCGGGACTTGGCACATCGGGTTTGGGATGCATGGAGGGGAAGTGACAGGGGGGACTTCATATACATCACTTGTTTTCTTTTCTAGGAGCATTGTGCATGCTGATTCATCAACCCCTCCCAATACCTTGGGAATGATGTAATTGTTTGAAGACACTTCCCGATGTTGCAGTTCATAGAACCACAGAATTTGTAGGGGTTGGAAGGGACCTTAAGAGATCATTGAGACCAACGCCCAGTTGAGGAACTGAGGCACAAAAAGATAAATCCAGTTTTTCAGGAGCAGCAGTGTTTGGGCACCATGTGTGATCGATGGGGAGGAAGGGTTTCAGAAGTGCTCTGTGCCCATCCTCTGGAAACCCAGCAGCTGAAATACCAAACCTTGCAGAGTCAGAAATGGGAACGCCATGAATCGTGGCTTGCCCTTGGAAATTTTGACTGGTCCTGGCTTTTGAAAGGCAGCATGCTTTGTGCCTTGGGACTGCTTGGGTCAGGAGTTGCTCAGTTCTTCTTCCCATCTCTTGCTGCCTGCAACCCCTTGAAATATTCATTCCGCCTTTTATTCATCAGTGCTTTTTAATACCCCAGGCATAATGATGATCCGGAAAGTTTGTATTCTGTTACAGTCATTGTTTTGGGATTAGCTGGAAAGCTGACACTGGGCTGGAAATTAGTGAGTATATATTCCCATTGTAACCAGTATGCCAGGTGTCTTTATTTTAAAAGTCATGAAGTAGGCTCCCCAAAATCAGGTCATACTTTTTACACAAAGAACGGAGTTTGCTTTTTATTTCTCACCTAGTTCCTGAACCGTTGGGATGCACAGTGGTTGCTTTCCCAATCTTTTATTTGCAGCTACAAGAGTTGGAGACGTAACTTGGTGGAGGGGAAAGGCTTTTTTTAGTACAGCCCAAGGAATTTGTGAACAGAAGCGTTAAGATGAACACTACAAAACTCATGGTAAAAATCACAGGGACACTGCTGCCACTAAGCGGAACGGGAGTTCGGCCGTTGCCTGTACTTGGCGGCGTTCTGCCTTGGTTTCAGTGTGAAAAGACAGCACCACAGCCCCCCACCGGGGATCTCGCCTTTGCGGGAGTCTCTCTGCCCTGAGGAACCTGAAGCTCAAGCTGAGATGAGCTCAGGGCCTTCTGGGACAGTCCTAGGGCTGTTGGCATAGAACGGCTCGGGTTGGAGAAGACCTTTAAGGTCACTGAGTCTGATTGCAAACCTAATGTTGCCAAACCCAGCACTCCACCACATCTGTAAGCAGCCCACTTGCAGCGCTGGTGGGAAGAGGAGGCACTGGGAAGCAGAGCACTACTGAATGACAGTTCTTTGTTTAACCTGGCAGTTTCAAATGATGGGTCCATCTGAAACAGCAGAAGCTTCTCCTAGCTAGCAACCTGCCGAGGAGCCTGCCCATCACCCGAGGCCTCATGCTTGGGGAGGTGATGTGTCAGGGTCCCCTGGCTGATCAATCGCATGCACTGCCTTAGTTCGGGTATGTATGGGTGACCTTTGCTCTCTGCCCTGAGCCTTGCAGAGGTTTCTGAGCAAGGCTCAGGCAGAAGTTAGAACCGGTGCAGAGTGTTCCTGCCTATTTGATGGCTGTAGCTGTGGGGGATGTGCTTGGGCTTCAGCTTCACCCTCCTTTCTACATACAAATAGGAAAAAAACCACCCCAAACTAAAAATCCCAAACCACCTCCCCTTCCATGTTCACTGCTGTAAGCTGCTGCCCTCATTTTGGAGATGCTGTTTCTCCCTCGCCAGGCCATGGAGAAGGATGGGGTTTGGCCACAGTGATTGCACGGTGACTGGTGCACCTGTAACAGCCACAAGCTTTAGCCACTGGGCTGCTTCCATGGGGGGAGGCCTGGGCTTGGCGATTCATTCAGTCGGGAGAAATCTGGTTTGACCTTTCAGGCCAAGTTGAGCTGCTAGCCTGTAAGGTGAGGGTGTTTTATTTTTAGATTTATTTCATTGAAATGCTTCAGTCTGAACAAAGGATAAATGCCCTAAAAAGTGCAACTGAGCCTGCTTAATAACTGAAGCGTTCCGAGGCATTTGGTTTTGTGACCTCTTTCTCTGTAAGCAAGTTGAACTCGAGCACTTTGCAGGGAGTGTTATTTCGTGGAGAGAGGACATTGATCTTATTTGGCAGAAAATAAGTGGATGTTTGTGTTATGACGCCTATTCAAGTACTTTCTTTTATGTATCTGCAGGATGCTCTGCCCTGAAACAAGATCTCGTCTGACTGGTACATTTTAAGCAGGATGATTCTGACTCCTTCACAACTTCCAAGTGTAAATGTGTTAATGTTTTGCCCGGCACATTATTTCTAACAGGCTGAACTTTCATTGTGTTTTCGCAGTTTGGGTTGATGTTTAACTTGAGGCTTTCATAGTTATTTAATCCTTCATAATTTTTGACACCCTTGTAGCCTCATGACTGCCCCAAGATTGCAAAGAAAAGACAAACACCCAGCCTCCCTGGGCTTATTTCCTGAAGATCGTCCTTGCTCTCCCCAACCTCCAAGCCCCCAAATCTGAGCCCCGGGGGAAAAATCGGAAGTTGCCTCCTCAGACCTGTCAACTCCCATGCTTTCAGGATGAGCCTAATGATGTTGAGCCCTATATGATTCTTTCACACTTGTCTACTTTAATCTCCCACCGCGAGACAAGCGGTGGCTGTGCGAAGCGAGGGGTGAAAGTCCTGCTATGGTAGCAACCCACAGAACATACGCACCGAGTGTGAAGGAAATTTGGGATGGGATGCAAATCTTGTGTGTAGCATAACCGTGTGGTTGGGTTTTTGGGGGTTTTGGTAGTTTTTTGGGTGTTTTTCCCCCTGCAGTTTAATATGGTTTTTCTCTTGTTACATAGGAAATTAAATCAGGTTTTGGAGGGATAAGAGTTAAGAATTATGCTGAGTGTTTCGTGTCTGCTTGATGTTATGTAGGTGGGAGTAAATAGCAGGATTTGACTGTGAAGGGAAGAGAATTAGTGCTGAAATTGAATACACAGGTGGCCAAAAGCCTGATGTTTCAGAGATTGACCCTCTCTGCCTTTTTTAACCAATTACGAGGCCACTTGTCCTAAGGACATTTTGTGCCTGGAGGCTCCATGTAAAAATACTGGACTTGCATTAAGAGAATAATAGAGTCCTCTCTGTAACCACTGCGTACAGCCCACCACGTCTCTTCTGCTTTTTCTCATTGAAGATGGGTTAGAAATGCTACGGGTAAATTTGGGGAGCAGCGGGTTTGCAGCATCACTGGACTGCCTGTGCTCCATCACATGAAGTCATCCCTTTGTTCTCTGTGTTTGCTTTTCAGCCTGATCTCTGAGTGGTTTCCTTTGCTTCTGTTTTATGGTGAGTCAGAGAGGAGCAGAGAAACAGGTTAAGCACAGATGGAAATGGAGTAGCTGGGTTGCTGAGCCTGCCTGCTGCCTCAGTTTCTCTCCGGAGTGCACTTCTTGCAGGTAGCATTGGGAGGGTTATGCGTGGTGCTGCAGAAGGCCAGAGGCAGGGCATACTCACCCCATTAAACCACAGACATCCCTCCCATGTATGGGACGCAGATCCTGGGTGCATGGAGTGACAATCACCGCTCCAAGGAGTGACTGGTGAATTAAATGGGTGGAAAGAAACATGCTCAGAACTGAGATGGGGGGTATTCACGTCTGATTAAAGGCTTGGCTGCTCCATCCTCACTTCCTCAGTTCTAAATGGATCTAGGTCTGTTTTTTTTCCCACTTGTAACTCAGTGGTAGTGGGGTCCCGTACTGAAAGCCTGGCTCCCCAAGGCTCTGCTAAGCGCGAGTCTTTCTGTGTGCAGCTGCAGCACACCCCTTAGTCAGGCTTTTTCTTACTTTTTGAGACTATTTAGCCAGCAAAGGCTGATGTCAGACCTCTGGGTAGTTAAAAAGCAAATTCAAGTGGCCCATTGTGAGGAACCTGAGAAAGTGCCGTGGGCAGCGAGGCTCTCAGTGAACGCTGGCCCTTACCCAGTTGTCCGACGGGTGATTTACTATGTGATTTCCCTACTGCTATGCACCAGGCCAGAACTGGGGGGAGTGGAATATTTATTTTTTTTTTAATTTAAAAAAACCCCTAGCCCTCTTTTATTGGATTTGTGAGCTTTCTTTGTGGGTTGCCAAATGACCAGCGTTAAAAATTACATTCTTTGGCTGTGGGTCTCAAGGTTGTGACAGCAAATCTGCATTCCACTGTCGGAAATTGGGCTTTGTGAGAGTCAGACGTATAAATCAAGGCTGAGCTGATTAAATGTGCTCTTTTGCGAGGCTCTGTGGTGGGGATGACAGTGCTCAGCTTCTCAGACAAAGTTCCTGAGGGGTCAGGATGCATCATCAGCAGAGGAGGAAAGCATGTACTTGGGAATGATGCTGAAGTGCTGTTTGTCATCTGTGGGGATGAAGTGACATGGTAAAGATCATGAGTGGTCCAGGATGGATGATACCTGTGACCCTGTTGAACCTCCTGGCCGGAGGATTGCTCTCCTGGCTGAAATCAGGAGCAGCAAGTCCTCCAGTTGGAGACCTCTGAGTTCAATTCTGGCTTCTTGAAACATTTTCCGGTTGGACCGTGGGTCCAAACCTGTTTCTGGCACACAGCTGCAATCTCATGGTGGGACATGTGATGGTGGGCAGCCCTTTCAGTTTGGGTGGGTTGTGCCTGTGTCCGTGGCAGGAGAAGCCCGGTGAAGTGGCTGGCTGTAGATGTGTGTGTGGTCTGGATTTGGCCCTGGTTCTTGCCTTCCAGCATGGCCCATTGTGGCTGTGACCTACTGCCTGAGGTGGCATCAGCTCTCCTCCAGCTGTGTTTCTCCCCAGGGCCTGCCCAGTGCTATGGGCTCTGCCCACGGGGCTTCGTTCCGCTGTCTTCCTGCAGCCAGCACTTCCGCTGCGTTGGGACCTTTGGAGTCAAAATGCATGCCCACACTCTTCTTGTCTCCATTTCCTCACTCCTTTCAGCAGCCGCTCTTTAGGCATTGAAAACTGCAGTAAAATACTCTCTCCAGTTGGACAGTGAGCACCAAATGAATCTCAGCTCCTCCCTCCTGTAGCTGAGTGACCTCCTTCAGAGTCACATCGGCCAGGTGTGTATGGAAACAAGGGAGAAGCAGTGAAATGCATTTAAAAATGTTTGCAGTAACTTGCTGCCTTGAAGATTTCCTAAAGCCTTCTCTAAGGGCAGTTGTCCTTGGCTGGGGCTGTGTCCTTCCCCAGGGTGCTGGTGGGGCACCTGGGAGGCATTTACTGCTCTGCGTCAGTCCTGCTCACCCTGTTTGTTGGAACAGTGTTGTGTCAGCACGTACCTGCGTGGTGATGGTGCTTTGAATGAATGCACACTCTGCCGAACGGAAAATCCAGATAAATCCCTTAGGGACATTTTCTTTTTTTGACTGCTCCTGTTTCAAGCGCACTCAAGTTAGTCACCCAACATCTGCTCGCTTTCTTTCCCTATCAGTATTCATCCAGAGGCGAACTTGTAGGGATAACCTTTGCCAGCGCTTCCCTAAATACTCAGTAATATGCAGGGAACACAGGAGAGTGCTCAGATGTTTTTAACACAATCCGGCAGAATGCAGCTGCCACCTGCAGACCGACATTTGCAGGGGGACTCTGACATTTGGGCTGTGCCTAAAAGGTTCTCGGTGAACCCTAAAGAATAGGGTCACTGATTATTTTTTAGTATTATTATTTTTCCTGGACCCCCCCCCCCAACGTTCTTCATAGCAATAGCATGACTTTGGGGTTGGTGGCACCAGCAGGAGGGGAGTAACGTGGCCAGCACAGGAGCTGTTGGAAGGGTGCGATGGAGGTGGGGGTGTGGGGGGTGATGCCTTGATGCCAGCATTGCTTGAGAGCATCTTTTATGAGGTTTAGTCACGCAGTCTGGGGCAAAAAAGGCATCATGATCATCATTTACTCTTCGTTATGCCCCTTTGCTCTTTTGGGTTTCTGTTTTGAGCATTCAGCTTGAGCTGCAGCTCCGTTAAAGCAGTTGTCCCTGTTTCCCTGGGTAGTCGCTATAAACAAGCTGTCGCATCTGATGCCTTAACCTGGTGCTAATCCACTGCTGCTTTTAATGACATCAGAGTCACGGCAAATAAATGCTCCACTTGTATCAGTGGCCCTTCCATCCTCCTCTGCTTTTTGAAGATTGATTTGTAACCCTTGGTTTCCGTCTCGTCGCAGCCCCCCCCAAGTTTGGAAAGACAGGTTTCTGTTGTCATAAACTTGGTGAGGTTTAGGGTGAGGAACAAGGAGGTGCAGTGGTCTAGGAGGAGGGGAAGGGGTGGGCTCTTTTCTTTAGGTGGCCTGTGTTTCCAACTTGCTGCCGGAAATTTGGATGTAAATCAATTTAAAAGGGCAAAATAGCTCTGAATAGCAGAGGCGCTTGGACTCAAATAAAAATCTCCTTTATTTCACTTTGTTTCTTGCTATGGTGGTGGCAGTTTTTTTACTTTAAACTTCTAAGATTTTTATTATAATTTTAATAGCTGGTTGAGTTATATGGTTACATGATCTAGCAATCCCTGTAGCAGAGGACTCTTGGTGCCAAAGCCATGCTCTAAGTCCTGCTGATCCCTCCTAAAGAGGCAAAATGCCACCAGAGCAGAGCTTCCCCAACATCTCCACATTCAGTGTCTCATCCCCCTTCCATCCTAGGCTGAGCCTGGCAGCAAAGAAACCAGATTATGGCAGTTCAAGCAGCAGCAAAGCGAGCATCTCTGCTTTCCACTGGTGCCCAGTAGCCACTGGGCTAACTTTTGACAGAGGGTGCAGTTTGCCCTGGGCTTCACTTGTACTTACATTGAAATTAATTCTTATTACATGGCCTTTGTTCTTGGTTGCCTCTCTCTGATTTCCTTGAAGTCCCCACTGGAAATTATACGTGAGACGTTGTGGGTTGCAGTCTTGAGGGATTAATTCTGCAATTTCCAACCTGATGTTCTTTTGTCCTGGAAGAAAAATGGTCGTCTTAGGTAATGGCTATTTTTGCACAACCGTTCATTCACCGAGAACTGGGTTGAGACTTCCAGTAGTGTATCAGTGGCTGCTAACCAGCTGTTGGCCAATTCACATCGCTTCTGGTCCTGGCTACGCCATTGTCAGAATTGGAAAAGCTGGTTGAAAACACCTCCTTGTATGGTCTTACTAACCCTGCTCAAGGCCCCTCCTGTGCAATTCTGTCTTTTGGGGGGTTATTTTTCTTTGTTCTGTGAATCAGGACATCTTCCTCTTAGGTAGCGGGTAGAAATGCCGATGTACAGATGGGAAATTGTACATTTGTTGCTTTTTCTTGCGAAAAATAAAAGGGAAAATCTGGAATACCACTGCAGGATCTTGTGGTTAGGAGGAAGGGTGCAGTGCTAGGGTGCAAACACAGGCCTGGGGCTTTGTGAGTACAGGAGCTAGATGTTTGCCCTCCTCCAGCAGCACGTATTTTCTAGAAGGACACAACATCAGGGGTTCAGATACAGCTCTGGGAAGCAAAGCTTGGCTTGCATGTGTGTGGACTGAGGCTTGTACTGAGCATGCTCTTGAGCTAGCAAAAGCAGCTGAGGTGGCATGACCCCGCTCCGCTCCTGGCTGGGGGTGCCTGGTTCCTGCTGGCCCAGAGGCTTCCTGAGGTTGCCCCCTAAAGAAACCTCTTGAAGAATTTGAGGATGCTTTTACATCTGATTTTCTGTTAACCTGCCCTCTTCCCAAGCATGCTGTCCTGGCCAAGGCCACCACAGGGTGGGGGCAGGGGACTCAGGGAGGAGGGGGAAGGTCATGCTGTCTTCCTCTGCTGGTGACAGGCAGGCTCCTGTGACTGCTGGGTAAGGAAGGGATGCTGTGGTGCTTCCTAACACAAAGGGAGATTACACATTTCTCAGTGCTCACAATGGTTCCCAAGCATTTCTGTGGGCAATCCCCAACCCGGGGTGTTGCCTTTATTTTAGAGAAAAGGAAACTGAGGCAAAGGGAGGGAGTATCAGAGGCTTGTGTGGAGTCCTGGAGGTGAGTTGTGCAACCACTTCAGTGGGCCCAGCACGTGCTTTTGTAGTCCGTGGATGATGGAGATGTGTAGTTATCTTTCAGGAGTTATTTAGTTAATGCTGTTAAATAAATGCTCTTGTAACTTTTTAAGGCCTGTCTTTAATAAGCCTGGCCAAATGGCTTGGACACTGTGTAGTGCTGGATTGCTTGTGGATCACCGCGCTCTGAAGTTTGTATTAATCAGCGCTCTGCAGTCAGTGTATTGTTGCTTCATTAACCTACTTGTTTTTAAGTATCTGTAAATCACAGAGAGGAGAAGTCATGCTGCTAGCTGAGAAAGCAGCCCTGTTTGTAGCATCTCTCCTCCTGAATCACATTTCTGGTTAGCATTTAGGGCTGGGTGAGATGGGGTTGGGTTTTTTCCCCTTTTTTCTTCTCTGTAATTCGTGGTGTAGCCTGGAAGGACATTTCAGATGTGTATCCAAAACTGCAAGTGCTGTTACTTTTAACATCCGAGCTCCCTGGGGATATTTGGTTCTGGAATACATCTATTCTCCAAATGTTATTTCACCACTCACAATGTCACAGCTAAGGTCGTCTTGTTCAGGCAGTAGGTTTTATTTGCCAGTGAGCTGCATCTTCCTAAAGAGGTGGGGAGTTGTGTTACAACCGGTTTATTTTGTTTTTTAAGTGAATCATTGCAGGAGTTGTTAAAGGGCACTAATAAATGTTACTAATAGAGAGCTCAGAAACCTACAGGAGGTTGGCATCAGGTTGTACAATCCAACGGTGATGATTTGTTAATGTTTCTCTGGCTAACGACGACCGTGTTGATGGACTGCTCTGTCCTGGGTTTCTGAAGAAGATTTTGTGGGATGGCGAGGAAGAAGGAGGGATGGCGGGGAAGAAGGGATAGTGGAGAAGAAGAAAGATTTACTCTTGCTGTTCATACTGAGGTTCAGATACTGGTGGCTGCAAATCGGTGAACTCATTTAGTTGCAGAGCAGACCTGACACTCATTGTTGTCACCTGTAACATGTCTCGCTCTTATGGGATAGCACCTGAGCATGTGCTTGGGCCAGCAGTGTGAAGAGGATGCGGGAGTCACCCGCTGCCGCTCACACAGACCCTGCTGCATGCCCAACTCAGGAGTTAGGAGTAAACAACTCGAGCCGCACTTGTTTTTCCATTATTTCTTGGAATTACAATGCCAAGAGAATAGGGAGAAGTGGATGCTTTCTGTTCCATAGCCTCTATCAAGCATTCTGCCGGTGTTCGGCTTTTGTTGTTGTCATCAGCGCAAGTGCTGTCGCAAACTCTATTGTTTAAACTTTGGCAACTCGGATGGAGAGTGTAAGGCACCTACGTGCAGTCATATCCAAAGCATGACTCGTGTTGGTAATTTGTAATCGCAGGCACACTGTGTGAGCGCCTGGCTTTTCCCTGAAACGTGCTCTGTTACGCCACGCAAGCTGACAAGTCTGTTTCTGAACATTTTCTCTGACTACACATAAATATCAGTTCTGAAATTTGGAGACCTTTCTAATTGAATTATATTCTCTAGAAGAATCAAATACACATTAACGGAATTTTTAAAACATAGCAAAGAATAATTGTACTTCAATAGTATCTGATTACATTTGGTGTGAGTTGCAAGGAAAAAAAAAAATCAAATTTCTTTCCAGATTTCAATTGTGACTGTGTTTCTGTATTTGGGGGTCTGTGCCTTGTGGAAATTGCCACATGTGCTCCCGGCAGTGCAGTGCCTGACTTCTGGATGAAGGACCTAGAAGTACACAACATACAGATGGGTGGTTGCCCTAAGGCACCAGCCAGGTACAGCCATCGCATTTGTTGCCGTTTGCCAGCCAAGGCACGGAACGTGGCCTGTACTAAATGTACCCTTTGGATTTCAAAGGATCTTCCCCAAACTCCTAAAGCATTTAAAACTTCCTCTAGATTTATATTTAGACCAAATGTATTAAATGTGTGATTTTTCTATCACCCATGAGCTTCAGGGAGGAGGGAGAGGTGCTTTGCAACCAGGAGTTGAGGTATTTCCTGAGTTCCCATGAGTGTTCAGTGTTCATTTAGGTGAGAACGGGCGAGAGCTTCATCTCTGCTTTTAAATGGTAGAAGGATGCCGATGCAGGAGTCTGTCCTGGCTTCATGGCCCCACTTTCCCAGTGCCCAACATCAAACCAGGTGTGGCTGAGCCTCAAAGAAAGTTCTGGGCTTCGGGTGCTGGCAAAGCGATTGACTCATAAAACGTTCATTAACTTGCGGTTAATGCCTCAAGAGGGGTTTTAACAAATTCCATGTTGCCTTTGGTTGTTGCTGATTCAAAATAAACAAGCAGCATCCCCTGCACACCAAACCCTCTTGCATTAGGGACGGGGAACGCGTGTAGTGCTTGGGCGGTTTAGCATGGGCCGCTTGCTTGGCGATGCTGTGGGCTCCTCTGTTGTGGTGCACCCAGCCTTCAGAGCAAACCACAACCGCTGCGCCATGGACATGTGTGAAGCTGCGAAGCGCTGGTGCTTCTTTGGATGTATCTGCTTTCGGAGGGGGCTGCGCACCCCTACGTCAGAAAGGAGATGGCTCATCGTTAGCTGGTGTTGGTCACATACATTATGGTGGTGAATGATGTTTGATCAAGTGAAGCCCAAGGTAAGACGTGAAGAAACGCGTTGCGAAGTGTGCTTTGTTAATGCAAAGTGTAGAGGTGGCTCCCTGGAATCTAATGCAAACATCTAATAGCTTCTATTTTATCCTCATCTCGTGAAATGTGCTGAGCTTAAGTGGAAGCAGCTGCCTCCTGCACAGAGAAAGGGAGGCAGTCCCCCCGCTCTGCCCCCCCCAGCCCCTGCGTTCAATTAGCTGCTGTTTTGCCTCCGAGTGCTGCATTATGACCACTCCTACTGTCAGAGACATTAGTAAATATGCTGTACAGTAATGAATTTGTAAATAGAGAGTGGGGCTAACGAGTGTCCTCAGCTCAGGAATGCGGTGGGAATATGTTCAGCCAGGTGTATGGGGGGAGGGAAGGGGGGGTGGGGGGGGAAAGCATCTCCAGGCTGGATTTTATAATTAGGGCACATGGTGTAACTCTTTTGTTTTGCAGAAGCCAGCTTTATTAATTGATGTAGAAGGTTGCTGTGTGCTATTCATTGTTTGATTAAAATGCCTGTATAAATAATTAGGCCTCTTCTGTTTGTTTTATTTTTGCACCCGATTTACATGTTCACACAGAATAAAAATGAATCAGCAAATGCGTTTATTTTCCAAAATTTCTTTTCCTTCTTTACCCCGTAGCTCTTCTCCCCTGGTCACCAGCTGCCACAGCAATGATGTGACCTTTGTGCCGCGCTGTTTCAGACCTCAGGAACTCCGTTCTCTTCGGAGAAGCTGCGGTCCTCCTCCCTCCTTTGTGTGCGTGCTGCGGGGGGCTGTGGACAGGCAGGCTTGTAATGCCTCCGGAAAACAGAAATAAATGCCCGTATTCAGTCACTTCTGGAGACATCAGGTCAGCTCTGGACCTGGCAGGGTTTTGCTGAAGAGAGGAGGTTGCAAGTGGACAGGAATTTGTTCCTGTCTACGTCCTGGGCTGTGTAAGTGGGCGGAAATGCTACTCTTTTGTGCAGTGGACAGAGAAACCACAGTGTGCCTGGTGCTGGGGTTGGGAAAGACCCTTTGGAAGTGCCAGGAGATGTGTTGCCGTTACATTGGGGGACTGCCTTTCTGTGTTGATGTGTGAAGGGCATGCCTGTCTGCAGTCCCTGTACGGCAGTAGGACGTCTCTGGGTGAGACCACTGTGAGGTGCAAACCGGTGCCAATAATTTCTGCCCATGATTTGCTTTTTCATCCAGGGGCAAAGCACAACTTGTTTGTTGTTTTTCCCTCATTGCTCCCCGGACTGCGGTGGGAAGCCATGGTCTCCCCCTACCCCTCTGGAGCCAAGTGAAGCTGGAGGCTGCGGCAGGAGATGGCTTGCATGATGTTCTTGGGCATCTGTGAGAGCCTCTTGGCAGCACTGGCAAAATGGCCTGAGAAGGGGAGTGGTGATGCCTGCCAATGGGTGCACCATAAAAATGTTCTTTTTCAGGCCTGAGGTCCGAACACCCAACATCCCGACCCTTCATCTATACGCACCTGGTTGTAAAGATGAAAATAAGGAGGAGGAAATTGATGGAGACACTTGGTTTGCTAAGAGTGCCTGGCATGGCTAACATGGGTGCTGAGGCATCACACCCACAAGGACCCGTCTTTGCGCGAAGAGCAGATCAGGTCAAAAATGGTAACTTGGGCCTTTCACCTGTTTCTACCCTGTTCCCTGCTCTGCTGGTTGCATGAGCTGTCCCATGGCATAGGGAGAGGGTGTCCAAGGAGCTTTGCTATGGCAGGATGCGCTAGGTTTTCCCTCCTTGCAGGGCTCAGCCAGGAGCACACGCTTCCTGAAGTTTTTTCAGGTGTGGATCGATCGGCAAGCGCAGTTTAACAGCGGCTGCAACAACGAGAGAGAGAGAGAGAGAGAGAGAGAGAGAGAGAGAGAGTGAGAGAGTGAGCTCAGTGTGGCTGATCCCTGGGGAGAAGTGGAGAATTGTCGCTGTAATAAGAGAGACTCAGTTAGGAGTAAGTATCTCTCCCCGGGAAATGAGGAAGCAGGAGCTGCCTGGCTACGGCAGCGATGTAAAGTACTACTCTTCATCTCTCAGCTCTCCAGCCAGGCTTTGGTGCATCCCGCATCGTTACTTTTCGCTTTGTTGGTAACACTGGTTGCGTCTCTGTGATTGCCCCATACAAAGAACGTGCAGGAGGCTGTGCCTGGAGGTCTCTGGCGCTGGTGATGCTCACACAACACGAGTCGCTTTGCAGTCGTGCCGCTGAGTTTTACACCTCCGTTTCGTGCCCCAGTGGTGCAGGGTGAGTGGGTTGATCTGCGGCCAGAGCGGTTGCTGGCTTAGTATAGCGCATCCTTTGCTGATGGCTTTTTGTTACCTTTTCTTGTCCTTTTCTGTCCTTCTCCTCATCCTCTTTGCTTCATCCACCCATCTCCGGTTTGTTTTGTGCCCCGTGCACTGAGATGTTGGCTGATGGGAAGGTGACCGTGTCCGGCTGCCCTGCAGCTGAGCCTGGGAGAGGTGATAACTTGGTCCTCCTGCCAGAGAGGGGTGATTTCAACTGAAAAAAGAGCTTCCTGCCTACTACTTGAATTTTACTACCCACCCCTACTTTGCTTGTCCCTGTGCTGTAGTACACACACAAAAAATAGCAGAAGCTGAGGCTCACGGAGCGTCGGCTGAGCTTTGCACATCTCTCCCATGCTCTTGGAGATGCTGGGGTATTTTCTCTTTCCCTTGTTGCTAAAAACCTTGTGTTTCTTTGCTTGGATTTGCTCGTTGCATAGTGAGGAGGAGTCAGTTGGTGGGGTCAGGTGGGGAGCTGCAGGGAGCTGAGGTGCCCAGGGAGACTCGGAGGGGGAATCGCTGGGCTTGGGCTGCAGACCCAGCCCATGGGGAGCCAGGGTTATGAGCTGGCTTCATGCAGGTGGGAAAGGCAGGCAAGGTTCAGTTACAACTGTAATTTAAATTTTTAAAATTTGCAGTATTATTCTAGTAAAATTGTGATTTGGCAGCAAAAAAGATAGTATATTTTTTTCCCCCTAAACCTAAATGATCCATCCTGTATTTATTCCTTCTGCCTTCACTGCCAAGCCCAGAGTAGTCAATGGGTGGAATTTTTTTACAAGAAATTCAGTCTTTCCAGATTTAAAAAAAAAAATTTGAGAACATGGCAGAAAGACTCTTCATCTCTTGGCAAGCAAGCTGGAGTGTGCACAGCCAAAGCAACACCATCCCACCCTCACTGCTCCCAGTGTGAAAACCCGGCAGACTGCCACTGACAGAAGTGCTCAGGAGGTATGTGTAATGTCCTGCGCAGCGTGGTCATTTCAGGGCATTTCTACTGACTGGAGGGACTGGGAGCTTGCACATCTGTGCCTGACTCCTGGTTGTGCTTTTCTGCGCTGTTTGGTAAGTGCCTATCCACAAAACAAAGGAGTTGTGCTCACCTGACTGGGGGGTTGAAGAGTTAAATTCCCACATAGTGTCCTTTAGCATCCTCACCACTTAGAAGTTTCTAGAATGATGGTCTGTGGTAGGTACCAAGCTGAAGGGCCATGGCCATAAATACGCATCCGTTGTGTAAAATTAAAATTGCACATTATAAATCAGGTGGAAATACTTTTTATCGTGTATGCTGCTGTTTAAAAAAACCCAACAAACGCCAGTTAAATAACTTTGAGGGCAAGAACTCTCTTGTTCAGGCTCTTGATTAGAGGGAATCCACCTGGAGAGGTTGAGTCAACTATTGTTGTTGCCCATTGAGGAGCCAAGAAGTTTGAAGGAAAACTGATCAGAGTTTTGTGGGATTTAAAAAAACCAACTTGGAACTTTAATTATGTTAGCTTAAAAATACCTTCTGGATTACACTGGGCTGTAAGAGTGAGCCACTCTGGGGTGGGTTTCCAGCCATTGGAGCACGTGAGGTAATTCCCCTTTTTTTTGAACCAAATTCCACTTTTCCTGCCTTGGTGTCTGCAGACACTCCCATCTGCAGACAGATCAGATGCTGGGGGCTTGTGACATGGGAGGCAGGGCATGAGGACTTCTACTCTGGGTGTAAGCACAGTGTAGTTGTGTATAGTTTGACTGCTTTTGGTTGGTTTTATTTTTCCTTTAAACAGCAACTTGCTGGTGTTGCCCATGTCAGCTTGCGGGGATCTGAGTTGCTGCGTCCCGCTCCCAGCCTCTTCGCGGGGCGCATGGCTCTGGTGTGTGCTGGCAGGGTAGGGGCCCCCAGACAAATACTTTACGGGGTGTCCAAGGACAAGCAAGAAGTCGAGGAAGAATGGAACAAGGCATTTCAGTCCTCTTCTCTTTTTTTTCCCTAAACAAATCCCTGTTCCCCTCACGAATCCCATCCCTTGGTCTCAGAGAGGGCAAAGCCCAGCACAGCTCAAACCCAGAGCAGCACTGTGCAGCTTGGAGCCAGCACTGATCCATCTGGAGTGTGGCTGATGGATGGCAGGTTTCTGGGCTGGGCGTGCACCGTGCCGCTCTGTGGGATGTTGTCAGGGTAAAGAGTTGGAGTTGGTTGGAAAGATGCTTGTTAATTTTATTCCTTGTCGTTTCAGACACGGTTCTGTGGTAGCCTCTATGATCTTTAGCTGCGCATTAATCTCTGCTCTGCTGAGTTTCACACCACTGCTCTTCCACCATTATAGTGCAAGGTTTCTCTGCATTCCAATTGGAAATAAATTTCTTTATTACACATTCTCTGACCTTGGCATGTTTGTAACCCTTGTGATTGTTAGAAGGAAAGAAGGAGGACTTCTGGAAATAATTGTCTTGTTTGTTCTTTATCTCTGAAGCATTGATACCTGGAGTTCTGTGCTGAGATAATTAAATCTTAGAATCGCAGTCGCACCGAGAGGATCTCTCTGCTTCTGCAGGCAACGTTTTCTTTTTTTCCTGTAGGTATAAAGGCACGTTTTCCATCTGCAGACTCTCCGTGGCGACTTTTGGGAGCCAGTTGTGCTCGATGTCCAGCTGGAATGGCTTTGCTTTGAGATAGGGGTTCTGTGAAATGGATGCTTCAGTAGCCTTTAAAAATACTCGTATGGAACCATGTGCACGAGGGGATAGTCAGGAGTCAGGTGGTGCTTCTTGGTATCCATAGTGAAAACAATTTTAGAAACCACTCCTCTCATAAATACTGCATTTTTGGGATGGCTTTTCTTGTACTCTCTTATTGCCAAGTGCATTGGCATGAAAGCAGCTTTCCTCAAACATTAATCCGTGCCTGCTATCTTTTCCCGACGGGTGAGAAGCGCTGTTGTGAGCAGAGCTGGTGGAGCTCCATGAGAAATTTAGGGGAGGAAAAAAATATATGAAGACCTCAAAAACGGGCAGATATTTTGAAGAAACAAATATGATGGCACAAAAAAAAGTCCCTTCCTGTGGCAGCTTGCAGTCTGTGCTGAGTGTAAGCCCCACTCTGGCTTGGGGCCTGGCTGTGCTTTTCCAAAGGATGCGGTAGGATGTTCTCTCGGTGTAACCCAAATCAGTTCAAGTTCTTGTTTTCCAGCACCTACAGGCTGTGCAGAGAAGCTTGGTTCTCCTGTGCGGAATATTGGGCGGGGGATGAGGAGGGGGGGAGCGGGAAGAGCCTTGTTAGCAGCTGGGGTAGGCTTGTTGTCGCTGTTGGCAGGGTGTAGGCTGTGTTTGCATGGAGGCACGAGCCTGTTTGTGGGTGAGAAACCAGCCTCAGGAGACAAGGGCTTGCTGGTGGAACGTGTGGTGTCACAGAAATGTGGAATCTTCAGGGTTGGAAAAGACCACTGAGATCATCAAGTCCAACCATATGCCCAACACCACCATGCTAACTGAACCATGTCCTGGAGTGCCACATCTGCTCATTTTTTTAACCCCTCCAGGGATGGTGACTCCACCACCTTTTTGGGCAGCCCATTCCAATGCCTGACCACTCTTTCAGTGAAGAATATTTTCCTGATATCCAGTCTAAACATCCCCTGACACAACTCAAGACCATTTCCTCTTGTCATCCGTGGTCTGACTGTGAAAAGCTGGTACCCTTCTTCAATGTGACTTGGCTGAGCAGGTGAGAGCATCATCGAGGGATGCCTGTCTGCTTTGCTGAAGGTGCAGCAAAGCTCTCAGGTCTGGACACAGAAGCCCCTGCCAAATCCTTCTGTACATGGGCAGAGGGTCTTGGCAGTGTCCTGTGATAATGCTGGAGAGGAGCATGTATAGGACACGTGAGGGTGAGATGCTGTAACATAACCCTGGTGTAACCTTGGTGGCTGGACGCTGTGCTGGGGAGGTGAAGCATTTGTCAGGGACACCGTCTGGAGAGGCCACTGAAGCATTGCTGGGCATTGCTGAGGAGATGCTTCTGGAGTGAGGAGGTGGCTTCTCAGCGGCCAGGGAAAGACTCCGCTTTAGCATTGTTAGTAGCTGTAGCCACGGAGTGTGCGGGAGGCTTCGTCTCTGAGCTCTGTGTGTGGGCAGACTGGGGAGTAACGCTTTGGGTTCACCTTGAACTTCATTCTGGTTGCAGCACGGGAGGAAATTAGAGCCTTTGTAGAGAGCCAGGTTTGACGTGCACGCGGTAGCAGGAAGCATGGCAGCCAGAATACCACGGGAAGGAGAGAGCAAGAGAGGCTTCTGTTTGCTTTCCTGGAGACTGCTCAAATCCTGCCTGGTGAAGAAGACACCTCATTGTGAATCCTGAGGTCTGGAGCATTGCGCTGAAGAAGGCTCTGCCAGGTGAGAGGAGCTGAAAGAGGCTGCTTGGACTGTAGGGCTGGAGTAGAAGCCAGGGAGCTGCAGTGGTAACTGCATCACTTACCTGCGTTGTGCGGGCTACAGGAAGGGATGCAGTTCATAGAATGTGTTTGGTTGGAAGGGATCTTCAAAGGCCATCTAGTCCAACCTTTTGCAGTGAGCAGGGACATCTGATCAGGTTGCTCAGAGCCCCTTCGAGCCTGACCTTGAATGTCTCCAGGGATGGGGCCTCCACCACCTCTCTGGGCAACCTGGGCCAGTGTCTCACCACTCTCATATTGAAGAACTTTTCCTTAATACCCAACCAAAATCTCCCCTTTTCTAGTTTAATCCCATCACTTCTTGTCCTATCTCTCCCTGCCCTTGGGAACAGTTCTTTCCCAGCTTCCTACAGGCGCCTTTCAGGGACTGGAAGGCTGCTATATGGTCCCCCTGGAACCTTCTCTTCTCCAGGTTGAACCAGCCCAACTCTCCCAGCTTGGCTCCACAGGAGAGGTACCCCAGCCCTTGGATCTTTTTTGTGGCCTCCTCTGGACACACTCCAACAGGTCCATGTGCTGAGGGCTCCAGAGCTGGACCCAGCACTGCAGGCGAGGTCTCCCCAGAGAGAGCAGAGTTGCAGAATCCCCTCTCTTGATCTGCTGGCCACACTTCTGGGGATGCAGCCCAGGATGGAGTTGGCCTTCTGGGCTGCAGATGCACATTGGTGGCTCATGTCCAGCTGCTCATCCACGAGTGCCCCCAAGTCCTTTTCTTCAGGGTTGCTCTCCAGCACATCATCTCCTGACCTCTACAGATAACGGGGCTTGTTCCAACCCAGGTGCAGGACTCTGCATTTGACTTTGTTGAACCTCATGTGGTTCCCCTGGGCCTACTTCTCCGCCTGTCCAGGTCCCTCTGGATAGCAACCCATCCCTCTGGCACATTTACCTCACCACCAAGGCTCATCCAACCTGCAAAGCCCCTTCACTCAGGAGAGTGTCCTCTTAAATGTGATCATCTAATGTGGTGTTACCTGCCCAGCAAAGGTGACAGCATTAGGCTCGCATTAGTGGATGAGTTAATGAAGGACTGTGCCCTCCGAAGGCTCCCCGGGTTTTCCTGCCAACCACAGCACTTGTTTCTCACTGCTCCATGTTGAGGGATGTTTCAGTAGGTGGGTTTTAGCTGAGAATTAGCACAAAGAATCCTAATAGAGCTACCAAAATCCCGTTCTCTTTCAGAGAGGCTTTCCTCTTTGTTGTACTGCTTGCTCTCCCGTGGCGACGGGCTTTGCAGCAGGGTTGCTTGCAGGCTGTGTGGTGGGGCAGTCCTCCAGACAGGCGTGCGGCAGGGAGCAGCGCCCTACCAGCTTTTTGGTGTGCCTCTCTGTACTGGATCCTAACTGCTCTCCTCTGGGTATCGTTCACAGCTCTGCATCCATTGGGATTGACGTATCTGTGTCTGCTTTACTCCAACTTCTGGGCCGCATTTTCCAGAGGAGAACGCTGTTCTCCTTAAATTTGAAGGTGTGAAACAAGCTGCTTGGCTCCCGCTCGCTGTAAGTCTGGCCTCTGCAAGCAACAAACACCGACATTTTCACAGTGTAAAAGCTTGCCATCCCATCCCTCTTTGTAGTGTTTTTGGGAGGGAAGGTTTGATGAAGAGGTCTGTGTCCTTGCTCTGAGCTGCCGGGGATGCATTGGAGCTGCTGTGGGTGGACACACAGGGCTGTTGTGGTGCTGGGAGGAATCCCGGAGATAAAAGGGCGATTCCATGGAAAACTGCAGAAGGATCCGAGATGGTATTTGATCCTGTTCCTCTGCGCAAGTAAATAGGATGTCAGGCGCTGGAGACGCTTGTCGCCAGATTGTCAGTCGGAGCCCTGGTGTTTGCTGAAGGATGTTCAGGCCTCCCTTTGTCATGGTAATGCGGCAGAGCCTGGGCAGCACAGGCTGCCAGCCACTGCAGTGGCTTCCTCAGGTTCTCATGCCGGCTGTTGGGAGGGATTGAGGGAGGGAGAGAGGCTGCTGAACGTGCGCTTGAGCCAGTCCAAAGCACATCAGTAAGCTATAAACACTGCTTTGTGCCAGCAGAGAGCCGTTAGGTGACCCCTCTAAGGTGTTTCTTCTTTTGCAGTTTATTTAACCTTTTGTTGACGTTCCTAGGAATACAAAAAAAAAAGGGAAATAAAGGGATGTTTTGGGGTGCGGGACGGGGCGCTGGGACCCCCTGGGCTCCACGTCTGTCTGCGGCTCAGCTCGGTGTGGGATGCAGGTTTGCAGGTTGGGTAAGGAATCTCCATCCTCTAGGGAGGAGAAAGACAGATGTCTCATGTTATCACCGCTCTTGAAGCACCTGCCGAGGAGAGCCTGGCAGTGCAGGTTGCTGATAGGCAGGTATTGCCTAGACAGGGATTGCCTCTGGGCCAGCGAGGGGAGGATTACAGTGGCCTTTTTTGGTGTGGGTCTTCCTATCGAGTTGGGTGTTTTGTTGTGTTTCAGGGTTTTGTCCCCACTTGCCACCCTGAAAGATTCCTCTTGAAAGAAGATCCCACGGTTTAGTCCTTCAGATGGCACCCTGGGAGATGGGCACAGCTACCACGTGTCGATGTGCCTCCCATGGCAGCAGTCATTAAAAGGCGCTGTAGGCTTGTATCTGGCTTAATGTCATTGTTTATCTTCTTTCAATATAACGTTGGCTGCAGCTTGTCAGCATACTATGCGGTACGGTGAGGATGAGCTCCGTGTTGGTTTAGACATTTCCCAATGCAGAGGCTTAACCTGACCTGGCAGGATCTCCTTGGGCAAAGTCTGATTGACTTGAAGATGGTGTTTGCTTGAGGAAGGTTTGTGGCACTGGCCAGGATGTATAGGAGCTGTTGAGGTTATTTAAAGCAGCATCAGTTAAACACAGCGATAAATGGCTAGAATGCATCAGCTCTCATTACCTCTTCATTCACTCGGTCTACCACATGCCTTTCCCCCCCCCCTTTTGGCTGCCTTTGTGTTGTTTGTTGCCCTGCGAGACCGGGTGGGAGAACAAGTGGGGATAGGATTGAGTCCTTTAGTGTTGATCTGGTGTAGGGGAGCCATGTATATATGCCTTTTGGGTTTTTCCCTTTTCCTTTCCTTTTTTTTTCCCCTTCCAAATCGATCCAGATCGTAAGGCACTTGGGTGACAATCCAAAAGTAGACTTTGTCTCAATGTATAGAAGGAGAAGCAAACACTGGAGATCACAAACAGAAGTTCCCAAGCCCTGCTCCTGTCGCTGTGTGCTTATCTGAGCAGTACAGTTCATAGAGCTGTGGAGTCATGGAATGGTCAGGGCTGGAAGTGCCCTCAAAGATCCTCCAGTCCCAACCCCCTGCCATGGGCAGGGACACCTCTCACCAGACCAGGCTGCTCAAGGCCCCATCCAGCCTAGCCTTGAACACCTCCAGGTAGGGGACAGCCACCACCTCTCTGGGCACCCTGTGCCAGGGGCTCACCACCCTCAGAGTGAAGAATTTCTCCCTGATATCCCATCTAAATCTACCCCCTTCCAATTTAAAACCATTCTCCCTCATCCTATCACTCCCTGCCCTTCTAAACTGTCCCTCCCCAGCTCTCTGTAGGCCCGTTGGGGTACTGAAGATGCTGTAAGATCTCCACAGAGCCTTCATTTCTCCAGGCTGAACAAACCCAACTCTCTCAGCCTGTCTTCACGGGACAGGTGTTCCAGCCCACTGATCACCTTCATGGTCTCCTCTGGACCTGTTCCAACAGGTCCATGTCCTTCTTATGTTGGGGACTCCAGAACTGGACACAATACTCCAGGTGGGGTCTCACTAGAGTGGAGTAGAGGGCCAGAGTCACCTGCCTTGACCTGCTGGCCATGCTCCTTTTGATGCAGCCCAGGACATGGCTGGCCTGGGCTGTGAGCACACATTGTCGGCTTATGTTGAGCTTCTCATCCACCAGCCCCCCCCCAGTCCTTCTCTGCAGGGCTGTTAGGAATCTGTCCAGCCTAGCCTGGTTCTCATGTGCTGGCACATTTACCGCATCCCTCGAGATTAGCTGTGCATCCTAATAGAGCAAGAAGATATTCATCTTAAGTTTTCTCTTTCAGTCATTTCACTCCATTTTTCCTCCTAATAGCCCCCCATGCTGGTTTTTCTGCTTGATGTTTACACCTTTCAAACACACATAGATAGATATCTTGTCCTACTAAGCTGTACTCTTGCTTAGAGCTGGACGTATTCAAATCTTTTGATCATTCCTTAGAAATTTTTCCCTTCAAACCCTTAAACATTTTTGTTGTTTTCTTTGTACTCTGTTCAATTTGTCAATGTCTTCCTGGTAATGAGGTGTCCAGAAGTGAATACATTATTCCATTTATGGATTAATTACATCTGTAGAGAGAGAAGACTGTACCATCCCGCTATGTGATACGTGTTTCTGTGTTTTCTGTCTCAAAACTGTCTTTTTAGCTGCCACATCCTTCTTCCATCCCCTCTCGAGCTGCCTAGTCCCAGCTTTTCCAGGTCCCTGCTTGGATGGATGCATTCCCAACATCTCCTTCATCTCTTCAGTATTGGTTTTATTTTTTTCTGAGCCAAAAAATCTTTGGATGATCTTTTCCATCTCGCACATCAGGCAGGTTTGGGATGGCCTCCTGAAGAGGACAGGGCAATGTCATCTTTGAATGATGTTGCCAGGGTGGTCTGGAGAGACAATAGGCACCTTCTTGATTTAAGATGTTCCAGTCAATCTAAACGGTGCTCCCTTTGTATGTGTTTATGCTCCCCAACAAGTCCTGCAATGCGTTTCAGAATGTGGTAGGTGAAATTTAATACACCGTATCCTTTCCATGCCCAGATTGTTAGCAAAGCTGTTCAGATTAAATCTGACATGGATCCAGGTGACACCATGGCAGTTTGCTCCAACTCCTTTGTTTTGGGAGTCTTTCAGCAGCTTTTAGATGCATAAATACACTGAGGTTCGAATCAATGGGAATCTGCCTGGGGTCTAATCCGTGTCTCATGGAGCATATGGCTAGGGTCCCACGGCCATCGGCCAACTCTGGGTCAGGCTTTTGGGAGTGGAAAGACTGTTTTCAGCTGTGTCCTGTCTTGCAGGTGCTAAATCTTAATCCCTTCTAAAGAAGGGAGAGTTGAGTCTTCTTGGATTCTTGCAGGACTATGGCTTCTAATTTCAGGACTGGCTCTCGAAAACACTGCTGTAACCCATGCGGCCTTAGAATCATAGAATGGCCTTCCCTTTCTCCTTCCCTGTGCTACCAAACCCACTTTGCCTCAGGAGATGGGTTCCCTGTGAAGCTGTACTTGCAGCTTGCTGAGCTGCTGTCTGCAGCAGTTACTTCTGTGCAGGTTTCTTCTCGTTCTCCTGCTAGGAATGGAAGCTAATTGCATACATCCATTTAAGTAATTTCCAGAATTAGGTATTAGACTTCTGTTTTGAAGGAATTTGCTAAATTTCCTTTAAAAAAATAATTCCTCACAAATAACAACACTTGATTCCTGTGGTTAATTGCACAGATTGAGTGCTTTGGCACATGTCTGCATTTTCCAGATACTCTCTTTTTTCTCTCCTTTGGTGGTTGCTATTTTTATAAACTCGCCATCACTCTCTGATAGCGCAGGCATCTTTTCTTAATTTACTTCTGAAGACAACTTTAATAAAGGAATTCCCCTTCTTAGCCATATAGAAATCATTCTTTTTATCTCTTATTAATTCCTCGACTTCCTCTTAACCAGGTTTTCATTTGTCTGTTTATAAATAAGCCCTCCCTCGTTCCTTAATCCTTTTGTCTGGCATTAACTCATCCCATATTTTATTGTTAGCATTTAATTGACTTTGTAGGAATTAAATGTCCATGTGGTACCTGCTTGTTTGTTCTCTTATTTGTTCTTAGTACCCCAGCTCTCATGGAGATGTACCGAATGATTAAATTCACAGATTCACAGAATTTTTAGGGGTTGGAAGGGACCTCCAGAGATCATCAGGTCCAACCCCCCTGCCAAAGCAGGGTTCCTAGGACAGGTCACACAGGTCGGCATCCAGACGGGTCTGGAATATCTCCAGAGAAGGAGACTCCACACCCCCCTGAGCAGCCTGTCCCAGGGCTCTCTCACCAGGAAGAAGTTCTTCCCCAGATTGGTGTGGAACTTCCTGTGCTCCAACTTGAGGCCATCACCCCTTGTCCTGTCCCCACAGACACTGGGAAGAGACTGGTTATTTCCCCCTGTGCCCCACATTCAGATATAGTGATAAACATTGATCAGATTTCCCTCAGTCTTCTCCAGGCCGAACAGCGCCAGTTCATTCAGTCTTTCCTCATAGGGGAGATGCTCCAGGCCCTTAATTATCTCTGTAGCCCTAATGCTTCAGGGGTTTTTGTGGGGGTCTCTGTTTGTAGGGTGTTTGGGTTGTGGGGTGGGGTTTGTTTTTTATTGGTTTTGTTTTGTTTTGTTTTAGTGATTTTTATTAATTGTGGTATTATGGAGTTGCCAGCAGGTAGGTGGAGTTCATGGGATCCCTTTCGTTGTGTCTTCTATGGGTGCCGGAAGTTTCTGATGTGGAAAGTTACCAAGGAGATCTCTCAGAGGTGGAGCTGAAGCTGCCTCGATGGCTTTATGCTGCGTAGGACGCGCATAGCCTGAGTTACTTGGGTTGACATCTTTTGTGGTCACTGATCCCAAATTCTAGTAAGCCCGCGCTGAAAAGATGCGGTTGAACTCCCTAACAGCTGCAGTGCAGAATCATACCCTGGGTAGAGTCGGGCTAAGTCAGAGCTGTCCTTATGCACTTCAAACCCTCCGCGATGGGTTGCTCTGAGTTTGGGTTTGGTTTTCTTCCCTTCTTCCCTTCTTCCCTTCCAGCCCACCCTTGGGTTTGCAGCAAATGGCTACAGCCTCTTGCAGTTGATTTTTCCAGTGCTGGTAACACAATGATTTAGTCAACCTGATCTTCCCTGTTGAATTTCAGCTTATTGGCATTATAATTAATTTTGACATGTAACATCACCCCTCCAACTTTCACTCCCAAATCTATTAATTGTGTAATGATGAAAAGTGTGCACTGTGCATAATGTTGTTTGGGAGTTACAGATCTTACAGCCTCAGTGTTGGAGAGTAGCAGTGTTAACACCTTAACTCGTGCTAGCTGCGGACCCTCAGTGAGCTCAAGTTTCTTAGTTTGCGGCGACGACTTGTCTTAGTTGAAACCAGGGTTAGTGATGTGTCTTACTAAAACTCGAGCTCAAGTAGTGCAGTGTCTTTTAACTGCGCTTCCTTGTGTAGGGATTACAGAACACCAGGCTGTGTTACGTCACATCCAGCCTCGCCGCTTCCTGGGATCGATGGGACTGCAGCTCCTTTTGCTCCGTTTTCATCCATGGACAAAATTTGAGAGAGACCAAACGGGAAACCCAACCCTGCGTGCCTTGGTTCCAGAGGGCAGGAGCGATTACATCACCGGCGTGTAGTTAGATTTCATTTTCCTCTGTACTTAGTAAAACTCCAGAATGAATGCCCTCGAGGAATTAAGCTATAAAGACTCCGGCAGAGGAAGTACGTTAAAAGCAATTAGCAGAAATTTAACAAAGTAGATGAAAATCAAATCTCGGCGCTCCCAGAATTTCCGACCCAGCGCTCTGCAGTCCCGGCAGGGACGTTTCCAGGAGGAAATGTGTGGTGCTGGGGAAGGAGAGCTGCGCTCCCCACAGCGTGCTGAGTTTTATTCTGGCTTCTATGCATTGGGTGCGCAAGTATCCTGCAGCCTTGGGATCCAGCGGGGCTGGTGGGATCCACAGCCAGGAATCTTTCTGTTGGCTTGTGCGTGACTGTCGTGACAGTGTGTGTGTGATGGAGATGCCAGTTCCTGATGGGGTTTGGGTTGGAGTTGATACTGTTTTTGTTTTGTTTCCCTTCCACCCTGTCCTCCTATGCACCCACTGTGGGACCTGGGTGGCCGGGCTGCAGGAGTGCTGGGCCTGGAGGCCATGATGGGACCAAGGAGACCAGTGGTCAGGGGATGACGTGGGGACGGCCAAGGCTCTGCTGCTGGAACTGTGCCTGAGCTACAGTTGCATCCCCACTCTGATGGGTCCACTCACCATTAGCAATGGGCTGAGTGACAGCTCTGAGGAACATCGTAATGCTTGGATGGTTGTTGAGATCCTACTTCACAAATGTCAGGGGGAGCTGGGCACCAGGCTGCCCTGGACACTCACAGTGGTGTGGCACTAAGGTCGCTTCAAGAAACAACTGGGAAGAGAAGTGAGTTGTGGAGGTTAGGGGATGTCTTTGCCCAACTTTGGAGCGTGAGCAGTTGTGGTTTGTAGTCATCTGCCTTCGCTGTGACAGTGCATGGGGTGGGTGCTGCTGCGCTGTGTGTTGTGCTGGAACCAGGTCCGGCTGATGAACACCCAGGGAGGGTAGGTGGAGTGGTCCTGAGCTGCACTGCCCCCATAAATGCCTTTGGACTGGGGCAAAGGAACAAGCAAAGCTGGGCTTTTCCCCAGCACTCAAACAAATGCAAAAGCTGTGAAACAAATGGACATTTGAAGCAGGTCAGCCTTTGGCAGGTGCTCCAGTGAGGTTTAGTAGCATAGCCTTGTTCACAAGCACTGTCATGTTTCCTCCTAGCAGTCATGGTTGGGATCAGCTCAGGCATGGAGAGGTCTCCAGATACCAGCCCTATTGCTTTGTGTCTTCTGGCCAGCACAAAGAAACAGTGTGCTTCCCACACACCCGTGAACCTAAATATTAATGGGATCCATACAGGTTAGATGATGTGCTGGAGAACACAGCTGGAAAGCAGCTCTGAGGAAAAGGATTTAGGGGTACTCGTGGATGAGCAGCTGGACATGAGCCACCAATGTGCATCTGCAGCCCAGAAGGCCAACTCCATCCTGGGCTGCATCCCCAGAAGTGTGGCCAGCAGATCAAGAGAGGGGATTCTCCGACTCTGCTCTGCTCTGGGGAGATCTCACCTGCAGTGCTGGGTCCAGCTCTGGAGCCCTCAGCACATGGACCTGTTGGAGTGTGTCCAGAGGAGGCCACAAAAAAGATCCAAGGGCTGGGGTACCTCTCCTGTGGAGCCAAGCTGGGAGAGTTGGGCTGGTTCAGCCTGGAGAAGAGAAGGCTCCAGGGGGACCATTTAACGGCCTTTTAGTCCCTGAAAGGTGCCTGTAGTAAAGCTGGGGAAGAACTGTTCCCGAGGGCAGGGAGAGATAGGACAAGAAGTAGTGGTTTTAAACTAGGAAAGGGGAGATTTTGGTTGGGTATTAGGAAAAAGTTCTTCAATATGAAGGGGGTGGATCCCTGGCCCAGGTTGCCCAGAGAGGTGGTGGAGGCCCCATCCCTGGAGACATTCAAGGTCAGGCTTGAAGTGGCTCTTAGCAACCTGATCAGATGTCCCTGCTCACTGCAGAAGGTTGGACTAGATGGCCTTTGAAGATCCCTTCCAACCAAACACATTCTATGATTCTGTGCAACTGCTTATCCTCCTAATTTCTGCCATGAATCCTCAAAGCTTCCTGCCTTCCTCCCTGCTTTTCCTGGATTGCCTGGAAGCAGTTCTTCACATTATCCATGGCTGATGTGATAGGTAACCCTGTTGTGGAGCATGCTGTTGGGGAGCCGTGTGGGTTTTTCACACTGTGCAAACCTGCAAAGGATGCTCATCTGAAATGGCTTTCTTACCCCAAAGCTCTTTATCATATTATCACTTAATGTTAAAGCCTGAGTCTGTACACCCATAGATATCAAAGCATTAAATAACAAACTTGTTGTCTTCCTCCCTACATCCAGCCTGGCTGTTGAAGCAGCTCCATGGTTTATTCCTGTTGTATTGGAGACCCTATGGGCACAAGAGGAAGGGGGATGTTGCCCTGTATCCCGCTTGACATTGTGTAACAGTGCTGGAGCTGCAAAGAATCCGGCAGCATTGGTGGGTCCCACACTCCTGCCGGTGCTTTTGGCTCTTCCTGCAAACTTCAGAGCTGAGAAACCCTTTTCAAAATGATTTCCAATTATTCTTTGTATCTGTGAAACTATTTTCCAGAGCTCAGGTCCTGTCTGACCACAGGGCTCACAGCCAGGCGGGAGCAGGAGCAGCCCTGAGCTCAAAACCCCTGGTCAGTGTGTTGGGAGTTTAATGTAAAGGTGTCCTATCTCTGAAGAGAAATTAAGGGAATGTCAAAGGTAAAACTAAACAAAAGGACAGGCACAAGAAGGCTGTAAATGAGGTGGAAATTGCAGGCAAATAGACAATAGAGGAAAGTTTAAATAGCAATTTGTTCTCCTCAGCACAAGGAAATGTACTTCATTAAAAAAAAAACCCAAAAAAACCTCTTAGATGAAGCTGCACTTGCGACTACAGAGCTGAACCTGCCTTGGGAGAGCCCAGCCCTGTTATTGTTCAGCCACTCTGAGCGTGCGCGCAGGAAAACAAGAGTGAATATTGATTGACAGACCTAATCTTTCCTTAATAAATGTTTTATTTAAATATTCATTTTTCTCATTCGCATGACTTCCTTGCTGCAGGCAGGCTCTCCGCGCGGTACCGGTTTCCCCAGTCCTCACTGGTGAGCAGTGCTGGGCCTGGATCTGGCAACCAGTGGCTCCCAGAGGGGATCCCTCCCGCGAGCGTGGCAGCTGGGAAAGCCACCAAGTTCTCAGTGGAAGATCATTTTCTTCTTGAAATAATGGCCTACCATTTTTTAATTCTGACTTTGAGATAAAAGCAACGGGACTGAAAACGGGCGAGGTGAGAGCTGCTGCTGTGTGTTGGAGGTTCTTGATGATAAAAGAGAGTGAGAGACAGAGGCAAGTTGAGGCATCATTCCAAAAGTGTTTCTCAATGATTTACTGGGAGAAAAAAACCCCAACAAAAATAAGGAGGAGGAGAGCCTTTTTTTGCTGGCTGTAGCAGTGCAAATTCTCTTCCAGCTGTTACTCTGAAATTGAACTGGAAGCCCGTACTGGAGCTGAGGCAGTTTATTATCCCTGTCACCTAGAGCCATGCCTACTGTCTCACTAGGACCAGCTGCTCCAAGCGTAGTGAGATACCTCCACCCCAGCAGAAATCCACCTGACTCGCCCTTCATCCTGAGTGTGGTGAAGGTGGTCACTTGTCATGCAAAGAATTGCTGGATCGGGTGAAATGCCTGTCAGAATTGCAGCAGGGATGGATTTGGAGGATATCACCAGGTAAGGGATGTTTTTCTTTGGTTCACATGCTGGTGGGAGAAGACAGAACAATTTCTTTCTTCCTTTTTCCTCTTCATTCCTAACCAAGCCACACCAAGACAGGTCCCATCCTCCTGTGGACGAGCTCTGGTGGCACCTGTCTGCTGGCAGGCAGGACCTCTGCAGCTGGAAAGAAGAACTTTGGTCATTTTCTTTCAGATGTCTTATTATCTCAGGTCTGAGCGTGGCCACTTGTTGCATCCCAAGGGCACGGTGTGGATCTGATGCTGCCACCTCAGTGCCCACGTGCACCCATCATTGCATGAATCTCTTTGATCTCACTCTTCTCAATGGGAAATCTGTGGCCACTTGCTCCTCATTGCTCTAAAGTCCTCATCAGGGTAGTGTCTGTGACGGGAGGGCTTCCTCCTTGCCTCCCTTGCCCTGTCTCCACACCTCCTCACACACGTCCCTGGGAGGATTCCTTGTCTTTCCACGGGGATTTGGTGGGACATGTTTTGTGCACCTGGGGAACATTGATAGATGTGAAACATTTCTGTGCAGCAGCACAGGGATTCTTCTTGATTCAGGGGAGAAACAAGTAGTGTAAAGAAGGCTAACTTTGGTGTTAAAAAGCGAGCCAGGGAAAAGGCTGATTAAAAATCAACCCCGCCCCCCTGCCCCAGACTCCACCTCTTCAATGTAAATACATGAACTTGAACTTATTACCTTATGTGCCTGTGTAAAGCTTCAGGTGTTCCCAGATCCCAAAACCTTTTTCATATGTGAAATAGTGATAACGATTTCTCTGCTACTTGTAAGAAATGCTGTGAAATTTGTTTAAAAGATCTGGTGGGTCTGGGGTTGCCTGCATCACATCACATCGTGCTGTGTGGTACCCACCAGGCCCTGTTAAGCATGTTGGCGTTTCTCTGGGCCGTAGCCATCAAAGATACGGACTAGAAATGATGTTGAAGGTGTGGATTTTCTTTATTTTGTTTCTTTACAGCTCTGCCTGCGTGTCTGGGATATTAAAGGGAATGTGCTTTCCTTGGAGGAGTTAGTTTGTGTGTTGGAGCTCTTAGGCCGTCTGCAGAGCCCATTTGTTTAGCACAGTTTCTCTCATTTTATCCATTTTGTGATTGGATGGTGGTTTGTTGTTTTGGTTCTTTTAAAAATGAAGTTTAGTGCTAAATCAATTTCTAGACCTGATACACTGCAAAGCAGAATTCTGAATGATGATAAATACTTGGAGGAGGAAGGATCTCATCTTGGTTCAGCCGTACTGGAGCTCCCTTCCTGTAGCAGGTCAGCAGGAGGGTTCTACCTGTGAAGCCACAGCTAATCCAGATGCTGCCTTTTCTTCTCCAGATGAAAAACCCATCTTGTTACTGGCATGAGGATAAAGAGCAGATGCATGCAGTAAAATATAGCTTATTAAACTGTGGTTTTGATTGGCTAATTACTTTCTCCGCGTTAATAGAGGATCAGGGCTGCGACTGTCGTTCTCAGAATACAGCGGGTTCTTTGCTGCTGCTGAAGTGACTCAGTACAGTTCCTACTTTGATTTACAAAATTGGATTTTAATCTCTTTGAAACCATTATGCTAAATCAATTTTTAACATAGCAGAGCACGGAGGTACAAAGCCCCTCTTGTTCTCTCGTTGCTAACTCTTTGGATGAGTGAGCACCGTATAAACAAGACTAAACCGGCATCTGCATGGCAGAGCTTTGCTGGTACAGAAACACAGTTTTGCTCCATTAGGACAATTAACTCCCAAGGTTTGGACAGAGGAAATGAAGCTGCGTTTGTCGGTGCTGTCATTGGGTAATGCGCTGGGAGAGGCACAGCTCGAAGCCTCGTCTGTACCCGCTGTTAGTAGCTCCTGCTGTGGTGGCAGCCTGGAGGGACACACGAGGACCCCCATTGAGATATTGGGGGGTTTGAGTTCCCTCCTCCTCCTTAGCCCAGCACCAGTGCTGTCAAGGCATCGGATGAATCACCCCTCTGATGTTTTGGATTTCTGGCAATGGTAGCGATTGGGCGATCATCCAAATCCAGCAAGAGCTCTGATAGTGATGAATGGGAAGCTCATGTGATTCCGTACGGAAAGCAGGGCAGGGAGAGCTTTAAGATGACTTCGTACATACATGTGCCTGTGTTTGCCTTTTATCCTCCTCTTCTGTTCCAAGCCCCGTGCTATCCCACTCTCTGGCATATTAAATAACAAGACTTATGTGAGAAGATGAAAATCAATTCCTTCCTCCCTTAAAATTTGCTTTAGGAAAAAAAAAAGTCTGTTGCAAGATTTGGGCAAAGTGCTCCATAAGAAGTCTCGTTGCCTGAAAACTGAGGGTATTAGTGAAACAACGATCCAGAAATGAGGTTGTTGCGTTAGCTGCATGTGATGGGTTAAGGCTGTGGAAGTCCTGTGTTAGCTCTCGGCTTCTACAGTGTCATTCTGCTCTGGCTCTTGAGTTATGGCATGACAGTCTGCGTTGGCTAAAAGCAGAGACCTTGAGCACGTAAAACATCCCTTTGCACTTCCTTTTCTCTGCCTTGCTGCTGCAATTACAAGATTAATTTCTCCCCTTGTTAACCCGGGCAGCGTCATCATCTTGGGGTGCGTGTGGTGCCTTTGGGGTAGATGAGAAGCAGCAGCATGGGTCGAGGGACTGGGGAAAGGGCAGCAAAGGCTAATGTCTGATGTCAGCAGTCGAAGCAAGACCAAAGACTTTGTTTTTCTGGTGGTGAGGCTGACAGGCTGAGTTCACGGTGTAGTACAAAGAGCATAAACAAGTAGAAGAGCATAATCTTGAGCATATACTCTTGGCTCATAGAACTTTAGAATGGTCAGGGCTGGAAGGGACCTTAAAGCCCATCGAGTCCCACCCTTTGCCATGGGCAGGGACACCTCTCACCAGACCAGGCTGCTCAAGGCCCCATCCAACCCAGCCTTGAACACCTCCAGGGAGGGTGCAGCCACTGCCTCCCTGGGCATCCTATGCCAGCGCCTTGCCACCTTCAGTGTGAATAATTTCTTCCTACAGCATTTATACTTATTTTCCCATAAAGTCGTTACACTGTTGAGTAGTTCCTGCAGAAACTGGTCTCTTCTGTGATGTTGGGCCTCCTCTGTCATGGGTTTAGATGGGTTGGAGACATCTCTCCTGCTTTGGGGTCTCCATGGGACAAGATCCTAGGGGTCAGAACCATGCTTTTAATGAACCAGGCTGGTGACTGGAGACCTGGCTTGGACCACCCATGTGTGGTTCAGTGGTGGTGGTACTGAAATACACAGCTTGCCTCCTGAAATACTCTTTAAGCTAGGGTCTGCCAGCTCTTGTATTTGCATTCCTGCGTGTACTGGCTCTAAAGTGATGTTTGGGCAGCAAGGGGATGTTATCCTGGGTGAATAGCTCAGAGCTGGGTGGCCTTCAGGTCCATCAGTCAGGGCACCTGGAATTAGACAGCAGAGGAGTCATGTCCATGTTATTGGGCTGGTGCTGTGCATTTCTCATTTAGTCTTTGCATCTGATGGTGGGGCTGTTCCTCCATCTGCATGAGCACACACTAGCTTCCTTTTGAAGGAATTGAGGTCCTAGGGGGTTTTACAAAGAAGTTCTGGTCCACGCTTTAGGCCAAAGGGGTAAATTCCACCCCCTCCTAAATGGCACTGATTTAACTTGACAGTGAGGACGTGAATTTGCTAATAATCTGCGATTATTCCATGCTAATCTTGCGGTTGTAGAGGATGGCTCCCACTAACATTCAGCAGATGAGTTATTAATTATTTTCCTTTATATCATCTGCCCTTCAGGCCAGACTTCTCAACATCCTTTGGTCTGCGTTTGTTAGCTGTGCTGTTCGACACTGATTAGTTTTTCACGCTGCACTGTCCTTCCCTGGTGTAGGTAATATTGTCGAGTGTCCCCTAAAAAGTCCCTTCCTTTCACTCAGGCAATGGTTTTACCAGATAAATCCCCGTTGTCCTGGTGTTCTGTGTGACCGTGAGATGTGCAATGCCCATTCTGAGGAGGCAGCCCAGCTCCAGCGCAGCCCAGGCTAAATCACGGGGTAAGAGCAAGTGCAGGGTCTTGCGTCTGGGGAAGAACAACCCCAGGTAGCAGTATAGGTTGGTGCCAGACCTGCTGGAGAGCAGTGTAGGGAGAGGGACCTGGGAGTCCTGGGGGACAGCAGGGTGATCATGACCAGCACTGTGCCCTCGTGACTAAGAAGGTCAATGGCATCCTGGGGTGTATCAGAAAGGGGGTGGTTAGTAGATTGGGAGAGGTCCTTCTCCCCCACTGCTCTGCCCTGGTGAGACCCCACCTGGAATATTGTGTCCAGTTCTGGGCCCTTCAGCTCAGGAAAGGCACAGAACTCCTTGAAAGAGCCCAGCGCAGGGACACTGAGATGATGAAGGGAGTGGAACCCCTTCCTGATGAGGAGAGGCTGAGGGAGCTGGGCCTCTTTAGCTTGGAGAAGAGGAGGCTGAGGGGTGACCTCATCAATGTCTATAAATATATAAAGGGCGAGAGTAGGAGGATGGAGCCAGGCTGTGCTCAGGAATGGCAGCAACAGTTCAAGGAGCAGCAGGTGGGAGCTGGAGCAGAAGTTCCATGTGAATGTAAGGAGGAACTTTTTCCCTGTGAGGGTGATGGACCCCTAGGACAGGCTGCCCAGAGAGGCTGTGGAGTCTCCTTCTCTGGAGACATTCAAACCCCACCTGGATGCATTCCTGTGTGATCTAGTCTGGGAGATCCTGCTCTGGCAGGGGGATTGGACTAGATGATCTTTTGAGGTCCCTTCCAACCCCTAACGCTCTGTGATTCTGTGAAGGCATTGGCCAAGGGCTAGCTCACGGTGATGGGTGAACAGCCAAGAATCATGGTAACCTTGCAGTATTGCTGGAATATTTTAATATATATATATATATATATAAATAATTCAAAATGCTGTACTGAACTACTTTGTTATGAGCCAGGATCCCAAAATAACCACCTTTCAGTTGGTAAAATAAATTATAAAAGTCTGTCAGATCCAAATGTAATGGTTGGGCAAATTAATCCATTGTTGTATTGTTATAGCGCTCTAATCATATTTTTATATATCCCAGGAGTTGGAACTAAGAAGCATTTTGCTGTCATTGCACACACAATAATAAGAATAGTCTTAACAAAGTGACGTGCACCGAGTTGACTTTCTGCAATACATTTCAGCGGAAATTACAGATGCTTTTTACATTTCATTATCATTAAGGCACAAATAACTTTCTTGCATTGAAAACCAGGCCTACTTTATCTGGTTTAATAATTATATTGAGGCTCATTATGGACACCTTGTTTGTAATTCTCGCTTTTCTTATTGAATTCTAAATGTGTTATTACAAAAGTATGTACTTTAACAGATGGAGTATATTATGGCAATGTTTAGTTCCAGTTGATCTTTTCCAAAGAATACGCTGAACGATCTGGGGCTGAATAGACCCAAGTCAACACCCAGCTTGATTTATTTACTACCAGCGTTATTCAGGCTGCTGGGAGGGGAGCAGAGACCAAGAAATGTCCTTGAATGGAGCAGGGCAGCTGGAAGAGGTGGGATGATGAGGGCCTCACGAAGAGGAAGAGGTGTGGAAGCTGCATCACAGGCAGGGGAGACTTTTCCGAGAGAATATCTTGGTTGATGTCAAGGTTGTCTCATTTGCCAGTGGGATATTGCTTTAATGGTGTTCTTTTTTCCTCTCCAGTTTACATAATGAGATCAAGCTAATTAAACCATGTCTAGCTCTGGGAAAAGATCAAAATGTGAGCTCTTTTTATTTCTTTTTATTAAATCCTTCACCCTGTAACGGGAGATTATAGGAAGGACTTTGCTACCAGTGCATCATGCTCAAGCCTCAAAAAAACCATCGCTCTTCTTTTTTACTGATACCTTCTTGGCTTTAATTGATTTTTCTTCTAGTTGGTCATGTTTCAGGACCCTGCAGAAGGGACGTGCTTGACGTGGCTGAGCAAAAGAAGTAGAGGAGTAATGAGAAGTAGATGCGCTGAGGTGTTTTATGCAAAGGCCGGTGGCAGCAAACCCTTGTGAGAAGCAGCTCTGTGGGTGGTGTTGGGGAGTAGTCACTTAGACCAGTTTATTCAACGCCTTTCTGTTGCACATAGCTGACCAACCATTGCCACGTCGAGACTTGGGGGTCTCCTTGGGCCTGAAGACACATTTGTTTACAGCCACCCCGAGTTCAAAGCTATTTTTTGCCCCATCCGATCTTGCTTTCCTCAAACCCAACCGCCCAAACAGGCGGAGGGGGTGTGAACTGTGGTGACACTTCTTGCAGGTTAAATGCAAACAAGGCCTGGTTACATGGCTGCGGTTCCGGATGTGGTACTGTGCTGTCGCTGGGTGACCTCATGCGCCCGTGCTTGCTGTCCCACAGAGATCCTGTGGCCTGTGGCTTTTCCCCTCATGGGTCCGAGTCCTCCCCTGATGTGAAGACCCGGGAGCACACGCTGGTGGCATCGTTGTTGCTGTGCTGTTGGCTGCAGCAATTGCGTGTCTAGCTTACAAGAGGCTCCACAGGCTGATACTGAGGCGAAGAGGTATTGCCAATACAGTAATATATTACTGTATTAGCTCATGCTAATTATATTTTAAGCCGAAATGATTTCAGAAGGATTGAGAGGCCGTGAGGGCTCTCCCGTGCCTTCTCCCCCTTGCAGAGGAGACAAGGTTCAAGTATTATTTTCTCTTCCACAGGGGAGGAACAGCTGCGTCAGGGCTGGGGAGTGAGTTTGCACTGATTGAGTTGAATTGCAGAGTGCCTTTTAGGTTGCATTCAAATCATGGCAATTTCACTTCCCTCTGTGACAGAGCAAGGAGCTCTTCACTTTGATCGTTGATGTAGACTTGGAGAGAATGGGGGGAGTGTAAAAAAAGAAAAGGAAAGCTTTTGTTTCAGGCATGTCATGTTCCCCCCCAGCCCCGACAATATGTCAAGGGCAGCTATGCTCTGCCAGTGGTACCTGCCCTCCGTGGGGGTATTGGGGTGCATGGAGAGAGAGACCTGCTCATCTCTCTCCTGCGATCTCCCTGGCACCAAGTGCTGTGTTGGTAATGGTGCCATCTCCTGATGGATAGGCAGGCTATGGGTGGAAGCTTGATCCAGTGCAAGGCGGGTTTGACATGAGACTGTCTGTGCTGCAGTGGGGTTTAAATGAGGGGTGAGGGATGGTAAAGAGACTGTTTGTGGGATGGTTGGTTCTGGGGGGTGGGCTTTTTTTGTGTAAGATCTTAAAATAGATATATTCGAGTTGATGAAATCAGTGAAATGGGGAATCGTTGCCTGTGACGGACAGATGGCCAAAAGCACTTGGAAGTACAAATGGTTTTGCACCAGAAGGAGTGCTGGGATCTGGTGGAGGGATGGTGGGTGCCGCCGTCATGGACCGGCGATGCAGGAGGAGGGAGAACCCTAGGCTCCTGCCTGGCTGGGGTGATGCTGGTTGGTTTCACCTCCGCGTTGGTAATAAATCCACCCCTTTCCTTGGAGACTGTGTTCGGGCTCCCAAGGAAAATTCCCTTTTTTTTTTCTTTTAAAATTTCTTTTTTTCTCTTAAATAAAACAATCCTTATCAGAAGTAAACATACATGCGTGCTTTCTTCTCCTGCACAACTTCAGCAGCTAACTGAATGCACTTAATAATGTTTTTCGCTGCATTTCAGTGCTATGAATGTACATGAAAATTACAGCAAAGGCATCATTTTTTTAACAGCTGTGTTTAGTTGAATAACAGATTTAGAAAGTGCAGACTTTAATTAATCTGTGTTTTCTGCTGGGATTTCAGCACCATCTGATTTACTTTTCATGGCTGAAAAGTGTAATTGTAGTTTTTCCCTTTAGCTGCAAGTTTATCCTCCCAAGAAATTTATTTGGTTCTTCTTAAAGCAAACTGGGTACCAAACTGCTGGTACCTGGTACATGGCACAGGTACCGCATTCCTGCGGACCGCTGCAGGGCCGGGGGCGGTGTACAGCAAAAGCATGGCGAGCGGCAGGGTTTGTGCTTGGGATCTCCACAGTTCCTACTCCCATCCTTGCTAGGTCGCAGTGAGCCAGGCAGCATCAGCCACCCAGCCCTGAAGGCAGGGGTGCAAAGGGTGCTAGGGCTGCAGTCACAGGAGGGGGCTGGGGGGGTAACTGGAAGGGAAGGATGGGGGGTTATTTGAGACACTTCTGAGCAGGAAGGGTTTTTCTTTGTGTTTAATGTAGTTTTCATAGTTGGAATTGCAGTAGGGAGACTCTGCCTCTCTGCTTGCTCCTTATTGTAAAGCCGTGTGTCAACACCGGTGCTGTAGCTCTTCTCCTTTGAGGTGCTCACAAAAACTGGTGGACACCCGGGGTTTCTGTGTGCAGTGGCGAAAGCTAGGTTTGTGTGCTGGGGAGCCATGGGGATGCGTCACAGCTTGCCATGTGCTGTCATGACTCGTTACTCCACCTCTGTCTGCGTGAATGTGTGCAGAGAGCTCCACTGGCTCTTACTGGGAATTTCCTTCAAAAATCAGCTTTCTGTGGCAACGTGGCCTTGTCCCACCTCTGCTTTCGCCCCAGGATGAGGCTCCAAAGCTGGGGGAGAGGAGGAGCTGTGTCCGCAGCCCAGGATGGGATGCCCCGAGTTGCTTTTCTTCTTGGTGGGGAGAATCGGTGTGGTCACATCCTTCTCATGCAAACCCAGGTGCGAGCCAGCCCTTCTGCCAGCGCCTTTCTCCTGGGAGGAGACGAGTAGGTTAGGCCCTGCGTGAACAGCACTGCGCTCCAGGAGTGCTGTGGCTGAGCAGGGACGGGAGAAGGACATCTTTTTATGGAACACGGGCGTTCCTTGCGTTTTTTAGGAAGTCACTGTGGTTTTAGTTACTGTCAGACGTACTCTTCTGGTTTTATTTTTTTAGGTTGGCATAGGTTATGATGTCACACAGAGCCCACAGCGTCTGAAGAGGAGCAGGGCTATTTTCAATTCAGAGGGCAGTCTTAAGGCAGCTGCTAATCTGAAGAAGATAAAAAAAATATATATATTAAAAAATCTTGATGGATTTTAAAACTTACTTTAATCAAGGTTTTTGCTTTCATCTTGAAAGAGCCTTGAATTACCGCCTTTATTCTCCCACAAATATGAACAGTACCCCCCAGTACGTAGGCACTCTTGCATGCATGGAGCTTCAGCGGAGGGGCCAAACCCAGATGCACAAATGTGTGTGCCCACAGCACTGGGGGAATCACATGGGGTTTCTGCAAAGTAAAAGAAGGCCCAACTCCTCTGTGGTAAACTGGAGAATGCTGAAATTCCCCAGCGGGGTCCAATGCCTTCCGGCTTTCTCTGCTGAAGAGTGTGGGACTGGGGTAGCTGCTGTTGCCGGTCTGTGGCCCTGTGGAATTTTGCAGTGCTGTAGTGGCTTGTCTGTATGCTTGTGCCTTTTTTCATGCACTGAGTTCCCTTGTGTGGTTTTGCTCCACTGGTTTTGCTTCATGTGCTGTGCTCTTGTTAGGTGTGGGAGAGGATGCTTGGATGGAGCTGGACACAGCCAGGACTTGGACCTGGGTCTCCCTAGCTAGGAGATGATGCTTTGAGCTGCTCTGGGTGTCTTGACTTGACAAGACACTTCAGATGGGACTTCTGCTCAAACCAGCGTGTTCCCACACAAGATTTTTACTGTGTCCAGTTCTGGGATCCTCACCATAAGAAGGACATCGAGGTCCTCGAGGGAGTCCAGAGAGGGCAACCAGGCTGGGGAAGGGGCTGGAGGGCAAATCCTATGAGGAGTGGCTGAGGGAGCTGGGGGTGTTCAACCTGGAGAAGAGGAGGGTGAGGAGAGACCTTATCCCCACCTACGCTGACCTGACAGGAGAGTGTAAAGAGGTGGGTGATGGTCTCTTCAGCCAGACAATAAACGCTGGTGAGGACTCCTCGCCGGGAAGGCAGTTGGGACTGCGGATCCCATCCACCATGGGGCAATCCAGGGTGCAGCCGTGCCTGCTTTACACATTCCCTTCCCGCGGGATGCGGTGTGGCAAGAGCCCATTTGGAGAGGCTGTTCAGTGGGTTGTCCCCCTTGCTGCAAAGTTTGGCCTAGGCACGGTGCCAGCCAGAAGCAAGGCTGACAAATAAACAGGAATCAAAGGAGCCACCTGCACGCCACGGGGAGCTGCTCACCGGGTGGTAAGCGAGCTTTGCCAGCGCTCATCGCTGAGCCTTGTTCTGCTTCCCGGCGCGCTGGGGGAGGCGGTGCAGGAGGAGGGTCACTCCCTCCTGGCCTCGCTCTTGCCCTCGTTAGAGATTTTTTGGAGAGGGATCCAAGACGAGATTTGTGGCCGGGCAGATGTACCAGGACATCTCTTTGGCTGGGAGGAAGAGCCAGGGAGGAAATATCGTTGAGAGCGACGGGGCCAGGCTGGAGCATCTTTGGGGATGCTGATGCTGCGGTGGAGGAGAGGGGACAGCCTTGCCAAGCCAAGCCTGTCACTGCATGAGATTCCCCCTGTGAGTGGGGAGCGCTCCTTTTGGCTGCACAAACCTGTGGGCTCCATCTCTGACAAATAGCTGGGGAGGAAAATTAAGTCTTTTTAAGAGCATTTTTATCCTCTGCTGGTTGGTAAGAATGGACCCGGCAAGCGGGAGGGAGGGAGGAAGGAAGGGAGGGAAGCCGAGGGGTGGCGTGATATGCAGATGCCTGTGTCACATGCACACGCGCCGGCTGCGCTCCTCGATGTGTTTTAACCCAGCTCAGAGGCTGGCAGCTCGCAATTTTTACTTCAGAGGGCAGATAGTATTTATTTTGGAGAGAGAGAGAGTGAGCAAGCGAACATGAGATGTGCATGCACCCGTGTGCATGCGCGTAGTTGCTTGTTTTCATGTCGGAGTGAGACATATTAATTCACAGCCCTCCTCCAGCCCCTAGCTGCCTTGTGTCTCTATCCCCTGGAAGGGTCTAGCCCAACACAGCTGATTTTTGGTCCTTTCAGCCAGCAAGGGACGTGCACTTGCCTGACGTTCTTCTGTGGGCGTGATCAGGTATTTGGAGGATGTGCCGACTGGAAGGGAAGGGGAAACTGGCCTTCAAAGCATGAGCAAAGCTCTGGGAAAGGAAACCTGGGCCAAAAATGGAGGACTTTTATAGCACACAAATGTAACCTATAGCTATTTATCAGTCCTCCTCAAAGGCTGTTCATATCCTCTCCCTGCTTTTGTGCTGCTGGCTGGAGAATAATCTCCTGCTTGGTGTTCCATTGGCATGGCAATGTTCTCCAGGCATCGTACAAGTGCAGGACCATGCATTCCTGTAGGAAGAGAGCGATTCATGGACCGCCACCTCTGCATTGCTTCTTGTCTTTTGTAGTGTAACGATTGGAACGTGTTATTTTTTCCTGCTGGCATAAACACTGAAGACCGCGGGCGAGGGGTGAGGTGCTGCAGTGCTCCTCTCACTGGGGCACTTAATACAGTTTGTCATTTTGGTGCCTGATGAGCAGCGCAATGGTGCCTTTGTCTCTTGTTAGAAGAGGTGACGGTGTTCACAGGGTAGATTTCATTGCTCACCCTGGGAAGCATCCCTGCCCGTGATGGCAGTTACATCCGGGGCGCTGCCTGTGACGTAGCTGCTGACCAGCACACTGCCACCATGCTCCCATCAGTGTGATGTTGTGGCGGGAAGGCTCTTCCTCCCCGGAGCTGAGCCAGAGGTGATGCTGTTTCCTTTCCATCTCTCCTGCTCCCATCATAGCAGTCGTGGCTCCAGAAGCCAGCTTTGCATCTCGTCTGCCTCACTGCAGTGAAAGGAAGACAGGGATGGATACCTTTATGCCTGTTAACACCAGTGGTAATAAGCACAGTCCATTCAGGTAGCTGAAGGAGGTACCTTGTTGCATCAAGAGTCAGGAGCAAGGATTCCCTCCCCGCCCCCGCCCTGATTCCTGCATCATGCAGTGGCTGGGCAGCAGCGTCAGGTCCTTTCATTGTTCCCAGGAGCGCTGGACCCAGCCACCCTGCAAGCTTGGCTTGCTGCAGCGATGATCCGGCCTGCTTCAGCAAATGCTTCAGTCCTCTCAAATGTGAACTTGCGCTTAGAAAACAATCTTTTAACATTTCTGAGCCTGAAAGCAGCAAAACCAGTGGCTTTTGTCACTGGGGATGCAGTCTTTGTTGATCACTCTGAGAATAATATGCTATCCAAGGGAATGTGCTGCCCAACAAAGAGTGTTTGAGAGTGATTTTTTATTTTTTAAATCAAGGTAAAACAGGGAAAAGATTGTACCTTCCTGTGCATGGAATGATCAAGGCTGGCTGCTCAGCGGCCCGTGCCGTTACATGGCACTCCGGTGTCTGGGTTTGTCTGGGACCTAAACATGGGCTTTCCTGATTGATGATGTAAAGTTTCTGGTTTCGCCTATTTCAGCTAGCATTAGAGCGCTGAGTTTGTCAGCTGCCTCTTAGGCAGTGGTTCTGTAGCTATAGGTGTCTGCTCCTGGCAGGTAAACCCATGTAACAACGTTGTCTTTCAGAAAGTGTCGTGTCCCATTAAAATACCAGCGTCATGCACGAGGCCGGTTTTGTTTTTAGAAATGCTGAAGCAGTGGCTTTTTGTGCGAGGCCTTTCCCCAGAGGAGCCTCGGGAAGCGCAGAGCCTGGTTGAGCTTGGTCTCTTGGTTTGATTTTTGTCTTCCTGCCGTTGCGGTCCTTTCTTTCCTTACCCCTGATTTAAAAGGTGCTTTGGCGATGCGGCATGGGACGCAGTGGGTTTTTACTGCAGTGCTCATCGCTGTGGACAGGACAGCCTTGATGCTGCTTTGGGAACAGTGTGACATCAGGTGACCACATTTCCTCCAAGTCAGCACTTGGAGCCATCCACCTCCCGTGGTCCAGCGGCTGAAAGCTGAAACACTGATGCTCCGCTGTTGCCATTGAGACTGGGAGTTTTCCCTGTCCCAAGTGGAACTCTTCTGAAATTGCCTGCCAGCTTTCTGTGACTGGGGCTCTTCCTGCCTGCGCCGGAGGAGACAGAGCTGTCGGATGCAGCCCCTGTCCAAATGTTTGTAGATCCTCTGCTTTCCCTTTCCCCTTGCTACCCTAGTTGTCCCTTTTGCAGCAACTGCAGACAGAAGACTACTTTATTATCATTATTTTTTTGCAGGAAGAGCCTTCCGACTCCTCCTGAACCTGCGAATGGATTTCTCAACCTCCAGCCATCCGAGGTGTAAATGAGATGGGAGAGGGGGCTGTGTGTGGGTCCGATCTCCCCGCTGGCAGCCCGATGTCTGCCTGCTCAGCTTTGCATTTTTCTTCCCTAGCATGGATTAGTTTTGTTTTCTTACTATTATTTTTCTTTGCAAATCAGTTGCTAATTACTGCCAGCACCGAGCCGGTGCTGTTGTTTGCGTCGGGAGGTGCAGCCGTTGTGTGGCTCGAGGGGCAGGGACCCCCAAATTCCAAACAGCCGTGATTTACCGTGCAGCTTGGGCAAAGTGCATTTGTTGCCTTGGAAACAAATAGCAGCAGTGAACAACTAAATGAAATTTATGGCATCAACTTCAATAAATCTTGATGATAAATGTGCAAAAACATACACAGTTTGATGAAGATGTACAGTATGCAGATGTGAAGGATGATAGTAAGTTATATAACTGCTTGGGCTACGGTTTTTGGACTGACACAGTCATGTTCCTGTAATATGGGCTTTTTTTGTTGTTTCTGAGGAAGCTGTCTGTTTCTTTTCATAGATATGGCATTTAATTTTAATTTCCAGGGTATCTTTTAGTTTAATTGGCATGCTGGATGATTACAGTGTGTTGTTTTGTCTTTTGCAAATCCTGATTCATATCTAACTCAGGATAAAAATAAAATCGAGAACGGTGGCAGTCTAGGGGAGCAAAAGTGCCGTGTCGCACGCTGCCGAGCAGGGTGCCAGATTTCACCAATTAATTAAAGCATTTATGTAGGACATCTCCCTAATTCCTCGTACGAGCTGTTGTGTTTTGCGGGACAGGTTAGGGATGCACAGTATTGCTCTGCGGCAGATTGTTCTCTCATGTGGAAAGGTGTATTTACCTGTGCATGGGGATGGGGTGGTGGTAGTGAGCCTGGAGACATCTGCAGAAGCTTTAGAACAAAGAGATATCTTCTAAAATGGGCATATTGTTTTTTGGCTTCTGGTTTGACCTGTGGATCGATACAGGTTCAGGAATATCAGCGGGCCTGTCTGGAGACTGCGTTGTAAACCTCTAACACAGCCCTTAATGTGATTTGATGGCTTTCCATTCGTTCCCTTGCCTCTTCTCTTTACAGGATCTTGTTTTCACAATTTTCCACCAGGTCAGGAAACATGGGGAATCTTTGTCTCTTCCTTTCATGGGGCGTTGGGCCCCGGCTTCACGCTTTTGCCACAGCTGAGCGGGAGGCAGCTGGCAAGGGATTACACGGGGCGACATTGCTCTCTTCCCCCCCTGTGGTTCCTGCTGCACCCCACCATCAGGGAAAATTAGGAAAATTTTCTTCACTGAAAGAGTGAAGAACGTTGGACCAGGCTGCCCAGAGAGGTGGTAGAGTCCCCAGCCCTGAAGAGGTTCAAAACGTATGTAGACATGGCACTCCAGGACATGATTCCATGGTGGTGTTGGACAGACAGTTGGACTTGATGATCTTAGAGGCTTTTTCCAACCTTCAAGATTCCGTCATTGGTGAACTCTGGGGGTCTTGTGGCTGGGACCTGAACCTGAGCCCTGCCTGATGGGCAGAGGTATGGCCATCATCATCTTCAGGAAAAGACCTCCCTGTGTCTTCAGCCAGTTTCTCTGCAAAGGCATCTTTTTCCCACTGCGCCGCATCAGTGCTTTGGTTTTGATGAATATTGGAGGTTGGTCAACTATTGACCAGTTGGACTGGTCATATCTTAACCTTGGCCCTCCCTTTTCCTTCTCTTTGAACCCTTTCATCTCCGTGGCTTACTCCTGGAATAAGAGGTTGTTTCTGGGATGACAGACTTGACGTCCATGCTGTGCTTGGAATACTGGTGAGTAGAAGGCAGCAAGTTGTAACTCTGGCCCTGCCTCAGCACGTGGCTTGCCACCCTTATTTCAGCTGCACTGGTTTCTCTTTGCTGCTTGGATCTACCCAGATTCAGAGCCAAGCCCTTAAATTACTAAGCATCTTCCAGCCCGTGAAGGCAGTGCTTCCCCATGCCAGCAGCTTTAGAAGATCCCAACACGTGTGAAGTATCGAGCCTGCAAGTCATCCCAGCTCTGCCCTGGTACCCCCTGACTTGCAAAGCGGCTCCTCGGGACCCAGCGCTGGCGCGGAGACAGAGAGGTTGGTGTTGCATTTTAACTGACTGTGTGCTAGGTGTGCCCACAGCCTTGGCTGGGGTCGAAATTCAGGTTTCCCTTAGATTGAGGCCTGGAAGGCTGTAAACCTGCACACAAGTGATAGTTTCCAGGCTGCGCTCTGATGTTTACAGAGCACTGCAGCTCTTCCCATTAATATCCAACTGCATAAGACAGGTTGAACTCCATTAGGAGCTAAATTTAGTGACTCGCTAACTTCTCTTTGATATGTTTTTATAATTTCATTGTATTATGACACTTGGTTTTAAATTTGCATGAGTAAATGAGCCTCTCACCAAGTCAGGTAAAAAGATTTTTCACTTATCTTCCATGAAATAAGACATAAAAAAATTGTGAGAGTGGAAAGGAATGCATCCTCCCTGTGTTCAGTTTACTTTTTTTTTCAACCATGCTGACTGAACACTTCTAACTATTAACGATACAATAAAACTGTTTGTACCACTTTAACAGGCTCAATAATTATGAAAACATTCTGTAATTAATCTAGCATTTTGTGGGGGAACCACTTTTTTTTTTTGTTAAATCCAAATTTACATTTAATTACATTCACAATCCAAATTGCAGACACACCGAGTGGGAACTGGCCTGGTAGGAATTAATGCCAGAGAACGGCTTTCCCTGGGATTCCTTTATCTTGTCTGATGAGCTTCCTGCAGGATTGCTGACTAAACACCCCTTGGTCCGGGAAGCTCCCGCGGTTGGTTGAAGAGGAGCCCACATGCCTTTATCCCTGCCGTCACACCAGCTTCCGTTTTGCTAACGGGGATTTATGGTCTGTTTTTAAAACACATCTGAGCTCCTGTTCAGGGTGACCTTGGCAAGACCTGAGCAACTTTGAGATCTGCACGCAGAGGTATTTTTCCCTTCTCCTTCCCCAGGCTCTCGCTGCCAGCAGGATTTCATTGCACCACAGTCATGAAGATTGGAAGAGACCTCCAAGATCATCCAGTCCAACCATCCCCCTACCACCTCTATTACTCACTAACTCATGTCCCTGAGTACCTCACCAACCTTTCCTTGAACACCCCGAGAGACAGTGACTCCACTATCTCCCTGGGCAACCCATCTGGGGGATGTTTCTTGGAGGAGGCCAGTGGGGTGAGAGCATCTGTCTGTTTCAGACAGGCGATGAGCAGTAGGGAGGTGGCACCCACACTGCTTCCATCCTGACCCAGGCTCACACAGAGGTAACAGTTAATTACGCAGTGTTTTGGCTCTCCCTATCTCTCTTGATGTCACCGTTCTTCACCTGTTTGCGCTATTTTTTTATTTCTCGCCCCCTCCCTCCCTTTCATTAATAGTGGCAGATGCTTTTAATTAAAAAGAAAAGACAAAACAAAATCCTGAGTAAAACAAAAAGAGAATATTCTAATTTGGCGTGACATTATGAGGCAGAGCGGCTCCTGGCATGCCAGGTACGGAAAAGGTCATCTGCCGCGGCTGCAGCCTTTTGCAACGGTGGAATTAAGTTCAAACTCAGGCTGGTTTTGAAGTCTTAAGTCTCTCCAGGGATTCCTTTCATAACATCTTCGAACTGGATAACACTACAGTAAATGAAATACACCGCACTGGATTAAAGGGTTATTTCCCCTGTGTGTCAGGCTGACACAGAATGCCGAACCTCAGGTTGCCTCCAAGTTGTCTCTATCTGCTGATGCCCTCTGCTTTACATAACGGCTTGTGGAGTTTTTGCGGGGAAGTTTTGCGACTGTTTATTCAGCCTCGGTGAGCACCGAGTGGTTTTATGCAGCAAGGAACCACCATAAAGCGACTGAATGAGAAGAAATTGAACGGGCGTACGGCCGTGAGCAAAGCGGTGCAGGGAAGAGCAGAGCTGCCTCTTCAGGTCTATTGTGCTGCTCTATAATTTATACCGAAATACAGAATATAGATCTCTCTGCGTTGCCGCTCATGTTTTGCAGCACAGAGCTTGCAGTAACAACAGGGTATGATAGATGCCACCACGCTCTTATCTGGCTGTACCAACAGTTAAAATTTGTTAAGGATCATTTGCAATGTGTTTTGTTGTAGAACAAATGTTCATTTCGACTTTGAACTTGGTGTATGCTGTAGCTTGTGCAGATTGTGCTTAGCACCGGGTAACCAAACCGCTGCCATCTGCACAGTGCCAGGGACCACTGTGGCTCAGCTCCAGAGCACGTCCCTCCGTCTCCGCGCTGGGGGAAAAGATGCAGGGCTCTTCAGTATCAGAGCATCAGCTCCTCCAGCTCAGTCATGACATGCTGCAGCCGCCTGCCCATGCCTGGGGGTGAAGTGGCGGGGCGCGTGGTGGGTCCATCTGGGGAAGGTGCCAACGGCAAATTGAGGCGAGGGTGCACTCTAAGATGGCAGAAACAGTCTTAGTTCTTCCTTTCCCCTGCTCTGAAGTTATGGGGAGCCTGTGAGATGCTAACTGTGCGATAACTTCCATGATAATGAAAGAGGAGAGAGCTATTTCTTCTCCCTCCTTACCTCCTGCGGTTGTGTTTTCTCAGAGTGGACTCAGGATGGAATGGAGAACTGGAGTTGTCTTATAAGGCACATACACAAGATAAAATGCATATGCTGTACTTGTGATCCATTTGGGTTTGAGAAAAATAGCAGTGCTGTGTATGTCAGTGAGCACCACTGATTTCTGTCCCGCCTTGAGTCTACCTTATGGCCCTATAGCTCAGCATCCTCCTGCATTGGTTTTCTCTGGATGTACCTATGGCAAACCCACTGCCAGCTGCTGTTCCCCTTGAGCAACCCCCCCCAAACCTTTCCTGGCAGCATCTGGGTCTGGCGAGAGCTGCCACCAGCCCTTGGGACTGGGGAGAGACTGCCTTCCCTTTCCCCAGCCCCATGCTTGCTCTGCGGCGTTAACAGAGGATAGCAAACAAGGTGTTTCTATTAGCTTTTGGGATGAGGGGCAGTCTGGCCTGTTTCTTGGGCTCGGTGGAAGTTGTCCCAGCAGCAGCTGTGTGTGCTGGCAGGGTTTTCTGCTGGTGCGCTACGCGAGAAGGTGTCTCCGCAGGCGTCGGCCTCCTCTGTTTCCAAGTGTTATTCACATATAAACACCCACACGTATTAAAAACATGTGGGAAATGATAGTTTCAGGTTTCTGCTGTCCGTGAGTAATTCAAATCCCTGGCATTTTTAGATTTACCTCTTAGCGAACAGCCTGGGAGGAGCAGCGAGGGCAGGGAGTTCGCATGTGAGGCTTTGCTGATCTGGGTGGGGATATCCACCCCACTCCTGCTGCGGCTCCGAGGCAGTCTGCGTCTTTCCAGGAGCTCTGAAATCTCTCGAAAACCTGGGACATATTGAAAAATCCGCTCCGAGCTTTAGCGCTTCCTCCAGATCATTTCTTCAAGTATTTAAAAATATATTTTATAACACTAAAATAAATGCTAATGAGCCTGCCTTGCTTACGGCTAACAATAGTATTTCTATTTAAGCACGGCAGCCTCGCCAGGCGTTCGGCAGTGGAGGAGCTGTATGAGGAGACCCAGCTTTTTGTTTCTGCTTCCATCCTTGATGTCTCGAGCAGTTTTATTCTCTTGTGCTTTTGCTTTCCCCGTTCTGCTAAGTAGCAATGAAAAGCTTCCTTCCTTTGTTAAGGCGCCTTGGCTTTATCAGAGGCCACTGGGCGCGTGTGAAATACCCAGCTGGTGTGAGGAAGCGTCATTCGGCGTGATGTTTATACCTCTTCAGCGTTGGCGGGTGTTTTTGGATGTGCCTTAGCGTGACCTTTGTGCTTTTCCAACCAAACAAGAACAGTCCTTGACTCGGGTTCGTTTTTTCTTTTCACTAGCAGCATCTGCTAATGGAACATGGGGAGGGAGAGGGGGTGTTGGTGGGGTGTTCTTGGTGTTAGGGCTGGGGCTCACAGTGCCAGAGATGCCAGTTGCATGCAGATGATGGGAAAGTTATCGTGAGAGAAATAGCAATAGGAAGGTCAATTCCTCTTTTCTTCCCCATCCCATATGACAAAATTATATTTTAAGGATCTCAAGGTGCCACGTTAAGTGGGCGGCTATTTGGGGAGGTAGCCCAAGGCTGAGGAGTCTGCATGGGAGTGGAGGACTGGGAGCAGGGCATGGCGCCAGTGGGCGGGGAGAGGTGCGGGAGTAAATGGGATGGCAGGAATTCAACTATGGCATCCTGTCAAAGGCACAGAGCCTGTCCGTAAGCAGCTGCGTACCCCGCCACTGCGGGAAGCCAAGTGGTTGGGGTGTGTGTTTACGTGGGTATGCAGGGGAAAACCACTCAGCAGAAATTCTGCTGTTAAAGCAGATGGTGGGAGATTAATCTGGGTTTTGAGGGGGGGTGGTTCGTGCTGGTAAGGTGACCACATTATTAATTCCTTCCTGTGCTGGGGGTCCTTTCAGCGATAAAGGCTGGGAGGAGTTGTGTGTCCTGACACTCTCTGCTTTCCCCCACATTCTCCCAGACACCTGAGCAGGTGGAACACTTTGGGAAGCCAAAGTGTTGGCAAGGTTTTCACAGAACCACAGGATTTTAGGGGTTGGAGGGAACCTCAAAAGATCATTGAGTCCAACCCCCGTTTTTGTTGCTCCAGTTTTGCTACCCATGCTCCTTCCTCCACCGTCCCCTGCTTAAGCTCTCTCCCTGTGGCCCCAGCCCATTCCAGTGTCTGAGGCAGCCCAATTTGGGCAGCTGCCCCATGGCATGCAAACCAGCAGAAACCCTTTTGCTGCTCCTCCAATACTGGTTCTTATGCTAAATGGAATTTTCTTTTTTCCCCTTCCATTTTAGAAATTGCTCTTTCCCCCCCCTTCACCCCCTACCGTATCACTGACAGCTGCATTCTCCTTGACAGTTGTGATATTTGTGTGTGTGCATAAAAACAGTCGGAAGCATTTATGTAGGTGTCACTAATTTAATTTAATCTGATGCATACGTATAGAGGGGACTGTTCTGCACTAAAGTGCTTCTCTTTATTTTACAGTCTCCATCGTCATCAAATACAACTCCTTTCATTCTCCTCTTCCATTCACCTACCCAAAGACCAAATCTGGAAATAGTAACCAAAAGAGAAGCCCGCAGCATCATACACAAAGCAGGGAAAGGTTGAAATAATTTTAAGGGTAAGTAATTTTCTTCTTCTGACTTGAAGCTGTGTGTGTAAAGCTGACGGAGGAAGCGTGAGGCTGCGTGAAGGAGCGCGTACGCATGGCTGCTCCGCATGCAAAGCAGAACGCAACGATGAAGTACAAATTCGGTGATGAAAGAAAGGGAGAGGGGAGGGGAGTGCCTGCTTTTGAACCTGGCTACTCTTTTTCGGCTTGCCCTGGTCCAGTCTGCACTCATGCCTCAGTGGAAGCAGTGCTTCTGCCACAGGCATCTGGTCCTGGGCTTGGCTTGGGTTATGCTGGTCTGGAAGGGCTTTCCAGTTGAGGAAGAGCTGGGGGGGCTCAGTGTCTGAGTGCTGTTGAAGGGCTCTTGTGGTTTCCTTCGGTTTTTTTCCCACTTCAGCCATTACTCAGCCACAGTGGTTGATCTGTTTGCATGGGGCAGGATGTTTTGGCTTGCTGTTGCTTTCCGCAATCCCTTTGGCTCTGTGGGCTTTGCGAGATTTTCCTGGAGAGCAACCTGGCAGTGCCTGCACCAGGGTTTTCCGAAGGAAAATTGATGGGGGCTGGAGGAGGGACGAACCTGAACGGCAGCACGAGGAGGGCCTCTCGATGGAAATGTTTGCCTTAAGGCTTTTCTTGTGCTGCGAGGGTGGTGAGTAAGATAGGAGGAGATAGAAAATCAGCTTTTGCGAAATTCAGAACCCTGGCTGAAGCATTAGTAATCTCCAAATGTTAGGGGACGCGTTTTACCACCCCAGTCCTAGATCTGTGCCCACATATATTGCATTTCCACACATGTTCTTTCATAGATGGACAGGATATGCATTCACTTACATTTGGGAGCTCAGCTTTAAACATCTGGGGCTTCTGGTTTCTTCCTGCTTTTTTTTTCTCTCTTTTTTTTTTTTTCTTTTCCTCCCCCTGTGATGTTTGTTCATGCAAAATTCATATCTGGGAAGGGCATCTTAACTCCCTGCTTCTGAGTCAAAAAGGGAAAGTATGGAAGTGAAAAGAGAGATTGTATCGTTTAAGAAATATGATTCATGAATTAATCCTCGTCTGCTACACCATCTGTGGCATGTGTTTCAATACAAAAAAAAAATCCTGGTTTTATATCTCTTTAAAAAGCCTGACTTTGCTGCAACGCTAATGGGAAATTAGCTTTTTTGGGGAGGGAGGGAGCGGTGTTTTTTATTCGCAGCCTGGGCTGGGGGGTCACCTCAATCTGTGTCCAAGCAGGAGGGGCTCATCGAGGGGAATGCAGAGCCCTTGGGGGTTTTTTTCTGAGGGGGCCAGCTCTCTATGGAATGCCGTGAGCCTGACTTGCAGGCAAAGCCAGTACACGGTTGCTTTTCGCTCTGGAAGTGTGGCTGGGTCTCCCGCTGCTGCGGCAGGGATGGTGGGAGGGATGGGCAACGGTGGGCAGGAGCTGCAGGCGGCTGTCTCCATCGTTTTGTGCAGGAATAAGAAACAAGTGGCTGTTTCTAAACATGGACGGACCAGCAGTGTGTTTTGTACTCGGAGCTCTGGGAAATGATGGGTCAGAGCAGTACCCGTCCTCTGGTTCCTAATGGTGTCCTAGTGTTGCAGAGGAAGGGGGGTGTCCATTGGTACCCTGCAGAGGAGCTGTTGCGCCTTGTGCATCATGAGAAACAGGGAACAGCGGTGACTGGTGTTTTTCGGGGGTGACTGAAGAAGGGTCTCCTTTTTCTAATTCGATTCTTTGAGTTGTCCTCCAGCTTTTTACAGGGAATTGCTTTCCTCTCGAAACAACGTCTGAGGTCTCTGTTCCTTAGGCAGTGCACCTGGTGTGCTGCTGGAGTCAGACCCAGGGGGCGTGAGCCTTTTTGCTCTGTCATGGACAGGGTGCTGGAGCAGGACAGCATGTCAGCATGTCCATCGTCATCTGTCCATCCATCCATCCATCCATCCATCCATCCATCCATCCATCCATCCATCCTCAATCCCTTTCCTGCACCGGGGTATCTTGCTGCTGGGGACTTGCCCACCATTTCTTCCTCTGCTTCACATGGGATGCTGGTGAAAGCTTGAGGGTTTGTTCTGGAGGAGGATGCCGAGATGCTGGAGGTAGTGGATGGCTTTTGTCCTTACCGTGGCTCATTGGTGGCCTGGACCAGTGGCACAGTGATGTGCTCATGCCGCTGCAGCCTCTTCTCTGCCAGTGTCACTAATGTACTGTAAGTACAGCTCCGGCGAGCTCCCAGGCGCTGATAATGCTGATAGATGGAGGTTATCCAGGAACTCAGTACCGATGGTGAAATATTGCGGGTTTATTGCCTTTCCATTCATTTTGTTTTCACGCCTTTCTGCCTTCCTGACTCATTGCCGCTCAGCCTCTGCTTGCAATTTCTATTTGCTGTGGTTAACACCCCCTGGACAAGACAAGAGCATTGCAAGGCACCGACGCTCGCAACTGCTTTTGGAGTCTTTTTTTTTTTTAATTGAGCATCTAAAGCCAGGATGGGTGAAGGAAAGGAAAACGTTAGTGATGCCTTTTATCAGAAGCATGAATAAAGTACTAACATGAAGGAGGAATAGAAGAAATGCCTCTTGCGTTATGCACGGCAGGTGGGAGCGAGGAGTTGGGCTTAAAGGGCTTTTGCCATCCCCGTGTCCAATTTCGGCTCAGTCCCAGATGCATCCCGGTACCCAATGGCTGTGTGGTAAAGGAATGGCAGCAGTGGTTAGATGAATGTCAAACCCTGGCTGGCATTAGGCTGAATTAGATAATTGTGCATGAAAAGCCCTGACCAGAGTCAGGACCTGCCTTCCTGTCTATCCCACACCTGTGGACACATGGATGCACCTTGTTTGTGGCGGCTTTTGCTAGGAGCTCTGCCTATGTTCTTGTATGCCTTAACAAGGGGGTTTTGCAATTTTGCATATTCCTTTACTCACTCGTTTCTTTTCATCCGAGTTTAGAAGCTCGTCTGCTGCTCGTTGCGGCTCCCTGCTATAGTCTGGGAAGCAGAGGGTGTTTCTGGGGTCCATGGTGCAAACTGCTCCCTCTGCCAGGTGCAACACCAGCTGACACTACTGTGTGGGCAGTCACATTGTCACACACTCCATTGGACAAGGGTTATGGAATCACAGACAGGTTTGGGCTGGAAGGGACCTCAAAGATCATCCAGTCCCACCCTCTGCCATGGGCAGGGACACCTCTCACCAGACCGAGGTGCTCAAGGCCCCATCCGTCCTGGCCTTCAACACTTCTGGGAGGGGGCAGCCACTGTCTCCCTGGGCACCCTGTGCCAGGGCCTCACCACCCTCAGAGTGAAGAATTTTGTCAGGATATCCAGTCTAAATTTTATGGAGTTTGTCCCTTGAGAAGGTGCTGTGCCCTTCCCCACCCCACAGAAGCTCTGCTGGTACAAACCAACCCGACGAGACCAGCAAGCAGTAAAGGGAACAGATCATACAAGAGAAGCCTTTTGATAAGCGTGTTCCATTAGCCACGGCTTTTACTTTTTATTTTAAGCTCTGATTTAAACTTGGCAGCTTTTATTTAAAGGAAAAAAAAAAAGAGATGTTTATGCTTAGCAAGGGCCTCTGGTAGACCCCCCCGCCTCCAGCTTCTCCTCCCTCTGCAAGCTGCCCCCGCCCCCGATGAGCGAGGGTCCCTGCTCGTTAGCAGCTGCGGACAGGAGGGTGACGATGCTGGGTGACAGAGGACACGTGATGGCAGCCGGTTTCTTGCGGGAAGCTAATGAAGAGATGGGAAGCATCGATTCCCCATCTATTTGTTAGGACCCCAGTGAAACAGCTGTTTGTTTCTCATAAACAATTATGCCAAGACGGAAATTGGCTCATGTCTGTACGTACTTTTTGGATGGGGAAAATTAAGCAGTAATAGCTGAAAAAATAATATGGGCTATGAGATAATAGATGCCTAAGGGATAAAATTAAACAGTACTTTACAATGAAGGAAGAGGTTTTGGCAATAGTTTGCGTTTGACTTCTTTTTTATTGCTGGAGGACTGATGTTGTTCTGGAGAGGTTGTCCTGGGATGTATTTTCCAAACATACACGGGAAAATAGGGAAGGTTGTTTTGGGTGGTTTGTGGTTGGTTTTTTTTTTCTCATTCCTCACAAGAAGGATGCTGCCAAGGCTCCAGTGCAGTGCACTGTCTGCACAGCCAGCGCGATGGCTGTGACGGGGATGGGGACACTGGGCCTTGCTTGGAGACACACTGCCAGCGCTGAAAAATGTTTAAAAGAAAACAGCGAGGTTTACTGAGCGAAGCGGGAACAGGAGATGTTATAAATGCCATAGGGAGTCCAGAAAGCTCAGGGTATGTTCAGGTGCAGGCGGCTCAAGATATGAGGCCTTTGGCCCAGGCTCATCCCTGCTGCCAGCTCCTAAGTTCACAGGGCTTGATGAAAGCCCCCTGCCAGGCGGGACAGTGTCCTCGGCCTGTACGGGGCTTGGGGGGAGGCCCACGGGGAGGCCCAGGGTGCATTGTGCCTGCTGGCCCCCTTACCTGCAGTGGGACTCGGGGGTGCTCAGCACCTCTGCAAATGAGGCCACGCTGCCTCGTGCATCACAAACGAAATCATTAAGTCGCTGTTGCATTAAGACACTGTTTTTATTCATGGAGTGTAATGTGATTCATTTGCCCTTTTGCTCTCGTGTTGAGAAGGCAGTCATCTCGTATGCATCGCTGGCTGCAGGGAGAGCTGTATTTAGTTATTTATTTTTTAATTTGCGTGTGTGTGAGGGAGCAGACATTTTCATCAAGTGCCGCGGAGCTGAGACCCCTCTGTTGTCTCTGAGCTCTGCTCACTGCACTCTCGCAGCCCTGTTGTTGGGAGCGTTCAGCCCATCACTCCTTCTCTGGGCGACCATCCTTCTTTCTGCTGCAGGTTCCCCACTCCATCCCTCCCGACCCCAGACATTACCAGCGCAGTGCCGGAGCACAGCACATGCCATACCAGAGGCCCTGCACCTTCCCCAGGGCTGGAGGCACAAGGGACATGCTGGCACTGGGGGCAACAGCATGCTTCAGTGTCCCAGTGCCACTGCATACCTGACGGCCCCTCACAGAGGGGTGGGTTAAGCTTTCGCAGGGGAGCTGTGGGTGTCTTGTGTGGGATCTCCATGATGTAGGATGGCACCCCACTCAGTAAAAGCAGGTGAAGGAGGTTGTGGGTTCTTGTTGCTGCCTGGTGCTTTTTGCAGTCAGCTGCAGCCAGGGGAAATCATTCCTCCTCGGAGTTGAAGGAAGAACCTCAGTGAGCGAGGCAAGAGTAGAGAGTACAAAATAACATAAAAAAATGCCATTTTTTGAAATGCTAACATGGGGAGTATTAACTAAGTTGCTAATTCCAAAAGAATGGTAATGAGTAAGGCAGCTTGAGTCACTGCTTCTCCTTGTGGGACAGGATCGGAGCAGTTCGGCTCTGCGTGTGGAGCAAGACTTCAGAAATACCTTCTCAGCCCCAGAGCTGGGGCCAGCCTGTTCTAAGCACAGTGCTCAGAGCTCTGCCTCGCCTCCAGGCTCCAGGTGGTCATGACGTGTGGCATGGTGACTGTCTCAAAGTCCTTGAGTGACCCTGGTTTTCTAACGCCATGGGGTCATCATATGTATGAGAATCGATAAGGAATATTTTAGAAGTGAAGGGCGGGAGGAGAGTTAACCCTATGTGTTGCTTTTCTTCTTTTGCCTTACCCTTTTCTTCCCTTCTCACCCACCTCCCTCCCCGCCCCCGCCTTTTTCCCCATGCAAAGCCTGGAGACCACATCAGTGCTGGGTAAGACCAGCTCACCAGAGCCCAGCTCAGGAGCAGGAAATGAGGGCTGAGGTGCCGGCGAGGGAGGAGGCTGGTCTGCTGGAGGGCACACGCTGGGTGCTCAATTTGATGATTTTCCTACCCTTTGTCGATAGGGAGGCATAAGAAGAATGGGTCAGGTGTGGGTAAAGATAAGGAGAAAGGGTTTTCAAAATTGCTGGGAGCTGTCTGGGGAAGGGGAGGGTTTTTACCTCCAACCATTTGGGTAGACAAAAGAAGAGAGGTGACTTGGAAGCAGGGAGGTAATAACGCCGACCTTCTCCGCTCTTTGTTTTCAACCAAGAAATGCACAAATCGCTGCTGATATTGCTGAGTGGTTTCCTGCTGCTCTGTGGCTTGATTTGGAGCTGCAGCCGTTCCTAGCCTGGTTCCTGACTTCGCCGTGCGAGAGCGCACACACACACACACAATAAAGCAAGCAAATCCTCGCTGGCGGAACTGTAATTGTTCCCTGCGCGATGCCCGCCGGGAGGACCGCGTCGCCAACACCTTCACCTTGCATCACGCTTTAGATCCTGGATGGATTTTTGAATAGATTAATGCCTTTTGGAGAGTTCTAGAAAGGTCACGGACAGAAAAGAGGCTCTGATGGCAGTGTAGCAACCAGCTGGTTGCATTGGGTTGTGTTTTACTGCCATAGTAACACCATGAGCCACACTGTTAATACCGTGCCCGCTGAATGCCATCCCCCCCGCCCCGGCTCTTTTTGTCAAGAGACAAGCCCATAAGAAGATATTTTCTTCCTGAAGAATTTCTTGGAGGCAGCAATAGGCTTTTTGGAGGGGCTGGTCGTGGTACCCAGAGATGTAAGGTGGGTAATTTACAAAGCAGTGTGCAAATGCCAAATTGTTAGGCAGAGCTGCTGCTGATTTAGAAGGCAGTTAATGCTATAAATGTGCCAAGTGCCAGTAGAGTGTTTCTACAGATGGAATAACTGGAAATATTGGAGAGATTCCAAAGGTTTAATCAAATTCAACCAGTTTTTTTTTTCTTTTTTCTTTTTTTCTTTTTTTTTAACTGCAGAATTCTCTAAGGGTTTCGAGTTGGAGTAGTAGATCATTCCATTGCTTTTAGTACCATGGGGGAGATTTTTGTAGATGAGCATAAAGCACATACTTCCAAGCAAACACATAAGTGGGTGCACAGATCAGGGTGGTGGCAATGCTGCAGAAACCTGTGCTGGTGGTGTTTAGAGTGAGCATCTTCTTTAGGCAACTCTGTTGAAAGAGTCCTCAGAAGCAGACCGATGGGTCATGCAGCACAAAAGGACCGAGGGCACTGGTTTCTGGAAGCAGTGGCAGCAGTTCCTCTGGACCTGAACAGGTTTTGGGGGGATTCTGGGCATGAACACCCTTTTTTGTGGCTCGCTGTGCGGTGCTGGGGCTTGCATATGTTTCTGCACAGATGCACACCTTCCTCTAGTCTTGTTGACAGCCTTTCCAAGGCTTCTTGTTTAGCCAGACCATATGTGCTTGGGCATGGAGATAGCGTGATGTGGAAAGAGCATCGCATTATCCTTGGGCTGCAAACACCAGCACAAGCAATTCACTGCAAATTCTGTCTGCATGGAGACTCAGAGATCCTGAACTGGCATCACAGGACACGCAGAACGATCAAATGCGGTTTATTTTGGCTTGTTTGTCAAAACCAATTCCAGAAAGCCTTTTCCTTTGTTCCATCCCAAAATCAGCTGTCCCTGTCCACTCCTGAAATACTCATCCGAAGCATGGATGAAGGGCACCAGGGACGGGGGGCCGTTGTGTGGTATGTCTCCGGTTAAGACTTTGCTGCTAAAGTGGGACCAGCGTGGGGAAAGGATTGGAAATGATTCCATGGGCTTTCCCATGTCATTCATCCCGAAAATGGAGAGCCCATCCCCATTGCTGGCAGCAGGACTTGATTTCAGGGTGAGGTGGCAGGGCTATGAACCCCTAAGGGTGCCAACCGCAAGGAAGGACGGTACCAGGGGCGATGCCCTGGCAGCGCTGAAGCTTTTCTCCTCTCTCTTTGTGACATTTCTTCACCACTTTTTTTTCTTTGCAGATGGCCTGGTTGGATCCATTAATTGTCATTCATTTATTTTTCGTAAGGGAAGAAGAGTTTCCTGCTTTTCCTGGAGTGTTTGGTATTGATCCTCTCTGCTCTCCACCGCTCTGGAGATGGGGACCATCCCCCTCCCAGGCATTGCCATACTCTCTGCCTACTTTCTGCACAGACCCCCGTCTCTCTCTGTGCAGCATTTCTCACTGAATAAATTGCTACAAAGCTATTAGCCTCCATGCCACAGTCTGCTGCTCCTGCTTCCCTGCACCCACCTCCGCCCCACGATTGATCCAGCCTGCTGTCTCTTTGCTGCAGTCAAGGCTGCCTACTGCCGCTGCGCACAGATTGCTTTAAAATTGAATTGTTTAAAAACGGTTTCCAAACATTCCCTCCCCTTCCTGAGGCTGCCCCTTCCACCAGCTGGAGCTGGGAACTTGGACGTGATGTTTTTTTTAACCTGGCTGAAGGGTGGGGGAAGGTTCTTCATTTTTTTAACGGGTTTGGTTTTAGTTTTAGTTAAGAGTTGCTGCAGAAATGAAGAACTCCAGGATTCTGGGAATTGAGTCCCTGAGGAGACTCTTGCCTATATGGATCGGTGTCCTAGATTGTGCATCCTGCTCAAGCGGTGCAGTGGTGTGCCTCAGCTCCTAGATAGCTCTTGGCTCTGGGTAGGGGAGGAGTTGGGGTTTGCTCTGTGCTGTGTGTTGCCGGGTGCTCACTGCCAGCCCTTCACTGATGTGAGCCTGCGGCGCTGGTGCCGACACACTGTGCAGTGCTCACTGGCGGCTTTGTCTTGAGAGGCATCAGGATGTTTGTTTTGCTCTTGACATGGTTGGGGTCTAACTAGAAGCGTTTTGGAGAAGTAGCCCGTTGCGGTCTTCATGGAGGTGTTTAACCTTCACAATGCGCTGGCACATGGGCAGGACTGCATGTGATGCTAAGGGTCTCTGGGTGCATCCCTCTGAAGAACCCGGGGCTCGCAGGAAGGAGCGAGCACAACGCTCACCTACGCGGAGCTGAGGGAGATGGGGTGCGTGTGAAAGCTGCTGTGGATGCCTCTTCCCCAGGGTTGAGCAAATGGCGTAGGGACTCTCTTTGTTTCAGAGACTTTGTTTCAGTAGCCATTCTTTGTGCAGATGCAAGAAAGCTTTTGCAAGTGCATGGGGAGAAGGCTTGGAAATCAGAGCTAATTTTGCAGGTACTTTTAAGCATCACCCCAAGGAAGATGTGTTTGTACAAAAGGTGGTACAGTGCTTCCAACTGCTGGTGATGTTCCTTTGTTTCTCGTTCCTCCTCCATCCCTCCCAAACTCCTCTTTGCTCCAAATACTCACACAAGAGCCCTTCTGAAGCAACATTCTATCTCAAGTGCTGCTATATCAGGACTCATCAATCTTGTCATAAGATCATCCACACCGAATTGAAGCTCAAAGGATGGAAGAGTTACACGTGCACTCTCTTCTTCTGGACCTGTGTTTCAGTGCTGCTGAGAGGCTTACTCAGGGGTAGGACTTGGTTGGATCTTACTTTGCAAGATGACCCACTCTAGAACCTCCCTGTCACCTGTCCCAGAACCTCCCTGCCTTGGAGTGTCCCTGTTCAGCATGGTGATCTGTCTCCAGGAGATGCCAAGGACCCAACTAAGCAACTAGAGTGGGTTTGTCCTCAGGCCTCTGACACACTCTGAACCGGTTATAGAAATCTGCCTGAATTCAGTCTTCTTCTAGGGTTCCTCCTTCCTGCTCGTGCCCAGTAGTCCTCGATCCCTCAGTCTTTGCCTCTCTACCACCCCTGTGCCTCCTGGGAAATATCCAGGTTGTGTCTTTCTGACGCTTGCAAGCCTGCTGTTGTGTTACACTGAAAGGGGTTTTAACAGGCTGCTGCAGGAATATCTGCCATGCCTATGGATCCTCCATACACTCTACTCTGATATATTGATTGCAAGGAGTAACGATACAAAAGGACAGTGGACGATGGACTTAACCTGGCATTATGAAGTCTTGTTGAGTAGGCCTGTGACCTTGCCCTTGTAGCCCAAGAAGGGTGACCTGCTCTGACCTCCATCTCTATTGTCTGCTGATGGCAAACACAATGATTCTGCATCAAGCTGAACTTAGGATTACATCATCATGAGATCTCTACGTGTTTCTTCTTTGGGAATACCTTTGGGTGTTTGACATATCATAATGATAATAAGAATGATGGGTCTTCTGAGGACAACCCTGAGGCTCACCCAGAGAAAGTAACCTGGGCGATGTAAATTTATTTACAAATTTTTGTCCTAACAGGACCACCTTCGTGAGCAGACAGCAGTTTCAGTCTCTGCTTAGGGGCTGTCATTTCTGTTGTACTGTCAAGCAGGAGGCCATCATGCTGCTGATGTCTCCAAAATGGGCTCAGCAATAAACCATCTGTCAGGAAGCTCTTGGTTCACTGCTGATCTCAGTCCAGATCTGAGCTAGACGTGAGGTGCTCCTGGCATTGTGTTGTGGTCCCAGCCCTATTTCTCATCCTCGAACTCTTTCTTTGCATCTGTCTTTAAATGTTACTATCCTGTGAGTTGTATTTCCTCTCTTCTCCCAGAAGTAAATCTGCAGGGACAGCATTGTGTATCTGTACGTTGCAGTGCTGACCTTGTGTGACGCTGGATGCCACCCCAAATCTACTGAGGTTTACGGGCTTGTGTCATCGTCCCTTTGTTGGAGGAAACTTCCCCTTAAACCTGCTCACTGGAGGGGCCGTTCCAACCTGGGCAAATTGAGCACTTCTTGTTGAGGCTTTCAAAGACAGCATCGACAGGAGAGAGCTGAAATCCTACCACCTTGCAAAATAAGATCAGAAACCAGAATCCCCTCTTTCAGGGGAAGTGCCCTAAAGAACAAGTGTTGGACGCTCTCCATCAGGTTTTTTTTAGGCTGTACTCATTCTCCTCTGAAAGCTGAAATGATGTTTGGTCCAGAGAGAAGAGATGATGTTACAGTCTGTTTTTGCCAAGTGCAAAAATTTAGGAATAAAATGCCCTTGTGCAGGGTATTTTTTTGCTTGTGGCCCTCTTCTGAAAGAGTGGCAGGTGTGACTGGGTCCCTCAGTTCACTTAAAGCAGTCCCTGACCTCTGGTACCATCTCTTACTCCCCCAAGAGTGCCACTGAAGGCCTGGTCCTTCGCCTGGGGTCTGTAAATTGTGTGTTTTCTTCAGATGGGCAGGACATTGCTTTCCAAGGAAGTACAGAAAATGCGTAGGAGAGGAGCTCTCTCTTCCAGTCTGTACTGATGTTCTTTATTTCAACTCATCATTGTTGCTCCTCCTGCCTTAGAGTCTCTGGGGTGGGCAGCATTGAGGATGCCCCTAGGGTCAAGTTGTCCACCTGGGACCTGCTTCTGCTCCTTGCTGCTCTCATGCTGTGTGGTACTCATCCTGCAGCTCTTGGCCAAGCAAAGATTTTAGTATTCAGGAAGTTGGGAAGTTCGGCTGTCCTTGGTCTAATCAGTTCATTAAGCACAGGGGAGCTTGGATCACAGTTCAAATGGCTGTAATTTGAGTGAGCTTGAGACAATGTGAGAGGATTAAGTAGTAAAATTATGTCTATTACTTTGGCCAAAAAATAACTATTCAATTTGACTTGAATATTTAATTTTTAGGCTGTAAGGGTTAGATATTAATGTGGGCTTGGCGGAGAGTTCATCACTTGTAAGACTGTGCTGAGAGTTCTTCACAGGCTGAGATCAATGCTTGAAGTCAAGCACGTCTTCCTGGAAGTTCTCCTCTGAACATATAATTGGCCTTACCGAAGAGGTGACTGGGTAAGATTTTATTGCTTGTTATTGTAGGAGGTCCTCTTAAATGGTCTTCTGGTCTTAAATCCCATGGATATCTCTCAAATTTTTGGAGGTGGCTTTTCTCAGAGAGGGAAACCACACATGTTGGCCTCACATTGCCCATGCTGATCCCTTTGTTGAAGGAGACCCATCTTCATGGGTGGCTTCTGCTCTGGAGGGGGGAAAGGCTGTGGGAAGCCATCCCTGAATGAGCACAGTAGAAATCAAATACCTGAATACCCAGGGGATGCAAAATAAAAAGGCTTTGCTCTTCTTCCTCTCTATCGGTGACTGATGTTGGAGTCCAGGTATGACATGGAGTGGGCTGCAGCCCTGCACGTGCACTGCATCCCTGCCAGCCTCGGCGAGGAGGTCCTAAGTGGAGTTCCCATGCTTTGAGCAGTATTGTCCAAGGCGTGCTGGAGGGAAAACCCATTTCTTTGCCTGCTTGCGATGGGTGAATGGAGTATTTTCTTTCCCTTTTTGAAAATCATGTGCCTGCATCTATTCTGATAAGGAAAAACAATGCTAATTAGAATGTTTTAAGGGGGTTGTAGTGAATGACAACAGAAGTTACCAGGCTGAGACATCTAAAGGGAATTTGGTCTAAATGCTAGTGACAGTTTCTTAGTCAAAATGTCTGAGTTCAGGGACTTTCTGGAGTAGTTTTAGTTAGCTTGAACTCGCTGAGATTGCAGGATAGAATGAGTGCATGGGTTGAGGCTCGTGCCTCTTATTTCTCCTGTGAAAGTAAGTATGGTTGGAACGTTGTGTAGGTAGCGCATCAGAAATATGTAGCTTTGACCGGTCTTGCTCAGTGTTGCACCAATGTCTACGACCTGGCCTGTTTCTTCAGGTCTGCCCTTATTCTTCTCTGGCCCCAAGGTCTGTGCTTGCTTGGTTCTGATACTGGAGTCCTTTAAGTCGTCAATCAGAGGATGATGTGTTGGGTTCACCGGCATTTCATGTATTACTTCTGTCTTTCCTTCCTCACTCAAAGACCCTCAGTAGGCAAGGGGTTAACAGCATCTTCATGTATCTTCCAGTTTACCCCATCAGGACTGTTTAAAAATTAGTTTCTCCCCACTTACAGCACTATAATTAGGCTACAGGAGTTGTGGGGAATGATTTCACAAAGTGACTTGGTGTACTCGCCCATGCACCCCGGGGAGCCAGGCAATTATGCATACATAATTCTACTCTTTGAATATTTTCTCTTTCTCTGCATAATTTCTCCCTATTCATCTTTCCAGTGTCCTTCTGAGATAAACTTAGAAGTCTCAAGCTTTCAGAATTTAAAAAAAGATCCCGTGCCTGCATGTGCACTATTTGCATTTAAACCAGCAGCCAGTCTCTGGAATGGAGTGGAGAGGGAGAGGGGCAAGGCCGTGGAGGAGGCCGAAGGAGCCCACGAAGGAATGCGGGAGAAGGGAGAAGCCCTTCCATGCAACAGCATAACCACCCTGGCTGAGCGACTGGGAAGTGTTCCGTTCCTGAGCTCCAAACTCGTGGGTTGCGTGGGCTTCACTAGGGCAGAGCCACTGTGCACCGGGGCGGGTGCTTCGCAAGGGTTCCACTGGTCCTGGCGGATGCAGTCTGCGATGCTTTCAGGTCCCACGCAGGGAGGGGAAAGGTCCCTTTAGCTGTCGGCAGTTCTTGGTGTCCTGCTGCTGTCCTTGGGCCAAAAAACACAGCCTGGTGCTCAGTCACCCCTGCACTGCCAGTATTTCACCCGTAAGCCAGTGGCATTACCACACCTTCTGCTGGGAGACTTGGTCTTTGCTGCGAAGACGCCTTCGCACTTTAACTGCTGGCGTGAGGAGCTGCTCACTGGACATGAGTCCCTTTGGCCTTGCTGGCTGGACGTTACAGTTTGGGGGATCCTGGGGCAATGCAGCATGTGCCCTCCCCACTGCCCTGCTTGGCTGGGCCTTCTCCCCACGTGCGGCAGGGACGTGTGCAGGGCTGCGCCCCGGAGCGCCGCAGAGCTGGCCCTTGGGGTTCAGGCCTGTTCAGTTTCTAACACCCCATTGGTGCCGTTCTGGGTGAATTCATTGCAGCATGATAAACCAAGTGCAGAGTAACTGCTGGCATATTCCCACTTCCTTCAGAGTCCGTTTATCTTTATAAACTTGCTGTTGACATGATGCGATTTCTCCCCGTTCCCGCGCAGATACACAGCAGCAAAGTTGTGATAAAAGACAACTTGTTGAAGGGATTCTTTGTCATACTCCTGAATCATCTACCATTCATTTCTCTCCCTGGTGCCGGAGGTGTGCTGGTGCTTTGCAGTTACACTGACACTTGGTGCCTTTTTTCTTCTTTTTTTTTAATCCTTTCTCTGAGCAATTCAAGCTCTCCACTGTACCCTCATTCCTTCTTTCTCTCTCTTGGTTTCTTCTTCTCCCTCTTTTTTGTTTCATCCGCCCCTATGCAAGGCACCAAAGCCATAGCCACTTCACTGTGGTCTAAGGGAAAGCCAGTGTTGTACTTCCTGAGGAAAGCTCATTGTGTGGTGCCATGAAAAGAGGTTTAAACAATGTGAGGGAATAAAGGGACCGCGTTTCTCTGAAAGTTTTTCTTCTCTTTTTCCTCTTTTTATTATTTTTAAGGAATAATACATAAGCTGCTAGAAAAGGGCAGAAATATCTCCTGCTCCTCTCTAGTCGTGTGTGCAAGGCTGTGAAATTCTGAGGAAACCTGCTTTTTGCAAGGGAGCTTGAAAGCTTGACCACCCCACCTCCAAACCTTTGCTGTTTGTTGCATTCGCCTCACAAACCTCACAAAAAACCCCCAAGATTGTTCCCAAGCGGCACAGAATCAAAGCTCACGAGGCAGTAGCGTAATTACTTGCTTGCTTTTTCAGTACTGGTTTGTAGCCATCCTACATAAGATGCTCAGATACTGTTAGAGGGGCCTTTTCAGCAGCCAGAGCTCAGTTGCTGCGCTGACAGCCCCATTCCTGGAGGCTGGTACTGATATGAGGAGCGATGGTTTGGGATCTTGCCTGCCTCTCTGTGGCAGGGACAGGCCCTGGGTGTGCTGCACCCATCACAGCTGCACCCACTGCTGCTGCACCCATCCGCACCAGTTTGTTTCTGCATACATTTGTCCCTTCCTGGTCAAAAAGGCTTTGAGGCATCATTATCATTGTCATCATCATCATTATTATTCCTATTCTTTTCCTTGTTGGCAGAACCTCCTCCATCTGTGTTGGTGCCACATAGTTTGGCAGGTGACAGTTGTTTGGCACTAGGCTTTCACCTGCATCAGGCATCAGCAAACCTTGTCCTCTGACAAACACACGGCGCTGGAAGGGAAAAAATGGGGAAAGGGGATTTTGTCAGCTCTTCCCATCAATGCTGTAGTGGCATCACATAATTTTAATGAACGAAATTTTAAACTACAATTCTCTTTTCACTACTGATGGGGATTTACTCCTGCCAGCACTTTGCCAGACGTGGACAATGAATATCCACCCACCAGTTTCACTTCCAAGTTCCATTACTTTCCCAGTGATGTCTTTCCCACTCATGTAACTTCATACCATGCTGTGGGTTTGGTGCAACCGAAGTGCAGAGGAGGGAAGTTCAAACAAAAGAGGTACTTTAATTGAAAGTGACAAAGAGGGAACACTTCTTTTGACCGTAGCTACGTAAATCAATGCTTTTCTTAAGCCTGAAGTTGCACCTAAACCTACTCATCTTTCCCCAGGAACATTTATTCTTGTTTCTACTTGCGCTTTGCGTCCCCAGTAACTGGATGCGGTGTAAGGGTAAGGATGTTTCTGTCTAGTAAAGGCACTTTGTGGAGTGAAATGGAAATGTTACTGGTTTCCTTCCAGTAATGCTGCAGCCAGTGAGCTTTACTTACTCCAGTAATAGCACACAGAAGGAAAGTCACCTTATTTATTGGCAGCTGTGGGAAATACAGTGAAATAAGTGTCAGCTCTAAAGAGGGTGGTTGACCCGTTATGCGAATTAGAAAGTGACCAAGAGCTTGGGCCTCGATAACATTAGGGAACCTACCGTGGACTTCCAGGCGAAACCGGGGTCTCTCAGCTGTCTCTGTTGGCTGCCCGTGAAATACCTCTCTGCCCCTCTGCGCAGGAGCCACAGAACTGTTGTCACGATCTAAACCACAGTAATTAATCTGTGCTTAGAGATGCCACGAAGGGACCTGAGTTCTCTAATGTCTCCTGCTTTTCCTGGTGGGTTTTCCAGCAGGACACCAGAAATGCCCTCTCAGAGCTGAAACACCTTCACCTACCCTGAGGGGAAGCTGCAGGCTGCCCTTTGGCAAAGGAGCATGTTTGGCACCTGGGCACCATGTGCGAGCTGGTGACACACGTGTGTGGGTTGCATACCCATGTGGATCACATATCTGTGTGGATCACAAACCCGTGCCACTCTGTCCAGGCTTGTCCAGAATTGCCAATCTGGACTCAAAGAAGTACTTTGGATGCTGTATCTTGGCAAGCGAGGGCTGGTGACAGATGCTAACTCTTTGTTTTTCAGTTTTCCCTGGTATAAATATGTTCATGCTTTTGGAGGTTGTTATTATTAGCATCATCGTTCAAGTCTTTTCAGGACAAAGGGCCCCCTGCCCAGGAGGGAGTGTGGACTGTGGCTTCTTCTCCCTGGCTCCTTGCTTGGCTCGACCCAGGGTACGGTGCTCCCGGCTTCCTTGCTGCCTTCCAGACCCTTCTCCTCCTCCCTTGCCCAGTGGCGCAGCTTCCTAGGAGGCTGCAAGGTCTGATGCAGACAGATGTGTCCCAGGCACGTGGCACTTCTCAGAGATCTTGTGTTGCAGCGCTGACAAATGGGTGACCTGCACGAGACACAGCTTTGTCTTGTGGGCAGACCTCTTCCTCTGCAGCCTGCCTGACAGAGGAAGAGCCCACAGACACAGCCTGCCTGCGACCGCTGTCTGTATCTGACAGACACCCAGCCAGACCCCCAGCCATGTGGGATGGTGTGCGGCGTAAATTGCATTTCATGATGTGCTCGCATTACCTGAGCTCAGGTGGCCCGTTTGTGCCGTGGCAGCTCTCGGATGGCAGGAGGTAGGAGTGCATTGTTTGTTTCAGCAACTTCTTCACTTAACTTTTAACTGGCATAGTATTTAAATAGAGCATCTCCCCATGTGTGCCTATCTAGGCGCTTGTTCCCTTTGGTGTTACTCTCCTCCTCCTCACATTCCCCCGCCTGTGTTGTGGCACCTGTTGCATTTTGCTGCAAGTGACATGGTAAAATCTTCACAGTGAGGATGATTTGTGTGGCTGTGTGGCTCTGAGCATCGTGAGGCCAGATCCTGCCCAGGGCCCGTGGGTACCACGTGGGGAGGGTGATGGCAAGGTTCTGGGGAGGGGTGATGGTCACAGGCGGCTGCTCTTTTAAGCCTGGGCAAAATGATGAAATACCACTGGCGACTTCAAGAAGTTGTTGCTTTGGTTCCTCAAAGCCCTTTTAGCTGAGTTCCCCAGCTTTAGACTTGGCGCTGGCTTTTTTTCTTGGATGCTCTTGCCTGCAGTGACAGCAAAACTGCTGGCACTTGGCTGCGTGCATGCATCCACCTCCAAACACACATGAAAATCCCACCATCACCTAGCAGCAGCACTCTGGTTTTGAAAAACACGAGGTCAGTGTGTGTTGATGGACATTTAACATCTTGCTTGGCGCAGTGCGGTGTCTCCTGGCAGCGGGCTGCCAGGGCAGGAGGCTCCTAGCCAGGCGCAAGGAGAGGCAGTGTTTCTCCCCTTGGCTCCCTGTGTCTTTGGGCTGTTAGAGGGATCGTCTGCAGCTGACAAATGCTGAGGTTGCCACAAGTGTACCATTTTGCTTAGAGGAGGGATTAGGGAGCGTTTCACCATAGAGAGAAGTTTGCTTCTCCAACTGCATCGTGTGAAATCTGGACACTGGTATCTGGGTATGCCAAAGGCAGGCAAACCAGAGTCCTTTTTTATCACAATACCCTTTGATTAAGATCATTATAGCAACTGGTAGCAGCGCTACCATTAAGATTGAGTTGATATTTCTGTCTCATGGGCTGCAACTCAGTGTTCAAGCTGTCAGTCCAGATGCAATTTAACCCCCCCCCCCCCCACAAAACCAAACAGAAAACCAAACCCCCTAAACCATAAAAAACTTGAAACCCAAAAATGGCACTCAGCCATTGAGCTGTTTTAGTGCTGTGTTTTTAAAGGGTGGATTTTAATTTGCTGTGCTCTGTTTTGGTGATGATGCTATGCAACTACACGTTGTAAGAATTTTGGAGAAGATGTGACTTCCAGAGAGACCTCCTGCACTTCTTCAGTTTCTCTTCAGTTTGTGGCATGATGAAATGCCCGTGTGCCTAAAAGGGGCTTTGCCTGTGCAGCTGGTACCAAATGCGGCTGATACTTGCCTGCTGTTTAAACTCCAGTTTCATTAGCCATCCAATGCCCTTTTGTGTTCAGTTGGAAGCTCTGTAAAGAAGGGGGAGATGACACGGTGCCTGGCAGCTCTGCATTTCCAGGCAAATCAATGTCAGGTGGTGCAGTGGTGACGTTGTGTAGGGGTACCGGAACAGGAGTGGAAGGAGTGAAGTAGGGACGAAGTGGTTGAATGGTGGAAGGTATGGACCGTGGCTCGGCCTTCCACACTCTGAAATCATAACACAAGAGTGGCTTAAATGTTTAATTTTTTTTTAAAATCATCATTATTTCTTTGGGGTTTTGAGCCTCTAGGTCAATACTTGCTTTTCAGGTGAGACTGGCATGTCATCACTTGACTCCAGGAGCTCATGCATTGGGAAAAACACCAAACAATTGGAGCTGATCCCATCGGGTGAGCTGGAAGCACTAAATTTAGATCATTTAAAAGTCCTTCTCTTCTACAGCGCTGCTAGATTGTTAACGGAGGTGAAAAAAAAAATTGAAGTACTTTTGTGAGTTTCAAATTGATAGCATCCTTTTAAATCTTAGCATAAATTCAGTGGCACTTCACCTCCCTCCCACAATCGGATCTAAAGAGCCAGAGTAACGATGTCATTTTTTTTCCCTGAGCTGTACAAAGAACGCATATCAGAGATATATTAATGAAATATTAGCAAATCAATGCCAGGAAAAGCCAACAGAAAGCTAGGAGAGAAATCTGTGCTGGTAGGCAGGGGAGTTAACAGCAGTGACCTGACACGACTGAGCCAATTCAACCCAGAGATCTGGTTGCTATTGAGAGAAAATATTACTCGCTCAGAGAAAGGAGGACGAAAGCCCTTCAGTACGATGGAGTTGCACCATCTGTGACACCTGCATTCAGTAATGGGCACAGTGGATAATAGGCAAAGAGATTGTACAGCAAAACATGCGTCATTTACCTTGGAATAAAGAGGTTTAATTTCTGAAAGGCTCTCGGCACATCTTGAAGTAAATGGGAGCTGAGGGCATTTGTCACCTGGCAGACTGAGACACGTAACCGGACTACTCACCCCCACAGAAATTAATCTTCCCGGGGCTTGGATTTGTGCATGGAAATTTCCTGATTGTCCCTGAGCTTAACGGAGCAGGGCGTGTTCCTGTGCTAAACAGGGTTCCTGTGCTAAACGGGGTTCCTGTGCTAAACGGGGTTCCTGTGTTAAATGGGGTTCCTATGTTAAATGGGGTTCCTGTGCTAAACGGGGTTCCTGTGCTAAAGTGTCCCGAGCCGGAGCATCAGCACCCAGGTGAAAGGTGGAGCGGATTCCTGAAATCGGGGCTGTGAACCTATTTTACCAAAGGGGATACTGAAGAAATCTGGGTTCCTCCCAACCCTCTATGTAGAGATGTAGATGGAGCCCTGCAGCTCTGAGCATCCTCTGCACCACCACCCTCACCCCAGTACTCAATGCACTCGGTTCCGTGGGTTGCGTGATTTAGGAGAGCAAACTTGTTGCCATAGGCTATTTATTTTCTTGCTGCAGCCCTCTCCATTAAAGAACAAGACCAGGAAATGTTTCATGTTCTCAAATGTTAAAGACTTCTCCAGTCAGCGTGAGCCTTGGAGATCTCTGCCCTGAGCTGTGCCTTTCAGGTCCTTCCTCGCTGCTTTGGGTTTGGATTTTTTCGCTGCAATACTTGGCAAAATCCCCTGGAACTCCAGGCACGGTGAGCTGAGCTCTGCCTCTTCTCTAGCACAGCTTGCCATTGTTTCAGACCTCCGTTTTTTTCCCTGGGCACAAGTTGCTCTCCTGCACACAAGTGCTTTTGCTCTTGCCCGTCGCATGCATTCACCTCGCAGTCCAGCTTGGCGGCCAAGGCATCAGCGCGACCTTTGCTGCACCCTGGGCTACGTTTGATTGCAAAATCGCAGCACCACAGGATGCCTGGATGCCTGGCGTCTCGTCCCACAGGAGTTCCACAGCTTCCTAAACCTATTACACGTAAGTGGGGTCTGTCATTTCTAGCAGGTTATTCCCAGACAAATAACAGCAAAAATGTTTTATGGACTTAATCACTCTGAGTCGTTTAATTGCTTCTTTCCTATGGCACTTAGTTTTTGCTGCGTTAAGCCATGCCTCTGTCCAGACCTTTGTGCTTCTTGGGTGAGGGTGCATCCGAAAGCACCCCTAAAACTCTCACCCACCCTGTAAAAGCGTTTTAAGTGGGGGTGAGCCCTCCTTCAGGGCCCTGCGTTCCACTCTGCTCGGTGCTGAAAGTTTTCTTTGAGTTTTTTTGAAATAGCGACAAACTCATGACGAAACCTTTTCTAACACAACCCTGAGCCCTTTGAAACTCTGCAGCCAGGAGCGTGCAAGGGGCCGGCCAGTCCTGACTGCTTCTCTTCTCATCTAGGCGGTGACAGCTTCCACCTCACTGTGCTCAAGGTAAATTGACTCTTTTTGAAGCAACTCACATTTCTTTGGGTCTGCTCTCAGCTTTGCAGCCCCAAGCTTACCGCAGCCCATTTATCAGTTCCTGCTCAGAGATTTTTAGCATGCACCGGGATATCGTGTCGACTTAACAAACAGGCTGAGAGACACGCTGTCCAATACCTTCTCCATTAACCTCTCCAGCGTGGCAAGCCAAAAGCCATCGCTTTAAATTGCTGCAGGCCTTGTCCTGCTGTGAAAGCAGCCTGTCCCCTGTGCTTTAGATATACTTCGACATGCCAAGCCCCATTTTTAAGATCCAAGCTGAAAAACCAGGCTGTGCCTGCTGCATCCTTCACAGCATCACTCTCTCCATGGTAATGGATAGGGTTCCTCTAAGTGACTTTAAGGTGTTGTGCTAATGTCTTTTCCTTAAACAAGAGCCACGGACATGGCTAGAAGACTAGTTTAAGACTTAATTTATGCACTGCTCTTAAGTTCCTTCAGTGGGTTGTTTCTCTCATCTTTCTTATGACAATGTCTGCCAGACCACGAGGGAGATCCTCTCCTGTTCTTCAACCAGAAATACATCCCCGTTTCATCAGCAGAAAGCCTGCAGCCACAGCAACTTGTACATTTGACCTGGTGCTGTGGCACCATGAGACCGAGCACCCAGCACCTTTGTCCCTGACACAGTGTTCCTTGTTGCTGGGGTTCGCCAAGCTCCCACTTTGCAAGTGCATTTTTGTCCAGCGAAGAGGAGATATCATCAGTTCCCGCTTTGGAGCTGTAGGCACTGGCATGGGTTGAGTTCACCAGAGGTCCTGAGCCATGGCAAAGGTTTTCAGTTGTTTCCCGTCCCACCCTCAGCAGAGTCTCAGCTCACCTTCCACATTCCTTGCAGCCTCCATGCCCACCAGCTCCTGCTCCCACAGCTTTACAGTAGTGGGGATTCAGCTTATATTTCTTTCTTTTTTTACGCACATGTGTCTTCCTGCAGCTTCTGCAGTGGTAGCGAACCTCTTCCCACCTGCAAATGCATGAGCATTGAGCAGAGGCTGCTGTTGTTGCGGGTTTCTGGCTTTGTGTAAGACCTTGGCATCATGAAGCCATGTCCCTTGCTGCCCATTCCTCTGTGATATAAAAGTGTGTTTAGAATTGAAGCTGCACCACAGAGCTTATTAATATTAGGTGAGTCCTAAAGGGATAAGGGCAGCCTAAGTGAGTGATTTGGTCTGGATGCTCCTTAAGCCAGAAGATACGCTTCGGTGCATGTATGCATAGAACTCCACCTTGTCCCCAGACGCCATCCCTACCCATTAATTGGATTTTAATGAGGTTAAATAAAGCCTGCACAATGCATTTGACTGGACTTCCATCAGATTGCTCAACAATAGCACCACTCACAGTGCATACAAATATGTCTTTCCACTCTACAAGTGAAAGTAATTTATCAACAAGTGGTCCTTGTCCCTGTACCATGGAAAGTCTTTGTGAAATACACTTTCTGCAGCAGGCTATGATTTGTACACCACATTTCTCCCATTGCAGATATGCCGTATTTCTTTTTAAAGCGTTAAGATGCAGAAGAATGAAAAGGAAGCGTGGAGTTTTGAATAATTTTTGAAGGGGAAAGCTATCCATTGTACAGACCCTCCTTGAAATGAATAGATCTACATTAAGCGTGTTCTTGAACTTGACGATGGACTTCGATTTAATCCATTGTAGAGGATATTTCACTGGTGTAAGTGAAATGTGTGGAAGGGGAGAATTGGGTGATCCATCCTTCCGTATCGACCTTTGTGTTTGTCAGCCAGCAGCGAGGGTGTTGTTCCCCTTCCCTTTTTAATCTGTGGCTCAGGACAGTCAGTACCTGGGACATCCATCAGCACCGGGGAGCTGGGTTCCTCTGCCCAAAGATCTTTCATCTGTGTCCGGTGAGGAGCTGCGTCCCTCCCACCTGCTGCTCCCTGTCCCCTGAAGATGGCCTGGATGCAGCATGTTCCTGTGGCAGGCAGGGCACTCCCCACTGCCCAAGCTTGGAGAGCATCACGCGCTGAACCCGAGTGACTGTGGTTTGCTTAACCTGTGGTGGTGACCAGGACCAGCGTACAGGTGCGTGTCCCTGCTTGGAGTCTGGAGGAAGATGTTTGGTTTATCTAGATTAAACTTTTTATTTCTTCTTATTATTTAATCTGAACTGATGAGCTGGAAAATAATACACACACACCACACACCCCCAACCTGAGTGCACTTTTCAAAGCTTGCTTCACAGTGTCATCATGTCTCCAGAACAGAAGAGCACTTACCTTGGGGTGGGAGTTGGTGCCCCACGTTCTCCAGACCCTGGTGGGAGATGCTGGGATCTCACTCTGCCTGTACAGAAGGCAGGGATCCGTCCAGCCGGCACAGAGGGTGCAAACCCAGCCGCTCTTGCAGGCTGTTACGGAAACAGAGGAGATGATGCTCCCTAAGGTGCTCTTGGTTTAGAGCTGGGTACCTGGGGGAAGGCAGAGCTGTGCAGGGCTTGAGGGCAGATGCAGGCAGCAGAAGGACGCGCTTGGAGCAGATTGCCAGCTTGTTGATAAGCTCCGTCTCTCCCTATCTCCACTAAAAGGATTTAAAGGCAACTTGGCATAAGAGGAATTCTAAATCTCCTCCTTACTCTGCGTCTGTCGATGTTTCCTTGGAGGGACATGTTATTTTTCATCTGTACGAGTAGCCTTTTCCAGGTATAGTTGACACTCATGAGTGACAAATACGGGGCTGCAGCTCTGCACCGGTGAGCGTGTGGCATCAGGCAGGTTCCCCCCGCAGCCTGGGGAAGTCAGCACCCAGCGCTTGAGCGTGGCTGCCGTGGAAACACTCGGGTTTGGTGGGGTTTTTGTAAATGCGCCCTGACGCTTAGGAAACATAAAGCGTCGCTGAAATACTGAGTGTTGTTATTGTTGAATCGGTGCGAGCAGCCATCTGGAATCTGGAACCAGATTGCTGCGGAGGGGGAGAAAAATAAGGAGGCTGCCGCATCCCGATCCAAACGGGCAAGATGAAGGATCCAGAGCAGGAAACCTCAACTCAGCATTTCCTGGCTGTTCTCGGCTCTCTGTGTCAGCACTGCTGTTATTTTAATACAGTTACACGGCTGGAGCCGCTGTGATTAGCAGAGCAATTTGCAGGGCACTCTTCAAAATTGCCAATCAACTTGTGCCCAAAATAGATGACGGCCCCTGTGTGATCGATGGGTTGTGATGCAATGAATAGTTCGGGAGGTCCGAAACGGGATTCAAGGTGTCTGTATAGGGCCTGTATGATGTGTGGATCCAACATAGGCTCCGTTATCCTTTGTGTTTCCCCTTTGGTTGTCGTTTGTAGGGATCTGTAACATGCCAGCCGTCACTCTCTTAAATGAATGGAGAATTTGGTTTGGGTAGCACTGGGTATCTATTGCTTGCATACTTCTCTTGAAAACTGAGATGTGCTGCCCCTTGGCCAGCCTTGAGCCAGACACTGCCACCACCGCTGTCCTCTAGATCTCCCGTGTGCATTTGAGTGATGTGCAGGTGATGGAAAGAGAAAAGCCTTGAGGCATCGCTTTTGCACAATACCGGCTTTGTCCCAGCTGCTTGTATCTCCACAGCAATAGCAGATATGCTTGTGCACACTTGGGAGCTGGATTCTTCCCTCCAAGCCTGTTTTATTCAAGGCAAAGTTGTCGGTGGTCCTGGGCTGTGCATTGCTGGAGGACTGTGATGTTCGGTCACTGGGCAGGCTTTGCCTTACCAGACTGCACATCATGACTGCTTATCTTGGAGACACTGCAAACCCTGTTTCCAGCCATGTGGGGATCTGCAGAAAAGCCCAACTGATTGGTATGTGTTGCAGACAATGAGTTACCCGTGATCTGGTCTCAGGTTTTCTGGGGGAATCGGTATGAAACCAGAAAGTCTTCCTTGCCATTGTATTTGATAGTCTGCGTTTGGTTTGGGTTTGACTTTGTCACAGTCTCATTCTTTACAGTGTGAGGCTCAGAAGTTTATTGAGAAATAAGATGTTGACTGGTTCAACATGGTTTGGGAATTTTTTTAGATTTACCAAAGAGAAGGTTCTTGGGGTTTTTTCATTATTTTTAGCAATTCCAGCGCTTTCCGTTATTGCCACCATAGATTTAGCCAGGATACTTTGGAAACAACAATACCAGGTGTCCTTGAGAGGCTGGGAACCCATCGCTGCTGACTTCTGAGAAAGTTTTTTTTAAAAAAAAAGACAGATTGTTTAGGTTTGAAGAAAAATGACCAAAAATCATGTTTCATGGAAAACAAAGTACTTAGCAGAGCTTTGCATCAGGTGAAGACAAATCAGCAGACTTAAAATGTCTTGGGCTTCCCTCCCGTCACCTCGCTCCTTGTCTCGCTCGTGTTGTGAGCACAGATTTGGATCCAAATTTTTTATTTTTGCTGCAGAATTGATTTCACGGCTGCCCTAAGTGAATAAAGCTGTGATGTATTAACTAATGTCAGGCATGGGATGTTTACCTATTTATCTTCACTGCAGCATTGCCCGTAGTATTTTTTTCCCTCTGTTCTCCAAGACTCGTTAACGTTGCAAACATAACTGAGGTCCTCCTAATGAAACAATTGCAGCAGCGCAGCTCAATATGCAGAGTAACACCTCCAGCAAAAGCTGATAAATGCCTTTGTTTATGAATCTTCTGGGGTTTTTTTGCCTTCCCTCTATGTTTGCATGGAGAAAAAAACAGGGGACCATACTGACTTCCTCCTTAGGTTAAAAAAAAGGTTGAACAAAAAGAAAAATAATGGATGCTGGGAAGGGAGATGGATGCAGGACTCACTGAGCATCGCTGGGACCAGCAGTCCACGCGTGGCCACCACAGTTGCGAGGGGACTGTGATGCCAGCTGGCTAAGGGTCCCCAGGCCCTGGCAAGCCGACGGGATGGGTGGGCAGAGCTGCAGCAAGACTGGTTTTATTCAGGTGGTCTCTCCCCAGCTCAGTGCTCAGGCTCACTCTTCTTGGGCCAGTGGCCGCTGGGGTTTGTAGGTCTTTGTGCACCTGTAAACTGGCGCCGAGAGCATTGAGGTCCTCCGGCGTGGCAGTGAGCTGCGTGGTTATTATTGCAGGGTGGAGGGGGGAGCGTTTCAGGAGTTCCGGGCTGGCTGATTGGTGTAGCGGGGTTTGAATTCTGCAATGAATATGACTAATAATCCATGACCTGGCTGTGATTATAGATGAAAGCAAGCTGATGAAGAGACCCCGCAGTGGCACAGAAAGGAATTAGACATTGTCTAAAGCCAGGGCAGTACCAGAGCATTTGGATTTCACATCTGAGATTCACGGGTGAATAATTCAACACTTGAAAAAATGCTTCAGCCGCAGTGTGACATCTCCACATCTTCTTTCAGTGATATCCAAGACTTTAACTAAACATCGCTTCCCAGGGAGCTGGGGCAGCTGTCCAGATATTTTTCCTCTTAAATATCAGCATTCCAGATTGTTACCTGGATACAGATGGAGATTTGGACTGATATCTTAGGAGCCACAATCTCTCTTAATGTGGGATTTTGCCTTCAGAAATCGCCTTCAGCGTTTGGCTGAACCCGCAGTCTTTCCAAGTGAAAATTAAGAGATATAGCTTTATATTTAATTGATGCTTTCATCTAATCAGGTGAACTGCTAAGGCATGCGGAGTCGTGGATGGGGATGTTTGGGAATTTTAAATAAATGAACCAGTTCTCAAAGGCAAATGTTGGCAGATTTATTAAATGGGGAAGGGAGAAGTGGAGTGTAAAGTGGCCTTGTAAAACGGCTTGCTGTTTTATAAATGCAGGAGGCCTATAAACCAAAGCAGCCACTGTATTTTAAAACTAAACACAGGACTATTAAATCTCAGCATTTTGGTGTTAAAGTATAACTGCCGGTAAATGTAAGGGTTAAGGTGTTCATACGACCTTAACTCTGCTTCCTCCAGCGTATACATGCTAAGCCTTTAAATAAATTAGCACATATTATTCTCAAACAAGTTATCCTTTTTCTGAATTGTTAGCTAAAAATGGATGGCATCTTGCAATTGTCATCAATTCAGACTCCTTATTGGGCCTGATAAATTCTTTTCTTGGTGTGGTGAGTGGTTTTGATCATTTGCTTTTCCTGCTTCCCCTTATGCCCCTTCTCACCAGAAGTGTTCGCTCTTTCAGACGCACATCACGGGATGAGACCGTGAAGCTATTTCACCTGTAAAATTTGGTGGTCCGGCTGTGTCAGCTATAGGAAACCACTCAGCTTGTTAGGAAAATATCCAAAAGGCGGAAGGTACTGTATAGTTTCTATAAGTGTAAGTTACTTTTGGATTGGCCTTGCCTGGCAAACCCAGCACGCCCACGGGGTCTCTGGGAAAAGAAAAGTAATTGCCATGATGATGTATTTCAGAGCCGCTGCCCGGTTGTGTAATTATCAGTTTGGAAGACAGCACCCAATGAAAGAAGCAAGCCCAGCTTTGCAGTCCGGAGCTAAAAGCCCAGGGGAATTCATGGAAGTTGTGTGAAGATGAAAGTTTAAAGAGGAAACTCTATGGAAAGGCCCGTTGGCTGTTGAAGCGGTAGTTTATATGTATATTAAAAGGAAAAAGCCATATGAAATTTTGAGTTGTTCATCTGGCTAGACACTTGGATGTAATGGCTGGGGGACTTTTGTCTTCCCTGAGGGATGTCACCTGTGTTTTCCAGGGTCTCCCACCTTTGCATCCTTTCTAGCACCTCGCTTTCCTGAGCTCCTGAAAGCCATCAATTTTACCGTCGATGCAGCGAAAGTAACGGGAGGAGCAAGCCCATTGCTCCTGCTTAATTGCTTCCTGTGCCTAAGCCAAGCACTTGTTTGGTCTTTCTATCTGTGCTTTGATGAAAATTATGTATACTTTAGAAATTAACACTTCTTTATCCTGAGTCCATGCCGGCTAATTGCTAATAAGAGACAAACGAGCTTTAGCTAAGATTTTCTCTTTCCTATAAAATTTCTAATTTGAAGATAATAGAGAAGAGAACTGTTTACCCCACCAGGGTTACTGCAAATATCCTGATGAGCTTTCATATCCTCCTCCAGCACCAACCAGCTTAATCGCCCTCCTTAGTCCAAACTTTAATATATCACAAATTTGTACAGGAAAAGAAATAATTTTAAAATCCTCTTTTCTTCCTCCTTTTTTTTAAAACCCAGTTGTTAGCAGGGGTGAGAGGAGAGTACTTCTGATAGGGAACCTTAAGAAGTTGAACAAAAAGAGGTAATGGTGAAGTTTCAGGCTGTGTCTTTTCTCTGGCATGCCTCTGGGCTGGCTCCCTGTTAATCTGTATCTTTAAACAAAATCTTTACACACCGATCTTCAACTGAGTTATTTGATAATACCCAGTGTGCAAGGGACTGTGAAACATCCCCTTTTTTGGGAAGTTGCTGTAATATTAATGTACTTGACCTCGGTCTCTCATAGTTCCTGATTAGGTTTGTAGGAAGAGTTTGCTGAGCTTTTTAAGATACTGTCTTGTAGACCTAGCTGTAAATACTGTGGCAGAGAGAGAATTCGGGTAATAAGTTCATTTAAATGAAGTAATTCTGCCCATCAAGAATTCTCCTTCCCCAACTATTCTTTAATGGCTTTTGTTATTTTAGGCTAGACTGATAGGTAATTAGCTTTGGAGAGGTCCTCATGTTTGTGTAAGGTTAATACCCCCGTATCGCACTGAATTTCCAACCTTCGCAGATTTAGGAGAGTTGGGGATTTTAATCATGCCAGCCTCATTTTCTCAGGGATGCAGGCCCTTCGTGTTTCTGTTCTATCTTAACTCAGTGTCTAGAGATGGAGTGAGAGCTACGTGTTTGGAATACAGGTGCTTTTAAGGAGGAAAGGGGAAAAGCAGCATTACAGGCTGTCTTTGGGCATCTTCTCTTCTACCCGCAATGGCTGGCAGGTCAGCAGGTGGGTCGTGGACCCCACTTGCTAACACCAACCCTGTTGAGACAACCTCACCTGTGAGCATGGCAACAGCAGCTCTTCTTGACAAACCTCCCCAGAGAGGTGGTTGAGTCTTCTTTCCTGGGTGTATTTAACAGATGGGTAGATGAGGTACTTAGGGATATGGTTTAGCTTAGGACAGGTGTGGTTGGACTTGATGATCTTAAAGGTCTTTTCCAACCTTGTGATTCTGTGAAATTCTCAACTCATCCCCAAAGAAAAGTCCTTCTTACTGCTCTCCAGCTCAGGTTGGCCCCAGACGTTCCTACAGTATCTTGAACCTTTTTTTTGTAATTAGCACCTTGTGCATTAAGTACCCTCTTAATTTTGGCAGCAGTTTGGCTGCTTACAATGAATGCTGAGGGATCTGGGATTGCACATCCAACTCAGACACTGTGTTGCCAGCATGCTGGCATTGACATCTGTCGATGAAGTGAATCTGTAGGACAGAAAGTTGGTACAATCTGTCACCTCTGTGCTCACTACAGTTCTCTCCGGTCCTGTCCAGGGGAGGGAGTGTCTCCTCCATGCACAGTCTAATTAATCAGAGCCATTCAAACATTTCAGAGTGCCTAAAACTGGGCTGTAGACCCACATGGCTCTGCTTTGCTTATCGGTCTTCAGATAAGTGGCCCATTCCCTGTTCCTCAGGGATTCCCTGTATATGATTCCCTGTTCCTTGGGGGGTTTTTTAGGGACTTTCTCTCCTGGTTCTGGCTGAGGCGGGGTTTTACCTCTCACACAAGCTAAAAGAGACAGTTCAGAGAGGAGATCCTGTTCAGAATTGTCCAGAAGTGCCTGTTTTCTCTCCTGAATGAAACATCTGGGTTCCTTAGTATCCCTTACAACAAGGACTGACACCCTTTTTTAGCTTGTTTGCCCCCCCTAAATACTTGTTGCAGAGAACTAAGTTTATTCACTTTACTGATTTGCACAACACTTGATTTCCCTGTGTTGGGTGATGCTCTGGCGCCACACTGCCAGTTGTTGTGCCCCAGGGTTGGAATAACCTCAGTCCTGGCTTTCTCTTGTTTTGCTTTCTGGTTTATTGCTGGTGGTGGTGGTTTGTGTTCTTTGGGTTTGTTAATAAGCCTTGTTAATGAGCTGTTTGCCCTGATTATGCCTTGCTGGCCTCCTGTAACTTAGTTACTCCCTCTTAGATGCCTCTTAGATATTCCTGCAAACCTTTGTATGCATCTTGTGCTGAGAGGCAGCGTAGATGTGTGTTATTACCAAGCATTGGTTATATTTTGAGATCCAGTCTACGCAAGTCAGGTCTGCCAGAAAATCATGAGACCAGCTGATGTATGGCCCTTATGGAGCTGTATGGACTGTATCAAGTCTTCAGATACGTGCCTGTGCCGCAGAGAAGTGCGATCAGGGTTCTTTCTCTTTGAGAGACATTCAGGTCTTGCTCTTCCAACAAGTATCCCCTTTTCCTCCGTTCTTTGTGGTCTTGACGTATCGAGAGCCAAGTTTAGGAAATCCCTATAATACTCCATTGTCTTCCCCTCATCCCATCCCAGACAAAGATAACTTCTTCTCTAAACATATTAGGAATCCTAATAAGCTGCAAAAAGAAGGAGCGAACCCTGGCTGGATATCTGCTGCTGTTAATTTTCTTCAGAGCTGACCTTTGGTCAGGGTGGACCAGGCGGCCTCATCCAGCAGCCTGTCTGCTAAGGCAGAAAGGATGAATTTAGCTCATAAAATCACAAGCCTGTCCTAGGGAGCAAGGTGGCAGCTGTACCTGTGACAGTTGTCATCACTGATTTTTTTTAATAGGCTTGTACCCATGGCTTAATACCGGGTCTGTCTGTCGTCGATTGTAAAGCTGTCTGTGGATAAGGCTATTCATCTTTTTTAATGACCGTAGAAATGTTTTACTCTGGGCCATCATGGCTAAAACAAAGTTTCTATTCTTTTTCATTTTCAGGAGATTAAAATCTCCCCCTCAGCTTGCCAGTGCTTTTTAGAACTATGTGCTCAGTGCCACCAATTCTTGCTTGATTTTTTTCCCCTTACATTAAATTGGAGAGAATGACTGTAAAACGGGGTGTGCTTACTGAAACCCTTCTGAGTCTACCTGGACTCCTGCATTGGAATAGGCTGCCCGAGGAGGTTGTAGAGTCTCCATCTCTGGAGATATTCAAGACCCATCTGTATGCGGACCTGTGCAATATGAGCTAGGGAGCCTGCTTTGGCAGGGGGGTTGGACCCGATGATCTCTCAAGGTCCCTTCTAACCCCTGTGATTCTGAGGTCCCTTCCAACCCCTATGATGGTGTGATTCTGTGATTCTCTCGCCCTCGATATTCCCAGGGGAATGGTTTCCCAGCCCCACAGTGTAAATTTATCCCATGTCTTGTGAAGAGGCCTATTTGTGTCTTCCTTCCCTGAAGTCATCAGCTTTCTAACAGGTTCTTGACCGCTGCCTTGGGACGTAGCTTTGAGCTCTGCTCGTCCGAAGCTTTTGGTTTTGGACTCGGCCCATCCTTCCTCCTCCCGTTTCCTCAGTTGCTCTGTTCTCCGCATTACTGCTCCGCGGTTGTTTTCTCCCTGATTGCTGCCCTGCCTCGCACCCGGCACGCAATGAGTCTGCACTCTTGGCATTTCGATCCTCTCATCTTTTGGGTTCCACAGCTACCCTTTCCCTACAGCAGTGGGTGTTGTGCAGGAATACGCCACAGCTCAGACATTCCCCTGTGTGCTTCAGCTTTTCCAGGATGATAATTGCCGCCTTTTCCCCTTTCTGATACGCTGCTGTTCTTGATATCTGAGGATACATTTACGGAGAAAGCTCCTTCTGTGTTTTATGTGTGCTTTGTCAGGAAGGTTGTAATTTTTGTTCACTCCTTCCTTTTTCCTTCACGTTGCTTGTGACAGATCTTTGGAACACTTGCGCCTTATGTCCTCCCGGAGCCAGGTCAGAAACTGTCATTTATTTGTAGTCGGCTCTAAGACAGTCAGCTCTTAATACTGTATCTCAGGGTCTGCTGGAGTTGGGGCTCAGGCACTGTGGTAATTGTTGCATCTGCTTTAAGCTGAGGAAGAAGTGGAGGCTTGCTATGAATATTAACAAGCCATCCATCCTTTGCACCTTCTGGGAACACACCAGTTTTTAAATTGTTTCTTCTTTTCATGGCTTTTGTGTTCATTTTCTCTGCAAGCTCTTTTTTCTATCAACTTCATTATTTTCCCCAAGATTTATTCCTAACTGGAGGCTTTTAGTTGTACTTACACCTGGGTTGCAGAACCTACTCTCGGCTAACGTTGACTCTATCAAACTATACGTCCTCGAAGGGTTAGATGTCTCACTGGTGGGATTGACCCACTCTGTTTTTTCTTCCCCCTTCACTTGTCTTTTCCTCCCAAGTACTCGCCATCCTTGATAGAAGCCCAAGGAACTTCAGGGAGATATGTATTCCTCCTGTGATTTCCCTGGGAAAATAACTGAAACCAGAACCCCCTAAGTCCAAAGTCCCTTTTGTGGACCAATGAAATGCTTTATGATGGGCAGAGTGGGAGGATGGTTTCGCACCGTCCCTTTCCTTACAGACTTCACTTTTCTGACCCTGTCAGCGCTGGAAACCTCGTGCACTCTGTATTATTTTCTTGCCATGGTGCTGGGCAAAATTAGACTCTTGGCCTAAATAAAAAAGAAAGTTCTTGGAAAAACAGGTTTGCTCAGAGAGGTGCTTCTAGAGAAGCTCTTTTTTAGAGACTTAGTAGTAAAATACATCCCCATCTGCTGGCAAGCAAAAATTTTTATCACTTCACCCACCAGTTATCAAATGACAGTGAAAAACCAAGGATCAAGTGGAATCCGTGGACTAAAAGGGATCTGGGTATTTCGGAATCTGGTAGGAAAATAACATCCATTGGGTCAGCGAACGATGAGCTTGGAGTCACTGCAGCGGGTTCATCTGGGATCCTGCCCAGGTTTTGTAAGGACTAAAAGGAAAAAATACCCAAACCCCAAAGAGAAAACCCCATGGCTATCTTCGTCTCTGCAGAGGTCTTGCTGTGCCTGCTCAGGAGGAGGCGTATGATGCGATGCTTTAGAGAGGAACTGTGTGCTGGTGGATGTGGTCCAGAGAGGAAGGGGGGGTGACTTTTCGGGAGAGCACTGGTTCTGTTTGTGGCTGGTTCCTGGCCCGTGCCCTTGAACTCTATTTGGTGCTTCTGCAGGAGACTTAATAAAACTCCTGCGAGGGCAGGGCACGTTGTCATTAGGAAGAGCACAGCAAAAATTCAGCATCTGTTCATAGAGCTGAATTCTTTCCTACTATTACTCCATGGAATGTAAATATCTCGAAGACATTTACATGGTATTTCTTTATAAGTATATAATGTTTTCATTCAAAAGTATCATAATTCTTAAAAGACCTGTCAGAGGCTCTGACATGTAATTAATTTCTCTAAAGCTCTTTTTTTGAGAGATACAACAGCATATACAGAACACCTGCGCTTATTCACAACTGCGGGGAAAAAAGCCACATCTTCTTCTTCGCTTTCTTCCCCCACTTCTCCATAAAAAGATTTTCCTTCACTTTGGATATACTCCCTCTCCATCTACCCTCACGATTGACAACAAATAAAAGCACTTGGTATGTAGAAGCTGTGGGTAAGTAGGAACCAGCACGTTGGGTGTCATCTGGGTGCTAGTGACCTTTTGTTTATTCGGATATGCCGAAACACTCTTGCAACTTTAATTATGGAACAGCTATCGCTAACCCATAATTGAGTCCATCTAATGTAATTCCCATATGTGTAGGTGGGCTTTCACTCCCTCTCGTAGGCTGTTTATTTTTACCTGGTAGGGTGGGATTTTTTTCTCCTCTGCTTGGGAAGAGTGCATTAAGCTTCAACAGCAGCATGCTGGTGGCCAGGGAACATAGATGAGGAGATGTTCAACTACCTGTGGAGATCTAGATACAGGGGGGTGTGTGTGTATATACTCGTGTGTGTATATGAGTGGCCATGTGACATGTAAGTGCTTCCCGGGCATCACTGAAACCGGCAGTGCAGCTGCTGGTAAATGTCGTGAGCCAAATCCCTGCTGCTTCCCAAGGAAGGGTCCCCAAAGAGTCCTCCTGGGGGGAGGAGATCTCTCCAACAGGTCCCTTGGCACAGCTTCTCCTTGGGCTGACATCTGGGGAACCGGGACTCTCCAGCTGGAAGGCTGAAGGGCATGTCCTCTGCCCTCTGCATCTCTGAGAGCAGCAAGGTGATGGAGCCCTACCCATACACATTGTGAATGTCCATCCAGGATGGCCCAACACCATGTCAGGGAAAATGGGCCTTTTCTGGCTGTGAAAGAAGCAAAGCAACTCCCTGCTTTCTTTGTAGAGACTGGGACTCGAGCAGATGCATTTTTTCCTCATGGCTGTAGAAAAAGATCGTGTTTGCCCTTTGTAAAATGTATGTTGGTAGGTACGTGTTTATGTCCAAACTGTGCAAGAAAGTGATGGGTTTCAGTGAATGCAAGGCCAGAGATGAATGTGGGAGCATGTCCAGGGGTTTGAGCTTTGTAACTGGGGCCTTTCCTCCTCTGTTTTAGGGAAATACCGGCAGACTCCATTGCAGTTCCTGTAGGGAGCATTGCTTGTGCTGCTGATGCTTTGTGTACCCAGCTGAATTTATAGGAAAAGAAAGAATCTGGCTATTCCAAACTGACGAAGGGATATTATACCGGGAGATCGCCTCTGCCTACAGTTGGGAGCAGAGGGAGCTAGCAGAGCCTCAACTGGGACTTTGCTTTGGTCCTCTGACCACATCTGCCTCTGCTCTGGCAGTACCAAGGCCCATAAAACTGCCTGTCACGTGAGTGTTTAAAACCAAACACTCACTGATGAAGACACGCGCCGACAAGGCAGTGGGAGGCTCACAGCACAGGCGCCGTGCCACGTGCCATGTTTGTGTTCGTCCAGACCTGGGCACGTGATCTAGCCACTCACAGCTTCAGACAGCCCCTTTAGCACAAGCATGGGAAAAGTGACAGGAACCACAAGGAACAAAGAATTTTCTTGGATGTGATGCTGAGGGGGCTTTTGAGGTACTTGCGGTCATGAGGTACATGTTGACATGAGTCGTAGGGCCAAAAGGCATTTCTCCAGGTCACTGAGTCTTGTGTATTGCTCTCACGGGAGTCTGCATCCTGTTCTGTTCATGAATTTGTCTGCCTCATGCTTAAAACTAGCTGGATTATTGTTCAGCTTCACTGCTTGCCTTCTCTGACTTCTTTCCTTTGGTCTCCTTTCCTAGCAAGTAGCTTTCTCTGTTGTGCCAGCTGTGACCTTGGCAGACCAGTGCCCTAAAGTACGTGCTGCCATCAAGGAAAGGTCTTCTGAATTCTTCCTTAGAACTGAACCACCTGTGACCATCCTTGATGTGCAGCCTGCCAAGCTGTGCCTCTGCCCTCCTCCTCCAGAGACCTGGACTTCATCTGACTCTGCATCTTTCACTGTTGTCTTCTGCCCGCCGTGCTCTTCCTCCATCCACTCCAGCTCCAGTCAAGCTCATAAACTTCAAGCTGGTGACTGATTTTCCTCCTGTCAGTTCTTCATAATAGCGTGACCCCAGTCATGTATCTCTTCAATGGCCTGACACCATCTGAAATCCATATTCCCTCCCTTTTATTCTTCTGTCTGCAGATGGCTCTGTGTTTTGTGCTCTCCTGCTACCCAGTGTATTCTCTGCCCATTGCCTTTATACCCTAGACCCCTCTCGGTTTAGTTTTTCTTTCCGGGGACCCAGCTGTTCTCCTCCTCTTTGTTATTCCCAGCCTTCAGTTTCTTCTTGTTCTGCATCGCATCAAGCCCCTTTGTCAGCTTTTCTTTCTCAGTCACCAGTGTTTCTTCCTATCCCTCTTGGGATCTGACCTTTCATGGTCACACCGCTCCCATGAGGTCCTCTTGTTCAGTAGGTCTCCGCAAACTTCAGATTGTCTGTCTCATTCACACTTCATCTCTCTGTGACTGTACGCAAAGATTCTCTATCTGAACACTTCTCATTTCTTTCCAACCCATTCCTAGAGCTCAGCTCTCTGACACAAATAGTTGTCTGCAGGCACGTACGTCCCCTTCATTCTGGGCACTCCATCACCTTCATTGTCTTCTCCAGTCTTTGGATCGCATCCACTGGAAGCATCCCTTCTGCGAGAATTAAGGTGAGGCAGAAGCCTCCCTCACTCTTGTACCCTCTTGCAGTGGTCAAACCACTGGCTCCGCTGGAAGGGCAGGAAGACCCACAACCCTCATGTGAGACCCCACTCCTTCCTCCTTGGCTGGAAATCCCACCATTTATAATAGCATGATGCCTTCTTTAAAATGCTGGGGATCTTTCTCAGTGAGGTCGCTTGTGTTTTATGTCCACATTGTTATTTCACAGAGTCACAGAATCGTAGGGGTGGGAAGGGACCCCCAGAGCCCATCAAGTCCAACCCCCTGCCAAAGCAGGGTCTCTAGGACAGGTTGCACAGGTCGGCATCCAGACGGGGTTGGAATCTCTCCAGAGAAGGAGACTCCACACCCCCCTGGGCAGCCTCTCCCAGGGCTCCCTCACCCTCACCAGGAAGAAGTTCTTCCCCAGATTGGTGCGGAACTCCATGCTCCAACTGGAGGCCATCGCCCCTTGTCCTGTCCCCACAGACACGGAGAAGAGGCTGGCCATTTCCCCCTGTGCCCCACACTTCAGATACTGATAACCATTGATCAGATTCCCTCTCAGTTTTCTTTTCTCAAGGCTGAACAGTCCCAGCTCACTCAGCCTTTCCTTGTAGGGGAGATGCTCCAGGCCCTTAATCATCTTTGTAGCCTCCGCTGGACTCTCTCCAGGAGATCCCTGTCTTTTTATAACAGAACTGGACACAGTACTCCAGGTTGGGCCTGACCCAGGGCAGAGCAGAGGGGGAGGATCCCCTCCTTTGAAGCCATTGCAAGTTACTTTAATCTGGGCGTGATGATGTCACCAGTTGAAAGCATGTGCCACCTGAGGCATTTTACACCACGTTGCTGTAAACCCCATACATCCAGGCACAAATCAGGTCAGCAGAGCTGCGCAGAGATGGTGCTTGTGCTTCTGAGCTTACAACCACGTCTCAGCCTAGCGTCCGAGGAGAACAAAGACTTGACATGTGGAATGAAGCAGCTCTGGATCAGCTCTTACCCCTCAGCCTGATTCCCATGAATGTTGACCAGTAAGAAGTTCAGTAGCATCTTGATTTGGCTTGGGTGGCTTGAAATGTTGCCACAATTCTCCTGTGAATCTGCATATTATGAAGTATTTAAATGATGGTCACACTTGAGGTCCTCGCTAGGGCTGAGGCTGTGTTTCTTTGAGCAAACACGGCCCGTCCTTTGGAGGACAGTGCATTCCAGCTGAACAGACCCCTCACATACATTACCATGAGATGCTGTGGAGGCCAGCAGCGTCACCAAGGATGAAAATAATGAGGGAAATTAATAGAATTGCTGTGGATGCAGTCTCTGAATGATGAAGCCCCTCACCTACTGATAGTTGCGAGTGAGGTGCGATGGCAGGATCTCCCCCCTTTTATGTTGCATCTGTTGGTCGCTGTGCACAGATACCACCTCCATCACAACATCACTTCTGCCCTTCAGAGGTCAGAACACACAGAAATGTTGATTATAACTTGTATGTGGAAGGTGATGATCCTGTCATCCTCACTGAGTGTGCTGAAGTGAGTAACAGGGCCAGGTCTGTAAGTGTGCACAGCCATGTGTACCATCCTCTGGCCCTACCTGCCCATGGTTAATTGAAACAGAACATCTCTGCACGTTCCTCTCCCACCTGGCAAACCATGCAGGTCTGCACAGCACGCCTACCAGGTCACGGTCTATTAAAGGTCCTTGGCTCAGCTTGTCCTTCTCCCGGAGCTTCCTCAGGCAGCAACCAGCCCCATGGTGCTTTGCTGGTGTCCCAAAAGTCTCTGGTTTTCCTGAGGCTTAAGATACTTTATTAATATTTTCTTCAATAGGTATTTTAAAAATGGAATGTATTAATATTTACATTAATCAAGATACATTTAGCAGGCAGGAGATTCTATCAAGGCGGCATGAAGCTGTAGACCGTTACTGGAAGATGCAGAGCAGCTTTCACACATAGAAGTTAATCTCCAGGTTGCTGTGGCAGTCATTCCTGATGCTGATCTGTGCTTTGGCCTTTAGAGTCGCTCCTGTTGCAGCACATCAATGATGCTTTGGCTGGAGCTTTCCTTAACCACCCTGGAAGTCCGGGGTGATGTGGACAGGGGTCTTCCTGCAGCAAACTGATGCCTTTCAAGAGCTTAGAACTAGAGATTTGCATGGAAGGAAAGCACTCAGAGTTAGTTAAATATTCCTCTAAACACATAAAGGAGTCGAGTTACTGATGCTCATTACTGTTATCTTACTTGTGATGTGACAACATCTTTAAGTTCAGTGAAGGTTTCGCCTGCTGAGACTGTTGTAAAGATTCCATGTTAATAGAGAGGACTCCACTGTGAATCTGAATCCGAATGAAGTTTGGCTGCTGAACCTGGGGCAGTAAATACTCTGAGAAGATCAGACGTTGACAAATGTTCATTTTATAAAAAGCCCCACCAAAACCAAACCAGAAAGCCCACCTAAAAGCAATGCATCAATCTAATGCCCCTTCTGGGAAGGGAAAACACAGGTTTCCAGTCGCTGGAAGGGGAAAAGCAGATTCTGACTTGAATTTGCACTTGAAGAGGTGATATTCTGTCCGTCAGGAGCACTGATGGGGTTATCTGTCTCCCTTGCACCTTCCCCCTCTCCTTAGGCAAGCAGTCATTTTAACATGGGGGGATCTTCAGCCTGGGAAGGGAGAAAATCTGGGCCTGATTCTGGTCCCAGTTTTGGGGCTGTAGGGAAGTACCATCACGTCCAGTCAGCCTCGACTGGTGGTCATACAACCAAGATGGATGGGGACTGTGAAGGTGGTGGTAGGTGCCTGAGGAAAGAGGTTTCCAAGGAAGGAGTTCTCATGATGAAGTGTTTTGACTGAACAATGAGACTACAGATTTTTTTTTTAAAAAAACTGCTTTTGGGGGGAGTTTTTCATACCTGCCACTGTTTGGAAAGCCAGAGCAGTAGCTGACAGCTAGGGTGAGTGGTTGTCCCTCAGGATATCTGCATTTCTCCATGCAGAGCTGCTGTTGTCTTAACTGGTCTGAGTCCTCTCCTCTCCGTGTCTTTGCTCGCTGCCTGCTTTTGCAAAGCTCTTTGGGGCGATGCAAAGGGTGTTGCAGAGGTGTAGAGCATCACCCCCCACTCGCCCTCCGCAGGACTTTGGGGAAGGAAATGGTAATACATCGCGCTTTAACCTTGTTGAAACACAATGGGCTTGGCTTTCGGAGTGGGAAAGTGAAAACACCATAGCCCAAATAAAGAGTGTTTGTCCTGGTGAGCTGGCTGAGGGCAGGATGTGGTGAGGTTGTGCGGGGTGGAGTTTTATGGCTGTTATTTTTTATTCATGGCTCCTGGAGACGATGCTGGGATTTGCACTGACTGTGGTTATGTTTCTGGAAACATGCAGGTTGGCCAGATGCAGTGGGGCATGGAGTGAACAGAAAGAGGTTAAATTGATGGATGACCAACAAGAGCAGGATTGTGCCTCAGAAGACCAAGAAACCATCCTGATTAATGGGGTGAAAGAAAATGGTAAGGAACTTAATTACAGTACACGAGGGAGCAACGACAACTTGCAAACCAACTTATTTTCCTAATTCCTTTCGCGTAGTAAATGTTAGCATTTTGCAGGTACCTCTGCAATGTGGAGCAGGATGGTAAATGTGTGCTTTGTGCCCAGATGTCACTCCAGCTATGAATCCACACCTTTTCGAGGCCTTAACATGTACTGCTTTTGTCCATGCATGTGCCTGGTTGGAAATGTTTATGAGCGTGTGTGAGTTGAATTGCAGACCTGAGTTTGGTTTCTTAGGGGAAAAAGTCCTAGGTTTATGTAGCCCCCTTGGTCTGCTGGGAATCTTCCCATCTCTTTGCAAATATTTATGAACACACCAGCCAATCTCAGCAAAATTTCTCCCTACAAACTGGGGAAAAATCAGAGCTTGGGTAGAAGAGGCAAGCCCCAGTTAGCACCTGTGGGAAGGGAAGGTTGGCCCTGTGAGCTCGCTATGGCCTTTTCTGCATGGGATCCCCTGGCCCATGCCACCACTTCTGCGCATGCTGTAGGGCCACTGGCCATCCTCATTCTCCTGGGAACCACTAAGTAATTGCAGCTTCTGTTGACATCGGTGGGGAAGGACAAGCCCCTTCCAGCAGCCTGCCCACCATGCCCACCTTTGTACGTCCTTCATGAGTTCCACGCTTGCTTTCCAACGCAGTCACTCATGAGGAATAGAAGCGCTGTGCCGCCCAAAGACCCAATTGAAATAAATAGTCCTCTGGGCATCTTCTCAAGTCATTTGGTCTTGAGTTGCTAGCCAAGTAAATGCACCGGTGGCCCAGCGCTGAGGCAGAGCCTGACTTTTTCATCCTTCACCATGTTTTTATGTTTAATTTCATGCTGTTTACATTTTCTGTTGGCCTATAAATCTTGACACATGGATATTTATATAAACTCGACCCTGTTAGGTATCAGGGGCTTCGTCCTCTGATGTCTTGGGTGTTCAAATCCTTGTATCTCCTCAAAACAAGGTTCACCTCAGCAAAAGTGTGTAGAGTCAAAATGTTGTGCTTATTGGTAACCAAAAACCTGGAGCGACTCCAGGCACTGGGTGCCTGTGAGGACCCAGCAGTGTGTGCTGGTGGCAGTTGAAGCGTACGCTTGCATGTGCCCCTGCAATACAGTTTTGGAGGTGCCTGTCATTGTTGGCCTGTCTCCTTCGTGACAACACATGGTGGAGCTGCAGCTGACAGAGCTGCAAGGTGTTCCATCCGTGCTCCCCTTGTCTAAATGAACAGGCAACAGAACTGGCGCTTGCCTGCTCAGTGGAACAGGTGACTTCTAGACTTCTTCCATGGAACTGAATTAAACAGGATGTAAAAAGCGCTTTAAAGAAACATTGTTGTGTAGGAGTCGCCGGTGCACCCAAAGCAGCGAGCTGGCCAGAAGCTCTGATGCCACCACCTCCCCGTTGCTGGTGATGCTTTTTGCCTCCTCTCACCCTCACTGTGGTTGGGTGCTGGCTGCCCTGAATCCAGAGCAGGCCTCGGGCTGCTGTGGCACCTGCGGAGCGACGGGCTGCCCTCTGGAGCCAATGGAAAGCAGGAGCATTCAGTATTTTTTCGCTCAGGCTGCCTGTGGGCTTTTGGGTGGCTGCTGAGTTAAGCGGGGTACATGGGACATAACAACCCCTTGCAGCAAAACAGGCTTGGGGCAGAGTGGCTGGAGAGCTGTCAGGTAGACAGGACCTGGGGGTGTTGGGTGACTGCCAACTGAATATGAGTCAGCAGTGTGCCCAGGTGGCCAGGAAGGCCAATTGCAACCTGGCTTGTGTCAGAAATAGTGTGGCCAGTAGGTCTGGGGACGTGATTGTGCCCCTGTACTTGGCATTGGTGAGGCTGCACCTTGAGTGCTGGGTCCAGTTCTGGACTCCTCACCATAAGAAGGACATTGAGGTCCTGGAGCGAGTCCAGAGAAGGGCAGCCAGGCTGGGGAAGGGCCTGGAAGGCAAATCCTATGAGGAGTGGCTGAGGGAGCTGGGGGTTTTCAGCCTGGAGAAGAGGAGACTGAGGGGAGACCTTATCACCACTTACACTGACCTGAGAGGATGGTGCAGAGAGGTGGGTGATGGTCTCTTCGGCCAGGGGACAGGAGATCGGACAAGGGGAAATGGGCTCAAGCTGTGCCAGGGCAGGGTCAGCTCAGATGGGAGGGAAAAGTTCTTCCCTGAAAGAGTTGTGAGGGCCTGGCACAGGCTGCCCAGGCAGGGGGTTGAGTCACCAACCCTGGATGTATTTTAAAGACAGGTAGATGAGGTGCTCAGGGATATGGTTTAGCATAGGACAGGAACGGTTGGACTTGATGATCTTAAAGGTCTTTTCCAACCTTGCGATTCTATGATTTTTCCTTCTCCAGCAGTTTTTAACTAGTCTTTTGGTGTACTTTAGAGCATCAGTTGACCGTGTGCCTGACTTCAGGTGGATACGAGCCCTAGGAAATCAGATTTCGGCATTTGTATTTCACAGGAGTTAAGTTCAACTACGCAAGTTTACACCCGAAGAGAGTGTATTTTCTAGAATAGCATCTCCATGTTTCCAGTGTAGCATTTGAGATTGAATTTCAGCTTTCTATCTCCCCTTTTCTTGAGTCTTACAGCGTTCACAGCCATTCTTTTATCCCCAAATTCTCCATGCTTCCTGTCAGCTCCAAGCTGATTTTTATTTTATTTTCCTTCTGAAGGGGAACTGCAGTGGTTAATTTGTTTTGGTGCTTAAGGGAAAAGATTCCACCTCTGCAGTTCTGATCTGAGAACTGGTGGGAGGGACTCAAATCCAAGATTTTAATACTTATTTTTGAACCCTTTCTGAGGGAAGGTAAGCAGTGCAAAATTCAAGCTAGTCGGTCTGGTCTTTCCCAAGCCACGTGTGTTGAAGGTGTTTCCAGATGATGCGTTGCACTTCTGCTTTGATTTGTAGAGTGTTCGGAGAGTTCTTCAAAGTCCTCAGGGCGCTGCACGGCTCTGACTGTGGCTTCTCTGTCCTTGCTTCAGATGTGACCGATGGCTCCATCCCAATGGCTCCCGTAGCACAAAACTCTGGGGAGTTTTTGGGATGAGAATAGGGGGATTTTGACCTCCTCTGAGTTTTACACTTGGCACGGGTGGGCAGCCCTCTGCTGCATCCCACTCCTTTTTGTATTGCCCACCTGTAGATGGGGATTCTCCACTCAGCAGCACCAGCACCACAGCACAGCTGGTACCGCGTTGTGCCAGCGGTACGTATGCCTGCATGAGCCTTCCCTTCCCAGCCTGTGCCAGTCAGCAGAGGTGCTGGAGGAGTCTCACATCACAAAAGCACTTGTCGCAAAGGGTCGCAGTAACTGTGTAGGTGCTAAATCCCTTCGGATGCCCCATTTCTTGCAACAGCCTGCTGCTCCAGCTGTGTTTTAAAGCGCTGGTCCCTCCTGAGAAAGCCTGCGCTGCTTCCGCTCTCACTGCCCCCCTCTCCAGCCTTCACTGGAGCCGCTGGAAAGGTAAGATGTGAGCCTGCTACAAAAACTCCAGGCTCAGCTCAGAGTCATCAGAGGTCTCTGGCTGGTGTGAATGCACACATTGGTGTATATATATATGTGCTGTATATATATGTATTCTTAATACAGAGAGAGATACCAGAGTGTGCTTGTGGATGAAAAGACATCGTATTAAAATTTCAAAGGTCGTATCATCCATTGAGCCAGAAGTCAGACAAAAGTATAGTCATAATTTCACCCTGCCATGAAGGAGTGAGACGAGGTGAAAATAAAAAAAAAATCCTTAGGTTAAAAAAAGAAAATCCTTATGTTACTCAAAAGGCATTTTTAGGGATTAGGGAAGAATGGCAAAACCCACAGTAATTCTAACAATAATTGCTTTAAACACTGAGTTACCTTTGCCTTTCCCTTGGTGTGGACAGTGACAAAAAGACTGCTTGGCTTTTCTAACCAGCTGTAACTTCCTGATTCCGGCGCAGTAGTGCAGTCCAGGTATGTGTTTAAGCCGCAGACTCTGCAGGGTGTGGGGGGCTTGCTTTGTTTCTTATTTTTCCATTATCTTTTGTCAGTGTTAATTTGAATGTTTTTATTAGACTTGTTTTGTTTTTTGATAACCGTGTCAGCCTCGGAAGGCAGTATCCAGGTAACCATGTGTAGATGAGGAGGAAAGAATAGATGGGGTTTGGTTTGGTTTGGTTTGGTTTGGTTTGGTGGGTTTTTTAAATGTACCCTTGTACGTCTTCATCTGGCTGCAGGGACAGGAGCGGTTACCCCTCCCTTCCTTGCACATCACCACATCGGTTAGGTCCAGATGGGAAGGATCAGGCTCTCCCTGGAAGGGCATCCACCACTTCCCGAGGGAGCAGTTGGGAAAAGTCACCACCAAACCCCAGGGAGAAGGGGAGCGGGACAGCGAGTCCAAGCAGAGCTGCAAGGGTTGTAAACCCTCTCTCTTTTTTTTTCTTTTCTCCTGCCCTTTTCCTTTACGCCCTCCCCCAGAATCGCACACCCTGGATGGCGATGAGAGGCCTTGCACCGCCGCCGAGGCCGCGGTCACGTTCTCAGCCTTGACAACAGCTCAGAAGGAAAACCACGCGTGCCACCGGTCGCTGACGCCCCTGACTTCAAAGAAGCCCTGCTTGCTGAGCCCGCCGTCACCTCTGAGGCTTACAGATGTACCCGAGCACACCTCGGATGACTCCTCCGCCCACGCCATCTCCCTCACGTCCTGCGTGACGAAGGGCATGAGCTCCTGGTCGCTGCCGGGCGACTGCGAGAAGGCTCCCTTCACCATGATGGAGCCTGGAGGCATGTCGGCGCTGACAGGCGACTGCTTGATGCAGCCAAGCCGGACCTGTCTGGGCTGCTTTATTGAATCAAAGGACGGCATTGATGCGGAGCCGGGAATAAGCTTGAAAGTGGGGGATATAAATAGGGATTATGACACCTGTTCGGTCTCTGATATAGGGATTCACTGCATGAGCACAGGAGAAACCATGAGATATGGGGATCAACTGCTTTCAGACCAGCTTTTAAGCTTCCCTATGCATAAATCGAGGGCAGCGGACAAAAGAGATGCAGAAAAATCTGACAGTGATTCAGAGGACCCCACTCAGAAAAATTATTATGAGGGATTACTATTAGACAAATGCAATGGTGAGGAACCTTTACTAACAAATCCCAACCAGGAATGGGGCTATTTTGAATCTTTCATTAGTGAAAGTAAAATTGAGCTGCTTGACCTCTGCTCCAAAAATGAGCTTTCCGTAAATCTGTTTTCCGAGGAAGACGTGGATAATTACATGTTTGATGACGACGATTCCACCTTGGGAAGCGATGTCTGCTCCCTAAAGATTAGATATGAATCTTTCCAGGACAACGTGCGGGAGAAGACCACCACTCTACAAGAAGATGCCCAGTTCAACTTCTTCCCCAGTGTGTTTGGCAACTGCACCAAAAGGGACAGCAGGAGCACCCTGAAAAGGGGGCCCGGCAGTGCCACCGACCCTTCTCAATTCAAATCTGAGGAAGGCATCATCTGGGGGGAGGAGGAGGAGGATGGTGAGGAAGAGGATGGTGAGGAAGAGGAGAAAGCTGCCTTAAATAAATCTTGCAACAGCACAGAGATGGTGCAGTACGTGGGCTCCAAGAGGAGCCACTTCTTGGACTCGGTGAATTCCACAGAGGACTCTGGGGAGTTCAGTGACGACAGCACTTGCACAGAGTCCTCCTACGATGTGCTGCAGGATATCAAGGACTGCAGCCGGTACCTGGCCCGGGACCACTCCAGCTCCTTCATTCAGCAGAACTATGGGTTGCGGGCAAAGAGGAAAGTGCGATACAGTGACGACTACCTGTACGATGTGGACTCAATTGAGAATGAGAAGATCCTGGACAAGAAGGAGTGGATACCAGACGGGCCCAAGGAAGAGGATGATGACGAGTGGTGCCCCAAGAAACGGCGAAAAGTCTCTCGCAAGGAGCCCCCCGTTATCATCAAGTACATCATCATTAACAGGTTTAAAGGGGAGAAGCATATGCTGGTGAAGCTCAGCAAAGTGGATGCCAATGAGACAACTGTTACCCTAAACGAGGAGCTGCTCAGCAAATATGAGAAGCTGGCCCCACTGAAGGGCTTCTGGCAAGAGAGGCAGCAGAGCCGCCTGGATTTGCTCAGATCGTCTCTCTACCACAAGCAGAATTTCTATCTTAACGGCTCAGATGCTTCGTTCCTCCCTCACCCACGGAAGCGAAAATGCAAGCTAGCGAACAGGCACCGGATTCAAAGAATTAAAGCCATTGAGCAATCAGTGAACAAGCTGGGCTCTTGCTCCTCTGATCACAAGCAGCCTTGCAGCAGTAAAGAGGATGCAGGCCTGAAAGGGCTGCCGGCATTAGCCATCGCCACCCCCAGCTGTGCCAACGGATTACACGTAAATGACATCACAGGCATCGCCGCCGTGAAATGCAAATCACAGGAACGGGAGCACAAGGGGCCAGAGAGGAAAGTGCTCCGCAGAATCAAATTCAAAAGTGAAGCCAGGTTGAAGTGCAAGAAGATCAAAGCTGCTACAGGTACGGCGGAGGGCTCCCCGGTGCTGGAAAACCAGGACTCCGCAGCGCGTCTGAAGGACGAAAGCGTTCCTTGTGCTTCAAACAGTTCCCATCTCCCAGAGTGCCACGAGGATAAGGTTGCTAAAAATTCTCCTTTCCTACCATCCACCTCCTCTCCAGACAAGCCTCTGCCATCTGCTAATATCACCACCAATGTACCCCTGATCCCCGGAGGGTATCTGCAGACGTTGTTAGATGCTTCGGATTTGTCGAGCAACACCGGTATCTCATACTTCACCCAGCACCCCTCTGAGCAGCAGCAGCAGCCGCAGCACCCCCTCCCCAGCATCGTCCCGACAGAAAAGCCCTTCCCGGCTCTGCAGCCGGCGCAGAGCTGTGTGCTCTCCCCGCCCTCCGAGTCAGAGCTGCAGCAGTCGCCTGGTCACTTGGAGATGGAGCAGAGCAGCTTCGGTAGCATGTGGCCGGCCAGCAAGGCTGCCGGCAGCAGCTGCCCGGACTTCCCCAGTGACATGCGGGAGGCAGCCGGGCTACCGAGCGACTTTGGCGGTGGCGCTGCCACGGGTGCAGACGGCCTCCCCACCTCTGGATACACTCAAGTCAATCTGAATAGCAGTAAATTGCTATACCAAAAAAATTACATGCCGGATAGCCAACAAGTGCAGTCTGATGATTCTTATCAGTCATGTCATTTCAATAATGGAGAGGGGCGCTTCCATTTCCAGCGAGGTACACTGAGTACAGATGATGGCAGGCTCATTAGTTTTGATTCAGTGGGTTCATTGTCAGTTAGTTCTAGCAATTACAGTTCTTTAAGTTTAAAGTCTTGTGAAAAGGACGGCGAGGATGATATTAATGATGATTTCTTGGCCCACTGCAGTCCCAAGCTAGTGATCCAGCAGAGCATAGATGAGATCACCCCTTTGAAGGAGTCCACGGACCTTTTAGACATTTCTAACTTCACGCCTGATAAGTTCCGCCAGTCGTCTCTTTCGGAGATGTCCCCACCAGACACTCCCAACCTGTCCCCGCAGATAGCTGGCTCCGACCCCAAGCCGTTGGGTGCCCTGAAGGGCTTTCAGGAGAGCCCCCAGGCCGCCATCAACAGCTCCGAGAAGGTCAAGTGGAACTGCGGGGTCCTGCAGACCGAGGATCAGGCGGATAATGGGTTTGCTTTAAATAATCACCAGTTCCAGTTCCATATGTTCAACGATGAAGATTCTGTCAGCCTTCTCGAAAAGAGTCCATGCTTGTCAACATTTAATGAGCCATCTGGTCAAATTAGCACCAATAGCAAAGTGTCAAAATCAAAGAGGAAAAGTTCATCCAGCAAGAATGTGGGTACAAACCAAAGCTCTTCCCAGAAAGCCACCCGGAAAAAATCACCCAAAACCAACAAAGGAACGGAGAAGCCTCCAGGGAAGAACTCCAGGCAAGCGCCCAAATCCACCAGGAAAGGAAAAAATGCAGCAGGAGTCAACGGCGAGAAGGCTCCGGTGGTTGGCGGCAGGGCAGTCAACCAGCTGAGCGGTGCAGCCACCACCACCAAGGGCCTCACTGAGGGTGCTCAGCATTGCAGCCCGGCGGGTGTGAAACTGGGCAAGCACAACGGGCTCTCTGGAGACTGGGCGCTGGGAAAAGAGGGGGGCACGGGCTGGTCGGAAGCCAGCCTGGGCAATGCCACCAGCCTCCTGGACGATGATCAGAGGGAATTTGAGGAACCTTCCAACATCCTGTCCAACATTGCGTCGGGGATGGCGGATGTCCAGAGGTTTATGATGGCCTCCATCGAGCCTTTGTGGGGACCTGTTGGCCACAACAGTGTCCCAGACATCTTCCGCTCCCCGGAGTCCAACAGCCTGAAACTGAAAACTCTTAAAATTTTGGCAGGGACGTCCCAGGAGTCGAAGAAGAAGGCGAATGGTGGCTCGCCGGGGGCAGCAAAGAACCACAAGTCGAACAAGGGCTCTAGCAAAAACAGCAAAGCCGTAACCTGCGACCCCGGTCGCCCCAACTGCTCAACCGGGTATGGCACGGACCTTCACGCTCCCTTTTTTGATAAAAACTATAGTAACCTGAGCACTTTAGGCAATAACGGACCTACTCATAAAAAACTCTACCGGCATAAATCCAGTTCGAAATCGCTGAGGGATGAGAACTGTAAAATCAAGCGAACGGACCGCGAACAGCCCCACAAGGACCCCCCTGTGACAGCTGCTTTTGAGAAACTGAGGTAATGCTGCACCAAACTGGCTGGAATGCCCCTTAACCTCCCTCCCACCTGCTAAGCCCGCTGTTCCTCAGTTTTTCCTTCTGAAAGCAAAAGTTGCATGAAAAAAAAAAAAAAAAAGAAAAGAAAAAAAAAAAAAAGACGTTCCCTTTTTACAGTTTTGGTTGGTTTTGGTTTTGGGGTCGGGTTTTGGGGGTTTGGTTGGGTTTTTTTGGTTGGTTGGCTTTTTTTAATTACTTTTTTAAAAAAAAAAATGCATGAAAATACTTATTACTTGCAAGCTACCTAAAAGAATGACCGATTTTCTGGCTTGGCTGGGGTTAAAAAAACTAACAAGGCTCCTCTTCTCTGCTGTTTGGCTTCTTCGGTTTTTAATTACTTATTTATTGGGGGGGGTGGGGGGGGCAGAATTAAGAAAAACAAAACAAAACCAAACCACCCGCCACGATTACAGCGTGCTCTTTTTAGTGATTTTTGACAAGGAAAGAGTTTGGGGGGTTCTTCTTTTTTGGTGGTGGGGAGGACACATTTTGTAGAAAAAAATAAATCAGAAAAAAAAAAAAAAAAAAGGTTATGCATCCGAAAGGCCAAGATCTCGGAACCTTAAACGGCTCTTTACTTTGCAAATGAGAACTCGCTCCTAATTGAGCTTCACCTGGCAATTTTGAGTGCTTTCTGGCCCCCTCTGCTGTTTTATCTCCTAACCTGCATCATCTAAAGCCGCATCTCCTGCACCTGCCCTCGCGTTCGCTCCGTCGTGGTGGCTCCAGGCTGAGCTCACTTAAGATGGCATGAAATGTTTGATTTTTTTCCTGCAGGGAATCAGACTCCATTCTTCTTAAAGCAGAAACAACAGTTTGGGGTTTTCCTGTATTTGAAGAAGAGACTCCCTTTTCTAGAAAGACGGTCGATGCTCGTTTCTTTTTTTTATTTTTTCTCTTTTTTTTTATTCTCTTTTTAATTTTTATTTCCTCGGTTGGGGTTTGGTTGGGGTTTCTTTGGGTTTTCTTTAGTATTTTGGGATTTTTTCTTTTCCCTGTCGGCTCCTTTTGGAAATCTGCCTTGTGGTTATGTCGCAATGTCAAGTGCTGAAATGAAGAGTTTGAACTTGTGGGAATTTTATTATTTGGATGCGAACCTAACCTGGTATTCTCTGTGAAAGACTGTTTCAAAGTCATACTGTTGTACAGTAGTTTATGCACTATTACCCACAACAACAAAAAATTGTGCCAAACTATGAACAAGTGACTGTATTGTATATATTTTTACTTCTCTATCAACATTGGGTTGTGAGTGTTTTCTGCAGCTATGCCTTTTGGTTTTACTAGAAACATTCCAGTTGTTAAGTACTAACCACCCCCACCCCTCCAACCCCCTTTGAAAGCACCTGTAACTCACGATGAAAACGATACCGTTCACTTATACAACTTACCAAAAGTTTTATGGACATGACTAAAAGTGTGCCAAATTTACTTACCTCATCTCATGGATTCACCCTGTGGTTTAAAGCTCATAAAGGGAAAAAAAAAGGAAAAAAAAAGAAAAAAAAAGAGAAAAAAAAGGGAAAAAAAAGGGGAAAAATGACACAAAAAAAAAAAGATAAAAGGAACTTTGAAACTGATGCTGGGAAATGGTAACGTCCTCTCTGTGAAACCATGAGCCGCAAAACTTAACAATGAAATGTTGAGTTTCATTTATAGGAGAGAGTTGAAATGGTGGAGGAGTTCAGAAAAACCACTGACGGTAAGTTTGCCAGGAACTCAAGTGTCTGCATCTAGAGACTACAGAACAGCTGCTTTTCAAGTGTCTGTTTTCTTAAAGCAAAACCTGTAGCTGAAGATCATTTGAAATGCAAAGTTACATTGCTAAGTCTTTGTATCTCAGTTTTATATATTTTATAAGAACCTGGGATAAATTCTAAAATAGTTATAAAAACAGAACTAAGATGTTTCATACATTGCTCGCTTTTTCCTTTGAGTAGTTTCTTACCCATTTTCGATGCGGAGCCTGTCCAAAGCGCTCTCCTGTCATAGCTTCGGTGTTTCCTAAATGTCTAACCTTGCGATGCCAACGTAGTTGGAACTTTGGAAAGCAAAAAGTTATTAGTTTTTAAATACAACTCTGAACCTTCTTTGATTGAGTTTGTAAGATAAGGAGAAAAAAAAACAAGCCAACAAAACGGCGCTATTTGTGATCTCACCGATCAGGGCCGGATCGTTCATGCCTGGACTTTTATTAAGACAGCGTTAAGTATTGAATGCTAAATGTATTCTCAAAAAGGCCTTATTTGTAACCCTACTCACCATGCCCTCACCCTCCAAGAGAGTAACAAATCCCACAAATACCTATTTTCCTCGTGCAACTGAGAGCCTGTGCACTTTGCTGCTGATTTCTTATGAAACCTTGATATGCAAGAGCCCTGTGAACTGGGAGCTGTTGGGAGCGGAGGGGTGCAAGGCTTGAACGCGCTTATGCAATAGAAAATGATCAGGAAGAGCAGCCTTATTAGCAGTGGGACCGATGGCATGCTGGTCGTGAGCATAGAGGTGGTGTTGCGTAGAGGGCAGGGCCTGGACTCGGGTTTCCTCGCAAGTCAAATCTGGGGTTTGGGTGGGTGTTCTTTTTTTTCCAGCCCGAGGCAAGGCAAAAACCAGCAGAACTGTTGGAAGGTGGTTTAGGAGCAAAGCGAGACTCGACACCTGAAGTTGAAGTGCAGTTGAGGAGTGTCACTGTAGAATCAAAGTGTTTTCAGTGTTTACAGATCTCGAGGTGTAGCTCAGGCTCAGCTCTGTGGTCCCAGGTAGAACAGCACGGAGGTCGCGTCGCATTGTGTTTAACAGATGAAAGAAGGAATTCTGAGGGGAAAAAAAAAACAACACAGCAGGAATTCTGAAAACATTCCTCTAAGTTCATTTATTCTGGGAACAAATTAAATGCCACTGTTGCCAGGAGTTGTTTGAGTTGAGACCGGTCTCTGGGTGCCCCACAGGTTGGAGTAGGGTAGAGCATCCCCCCCCTGCTATGGCTCCGGAAGGGAGATCCAGAGATGCCCAGGATTTATTTTGGAGACAGAGCTGTGCCAAGGCTCCATCCCTGGGTGTGTGACTTACCTGCAGGCACCATGCTCTCTCCCCTGCTTCCCTGGCAGATGTCCTCTCTATTCATAGGGTCATCAGATACTCCAGGCTCTGTCCACTGTTGCAGCAGTGACGTAGCCCCTTTTTTGTTCTTAAGGCATTCCTCCTTCATGCTGCAGGATGGGGTGCTGCCCACCCCCTTCTTTCAGGTGTTCAGGCTGCTGCTCCTATGGAGACAGGTCAGTTCCAGGGCTGGGATATGGCAGAGCCTGCCTTTGTTGACCCAGAACCATCATTGGAAAGCACATTTCGACTGGCTCATGCCATGCTTGTTGTGTGTAGTATTGTGACTGTGAGACTGGTAATAAAGTCCCGTGTATGGAACCAGCTCGTGATACTCACTGCGTTCCAGGAGTGTGCAGTAGGGCGTGAATATGAGGCATAAAACGTATTGACAGTGTTGTTATATGTGGAAATCCATGAATAGCCAGCTAGGTGTTTCAGGACAGTGTTAATCACAAATACCAGCTGCCTTGTTGCTCTCTCCTTCAGTCTTTCTGTTGCACCGATTTCTCTGCTGTCCTTGGTTGGCATCCCATAGCTTTCCCAAAAATCTCTGCCTTGGCAGATGTTAAAGAGCCCGGATTCCTCACTGGCCCATCTCTGCTCCTGAAAAGGTGGATTCCTCTGCCGATCTACCCCAAAACTTGGAAACTGCCTTGAGCCAACCATTTGTCCTCCTCCCTTTTGCCCTTCCTAGAGTGGTTGAGGTCAGAAGGGCCCTTTAAAGGTCATCTGATCCACCAGCTCTGCAGTGAGCCTGGACATCTTCAGCTCAGTCAGGTTGTTCAGAGCCCTGTCCATCCTGACCTTGAATGTTTCCAGGGATGGGGCATCTGCCACCTCGTTGAGCGACCTGTGCCAGTGTCTCACCACCCTCATTGTAAAAACATTATTCCTGAAGACCTTTTCTGTGGGGCTGCTATCAAGCCCTTCATCTCCCCGTCCATATCAATACCAGGGGTTGCCCTGCCCGAGGCGCAGGATTTGGCCTTGGTGAGCCTTAGGAAGTTCACATGGGCCCACTTCTCAAGCTTGTCCAGGTCCCTTTGAATGGCATCCCGTCCCTCAGGAGTGTGAACCACACCGCTCAGCTTGGTGTCACCTGCGGACTTGCTGAGGTTGCACTCAGTCCCACTGTCTGTGTTACTGATGAAGGCATTAAGCATCCTGGTTCCAATACAGACCCCTGAGGGACACCACTTGTCACAGATCTGCATCTGGACACTGAGCATCCATGGATGCAACCATTCAACCAATTCCTCAGCCACCAAACAGCCAATTCGTCACATCCCTATCTTTCCAATTCAGAGAGAAGGATGTTGTGGAGGACCATGACAGAGACCCAAGAGAAGTCCAGCCACACGGCATCTGTACTCTCCCCTGGCCCACTGATGTCACTCCATCACAGAAGGCCAGTGGGTTGGTCAGGCAGGACTTGGCCTTGATGAAGTCGTGCTGGCTATCTCCGATCGCTAGGACGATATCCTCCATGATCTTCCCAGGTACAGAGGTGAGGCTGGCAGCTGAGTCGGGCCCAGGGTCCTCCTTCCTACCCTTCTCAAAATGGGGGCAATGCTTCCCTTTTCCAGTCTCTGGGGCTTCACCTGGCTGCTGTGACTTTTCAGATGCTATGGAGAGTGGCTTGGCAGCTGCATCTCATCACATCCCATGGACCTGTGTATGTTCAGGTACCTCAGGTGGTCACAAACCTGATCTTCTGTTACAGTGAGAGGACTTTGCTCCCCTAGTCCCTGCCTTGACGTCCATCTGCTGGAGAGGTGTGGGAAGAGAGGTTGCCCGTGAAGACCAAGGCAGAAATGTTGTTGCGTGTCTCAGCCTTCTCCTTGTCCGCCTTTGCCAGCAGTGCTCACTGAGAAGGTAAGCTTCCTTTGCCTTCCTTTCCCAGCTGACATACCTAGAGAAGCCCTTACTCTTTGCCGAGGTCAGCTGCAGCCACACCTTCGCCTTCCTGACCCCATCCCTACGCAACCAGATGGTGTCTCTATGCTTTTCCCAGGACTCCTGTTCCTGCTTCCATCACCTGTGTGTTTCTTCCTTACCCTTCAGTTTGACCAGCAGCTCTCAACTCAGCCATACTGATCTCTCACCTTCCTTTCCTGATTTCTTAAACCTGGGGATCGAGAGCTCTTGTGCTCTACAGAAAGCGTCCTTAGAGATCCACCAGCTCTGTTCTGCTCCCTTGTCCCCAGGGACAGTTTCCCAGGGGCTCCTATTGACCAACTCCTTGAAGAGCTGGACGTTTGCTTTCCTAAAGTCCATCTCCACCTGCCTATCGCTACCTCAAGGTTTTCATCACATCCCACTTTTGCCTCATTCCTTGCCCTATGAGCTCACATTTTCCATTTGCCCACCTTGTCAGCATTGGTGAATTTTTGTTTCTCAGGGTGCTGCTCCTAGCTGTGGGAGGACCAGGACGTTGGTCCCATCCACCCTTGTCTGCCATCTGCACACCCCGGGGCTCCCCACATTGGCTCCCATCTCTGCTCATCCTCTTGCCCTGTCCCAGCGTGCTTCCAACCTCCTCCCACATCTTCTAGTTGGGTTTCTGGCTGTTTGGGGTGACTAATCCAAGCCACACAAAAGATGTTTATTCTGCAGCATCCCTTAAAATGTCCTTTCTCCTTCATCTCATTTCACTCCTGCTCTGGTGGCATCCCACCAGGCACCCTGTGTGAGGATTGGTGTCAGCAATGCTGCTCTCCTGAGCTGCACTGTGCTGGCACACCATGGTTGGGTGTTGAAACCTTGAAGAGATAGGTTATAACGGTTGTCTGAGAGGAGACCAGCACAGGGCAATCCAGCGTGAGCTCCTGGCTCTCACTCCACCTCCACGCTGGAGGCAGGAGCTGCTCTGCAGAAGCACATTTCTCCCTTGGTACAGGAAAGCGTCTGTTTCATAGTTTTTAGGGGCTGGAAGGGACCTCCAACATCAAGTCCAACGCCCTGCCAAAGCAGGGTCCCTAGGACAGGTCACACAGGTCAGGTCCAGAGAAGGAGACTCCACACCCCCCTGGGCAGCCTGTCCCAGGGCTCCCTCACTGAGAAGTTCTTTCCCAGATTGGTGTGGAACTCCCTGTGCTCCAACTTGAGGCCATCGCTCCTTGTCCTGTCCCCACAGACACTGAGAAGAGGGTGGGACATTTCCCCGTGTCCCACACGTGAGATATTTACAAACATTGATCAGATTCCCTCTCAGTCTTCTTTTCTCAAGGCTGAACAGCCCCTGGTCACTCAGCCTTTTCTAGTAGGGAAGATTCTCCAGGCCCTTAATCTTTGTAGCCTCCTCTGGACTCTCTCCAGGAGATCCCTGTCTTTTTTATACCAGGAAGCCCAGAACTGGACACTGGACTCCAGGTTGTGACTGACCAGGGCAGAGTAGAGGGGGAGGATCCCCTTCCTTTGACCTGCTGGCCACGCTCCTTTTCATGCCCCCCAGGCTCCTGTTGGCCTCCTGGCCCCTGGGGCACACTGCTGGCCCTAAGGCCATTGCTCCATGCGGACGATGTCCTGCAGCAGCCAAGCAGCGGTCAGCCCACCCCAATGGCCACAGTTTCGCTGGAGGTACTTGCATGTAGAGGTTTTGTAAATAGAAACATATCAGTGCTGGGGATTCAAGTAATCATATCTTTAAAAAAACACCCAACTTCCCAGGTTTACATCTTGCTTTTCTTTTTTTCAAGCATAAGGCGGGAGGGGGGTTGGGCAAAATGCCTTGTGAACAATGACTCAAGGACCAGGTTGCCCAGGTGTTTCGGGAGGAGGGGAAGTTCGGTCAGCAGTAGCACACAGGGCTGTCCCACACTGGTGCTGCACTGCCCTGCTGAGGCCAGGTCTGTGTGGAGAGAAGCAGCCAAGGCTGGCTTCAGCCCGGCAGTGGTTGCTCTACTGAACCATTGCCGTGTGACTTTTATAAACAGCCAGGACTGCTCTTAGTTTATTTTTTTTCGGCATTGCGGCTCGAATGAGCCCTGAACCAAAATAAAGATGCTTTAAGCATTTTTATCCTTGGCCTGCTGAACTGCGTTCTTCTTGCCCTACAGTTCCAATCCAGCAGAGCACTTTGGCGGGAGCTCGGTCCCCGGGGCTCCTCCTCGCCCCCCGGGGCTCCTACTCACCCAGTGCTTTCGTGGACAGCAGAAAAACTCCCTTGAGGTCAGTGTAGGTGAGAAGAGGATCAGGCACGTGGACTTCAGTTGGTGCAGGGTCAGGCCCTCAGTCTTACTTTCTCAACTCGGTGTGTTGGACTTTGCCTGTGCAGCTCCCAGGGGGGTCCAGTGGAAGTTGCATGGTTCAAGCCGCTGACATCTATTTGAGAATGTGCCTCTTTATCTCTCCAGCGTGTGAAATAATGCAAAAAATAAAAAACAAGCAAACAAAAAAAAAAACCAAAAAAAAGGAAAAAAAGAAAAAGAAGAAAAAAATAGCAAACAAACAAAGTACAATGTCTGTGGTAGAAGCAAGGCTTTTCAAATCTGTTTCTCAGGTAAACAAGTGACACTAATGACAGTGGAGTAACAGCCATCTAAGGGAATTGGGATCTAAAGCAGGAGGATGCCCTCCATCTCACAGGATGCTTGGGTTGCCAGACACGTTTACTGAGCCTTTGAACACTTGGTGCAAAAGGAAACAAGACCCGTGATCGGTATTCACCACTACCCTCCGCTAGACAGACAGACAGATGTCCATTTCAAAAGCACAAAGGGAAAACGTCAACATAGGCCAAACCACATACACACACACACACACAGACACACACAGAGCAAGGTACCAGTTAAACTCCTTTTGTCTCTTACTCCCAGTGGGAAGCAGGGTAGAAATCCAAGGAGCTGCTCTGTTCCGCTGCCCGCGGCGCCGGCCAGGGCATTTCGACTGCTGCCTCCAGAGATGTGAATGTACTGCTCCTTGAGTTCCCTTCCATAGAACTAGAGGCACCTCGTTAGGAAGTTGCTCCTGTTTTATGGTGCTAAAGAAAACTTTTATCCCCCCCTTCCCCCCCTCCACTTCTTGAGCATTGAAGAACTATTAAATGGCCCTTTTTATGAATGTAACATATCCATTTCTGTTCCACATTTTACACTGCGATTTTAACATGTTTGGAAATTATTTGCCTTTTTTCTTTTAGAATAAGCTTTATAAATATTCTGTAGAGTCAATTGAAGTATAATTCTTAAGGATCACTCTAAGACGCCTACAAAATCTTGTATATTTTTAAGTGTGCCAATTTGTAAAATATTTTGTAAGTGTATATTTTTCTTAGGAAAGTGCTGTGAAGTGTTTGTATGTGTGAGGTTTCCCTTTTTTTGCACCTTTGGGTGTTAATAAAAGGATGTATACTTAAAAGTTTCTGGTTTTAAAAACCAAAATACAAAGAAAAAAATTAAACTTTTGTTGGGAATTTTGTAATAAAAAGAAATGTTGTGAAAGAGTGTAGTGATATTGTGTAAAGGAAACTGGAAAATTTGTGAGCGCTTTGCTGTTTTATAGATCCTCTTGTAAATTATTCTTGTAATATTTTGGGTTTTGTTGTTCTTCTTGTTGCAAAGGTTTTAAATATTTGTGACTGACTCTGTATGGTGGAACCGTCATATTGTTAACTTGCTGAGTTTTGTTATATTGTTTATGGAATAAATAAAAAAAATTTAAAATCTCATTTTAAGATCATGTATGAAGAAGAAATTAAAACTGCCGTTTATTGAATATTAGGAATCGTTTCTTTAAACAAATCGCTGCTGTAGATGAGGATCAGTCGGGCTGCCCCTGCCGTGCACGCACTGGATCCCAGCCCAATGGCTTAATTGGGCCGATGCTCGTTACCGGGAAGCGTGTGAGAGATGGAGGCCTGGCTGCAGATGGGAAAAAGTGGGGAAGAAACACTCTGATCGCTTCTGCTTGAAGGAAGTGTGGCTGTTTTTAATGGCATGATGGAAACTTCCTCAAATCAGCACTGGGAGGAGTTACTGGATCACCTTGGAGGGCGCAGGGCTGGGGCAAGGCAGTGCGGCCAGGCTTCGGGTGGGGATGTTCTTCCCAATCCCGCCGTGCCTGGGCAGAGTGAGGTTCAATGTCCCTGTCCCGCTCAGCATCCCCATCCCTTTGGCATGCTGGCAGCACCTGGAAGCACATCCCCAGACCAGTATTTTCTTGGGAAGGAGCAGGTGGGCACAATTAAATGCCCTGTGTTCTGAGCTCCCACTGTCTTCATTTTCTTGTAGAAAACACTTAAAAACTACTCTTTAAAGAGGTTACCGTTCTTTTCGTTAGCACTGTTCATTAGGAACAGTGATGGGGGGGCATCGGTTCAGTCTGAGGTCTTCCCAAGCCCAGCAGAAAGCAGGACATGGGCACCTGTGTTCAACAACAAAAATCTCTTTCATGGGGATAGGAAACACTCCCCCCGGAGCAGACCTGGTACCTCTGCAAGCTCCTCGAGTTCCCAGACTGGTTTCAGACAAGCTCCATCTCCCCAGAATGATGCCAGCCGGGCACAATGGGCCGCAGGATTTTGTTTCCAGCAGCCCAGAGCAGCAAGCAGGATCGCTGGCCATTGAAAACTGTCAGCAGCTCAGCTTTAAGCAGGACCAAAGCCAATCTCGTGCTGGAAGAGTCTGCTGTCTGGTAAGTAAAATGGGTAGAGGGGCTGTGCCAAGCCCACGGCCCCCAAAAATCATACAATCCGTTCCCCTGCGTGGGATTGGTCCCACAACCTGCAAACTAGAAGTACTTCTAGCTCCTTGGTGCGAGTCTGAGATAGAAGCCTTGGGCGTCTGGGATAAGAGGGGCTGGGTTTTGGCAGGGGCTGTTTCTGTAGGACAAGGGGAGCTGTTTTAAACTTGGAGGGCAGATTCAGGCAAGAGATGAGGCATTTTTTACGCTGAGGGTGATGAAACACTGGCACAGGCTGCCCAGAGAGGTTTGTAGATGCCACATCCCTGGAAAGGCTGAAATAGCTCCGGGGGGAGCTGTGACCAATAAGCAGGATCCTCTGAGGTTTGCGAGGGATAAATGTAGCAGTCCCTGTGATGGGATTCACATGGGACCAGGGCTGGGGAGTACCACCCAAATGGCACTGCCCTGGCAAAGCAAAGGGGACAGAATCTGTCCAGGAAGGGTGAATTTGAGTTAAAATTACCTTTCTCTCGAATTGCATAGCCCTATCTTGGTAGCATTTTAACTGCAGAGCTTTCATCACAGTAACACTCCTTTAGAGGGATAAATTCCCACATTTACAATCACGCAGAATACAGTGAAAACTACCCTATAAAATAAGGCACCTGTTAACTGGGTAAAGGCTCCATCTTTTACCCAAATAAAACACGTTTAATTAAACAGCAGCGCCTTCATATACCTGAGCAGCACTACAGAAAGGGCCCTGTTCAAGTGGGTTTGTGTTTATTAGACACACACATGTAATTAAAATGTTCATAACTGCTGGATGAACCGTCACCCATCGATGCCTACAGCCCAGTGACTTCTCCTCATGAATGAAAGCAGTCAGATTTTAATTAGGATGTAATTTAATATCTTCGTCTTCTCCAGCTTGCCAGCAGGAGTGGCTATCTCTGGCCAGGGATAATCCTGCCCTGGGCAGCCCCAGCCTTTCCTTGGTGGTCCTTGGTTTGGTCTGAGTGCCTTCACGAGTCCCAAAACAGCAGCGACATGTGGTGACCGATGCCGCAGGATGGCTCAGAACACCTCCACCCATGCTTGGAAGAATTTTGCCTTTCACTGGCACTGAGGGGGGTTTGCACAGAGGTTTTTTTCATACAATCACGGAATCCCAGATACTTCTGAGCCGGGAGGGACCTGTAAGGCCCATTGAGTCCCACTCCTGGCTCTACACAGGCACAACCAGCTCAGCATGTGGCACTGAATGCATTGTCCAGACGCTTCTTGCCCTCAGTCCAGCTCGGGGCTGTGACCTCTTCCCTGGGGAGCCTGTGCCAGCACCTGACTCCCCTCTCAGTACAGAACCTCTTCCTGACGCCCAGACTAAACCTCCCCTGTCACAGCTTCACACTGTTCTTTTGGGTTCTGTCCCCGGTCCCCGAAGAGAGGAGATCAGTGCTGCGCCTTTACTCCCCCTCATCAGAAAGCCACAGCCCACCATGAGGTCTCCCCTCAGCCTCCTCCTCTCCAGGCTGAACAACCACAGGGACTTCAGCCTCTCCTTGTAAGTCTTCCCCTCCACACCCTTTCTGGTCCTCGGTGCCTTCCTCTGGACACTCTCCCATAGTTTTGTGTCCCCCTTGTGCTGTGGCACCCAAAACAGCCCCCAGGACCCGAGGTGAGGCTGCCCCAGTGCAGTGCAGAGTGGGACAACCCTCACTGGCCCAGCTGGCTGTGCCAGGTGTGATGCACCCCAGGAATAACCTATTTAACTGCTTCACCCGGCTAATGGAAGGAGCAACGGTGGGAGGTGAAGCAAATAACGCTGCACCACCAAGCAGCCCTCCTGTGCGTATCTCAGGCAGAATTGGGTTTACTATCTATTTCCTACAGCCTTTTCCATTATCAACTTAACTCTGCTTGCAGGTACCGTGACTCCAAGACAACGAAACACCCATCCTAGTCACCCCAGCAGCTGTGGGCTCAGGGTGGACATAGTTGCTGTGAGCTGCAGCTCAGTACCAGCTGAGCCCTTGGAGGGATTCAATTGAGAATGCCTAATCTGGGAACTTCATCGACAGTGAGATCTGAGATCTGAGATACTGCTGAACTGCTCAATATCAGATCACCTCAGGCATGGCTAGTAATTTGGTGCCCATGGGATTAGGTGTGGATTTTCTGATGATGATGCATTGGGATGGAGGTAAATTCTACTGTTGCCCTGACGAAGCCATTGGGCACTTCAGGACATCTTTGACTTACCTCGAATCGGGTGGTAAACATGTGATGGAAGGAAGATTTTGCCTCAACAGGTAACTAAACTGCTGGATTATCTCCATGTAAACGTGCAAACTGTGTTGAAGCCTGTCAATACCATTTGAGTCATCTCTCATGAAGGGCAACGTGAAACTGCCTGGGGGTGTTGGTTGGCAAACAACCTGGGGGTGTTGGGTGACTGCCAATTGAATATGAGTCAGCAATGTGCCTGGGTGGCCAGGAAGGCCAATGGTATCCTGGCTTGTATCAAAAACAGTGTGGCCAATAGGTCTGCGGAGGTGATTGTGCCCCTGTGCTGGGCATTGGTGAGGCCGCACCTCGAGTGCTGTGTCCAGTTCTGGGCTCCTCACTCCAAGAAGGACATTGAGGTCCTGGAGTGTGTTCACCACCTACACTTACCTGAGGGTGCAGAGAGGTGGGTGATAGTTTCTTCAGCCAGGGAACAGGAGATGGGACAAGGGGAAATGGCCTCAAGCTGTGTCAGGGCAAGGTCAGCTCAGATGGGAGGGAAAAGTTCTTCACTGAAAGAGTTGTGGGGATGTGGCACAGGCTGCCTGGGGAGGGAGTTGAGTCACCGACCCTGTGTGTGTTTAACAGATGGGGAGATGAGGTACTCAGGGATATCATTTAGCATAGGACACGAACAGTTGGACTCAATGATCTTAAAGGTCTTTTCCAAACTGGTGATTCTGTGGTTCTGGGACTCTGCAAAGCAGCAGTGCTCCATAGTTCCACTGTGTCGTACTGGCACCTTGCTTAAATTTCCAAAAGAACAAAGCCTGGCTGGGCCGCAGCAGCATTTCTTCTCTCCACTGAGCCTTCCCTGAGCTTTCCCCTGAGTTTGTAACTCACATCCCGAGGACTTGAAACTTTTTTGTTCCCCTCCCAAGTGCGTGCCCACGGGCTGGTGTGTGTCTCACTAACGAAATCACCCCTGCTGTGCCACCAGCCCCAGCATAGCCCAGCCACCAGTGCAGGGCACGTGTGCCGCCCACCCCCCTTGGGTTCATTAGCTGAAACGAGTTAGCACAAGGTGGGACTATTCTCATAAAATTACCTCTTGCAGAAGCATCTGCAGTCTGGAGGCCTCCAGCGGGTGTCAGGCAATGAGTTCAGACTGCGGCATATTTGTCTCTCTCCATGGAGGAAGTGGATACAGAAAAACCTGGGAATCGCTTTCTCTCACGTATTTTAAGTGCTTTTCTTAAATATATTTCCATCCCAGAAGTGACAGTGTTTGTGAGACTGGCAGACAAGGCCCGTGGCAGTGCTGTGAGAGCGTCTGTGGGCCCCGCAGCACTGCCTGGCCTATGGCACGCGACGCAGACACTGCCGATGCCTGGACGGATGCAGCGTGAGGGTCCAGTCCCAGCTGAGGGGCAGGCAGCAAGGGCCACAGGCAGCGCTACGCCTGCTGGAGCAGGAACTGGGATTGGGATTCAAGCTTTACAGATCCATTCTGTGCTGCAGGTGTTACACTTTGAGGCTGTACCCAGCAGAGTGATCACTTCTCATAAGGATTTGGGATGCCTGCACCCACTGATAACATGCTAGGGAGTGGGGCGGATCTGGTGTCAGGACGGTTTACTGCTTGACAGTATCATATAGTTGCTGTAAATGAAAGGACAACAAACCCCACATGCTAAATTCATTAATGCTCCTGTGTACTGGAGTGATGAAATCCAATAGGAAAGTATGTGAGAGAAGGAATGACCTCGTCTCTGGAGCCAGGTGGGATCGCAGGCAGAGAATAAAGCCCAAAGCTATGCACTGGCCCAGAGGTTAAAAGAAAATCCCAAATAACTGCTGATCAACCAAGCAGCATCCATCCTGGGATTAAAATGCAGGGATCAGAAGCAGGAACAGTAATTGCCACTCATTGTATCCTCATAATACCAGTTCTGGCAGGAAGGAGGGATATTCACAGCATCTTGCTGGCATGTTTGACCACGGGCCAGGTCTCGTGAAGCCTGGTCTGCAGGGAAAGGACTCAACTGTGGCCTGATGATATGTCTCTCTCATTTTTGGCCCAGGACTGAGCTTGCCTGGGATGCTCCTTTCCAACTGGATGCTGCCAACCTGAATCTGGGTAATTGTTCTGGTTCTGGCCAAGCCAGAGTTACCCTTCCCAAGGAGTCAGCCCAGGTGAGCTGAGTTAGCCCAGGCTGTTTCCACACCACCTGACATCACTCCCTCATAAAAGGGGCTGGTTGGGTAGGGGCACTCCTTGGTGCCTCCCAGGCTGTCTGAGTGTGGCTGGGGTGTTGGGTTGGTCCTTGTGTAGCACTCTGAGTTACTGTCGGGTCAATAGGGTACCCTGTGTTATCACTGGGTGTGAGTGGCATTTGCTGTGGGCTGTTATTCCCTTTTCACATAAACTGTCCTCATCCCAACTCTTGGAGGCTCTGTCTATTTATCCTCTGGGAATGAGTGAGCAGCATGTGGTGCTCAGCCCCTGCTTGGGGCTGAGCTACCACAGTGACAGACCTGCCTGGGGACTGAAGACTGTTGGGGTGAGGAGATCTGGAGAACCCTGAGCTTGTAGCTGTTACCACCAATAATACTCAACCCTGAGCTTGGTAAAGACCTCAAAGACAGCATGAAGACCAAATTTGCTCTAAAATTTGAGGTAAGTGCCACCTCCCTAGCCCAGCAAGCCATGCAAAACTAAGCCAGGTATCCATGTTGGGATTGTCCTTCTCCCTGACCACAGCTGAGCTGTGATTTCTGCTGCTCTTGCTGCTGCTGTCCTGGCATAGCTGATCATGTTCTGCTGGCCAGGTTACATCCCATCCCAGTGGTTTTTAGCATCCCATCAAATTCCAGGGTGGAACAGGTGATGCATGGTTTATGTTGATAAATGCATAAGCTTCCCTGCCCCCAACTGCTGGGTTTTGTGGTTTGCACCTACAGTAGCTTCCACTTTGTGAATACACCTTGTGTTGCAGCAAAAGTGCTGGTTCAATAAAGCACTTAAACACACACTTTATCTTAAGCATGCTGGAGATTATGCCCCTCTTTAGCAAAGCATTTAAGTATGTGCTTAATTTAAGGATTTAATTAAGGATTTTAATTGTAGACTTCAGTGTGTGCTTACCTGCTTGGCTGAGTATGGGCGAGATTACTACATGCTGAAGACTTCTACATAAAGTAAATGACTAATTCTGTCTGAGCAAAGATGCCACATTATTCTCATACAACAGTTAAAATATAAGTAGGGTGAAGGCAAGAGGCAGTTACCTCAATTCCTCTGGCTGAAAGTAGCATCTGTCACCAAACCCGAGCTGATTAAAATCTAATATTATTAGTTAGAACCTCTAAAGTGGCACTAAAGATGAGTAGAAAGGGGCACCTTAAAAATGAGTCTCCAGCTTATAAGCTTTAATTATGAGAGGAAGGATGCAGATATCCTCTCTTTGGCATGATGATACCGAGCTGTGTGATGAAGTTGACACGCTGGAGTGAAGGGATGCCATTCAGAGGGACTTTGACAGGTTGGAGAGGTGGGACTGCGTGAACTGCATGGAGCTCACAAGGGTGAGGTCCTGCACATGGGTCAGTGCAATCCCAAGCACAGCTACAGATTTGGCAAAGAATGGATGGAGAGCAGCCCTGAGGAGAAGGACTTGGGGGTGCTGGTCAATGACAAGCTCAGCATGAGCAGCAGTGTGGGCTGGCAGCTCAGAAGGCCAACTGTGTCCTGGGCTGCATCAAGAACAGCATGGCAGCAGGTCGAGGGAGAGGATGCTGTCCCTCTGCTCTCCTGAGACCCTACCTGGACTGCTGCATCCACCTCTGGGGTCCCCAGGACAGGAAAGACATGGAGTTGTTGGAGCAATTCCAGGAGAGGCCAGGAAGGTGACTGGGGGCTGGAACCCATCACCTACAAGGACAGGCTGCAAGAGTTGGGCTTGTCCAGCCTGGAGAAGGCTCTGGGCAAACCTGCAAATACTTCAAGGGGCCCTACAGGAATGTGGGAAAGGGGCTCTTCACCAGGGAGTGCAGGGACAGGACACAGAGTGTCTCTGCCCGTGGCAGGGGGGTTGGAACTAGATGGGCTTTGAAGTCCCTTTCAGCCCAAAGAATTCTGTGATTCTCTCTCATTGGAGACGGGGACCTTGAAATATAAGTGGCCACCAAACAACAGGCTGTGAGGCTGCTTATTTAGTCATTAGGGGCCTAGAGCTGACTTCTTAAAAGAAGCAAGCATCTGTTGGTGCATTGCCAGCTTGTCTTTTAGACCATTTCCATAACTTTTGAACTCTGTGATGAATTTTATGTAATAGGAGAATGAGAAAGAAAGAAAAAAACATTATTCCAAAGACCCAAGTTTAATGCAAATGAGTGACTGGTTTTCTGTTTCTCCAGTAGCATCTGCTGCCACAGGAGAGCTTTCTCCATCCTGCTACTGGAACAGAGGGACTGCTGATGCTTGAAGATGGATGGTACCCACCTTGCCATGGGACTCAAACTTTCCTCCACCCTTTCCTACATGGCTGATGTCTTATGCCAACGCTCGCAAGCCAACACACAGTAAGACAACAAGTGGGTTTGTATTATTTGCCAGGCTATTGCTGCATTGTTGCTGTGTTGGTTTTGCAGTTACTCATTAGGATTATATTGCATGCCTGGAAAGTGGGTATGATTGAAGTGATGCTGTTCAGAAGTGCAGGAGTTGCTGTGTGTTACTGAAGGCAGCAAAACACCCTTGGTGGGTCTTCCCTTTCTTGTCTGCTTAGGGTTTTTTTGTCATTTTACTCTTGCTAGTTAAAGTTCCATCATCAGCAATGTGAGGAAAGAGGTGGCAGCTGTTGACAATTACTAGGAAGAGATAAACACATGCAAAGGCGAGAGGGGAGCTCAGACTCAGGAGGGTTGGAGGAAATGAAGAAAAAGGAACAAGCCTAAATCTTGGCAATGCAAGAAAGGGTGCTTATCAGTGTTTGCTGGCACTCCTCCCCAGGTCTCCTGAAACACTAAGACTTGCTATGTCTGTATGGTGCCAGGTGCTGGGTGTAAAGAAGTAATCGTGATGGTCAGATTCTTCCTCCCCCTTTTTGGTTTCATTATCTTCCAGGATGCAAAACTTCCTTTTTTCCCCACTTCACTGAATTCCCTTCCTCCTCAATTCTCATCACTTTCTCACCACCTAGGAAGGTATTTCTCAAGCTCTCCCCTCATTCTGCTGGGACTCCTGTGTCTGCAAAGCATTGTTCAGATTTCATAGGATCATAGAATATCCTGAGTTGTAAGGGACCCATATGGATCATCAGGTCCAACTCCTTTTCTTTCAAGAGAAAACGAACACCACAGGTGTTGGGTCTGACTGAGGTGACTTTGCTCCTAGTGCTGTGTATCAGTAGGAGCAAGGTGTTGGTAATGCACCCGTGTTGGGCTACTGCTGTGGTGGGCAAGGTCTTGGGAGGGGACACAGCTGGCCCAAGGGATATTCTGTACCAAATGGCATTTGCTCAGCAACAAAGCCAAGAGAAAGAAGGGTGGTGGCTTTCGTTATTTTGATGTATGTCTTCCCAAGCAACTGCTGCACGTACTGAAGCCCTGCTTTCCAGGACGTGGCCGCGCTTCACTGGTGATGGAAAGTAGAAAACAAATCTTTTGTTTTCCTTTGCTTTGGTGCATGGCCTTTGCTTGCATTTCATCAAACCACCTTTACCGTGGACCACGAGTGTTTTTCCATCTTATTTTCTCCTCCCCCATCCTGCTAAGGAGGGGGGGTGATTGAGGGGCTTGGTGGGCACCTGGCATCCAGCCCGAGTCAACCCACCACAGTCTTTTTTGGTGCCCAACACGGGGCACAAGGAAGCAGCAAGTCACAGCTTGTTGGCTGCACTGCTTCTCTCTTTATTTTCTCAAGCTTGGGAAGATGCTCTTGTCCCAAAAGCAGGGTCATTACCTGGTGTGCAATACACCAGCATGCAGAGAGCAGTGTGATTGGATTTATCCCCTGCCTGTGCAGAGTTGGGTGCTAGGTGGTAATTCCAAAAGCCAGCATGCCACACAGACTTTACAACCTATTGAACCTATTACAGAACTAGAAAAACCCACCTAAATTTACACTAGCTGGATAGTAATTACTGCATCATCTACTGTTGGTCCAGTATATTCAAATTAGCATGCTCCTTGAAGGTGTGTGTGTGGGTCACTTGCATAGTCCTTTACTTGGGTGCATGGTCACAATCTTGCCCTCCTTACTGCAGTGTTTTGTTGCCTTCATTCCTCCCTGGCAATGCCCCAGCTCTGGCGCCAGCTGGGGCAGGACAGTTGCTCTTTATCGGCCTTTCAGCTCTTCCCCAAGGACACTTTTTAGCAAAGCACACTTGTTATCAGTCCTTCAGCCCTTCTTCAAAAGCACAGTTGGTAGCAAAACAAGGTGGTTTGCTGGCCCCTAACTAAAACAGTGTCTGAGCAATAACCCAAACATGTTTCTGTCCCTGAAAAGTGGAAAATTCTACTTCAGATATCGCTCGCACTGTACCCTGGCACTGAGGGCCTGCTTTGCTGGGGGAGCTGGTTTGTGCAGAGGATGAAGAGCCTGGATCCCTCATGGTGTGGCACTGGCTCTTCTCTCTATCTGAAAACATGGATCCCTCTGCTGATTTACCCCCAGATTTGGAAACTGCCTTGAGCCAACTGTTTCCCTTCCTCAATTTTGATACCCACCTCCAGCTGCCTATTGCTACCTCAAGGTTTTCATCACATCCCACCTTTGCCTTGCTCCTTGCCCTATGATCTCACATTTTCTACTTGCCCATCGTGTCAGCATTGGTGAATCTTTGTTCCTCAGGATGCTGCTCCCAGCTGTGGGAGGACTGGGACATTGGTCCCATCCACCCCTGCCCGCCATCTGCACATCCTGGGGCTCCCCACATTAGCTCCCATCTCTGCTTATCCTCTTGTCCTGTCCCAGTGTGCTTTCAGCCTTCCCTCACATCTTCTAGTTGGGCTCCTGGCTGTTCGGGGTGACTGATCTGAGCCACACGAAACGATGTTTTTTCTGGTTTATCTGTTCTCCTTTATCTTGTTTCACTCCTATTAGAGAGGTGTCCCACCTGGTGCTGTATGATAGTGTCCATGATGCTGTAATGCTTCTTTCCTAAGTGTCTCTAACGCATCTACCTCTGTGTTTGAAGACATGGAGGAGTTTTTGTGCCATGTGGAATCTTCATATTGTGACAGTGGTGTCCTTTTGCTGGTAGCAGGTACAAACCAAGGAATGAAGATGTACGTCACCCATAGCTGCTGTGTGTGCACCAAGGAAAAAAAGGCTCTGGCTGTGCAAAGGTACCCGAGACAAACCACACAGCCTGGCACACTGTGTTCTGTCTCACAGAAACTATTGGCCAACTGATCTTGCTGGAATGGGATGGCAGGGCTTCATGCTCAGCCCATAATTAGCTGCAGTGTCTGTAATCATCATAGAATCATAGAATGGCATGGGTTGGAAGGGACCCCGAGGATCATAGAGCTCCAACCCCCCTGCCACAGGCAGGGCCACCAACCTCAGGCCTGGATCTACACAAGGTTGCCCAGTGCCCCATCCAACTTGGCCTTGAACACCTGCAGGGACGGGACATCCACCACCTCTCTGGGCAGCCTGTTCCAGCACCTCACCACTCTTTCTGTAAAAAACTTCCCCCTAATATCTAATCTAAACCTTCCTTTAGTTTTAATCCATTCCCTCTTGTCCTGTCATTGTCTGCCCTTTTAAAAAGTTGAATCCCCTCCTGTTTTTCTGCTCCCTTCAGGTACTGGAAGGCTGCAATGAGGTCCCCTTGCAGCCTTCTCTTCTCCAGGCTGAACAAGCCCAGCTCCCCCAGCCTCTCTTCATAGGGGAGGTGCTCCAGCCCTCTAATCATCTTTGTGGCCCCTAATTACCTGCAGCAACACTGATCACCGTGCTGAAGTCGTCTTTTCTTTTTGCACATTGCAAGCCCTGAACTGATTTTTCTTCTAAGGTTTATGTACTGAGCCATCTTAAAATGCAGAGTTGGACTCTATGGTCCTTATGGATCCCTCCCAACTCAGTATCTTCTGTGATTCTATGATTGTCATTGGAGAGTGGCCACCCAGCAGATATACCTAGAGGGCACCTATTCAGGAGTCCTTCCTGCAATGACCCATCTGAGGGAGATGGCAGGCAGCCAAAATGACTTCCCAGGCTTTTACTAAGCCCTGTCCTAAGGGGACAGAAGGACTCAAACACAAATGAGTTTCTGTGGAATTTTTCATCTTGCATATCTTTGTCCAAGAGTCCAAGAGATATTTCTACCTCTTCTTGTCTATACTTGCACCTTTTTTTCTCTTTACAATCAGAATTCACTTGGAGATCTTCTAGACTGCGTGACTATGCAAGAATAAGCTTCCAGCTTATAGAGGGTGGCTATAAAGGCAGTTTCAGACAGCAAATCCACTTGAAAAGAGAAAAGTATGTAAGGGCTGCATTCTCCGGAGTGCAAGACATCAGAGGTGGTGCAGCAGAAGGGTCTCAGAAATGGTGGCTGTAAGCTGAGAAATGAGTATGTGGGTATCAAGGAAAACTGGAAATGCAGAGCCACGCTGAGTGCTCAACCCTGTCTGCAAACACAGCCTGAGTTACTGCAGCAGCAAGTGGCCATTGTTTGTGCGCATTGGTTTTGCCTATCAAAGTGTCACCGCTTCAGAAGGTCACTCAGCACCACCAAACGTACCTTCAGATGATGATCTAGAGCAAATAACCTGGGTAATGCTTGACAAACCAACCTGTCTCTCAGATGCCATGTGGTTCTTATTTTTTGCACATTGCATGTGTTCCATCTTCCACTGAGAGGCATGGAAAGAGAAACATATGGTACTTCAACAGTGGAAATGGAAAAGATGTCTTCAGGTGTGGAACCATAGCTGCAATGACCAGGATCCTCCCTGGATCCTCCTCCTGCCTTGCATTGTGCAATGCAGCATGATCATGGAAATCTTTATTGGGAGCACGGGCTGTGATTGACGTGCTCCTGTTTCCCTGCACTGCCAGTACGGACAGAAAGAAGCCTCTTCCAGTTCTGAGTGGTATAAGGTACATGACCTAAGGAAGAGTCAGTCTAATTTTACCCTGTAGTGAGCACTGGTGCACCTGTATAACGAGCAGCACGTTAGCACATCCTCTGCTTGTCTATCTCAATATAATATGCTTAGTCTTCATAGCCTTCAGTGCATCGCCTTAGTCATTCTTTCATCTAATGGATTTGGAGCAACGTGCTAGCAAGATCCAGTCCCATTTATCCTTCTACGGACAACAATAGCAGGAATAAACCCTAAACTGAAAGAAGGAATAAGAAAAATAAAGCAGCAGCTCTATTTGTGCTCTGCTGAGATGCATTTCTTGGCAGCCCCAGAGATTCAACAGTCTGGTATTTATCATGACGAACTGCAGAAATGTCTGATGATTACACGAAGGAAAATAAAGAGGCTGAGTGTAAACTGCGGGCTGAGAGATAAGGGCACATTCTTATGGCAGGCAGCTGCTAAAGTGGTGAGATGTCAAGGCAGCCTCTTGCTGCAGCCGAGAAGGGTGCACAGGACAGGGCAGTGAGGGGGGCAGAGCTGAAACTGGTGATTAACAGGGCAGTTTAATACCAAGGAGGAGAATTTGGCAGCCTGCTTAATCACATTGAACGGCATAGGGATTATTTTTAAGGAATTTATCCCTCCTTAGTCTCCCATCGGATAATACTGCAAAATGCCAGCGTTGGCCGTGGAGACTCTTTAAGGTATTTCTGTTTGAAGAGAGCCCCTGGCATGGTGCTCAGTGAGAGGAGTCCAGGAGCAGTGCCTGGAGCTGTGGCAGAGATTTAGCAGCAACCCCAGTCCCTCAAGAACAGTCTGCCCATGGCTGCAAGGGGTCCAGCCCTTGAGGCCCACACTGGATTTGGCCCTGGCTCTGTCTGAATGTGGGTGCTTGGCAAGACCCCTCTGCAATGCACCCTGATGCAATGGGGATGATTGCAGTTTTACAGACCCTTGCTATGAACAGGCTTAACACCCCCCACGGGTTTTATGGGGTAGAGTGGAGGAGTTCCTCCCTGGATCCCATGCCTGTCTTTCCATGGAAATTCGGCTTCCCAGCATCCCACAGCCAGCTTGTTTCTGTAATCCCTCTCGCAGCTCAGAAACACAGGGATGTGCTCCCTGCCCGGTTCTCACGCCTCCGGTCCTCCTGAGGCAGAGAACCTGAATGGGGATAGCAATCTCCTGGTACAGAGGAGAGAAAACCAAATATGAGTAATGAGGTGTGGTGGTTTTGACAGAGACACTGAAAACTGCCGTATCTCTGGTTGTGCTTTGGTGGATGCCCTTGGACAGGCAGTTCTGTCACTTCGTGCTCAGCTTCTCGTTGCTCTAACAAGGGACAAGGAGCTTCACTGATCTTTCCAAAGCATTCAGTAAGCGCTGCATATTTCTTTCATGTTCTGGATGTCCCTGCTATAGAACACATACATCAAACCCTGCCCGTAACGCAGTAATTAAACAGTGCTGCCAAAGGGATGACATAGGATGTGGCACTGATTGCAGCTCACCCAGAAATGCCTTCCCAAGTCCCAGGCCCTTTGACGTGATTCTCCCCCCCCCTCTTCTCTGAATTTCTTCCTGCATTAATTTCAGCCAGTCCTGGGATTATTTGAAAAAGGGCCCTGGGGGACTTGTTCAAAGGCACTGCCACCATGGACGACTTTGCTTTCTGAACTGAAGCATTTCACTCCTATCTGTCTGGACATATGAGCTGCTCAGCACTGCTTCATTAGGCAAGTTATTTTTAAATTCCCAGAAAGAGCAAAACATTGAGAGAGGAATTAGCATTTGCTGTTGAAACAGCTGCAAAAAAGAATAGGCAGAGACCCACCCCGGGTCCCCCCCCTGCCAGCCCTGTGATTAACCAGACGGCAGTACCCAAAGTCACTGACACACGCTGCGCCTGAGATGTTAGAAATCCCGTCCAAAGATAAGGATTGGTGAGTGACCCTCAAAGCTACGGTTTGGATGTAAATAAGAGGGATACTGTAACAGTGAATGAGAAACTATCTTTGAAAGATCTCTTTTCCCTGCCACCCCTGACCTGTGTTTCCTAATTTCTCTTTCCCCCATTCTTCTCTTAAGGACTTTGACACCTAAAAAAACCCCTCCATCCTGGTTTCTCAACACAAATACATGAAGAGATAAAGCCTGCCCAGGGGCCTGGCTTCCCTTAAACAATAACTAAAACCCAGCAGGCACCAATACTTTCAAAATGCCAAGGGATGGCAATAAAGCTGACGTTATTCAGTAGCACGCTCTCGCCTGGTAACATGTTTAAGTTTCCAGCAGCTAATGCTGTTCTTACAGCACAGTGTTAAAGCAAAAGGCATGGCAATAAAGCTGTAGAGGCACATTTTGGTAGCTGTCTTTTTGCAAATGCTGACTGCCTTGCGGCTTGTGCTGCTCAGAGCAGCTATGGCTCACACTGATAATGTTTTGCGAGGAAAATAACCAGTGTTGGAGAACTGTAGACCATTTCGGATATGGCCTAAACCTGGAAACGGAGGAGAGATGACTCAAAACAGCCTTTTCACCAAACTGAGAGCACACACGTATTGCAGCTAGGGGCTGCCGGTGCACGCCTGCTTTGCCTCTCTCTTCCCTTCACCCTGCCTGCAGTCATAATGGATTTATTCAGAAGACATCTAACAGGAGCTGCTCTAATAACCTGCTCCCAATTCCAGCCTAATGAAGGCTGCTGGATTCCTCTGAATTAATTCTTGTTCAAACTGGAGTGTTCTTTTGGAAAGAAAAAACCCTTTAAATAAATCTTATTCAATATTTCCAATGATTCCTCAGTGACGGGCACTCTGCCAGAGTCAGCGAATGGTGGGTGGACTGCTTCAGTGGACTGCTGCTAAGAATAGACACTATCCCGTTCTGATGTCCAGCTACCACTTGGTCAGATAAAGAATGCTTTAGTGATAAACCTGCCCTGTGCCTTCTTACAGACTGCTGTTAAAATGCCCCTCAACCTTTCATTTCCTCATGACCTGTGCTCCTTCCTTTCCTCAGGAAGGTGTGTTTTCCAGCCCTGGGAGAAGTCTTCCTGCAGCCCACAACAGAGGTGATAAAACCTCCCTTGTCTTCCTTGGTGTCTCCCTTTTTGGTTCCATCAGCTATTCTCAGCAGAGCATCTCATTTGGAGCTGATGTTCAGCTGATTATTCCTCTTCTGAATCACTGTTCCCTCTGACTTTGTCACCCACCCCACAGTCCAGCTGCAGCTCTATTCTTAGGCTGACAACTTTACATCTGGCAGCTCTGAAAAACATGTTGTTTACTTAAACTCAGCTCATTAAGCAATCCAGATTAGCTTGAGTTTCAGCGTCCTGCCCCTAACTTCTGTGCACCTGCAGACCACCAGTAATGACTTGATGTTTTCTTGTAGGTCACCGATCACACATTAAGTGGTGAGGGGTCAAGAACTGATAGGAAGGGAGCTGTGCTGCGGTCAGTGATGCTACCGCTTGCAATTACACTTGGAGACCTATCAGTTAGTTTTCAGTCCAATTAGCATTTGTCATGTTGATTTACATTATTCCACAAAATACAGTTAAAGACGAGATCAAATCTCTTAACTGAAGGTTTATTCCACCAGCACTACTGCTTTAGAGCATCACATCAAGGAAAGTACCTGGTCAACCTGACAAAACCTACTTTTCATATTACAGTTCCTTCTTGAAATCATTTATCAGCCAGGCCTCTTACCTACATGATGTCATTTAGCATGGCATTGCTGTCAGCATGACAGAGACACACCCCAGTAAAGGCCATACCTTCCACAGATGGCCTCAGCCGTTATCTGAGTCTTTCACAGGGCCATGCTGCATTGCTGTGGTGTCCCCACCACCTCCTCTGCAGGCAGGCTTGTGCTCGATCCTGACCACTCTGACAGGACACAAGGAGTTAGATTTGAGAAGGGAAACTGTGGAGTCAGCATCATGAGAAGTGGTAGGCGCTTTCTGGTTGTTGAATGAGCAGAAACCTGTAAGCAAATCCCTTTCAAAAACGTGACACAGCTTCTCTACAGCCAAGTGTTACCCAAACCCGCCCGCTGTGACTCGCCCTTAGCTGTCCCTGACCACAGAGTGCCAAGGAATCGGATGCACTCCCTGTTCAGGAGACAAAGGGCTGCAGCAGATTTCACCTGGCTTCTCCAGCAGCAGAGAGGGGCCAGGCCAGCTGCCCGGCCTCGTCTGCCACTCACATCTCCCACTCAGGGCCAGGCTCCCAACAAACCCTGCCCGGCCCTGGCGAACTCACTGTTGCTTTGCTGCTGAAACCGGTGCCTGTGGGATGTAAAAACCAGCAGCTCTGCGGCTTCTGCCGCTCTCCTGTGCTCTGCACCACGGTGTCTCTGGGCAGAGCTCAGAGACCTTCTCCAACCCCCCTACATTTGTTGTGATGTTTCCAGCTCTCGCCTCTGAGAGCTCAGTGCTGGGGAGTGGGAACACTTGTACCCAGGAGCCAAGTGTGACAAGGAGATGCTTTTGCTGTCTCAACAAAGCAAAAAGGAAACAGCTTCAAGTGGGTTTAACACTTAGAACCGAGAAAAAAATAAATCTCCTTTTGGGAACTCTTGCCCAGGCCAGTGCTGGGCCTATTGAACTGCAGCATCTCGCAGCTGTGCCACTTCTTCGCGTCTAACAGTTTGTTGTTGGTTGTTTTGCTGCTGTCTGGAGGAGAGGCGATGGAGCAAGGCTTACGAGACTGCTGCCGATCGATCCGCATAGGAAAGATCCTGATACAGAGCGACGAGGAGACTCAGAGAGCCAAAGTGTACTATGCCAAGTTCCCCCCAGACATTTACAGGAGGAAAGTTCTTCTCATGTATCTGGCCATAACTAATTACAAGGGAAGTTACTAAGTTACTGGGAAACCTTTAAAGCCACCTCTAAATCTGAGTTGGATAGCCATGTTATCACAGACGCATCCGTCTTAGTAACAATTAGAGGACAAAACCTGCCTGTGTGTGATCCCAGCGAGTGCTGCGGGCAGGGACACTGCCTGCAGATCCCTTTGGCAGCTCTGCTGCTGCCGCCGCTGGGCAGAGCAAGGCCACAGAAAGATAATGTGGCTGCAAACAACCAAATCCCACCAAGGACATGAGCAGCTGCTCAGAAAACTCCTGCAAGCCCACACGGCCTCAGGCACAGCTCTGATCCCCCGGCTTAAAGATCCACTTCAGCAAAGAGAGTGAAGCAGAAAGAACCCAACCCAACTCCCCATTCTCACAGACAAGGGCTGTGGAGTTTCGGAAGGCAAAAGCAGCACCTCTGCAGGTGCTAAATTCCTACACATCTCCTGGGGCCTTTAGCTGCCATCAGCCACCCAGCATCCCTCTCTGAACACACTTTGCCAGAAAGGAGGGGATTAATTCTCCTGCCACCTTTCGCCACACACAGCTTTAGGCCCGCCATGAGATTTACAGCAGAAAGGCAGGTTCAGATTGATAGGACTGAGGGGCTGGAGCAACAGAGTGGTACAGGGTCTGGTGAACAGGTCTGATGGGGAGCAGCTGAGGGAACTGGGAAGAGTGGGTCTGGAGAAGAGGAGGCTGAGGGGAGACCTGAGCACTGCAGCTCCCTGGAAGGAGGGTGCAGCTTGGGAGTCCTTCTCTTCTCCCAAGTAACAAGTGACAGGACGGGAGGCAACAGACTCAAGTTACGCCCAGGCAGGTTTAGGTTGGAGATGAGGAACAATTTATTTCCCCAAAGGGCTGCCAAGTACTGGACCAGGCTGCCCAGGGCAGTGGTGGAGTCCCCATCCTTGGGGGGATTTAGAGGACGTCTGGAGCTTGGGGACCAGGGTTAGTAAGGGGCTTGGCAGCGCTGGGCTAACAGTGATCTTAGTCTTTTCCAGCATAAATGATTTGTCATTCTCCTGCCATTCTCCTGCTTCCCAAACAGACTGGGAATCTGAAAGACTAGATGTGAAGAGACAGTACCCAAGTTTCTAAGTTCTCCTGAGCACAGCACTGCCGTACAAACAAGACCTAGATCAGGATTCAGTGAAGTGCTGAAGACTAATAAGAATACCTCTTTGAGGTGCAAAATTCTTCTCCAGATTTTAAAAATTCTACCTGACTTAAAAATAATCAGCTGGAATAAACTCCCGAGATACTGTTTGAACAGAAAATACTTCGTTGTGTAAGACATAACCATTGGCTTCTCACCCCTCCAGAAAAGAAGGGACCCTCCATCCACCTGCCTACCGAAGGAGAGGGCCTGCTGCCAGCACCAAATTGTTAACCCCTCTCAAGTCTGTTCCAGACTGGTAAAATGGTGTAAATTGCCTCCATCTGCCTGCCTACTGCCTTGCTCTGCTCATACTTTCAGGATATACAGATCTGAGTTTGTCACATCATCAGGGGGTTTTTTTTGGGTTGTTTTTTTTTTCTTCAGGTTTAGAAGCTCCCAAGAGATTCAGATTTTTCTCACCTCACTGCATTCGGATTATTACTTATCTATTTTGTGAATAAATTATTTTAATATCTTTTTAGGAAAAAAATCCCCCACCAAACCCCACAACATTTTTCTCATCTATTGCTGCATACCAAATAACCAGTTTTTAAGACCCTGGGGGGTTTAAAGTAAATTTATTTACCCTCATTGAAGGAAACAACATTAAACTTACCATGGAAAAGCGTTGCAATTCTCCTTCACTATCTATACATTTGCAAATTGAAAACACTCAAGCATAAATTACACCATGCTTTTGCTGTAGATTTGGGATTTTTTTCCCTCCTGTACCAGAAAGTTCTTTATGCAAATATATTTTCCCTTATGAGCTTTTTGAAATACAGTGCTACGCCACTACTAATATTTTCAAAGCTGTTAAGGAGGTTATGTGGGCATAGGCCATCAATTCTTATTCATGTCCACAGGATACCGAAACTCACTAGGTGGTGTTAAAAAAAATCAGAGCTTATTCTGTACCCCATGGACCCTGTGAGGGCATCTGCAGACCAAACCCGCTGAATTTCACCAGGGGAAGTTCTTCTCCCTTAGCTGTTTGCCTTGGATCTCAGCTACAAGTTTTTAGCACTGCCATCTCTGCAATGCACTGTGTGTTAACCACCCAGCAAACAGGCAAATATCCACCGGAAGAGTCTGAACTCACCCCCGAGGGTAAAAGATCACTTTTTATTGTTCTGCTGCTTGCCTTATGACCACCTTCAAGACTTTTGGCAGGATTAATCAATTAGAAGTCCTTTACTGAGGGAGAATGAGAGAGACAAACAAACAAAACTGCTTGTCAGATGTCATAAAATACTGAGAGGCCGTTCCAGGAGCATAAACCATCATCTTATCACTCTGTTCAAATAGTAAAACATGTTCCATCTTCCATTTGCTCAATAATCCCTAACATCTTGCTGCTTAGGTTACTGGGGTATAACAAAGCCACTTTTATCCTGCTCTGACCTTGCCTGTATTCAGAAAAGGTTGAGAGAAAAGACAGGATTCACTTTCATGCATAAACCACTCTTGTTGCAGTCACATCACCTCCCATTTCTTCGGTTCTTTGAGGCTTGCCATTGGAGCACTCTGATGGGCAACCTGCTGATTTACTAATTGGCCATACTCACACTTGGTGGCTGTCTTATCAATCAGCAGCACAAGGCTTTTCATGAAAAAGTGGATCGATTGTGTGCCGATCATCTACTCCTTGGATTATTGATGTTCAACTGTGGAATGAATTGCCTGTTTCAGAGACATCTGCCAAAATGAAAGTGTACACTCACAGGGTCTCCCTCTTCAGGGGACATGCTTTCTCCAGTCACTGGCATCTGTCAGAATCTGTCTTTTGTGACATTAAATTCGCCCTTCCCAATTCTTCTTTTTTGAATTTTACTCACACTGAGCAGTTAAACCAGCCCTGTTAGGTCACGGTTTCACCCTACAGTAAATCCACCTGTAATGCAGGATCTCCACTGCAGTAATGATACAAAGGACAGATCTGATTTAAATTCACTCTCCCAACTCCAATTCGCTTTTAAAAACATACCGTGTGAACCTCCTGCAAGCAAGTTTTATGGTGGATTAGGAATCACCTCTCCATCACTCCACCTATATATGGTTGGAGTCTGTTCTCCTGCAGATGGAATAAACTTCCATGCTTTATGTGCTGGTTATTTCCACACAAACAGTTGGGAATGTACATTGGCTCAGATGAAACTGGGACGGCTTCTGCTCCCCATTACCAATGATTTTGACCTTGCAGCCTTCATTTCAGGGAGCTTCTAATCCCCTTGCTTTCCTGGTCCCATGATGAGGCAAGTAAAACCATTGAGAAACATGCCCTGTATTTCACCCCTCCATTCTCTCTAGCACAAGCTCTGTAGCTGCCTTTGATTTTTTTAGGTCCTAAGAGGGAAATTTAAACTGTGAATATAATAACCTACTTAATTTACATTGAAAGCTGGGCTTGTATTTTTGCACGTATTTAAGTTTCAAAAACCTGTAAAGACAACACACCCCAAAACTTGATGGCAAGCTCAGTATTGTTTTAATAAAATGTCAAAAGGAGAAACAAAGGTGTCTTGTGGGCTGCCTGAAACCATGCAAAACCTCAGAGCTATGTTTTTTTCCTACACATGGGATCTTGCTTGAAAACTGTGATATATATCCCTCTGATTCGTGTTAATATGGAATAATGTTGGGGGTGCATAATGACAGACCCTCGTATGGTCACTGGCCTGGGAGGGACAGTTTGAGATGCTGCATGTACTGAATGAAGTATGTTGAAGCAGCAACAAACTATATAAAGGATGTGCAAATCTTTGCCTAAAGGACCACAATGTAGCATTGTGCATTGTGATACTTCAGGAGAAACAACTTGTCTCTGAAAAGAAGGTCATCAACAAGCGCCTGGAACCTGCAGAACCAGCTGCCCGGCCATTAGCAAGACGAAAGCTACGGGATGTCTTGTGGGGGTTACCTGGCCACACTCCAGTGTGTCAGTTTAAGATGTAGATGGTTATGTCTTGTGGGGGTCGCCTGGCAGCACTCCTGTCTGTCATTTTAAGCCGGTGGGCTGTGTTATCCCTGGAAGGTATATAACCCAGGGACTGGGGCTGTTTGGTGTGTGTTTTGGTGGAGCGGAGACTCCTGGTGCACCCGGTGCTGACTGTGCACCCCAGCACCGTTTGCTTGCAATAAATTGTTCAATTTGGTTAAAATCCTGTTTGGGACCAAGTCATTTATAACAAAAATGAAGGTGACTTACTTAGAAGTCATGTTTTACTTTTCCTTAAAGCCCTTTTCAAGAGAGACCTTTCAGGCTGTACAGAGGGATCTTCCCAAGCTCTTGAGGCAACCCCTTCTGATCTGGAGAGCCTCCACCTCTCCTCACGGGAAGCCAGATGTTCATTAAGGCTAGTAGTGGAAAATATTAGCCTTTATACAGTGCAACGGTTGTTTTTAATACACAATACCAGGTCAGGCGTTGGGAGAAAACCCAGTGGGAGGAAGGAAAGTGCCACTGCCAAGCGAGGAGGGTTAATGCCTGTGCTGACAGACTCTCCGGGCTGTCCTCACTGACTTTTTGTCCCTCAGCCTTTGGCAATGTTGGCCATGGCCAGCCCCAAGCGCCAGCACCTCTGCCCCAGCACTTACAGGCCCGGCTGCTACAGGGAGCCATGCCCCAACGGCACCACAGGTAGGCCCTGCTGAGCCCCGGGGCCTTCCGCACCCCTCTGGGCTGTGGGAAACTGTGGACTAAGGCGTGGCGGGGAAGAACCCCGGCTGCCACGCACGCCGCCTCCATGCCAGCCGGCCCCGGCCCTCGGCCTTTGCCCCTCTCCAAAATGGCGGCGACCCGCGGCCCTGGGGCCACTCTATCCCACGGTCCTCCACGCTCCTCTCCTTGGGCCGCGCTCCACCCCCGCAGCCCGGGGGGGGTGGCGGCGCCTGCGCAGAGGCGCGTGCGCCTTCACTTCCGCTTGTCTGCGGCCGCTTCCGGGCCCCCGTTCCTTGGTAACAATGGAGCAGAAAATGGCCGCCTGAGAGGGGAGGGAGGGCGACACTGCGGCTGTTTGGGGACGGACGGAGCGGGGCGAGCCGGGACCGTGTCCGCTGGAGAGCAGGGAGAGCGACGGACCGAGAGCTGGGGAGGCGGCGGCGGCGGGCGGCGGCGGGCGGTGAGTATCGAGGCCGGAGGCGGACTCTCAAAATGGCCCGGAGAAGGGAGAGGCCCGGGCCCAGGGGAGGCGGCGGCTGCGGCCCCCGCCAGGAGCCCGGGGCTGCGGGGCCCCTCTGCCCCTGCTCTGGGCCTCCACCGTGCCGACTGCGGGGTTCCGGGCAGGGCGGGGCAGCTCCTGGTTCCGCGGGGCTCTGGAGGCCGAAACCGCCCGGCGGCAGAGGCGGAGCGGGGTGCCGTGATGGAGCTGGGGGCGGTGATGGCGGTCTGCGCGCGGGTGTGCCCGGGGCGTTGTGAGGATCCTTGGCCCCCGTCTCCCCAGGATGGGCCGGTCTCTGTCACCCTAGGGACTTCTCCTCTTTCTCTCAGGGGCAGGGCCTTCAGCCGAAGCGGGGCGAACCTGTTCCTCCATTTGGAGCTGGAGGAGGGTTTGTGCTCCCCCCTCGGGGAGGGCTGCTGGGCCCCTCACCCTCTAGGTAACTGGTAGGGCTGGAGGAGGAATTTAAACTAGCCCCTTTGTGGAGGGGTAAAGTGTGGAGGGGAATTACAGGCACCGGATTGAGCCTCGCCATACTGTTCAGTGCCGCCTTGAGGAATTGCAGCTCTTCAGGACCGTGTTTTCAGTCTCCTCTTCCTGCTAGTTGAGTCAAGAAGTCCTGTTGTGGAGACAGGCAAGAGAAGCTCTCCATATTTCACTGTGCCTGTTGTAAGGGTCTTGATCAGACTGTGACCTGTTAAAACCTGTGGTTTGCTGTTCCTAACCTAGTTTCTCTCCAGTTAGTCACGTCATCTTTGCTCTGTCATCTCAGTTTCCTGTGCAAGTTCTTCCCTTTTTAATAGTGTTTGTTGATGTTTAAGGTTTCTACTTCCAATATTTCAAAACCACTGTCAAGTCCAACTAGAGGAGTGTATTACTTAATGTTCAGTGATGTTTTACTGGAGGAGCAAAACCAAATTCTGTATAGTAGCTTATATATAATACAATTACTAAGGTTTGTTATGTGTCTTGATTTTACTGTGTAATAGAAGGACCCCAACAAAGCATTTCACAGCAAAATTTACACAATTTTTAAAAATAATAGTTTTGTTTGTTTCACTGTATTTCAGGAAGATAGAGGCTTTATACAGAGAAGCTTGTAAACAAGAAGTGAAACCAAGAGTACCATCACACATCTGATTAATTTTCCCTGCCCGTGTTGGTAGTGCTGGTTAATTTCAACCTGAAGGTCGTTGTCATAATGCTAAAGAAGCTCTGACCCCAGTTTGTCTCTGGATTTTAACTGCAGTGACTTGTTAAGTCTTTTTTAAAAAACCCCAAACTCGGTTGGCTGCTTCTTGTTCATTGCCTTGAGAACCAGATGCTTAGGTTTGTTGTAGTGGTCAGCTAGCAGTTAAGCTGACTGTGTTCCCTCTACAGGTTTACTGGTTTGGAATTAGAAGAATTATAGCTTGGAATTCTATTTTGCCTGTTCCTGGCAAGGGAAAACATGCCACACATTATAGAATTAATGGCTTCCTGTTATATTAGACCACTAAAGCATAACAATTACTTCTCTTCATTGGCAGCTCTGACTGCATAAGTGTTTGTCACTGAAATACCCACACTGGCATTTTTCAAGCATGTAGTGATTGTCATCTGTGTCATAATTACTTACTTTCCATGTTACCGAATCCATAGGTGTGCCAAGGTGTACTGGAAAATGGTGTTTACAAGTGACTGGTCTCTACTGTGTGTTCTTATTTTTTTGTACTGGTATTTTTAGGGGAATAGATAGTGTGATCCCTAAATGAAAATATTTTTACCCCCCCTGTTTATTAATATACCTGTTTAGCTTGTTACTTTATTATTCTTCCCGGTGCAAATGTATCAACTTGGTCTAGTTGCAGTGGGTGTTGTAACTTCATATGCTTGATTCCAAAGGTTGCATTTAAGTCCAGTTTAATATAGCTTAACACATTTCTAGACTGTTCTAAATCTTTTTTGTAGAGGCTTCCATGTACTAAAATATTTACATCCAAACAAGAATATTGGGTATTTATCCAAGTTGTTGTGCCTTTGTTTTCACCAAGACAGAGATTACCAACCCTTGAGCTTGCAAAACTAACCTTGAAGGGATAAAACCCAACATGAATGTCTCCATCTTCAAGGTATTTTGATGAAGGTCTTGCACATGTCTGAACAGCGTAGCAATGCAGGATCCTCTGTGTGGTGAGTGTGGGGTAGCCAGAAGCAGCACAGAGAAGATTCTGCTTTTGTGCAGGTTCCTGGCTGCAGTTGAGATCGTAAGAAACACAAGCTGGTGTCCTTCAGACTGTCCAGGTTTATATTCACACGGGACTTGTTGCTGATGTGCAGTGTTGAAGCTCAGCTTTTTATTCGAGGAGATTTACAGAGTTGTACAATCTCATAAACCCATCTAATGATAATTGAATGTGTAGGAGAACTCTGCATATTTTCTCTTCATTTAGTAACTGAAAAAGATTTTTCTTGGGGTACTCTTAAATTCAGCATGCAAGATGTGTGTGCATGTAGTCTTGCTAAAATGCTTGGCTTGCCTGCCTTGGTATATCATCAGAAATTGAATTCTAGTTCTGCAGATTCCTATTTCAAGTCCAATACATTTGACTTAATTTTATTTTCCACTTCTGTATTTGTTGGGCACTAGCCATTACCAGCAACAAAAATCCCTGTATCAGAATGCCTGTGCGGATCGTGGTGTCATTGTTTTATTGGCCTTTTACTTAAAGCAGTAGCTGTATGTTGTGGCTTTGGTTGGCAAGGTTCTGGGGGGGGAGGTGCTGCATGGGTGGCTTCTGTAAAGCCCCACTAGAAGCTTCTCCAGGTCTGATGGCGCCAACACCAGGAGGCTCAAGGCCAGACCCGCCGCTGACCAAGGCCACACCAATCAGCTGCTGTCGTAGTGCCTCTGTGATAAGATATTTAAGAGGGAAATAAAACCCGCAAGCAGATGCTTTTGCCACCAGAGAAGAGAGTGAGAAGACTTAAGAAACTGCAGGCACTAAGGTCAGTGAGGAAGGGGCTGGGGGGGCAGAGGGGTGCTCCAGGCACCGGAGCAGAGATTCCCCTGCAGCCTGTGGAGTACCCCACGCTGGAGCAGGTGGAGGCATACGTAGGACACTGTGACCCAGTGCAAAGCCATTGTTGGAGCAAGATTCTGGCAGGAGCTGCAGCCTGTGGAGGGAGTGTGGTGGTTTATCAGCAGCTTTGTGGAGACAGTGAGATTCAGTAGTAAATGTAAAGATTTTTTTCTTCCTAATTGAAATGCAGTGAGTTACGATTGGCTGAGTGCTTTCACTGATGAGAAGTTGGGCTTTTTTAGAAATCAAACCACTCCGTGATGGTTGCCATGTAGTTTTGTGGGTACGACGACTTTGGGTGTCAGTGATATGTTAATACCAATGTTTTGCATCAGCACTGTGTACTTGTGTGCAGCATTCCTTCTTCCTTTGGGCTTCAGAGTGGGCCTTCTGCTTGGTGACTGAGCAGGAAGTCCACTTTGGAGGAAAAGAGCAGCATTTCAGGTGACTGCAGTGCTGGAAAATTGGGACGCTTTGTGTACGCTGAGCTTTCTCTTCTGTGACACCAGCTGACTTTCGGGGCAAAAGGCAGCAGTACTGTCTTAATTTTGTTGTCAGCTTGTATGTGGGAAGTATTGTTTTAGTTAGTGTAGATGATGACAATGTGAAGCCCTGGATTTTGGCAGTTGTTACTGCATTTTATTTTCAGAGCTCCATCGTCGCTCCACACGCTGTTGGTATTCTGGAATTGCTAACTATCCTTCCCTACAGAAGGTAACACTGGAAAACTGTCATGGGTTTGCTTCTTTTTTAGCTCGAGCTCTTTGAGTTGGGGATTTATGCATTCTGATGGTTACTCTGCCTTAGATCCTGTAAGACATTCTGTACCCTGATTTCTTCGCCTCTTTCTGAATTCTCAGGGCTTGATAGTGCATCTATGAGTTCCTCTTCATGGCATGAAATGTTTGTCTCTTCTTTTTTACTGTGGAATTTTCTGCAACTGTTCTGCAAAAGTATTCATCTGCTTTCTATTGTTTAAAGTGTATGTTCGGGATGACATCTTGTTTTACAGCCTTTGCTTTGAATCATACTGGGACAGTGAAATAGCTGAATGGATGTTTAAAAATGCTCCTTATTAAGCTAGCTTTTAAATTGTATAGCAGTTTATGTGAAACAATTCATAGAAGAGAGAATTTCCTTCCAGCTTTCCAAAAGTGGTACATGCTCCACGACATAAGCAAGCAAGAATAGGGGGGAGGTAGTGGGGGGAAGTATTTCCAAAATTCATGATGCAACTTTGGCAACTAGAGAAGTTTGTTACTGTTCTAAAGATGTAGATGAGTAAATTGTACCTGTGCTATCAAAGCTGCTATGATCTCAAAAGGAAACTTGTGCACCTGCACAGAAAGAAGAAACAAACCAAACCCACAAAACATGCTTGGCATAATGAAGCTCCTTGTATAATGCAAATAGATAGTTGTTTCATTTTACTGTTTTATGGCATCTTTTTCCTTTAATGATAGGATTCGCTGACAGGTTTTGCTTCTGCTTTTGAGCTTGCAGGCTTGAAGGATGAAATATTTAAGATGAAAATGTAGTTTCTGTTATGTCTTCTTGATTTGAGTATGGAGAAACTGGATAGTGATGGGTATCAAAACTATTTGTCAACTTTTAATTCTTCAAGGAGAATTTAGCAGCCAGGAGGTGGGATGAGTCAGACAAAACTGCAGATAAAGTTGGCTCTGTTGGTGCCTGAAGAACCTTGGCTAACAGAACTGCCTGTTCTAGCTGCTGCTTCTGTGTCATTTGAGAAATGGAATTGGAGGGACTGCTGGCTGGGGCTGGTCCTGCCAAACAGGACGGTATGTTAGAGCTGCTGAAGTGGAGTTCATGGAAAGAGCTTTCAAGGGACAGCTGTGTTGTGCTCCTGCTGTAGAGATAAAATGTCTTAGAGCTATGTTCGGTGAAAGCAGGGGAAGAAAAAATAGTTAATTTGTAAAAACCCAAACCAGCAAATGTGTATTTCTGGCTTCCACTACTGAGTCACTTTTTTTAGGCAAAGGGTTTGATAATTTTTGCAGACTGGAAGTAAGCAAGGTGCTCTACCAGTTGAAGGACCTCATTAAGATGAGGTTATGAATTATAAATGAGAAATTTGCCTTCTGCTGAAGGCATTTATTCATATTGCCATCATCTCTTTTTTTTTTTTTTTTTTTTTTTAATAGAGGTATTAATTATGTTGCTGGGACATGAGGTAATTCAGGAAATGTTCCTAACGTGCAGGGCAGTGCAGATATGTGTGTAGAGTTGAGGTACCAGTAACACCTAGGTGGATGGGGGGAATTTCAGAGGCAATTTCTGTTGCGCAGCTAACTTAGGAGTTCTTTATGCACTTTACAAATGCAGCTACTTTCTCCATTAAAATTTGAGTTACCCCATAAATTGGATTATAACTTCAAGGTATTGCTTTTTCATCTAACCCTGTAAATGAGGGATTTCTGAATTTGTCAGCTCTTCTAAGTTTTACCTAGTTAGTTTAAGTGTTCTAAGGTTTCAATTTTATTTTTTTTTTAGTTACTTAAAAATTCTGGAGTGCTGACTAAGGTAGTGCCTTGGTATTCAACAGAGATAACTAATGTCAGGAGATCCTGCACATTTTTAAAGACCTCATGATTTATCACTGCACCTTATGGCTGATTAGGACTTTCTGTAGTCCAGTGGTGCTAAGCAGTAGGGGGACACGTAGTATTATTGTTGGAGTTAAATGAACAGCACAAGTATTTTATCAGTGCTTACTGTCCCACTAGATTGTTTTTAAGCGGTAGTAAATTCCTTGCTGACTATGTTTAGTCTACATATGACTTGGTGTAAGGGAAAAGGTAAAAAATTTTTGTACTGTAAGAATAAGTGCCTTGTTGATCTATCTAATAGTCTTAAATCGTTCCTATCCAAAAGAGCATAATATTCCTTTCTCTTGAAGAATGTAACAAACAGTACCTTTTGTGGGCTTACTGGTTTTGTTCTCTCAGTTTCTAGCAGCACTTGAGAAAGAGCTAGTCATTTGTGCTCTGAAATCTCTGAGATTGTTGAAGCATAACTGCAGGGAAGATGCTTTGCTGACTTGTGGAAGGATGGAAACACCAATTAAGAATTCACTGTAGTTAGTGTGTCTGGATATTCAGCTGCTGAAGAATATTTCCCTTCATTATTAATTTATTCCAGTTAGGATTCTCTTGTTTTGGACAGTATTTAGGTGATTCCCCAGGCTCCCCCACCGTTTTCCCATAAAGAGATGTGAGGTGTTAAGTGCTGGATGTCTCAGCTGAAGTTGGCAGTAAGCAGCAGAACTGAACTTCCTGCTCATAGATGTGACCTTCCCCACCCTTTGTCAACTCTGTGCTGACAGAGGAGGATCCTGAAGAGGAAATTCTGAGTCCTGTAACTTGGATGAGAACAAGGTCTTAGTTGAGTTGAACTAAACCACTGGAAGAGAAAGAGAAAGCACTGAAGCATACCTGCTTATTAGATAATCAAATGTTTGTTATTTTGTTGTAAGTTAATAGTATACCTGTTGGTTTTCCCTCAGCAGGTTTCCCTGTGTTATTGTAGTCCTCTTCCTTAAGCCAGCCTTGATTTTCAGCAGAGTTTCAACTGAGAGCAGAATCCTGAATGAGGGAGGGGTTTAATTCTCCAACACTCTACCGTGTTGAAATAGGAGTGAGGTGATGTAGTAACTGCCACCATGGAAATCTTGTGCTACAGCCTGATGGGACCTCAGGCTGAGGTGGTAGTAGTCTAAACATTCTAGTAAGCTCAGTCTGCAGTCTCTGCAGCAGTGTGAGAGGTGAAGCTTAAAAGAGTCAGCGTCCTGAGTGGTCAGCAAAGAGAGAAATTATCAGAAGGAGTAAAACTCCTCTTTGTATTTAGTGGGTATAGTATCAAAGCTCCATTTTGAAGGAGCATTATCCCATTTGCTGTCAAAAGTAAGGTATGGAGAATGTGTTGGTGTGCATTTATAAGTCTCTGTGCCATCTGTATTTCCATTCCTGTAAACATCCCGTATAGATACATAGGATTTCTAGGACATGGAAACTATCAGCACGAAATTGGGGTACAGTGGGCTGGTGTAATCTGTTACTTGCCATAGGAAAATACAGTTTGTCACTAGTAGAAACAGTCCTAATGTAAAATCAACTCTTAATTCAAGATCCTACCTCTGAGACTTTTTTTCTTAGAAATAGCATCTTTTCAGTCTTGACCAATAGCTGATTTTGTGGTTTAGGATATGAGGTGATGGAGGAGAAGAGAGGACCAAACCTGGAAGTAAGTGAGACTGACTTATTCTCAAGTGGTCCCTAGAGGATCATCTATCAAAATGTACATCAGTCTGTTGGTAAAGAAGAGGTTATTTTCCCCCCACTTCACTTGTTTTGACTCTCCCTTTTTCCCTGACTCAGAATAGTGTCCCTTCATTTTTAGGAATGTAATGGGCAAATGTCTTTAACTCAAATAGCTACTGCAATGTGGTCTTGTGCAGTGAGGTTCTGGTGGAGGAGGGGGGAGATGCAGGGGTGGCTTCTGCAAGAAGCAGCTAGAAGCTTCCCCTGGGTCCAATTCAGCCTATATAAGCCAGGCTCAAGACTGGACCCACTGCTGACCAAGGCTGAGCCCATCAGCGATGGTCATAGCGCTTCTGTGATAACATATATAAGAAGGAAAAAAGCCAACCCACAAGCAGCCACTTCTTGCTGCCAAAGAAGGGAGTGAGAAGACTTAAGAAACTGGCCAGTGAAGAAAGGGTCAAGGGGGCGCTGCAGGCACTGGAGAGAAAGATTCCCCTTCAGCCCCTGGAGAAGACCATGGTGGAGTGGGTGTCTCTCCTGCAGCCCATGGAAGATGATGGGCAGCAGAGACCTCACCTGCAGCCTGTGGAGAGGCCCCATGCTGGAGTGGGTGGTTACATGGTGGGAAGCCCCTGGCAGGACCTGCAGCCTGTGGAGAGAGGTGCCCACACCAGAGCAGGTTTGCTGGGAGAACTTGTGACTCCATGGGGAACCAGGCTGGAGTAGTCTGTTCCTGAAGGCCTGCACCCCATGGAAAGACCCATGCTGGGCAGTTGGTGAGTAGCCAAAGCCCTGTGGGAAAGGGCTCACTTTGGAGATGTTAGTGGAGGACTGTCTCCCGTGGGTGGGACCCCACACTGGAGCAGGGGCAGAGTGTGAGGATTCCCCCCACCCCAAGGAAGGACCAGTAGAGTTAACTCAAGATGAACAAACCGCGAAACCCTCGATCACCATCTCCCCTTCTGCCATCTGAGGAGGGGAGACAGATCATGAATAAAGTCGAGTTGGCACAGAAGGGAGGGGTAGAAGATTTTGTTTTTATTCTCATTATCTTACTTGATTTTTATTGGGTACTTTCTGGGGAGGTGGGGGTGCTGTAGTAATAAATACATTTTTTTAAAATCCTGTTTTGCCCATGATGCTGATTGTGGAATTATCTCTCCCTGTCCTTATCTCCACTCCTGAGCCTCTGAATATCTTTTTTCTCCCCGTCCAGCTGAAAAGGGGAGTGATAGAGCGGCTTTGGTGGGTGTCTGGCCTCCAGCCAGGGCTAAACCACCACAGGTGCCTGCAAACACTGGAATTTGCAGTTAAAAGGAAAAATTTGAAGCATAAGCAGTAAACAAGTGTGCTTTGTGTGCATGGTGGGGTTTTCTTTTTTGAAAGCTCTTGTAGAATTAGTCTAATGTTTTACAAATATGTTAATATTGCCATCTTTATGAAGACATTCTGTGTGGTTTAAAGTCAGTAAGTACCACGGTGGATATTTAACAAAACTTTATATTGATCCTGTCCCTTGGCTTCTTCACATTCCTGTATCTTCATCATATTGTCACCTTTGATTGCTGCCCTGAAAAAGGGAATACTGGTTATTTTTTTTTTAGTTAGTTTTGATGTGTATCCCTGGAGAACTAATGCACCTTTAAGGCTTTATTTTGGATACAAGTCTCTCATTCTGCTTGAGGCTTTATTCAGATGTTTCATTTAAAAGCAGTGGTCTTTGTATTCCTGGTATCTTCTCTGGAACGAATGTGTTACTTGAAGTTACTTGGAGTCACAATTCTGCTACAGAAAGCTTGTAAAAAGTTGTTTGAGTTTCAAGCAAGCTGTTGTTCATTAGAAAGATGTGTCTGAGATTTGAAGGGCATGCAGGTTTCATAGCTGAGCCCAGGCCAAGTCCAACATCCCTGCTGAAACCATTGCACAACTCTGGCTGTGAAGGGGTTCATTTGACAGCATGTCTTCAGACTGGCCATGCAGTCTTCAGGTTGCACCAGATATTAAGCAATACAGAGAAAGCTGATAGGCTTCCCTTGGAAACGATAGTAACCCTGGGGATTGTTGCTGCTTGCTGATTAAAAAGGTGAAAATTAAGCCTAATTTCTGTGGTAACATGGCAGAAATTCACAGAACCAGATAATACCTTGCATACTGTATTACTGAGAGGAAACAAGTAATTTGTTTCTTAATATGATTAACTTAAAGAAGTTCTGCTGCATCAGAGTTCAAGACAAAGAGTGTTGGAGTAGCTATTTCATAGTCTGTAATAATGGGGTATTCTATCCCGTGGAATTTTCTGCTCTCACGCACCAAGGTTGTCAGTGCACTTTAATTTTCACAATAGCAGCTGCAGTAAAGTATTCGTAGATCATTCGTGCTGCTCTGCTTGGAGGAGCACTAATGTGAACTGTGGGCAGTCTTGACTCGACAGCTGTGCTGACAACCCCCCCCCAAAAAGAAGATGCTTTTTGCACTAGACAGATGTCTAAGTGTTGGAAAACTTCCAGTGAGAAGCAGAAAAGCTTTATTCTTCCAGTATTTTCATGTCACATGAAGTATGGCTTAAATGAAAGGAATGTTTTCTGATGGGGAATGTTGCTGCAGAGCTTTTTAGTATGCAGAGGATTAGCTTGTTAATCACCTCTCTGAGTAACTAGATTCTACCAGTTGTACAGGAAAATTCTTGATGTTGTGAATAGTGAAGCATAGTGATGAAGGAAACTAGTTATTATTTTAAATTCATTTGATATATTTGCATGGTGCAAGCAGTGCCAGAATGTCTCTTGCATTTGCATGCATTTTATTATATTTATCAAATATAGATTTGGCATTCATCGATAATTTGTTGAGACAGACACTGTCAAGGGGCTCAGTCAAATGAAAAACAATATAAGTTTCTCTTTATGTTCTGTATTTTTTAATACAGCTCTCTAGCAGCAGTAGTACCTGGTATATACTGGAGTTTTGCCCTGGAAGTTTTACTCAGCAACATGAGTAATTCAGTAAATGCTGATACTTGCAAGGAAACACTTCTCTTGATGTGAAACTGTAAAGTTGATTTTACAAACACTTTTTCCTTTTTGCTTCCCTCCCCACACCTAGTATTCTGTAGCATCTTCCCTCTCCTGTATTTGAATTCTTCATAACCCCTTCATTCTTTTAAAGCTCACTGGGATGGTGAAGAAGGTGTGCCTCCTAGCAGGCAGGAAGTTACACTGATTTCCTGCTTTCCTCACCACAGTGCAAGGCAGGGAGAAGCAATGGACGCTTAATCCCATGCTTGTTTAGAGTTAGCTTGGTCAGGGATGGCTTGCTTCTGCCTTGTACTATGCTCTTGTGTGGCACTGCAAGGTTTACGTTGTAATTTGTGAGGCAGTTGCACTGTTAGGAGTATTTCATGTTACAAAGTGGATAGTCAACATGTAGCCAAACATGTAAAGATGGACTAAGGATTATGGCTGATACTATTCCAACTGTTTGTTCTTGCTGTTTTGTTGAATATTTGATAGTAATAGGCATAGATTTCGTGTTTGCTTCTGGAAGAGGCTCATGCTTTGAGAACTATTCCATTTGTGATCCCTATGGTTATACAGCTTATTTTAACTGAAGCTTCATTAGCGAACTACTCCCCCACCCCTTGTGAATTTAAGAGTAACATTGAAGGGTGTAGTACAGGTTAAATATACTTAAATTTCATGCTAGATGAAAGATTTTTCTCCTCCTTTCTAGGTACTCTTCCACTCATCAAGATGGAAAGCTCAGATTCTAGTGATAAAGGAAATGTTGATCAATCAGAAGCACAACGTCAGAGTCAGCTAGATCGGTTAGATCGAGAAGAAGCTTTCTATCAGTTTGTAAACAACCTGAGTGAAGAGGACTACAGGCTTATGAGAGATAACAATTTGCTTGGAACACCAGGTAGGTAATGCTTGTGTGTGTACATCTGACTAGAACTGCTTGTAGGCGATTTGTGTCATTTTCTGTTCTCCTGAAACTGTTTCACCCATTTAGTGTGTGTGCTACAGTTGTGTTCCATGGTAGGCAGTAACTTCATACTAATTTGTGCATAGTCAAAAATGGAGCGGTCCCCTGACTAGTGGAGTAGTTAGGATGGTATGGATTCCTCAGATACAGAAGCCTAGTGTTTAGAACCCAGAGTTGACCTGGCTCCAGTTATAGACCCTTAGATGTTTTTGCTTGAAAAACTATCTCCCTTAAGCATCTGTGTGAAAATGCTGTGCTTGTGAGGTTAAGGGTTTGAACTAGGCTCGGTAGTCTGGTGTGAGATTCTGCATGGGCATTTTTATGTCAGCTTTTGATTGACTTTAAATTCACTCCCAGTAGGATGCTACCTAATTCAAACCAGTTCTAATTTAAAACTTGACTTCAACTAATTTAAAACTTTTTTTTGTGTTTGTAGAGGTGTTGGTTTAAATATTTTACTCTGGACAGCCATTTTATTGGTATAGGATGATGAAGAATTGCTGCTAAGTTGCAGAGGTTACAGAACTGGAAAGCCCATCTCATGAATAGGTTGAAAATGTTGGATCTTTCAGCTTTGGCAAAACTTACTTGGGATAATGGTGCTGAAGTGTCTGAGCTTCCCCTTAGCAACCTGTGCGGCAGTGTCATTATGGCAGGATTTAATTAGAAAAAAAAGACAAGCAGTGGCTTGTACCTTCCTTAGAAGTTTCTGATAATGCTTGCCATACATATGATTTGGAAATATTTTTGGAAAATTTTGCTTATTTTCTAAGGTGAAATTACTGAAGAAGAGTTGCTGAGAAGGCTACACCAAGTTAAAGAAGGTCCACCACAGCAAAACAGTGATGAGAATAGAGGTATATACAGTATTTGTGAAAACTCTTAACTTTAGCACCCCATACGGACCTTAACTTGAGTGCAGGAGTGGAACAAGTTAAGCCTAGGCAGGTGCAAGGTGAGCTTTGTTTCAAAACTAAGTGAATGTTATGTCTGATACCTGCTGCGGAGGTCAGGTTTGGGACAGATTTCACTCATAACACTTCTGTTATTTGCATCAAGATAAAGTTTCATTTAGGTTTCTTTCTCTTTTTTTCCCTAGTTTAAGATTGCCTTGCTGTCTGCTCCCTTCTGGGATGCTTTTTGGCAATCCTTTTTTTTTTTTTCTTTCTTTCTTTTTTAATTCACCATTCTTCCCTTCCAAAGATGCTGCATTGCTTTCATTATCACCCTTCTGTAGAGATGGTGGTTGATGCTTGGAGCTTACCACTGGCGTTTATTATTTAGTGAGATAGATTTGCTATAAAGCCATTTGTGAAGTGAAGGATCTGGACAAAGTTCTCTATCTAGCGGTCAATAGATCACTTAATTGTTTGGAAAGGAAAACACAGAATATCAATGTGTAATGACACCTGAAATGTGACTTTCCATGAACAGCATGTGATACTTTGACCTGTTTGTTCTGTGATGGCTGCAGCCTATCTGTGCACACTAGGAAAACATCCACTCCTGCTCCCTTAAAAGAGCTCTGATAGCTAAGAATTGCCATGCTAAGTGTAAAACCACAGTGGCGCTTGGTAGAATTAAGCTCTTCTAAATTGTCACTTGTTAAACTAAGCAATTATGTTCTTGGAAAAGATCACTCTAAAATTAGCTCAGTACTCTAATTTTGGTAGTTCCCTGTCTTTTTCGCAGGTGCAGAGTCCGCAGAAGATGTTTCAAATGGAGATTCTATAATAGACTGGCTTAATTCAGTCCGACAGACTGGAAATACAACACGAAGTGGGCAACGAGGAAACCAGTCTTGGAGAGCAGTGAGCCGGACTAACCCAAATAGTGGTGACTTCAGATTCAGCTTGGAAATAAATGTCAACCGTAATAATGGGAACACAAATCCGGAAACTGAGAATGAGCCATCTGTAGAGCCTTCCACTGGGGAGGATTTGGAAAACAGCCAAAGTGACTCTGAAATTCCAAGGTCTGAATCACCATCTGTAAGGCAGCCCGGAGCAGAAAGGAGCACTTCGGAGGAGCTAACAACTGAGGAAGCTTCCCCTCCTAGAGGGCAGAGGAGAGCGAGAAGTAGGAGTCCAGAACAGCGGAGAACACGGGCTAGGACTGATAGAAGTAGGTCACCTATTAATCCCGTGAATGAGACTCCTCGCAGGTCTCATCACAATACATCATCTCAAACACTTGATCACTCCTCAGTGAATGAAGCTGAGGGGAGCTCTAGAACTAGGCAGCATGTGACAGTAAGGCAGCATGCAGTGGGGACTGAGATGCCGAGTGAAAATGCCGTTCTGTTTTCAGCCCCTGAGACGAGACCTGTTCCTCAGGCAGCAGGTTCTTCAGAAACTAATGGCACCAGCGAGCCCACAGCTCCTGGGCAGAGGCCTCCTACCATAGTACTTGATCTTCAGGTGAGAAGAGTTCGTCCAGGAGAATACCGGCAAAGAGACAGCATAGCCAACAGAACTCGGTCCAGGTCCCAGACACCTAACAACACAGTCACTTATGAAAGCGAACGGGGTGGGTTTAGGCGCACATTTTCACGGTCAGAACGGGCTGGAGTGAGAACTTATGTCAGTACCATTAGGATTCCTATCCGTAGGATCTTAAACACAGGCTTGAGTGAGACTACATCAGTTGCCATTCAGACTATGCTAAGGCAGATAATGACAGGCTTTGGAGAGTTGAGTTACTTCATGTATAGCGATAGCGATGCAGATCCTAGTGGTCCGACTCCAAACCAGAACGTGGATGCTGCTGAGCCGCAGAACGGAGGTGGTGGTACTTCAAGCAATGAAAATACAGATGTTGGCACAGGGGAGGTGTATGAAGGTGGGAACGAAGGTGGTTCGACATCTGGTGCCAGACGGGAAGGCCGGAATACGAGGGGCTCGGTCACATTTGAAGAAAGTGGGTCTCTACCATTCCTTAGCCTAGCACAATTTTTCCTACTAAATGAAGATGACGATGACCAACCAAGAGGACTCACCAAAGAACAAATTGACAACCTAGCGATGAGGAATTTTGGTGAGAGCGATGCTCTGAAAACCTGTAGCGTGTGTATTACAGAGTACACGGAAGGCAACAAGCTCCGTAAACTGCCTTGCTCACACGAGTATCATGTCCACTGCATTGATCGCTGGTTATCAGAAAATTCCACTTGTCCCATTTGTCGCAGAGCAGTCTTAGCTTCTGGTAACAGAGAGAGTGTTGTCTAAATGAGATCTGAATTTATGGCCAAGCAGCTAGTGTGATAGTGATGGGCAAAGAAGTCACTTCCTTTATGGCCACTTTTTGAGTGGTACCTCAGTGTATAGTAATGACTTGGAGTGAATCTTCCCTCATTAATTCAAGCTTTTAAAATCAGAAAATTTCTTTAATTAGGGTTTTCAAGATCTAGTCAGTTTGGGTGTTAAATTTCACTTGTCCAAAGAAATCTTAAAAATAGGTTCTTTTCTTTGTGAAGCTTAAGTTCTTTTCCCTGCCCAGCCCCCTGCAATCCCAGTCCAATAAACATTTTGTCCTCAAGATTGTGCTTCTGAGGAATTCTTCAAGAAGTCATCCCAGCTAAATGTACAGGAGTCGTAGAGGAAGTTTTTGCAAGAAGTCAAGCTATCCGAAAAAAATAATGCAAACTTAATTGCACACTTGAACATACTTCTAATTTTCATACTGGGTTAATATTGGACATGTCTGTGTAAATAACACTAATGTTAGCCCTTTCCCCATCACTATGGCACGCTGTAGGATGAGCTGTTAGCTAAACTGGGATATTTATCTTGTTGTGGAAATATAAGAATTGCCTATGCTTGTTTAAATAAAGAAATCTGTTTTAAAAATGTAAAGCTTTTTTGTAGAAGCTCAGTACTTTTCCAATGCACTGTTGTACTAACGCATTAAGAATTAAAATTGTACCATGCTTAGAAATCAAGAATGCTTTTCATACAAACTCCACCACACAGAGAGCAAACTAAATACCAGAGAGCTGCTTTTGTAACTGTGTACCTGTCAAGAGCAGTGCATATCTGTACTATTTATGTGAACAGCTACTGTAATATAAAAACAGTTGAATTAGACATCTTAATTGCATTAAAAAAATGGAAATTAAGTGTTATAATTGCAGTGTTTTGGCTCAGCAATGCCACCAAAAATATGATAAAAATTAGAAACTGTTCTGATGGCTGGTTATTCTGTAGTGTGGTTACATAATGATACAAACCAGTATCTACCAGTTCATTCAGTGAACTTTATGCCCAATCTTTCTACCAGTTTTACTTTTGGTTTTTGAGGTAACTGTGTGTAACAGTTCAGCAAACCCGTATCAACAGGTTGGGGTGTTTGGTTTGGGTTTTTTTTTTTACCTTCCCCACCAGCTTCAGCTGTATGAGTGACCTCTCTGGATCTCTCCAGGTATCTGCTGCTAGATCCAGGGCTGGTACCCAATGACTCTAGTGCCACAGAAAAAGAACTTGTGTATTAACTGGAAAAGAGATTACTAGACTGAAAATTATAATTGATTATGTGGGTACACTTAAATGTGTAATTGATTTGAAGAATAATGTTGAGAAAACCCAACAAACCTTTTATGCTCCTGTAGGACAAGTGAAAAGGAGTTGAATTTGTTTTTAAAATTACGTATGTGGCATATTGAGAATTAGAGAATGTACCGCAACTCTCGGTGTGGGGGAAAGCATCCTTCACCCTCAATGCCCTGTTCTTTGTTTTATTCTCTAATTATTTGATTATTTTTTTTTCCCTCCCCCTAGCTTACGTGTTGGAGCTGGGAAAGCAGTATTTATTTCAACTGCGGGGCAGTAGTGTAGTGATGGAGGGATATGAACTGCTCTTGCTGGCTATATGGGGAGCATTGCTTGCTCCTCAGGTGGCAAAACCAAAGCTGGCCTATCTCTTTTTCCTAATGAAAACACATTCTTGGTGTTTTATAGTGGTGGTTGCATAAACTATAGTCTCTGCTCTTAGCCATTGTAACATCTCATCAGCTAGTTAAGGATTTCACCATGTCCCAGACTTCCAGGGTTTTCTTCTCCATGTGGGTTTTGCAGTGTTTGGTTCGGTGGGAAACCCTGACTGGCTGTTGAGCTTGCTTTCCTCCCAGTGGGACGCACTTTCTTCCTGATGGGACACTCCATCATGGCCAAGGGAATTCTTTTGGAACAAGGGAATGAATAATGGTGGGTTTGATTTCCCCCTCCCCCCCCGCCCCCGACACGCATCGCTGTAAGGTTGGAAGTTAACTTTAATTTCAGGTGCTGGACTCTATATGCCAAAATTTCCTCAGCAAAATAATGCTTCTGAATTTCTTCCAGTAGCATTCACGTAGCAAAGAGATGCTGCAGTTTCCAGTAGCTTTACTGCTGTACTGGAGCGTAGAATTGGAAGGAAAAAAAGCCCCAACACCACTCTCTACGTGAATCCCGTGTTAGCGTTTGAATGTCTGATGTACATCCCTGAGGACTAAGGCTGGTGACCAGAAAGAAAGGAGCCTGCTAGTGCTAATGAACGTGAAGCTCGGCTGCGATACGTGTTACTCGACTTAGCTTTTCTTTTAATGTTCTGAGTTTCCAGGAACTGTTCACGCCGGTAGAGTCAGTTGTACAGTTTTGTTATAGCTTGATAGTGGCATGCCTTAACCTTTTATCTCTCTGTAACAATAGAGACTAATAAAATCTTGGAGGTTTCACAAACGGTACCAAGAACAAGTGATTTAACCTCAGCTGAGGAGCCCTTGAATGTTTGCAGTGTTTTATGTGCCATATCCAGGGCTGAGCGTGCTCAGGGCCCTGGGGCTCTGTGCCCGACAGCCATAGGAGGTGGCAGAAACGCAGTCACTGATATGACAAAGGCCCCTTTGGTCACCCGTCAGCAGTAACTCGGTTTCTATTCTGTTGGTCAGCTGGAGTTAGGAAAAGCCACTATTAACACTTCTGTTGCTACCCAGGTATGAAAGGCGCTCTTACGGGGTTTGCAATTAGCCTAATTGAGAGTTTACGAATCATTTTGGTATTCGTCATTTATCCTTGCTGCTTTCCTCTGCTCATGCTCCCTCGGTATTTCGGGAGGGAGACAGCCGCCGAACTCATGCCTGTAGCTAGCAGAAGGGTTAAGATGGTTAAAAGATGGTTGGGTTTGGCCTGCAGGCCTGACCGTATGGAAAGGGGCGTCCAGCTGCCTTGCTCACAGTGCCACCGTGTGGGAGCGCAGCCCCGCGCCTGTCCCCTCACCCCACTCTCTGGTGTGGGAGGCTGTCGCCTGATTTTTCACAGGAAGAGGTTGCCTCGCTGCCGCCTGCAGTGGTTACTTGCACGCTGCGAATACCCGTCTGGCGTGTGAGCTTCATTCCTTCTGTGGGGACAGGCCTGCACCTCCGAACCCAGCTCCTGGAAAGGCAGAACTGGGAAGGGCACTTTGTTGTAAGAACATGTCTAAGAGCTCAGATTGTGAAGCGACAGGAGTTGTGGGAGCTTCATTGATTTGGGCTCAGTTGATGCTTTGTTCCTGGGGTTGGATAGATTTCCCTTTCACATGCACTCCCTTATTTCTTTGAACAAGTTGGGTTTCTTGCAGACATCTTGTAGGCCATTAATTGACTTGTCTTAAAAATTATTTGATTAGCGTAGGTGCTGCATGTGTAGAAATGACTCTTTGAGAGCTTAAAGCCATTTTTTAGGAAGTGGTGATGCACAGGCACAGCAGCTGCACTGGCATGGAACAGATCAGTTTGGGAGGAGCCGTAGTTGTCTCCTGTGTCAGCTTGCAAGCGAATGGCTTTCCCACCAACGCTGGTACAGTGGCCATGGTGACCATCAGTCCAGTTCCCTGTCTCTTGTCTGGATTATGCAGATCCATAGAGTCCAAAGGACTGTTCCCCCATCTGTCTGCTGCCGATGTTTGTCATGAAATGGTTGCCTATGGAGAGAAGGTTTCCAGTAGTCTCGTAATAATGAGGGTCGTGTGAAGATAAGGAAGGAACAGCTGACCATCAGTCCCTGACGTTTAGCAGTGCAACAAGAGGGGTTCCTGCATCTCCCAGTGTGATTTTCACTGTTGCCACAATCCCAATTTCATGCTGTCAGTTTAGCCGCAGCCTTACCGTTAATCTGGGGTGCCTTTCATTAACGTGGATCTTCGTGTAAGATCTCCATGTTCCCACCATTCATCCCGGCTCCTGCCATGGGGGCTCACCTTCTAGGATTACGGGTTTGTAAGCAAGCATGGAGGTGATGAGGGACATGGTTGTTAGGGAAATGTCTGCCTGCTCCTCTGCCTTAGAATCACAGAATTATCGTTTGAGTGGGCAGGGATCTCAGACACCCCGCTGCCCCCTGCGCCATGGGAAGGGACACCTCCCCTGCCCCCAGCCCAGGCTGCCCAAAGCCTCATCCAGCTTCGCCTTGAACCATGCCAGAGATCCAGGGGCATCCCCAGCTTCTCTGGGCAGCCTGTGCCAGGGCCTCCCCCCTCCCCGGGAAGGATTTCTGCCTAATGTCTAAATCCCCCCCCCCCTCAGCTGAAGTCAGTTCCCCTGTGTCCTATCATTCGGTGCCCTCCTGCCCTCTCCCAGGAGGAGGTGCTTTGGAGGAGGCTTGGCTTGGAGCCATGTTAAGGGAATTTATAACAAATTCAGAAATACTTCCAGCCCTTGCATACACTGAGCCCTTTGTTTGTTTATCCTTGAGGAGGGAGGGAAGGCAAGGGAAGGCGCAGGATCTGCAGAGCACATGTGGTGAGATAGAAAAGTGCATCTGTTATACCAGGGCTTCCCAACCTCTTGTGGACAGGCGTTGTGCTCTCTCTTTAGTTGTCTGTCTCTCATGGGGAAACGTACCATTTTACAATTTGTTTTGATAGTTTTATCTGGTTTTGTTCCCGGGAGCCCACATATCCGATGCCTCCGCCCTGAATGTCACTCTCTGCTCGCCGGGCTGTTGGTTGGGAAGCCCTGAACCCAACCCAGAATGTAACTGTTTCCTCTTCCTCTTTTTTTCCTCCCCTCCCTTTTTTTTTTGTACAGTGCTTTAACTCTGTTTATACTCGAGTTGTTTAATACAAAACGGTACTCTGAGGTCGCTGGACAATAGTTTGACAGCTACCATTTAGGAGTTTGTTCCCTATGTAAGATGTCATAATGCAACCTTCAAGAGACTCAATAAAATGCATGAAGTGTTCATTTTGTGCTGGATCATCACTCCTTGGGTTTATTCTTGCGATGGGAACGCGCTGGAGTAAATGATGGAGGATGCGGTAGGAAGTTATTTCCTAATTACACCTTTTCCCTTGAGGCTGGGTGGAAAGGGAAGAGCCCAACTGGTGTAGGGTTAATCTAAGAATTTATTGCTCCACAGGAGATAAAACTGAAGCAATAAATCTCAGCGTGTCCCAGGCTTCTGTAAACCTGACGGTGGGTAATGTGGGATACCGGAGTGGTGTCAGCACTTTGCTTTTCAAGTCGTGGCTGTGACTTTTACAAGTGCCTGTCAGTGCCATCAGAGTCTGCCTAGAAGGAACACTTCAGCAGCATTGAGCGGCTCCCCCCAGAAGCTCTCGCATCTGGCTAAACGCTTTGTCCTAAAATTAGTAGCTGCTGTACGTGCTTACGTGAGTGGGAAGGAAATTTTTTTAGGGCGTGGGAAGCTCTCTTCATTATCTGCGCTTCCCTCACCTCAGCTTTGCTCCTCCAGTAGGAAGTGGGAGCTGCTCCCAGAGCCAGGCCTGATGGTATCCTAACAAAAGAAGGGATAGGAAGGTGACATATAGCTTGATGACACAGCACTTGGGGTTTTGGGTGCTGTGGCAGCGTTGCTGTTGCACTGTTGCCCGATGGCACTGTGACTGATGATGCTTTTGTTCTGTCAGGAGGAAGATTGGGAGCATCTCCAGGGGTGCATTGGGGCTGGATTCTGCTCCAGCTTCTCTCTCCGTGGGGGAAGCTCTTGTATAGGGGTGGGGTTTTTGTCCCCATTCCTACATGCTTGAGCACCGGGGACCGTCTCACTCTGCACAGTTCAGTCTGAAGTGGAGTCATTTAACCTTTATTTCAGTGACTTAATTCCCAATGTGGTTCCCACCCTCTCTGTACCAGGAGCTCGCTGCCATGTGGCCAACCCTAGCCCCGCAGCTCCCCGTAGGAAGTCCTTCCCTTCGAGTAACCCTGTATTTGTTGCTTTAAAACTGTTAATCAGCCCTTAAAACTCCTTGAAATAGTCCAAACCAGCCTCGGAGCAGTTGTGTGGCTGACTTCATCCCTATGTTTATTTTCTTTAACATATTCGAGGTCTCTGTTCTGGCCTGTGCAACAGCATATAACCTCGTTCCTCCCTCTCGGCGCTTAAACCCCATAACCTTTTACTTTGTCCTCCTCTTCCTTTCGGGCTATGTATCCCTGGCAGATCCAGACCTTCACAGCGGAATGTGTTTGGCTGCTCTGCTGGTTCTGCTGGCTGGGAGTAGAAAGGTCACGTTTGGCCAACCTGTCCATCCCCAAGTGATGGGGGTGCCTGGAATAATCATGTGGGGAGGGGGGGGGAGGGGTGCTTCTCCCCTCCGAACTTCCAACTGCCCTGCGGTGGGGCTGAGGGTTTGGGAACAGAGGTGGGGAGGGAAACAAAGGCAGTGTGCTGCTTGCTTGCCTGTCCTGGCTGTTTGAAGTGTGATTGAAACTGTTTCAGGGCTTTTGATACAATGAACCTAAACTCGGTGCTGTGGTGGCTCCCTCAACACTTGCACTAATGTTATATAGGGAAAGCTGAACCCACTTTCTGGCTTTAAACTGGAGAGGCATTGTCTGTGACGCTAATGAGACGCCGATGCTGCATGCTCCAACTGTTCCCCTGAATAAATCCCCTGCTAAGCCGAGCATGTGACAATCTGGGCGTCAAGTCCCCTCCACAATGACTACTTCATAGCATGGGAGTCATCCCCTGTTTGCAGAGGGTTTCTTGAGTTTGTGCATCCTGTGCCATCAGGGTCCCGGGTTTTCAATGGAAAAGCTTAAGAGACAGCATCCTTGTGGGAGCACTTTGGGCCGTGGGGGCTGGATGTGGGCTGTGGTGGGATCCCCATGGCTCCAGGTGCTGACGGAGGGACACCTTGTGCATTAGTACCAGGAGGGAAGCCAGATGAGCTCCCGGTTGCCAGCAGAGATGATAGGGTGGGTTGTTTGGGGTTTTTTTTGCACCAGTTTGATTTCTTGGGATGGATTTGCAGAATGTGATTTTTTTTTTTTTTTTTTTTTCCCCTTGGCTGAATGTTTGAGGCCAGAGCTTTTTTGCTGTGGAGCAGAGGCTTCGCTTACTGCAGTGAGTCCTCTGCAAACTGCTGTGAAGCAAAAAGTGCCTGGCTTGGCTTCTTGCCTTCAATTCGCAGCAGGGAAACACCCCTGGCGACACCATGCCAGACCGAAACCCCACGTTTCACCTGGTATCTGCAAAGCCAGGCCTTGCCCACAGGCTGGCTGGCTAGCAGTTTGGTGATGCTGGGGAGGGGGAGGGAGTGAGTGTGGGTGTGAAAGCTCTTGAAACGAAGCTATTTCAGGACCCCATGGGGTTCATCTCCTGATCCCAGGGCAGGGATCTGTGCTGGGATAGGAACAGAGGTGGGACTGCCGCAGGCCTGCTGGGCCTGTCGCTCGCTACTGGTCAGGGGGATGGCGGCACCGGGCAGGTGAAAGGCAGGAAAATACTTTTGTCTCTGTACTGCTGCCTTATAAATGAACTAAATAAATCCTATGGGACCTGGGAAGTGACTCTGCCTTTGCTGCTTGTGCCTTGGGGATGATGCTGTTTTAATTTGGAAAGATGGAGCTAAAGAATCTGAAGTACTTTCTAGGGGGTGGGGGAAGAGGCAGGGAAATGCCCTGGAAGCCGATTGTTGGCAGCCGGCGTGTGTCCAGGCAGAACTGCTCATCCATCTTCCCTGCATGCGTGGCCAGGAGGGAAAGGGGCTGGGGGAGGTGGGTTGGAAAGGGTTGAAAACGATGATGAAGGACAGAGAAAGGGAGGGGAATTAAATTCCCTTCATGGGGTGTGGATTAAACCAAAGGGAAACATAAGGAAGGGTGAAAAGAAAGAAAGGAGAATATAAAAAAAAAAAAAAGGCCTTTTGATGCTCGTCTGAGTGGGACTGGTAAAAACATCAACACAGGTGGAAGAAGAATATGGGTGGGAGCCAAACTGCAGGGATTCACAGGGTCTGGAGCAGGAGGAAAGACCTGGGGACCACAGTGCAGGACCTTCAGGGGCTGAGCAGGAGGGTGGCAAGTGCTGCTGGTGCGATGCGGTGATGGCCATGTATGCCAGGACAGACCTGGGCTGAACCATGCTCCAGATGAGAAGACAACAGATTTATAACTGTAAAATCCTGATCCTGGGTGGAAGAACATACTGGAACAGTAGCTGGAGCTTGCAAGGGTGGTGGGGACACACACACACGCACACACACGGCTCTGCTCACACCTACCCATCCACGGGAGAGGGTCTCTACCCCACAAAAAAAAAGCCTGCGGGTGCCGCTTGTGCTCACAGCGCAGGACGGAGGGGGGCGGCGAGTGATGGGGAGAGTCGTGTTTAGTATCACTCTCGTGCCAAAAAAACAAGATACAAAAGCACACCCCAGAGCCTGGGCTGGGATGTAGCGCACACGAGCGAATCGGTCCAAAAGCGATCCCTGTTGCTTACAGCCCAGCACGGTTTTGTCCTCACACTGGCAGGGTGGTCTCAAGGCCACAGGGGTGCTTGTGTGTTCAGCATTGGCTTTGGTGTTGGGGGTCCCCCACCACTGGCACCCCAGGGAGCCCATTCTCTGCCCTCCCTCCCAGCCACACACCTTCTTGCTCTCTTTTTGTCCTCCCCTCCTCCTTTCCCCTGCATGCCCATGTTTGCCTTAGATCTAAGCACAGGGTTTTTTTCCTCCCTTGATTTGCCCCGCTGCCAGTATTAAATGGTTTCACATGCTGCATTTAAAAAAGCCCTTAAAACCCAACCCAAAGGAAAGCAAGGGCATCCCAAGCTCACCCCTGTGTGTTTCCCCCTTGGTGATGCATCCCAGTACCCAGGCGCTGGGCACCCCGCTCTCTGAGGGTTCTCTGTCACCCCAGCTCAATGCTGTCCTGCAGCTGCCCAAGCACCACCCCTGCTGAGCCTGGGTGCGGCCGAACAGTGCTGGGAAAGGATCTTTTCCAAATTATTTCTTCAAACAATGACAGCTTTAGGAAAGATTGGCATTTAGAGGCAGACATCAAAAAAAAAACCCCAAAAAACAACCCAATAAAGCTTCTGCGACTCGTCAGTGCATCCTTCAAAGGGGGTTCGGTTGGGTTTTTTTGTGTGGGTTTGGGGTTGGGTTGTTTTTTTTTTTAAGGATTATAATATTTAGGTCTTGCAAAAAGAAAACAGATGGAGAAGAAGACAATGGAAGAAAACAAGGCCAGCCCAGAGCCTGCGGGGAGAGGAGCGGCTGGGCACAGCATGCGCCCACAGCCTCCGGATGCCCAGTCACCTCTCGCGGGCGGTCAGCCTCACTGATGGCAGCATGTGCGCCCTCTGTGTGTGTGTGTGTGTGTGTCTGTCTGTCTGTCTGTCTGTGTGTATATAATTTTTAAAAAGCCAACTAAATGTACCTATAGGTGCCGTGTATGCCATTTGCATGGATGTATTGAAATCATAGGTAATATATAACCCTTAAACCGACACACAGCACTGCCATGGGGTTCATATGTCATATCCAAAGTCTACCTGCTCCTTCCATGTTCTGTGAGTACAAATGTGTGCTCTTGTCACTAATGGGCTCAGTTGCATCCCCACCATTTTGGTTGTACTATCTGAGCAGGCACACAGCCATGTTACAGCACTGAACTTGTCCTTCCTCATTTCATTTTGCTCTCTTCCAGTTTGGTGCCTTTATATTGAAAAACTTGAGGTTTTCCTTTGATCCAAAAATACTGGGTTTTCCCCCCACACACTTTTTCAGCTTTCCATGTGGTAGGGCCAGACCCAGAAGCCTGGTTGAACAGGGAGAAGAGACTGCTACTCCGTGGACAGCAGTGAGGTTGGGGGGGGTGTGTTTCCCAGTGGCACCCCCCACAAACACACCTATGGATGTATATACATATACACATCTATATGCACACACGTATGTCTATATTTACTTAAATATCTGGAGCTTGTGGGGGTGGGTTTGAGAAGCTGATGCTCCTGGGGGGCTGGGAGTAACCAGACAGGGGTTCCCCACCATGGCCTCTGGGGGTGTCCCTGTGGGTGCGAAGCCACTATTACCACACATCCCAGCACCCTCCCAAGAATCATGTCAATTCACCCCTCACCAAATCTGCAGCCATCCTGAGAATGCTGGTGTGCTATTAGGCTGGCATTGGGGTTTTTTTGCTGCTGGTGAAGGAGGCACGTGTGCTGTCCGCTCCCAGGGAAGGGATGTAGTGGTACCCCTCCTCGCTCTGTCACTGCATGTGTGGCACAAAGTCCTCCAGGGGAGCTCAGTGCCACTCTCATTTCCTTTGAGTCTCTCTTTACCATCTCTTATCTCCTGCTGGGGTTTGGGGTTTTTTTACTACTACTTGCAGTAAATATCCCCAACTGGGATAAGGGTTGAGACTCACGTGAGGAAAAAGGAAGCAGTGATATAAAGCTAGTGTCAGCTTTTGTCTCCTGTCCATTAAAGCACCCAATGTAAACAAGTTGTTAATACAACACCCTCGATAAAAGCCTTGCTTTCAGCATCTCGCAGCCCTGGTATCCTCACCTATGAATAAGCATCCCTGGTCCTTCCTGCCCTCAACCCTCCTGTGACTGCTCTTAGTGACAGCAACGATTAGATGTCCTGTGATCAGCGCTAAGACTCCTCACTGTGCCCCTGAACTGCTGCTGAAAGGAAGGAATAATATTCCTGACAGGTATGAAAGCCCCAGTGTTGTCTATGCGCACAGGCACTGCTGAGCTGCAGCCTCCTGACGATGCTGCTTGATAAAAGCCAGACCCAAAGCTGGGCCCAGGGGAATGGAGGGGAAACCAATCCAGGTCTCTGGTGCCACCCCCAGCACTGACACCACTGGGGGCACTAAGATGCTCACAGGGATTTGCTTATTATTTTTAGTTTTCGATGCCTCAGACAGGACCAAAACCATCTCCCACCTCCAGCTTTCACCCCTCTGTGTCGCAACAAGAACCTCTTCTACCCTGTTAGGTACCAGGACCTCACTGCAGCCTTTTCTCAAAGAAACTAAAGACCTGGTGAAGATAATTCCCATGGCAAGCTGTCACCTCTCCAGCCCCTTTTCTTTTGAAAGCTTTCTTTAGCTGCTGGGGACCGGCTCCTGTGACTGGCCACGGGGAGAGGAGACCTGGTGAGACACAGACACAAACCTCTCCTTCTTTTTAAATGGGTTTTATTCTACACAATTTTTTTTTAAAACAACATTCATAAAACATTAATTACAAAAATGTGCTAATATGGGGTGGGGGTTGTTTTTCTTTTTGTATATCAACAATCAGAAATTCACATTTGGAAGGACAGTCATACTCTTAAGACACATATTCAAATACTTCCAGATACAAAATTTTAAGGGAATCTGAATTGCTTACAAGGAGCAGATGTCAAAAAAGAAAAAAAAGAAAATCGTAATTTTGGACTTCAGGGTCTGACTTCCGCAGCAAATCAAGCGGCTGCTTTTGGGCCACTGGCTTTAGGGGTCAGCCGCAAGGTGCCCAGCAGCCCTGGACACCCTGTTTGAAGCTCAGCCCCCGCTGAGCCAGAGCACAAGGGAGAACAAAAAGGGGTTGCAAAGCTGCCAAGGGTGCTTGTAGCCTTCTACCGAATCTTTCAAGTGGGTCTGGACACCACAAGGACAAGTGTTACCAGCACATTGGCAGGGCAAAGCAAAGCATCCCACCCAAAAAACCCCATGAGGGATTTCCATCAGAGACTGGACAGCAGCTGGGCCAGAGATCGGCATGGCATTGGGATCCATGAACGGGGGGTGATGGCAGCAGGCTTTGAGGTCCTACTTTAAAAACAAGCTGTCTCACGAGTTACCCCGAAATGGCAAACTCAGGCCTCCACCCCAGTGCTTTTATGTAGAGCTGGTTCCAAAATCCACCCATCTGAAAGCAAATATTTGGCTTTGTCCTGCTGGATTTCAGGTCAAGGGAGGGAGAGCAAGGTAATTTCCTAATTGCCCTCGCTCCCCTCCCTTCTTTCCCCCTTCACCCCCCCCAAAAAAAATCCTGTCCCCTGCTTCACCAGTTCAAATGGCTGAAACAAGATATGCTGGGAAAGTTCCGGCCTCGAGAAGTCATGTCCTTTCCCAAAACGATCGAATTGAAAGCACTCGGCAGCCAAAACACCCAACTGCGTTCAGGCAGTCTGGCCGTCAATGCCACGCAAAAACCTGCTCCAGTAAACAACTCATTTTACATGCCATAATTAAAAACATACCAAAAAATAAAAGAAAAAGAAAGAAGAAGCTTCATTCCTTACTAAAATTGACACTGAGTCTTGCCTCTAACACTACGGTTAAGAGCTACGCTTGCCTCGCCAGTGGGAGGTAGACGCGGGGTGAGCGTTGGGAAACGTTATAAAAAGAGGAGAAAGTTTGGAGGGACAAAACCTCCTTCCAAAGCCACATTTTTGCAGGGATTGGGATGGGCTGTGGTCTATTTCCTCTCCTGTCTTGCCCCTGTTGGGAGCAGGGACCCAAGTCCCCCTGTTCCTGTGCCGCACTGCCATGCTGGCATGCCTGGCACCCCAGGAGGAGGAGATGCGGGGGCACTCGTGGCTTCTGTCCTTGGTGAGAGCGCTGAGGGAATTGCAACGTTTGCAAAAATAAAACAGCGAAACATCCCTGAAAGGCTGTTGTGGAATGAGCTTGCCAAACCCAGCAAAAAGCTTGCTGTCACCAGGACTAAAGTCCACTGAACTATGGTGCCAAGCTGATAAAGTGATGCTCATCCCCCCACAGCTGTGGGGACAGTTGCTCCTGCCACCACCCCCAGGGCTCAGCCACACAGCCCATGGGCATGGCAGCCCCATCCATCCCCTTCCTTGCAAACGTTCTTGAAAAGAAGGGAAAACTCCTTATTTCAGTTCACTGCTTGCCAGTGGAGCCCCTCTATGGTGCCGGCTCCACCCCTGCCTGGCCTATTTGCAGAGGATGCTGGAGGAGCATTTAAGGGGCACTTGTCAATCACATCACTCTCCCCAGGGGTTACAAGGAAGGCTGAGATTTTAACAGAAGTACCCGAAAGTGCAGGGTTTTGCTGTAGAAGGGCTCTGGCAGTGGGAGGGGGCTGCTTGGTTTGCCTTGGCAAAGGAGTGGGGCTTCCAAAACCATCCCAGTTTTCTGGTTCCAGCTGGATAAGGAGAAGCAAACTCCACCAGCATGAAAAATCACTGAAGCTAAAATAACCAAGGTAACCCCGCAACGAAGCCCTTGGGTACGGAGGCGTGTGGGAGCTGGGAAACAGTTTGCATTGAAGGGTGGAGGGATGGGCAGGTCTCAGCTGGATCTATCCCCCTCCAAGTCCAGAGCATTTGGTCCAAGTTCACCTTTGTGCAGGTTGTTACTCTGAGGACCATAGAGCTGCTGATGTCAGCTGGGGTGAATATCCACCCTAAGCCTCCCGAGATGCTGTACTGGAGGGATCTGAGCAAGCAGACATGAGACCCTCAGCACCAAATCAGATATCCCAGAGCAAACCATTCTTAGCACTAACGTACTGATGCCACAAGAGACCCTCCATCGCCGTGTGACGTGCTTCTGCAGCACTGTCACGCATGGCAGGGCAGGAACATCCTTTTTCCAGCCTCAGCATACCTCCATTTCCCAGCTCCTCTGGACCAGGCAGCTCATCCTGGAGGGTTATAAAGCTTCTCAGCTGCTGGCTGAGACCAAACTGGCAGCCCCAAGCCACCATGGTGGTGGGAGGCAGAGCCAAAAGGCCCTGAAATTGGGGGTCCCCAAACCCAATGGTACCACAGCAGATCCACGAAAACCCTTGAGCTTTGATGGCAATCAGGATGTGGCCTTCCCACAGATTCCACAGAAGGGAAATGTTAGAAAACCTCAAACCCAGCCAATGAGCAGCCAGAATTTGTTAAATTTCAGCGACATGACTGAGGAACACACATTTCTCTGGCCGCAGGACCTTAGGATAGGGCGCGCTGTAATGAAGCAGCTCCCACAGATGATTCCAGCTTTGTGTCACACTCAAAAAAGCTCTAAGCCATGAATCATGGCACTTCCCAGGCAGGTCTCACGGCTGTGGCCCTGCCAGCCTTCCCATCACTGGGGCAGCCCTGAAAGGCTGCAATCACAACTACCCCCAGAGCCCTTCCAGCTTGGCCGTCCTGCTCCATCCCCCAGCCAGGCGGAGATGAGGGAAACCCCTCACTGTAGCAGCAAAAAACCAAAAAAATAAAGAAGAAGAAGAAAAAAGAAGAGGAGAAGACAACAGCTCATTTCTTAACACCCTCAAGCTAAAGATTCAGAAAGGCAGCCCCAGCCAAGCCCTGAGCTGGGCGCTGCTGGGACATGTCCTGTGCTTGCTGCACTTACACAAGGTGACGCGCACACCTGCAGCTCTCCCAACACCCCGGGCACAGAGTGAAGCTGCTCGCTCCCTGCTCCCTTCCACCTCCTTCCCACCCAAAGGATGTGACCTGCTCCCATCCCCTTGCTGGCTCCCAAAAATGGCCAACCCCAGAGTGTTGTGTTCCACCTTCCCTTCTGGGAGGAAGGGAGCAGGTCAAGAATCCCAGCCTGGCCCTCGCAGGGGAGGGAGAAGTTGGGGTGGGTTTTTTTAATTAGAAAAACCGAGTAAAAGGTAGCTTTTGCTGTGAACACTGCTTCTTGTTCAGCCCTCGCCCATCTGGAGGAGGATAGGGATGGGCTTGACTGGGACCAGTGGATCCCAGTGGGAAGAAACTGGGGGATGAAGCTTTTTGCAACAGGTACAGACCTATCTGGCATCACAGCACCAGACTACAATAGGCTAAAAGGATGTTTTGGAGACCAAAGTGATTTCTCCTTGTTTACAGATCACCACAACCCTCTCACATGCCACGAGTCCACAAAAATTCTTGCAAGCTGCCTGATGCTCAAGGGACAAGCCAGGCGCACAGCAGCAGCATTCAGCTGACCAACAAACCTGAAAATACTCCTCTTTATGTTGACAGACTGCTCCAACCTTTGCCCTTCCTGCTCCCATCTGTGTTTGCAAACGAGGTGAACCTTTCATTGCTCAAACATGCCTCCCACGCAGCAGCATTTGCACTTGTCTTGACCAACGATGCTGAGAGTGGTTTTGGGAGGCTGGTACCAGACTTTGGTCTGGGATAGGATGAGGGGTGGGTTCCTTCAACCAAACACAAATGGCCCATGACTGCACCTCGTCACTCGAAATCTCTTTGAGGGTTCATAGTAACAGCCGTGGGGCAAAGAGCAGAATTTATCAGGGATGAATGGGGTTCCCACCGTCCCTCCTGGGGGCAGCGCTGACACAGAGCTGGTTGGATGCTGCCACAGTGTTAGGCACCCACTGTGCCGAATTCAGGTTCCTCCCAGGAGAAATAACTCTGCAAGCAGGTGGAGCATCTAAGGCAAGTGGCAATCTGTTGAAATTTGGGATTTGAAGCATAAATTTCCCCATGAGCCAGAGAGGTGTTACTGCGACAGTCAGTCATCAGTGGGCTCTGTCATCCAGCAGCTCACTCAGGCCAGATGTGGGTTTGAGGTGGCTCTGCTCATCCTCTTCTTGGTCTGAAGAAGTTTCTTCTTGAATTTAAATCCCTCATAAGCTCTTCTTAGGGGGGGCAGTAAGGTAAAAAATACCATTTAAAGAATTTCATAGAACTCAGCTGTGAATAAAAGCTCCCAAAGGAGTTACAATGCAATGCATTTCTTTCCTTCAGCAGTCAGACAGCTTTGGAGATGCCCCACTGCCAGCACTCCCATCTGAAAAGCATCACTGGCAAGAGCACTGACGTTTGGCTCGCTGCAATGCACGGGTGTACCTATGCTGTGCCTTCCCTCCTGCAGCCTCCCGGCACTTCTGAAACCAACCAATAGGTCAGCAGAGCCGTAGCAGATGACACAATATGGGCAATAAAGGGTGGTAACAGTCACAAAAAAGCCTATAGAAGAAAGAGACAAACAGACATCCTGGTTTGTAGCCAGGAACAGACACGTCACAACACACCAGTTACATTTTCCAGCTTGTATGGGGACAGAAGGGCCACAAGACCACAAGACCTTAACACTAACGTTATAACGCATTAGCAAATGCGGGTTAAAAAAATGGGCTGAGGGGGGGGCATGCATGGCCCTGAGCCTATATACAAAGGTCCCACTGCTGCCTGTGAGAGGGGGGGTCTTCCATTGAAACCAAGATTTGTCTTGGTGTTATGACCCCTGCCACTCGCACAGGGATGGTGGGATCAATCCCATGGCACACTCATCAGACTCTTCAGTGGCAGGTGAATAAAATGAAAATCCAGCGAGGGATGGCTCTGCAGTAGGACAAATGCCAGCTTTGTTTCTTGCTCTCTCCTGGGTTATTATCCCCAGGAAAAGGTACCCCGGTTCCAGCCGGTACCTTGACCCACTGGGCAGGAGGACTTGCTCTGTGTCATGCTCATTAGCGACGCCTGGAGATGATGAATTTCCACACGAGGCTGAGCTCTGTGCGGCAGGTACCCTTGGGCAGTGCAGTTTTCTTGAGCTCTCTCCCTCTCCCCCCTGAACCCCCAGGGACGACATTGACCCTACCTTGGCTCGAGCCATGCACGAGCTACAAGTTAAATGCTGCCACTGGGAACACCAAGCTTCCCCTGCCAATACTGACCAGTGGTTATTGCTGCATAATACACAACTGCCCCCCTCCAAAAAAAATGAATGGTGGCACTCCGTGCGCTGAGCCAGCTGCACCCTTGAATCCATGGCTGCCCGGGTGCCCCAAGCCGGTTGCATCCCTGGGCACAGGGAAACTGCCTCACATGACACAAGGAGCTTGGTCCCAAACCCATATGCCTCACTGCCTCC